>CAUJRU010000035.1:0-2400000 GCA_963277665.1 Viscum album
TGTTAGAAGAGATTTTAGGAGCTGAGACAAAGACTGAAAAGTGACCCATCATGAGACTACTAGAAGAGGGTGTTGGGTATGTAGTCTACTGTGACACATCAGGGACCGGAATAGGTTGTTTCCTAATACAGGAGTGGGTAGTGATTGTCTATGGATCACGACAGTTGATACAACACAAAAAGAAATATGCTACCCATGACCTGGAGTTAGAAACAGTGGCCTTTGCACTAAATATGTGGAGGAACCACATGATGGGTGAATGGTTTACTATTTACTCTGATCATGAGAGTCTCAGGTATATCTTCTCACAGAAGGACCTGAACCTAAGACAATGACGATGGATAGAGCTCCTCCAGGACTATGACTTTGAGATAGTCTATACTCTTGGGAAGGGAAAACGTGGGAGCAAACACACTCAGTATGTGGTCTGGTCTATAGCTGTTGAGTGAGGCTTAAGAGAAGCTAGTCGCACTGAAAATATCTGTCATGGATAAAGATGGAGTAGCTTACCTTCAGTCTATGACTTTCACTCCCCCAATTCTTCAGCGAGTTTGGGAGGCACAATTTGGGGACATTGACTATGAGGCCTGATATGCTCAGATATCCTCAAAATGGTCTCTTGAAGGATTTTTTGAAGGTGGGGAGCTCATCATTCTCTTTATAGGATGCACCATGGTAACAGTGATGCTACGGGAGGAGGTGTTGATAGAGTTTCATACATCCCCTTTAGTGGTACATCCTAGAGTGGTGAAGATGTAGAAGGACCTTCAGTGTCAGTACTGGTGGCTAGAGATGAATAAGACAGTGGCATAGTTTGTATCACAATACCTCACTTGTTAGCAAGTGAAGACTATACAGATTAGGCATAAGTATTATGACGACAGGAGATGGATACCCTTGGAGTTTGAGGAGGGAGCCATGTCTTCCTATGGGTCTCACCCCGATGAGGATTAAAGAGGTTCGACTAGGGTGGTAAGCTATCTCTGAGATTCATCAGACCTTTATAGATCCTCAGCAGAGTAGGTGAGGTGGCATACCATCTAGATCATCCCCCACAGATGCACCAGGTGCATAATGTTTTCCATGAGTCATAGCTGAGGAGGTACGTGCATGATCCATCGCACGTTATCGACTGGGGTGAGCTGGGAATCGATGATGGGGAAACTTTTACAAAGTTTCTAGTGGAGAGAGAGGATCAAAAGGAGAGAGTCCTTTGTGGACTGACGATCCCTATGGTGCAAGTTATGTGCAGCACGAGAACCTCCAGGAGAGAACATGAGAGCGAGAGACCCAGATTCGTGGTTAATACCCTCATTTCTTGATTTGCCTTTGTTTTGGCATTCGAGGATGAAAGTCCCTAAGGTGGAGAGAATATAAAGACCCCGAAATTCCATATATATATATATTTTTAAAATTATTTGGGATTATTTTGAGGTCTCAAAATCTGACGGCATGCGATTCCGAGGCCCGGAGTGCTCAAAATGATCCATCGAAATTTTGTTAAGCTTTAATTAGCATGTGTGAGTAGTTTTACTGAAAAGTGGAATAACTCTTAAATGGGTGCCCAGATTAGAAATATGAGGGAACCATTTTGTTCAAGATAGCAGGTTTACCTTAGGTGCGAATTAAGTTTAGTTTTCACAAGTCTCCGCTGAGAAAACCTGAAAGTGGCATAACCGTAAATAAAATAATTAAATAAAGTTATTTTATTTTTCAAATTCTTATAACTCACGAATGGTGACTCGAATTAAAAATATGAGATCACTGCTGATCTTGTGAGGGTATGATTTCCATAGGAAGACACTAACATTGGCCGACGTGGGCCAACTATGGAAGTTAGTTTTTGGCCGTAAATAAAATAATTAAGTAACAATTATTTTATTGTTAAAATCCATAACTTCTAAATAGTAACTTTGATTGAAAATATGAGAGTACCATTGAGTTTTTTAGGGAATGTTCCCCTTAGGCAGAGGCTAACCTCGATCGGCGGGGGTCGAGGATGAATGTTAATAATTTATTGAGCTTTTTTTAAGGTACGTTCAACAAATGTGCAAGCAGTGTTTTATAACTTTTGAACCGGTGCTCTGATTAAAAATATGAGGGTACCATTGAATTCGCAGAACTAGGATTTGATTAAGGGAGGCTTCAATTTGACTATAGAAGGTCGGGAGAAAAAGTTAGATTTTGGACATTTAAAAGAATAATAAAATAACAAATTTATTTTATTTCTTTTCTTTCTTTTCCTCCAACGGACAAGCAACGGTGGTGGGACTAACGACGTGTCAAGCCACTAAATGGATTGAATCCTAAATTATTTGTAACAACACCATTATAATTAGAAAGGTTACTTAATTAATTAAACCCGATTAATTCCACATGCGTTACTCACCCTTCCCCACTCCTATTAATATGGAGCTCGGGATAGAGTGCTGGCATGGCTTCAGCAAGCGACGAAGCTCTAGAAAAGTACCGTGACACTAACCACCTAGAGGACGAGTCCAGATTCAGTGAGTGGTAACAAGCGCCACCAATCGTGAACTAAAAAAAATAACGAGGGAGGATTCGTTGATCATCAGGAATGGATTATCTAGGTAGGGGGTTTATTTTGAAGTTGTCTTTGATGAATTAAATCATCTCCTGTTTTCTATCACCTTAACGCGGAGGGATGAGCCAAACTAACAAGGCTCAGAACCTCCGCCACTTCGTTCTTGATGTGAACTCCGGGGAAACAATTTCCAAATTGACGACAATATGAAATAGCGGGACACGCTATGTCGGCGGCAGCGCAGAAGAGCCGTAGGCACAGACGACACCAAGAACGGACACTGGAGCACGTCTGATGACCCGTGGAAGAAACCGCCAGCACGCCATGCTGGCGGCGGCTAGTAGTGGCCAGAGGAGACCTGCGGAAACTGGACACGGGTGGTGGAAGGCAGCGCACAATCGCCTGCCACAGCGGCCAAGGGTGGTCGGTCCGTGCCGGCCGTGCGGGACAAGTGCGGCGCCCGCAGGCGCCGCCGGTGGAAGCAGCCACGGCCAACTGGCTTTGGAAGGATTGTGCGGCGTAGCCCATGCCGCACCGCGTTGGCAGAACCCAGTCGACCAAACGATCAACCGGTTAATGCGGTGGTTCAACGCCCCACCAGTTGTGCGAAATAGCCCCACAACCGTGGGGCCGATGAAGGAAGTAGTCCACCTTATGGCGGACTAAGTCGGCATGGGTCGGACCTGCCAGAGGGTCAGACCTCGCCAGGAGGCCGGGCCGGACCTGCCTGGCGTGCCAGACCCACGGCCAAGCGGGCCGATGCGGGTGGGCCGAGCCCCACCCAGTGAGACGAGATAACCACGGTCCGGGCCCGTGAACCAAACCGAGCCGACCCCGATGGGCTGGACCTAGTGAACCGGGCTGACCCTTAGTGGGCCAGACCCGAGTGGGGTCAGGTAGACCCCGAGACCCGTTGCGTCGGGCCGGTCTGACCGAGTCGGACTGAGCCTAGACCCAACCGGTACCCGAATAATGAAACGCCTGTAACTGACGAACTGGGTGTCCGGTTGACACAACGTCAGTGGCATTGGGACCCCTTTTGGGAAGCGGTCCCTTTGGTATATTTCAGTGGTCCTGACCGAGCCGGGATGGACTGAGGTGCGATCACCCCCTGTTTCATAGAAAGGGATGTAACTAACAGACCAGGTGTCCGATTGATGCATTGTCTATGGAATATGGACCCTAGTGAGAAGGCAGTCCTATTGAAATACTCTAAGTGAGTTTTGTCAGAGTTTGACGTGTGACCCGAGTTCGATCAGACTTGAATCCAACCGATCCCTTTTCACAAAAGTGTCCATATCTCATAGACTAGGAATCTGATCGACGCGCCGTTTGTTGCGTTGGAACCCTTACGACATAGAGGCGCTTTTGTATACTTCTTCGTGGAACTTCGTGGTGGTTTAAGTATGACCGATAGCTTTAGGAACGAATCCTCCTAGAATCAAGCATGCTTAGTGCAGGAATCTCGTGGATGGTTGTGACGTGATGAATGAATAATGATCATGTGTGGGTTAGTACCTATAAATCCTGGGTGGGTCAGCGCTTAGTGATACTGTGTGGGTCAGCATATACCGATCCTATGTGGGTCATATCCTGTGTGGGTCAGTGCCCAATGATCTTGTGTGGTTCAGTGCATATCGATCCAGTGTGGGTCAGCAGTAGAGCCTCTCGATAGAATAAGATGATCTAGATTTACAACTAATCATCTGTACTTATGTACATAAGTTATATTCTAGGTGTGAGTTGAGTCCTTACCTTTGTGGTACTTTCACCTTTGTGGTGTTTCCTTTGTTGTATTTTTACCTTCATGGTGTTACCTTAGTCGTGTTACCTTTGTGGTACTTTTACCTTTGTGGTGTGACCTTCATGGTGTTACCTTTGTGGTATAATTTCCTCATGGATCAATTGTGAAAATAGATTAAAGGTTGGGGCCTTGTGTTTCCTCATGTAAGAGATGAGTATATTTTGATAACTTAGGTATATGTATGGGAATATACCTAAGTAGAGGTTATGAATGCTTCTTGTTTTGTGATTGAGGTCTTTCTTTGTGGTATTTCCTTTGTGGAATTTCCTTTGAGGAACTCTGGGAGACCTTTGGGGGTCTCAGGGTCCCTACTGAGTATTGTTATACTCACCCCTGCATGGGATTCACCCGCACCTTGTTGTGTCTTGTACAGACGATGACCAACTAGGCTGAGACTTGAGGGAGCCAGGACCAGGTGGTATACAGAGGAGACGGGCTGACGTGGAGTGCTGTGGAGACGATCTGTACCTACCCTTTAGGTAGGATCCTGGTTGGATGATCCAGAAGATGTTTTCTCTTTTAATTTTTACTTGTAATTTTCAGTTGGGATTGTATGTTGGCCCCCTTTACTTTCAGTACACTTTTTACTACAGATTTTTACTTTGTGGATGATTCTTATTGTGTTCTTGGATTGTGTGTTTGTATAGGTTTAAAGGCAATGCTTTCCCGTTATAGGGATATGCCTTTTTGGTGATAAACTCCAACTCCTAGACTATGGAAGGCGGGCTTGGGTAGTCACGACGTGGGCCCCAGGGGATGGTTCGTGACAAAAATAATATCCTTTCAAGGCTTAAGGTGCAAGCCCAAATAGTTTTCTCCACAAAGAGGTATAACTCATAATTGAGCACTTTCAATTTTAATTCTTCCTATACCTCATCTAAATATTTTATATCAATTATAAAATAATTTATTCAGTATATTAAATATTATAATTTTTTGTTATGATAATGTAATAACCATCTTCCTCCTCTTTTCCATCATATGGGAAAAAACATCATTTTGTGTTCATATGGATTACCGCATCCATATAGTGATGTGTTTCATTTTTCATCACCATTTAACATTGATGTTTATAATTATATATTTAATTATTATATACTATATTTATGATTTTCATATATTTCTTTAATGTTGAATTTATAATTAATTTTCGTTTTTCCCATCCATCTTAAAGTGTAAACATCACTCATGCATATATAAGGATTGTCTCTCCATGAAGTGATGTATTTCATTTTTCATTACCGCTTTATATGAATGGTTATATATTATATATAATTATTAAATATTATTATCATTACATTATTAATATTATTTATGTGATGTAACCATGATAAATGTACACAGATTTGGTTGATGGAATCGAAACATAAATAAAAATAAATCAACTATTGGTGGTAAGAGATTTATATTTCAATCCCATTTTAAACTGTATTATTTATGCTTGAATTTCCATTTGGGAAATTATATGATCCTTATTTGAAAAAACCCTTTAATTTTTATTCTCCTATATTTATTTATATAATGTTAAAGTTTTTGAACTATTTTTCTCTCTTTCATACTCAAAATGGTTTAGAATTTTTTTATGAAAAGTTAACCTTATTTCTCCTCTTACAGTTGGAAAAACTATTTCTTCCATATCCATATTTTCTAAAATGTTTTAAAAAATTATTTTGACTATTATGTAATGGTTTTTTAATGTAAATTTTACCTATGATTCAATTTTTACAAAAAGGTTTAAAAATATATTCTTTTCATTTTCTAAAGAGGGTTCTTTTTACTGAATTTGTCAACATAATCATTTTTTATTAATTATAGCATGAATGGAATTTTCCACCAACATGAACACTAAATGTGGACTCACAAAAATTTAATCAGTTGGTTAAGCAGTCGGTAATAGCATTGTTTGTGTTGTCAAATCAACATAGACTTAGGAAAAATCCTATGACACGTACATTCTATAGATAGATATTTTGGATATGAAGTGGAAAATTTAAGTTTGATTCATGATAAGTAAATTTAACACTAAATGACCTAATTGAATTATATTTATAAGAAGGGGTTTATCTTAGGTTATTACAATAGTTGGATTATATTAATTTTCTTTTAACAATTTCAATTCCTTAAACTCAAGAGGGATTCATTCAATGAAGTAAAATCACCCCCATCAATTACTAGTTTAATACCTACACATCATAAGACTAATCACCTATAAAATGGGAGGATCATATTCATTAGAACTCCATATTAAAGGATCATATTAGACTCAAAATTCATAGCCATAAAATTCAATATGGATGAGGAAGGATTAAGATTATCGAACAAAATTCAAAATTAAATGAAGTGATTAAACATTTATAGAGTAATAAATAACATACAATCTAATTTTCTAATAATCCCTTGGATAAAAAAATAAGAGGTTTATCCTTCCATTGATGTTATTATGTCAATAGAATATGGAAGTAAACTCATTAGGATAGAATTAATTAAGGGAACATAGTGAAATAATGAACACTCTACCAATGTGTAAAGAATTTCACACTTTGTTGTGGGAATAAATTCACAAATTGAAGGAATGGTATTAGGATGTTAAAAAGGATAAAATATAAAAATAATAATATGATGTTTTTTATGAAACTGTAGTAAATTACAACAAATTAGAATGAAATAATTGTAATTACAAATATGAAATGGAAGAAAAGAATTATAATGAAAACACACATCACCTCCCCTAAAATACTTCAACACAACTACCTCAAAAAATAATTTTAAAATCCTTTATGCAATCACCCAATAGTACAAGTCATCCCCACTTGATTATGGTTGGCCTAAGGTGGTGGAATGTTTTTGTAATGTGGAATTTTCCACCCTTAACTCTAAATAATATCTAGCTACAATTAATCCAATATATGAACCAAAAAGAGATTCTAGATGACCAAATTTTGTTGGGTTGTAGAATAATAAATTGAATTACATGAATTACTCTAATATACTTTGAAATTTAATCACAATTGAATTTTTGGTTGAGGATATATAATCAAAATGGTGATTTATCATTCTGGTCCATGAATTATAACCCTGAACATCATCTCCAAATTGGGATACCTGTAACTCAATTAAAACCTCATAATTATATAATAAATCTTTTTAATTAAATGTTATTATGGATTTACTATATCTACATATTAAATTTTATCTTCATTGGTCTTGTATTATGGTGGGTACTGTGGATTTATTATACATGTGTCCAGTTCACTTTGCCCAGAATTTTATGGATTCAAGGCTCACTTTGATCATCATTCCAGTCCATATATCAAATTTCTCTAGAATAAAATAATTTTTTAAAAAATATGTTTGAAATTTTCTGATAATATCAATAATATTTTTGAATATGAGGTGTTTAACCAAGAAATGAAAAATATATCAACTATTATTAAATTTTAATAAAGAATTGTAGCAATGAGTAGGAATAGAGTTTTAATTGTAAAATGAGATAATTTTAGTGTTTATGAACATTGAATCACATGAATATTATAATATATATATTAAATATTATCCTATTTCAGTGGCTAATCATAAATCCTACCTTGATTTTTTCTAGTCCTGAGAAAAAAGTATCTCAAAAAATAAAAATTGAATTCCCTTTTCAAATTTTTTTTAACATACAATGATTACCATTTCAACCTCACATAAAACTATTAGAAAAAATCATAATCATTTAAAAAATCCGGGTTCAAAAGAATATCCCAATATCATTCCTTTTTTCAAATTCATCTTTACATTTCATAAAATTTAAATTAAATATAATGATGTGTTGTGAATCACAATAGAAATATGGGTTCATTTTTATTTGGGGGGTGGGGAGTATTTTGAATCACTAGGTGGAATCAAATTTTAAAATAAGATTACTGTTGACTTTTTTATATGAAAATTTTCTCTGGAAATTGAAATTTCACTTAATTGAGTCAACCCTTACAAAAAGTCTTTACCAATAACTCTGAGGCTCAAAGTCTATATGGCACCAAGTGAATCTTGCTTACTCAGGAATCATATTTTGTTAAATCATTAATAACAACATAAAACAACCAAAAATAGATATTGAATTCCTAAATTTTATCTAGACAACTCTGGAGTCGTGATCACTATGTTTCTAAATCCACACATTTGGTTAATCCATTTCTCTACGTGCATATTTATTGTGTTTTTTTTTATTTTTTTGACTATTGATGTTAAAATTAAAGTGATAAAAAACTATGATTTTTATTGAAGATACCAATTAACTAAAACAAATAACTCACAATCCATGGGATTGCATAGTGATATTTTGATTAAATATGACGAAAATGTTAGTGGTCAAAAATCAAATTCGATAACCACTCTTTCCAATATCTATACTCATGAACTTAAAAATGAATTAATTTTATAATAATTTCATGTAAATTATATTATATTAAGTTTGAAAAAATATATTATCTCATAAATGGTTAAATAAATTAATTTTCTATTTATGTACATTTTTTCATTTTTTATAAAAAAAATTGTTTTTTTATGCACACAATTTTTTTTAATTATTTGACACTTCCCCCAATGATATAATAAAATTATTAATATTATTTAAAGAAAATAAAATTCATAAGGGGGAAGAAGATGAGAATAGGAGTTCAAAAAATTTAAATTTGAAAAAAATTGAATAATGTGACATGGTATATCAAAGAATAAGTCCATGTTGAAACCATTTGACCCTTTTATTTCCATTTCACTTGTGGACTCCCCCTAATGTATAATAAAATGGGGTGTAATTTAAGGATGTATGTGGTTTCCCTAAAAAAACTTCAAACTCAACAACCCATACTTGACAAACATAAACCTTAGATTTCATGAAAACCCCAATGGGTTCTATTAATTAAAAACAAACAAAATAAAAATATGGGAAAAAAGAAAAAGAAAAAAATGTACATGTTTATTTTAGCACACCAAAACCAAATCAAGGCTTAGGAAAAAAATAAAATAAAATAAGAAAACATATTTACAAAAACATATACAAAAACTGTAAAATATAAGTATAAATATAAAAAATACAATATGGTAACACTATAGGCCATAGGTCAGTGGTAGGACACACCCCTATCTCCATTCAGTTGTGGATTCGAGTCTTGGGGCCTTTCCAAACACAACATGGTTTTACTCATGACCTAAAGTGCGCCATTTTTCACTAATATATATATATATATAATTTTATTGTTATTATTATTATTATATTTATTTATTTTTTCTTTAATATTTAATATTTAGTATATTTTTTAAAAAGGGAAGAGGGAACCCAGATACCATGTAGGTCATTGGAAGGGGCGTGCAACTCTCTCCCAAATGTCACTTTTTTGAGTAATGTAGTGCCCACATTTTACATGTGGGGTATAAATTTTGATCATAAATGAAAATATATATTATTATTTCTTTTAATTTTTAATTTTATCCTTTTATTTTCTTTTCATATTTTTGAAGAAAAAAAAAACAATAAAAAAAAATAAAATGTATATTACACAGAAAAACAAAAAACTAAAAAGAAAAAAAGAAAAAAAATAAAATGTGAAGAAAATAAAAAATGAAAAAAATGAAAATGATTTTTTAACACACAAATACAAAAAAAAAAATACAATTCATGTTGTTTTTTGGATTACTGATAGAAATCACATAGTTTAAAGTTTCTATCTCAACTTGAACCCCCAACTAACCCAATAACCACTTTCAATAACTCAAGGATTTTATCTTTCAACACTATCATTAAATTTTCATTGATTATCCAATCAGTTTGGAAGAATGGTTTAGAGTTTTTTTTCAAGAATATCTCATTATTTCTTGATGAGTGGGATAATCTTAGAAATATCAGACATGTTTCATAAAATTTCTTTCATAGGATAATTTATGATATCTAGACAAATTATCTCACATTTGGCTTTGAGGGAAAAAGATATAACAATAGGGAAGTTTTTATTGTCTAATAAGAGTTCATAGTTATGTGATGTTTGTAGGACATTTAATTTAAGCTTAGTTTGGTTGACACATCTAGAATAATTTTGGGACTTTGATTTGAACTTAGCTTATTTTCCTATAATTTCAAACACAATTGGTTCCTTTTAAGAATATGTTTTAGTCACCAAATTTGCTATATTAGTATGGAGAATGGGTATGGATTCAAATTTTATGATTTATTCAAAGGTTACATTGACTGATGATCTTGAAAAATAATTATTGGATCTATATAAATGAAATTTAGGCTAAGGATGCATGTTTCCCTCATGTGAATTCCAAAAATAAATTTCCTTAAAACTTTGACATATATAAATAATTACTTGATCATCCTTAGGTTCATTTACAATACTAAATATCCAATTTACCTCATGAAAATTATCATCATCACTAAATTGAGAGCTTTTGTTATAGATGTTGAGATAAATTTGCATGTTTCTGAAGGTTATTTTATTGTTCTCATTCATAACTTGGAAGGCTAAGTTAATTGTTCCTATAAATGAACAACCAAGGATGATCTGGTTTTACTCCATATGACCTAATCTTAAGTGATTTTCAAGGACAATAAAGTCAACAGGGTAAATAAAAGTTTCAAATTTCACGAAAACATCTACCAAGATAACCTTAGGAAAACAAACATTATGATAGGTGGGTTGGAGAGTTATAGGTGTGGGTCAGAGTTTGTCTAGTCCTAACTAACAATACACATCATATGTAATGAGGCTCAAACTGACTCCTAGGTCATATAAGGCTTTGATAACCTTTTTCTCTCTAAGATCAAAATTTATGTAAGGAAAACATGGGTACCTTAACTTAGGTGGAATCATTCATTGGAATTTGGTGCTCATATTATCATATAAAAGGACTTTGTTTTTGTTTTAAAGAATCCTTTTTAATATACTTAGGTACTTTAGGTATATAGATTATATAGGTATGGTTTTGATTTTATCAAGAAGGGCTATCTTCAACTTCACTTATGATAAAATTTCCATTAGAGTTTCATTCAATTCAGGTATGGATTTTCCTCTCATGCATTTAGGGAAGGTAGTTGGTTAATGTATTATTTGGTTTAGTGTAGGTTCCTTCACATGCTCATCAGATTTTTTTAGTTTCAAAATGTATTTCTTCATAATTTTAAGGAGTTTATATGGATTTATATTGTTCAATTATGTTTGGTTAATTTTTTTCAATGGTTTTTCCATTCCTTAAAATAGTCACAATATTGATTTGTTCATGAGTGGTTTGTGTATAACTAGCTTCTCTTATTAAGGTTAATAAAAGAACTTATTGAGTAGGAATTGGTGGATTTATAATTTTGGTTCTTCTCAGTTAATTTTTTTAATATTCCTCATAATTAATTCTCATATTTTCTTATAAAAATTTTCAAGGATTATGATTGGGATATATTGGGTATAGGTTATGCAATTTAGTTTATCCCCAGAGGATACTTTGGTTATTGGATGGGTTATTGAATGTGTTGCGGGAATTGGACTAGGGGGTTTTAATATAGTACCATATTTGGTTGTAAATGATTATTATTTGTAAAATTCTATGGAAGGTAGGGGTTTGGTACTTTTTTCTTACTTGGTTGTTGGAAGTATTGTTGGTTATCTTTCTAATGGAAGCCTAAAAGTTCATTGTTCCTTGGATTGAGAGTGTTTTGGAATTGTGGCTTCTGGAAGTTCAGAGTATTGACATATTTTAGTGTTATTCCTAAAATAACATCCTTTATAGATGGATTTTTTTCATAATTTTTTTGTCTTGTGGTCATGTTTTTAACAAATTGTTAAAACATGGTTAATATTTTGGATTCCACAATTTTCTATGATTGATATCTTTGACCTTATGAGGGAGTGTATAAAGTTTTTCCCTAATACTTTATTCCCCCCTAAGAGGGTGAATTCCACTATATTTGGTTTTATTCTCATAATAAGGTGATATTCTCCATGGGTGGGTTTTAAGCTAAATTTTGTAGAAACTCATAAGAATAATTCAGGGCTTTACTTTTCAAATTTACATTACATATCATGTCAATAAATTTATTATTTTTTAGACCCATCCATTCATAAATTTATTATTTCTCATGTTTCATAAATTAACACTCACACATTTTCAAAAAAAAATAGGTGTTTCAATTAAGTAAAAAATTGTGATGGGGTAAGATTTTTATATAGAATTATATTTATAATTAGTTCAATGAATGGATTGATGCTATTCTCAAAATTTTTAACCAATTATTTTCTGAATCCTTTAGTGAGAAAGGAAATAGTGTTATCTTGGTAGACTCAAGCTTATGTGGTGGGTACATGGTTTCAACAATTTCATTTAATTCATTGACATGAAGGTATGGAATTTTTTAATCCATCCCCTAAATGGTTGGAAATTGGTTCAGGACATGGGGTTTGAAGACATAATGGGAATATTATTGGAAACCATGTATGATTCATGAGGGTGAATTGGTATAATAATTTGAGTTTTAGTCATTCATGGTTTTGTTGACAACATTCCCCAAATTTGGGGCTACCTGATTTGGGCTTCCATTTTGGTCCACATCAGGGTTTATGATGGGGTTTCATGGAAGACCCTCAATTGGGATTGAATAAAATTTAGAATCTAGAGTCTTATAAATATTTTGATCTAAATTAAAGAAGTCCCCTACGTGTGCTTGACTTTCCAACACTAGAAATATCCCCCCTATCTTGATGGTTTGATTAGTTATGGGTATAAGAAGACATGTCCTAATAAAAGAGGAACAAAATAAGGGAAAAAGATAAGAGAAATGGGGTGACAATAGAGAAATATGGGAGAAAAGAATTAATTTATATGTTAGTTTACTTTAGTCCGTAAAAATGGCGCCAAATCCATTATTTCCCAAGTTTACTAAATGGGTTAACAGGTCAGCAATAACACAGATTGGATTGTCAAATCGACAGAGACATAAAGAGAATCCTAATACACAAACATTCTATAGAGAAATATTCTCTATATGAATTGGAAAACATGGGTTTGATTCATTATGGATCAAATGAAAATAGAGTCCAAAGTTAATTATATTTATGGTAAAGTTTTGATCCTAGGTTGTTATAGGGGTTGGATTATATGAACATTGTTTTAACGATTTCAATTCCTTAAATTCAAGAGGGGTTCATTAAATTAAGTAAAACCAACCACATTAATTACTGGTTTAATACCTACAAATCATAATACTAATAACCTATACACTGGAAGGATCATATTCAAGATAACTCCAAGGTAAAAGATCATATTAGCCCTCATAATATGTGGCCTTATAATTCAATAAGGACAAGGAAGGATTAAAATCTTCAAACAAAATTAAAAATTATAAGAAGCTATTAAAAAACTATAGAGATATAAATAACATCCAATAAACTCCCTTACAATCCACTTAGATAAACCCATAAAAGTGTTATCCTTCCCTTGATGATATTATATCAATATAAGATAATAGTAGATTTATAAGGACATGACTAAAGAAGGGAAAACAATGAATTAATGAACACTCCACCATTGTGTGAAGAATTTCACATGTTGTTTTGTAAATATATTCAGAGCTTAAAGGAACGGTATAATTTTTTTATAAGGGATATAATATGTGAAGAAATTTTTTTTTTATTATGAAACTATAGTAAAGTACGACAACTTAAAATGAAATAAGTGTGATTACAAAGACAAACATGAAACATAACATTACAATGAAAGTACATAAGTCCTACCATCAAATACTTATACAAAACTACATTAAATGGGAATTTTGGAAGCCTTGGTTAGATCCCACAATATTATGAGTATCCCCCACTTGATTATAGTAATCCTAGTGTGGTGAAAAGTGTGTGAACTGTGGAATTCACCTCCCTTAACCTAAAAATAAAAGCTAGCTAGTATGCCTCTAACAGGTACAACAAAACAAGCCTCTAGATAGAAAAATATGGGTGGGACATATAAGAATAAATCGAATCCTATAATTACCTATAATAGACTATGAAATTTCAGCCTAATTGAATTTTTTGGTGTGCTGAGATAATGGGTTGTCATTCTAGGCCATAGAATCTATCCCATTATATCATCTTCAGATTGGCCCACTTATAACTCCCATAAAACCTCAGTATTATCTATTAAATATATGTAAATAAATTATTGTATTTATTACCCATATCCACTTATGAAATTTTAGATTCATTGGGAATGTATCATGGCTGGTATAGTGGATCGATGCCCAGTTCACATCACCCATAATTTTATGGATTTAGGGCCCACATTGGTCATCAAATCAATTCAATCACCTATTACTCTAGAATATAATGATCCTCACAAAATTATTTTTTAAATTCTCTTTCAATATCAAAAAAATTATGAACATGAGTTGTTTAACCAAGAAATGATAAATGTTTCGACTATTAGTATATTTAAAGCAAGAATTGAAATAATAAGGAGATATATAGTTCAAATTGTAAACTACAATAATACCTATGTTTATGAATATTTAATAAAATGAATATTATTATATAAACAATTAATATCATGTTATTTTAGTGGATAGTTAGAACAATTTGAAGATTCCTTTCTATGTTTTCATGCTTCTTTTCAAAGAAAGTGGTTTCCATAATATTTTGGAAATTTTTATTTATTAAATAAGTGATTTCAAAATGAAAATGGTAATTTATTCAAGAAATATTCCAATGATATTTTAAATAAAATTTTCATCTAGAATAAAATCCTTTGATGTTACTTATTATTTACTCGGGATATGATCAAATTATATTATCCTTATTTTTTCTCTCAATGGATTATGATTATGATGATAATATTTTTTTTGAAACCTGTTAATTTTCCATAGGTTATATTATGATGGTGTAATGAAATATTTATGAAACCCCTTTCATTTTCATGGGTTCTGATATGATGACATGATGAATGTCTTATGATCATATAGAATACATTTGTATTATTTTCATTATTTGATTGGTGGTTGCAAGAATTATATAAAACTCCAATGTATTGGGTAAATATGGATATATCATGAGATAATAATAAATAGAATAGGGAGTGAACCTTGTTAATTAAGAGACTCTATTCAGTATTATAGTCTTGGGAGTGAATGATGACTATGGATATGATGGAATGGGGAGTTAAAACAATCTACTGTAATAATATTTGTAGTGATCCTTGACTAAGGAAATTATTTTCTATTAATTTGTATGCTAAAAACTTATTCCCTATACTTATGATATGGTATCAGGGATCATGATTGATTATTGATGATTTCATACACATATAAATTATGATATTTGTTATAAAAAAAGACTTATACCATGATTTATAGTTAATGATATTCTAATTATGGTCCATGATTATTATAAGATATGATCATGTTATCATACCCTTATGCTTATCATATGATCACTTGTGATTATTGATTTATATATCTTATTTTTACTCTTATTGAGAATCTGATCTCACCCTTTCTTGTGTTTCTTTTCCCCAGGGCATGGAGAAATTTTTTAAGTAGGGTTTGTCTATGAAGTTTTCTATATGATATGATATCTGGGAAATACATTTAATAAATTTCATGAAATATTAGGATTATATATCTACTATCCTAATATAATAAACCTTTATAGTTCTAGAATAGATCATAACTTTATGTAATTTATATTTATCCAATAAGATGTAATAATTTTGTATGAAAATTATGGGCCACTATAGTTGGTATCAGAGTAGGTTTTATTTAATATTTAGATATTAGGATTAGAGAACATTTTTTAAAACCCTGGGAATAAGTATAAGTACTAGATAAAATCCTAAATTTTTTATAAGGTATTTAATAATTGGTTTTCCTAGAAATAAAACCATGTATAGAAACTATAAGTGGGTGTTGTTTTGGAACATATTAATATAGGGGTAATAACCCCAAAAATAGTTGATTGGGTTTATCTCAGTTATCATTCAGGTGCACTATAAATGGCCATTTACTATTCACATGGTTTGATAGTCCCAGGGGATATGATTAGGTTAATTCACATTTTATTTATGAACCATTATAATGAATGAGAGTGTAGAACCTATGGAAACCTATGATATTTCAGAGTGATATGGTATAAACCTAAAGTTTCATGAGTTGATAAGTCTAAGGTTTATTATAAGTTTAAAGGTGTAGATACCCATTTTGAGATTTTACATGATAGGGGTTTAATATGATTAAGGATATTTTATGAGATATTTATGTAAAAACAACAATTTAGTTTATTATATGTTTATGTGAAATGTTTATTTTAGGATTAATTCATTTATAATTTGTGGAAATAAGTTTATAGTTATAGATAACCTCTAGAGTTAATATGATAATTGATTTTAAGTTAATTATGGTTTATTAGTATAAAAAAGTTAGTACATTTTGGAAATATATATTTATTATATTCATAAAAATGGAATTGAAAAGTGATTTTGTGAATAATTAATTAGTTTTAATTTTGAAAAAGTTCACTATATTGAGAATATTAAATGATTAAGGTAAAAAAAATTGTGGAATAGAAAATGAGTTAATTTATGGAAGTATTTATGATTTTATTATGCCTTTATGGTGATTCAATGTATTCATGGAAACGATTTAAATATTTTTAAGACTATATGATTAAGGTATACATATTGTTTTTATAGGACCTTATGAGTGAATGATATTATCTGAATATAATAAATAGGTTTATATTGAAAAAAATGTGGTCAAATCCTTAAGATTTTTGGGTTTTAATTTTGGATCGACATATTCTTGAGGATTATTAAGGATAAATATTTATGGAATGGTTTAAGTTGAACATTGTGTGAGGTTTTAGAAATTAATGTATTAATTCATTGTATGAATATTTATCCATATTGGATTACTTATAATAACTATTTTGGTTTTGGTAATAACTAGAGATAAAAAAAGATTTGAAATTATTTTATGGATCTTATTATTTGTTAAAAGTAAATTCTAGTACTTTAGGCATGAAAAATTAATCTTGATTATTATTTTCATAGAGAAAGAGATAAAGTGTAATTGGTCGAAGTACAAAAATAGAATGAAATTGTTCTTATAAAATGGAAGGTAACAAAGTAAATATATTTTCTCATGTACCATCTCTTGATAGTTAAAAAATCCCTCAACATTATTAAAAGGATCTTGAAATTAAAATTTTATTATTTTACATTAATTTATGATGAATTTATGGTAATTTAACCCCATATTGATAAATGGTTTTGTGTTCATTAACTTTATCATGAACGTGTTATCTATCACTATCTTTTATTACAAAGATGTTATTTTTATCCTCCATGTATATACTATATCTTAAACCCAATTTTCTCCATATTTGGGAACCTAATTATGTGTAATTTTAGGTAACCTTTATGTTTGTCACTTCCCCTTTTTAAAGGAGGTTTCATTATTCATTTACACAGTGTGGGTTTTCAACTAAGGTATTTCAAAATGTTGAACCTTTGATTAATACGATAAAAATAAAAGGGTAAATTTTATTTAAGGTGTAGTAATACAATACCCTAAGATTTAAGAGTACATTTATCTCTAATTAAATTGGATTTATTTGATAGCTTTTTTTACATACAACACTGAGTTTAAACGAAGCGCAATATAAATATTATTATTTAAACATGATTGTTACAACATAACCATTAAAATTGGGGGTATGGATAAGAAAATAAACATTAGGAAAAGTATGTAAAATGGTTTTTTATAATTAAATTTCATTGATTTATTTATAATAAATAATTACTCAGTTTTCAGTAAATTTATTTTATGTTTCAAAAATATATTTTCCTAAAAAATATTTTTTATTTAATTTTGAATATGGAAGATAGAATTAATTTATACCATTTAGATAAATTTAAATTTATATAAAGGATATCATTTTTTAAATCACCACATAAAAATTATATTAGGGTGAAATATTTTTATTTTGTCAGAAAAGATTTATTTTTCAGTTAATAATGAAAAATACATATTTTGGTAAAACTGCCATTTTATTTCCTTGAAAGGTCAAATTATTCTATAAATTTGATATTAAATTTACATAAGACTTATTTATTTATAAATAATATAATTAATTGTATATTAATCATCATTATAGATTATTTTGGTATAAGTTCATTTTTGGGTTTCAAAACACATTTTTCTAAAAACTGTTTTTTATATGTAGAATGTTTTTTTATATTAATAAATTAAATAATACACTATTGATTAATTATGTTAATAAAATTTATATATTATATATTCAATAAAATTATTTTCCATTCATATTATGGTCTTTACTAGTAACAAAATAATAATAAATCTCTTTTATTCTTAAAAATTCATTTTTCTATAAATAGTTTTCAGAGCGTTTTGTACGCTTGTTTTAAAATTAATTTCTAAATATTCAAGAAAAAATATTTTAAAATGGATTAACTATTTTAAATCATAATAATTTATATAATTTAATAGGTTCAACATAATTTTTGGTCATTAGGAAATGTAATAACGGTAAAGATTTGTCACTTCAGTAAAAGAGGTAAAACTAGGTTATAACTATGGGGTAAAACAATAAAATCTCCCAAGCACTTGATTATATCATATTATATGAGTTTTTTTCAAATAAAAGTTTAATTATTTAATTTTTTATTTCAAAACATTATTTGGAAATTGGGGACACAAGCTGGAATTTTGTGAAGATGAGTTGTTTTTTATTCAAATTAACAAATATTTTTTGGTCTTTAGAGTTAATAGAATTATTGGAAGATTCCATTAAATTTTATATTGATAAAAAGGTATAAAATCGTTAAATTATTTATTATTTAACAAAAAATTGTGTAAACCAACTTGTTACTTTATTTCATGGTGAAATTATGTTTACTCTTAAATCGAGTATTTTCCTAAAAAACGTATTTCATGCATTTTGTATTCTTATATTAAAATTAATTTCTGGAAACTGTATAGGATAAATATAGAAACAAATTGATTCTAAATTTTTAATAATAACTTCAAAAAAATTAGAATTTCCCTTTTTCATATAATTATGTTATCATGGTAAAAGGTTGAGTTATCACAGTTAAGGTTTAAATGGGTTTTAATGTTGTTTAACTAGAAAATAAGGCTTAAAATGTGTTCAAAACTTATATAAATGTGATTTTTTGAGTTTATGTAGACCCTCTATCATTTTATATTCAAATTTTTGGTGCCTTGGAACTACATGATAGGATTATGATATATATATATATATATATATATATATATATTAATCGTTTAAGCAATTCAATCTGTGTCCATTCCCTCCCATACAAAAGGATACATACCCTACTCCCTTTTTCAAAAAGTTTGAACATTTTATCTTATCCAATAACTATAATAATGACTTCTTATATTTCTTCCCCATATCCTAGATCTTATGGCCTTTCAAAAATACCATCCATTCAAGGATTAAGTTGTAATCCAAAATAGGTTTCCCAATGAAGTTGTATAAATCTTTACCTGGTAATTTCAATATTATTTCTTATTCTTTCTTATATATAACTATGATAAAATTTATAAAATATTTAATTAATTATCATAAATATACTTAAATTTTATTATGTTGTAGGAACAACCATTATCCACCTCTTTTCCATCCTATGGGGAATAAAAACATCACTCATGTGTATGTGTGAACTACCGCCATCACAAAGTGATGTGTTTCATTGTTCATCACTATTTCACATTAGTGGTTATAATTATGGATTTAATAAATATATATGATATTTATAATATTATTTTAGTTCTTTATAGTTTAATTTTTAATTACTTTTCTTTTTTGATTCATTTAAATGTGGAAACATCACTCATGCATGTGTACATACTACTATCTCTATGAAGTTATGTAATTCATTTTTCATCACTAATTTATATGAATATTTATAAAATTGTATAAAATGATTAAATATTTTACACATGAAATGATTAAAATTATGTATATTAAGTTTCCATGATCAATGTATCAGGACTGAGACAATAAAACCATAACCTACAGGAAAAATGTAGCAGCTATCAATTGAAATAATGATTTTAATAAAGAATTTATAATAAAAAGGTGGAAAGATGTTATAAGTGAATCATATATGTTATGATATATATTATTATGGTTTTGGAAGAGATTTAAAATAAATATATATTTATTATAGAGGATTTTTTAACAAGTATGATGCAATATGAGACTTTGGGTAAGGGATTTGTGCTTCAACCTTGTTTTAATAGGGATTGTCTATAATTAAATTTTAATTAAATAAATTATGTGTTCCTTATTTGATAAAAATATTTCAATTTTATTATCCCCTAGTTATTTTTTTAATTTTTATGTTTAAGTATCATTTTTCTCTCTTTGGTACTCAAAATGATACATAAAATGTTTTTAATAAAATATGACCTTATTTCACCTCTTTCAATTAGAAAAACTTTTTTCATATCCATGTTTTATAAAAAATGTTAAGAATGATTTTTAATATTATTCAATTATTTTTTAAATTTTTATTTTACCAATTTTTTAATTTTATTCTAAAATGGTTTAAAAATAATATTCTTGCTATTTTTTTAACATTTTATTTTTTATCTAAGTTGTGAATATATTATTTGTTTTAATTGTTATGGAATTAATGGAATTTCCCTCCATCATGAACACTCAATTAATTTAATATTTCATTAAAATTTTCCATGGATCATCTCAAAGAAATTTTTTATATATAATATTTTGTGATTTTTTATATTTTAAACAAGTGATTTCATAATAAAAAGTGTATTTTCCCCATGAAATATTATAAGTATATTTTAAAGAAAAATTTCATTAATGATAACATCCATTGATTTAAATTATTATTTACTAGAGATATGATCCAACGATACCATCATTATTCATTATCTGGATGGTTTATTACTATGATGATGATATGTTCAAAAAACCTAATTATTTTCCATGAGTTATGCTATGATGAAGTGATGAAATTTTTATGAAACATGTTTTCTTTCCATGGGTTATGATATAATGATATGATCAATGTTTTATGATATTATAGAATACTAATTTATGGTTTTCATTATGTAATGATTAGGGCCATAATTATATATCACTCAAATTCATTGGGTTAATATGGATATCTCATGAGATAATAAGAAATACAATGGGGAGTGAACTGAGTTCAGTAAGGGACTCTATCCACTATAATAGCCTTGGAAGTGAACCTTGATGAAGGATATGTTGTAATGGGGAGTGAACCCAATCAAATATTATATTCATGGTAGAGATCCTTAACTAAGGAAATGATTTTTTATGTTTTTTTGTATACCAAAAACTTATATCTTTTTTTTAGATATTTTCTTATGGATCATGGTTGACTATTGATTATTCCATGCCCTTATAACTTATGTATTTTTTTGTGAAAAATCCTTATTACATGATTTTAGATTAATGATCTTTAAATTATTAGGTATAATTATAGTAAGTTATGATAATATTTTGATACCCCTATACTTATCTTATTCTCACTTATGATCATTAATTGATATCTCTTATGATTACCCTTACTGAGTATCTGAAATCACCCTTTCTAATTTTTCCTTTCCCCGGGCTATTAAGAAACATTTTAAGTAGGGTATGTCTAAGAAGTGTTCTATGTGAGAAGATATTTGAGGGAGATATTGAAGATATTTAATGAACTAATTGTATTATGTATCTAGTCTCCAATGACACTAAACCATTATAGTTCTGGAATGGATCATAATATTTTGTAATTTATATTCATATAATAATATATAATATTTATGTATAAAAAGTATGGGTTCTGATAGTCTCCCCTAGTGATTAAATACTATCGAGAGGGTATTAGGATTACATATTATATATTTGGGAACAATTAAGAGATATAAAATAATCGTGTTTGGAAATATCTTGGTATAGAGTATTAGATTCCTAATGATAAAGAATTGTATAATCTTGGCTAGCACTAGGGGATCTAGTGATAGTAACTTTAGTTAATTATGAGAGAAAATCATGGGTTGTAATGAGAATAGTGGTATCAATTATTTTATTATGGGTTAATATGATTAATTAAACACAAAATTTATCTATTATTAAATTATATTTTATTAATTATGTCATAGGTAGTGGGAATCCATTTTAGATGAAGTATTAGCTATAATTGCTATATAGGAAGTCTTGTAGGTCTGATAGATGGATCAATGACTATGATTGAGGTTATTATTATATGTACTCATTACTATGTGATGTGATGTATCCTATCATGGATGGATACCAATTACTATGGGACACTATAATGGATATCTTTACACTCACCCTATGGATATGGATAGAGTGAGAAAACTATTGACTTTCCTTTCTCACCCACCAAACTAGGTAGAGACTGGTGATGGTTTATATGTTTATCTAACTCTAATCATCCACTGATTTTGAATGTGATGGATTTTATATTTCTATGATATTGTTGGATATAAGTAATTACTTAAACATATTTGATGTAGGATAGATTGATGTGGACAGTTCCTCTAGTATGCCTGATTTGAGAATACAATGGATATGATGGGTAATTCTTACAATATCCACAATATAAGAATGTAATTATGTAAATTCAGCAAATCAGTGAAACCACTTCTCTCCCATTCCATGGATTAAGGTCACTGATTATGTACTGGATACAATCTCTCATTCTACCTATCAATCAAGGGTTCATCAAAACTACATATGTGTATTTACTCATGAGTTCATACATATATACACCACTAGCCTTGGATACATGTATGCCCTCTAGCACTTCATAGATAGATGGAGATGAGTAATTTCTATTGTATGTCTAATATTTGTGGGGACATATACTTTCTCTAGTATCTTCTGATTAGTGAATCATGGGTGAATTATCATATATGGTTAATAAAAAGGAAGTGTTATCATGTTGAAGTTTTTTTCAATGGAATCAATTTTATTTAGTGAGCATAATGAAATTGATCCATGGGTAGAATGATCTGGACTGATTATGAGTATTTCTATGATAGTTGGTGACATACTGTGATTTTAGTTATTCAAAATATACTTATTTTATATACACATATACATTGTAAGCTTAGAGTTTCATCTACTAATTGGGATGACCATAATGTTATACTCAAACCTATATGCACACTTCCATGTAGTTCACCTTGTGTCCTTATAGATCAACAGGGGTAGATGATGGAATAATACATAGACTAAACATGGTGGTTGATATGGATATCTAGTAGAGTGGGGAACATTACGGAAACCACCCTTTGATCATTAGAATTCAGGATTTCACATAATTGGGATGTGCTAGGTGTATTCAGAGTTTGGATTATACCTTATTATTAAATTGTATTGGTTCACCTTGTGATCTAATGGCTTATAACATATCAATCACATTGTACTATGGATTTTCTTATATATCTATATATATAAATATATGAGCCTATTATTTTTTTCTATTTATATTTCATGAATTTATGGTGGATGTTTGTATATGATAGTAGGTGAAAGGTTTTTAGAGGTAATGAATCCCATGTTTGTGTGGATACCTCAGTTTTGGTAGTTATCCCCTCACCAAGTAGAGGTGGGTTTGGGGGTTCTACGAGTATGTAGGGATGTGACATTGATCATTATTTACTTATTTCTAAAATATAAATAAAAATAAATATTTAAAATAAATTTCAATATAAACTTTTTAATATTATCCATTTACAAGGTACATAATATGAACTAATTAGTTTTCAAAATATATGATACCTATAAAAACATTTATAATCATATAGAGATTTCATATTTTATTTAAAAACATTATATAAACTAAATATCTCATTTTAGATTTTATTTAAACCTTGATAAAAACCACCTAAAACCCTTTTGGAATTGTTTATATAAATTTATAAACAATCACATTTTAATATAAACATTTCATATTATTATTTATGAATTTTTCATAAATCAAAATAAAATTATTTATATTTCACCTTTTTATAATTTATACACACTTTATAATTTTAATAACCATTTAAATAAATTTAATATTGAATTATATCAATAAAAATGTTTTTGTTACAGTTTATAGCCCCCCTTTAAATTTTGCGTGGATCTAGAAGTAAATTATTTTTAAAATTTAAAAAACGATTAAATTTTCTTAAAAATATAAAAAACATAACCATTATTTATATAAATTAAGACGCAATGTTTTCTAAGTTAAAACACTTTCAAAGGGAACTAAAGTTCCAAGATAGTAAAATTAATAATATTTAGAAGAGGATTTGAATCAATATTACCAAATTTTATAATTTTATTTTAATATAAACCTATCTGATTGGTTAAAGTCATGATTCTATTAATATTTTAAACTCTATGTCACACAACCATATATAGAAGATAAATATTAAAACAAATTATATATAATTTTGACAAGGCTCTCCCCTAAAGTGGTTGAATATATCCTTTTGTGTTTTTTTTCATGTTTGAGACACATAATAAAGTGATTATATAAAGGAAAGTATCATCCTTAAATCAAATAGTTGTTTCCCAATAGAAAAGTCTATAGAATATTCTTTATATTGTATCCATATAATTTACAATAGTGTTTAAACCAAAAATAAAAATATCATTAAAGAACTTCAGGATAATTCGGTGCTAATAAAAACATATTCTCTTGAGATTTCAAAATATTTAAAATTAATTCAAGATCAATCAAACCTAAATAACTTCAGTATATAAGTATTATAGTAAGTGGTATCAGATCTTTAGTATCCCTTTCTCTCAATATTTTTCTCATCACTCTTGTTCTTTAATTTATCTTCTCTTTTGAACTTAACATTGATCATGAAAATATGTTCCAATATTTTTAATTTCAAGAATCCATGAAAAGTGATATCATGATCACAATATTTGAAACTTCTCAAATATTCTTTTGAGAAATCCACCATCTTTGATCTTTATAAATGGTGTACAAATATTATTTTAGAATATCTAGAATTACCATCTTAAAATATTATCAAATATCCATGATTTTAACATTTAATTATACTCAAATATAAAATTCTTCTCAATATCTTCCTTATTAAAACTTAAAAAAACCATAATGTTCATTTCCAATTTTTTATTCTTGCATGAAAAAACATTTTTTGTGTAAATATTCAGCACATAGTTCAACTTCCCTATTTAAATCCCAACACCATTATCAACTTTAATCAGGGATTATCACATATAATTGTTATATATATAACATAAATAACAATATAAAAATTTTATATTTAAATATAACTTTACCAATAAATCATATATTTAATCTTATGTGGACTCTGGAAAGATCTTATGTATCTTATAAAACATCATGCCACTCTTATATATCCTCAAATTCAACCTTGTTAAACTGTGAAACTTCAGAGTAAATCTTGCATATCACCAAATTGTTTTTATTTAAGATTAATGGTAATACTATATATCAGTAGAGTTTAACATATGATTATTATGGAAAACACAAGGTAATTATTAATATCTTAGCACTTATCCAATTTTTATCACTAAAATATCTTACATATTTCCTTGTCCATTTTTATGTTAACTCCAAAATATTATGTATTCAATGAAATTGAAAAGTTACTCTTACATGCTAGGAAGAGTAATTATTATGTATGAATTTAAAACTTTAAACCTCATCTTCAATCTATTCAATAATTATTCATAATTTTAATTTAACTCAAAAAAATTCTAAATCAAATTATAATTCTTCTCAAAAACTAAACAAAACAAATAAAATAATCCTTTAACAAGTCCTTGGAAACCTTAGGAATGATGTATATTTTTAATTTTTCAAATCTATTTTATGTAGAAACCTAAAAAGTACTCTACTTCAAACAATGATGCCGTTTTTCTCAAATACATCATAGTTTTCTTATAAATTTTTTTTTGATACTAACCATGATCATTTATAGATAAAACTATAATATATAAACTTTTTTTATGATTCTCTACTATCAAAAATAATTTTGAAAACTATTTTTTATAATCCATTATATGGTTTTATAAATTTTATAATACCATGATCATTTTTCTTATAATACATCATGGTTTTGAAATTTATCAAGTACCGTGACTGTTTTTTATAAAAAATCATAGTTTTTAAAATTATCCTTTTCACAGATTCATCATTTATCTAAAAATTCAATTAAAAAGAAATAAAATAAATGCATATACCACTAAATGGTTTTAAGGGAGGAAAAACTTATTCAGATACCATGGAATCTCCCATCATATGACTAATAATCCATTCTAAATGTTGTGATATTTCACTTATAAAAAAATAAGATCACACAAGAACCCATATACATGACCCTATCAATAATGTGATTCATCTCACAGAGTGACCTCACCTTAATCAATAGAATAAAATCTAACCAACCATACTACCTAGGGATGGATCACTAATTTTAGTAGAATATCATACACCACTCTTGAGGACCTAACCATTACACTATGTTTATAAATCAAAATTAGAATCCCACCATGGTTTCCACTTCCACAAGGAGTTAACACCGTCACATTGGCATAATCAAAGAACACAACTAATGTTAAAGTGTATTGAGTGTGATTCATCCATTGTGAATTTATTAAACTATTTATCTATTTCATGGTTACCCAAACCCTATCATTTAATATTCTTGTTCATCACACTCACACCCCCAATCATACAATTATAAAATATAATAAAGTATATTTAAAAGTGAGGTAAAAAAGGGACACTTAATAAATTATCATAAGAGTTATCTCATAAATTATCACATTTTAAATCCCCTTTGTTTAATTAAAATAAAAAAAATCTGAAGAAAAAAACCCAATTTTGAGGTTTTAGAACAAAGAATAGTATAAAAGTGAAAAACCACTTTATAAAAGAAAGGAGAAATATAGACTCATAATAGTAGGTCCAACATGATGAATGGATATCAAATAATATCTCAGTTGGGTGAGAAATAATTTTTTAAAAGGGAAGAGGAATGAAGAGAGGTGTATAGTTTTTGGTTCAATCCAAGAAGGGAGTGAGGACGAGAATTTATTGTATTTTTCATAAAAATGTATTTTAATAAATTTTAAAAAACAATCATAAGGACATTAGGTACCCGGTATCCCCCCAATGGGTACTCATTTCCCACTTGATACCCATCTCAATTCCACTATCCATCTTGTGGTCCACTAGGGGATTAATGACCATATATTATCCCAAGAAGGTTCCAAGAATAGAGACAATGGGGTCCGGGTTGAATTTAATATATTGTTCATCATTTCATCACTGATCTCAATTCCTTCAAATTTAGTTCCCAGCCTTCACCAACCATTACCATAGTAAAAACACACTAAAATACACATGAAATGATCAAAAATAATTTTAATCCATACCTTGGTTTATGTAGGTCATTACAAGAATCACATAACCTAAAATTTCATGTGTTTATTATGAAAAGTGATGTTTCTTTTGGAAAGTAATCATAGAATGGATGAAAAATAAATTAGAAAAATAAAATAATATACTTTACAACCTAGTATGACTTCCAACAGCCATCCTTAAACTACCTTTTTCATTGAATCTGTAATTATTTTAAAAAAATGTACATTTCACAACATCACCCTAGTATAAAGATATTAAATCATTTAATCATACTTAATATATATTAAACATAAGATAATCATAAATTATCACTGATAAGACATGACATCGCTATAGTACATATCTCAAAATAATGAGAATAAAATTTCACACAAAAATAAAAAGTACATCCTGAAAAATCATAGATAAGGAATCATTTTAGATAATATGGGATCAGTTATGAGTATATATGATAACATAAATATTTCACAAAAAATTATTTTTCAACCATCATCCTTCAACTATGAAAAATTAATATTAGCCTACCTAATATGAATAATTTTACTAAAATATAAACATATATAGAATCATGTTTTGTATGCAGTTATGTGATGTATAACCTTACACATAAAATAATATCAATCATATAGAATACTAATCCCTTAAAGATAGTTAGTATAAAACCATAGTCCTTCTATATGATCACAAGTTAACATTATATCTATCATTGATTTAAATAATATACTTCACATTCATGGTTCAAATTGTAATATTTCCCAAAGAAAATTTTGGGGTTACATTATAATTCATGTTATAGGAAATCTATGATTATTTTTTTTAATTCATATATCTATATTAATGGTTTTTACTCGTTAATAAAAGTAATGATTACTCATTCAAGGTTATAAATTCACTAATAACAACTGTTACTTCATATGTTGTTATTAATTTATTTTTTTGATTATTTACCCATGCATCTATCATGGTCATTATAATAATTCACACCAACATGAGTATTTGTGTACATGTTTATCTATATATATATATATCGGCATAAATATGATTTTTATGATCATGATTCGTAAATGTTTTATCATTATTGGTTCAAGAATATAATTTATGGCACCATGCTTTTCCATTATGAACATGTTATATCTCTGTATTCTCTCGCATCACTATAACTCAAACTATATTTAATTATTAATAGATTTTATTTGATTTACATTTAACCTAAGATAAAATCCATATTATTATAATTTTATTTTTATTCTCAATGAATCGGGGATGATTTTTTTGGTAAAATATATAATTAAAAATAGTCCATAAATATTTTTATCATATAAATAAATTCATATAAAAAAATTATTTATAACTAATTGATCAATAAATAATTAATCAAAAAAATACCTTACAAAGACTCAATTCCAGAAAATAATTAGTCATAAATAAGTACATGCAATATCATGATACTTTTTAGTTTTTTAAAAAAACTTCTATAATTATTTTTGATAAACTTCATTTTTTCAACAAAATTATATTTTTATTTTTTTTAAATAAATTTATCAAACCATGGAAAATTGGGATTTTTAAAATGTACTTATTATAATATAAAATTTCTAATAAAATGGTTTTAAGAATAATTTTCATAATTTCATTTCTTTTCATTCTGAATGAACCCTTAAGTGTTGTTCTAATACCATTATATCATGAACTAGATCTCAAGATTCCATATAACTCAAAGTTGTTAACATGAAATCTATTTTTATCTCCTAATTATTTTATTGAGTATACCCCTTCCCCCTTTTACTTCTTTTTCTACTATCCCTCTTCCTTTTTTATTGTATAAATGGATCATTGATATTAATAATAGTGTGACCCCATTTAAATAACAAATAATATTTCCATTAAATATCATAATTAATTACATTATTCATGATTTAAATTATCATTTAATTAATCATTATTATCTTTAAAATTCTCTTCGTAACTCTAGTCCAACCCTTTGACTTTATTGGGTACGTATAATCATTATTGAATTATCATTATTTCACTTTATCTAACATGTAGTTATATTTTTATCATCCATACTCTTAAAAATAGTAATTATAAATAAAGTTATAACATTTTTCATGATTTTCCCACCACTTTATTTAGAATAAATCATGTCTATTCTTTAATCATTTAAAAACATTACAATGATGATAATAAATTATCAAAAATAATAATTTTCAGGATAATATAGTTGGTTTACTAGAAAAAATTATTTTGTATGAAAGAAATTATCACCATTTAATAACCTCCAATAATAAAATAATATCTATTTTAATAGTTACACCTTAAATATATGAATTAAGATCCCAATAAATAAAGAATGATTTTTCTCATAATTAAAGCATAATTTAAAATTTTATTCTGATAATAAATGTAAGAACTTGGATTTTCTATGAGGTATGAATATTTTAAATTTTAGTTTAATTCATTGGTTTTTACCTAATGTTAATGCCTAGTAATGATATGAAGGAAACAAGGGTTCCCATGGCTTGCTTGTAGCTCAGAACCCCAGCCATAGGAAGGAACATCTGGGCCTAACCATTTGTAGAAATTGTTCTACCAAGTATGCATGATTTATCCTAACTATGCAATGTGTTTAAGTGAGAATAAGCGGGCCGCATGGTTTAGCATAACCTTGAAACCCATGCCACATACCCATGTGGAAGCTATTGAATTTTTTAGCAGAGTGAAAAAAACACAGTCAACGCTTGTTTTTTCTAATTGTGAGCCATAACCATGCGAGGGGGGGGGGTGAGATAGTTCATGGCACAAAGTTGGTGCACAGTTTGTCCATATATGCAGTAAAACTATGAAACCCCTATAAATTTGGTAAAATTTATATTTTTTCATTAAGGTATTATATTTTTAATCCCACTATTTCTTCTCTATTTGTAATGGATATCCTTCTTCTTTCCCTCAATTGAGATAATCCTCCCATCAAGCAAGGTTCTTAGATAAATATTCTATTAAGACTCTAATTCAACATATAATCATCTCATTGGATAGCTATGAGTAAGTGATACACTCCGTAAGCTAATTTTTTCATTATTATTTTTATCTATGAGGTTATTTTTATGTAGGAACATATGATCTATTTTTTTGGTGTTAATCTTTCTTCCCATTTTCTTCTGATCTAGACCAAACTAAAGGCCTATAATGTACATTTTATCTTCTATAGGCATATGGTAGGTGTTTTGGTATTTATACCTTAATTATTTTTTCTTTATACTATGTTTCATGACTCCACACACTAGGTTATCCATGCTTTTCCCTAAAAAATACAAAAAATTTGTGTTTAATTCAATATCCTTGATTGGGATAACCTAACACCCCCCAATATCATTGGGATAAGTCCCTTTCAATTTTTTACTCCACTTGAGGTTTTCCAATGGAATTTACATTGTTATTATAAATGTTTAAATATCCAAACCATCTTATATATGGTTTTTTCATGATCCTTAATTGTGAAGAATATAATGAATTGAATGGAAGTTAGTGGTACAACCACATCACATGATTAAATAGGAAAATGTCTATGCCCTTATTAAAGAGAAATGCTATTGAATTATAAACTACCTATTGGTTCTCTTTAGATCCTTTTACTACAAATCAATGTTATGATAAATGGGCACAACGACCCCTCTGTCTTTTGATATATATACATGGAATCCCTTTTACAGATGTGATATACATGCATGGTGTCCATTCTACTATTTATATATATGGTCATGACATCCCTGGCACTATTATATTTAATGAGCATGGAGACCCTTGTGAGTTATGATGAATAGGAATGGTGACCCTACTATTATGACACAGGTAGAGCATCCCTACAGTGTGATACTTGGGAATGGCATCCCTTAAACTGTTGTAACATACAAGCATGTATTACCTTCTACTGTTGTGATATATAATCATGGGGAACCTTATGAATTAAGATGAATGGGACCTGAGACCCTTATGAATTATCATGAATGGGCATGGATACACTTACAAATATTATTTGGGCATGGTTACCCAACTGTTATGATTTGGTCATGGTGACCCTACTATTATGATACTGGCCTGGGAGTCCTTAATTCATATGATATCGAGCCTGGAATCCCTTGAAACTTGTGAGACTCATGCTACTAAACATAGATGAATTAGTTATGTCATAGGTCCAGGATAGTAATTATATCCACATATATGGTTGTAGACGTCACTATGTATACAGACCATATAAATGTATACATATGGTTACACATTTAGAGATTATCTAGAATAGGCCAACATATATTGTGTCATCCAAGTATACTTCATGAACTAGGGCCGACCACTTTATAGTTTCTATTACTTTTTATCATTTATTATATCAGCATACTACTCATATAATATTCACCAAATGGGTATTTATTAACACTATAGCTGGTGGTATACTGAGTTTATCTCTCACACTATCCAAGACACCAATGTTACTTGAAAAAATTATGTGGATGTGGGTGGGGATAAGGGAAAGTTCTTAATTTTTGATGCTTGATTGATTATAACATGGGAGTAAGGAAACACAAGATAGAGAAATGGATAATGATGCTACTAGAGATTGAATTTTTGGTCTTTTTTCTTTTTATACATGAATTGTATTGCATGCCTACTATCATGTCATCCTAATTACTTTTGTAGACATATAAAATTACATCATTTTATATATAATGCTGGGTATTGTTGATGTTTTTTATTTATTACCTTTGGATTATTTACCTTCTACTTCCAGATATTTATCATTCTTCCGGTATTTTTATATTTATTTAACTATTGTGCTACTCTACTCATGAGGGTATAGTCTCCCCGTTATATGAACTTGGACCCTTACTACAATTCAGTGGCCTCTAGCATATGGGGAAGTTCACTTAAGGCCATGAGACCCACCATCTTGGGGAACCGTTTAGTGGCATATGGTTCGAGATGTCATATAGTGGTATCATATATTCGTTTTTTATTTTCTCTTATCATTTGGGAATAATATAAATGAGATTAGTAATGTTTTAGAATTTGGAAATGAGTTGTGCCTAAGAGTAGCTAACCTATGTATAGGGGGAAACAAAATTACATGGTATGGAATATTATTTTATAGTTTATGCATATTAAAGTTTATATGACTCCACTATTTGTTGATGAACATGGTGTGTGGTGTTTATAAATATGATTGAGGTTTATATTTTTCCTCGACCGGATAGGTCAAGGAATAATTGATCAGACATAATTATAGGAACCTTACATGATTTATATGTCATGTATTGTTCCATGACATGTTTACTTATTATGTTCATTGTTTATAGAATGTTTTGGTGCCTTTAATTCTATGTTTATGAATGTTACTAACATTTCATGTAGGGATTTAATAAGTTAGAGGTTAGGATTAAATGGATTCCACACTTTTATTTATAATGTTTATGGGAACTTATAAATTGGATGTTTTTTATCCATATAGTTCAACCTTTTAATGTAAATTGTTATATAAATGAGAATTAAATTAAATTAAATTGAATTCTAAAATAAAATGGTCACTATTAAATAGTGATATCGATTGCAATTTAAAGGGTGTTTTACTCTATAAATTAGAATTGATGCTTTATAAACTGGAACCCTTACAGTGAAACATAGAGCATGACCCAGGCCCGACCTTAGTTTTTGGTTGTAGATATATTCTTTTGTTTTATATATAATTGTTTTCATCACCAACACATGGCTCAAGGATAAGTCAAAGGGTGTGGTTTTTATATAGGAAGTCTTGTACCTACCATATTCATGTATTTTTGATCCTTAGGTAAACTTTGTATGGTTGACTACTGTATCTGATATAGCAAACTAGGATATTTTGACTGAGCAAAACCCGAGATAAGTTGATGGTGTGGGCCATAGTGATTTCGAAAAGAGATAGGGAAGTGGTTCAACTAGCATTAAGAAGCGATGCTTTGAGACTTCACATGGGAGTATCAGTAGACAGGTGACACCCCCCGGCATTTATATGGTTTTTCATCAATGTAGGATGCCTATAAATAAGAGTCACCAATTCCCTAGAGACCCATTGAGATTTGATGATGTAGTAGATTGGGGAATATTTAGTATTTTTATGGGACCTTCCCATCTGCGCCTAGTGGGAGAGGATACATAACAGCTCCTCCTTCAAGAGAAGGATTAAGAGCACCTCACTAGGTAATAGCTGGAGTACTACCAAACATATAGGAAGAGGATGAGGCCATTGATGAGGTATCCAAGCTTTAAAATATATAGTTATAGGAGATCGATCCACCTTAGGGTAGTCAATTTTCAGCATTGGGTCTTAGATTAATCCATATTTATTCAGTGAAGCCTATACTAGAGGAGCTAGGTCCCAAGACATCTACTATTTGAGTTACTATTCTAGTAGGATCTACTACTATGTCTACCTTTCTTTACATTGGTACTTCATATTCTGTTATCTTTCTGGATATTGTGGAAATACATGGGATTGATATTGAGTACTTATGTGGTGTAATGAAACTTTACACCCCTTTGGGAATACGATCATAGAGTGTACATCAGTTCAAGGAATTCCTCCTTGTGGTAGGAAACCATTTTTTCTTATGGGACCTCTTCATACTTGAGATGAAAGGTTTTCATGTCATTATTGGGATGCACTAGTTGGCCCCCTACCACACCTATATGGATTGTTATTGTTGTAGGATATCGTTCACATCACTAGAGGGAAATAATTATACTCACAAGGGTGAGTGGGATGTTAATACTGGTAGATATAGGACATTGCATCTTGGTCTTAGTGGAGTGTCTACCTAGACTAATTGTATTTACATGGGTAAACATGAATTACATGGTACCAAACTCCTTCCTCTAGTCAATAATTTTAGCATGTTTTCCCTAATTACATTTCTAGAATACATCCTGAGAGAGATGTATAATTTACTATCGAGATAGTTCTTAGATCTACACTGATATAAATTTCTCCTTAGAGAATATCTAATACTATGTAACAGGATATCAAGAGGCTGGTTGAGGATTTAGAAGCTATGGTTTTTATATAGACCAATACTTCTTCCTGAGGATCAACAACCCCTTTTAATAATAAGTTGGATAAATCCCTCAAAATTTATGTGGATTACATGAAGATTAATTAGTTTATTATGAATATATGGTATCCTTTACCTCATATAGATGATATCCTTGACCAAGTCAGAAGAGAAAGGGTGTTCATGAAGATCAACCTGAGATCAGGCTATAATCGTGTGCGACTCAACCCTTCAGACATACCATATACATATTTTTAAAGCTTTTATGGTTTATATGAGTATTTTGTTATGTTGTTAGGTCTCACAAACATGAATTTCATTTTCATGGATTTGATGAATTAGTTTTTTCACCTATTTTTGATTCATTTGTGGTAGTCTTCATGGATGATATCTTGGTGTATTATCATACTCGACGTGACCATGAAAAATAACTTGGGATTTTTATAAATAGAATGAAAAAGAATCATTTATATGATAATCTAACAAAGTTCTAATTATGGTTCAGCAATGTGTACTTCCTATGTCATATTATCTCATAGGAAGGATTATTAGTTGACCCAAATAAGGTGAGAGCTGTAGTTACCTGGGATCATCCCAATAACGCCTTTAATATACAATGTTTCTTGGGGTGAGATGATTATTATACGAATTTCATATAGGAAATCCCACTTTTAGAAGAAACTCTTACATACTTAAATAAGAAGTGTGTGAAGATTATATGTTCATAAGGTTGTGAGACAACCTTTTAGAAGCTGAAAAGGGGAATGAATTCAGCACTGATCTAGATTCTTTAGGAGTCAAGAAGAAGCTATAAATTGTATTGGGATGCATCAGGTATTGGTCTAGGAGAATTTTTGATGTCGTAAGATTGATTCATTGTTCACAGGTCACAACATATGATGCCTCATGAGTGTAAATAACAAACAAATGGTCTTGAGTTGGCAGTTGTTGTTCAATCCTTATGTTGTTAGATGAATTACCTATTGGAAGAAAAATTTCTAGTGTTTACGTACCCCAAAATCATTTGGTATATTTCCATGTATCATGACATGAAACTTAGGTGGAGAAGGTGGGTTAAGTATCCATATTCCTTTGACTTTGCGTTATCCTATATGCCTATTAAGGAAAATTTAGTTGTCAATTCTCTGAGTAGGAGGACTTCGACACAGATGGATCAGAAGGGTAGTAACAAGAGACATCCTATGGCCCTTTTTTCAAGATTCACATCAAGGTACATGACTTTTATTGACATTCTGTACTTGTATCACTATTAGTGACCACATCACTTTTGTAGAGAGTGAAGATGAGGCATATTTTAGATCCTGATTTTTTGGTCCTATGGGAAAGTATTTCTAGTGAGGAACTGCCTTCGGATTGGTCTATTAATGGATATGACATCCTGTATATACATGGATGTATCTATGTTCCTAAAACATGTGATAGGATCTAATGAAAGATTCACATGCTTATTAGTGGGAAGTTCACTTTGGTATCTCCAAGATGTATCGTGATATGTGTGGTCAGTGTTGGTGGCTACAGATGAATCATCAGATTGCGGATTTCATCACTTGGTGTTTCGACTATCAACAGGTGAATGTGGAACACCATTACCCCATGAGTTTTTTACAGCATTAACCAATATCATAATGGAAATGGGATTAAATTGTGATGGATTTTTTGAATGGTTTACTAAGGTTAGCTTGATGTAGCAATGTGGTTTGGGTAGTTGTAGATTGACTGATGAAGGTAGCTCACTTCCTTCATATCCAAGATACATTCTTGGTTGATGAGTTGGGAATAATTTATGTCCATGAGATTATATGATCACATGGGTACATTGTACTATCATTTCATATAGGTACTCTTGTTTCACGTTGAGGTTTTTGTAGAAGTTACATAAATATTTGGGTACACATGTGATTATGAGCATAGCTTTTCAACCTCAGACCAATATCCAATCAGAACAAACTATATGAGTACTGAAGGAAATTATTTAAGCATGAATCCTTGATTTAGATAGTTATTAGGAAAATCATAACCCTCTCTTTGATTTTTCCTACAATAATATATTTTTGGAAATGATTCATATGGATCTTAATGATGACCTATGTGGAAGGTAGTTACGTTCATCCCTATATTGGTTATAGGTAAGAGAGGCAGTGCCACTAGGTCCTCATCTTGTATAGGAAACTTTAGAGTAGGTGCAGTTGTTCAGCAAGTGTATGTATACTACTCAGTCTAGACAAAAATCTTAAGTTGATCACCATAAATGGCCTATGGAGTTCAAGACCAGGGATCATGTTTTCTTATAGGCATCACCTATACTCGGGAATAGATGGACATGGAGGAAAGCAAAGATGTTGCCTCATTTTTTTTCAGTCCTTTTGAGATCTTAGATAGAGTCAGGCTAGTAGTCTATCAGTTCATGTTACTTCATAAGTATCATGTCATGCATGAAATCTTCCACATTTCACATATTTATCATTATCATGCGGGCCTATATCATACATCAATCATAAGGATATTTAAATATATTTTGATGATTATTTTGAGTAAAATCCCATTTTCATTGTGATTAGAGTATGAAGGCTATCTATTGTTTCTATTTCCATTTAGTAAGGGTGATATGGTAGTGTGGCTGTGTACATGATGAGAATTGGGAGAGAGAGTTTAGCATATGTGATCAGTTTCTGGAGTTATTCTTAGAAAGTGTTCTACCACCATTGGAAGGTAAACCTATGTATTAGTTATTTTAAGTGGGGAAGACTGTAAGAAATCATCTTTCAATAAGGTATGAAAATTTTAAATTTCAGTTTAATTACTTGTTTTGGAACCAATTTGAATTTCTAGTAATGATTTGGATAAAATGAGGGTGTCTGGGTCATGTTCGAGGTTGGGAACCCCATCTGGTAGAAGGAACATATGATCCACATGGTTAAATGTAACTATTCTACCAAGAGTGCACTATTTCTACTAACCATGCAAGGCATTTCAGTGAGAATAAGATTTCTACATGGTTTTTCCTAACCATGTGACATAGGACAGATGCCCATGTAGAGTCTCTTAAATAATTTTTCAGATGGAAAATACATGTTCAAAACATGGTTTTTCTAATCATGAATCATAACCATGTAAGGGGTTTTTGAGATTGTGCATCGTGTATGGTTGGTATACAATTTGGATAGTCGTGCGACCAAACTGTGCAACCCATATTAGTTGGGTAAAATTACCATTTTCCCCTTATGGGATTATATGTTTAATCACATTATTTCTTCACTATTTCTAGAAGTCTACCTTCTTCTTTCCCCCATATGCGCTCCTCCACTAATCAAGCTAGATTTTTATATAAATTTTATGTTTAGACTCTGATTGAATATATGATCATCTCATTGGATAGATCTCAATATATTATCTACTTGTTAATCTCTTAGTGTTGTTATTATTCCTATAAATTATTCTATTTTTATGTAGGCTCATATGCCAAATTTTTTGGGTGTTCATCTATTTTTCCATTTTCTTATGATCTGGACCAAATCAAAGGTTGATGATGAATGAGTTCTCCTCTATAGGAATAAGGTAGGTGGTTTGGTATTTATCCCTTAAGTGTTATTTCATTGGACTTTGTGTTGTGATTTCACATGTTGGATTCTACATGTAATTCCCAAAAAATACACATAATTCATGTTTAATTCAATATGCTTGATCAGGATAACCTATCACCCCCTTTAATCCCATTAGGGTATGTCCCCTCCAATTTTTTCCACCCCTTAAGGTGTGATGATTGAATTTACACTCTTATTATAAATGTATAAATGGCCAATCCATATTTTATATTGTTTTAGAGTGACCCCTAATTGTAATGAGTATAATTAATTGAATATAATTGATTGGTCTGACCATGTCACTTGATTAAATAGGAAAATGGTTACACACTTGTGAAAGAGAAATACTATTGAATTATGAACTATAAATTTCCTCTTACTAAATCCATTTACTAGACATAAATGTTATGATAAATTGGAATGGTGACCTCTCTACATATGGTTTTGGGTGTAGTGGAAGCTTTCAGAGGTGTGTGATACATTAAAATTTATTTTAATAATCGTTTTCTAAAACCAAGAGAGAGGATCTTGCACATCAAATTTATAATTAATTTATTTAATATTTGAATAAATAAATACATGGGTTTATGAAATTTTTTCTTTGGTGACTGTTGATCATCCGAAAAGACCCTTTAAAATTACCATAAATGTGATATGAGGATATAAGGATATAATCCCTCTAGTAGTGATCCACACATGCTCATATAATCTCCGAGTAACACTACTCGATCTCTAAGTGCTAATGTGGTGAGTCGAATATCATTCATTATTCATTATTGATCTTTCATTCTTCAATATTGAAGAAATATCTCTTTTACTTCACAATCATGATATGGAGAGAGAATGAGGAGTTTAGAGATAATTCCTTTTGCACAAAAAAATTGATTTTCAATTTTAGATGCTCTACACAATAGACCTAGCCTACTATTTATAGAGTTAGGATTTAAGTTAAATTATTATTTAATTTCAAATCGGCCATTAAATAACATTTATTACCTTTAATGAATCCCATACCACATAATAATAATTATATAATTGTTATTTTGTAGTACGTGCCAACTTTTTCTATAAAAAATATTATATAACAGTATTCTTAATTAATATTTGTCAATGCACTCGGCCTTAGTCCGTTCGAACTTCTATATAATTTATTGAATAGTTGAATAAATATTTTATTCACAAATAAATATTTTATTTAGAATCTAGTGAATAAATATTTAGTAAAATATTCAATAAATAAAATAAATATTTAATTTAAAAGTTGGTGAATAAATATTTTTTTAATTTATGAGATAAATATAACTTGAATAAAATTATTCCCCATATTTTAGAATAATATTTATTCCATTAATTAAACTCAAATATAATTTAATTGAAATAAATTAAAACACTTAGTGTGTGTCCCTCTAGGATGCTTTCTCATTGTCATTAGGAAGGTTTTTCTAAAGTATAAGATTACTATATAGAAACAGGTCATGGCACCCAAGATAATGAAATTAATGTATCAACGTCAAAAACCACATATGAGCACTCATTGTGTAATATGATCCCTTTCTCAAAATATCTCATCAAGCAGGTTTCACATCCATGTCACCAACCTATATCCTCAATATGTCTTTCTTTGAATATCTGAAATAAACACATTGTTACACCATGGACATGTAATTTTGTGTGATGGTTCTACTCCAATAAAAGGGCCATGATATCAACTTCCATAAATATGGAAGGTAAAAATCCTTCCTTGACTTATTAATTAATGACATATCACTCATGACGCACCTAATGTATCCAACTTCGCCATGAATTGTAATCATCATGGTTTATGAAATACATCTAAGTACACGAGTTGTAACATACATTTTTAATAATCTTAAAGTCTAAGGACCATCACACATGCTCGTATATAGGAATATCCAATAACACAAAAACATGTGTAATTCCTATAGGGTGGGTTTGTTATCATAATATCCTATATTAGAGATTACCAACTAAGAACTTAACGAGAAGAATCCTCATTTACTTATGAGTACTCACAACTGACAATCTATTTACTATATGCCCCATCATAGTATGTTATCCAACTATAGAAAATTTTATAAGAATATATTCATAGCACATAAATGTTTTCATCATAGCAGGGAACTTCTATGAAATTATCAATGTGATGTATACTATAGGAAATTATCACATTAGAGTGATGCAGAATAGAAAAAAAATATGTAATAAGATTTTTTATTCATATTAAATACATATAATTTACATGTAATCAAAGTAAAAACAGTTGGTCCTAGGAAACCAACTTCAACAAAATCTCACTTGGACTAGAGTCAACTACCTACGAACTTCAGTCCATTGGACCTCACATGATAGTCATGTTTCTACTAACTCAAGGCTCTAGTCAAGGGGTTTTCCACGTTGTCTTCTGTGGAAATACTTCTTATTGTAACTTCAAATCTCTGAGAAAAAACCCTCAAGAGATGATACTTCTGAAGTATGCATTTATTTTGTTGATGTACCTTTGGATATTATGAAAGATCCAATATTGCAGTATTATTACAATAGAGTTTTATAGGATCATTATTGATAGATACCACATTATGTTATTGGATAAATATGTACACCAAAACTACTTCTTTAGCTGCCTTAGAAACCACAATATATTCAAACTCCGCTATAGAATCTACATCAATTGAATTATTTGAGCTCTTCCATCTCACAACACCTCAATTCAAAGTGCATATGTATCCTGATTGTGACTTTATGTCATCTTGATTAGTTTGGAAAAAAGAATCAGCATATCCTCTTATGACTAGTTCCTCATATCCTTTATAAACAAGGAACATGTCCTTAGTATGCCTCAAATAATTAAGGATAGTTTTGACATTAATCCAATGATGGTCACCTAGATCATCTTGATATCTTCCTACCACACTAAATACATAGGCAACATCTATCCTTGGACATAGCATAACATACGTGAATGAACCAATCACTTCTTTTTATGTAATACTTGTCATTATATTTATTTTCTCATGTGTCTGAGGAAACATTTCACTAAAAATATGAATTCCATGTGATGTGGGAAAAAAATCCCCTACTAGATTGTTCCATGCTAAATATTTTTAGTATATTGTCAATGTAAGAACTTTGACATAGGCTGAGTACCCTCTTGGATCTATCATGATGGATCTTGATCCCAAGAATATATAATGCCCCATCCAAGCCTTCACTGAGAATAATTTATTCATATATTCCATTAAATGACTACAAGACTGGTATTTCATTTATAATGAGTCATATGTCATCAACATATAAAATTAAGAAAATAATTGCACTCCCACTAAATTGTTTATAAATACATGGTTCAAATTCATTCTTTATAAAACAAAATTCTGTTATGGTCTCATCAAAATGAATGTTTCATGACCTGGATGCTTTCTTTAATACATAAATTGATCTTTTCAACCTGAATACCTTGTTTCTATCCTTTGTAGTCACAAACCATTCAAGCTGTGTCATATAGAATTCTTCCTAGAGGTTCCCGTTAAGGAAGGTTATTATGGAATCTATTTTTTAAATCCCATAATCACGGAAATTCATAATAGAAATTATAATTTTGATGTATTTTAGCATTGTAACTGGTGAAAAGGTTTCATCATAGTCAATGCCTTGATGTTGTTTAAACCCCTTTTCAACCATTATCTCTTTATAGGTACTGAATTTTCATTCCATGTACAGTTTCTTCTTGAATATCCATTTTCAATAAAATATCTTCACATATACTAGAGGGTTTACAAAAATCCATAAATGGTTTTGGTACATGAAATCTATTTCATAATTCATGTCTTCCTCCCACTTAGAAAAATTTGTGCCACTTAATACATCCCTGTAGGTTAGATGATCATTATTATCTACTAATAATGAGCTACCATCCTCGATGAATAGAAAATAATACCATTATGGTTCTCTAAACTATATAGTACACCTATGCAGAAATTGTGTCTCCAGAGAAATTTCTTATTCCATAGGGCATTGTGGAATTTTTTCTTGTTCCAACTCTTGCATACCTTTAGCCTGGACTTCATTTAATTTTATCTTGCTCCCACTATATCTTTTATATATAATATCCTCCTCAAGAAGTTTGGGATTTCTACCACCCAAAACCTTTTTTATGAATGATTTTATAGGAATTAACTAATTTTTCTTTTGGATATCCTATAAATAAACACTTTGTGCATTAGAGTGAAATCTTTTTACCTAGAGAGGCCTTAACAAATGCTTCACAACCCCACACATGTAAGTAATACAACAAGGGTTTATTTCCATTCCATAATTGGTATGTTATACCATCTTTTGCTTTAGTTAGCACTTGATTTAGTACATATGCTACTCTTTGTAACACACATCCACAAAAGGATAATGGAAGAAATGTATGACTCATCGTTGACCTCTCTATGTGCAACAAGGTTTGGTTCTTCCTTTATCTTACACCATTACATTGAGGCATATAAGGAGAAGCGAGTTGAGATAAAATCCCAAACTTCTATAAATAATCAATGAAGTCTTGATTGAGATATTATCCACCATATTTTGAGCAATGTTTTGTAATCTTCTTAGCAATCTGGTTATCAAATTCATTCTTGTATTCCATGAATTTATCAAAAGATCCTGACTTATACCGCATTAAGTATACATATCCATATCTACTAAAATTGTCACTAAAAGTTATGAAGTATGAGTACCCACCCTAAAATTCAATAAGAAATAGTTCACACAGAAAATTGTAATGACATGTAAATCCATCAGATTTATAGTTCATTGGATTGGCCTCTGTTTCACTCCTTAATGAGAAAAATAGTTTTATTATAATGGAATATATATTAATATGTATGAAACAAAATGATGTTATGATTTCATTTACAATATGACCATTGAAGTTCTAGGTGTCTAGGTCATCTTGAAAATATCATATAAAATTTTACTGTTGTAGATCAAGATTATCATTAGGATGAGAACCTATAAATAATAGGCCATTTAATGGACATGAACAATTTGAATAAGAAACTATTGAAGATCTCTTCTAATTTTACTATCATGTACAAGAACTCCAAAGCATACAAGTGTGAAAATATTGTTCTTTTTTACTTGTAATCTCTCCGAGTTCACTTTTCTTTGTGCGAATCTGATTATTTTAATTAAAATCGAGGGATTTAGAGGCTAGAAAGATAGAATCTTATTAGAATAATCAAGGGATTTCAAATCTATCAAGACAGAATCTGATCCACATGATCAAGGGATTCCATGGATATGAAGAGAGAGGGTCCAATCACCTTCTCGATCAAGTGCTTCTATAGATAGGTAGACAGAGGCTGATCATCATTTCAAGTGATTAACCAGGTGTGGTTAATACATACTTTGTTGAACATATAAATCAAGGGACCTTTATCCATGGTTATTGGATACTCATCTCTTTAGTTTAAAATAATTCAATTAAATTGTATTACTTGTTACTTTACAAGTCTTTAATATTCCCCATCAATTTTTAATAGAAAGTGAATTATTTTATTTATTCATTTTTCTATTAAATTTATTTTAATTACTCTTATTATAATACTTTTTTCATTACACTGTTAATATGATTTTTTTGATTATGATTACCACTTACTCAGATTATCATTCTATACTCTATAAGGTAGAATCATCTGTTTGGTGACTTGTGGCTTTATAATAATATCTGAATCAATCTGATTATGATATCTTTATAATTAAACCCAAGTTCTAGTCCGATTACTATTTAAATACATAGTAGGTTTTTTGAATTCAATTAGTTTAAACTCTTTTAAACTAAAATCTTTTAAGGTTAAAAATGAATGTTTTTAAACTTATTATTCACCCACTTGTTGTTTTCTATCTACAAATACATTTCGATCCAACAATTGGTATCAAAGCCAAGTCTCTATATTACTATTACTCACATTTGGTATTAGAGCAAGATTCGACTTCTAATACTTGTTACCTTTTATTTCTTTAATTTTTCAAGTTAGTTATAATCTTTTAGTTTATAAATATTTGTTTTACTTGAACATGTATTGTGAAAAAATATTTTTGTATCATTTTAAATATGGAAGGATTAAATATTGATTTAACTGAAAACCACAATCCAAATAGACCACTAGTTTTTGATAGAGAATATTTTGAATACCTGAGATTTAGAATAAATAAATTCATTATAAATACTGTATTTGAAAAAAATTTCATGTTAAATGAAGATTAAAATATTCCTAAAAAGAAAGTGAGTACTTTTATAAATCAGGGGAAATAATAGTATCAATTGAATTAAAAAGTAAGAAATACCTTATTAAGTTCTATGAAAAGATATATTTATTTTTATATTTCTTCTTGTGATGCTGAAAATAGTATTTGGAAGAAGTTATAAAGTACTCATTTTTTGAACTTCAAATGTTATTGAAACTAGAAGAGCTATGCTTATAGCTAAATATCAAGCTTTCAAATTTCTATATAGTGAACTAATTGAAAAGTACAATAGAATTTTATGAAAATAGTTAATAGATTAAAATTTCTGAGAGAGAAAGGTTTGGATAATGAAATATTTACTTGAAAGATTATTGATATTATTCCCAATTAATGGGAATATAAGAGAATATCTATTGATGAGTAAAGGATGATCCAAAATATTACTCTTAGTGATTTTTTGGGAACTATATTACAATATGAGAGAATATTTCAAAGAAAACATAGAAATTTGAGAATAAGAAAAAAGAAAATATGAGTCTCTTTCTAAAAAAAAGAAAATAAATAAAAATAATACCCAAAAGTAGTTATGGATTAATAGAGGAAAATAAAAGAATAAAGAAAAAAGGTGAACCATGGTTTGGTATCAACCCTATAGAATTATTTTTTGTAAGGCTTTATAGTGAAGAAATCTTGGAGAAAAAAGAAAAAAATAAGAAAATAAATAATCTTTTTGAAGCATGGATTTCTTAAAATTTATTAAAGGTTGCATAATTGGAATCATCCAAAATTGTTTTACTCTACATCGATGCTAGTATTTATTTAAAACAAACCATTGTAGTTTATGTTTATGCCTCATCTATCAAAGGAAAATGAAAAAAAATTATTATTCGAAAAGTAAATATGAGGTTAGATCCTCAAATTCATGAAATAATAGAGAAATGGACTAAATAATAAGACAACATATTCAAATAGATATAATAATATGAAGAATAATAAAAAAAATAATAAAAATAAAAAGAAGAAGGAGAATGAGAAGAAGAATAAGAAGAAGGATAATAAGAAGAAGATTAAGAAGAATAAAGTACTGATATTCAATAAAAACCAAAATCTGAAGAAAAGAAGGAGAAGAATGGTTTGGAAAAACTTTCTACAATAACCTCTCAAGCTATATAAAAAATACTATCTTCCTCAGGTAATTATATTGAAAAGTATTTAATATAGAATAAAAAAATATCCTTTGATTTAGGAAATTGCCTCTTCATCCAATAAGTATGATCATAAAAAATAATGAAAGAAGAATAAAGGATAAAATTGAATAAATTAGAATTTCATATCAGAATAATGGTGATAAAAGGGCTCAGAAACTGGATGTAAGGAAAAATAAAATAAATTCACTAAAATAAAAATAAAAAAAACATCAGATTCATCAAATCCAAATGTGATTCCCAAAATAAAATCCATGTAGAGGGAGTTGGTTTCATTTTCTATACCTTAAACAGATTAGAGAAGGTAATTAATTTATTTACAAGACTTGAAACAAAAGTTGAATTGGTAGTGGAAAACCAATATAAAGATATGGATTCAATAAAATATATGGTAGAAAAGCTGATAAGGGTGGAAACAGGTTTCAAAGCATTCAAAGAATATTTCGGGGCCCATAGAAAGAGTTGTAACAAAATTTTTAAATGGTCTTGAGGAGTTGATGAAGACTTTAAGATACATGATCAGAATCATATAAGTTTCAATAAATCCTTAGATGAAACTAATTTGTCCTTTAATAGTCTGAAAATGGATATTACCAATAGGGTAAAGTTTTTTGAAACTTTCAAAAGTGAATCCGAGAAGATGTCCAAATACATTTCAAACAATCAAACAAACTTCAAATTCATGATCAAATAGATTTCTAGAATCAATATTTATAAAGATGAAATTTCTAATTTATTGATTCGTTGAGAAATTTTCTCAGAAATAATAAATGTTTTGGAAGAAAAGGTTCAAACACAAGAAGAATAGAAGAAAGAACAGAATAAAAAATCTCAGATAAAGGAGGAAAGGATCCAGGAACTCTAAAATAAAAACAAATCTCAACACGAGCTTTAGTAAAAAGTTGAAAGAGGACATAAAGGAGCTCAAGAAAATAATAGATATTATTAAAACACTCATGAAAAATAAAGAATCAATTTTTTAAAACTCTTGATGTATTGTCAATTTTTTGAAAATATCAATGAAACAATTTTTCATAGTCATGAACCAGATCCGGTCTCCATCTAAAATGGAACCTGACCTGGTCCATGGAAAGTCCCTAAAGGAATTCCCTATCCACACGGGTAAACACAAGTTCACAGTTATCATGAATATGTTTTTGGTAATGATTTAACTAAGTTTAGAAGCATTAAAAACCCAAAATAAATAAATAAGCTAAATCTAAAAATTTAGTCCAATCAAAGATTTTATAAAATTCATAACTAATATAATTGGTTTTAAACAAATCCCAAGAGTACCAAAAATCAAATTTAGTAGCAACTAAAACTCTATTAAACTCACAAGACATGGTCCCATCATCTCCAAGCCTTCTTCACAACACCGCATCAAGGATGGAACCTAACAACCTGAACTACCGCCTCCAAGAACCTTTCATTTACCTCTGTCAAATATAACCAATTATACTTACAAGAAAAGGTGTCATTAGGTTTTGAGTATAATCCCAATAGGATTATACCCAAAAATATTCCATGTGATAAACATTTCAAGTCAAATAATTCTTTTGGGGTTTATAAACAAGAATACAACTAACAATTTCAAAGATATGCAACCTTAAATGAAAACAGTTTCCAAGAAGGATACTTTAAATAATTAATAATGTTAAATAAAAAACACATTCTACTAGTTTCTCCAACAAAACACACTATATGCCGATGGTAAGTACAAAATATCCAAAGATCACTAGTCACGGGAACACCCCTAGGCACTAGCTAGTTTTGGGGGCCCTAGGTACATGGTATCTCGATGGAAAAGCATCCAAAATCAATATCTTTCTCATGCATGAGACAATAAGAGTGGAAAAATAAATGTCCCAGTGGTCCTCAAAATCATCAAAATTTATTTATTGCTTTCATCATGAAACATTCTAAGTGAAAATTGAACAATACCACTTCAGATCACTAGCATACTAGTCCTAGTCTGCCCACCTAAATACCCAGTTTTACCTCTTTGAGCTCCAAAAAGTTATACAGGTTAATGAATACTATTTTCATATAAAAACACCATTTATGTAACATATAGACACCAAATAGTACCCAACATGCCTTTCCACCCTTTGTGTAACTCAATAAACCATTTAAAATTTTCATAAAACAACTTCAAGTAGTAAAACAAGGTTTTTCACACCAAATCCATTTAAAAACCCTCTTTGAAGACAAAATGTACACCAATAACATACCCAACCAAATTTTTCAGCCCAAAAAACACTTAAAAAACAATTTCATGGATCAAGAAATAACCCCAAATGATACAACAATGAATACACATGAAAAACACCCATTTTCATGTTAAAATGAAACTTCAAAATTAAAGGCTCAATCAACACTACAAAAAATGAATTTCACACAAAAAAAATGATTGAAATCATGATAAATAGGTTAAAAAATCAAGATAAATTCATATAAAAATGTCTATACATGGAATCACTAACCTTATATGCCAAAAACCTCAAATCCTTGTCTGAAACATCAACTGCACCACCGTCGCACCACAAGGAAGTGGAAAAGAACCTAAATCCACAAGGTTGGACCAAGAAACCCAAAATCAAACCCTAGGTACGAAACCCTAGTTGATGAACATTTGGAACTTCAAGTATGAGGGAATAAAACCTTAGGATAATGAAATAAAAAAGAGGAGGAATCACTTACTTGAAAGATCTTGAAGTTCCCCCCCAAAATCCCCTTAAAATGAGTTACAAGTGAGGTTGATGGAGCTTGGGAGACATCCATGTCTTCTAGGGTAAAATGGGGGAAGAAGGGGGGGATATTGGTTTAATCTTGTAATGGAAAAATTGAAAAAACAAAATATTTTTAATGATCTAGAGAACTATGCACAGTTTTCCTGCACGATTAATTTAACCATGCACACAAACTATGTGCCCAGTTCTGTCCACTCAAAACATGTCCAAATTCTTCCAAATTCATCCAAATTCAAGGGGGCCTAGGGGAAAACTAGAGGGATATTATTCCAATAATGGAATAGAAAAAATTACCTGAAAATAAAGACATGGATGTGACAATTCTCCCCACCATGAAAAACATTCTACCCTGGGAAGTCAACCCAAAGATTGAACAGAAAAAAAGAATGGATACTCTTGCTAAACCCATGACTTCTACTCCCAAGTCTTGTGAACATCATTAACATCCTGCCAAAGGAACCGAACTTGTGGAATAGACTTCCCTCGAAGCACCTTCTCTTAGGAATCCACTATTCGCACCGGCCACTCAATCATTGATAAATCAGCCTCTATCTCCAATTATTCCCAATTCAGCACATAAGACAGGTCTGGATTGTACATCTTCAATTAGGAAACATGGAATAAATCATGAATAGATGTCAACTGATAGGGAAAAATAATATGTATTCCACCTTTCTGATGTGCTCAGTGATCTCAAAAGGTCCTACATACCTTGGCGTTAGCTTTCCTTGCTTTCCCAAATGATGATGACCCAAATGAGGGGCCAACTTCAAGAATACCCAATCACCCATAGAGAAATAAATGTATCGAATCCTCTAGTAAACATAAGATTTTTGGTGAATCTGAGATGTCAATAACTACTTCTTGATCAACTTGACCTTCTTAGATGTCTCTTGCATAAGGCTCGACCCCAATAGTAAGGTCTCACCTACCTTATCCCAACATAGGGGGGACCGACAAGGTTGACCATAGAGCACCTCAAAGGGATCCATTCTAATCAAGTACTGGTAAATATTATTATAAGTAGACTCTACCAATCCCAAATGGTTATTCCATGAACCACCGAAGTCCAAAACACATGCACAGAGCATGTATTTCAGAATCTTATTTTCCTACTCTGGCTGACCATCTGTTTGAGGATGGTATGCTGTGCTCATCTTAACCTGTGACCCTAGATCCTTTTTAAGGCCTTATAAAAACCAATAGGTGAAGTGGGGGTCTCTATCTAACACAACTGCTAATGGAACACCATGAAGACTTACCACCTATTGAATATAAAATCATCCCAACTCTTCCACTTTGGTTGTATCTCTGTTTGGAATGACATGGGATGATTTGTTAAAATGATCAATCACTACTTAGATGGAATTCTTACACTGAGGTGTATGAGGTAAGACGATGATGAAGACTGTGGAGACCTCATCCCACTTCCAGGTAGGAATGGGTAATAATTGAAGAAAAATGGAGGGTCTTTGATGCTACACTTTCACCTATTAACATGTATAGCATCTCGACCCGAAATCAGCTATATCTCACCTCATTCCTAGCCACCACAACTAACGAAGAAAATCATATGAAATTTTGGTAGCCCTAGGATGAAAAGTCTAATGAGACTGGTGGCTATCCTGCATCACCACCTTCCTTAGAGACAGTGGTACCACTGAACAACCCTTGAATCCCAAGATTCTCTCAAGAGACGAAGAACAATCAGAAGTTGAATCCCCACCATGAAAAAAATACATCAACTGCTTACATATATCATAAATAGGATGATCCCACCGAATCAACTCTAAAAGAGAAGGATTAAACTAAGTGCTTTCCAAGAATGCACCTCTGTTGTGCTCCTTGGTCTCCACATGCATATGAGAAAAGAGCTTAATTAGAGTCCACTCATCACTATAATTCCTCAAAGCCTTCACTAGTACTCCTCTACTCAAGGCATAATACACCACATTACCTTTTCCTGGGGTATAGACAATATCGAATTCGATCCCCTGCAGATATTCGATCCAATGGTGCTGCCTCAGATTAAGATCCTTCTGGGATAAAATGTAGGCCAAAATATTATGATCAGAATAGTCCAAAAAATTCTACCCAAAGAGTTAGTGACTCTAACTCTTCAAATAATGCATAACCAATTCTAACTCCAAGTTATTTTTCAGGTAAATCTTTTCACTTGGTTGGAGTTCCATGATCCATGTGCCACCAAGTGATGACTCTGCATAATAAAACACCCAAGAACCATACCAGAAGCATTGAAATACACCACATAGCCCTTTACAGATTATAGAAAGATCAATACGGGGTGGTAGTCAACCGCTGCTTCATCTCCTTAAAGTATCCCTAACATTATATGCCCCATTCAAACTTCACCTCTTTCCGAGTGATTGTAGTAATGGGTGAAGAAAGGCGAGAGAAATCTTGAACAAATTGTATGTATTAACCGCCTCTATCACCCTGACTTGGTGGTAACCCAAGCATAAGTATATTTTAGAAAACCATTTCCCCATTTAGTTGGTCAAATAAGTCATCGATTCATAGAAAATGATACTTTTTCTTGATGTTTACCTTATTCAACTTTTGATAATTTATGTAAAACTGGAGGGACACATTGACCTTCTTCTCAAAAAGAACAAGAGAGGACCAAGGAGAGACACTCAGGTGAATGAATTCTTTGGATTATAAATCATCTAGAAATATCTTTAATACCCTCAACTAAGTGGGAGCCATATGATATGAGAGAAGAGGTTTTACTTGTGTTCCAAATGCCAAAACAATCGAGAACTCCACGTCTCACTCTGGGGAAAAGCCTGAAAAATTATCTGGAAATACCTAAGGGAACTCATCCACTACATTAGGTAATCAACCTTCAAGAGGATTACCATCATCCTCTAGCATGAGTGAAAATAACTGGAAGACCAAATTCCCCAACTCTGGGAGTGGAGGTCCCACACGACCTGACCGAGGATCTCATTCCCTAAGAAAAACCCGAGGACTCCCATCAACTACCATGAAACTCACCCACCACCTATACAATCAATATGATCCTAAAAAGCACCATCCAATACATGCTGATTATTATGTCAAATAGGTCCATATTTAAGACTAGGAGGTCCTACTCCATCTTAACCCCTAACACAAAAAGCGCACACGATAGACACCTAAGACCTTACTCCCTCTTATTTCCCAACGGCGTCACCAACTTCATCATGAAAGACAATAGCTCGGTTGGAAAATTCATCATATTCACAATATGGGAAGATATAAAAGAAACAAAAGAACTAGTATAAAATGAAAGGAAGTTATATAAGATAAAATCAAAATAATACATTGAACTGTTGAAGGCCCTACATCCAAATCCAATGGTGCGTCCTCCACCACTTAAAGATTTTTAGCCTCTTCCTGAGAATAGCCACTCACCTATGGCTCTACCCTGAACTGGATCTGCCCAGATAAAAATATGGCCCTGCCACCATGGCCACAAAATCGATATCCCCTCGTCTTCAATGGATCTAACTAAACTGGCACTCCCCTGTAAGCCACAAATCTTACACCACCTGAGAGTGGATGTGCCACCTTGAAAAAGAAATACAACTATCCCATACCTCCACACTAATAAAAAGGATTCATAGGATATGTACATGAATTTTGGGTGTGCCTTGGACTTCCTCACTGGTGTCAAACAACGTACCTCGTATCAAAACCCATATATGAGAACTATTTGGGAGGATGGCCTGAACTACCACCTCCCTTCTTCCCCTACTACTCAAACTTCCTTTTCTTCCCAGATGAGCTCCCAGTTCTCATATCATACACCACTCCATAAAACCCAAACATTACTTTTTGATAAATCTTGACCATACAAGAATGTTTCACCATATCATCATAAGTTCCCAACTTGAACAAGAAGACCTGAGAGTAAATTTTTGGTCGAAGCTCCTTTTTCAAACTTCTGAGCTTTCAATGACTCATTAGAAACAATATCAGGCACATACTACACTAGATAAAAAAACGGTTATAATATTCTATTACTAAACGATCTCTCTAGGAAAGATCCATGAACTCCCAGGATCTGGCATAGGCTAAGACCTCATGGAAAAACTGCTCATTGAAGTCGACCTGGAAATCTTTCTATCCCATCTTCTCATGCTTCCCAACTTGAAGCAATGATTCACACCACCTGTGATTGGGACCCTCTAGCTGAAATGAGGCACATTTCACCCTAACCTTTTCAGGTGTGTCCAAGAACCAGAACATACTCTCTATATTCTTTATCCATTACTCTACCTCTTGAGGTTACAAGCTACCTCAGAATGAAGGGGATTATTTTTCAGGAACCCTTGAGCTTTATCCTTCTTAGAAACAAACTCATATTCTTTGGATAGATCAGAAGAAAGAACCTCTCCCTACCTCATATCCTGGATAGATCTAACCACATATTCTACCAACCTTTGATCGAGTGCTGAGGGATAACTCTCTCCGGCTTCCTCCCATGGGTGAATGAGAGCTTTCCAGGGAGGCATGTTTCTAAAGAAGGCAACAGCTACAAGATAAAACATTTGTACAACAGTTATGAAAAATTTAAGTAACAAAATAAAATATAAATAAATCAAAATAATAAAATAATGAAATAATCAACTACTTCACTCCCACCCAATGTCCACGTGTAGTCAGCAGTCCGCACATCCCACCTAGAAGAGAAGTCAAACAAAAAATCTTGACATCTCATGGGGACTTGAGGTCTATCATGAGAGGTGTGGGTCATGCACCCTACTCACATCCAGAACTCCAGGCCCTGATAGTACTAGCTCCTATCTAATTAGATTCATCCCAAATAATAACATAACCCAAAGAGTTTAACCTCCTAGGATACCATTTTTTCATGAACCGGATATGGTCTGCATCTAAACTGGCACCTGACCCGGTCCATGGAAAGGCTTGAAGGTAATTAACTATCCCCACAGGTTGAAACATGTTCTTGGGTATCATGAATAAGTGTTTGGGAATGATTTACCTGATTTAAGAAGCATTAAACAACAAAAAACAATAAATAAACTGAATCTGAAAATTTAGTCCAAACAAACATTTAATAAAATTCAGAACTAAAATACATAGTTTTAGAAAAATCCTAAGAGGAAAAAAATCAAAAGTACCAAAAACTAAAACTCTATAACCACCACATGATAATGGTCCATCATCCCCAAGCCTTCTCTACAACACTCCATCAAGGATGGAAGCTAACAACCCAAACTTTCACCTCTAAGGACTTTGCCCTTACCTATGTCAAAAATAACCAAGTATACTTACACCCAAAGGTGTATGTAAGGTGTGATCCTAATACCAATAGGATTACACCAAAAAATATTCCATGTGATAAATATTTCAATACAAAGAAAGATTTCACGTTTTATAAACAAGAATGCTGGTAACAATTTTAAAGAGATACAACTTTAACTGAAAACAACTTTCCAGAATGATACTTTAAATAATGAGCCCTTTTAAATAAAACGCACATGCTACTAGTTTCTCTAACAAAACACACCATATTTTGGTAGTAATTAAAAAATATACAAATATCACTAGTCATAGGAACACCCCTAGGCACTAGCTAGTTGTGGGGCCCTAGGTACATCGTATCTTGGTGGAAAAGAGTCCACAATCAATATCCTTCTCATTAACTAGCCATTATGATAGAAAACCAAAATGGACTAGCAGTACCCAACATCATCAAAATTTAGTTAGTGTTGTCAACATAAAAATTTCTAAGTGAAACATGAATGATACCACTCCAGATCACTAGCATACTAGGCCTAGTCCACCCACCGAGATACATGGGTTTCCCTATTTGTGCTCAAACAGGTTCCACATGTTAAAGAATACCATTTTCTCATAAAAAAACCATTTTTGTAACATAAACACACCAAACAGTTCTCAACATGCCTTTTCACCCTTTGTGTATATAAGGCCCTAGCCTTAAACCTTACTTAATATTGAATTAAATGAATAATTAACATTGAGGATCTTTTCAGGTTTAGAGTTTTAGAGAATTAGATCATAAAACTTTCATTACATTCCACATTTAAACAAAGTGGTTACATAAAATATAGTATTCATTTTTCCCATCAATGGAAACATATTTAAAATAAAGCATGGATTCTTTCTTGACACTTCCTTGACACTATCATCACATCATGTACCTTTTCCTTGACCTTTGAAAAACATTTCAAAAACTTGGGATGAGCATAAAAAGCTCAGTAAGGGATATAAAAATATGGAAAGGAAACATGAGTACATATATACATAATAATGAAGTCATAATTTACACATAAAACATAAGCACTTTAACATACCTCATAAAATCATGAATAAATCATAGAAATCATAAGACATAAAGGTAACTTGAGGCATTCATAACATTCTTACGTAGGGAGTAACCCTCTTGGTTACGTTTGGAATACCCATCATAGTATATTCCCTAAATCTCTTCGGAGAAACCTCAACGTTTAACCCCTTCGTGTTACCCAATGCATTGGAGAGCTATATCGGGCTCACCCGCCCTTAGTTTATCACGGAACCACCCGTCTTCATAATAATACCCAAGAACCATAACATAATCATATCATATAAAACATGCATAAAGGAAACATAACACTTCCACTTTTCAATCACAAGATATCAATACAACACATTGATATAAAAACATTATGAAAACCATTTTCAATACCAAAAGAAAAGAAAAGTAAAACATGATATTTATTTTTCTTTTAAAAAAAGGTTTGGCTTATAGAGGAAGCTGAAACTCAAATAATGGTCACGACGACAGATAAGTCATTGTCTCCACATACGTATGAAAAAAAATTCCCTTTTGTCGTTTAGTAAAACGCTTCGTATAAAAAAGATTCCTTTTAGATAAAAATAAACGTCAAAGGGGTTTATAAACCATAGAAAAGAAGGTTGTGTATAAAACAAAATATGTCTCAATGAAAGGAGATTGAGACGAAGTCCCATACAAATATGGTATCCTTGGATTATAGATAAATCAATTACATAATTATGTGTGACAAACGAATACACCAAATATAAGTGGATATTAAGTCTAAAACAATCAGAGGTTATTCACACATATTCATAGAATTACATATTCAAGGAGTACAAGTTTATCCCAAATAATCAAAATTGGGTTAATAAGTTCCCTTGCAAAAATTTGACAGCCTAACGACATCACTTCAAAATTCATAAAATGAGTCGATGAGAGATAAAAAGGGTATCTCATCACTTGGACATAAAATTTACATCAATAAGGATATAGAAGAACAAATCACAAAACAATAGTATGTGAATTTAAAAGACATAACAAAATAAGTCTTTTAAAAAGAGGTGGGTGAAAGGTTCCCTTACCGACTTGGGCAACTTTCGAAACGTGCACCCCATTGAAGAAGGGTCATACAATGAATATGTAAATACCGATAAATGAAATTATAGAACACAAATAGTATAATAATGGGAAGTACATACAAAACTCAAAGGAAATGGTGGAAAATGTAGCATAAATCTCATGGGAATAAAAGTGAGATGAAAAATCCCTTACGAAAACTCGGCAGCCTAACGACGCCACTTAAAACTTCCAAAAATGGATTGATGAGATCAAATAGGTTCTCTCATCATATTTGAATAAAATTTACAGAAATAGTAATATAAAATAACATCCCCCAACATAACAAAGAGGATCTTAAAAGAAGTTACATAAAGGAGAGTACTTAAAAAGAAAGAGAGAGGTTGGATCTCTTACGAAAATTCGACAGCCTAACGGCGCCACTCAAAACATCCAAAATGGATTGATGAGAGAAAATAGGGTCTCTCATCATATGAACATAAAAATTAAAGTAGGATTAATATAAAATAACATCCCAATCATAAGAAAGATGAGCTTAAAAGGAATGACATAAAAGAGTGTACTTAAAAACAAAAGAGAGGGGTATGATCCCTTATGAAAATTCGGAAGCCTAACAGCGCCACTTAAAAATTCTAAAAAAATGAATTGATGACAGTAAGAGGGGGTATCTCATCATATAAAATTACAAATTATAGTATGGTTAATATAAAAGAACATCCTCCAACATAAGAACATGGATCATAAATGAAATGACATAAAAGAGGGTACTTGAAAAGAAAGCGAGAGGTCGGATCCCATACCTCAAGTCCGACTTGTCTTGTTCGTTTCTTTATATTCTTGAATAATAAACTTTGGTCAATTTATAATTGATTAAGGTCCTCCTTTAAATATTATTATTCAGTTAATATAACATATTATAATGTTATAATAATTGGTTAATAATGTTAGTTCATATCATACATTTTTGTCGATGTTTGGTACATGAGTCAAAAATGAACTTGTTTGAAAATGATTGTCCATGTAGTTATAATTAAATCATCTACAGAATATTATTAATGATTTAAATATCTTATATATCCAGTACATATTCATTTTATACTATTCCATAACATTTGGAGATAAAAAGAAATGAAATACACCGTTCATGGAGACGGTAGGCCGTACGTACGCATGAACGCTACTTTCATTTCTTTGACATGTTAATGGAATTAAAAACAATTGAGATATATATATATATTATAATTCTGGTATAATATATATGTTATATAGGTCACATAAGTTCATTAATTTTATTCTTTATACATTCCATGTATTGCATGAACGAGTCACATCACTTGAGGGGGCGGTAGTCCACACTTCTTCGTATGAAATTATCGCATTTGCACAACATGCAAAGCATAAAGGTATGTTTTAAATATAAAATACAGAAGCATATGGAAAACATAAATACCATATATATCATATATAAAATGCAGTGACATCATAATGGCTACCTTTAAAGGTGTTAAAAGAATATTGAACAATCATCGTTTCGTGAGGTAGTAATTATCTATCCACAGAAACAGTATGTTCTTTAACCATTAGACAGATGTGTGTGTAAGTGTAGCTAGAATAATTCTTATAAAAACATCATAGTATATTTAAGATACTGGTGTTGTTACAAAATAAAGGAATAAAAAGTGTTTAGGGGGTTGGAGAAGCAAAATAAAACATAAGAACACAAGAGAAGACACTAACTTTAAATCGGGTAACTCTTTTTTATTTGAGCTCAAAGGCTTCCTTGGAAAGATTTCTGCCCAAAGTGAGGCTTCTAGGAGTAATATAGGGATGTGGAGAGACAAAATGGTTAGGGGTTGGCCGAGAAAAAGGCTTGAGAGGTGTGGGTAAGGTGGTAGAGGTGGGGGCCTTTTATAAGAGGAGAGGAGGGGCACTCTTGGAAAGTCTTGAAAAGTAACATTATTATAAAATGCATTTCGGATTTTAAATGTCCACACAATTATATATTTAAATTATAAGGTGATAATATTTTGAAATGCACACATCCAATAGGTTTTTTAAAAGTGTAGGTCTTAGATTTTACATTATCGTTTTATTTTATTTAAATCGTTAAATAATGAGGTAATAGCTGCATCATCATGGTGTCATAAATAATTTAATTTCTTTAATGTCTAAAAATTATAAAAAAAAATATCATGATGTGGGAAATATTTTCAGATTTCTAATTAATATTTATAGTAAAAAATATTACTTTTATAACCCCATGTAAAAATTGTTTTAGTAAAACAACACATGTTTGTGACCTTTTAATTTTAACTTTAAATAAAAAGGTTTTAATGTCATTTTCCTACCAAAGTTGCTCCATGGGGTCCCCAAGTTGACCCATGGATTGTCTTGGTATACCATGACTCAACAAATAAGTTTAGGACATTTTTCTAGGTCATTTCATATTATTAAAACATTATTTTTACCTTAAACTACACTAATTACCTCCAATCGCGATTAAAAACTTAAAAGTTACTATTCACCAAAAAATTATTTTAATTCCATTGAACCACATTTTACATCTTAAAGAAAACAATTTATGTCGGATTTTTGAAATTCAAAACACAGAGGTGGTAAAATTTCATTTAAACCGAAAAATCAGTTTTTATAAGTACCACTTAGTGGTTTCACTATTCATCAAAAATTGAAGTTTTTCAGAAAAATACCAAAACTTCACCCTAAGCTATATTTGATATTCCGAATTCAAAAATGAAGTCTATTTTACAAAATTAAAAACATATAAGTTTCATTAATTAATTTAATAATTAATTCCCACTGACAGAGCAAATAGCGTGTTTTTATGAAATAATAAGTATCAAAAGATTGACACTAGTTTAAGTCCAATTTCAAAGTGAAATTAATTCCAATGACCACAATTGGATTAAATGGTAAAAATATATTCTAATTGAACTTTAAAACCAATTAAAAATTTAATCTAATCATATAAATAAATTAGATTAAAAAGAGGTTTTGAATTAAAATACAACATTTTTCACTATTCATTAAAAAATGAACTTTATCGGAAAAATACCAAAAATTTACACAAAGTAAATTTTGATGTCCCGATTCTAAAGAAGAATTTTATTTTTTCAAATATAACACATAAAATTGTCAAAAAGTGGATTTAAAAGAGGTTCACCATCAAAAGGCGGTTAATCGACCTTTTAAAGAATATTAGAATGTTTATGCTTAAAATTGGATTCATTCACATTTTTAATCCTCTAACATTTATTGTAAAAAGTAAAACTATTTGACAAACATACATAATCATTTTTTAGTTAGTTCCGTTCTTTCCCGCCATTACAAGGGCTAGGCGTTAACTACCATTTAAAATAATATTATTTTATTATTAGAGTGCAACGTAAGAATTCAAAGGAACTTGTTGTCGCGTATTGGGTACGCCATCAAGCATAGCGTTCCCTTTAAAGTAATATTAATATTTTTTCACAAATAGGGATAAATATAAAAATTTCATATTCTTTATTTACCTGGGGTGTTACATCCTTCCCCCCTTTTGGGAATTGCGTCCTCGCAATTTCAAAATTGGTCTTGGAAACTCCATTTAAAGTCCCACATCAGAAAATGAGTAAATTAAACTATCACTTTAAAAGAAAGAAAGGGAAGTACAAAGGTCACCCAAGTTAACCCATACTAAGATTCCATGTAGGAAAACATGGATATGGAAGAAAAATCAAAGGGTCATGTTCTGAGGGAGAGTTATAGAAAACATGTTTAGGAGAAAGTTAACCATAAGAAAATCACAAACTTGTGGTGGGTTAAACAGTATTCGATTCCCCAGTAGGAAAAGTTAATAGAAAACATTTTTATTTTAAGTTACTTTTCATTGAGGAATTTATTTTTGATCTTAAGGAAACATATTTACATGTCACATTGACTTTCAACTTTTACTAGATTTCTTACACAAACTCATACTTTCCCCAAATGATGAGTATTTAGGAATACTTGTTAACACTAAGAGTACTATAATCAACTTCTAGAGAATCACCTAATCCACAAAATAGGACTATATATTTCCCATGTCTTTAGACCCTTTTGAAAACCAAAATTATTAGAACAAGATCAGATAATCCAGAAAAGGATAACCCTTTATAAAAAGAAAATCTATTCTTAATCTCCAAAATTTGTTCAACAAAACCCAAAGTTCAATGAAGACCATTCGATAAAAAATTTGCCTATAAAATTCTTCAAAGTAAACCAAACTAAGATTGAAACCCAAATATTTGAAGGATTTAATCACATAGTCTTCCAAGGTACAAATTAACACTTATCTCCAAATAACATCAGTTGCTCTTAAAGTCTCATATTGAAAATTAATTAACCTAATCAAATATCCTCCATGATAGGTTAATAATTTCCATAGATAACCCAAAATAAACTTACTCTTAATTCATAAAATCATCTAACTAAAAATAATAAGTCATACTAACCAAGTAATTCACATAGTCCAGTGGTAGGCGATAAATACCAGTCGCACTTTGGTTGTGGGTTCGATTCCCACAGCTTTGTCCGACGCGACGAGTTGTCACACAGTCTACATGTTGTCATTTTTATAAAACTCTAAAAATAACCCTAACATGTTTTAACCTCAATTGTTTCCTTATACCTCTCATTTTCATCCAAATTTGTTACGATATCAACATCTTAATTCTTGAAGTCTTATTCCACCACCATAAGATAAAATAAAACGATTCGCAAAAAGAATAACAGCATGCCTTGATCATGGCGTCCACTCAGTTTCATCGTCATATTGCTCACGTAGGTAGAATTACAATGCATTAAAACAATGATTTAGGGATCCTTCAAAATCATTTGCTTCCTCCATCCAAATACAACTTGTATAACATGGGTCATATGGGTGTTCACAGAAAAACAGTTTTGGAAAATAATCATGTATGACATATAATTCCAAAACATCTGATAAAACATGATTTCTATAAAATAGTCGGACAGAATTTGAGTTGAAAATTTCTATTATTGGTCCTTTTAAAATACCATAAGTATGTGCTGAGAGACTATATTTGAAAAGCATATATAAATAGGTTGCGCAAGGTTCTCCTTCCTCAGCACCATTTTTAAAATCATAATATGCTTCAAATTCTTGTGATAAGGTAAAATATTTGAAAATACCTTGATAATATTTACCTTTCTTGAAAATAAGAGAATATTGTGAAAATAGTATTTGTATAAACACAACCCATGATCCATGATGATAACGAGGTACAGTGGAGGTGTTTGATATCTCAAACAACTGCTTGCAAGTGAGTTGTATGCTAGAAAAAGTTTCACAATCATCCAAACATGACTTTGCAATAATTATTGCAAACATGTCATAAGGAAGAAATAGGAATGTCGTTTGAGATCCTTGTCCTTCCATTCGTAACTGACTTTACTTGACCTGAAAAAAGTTATAAAACAAGGATTTAACTGAAATAATAGATATAGGGACTAATCATGTGTCTAACAAAAACTCTTAATCCCTAATGTTGTCTAAACCGACCTCTGATACCAACTATAAGTCCCCAGCCTTAAACCTTACTTAATATTGAATTAAATGAATAATTAACATTGAGGATATTTTTAGGTTTAGAGTTTTAGAGAATTAGATCATAAAACTTGCATTACATTCCACATTTAAACAAAGTGGTTACATAAAATATAGTATTCATTTTTCCTATCAATGGAAACATATTTAAAATAAAACATGGATTCTTTATTGACACTTCCTTGACACAATCATCACATCATGTACCTTTCCCTTGACCTATGAAAAACATTTCAAAAACTTGGGATGAGCATAAAAATCTCAGTAAGGGATATAAAAATATGGAAATGAAACATGAGTACATATATACATAAGAATGAAGTCATACTTTACCCATAAAACATAAGCACTCTAACATACCTCATCAAATCATGAATAAATCATAGAAATCATAAGACATAAAGGTAACTTGAGGCATTCATAACATTCTTACGTAGGGAGTAACCCTCTTGGTCAAGTTTGGAATACCAATAACAGTATATTCCCTAAATCTCTTCAGAGAAACCTCAAAGTTTAACCCCTTCACTTTACCCAATGCATTGGAGAGATATATCGGGCTCACCCACCATTATTTTATCATGGAACCACCCGTCTTCATAATAATGCCCAAGAACCATAACATAATCATATCACATAAAAAATGCATAAAGGAAACATAACACTTCCACTTTTCAATCATAATATATCAATACAACACATTGATATAAAAACATTATGAAAAACATTTTCAATACCAAAATAAATGAAAAGTAAAACATGGTATTTATTTTTCTTTTAAAAAAAAGGTATGGCTTGTAGAGGAAGACGAAACTCAAATAATGGTCACGACGACAGAGAAGTCATTGTCGCCGAATACGTACGACCAAAACATTCCCTTTTGTCGTTTAGTAAAAAGATTCATATAAAAAAGATTCCTTTTGGATAAACATAAAAGTAAAAGGGGTTTATAAACCATATAAAATAAGGCTGTGTATAAAAAAAATATGTCTCAATGAAAGGAGATTGAGATGAAGTCCCATACAAAGATGGTATCCTTGGATTATGGATAAATCAATTACATAATTATGTGTGACAAACGAATACACAAAATATAAGTGGATATTAAGTCTAAAACAATCAGGGGTTATTCACACATATTCATATAATGACATATTCAAGGAGTAGAAGTTTATCCCAAAGAATCAAAATTGGGTTAAGAAGTTCCCTTGCAAAAATTCGACAGCCTAACTGCGTCACTTCAAAATTCAGAAAATGAGTCGATGAGAGATAAAAAGGGTATCTCATCACTTGGAAATAAAATTTACATCAATAAGGATATAGAAGAACAAATCACAACAAAATAGTATGTGAATTTAAAATACATAACAAAAGAAGTCTTTTAAAAAGAGGAGGGTGAAAGTTTCCCTTACCGACTTGGGTAACTTTCGAAACGTACACCCCATTGAATAAGGGTCATACAATGAATATATAAATACCCATAAATGAAATTATATTAAACAAAGAGTATAATAATGGCAATTATATACACAAATCAAAGGAAATGGTGGAAAATGTAGCATAAATCTCACAGGAATAAAAGTGAGATGAAAAATCCCTTATGAAAACTCGGCAGCCTAACAACGCCACTTAAAACTTCCAAAAATGGATTGATGAGATCAAATAGGTTCTATAATCATATTTAAATAAAATTTACAGCAATAGGAATATAAAATAACATCCCCCAACATAACAAATAGGATCTTAAAAGAAGTGACATAAAGGAGAGTACTTAAAAAGAAAGAGAGAAGTTGAATCACTTATGAAAATTCGATAGCCTAACGGTGCCACTCAAAACTTCCAAAATGGATTGATGAGAGAAAATAGGGTCTCTCATCATATGAACATAAAAAGTAAAGTAGGATTAATATAAAATAACATCCCAATCATAATAAAGATGAGCTTAAAAGGAATTACATAAAAGAGTGTACTTAAAAAGAAAGAGAGGGGTAGGATCCCTTACGAAAATTCGGCAACCTAACGGTGCCACTTAAAAATTCTAAAAAAAAGAATTGATGATAGTAAGAGGGGGTATCTCATCATATAAAAATACAAATTATAGTATGGTTAATATAAAATAACATCCTCCAACCTAAGAACATGGAGCATAAATGAAATGACATAAAAGAGGGTACTTGAAAAGAAAGCGAGAGGTCAGATCCCTTACCTCAAGTCTGACTTGTCTTGTTCATTTATTTATATTCCTGAATAATAAACATTGGTCAATTTATAATTGGTTAAGTTACTCCGTTAAAGATTATTATTCAGTTAATATCACATATTATAATGTTATAATAATTGGTTAATAATGTGAGTTCATATCAGACGTTTTTGTCGATGTTTGGTACATGAGTCAAAAATGAACTTGTTTGAAATTGATTGTCCATGTAGTTATAAGTAAATCATCTCCAGAATAGTATTAATGATTTAAATATCTTATATATCTAGTACATATTCATTTTATTCTATTCTATAACATTTGGAGATAAAAAGAAATGAAATGCACCGTTCATGGAGACGGTAGGCCGTACGTACGCATGAACGCTACTTTCATTTATTTGACATATTAATGGAATTAAAAAAAATTGAGATATATATATATATATTATAATTCCAGTATAATATATATGTTATATAGGTCACATAAGTTCATTAATTTCATTCTTTATACATTCCATGTATTTCATGAACGAGCCACATCACTTGAGGGGGCGGTAGTCCACACTTCCTCGTATGAAATTATCGCATTTGCGCAACATGAAAAGCAAAAAGGTATGTTTTAAATATAAAATACAAAAGCATATGGAAACCATAAATACCATATATATCATATATAAAATACATTGAAATCATAATGGCCACCTTTAAAGGTGTTAAAAGAATATTGAACAATCATCGTTTCGTGAGGCAGTAATTCGCCATCCACAGAAACAGTATGTTCTTTAACCATTAGACAGATGTGTGTGTAAGTTTAGCTCGAATCGTTCTTATAAAAACATCATATTATATTGAAGATAATGGTGTTGTTACAAAAGAAAGGAATACAAAGAGTTTAGGGGGTTGGAGAATCAAAATAAAACATAAGAACACAAGAGAGGACACTACCTTTAAATCGGGTAACTCTTTTTGATTTGAGATCAAAGGCTTCATTGGAAAGACTTCTGCCCAAATTAAGGATTCTAGGAGTAAGATAGGGATTTGGAGAGACGAAATGGGCAGGGGTTGGCCGAGCCAAAGGCTTTAGAGGTGTGGGTAAGGTGGTAGAGGTGGGGGCCTTTTATAAGAGGAGAGGAGGGGCACTCTTGGAAAGTCTTGAAAAGTAACATTATTATAAAATGCATTTCGGATGTTAAAGGTCCCACAATTATATATTTCGAGGATATGGTGATAATATTTCGAAATAAACACATCCAATATGTTTTTGACAAGTTTAGGTCTTATATTTTACATTATCGTTTTATTTTATTTAGATCGTTAAATAATGAGGTAATCGCTGCATCATCATGGTGTCATAAATAATTTAATTTCTTTAATGTCTAAAAATTATAAAAAAAATATCATGATGTATAAAATATTTTTAGATTTCTAATTAATATTTATAGTAAAAAATATGACTTGTATAACCCCATGTAAAAATTGTTTTAGTAAAACAACACATGTTTGTGACCTTTTAATTTTAACTTTAAATAAAAAGGTTTTAATGTCATTTTCCTACCAATGTGGCTCCATGGGGTCCCCAAGTTGACCCATGGATTTTCTTGGTCGACCATGACTCAACCAATAAGGGTAGTACATGTGTCTAGGTCATTTCATATTATTAAAACAATATTTTTATCTTAAACTACACTAATTACCTCTAATCGCGATTAAAAACTTAAAAGTTACTATTCACCAAAAAATTATTTTAATTCCATTGAACCACATTTTACTTCTTAATGAAAACCATGTATATTGGATTTTTGAAATTCAAAACATAGAGGTGGTAAAATTTCATTTAAACGGAAAAATCAGTTTTTAGAAGTACCACTTAGTGGTTTCACTATTCATCAAAAATTGAAGTTTTTCAGAAAAATACCAAAACTTCACCCTAAGATATATTTGATATTCCGAATTAAAAAATGAAGTATATTTTACAAAATTCAGAACATATAAGTTTCATTAATTAATTTAATAATTAATTCCCGCTGACAGAGCAAATAGCGTGTTTTTATGAAATAATAAGTATCAAAAGATTGACACTAGTTTAAGTCCGATTTCAAAGTGAAATTAATTCCAATTACAACAATTGGATTAAATGGTAAAAATATATTCTAATTGAACTTTATAACCAATTAAAAATATAATCTAATCATATAAATAAATTAGATTAAAAAGAGGTTATGAATTAAAATACAACATTTTTCACTATTCATTAAAAAAATGAACTTTATCGGAAAAATACCAAAAAATTACACAAAGTAAATTTTGATGTCCCAATTCTAAAGAAGAATTTTATTTTGTCAAATATAACACATAAAATTGTCAAAAAGTGAATTTAACACCAAAAAAGGTTAGAAAACATGGTAAATAATATAAAAAATAAATATAAATTCATATAATAATTTCTACACATATAATCACCTACCTTATATGAAAAAACCCCCAAATCATTTGGAAAAACTTCAATCGCACCCCCACCACACAACAAGGGTGTGAAAACAAACCTAATTACACATTATTGGACCAAGAAACCCAAAATAAAACCCTAGGTACAAAACCATAGTTTTTTGGACATTTGTAAATTTATGTAGGAGGGAAGAAACCCTAAGGAGAATGAAATAAACAAGAGATGGAATCACTTACTTTAATGATCTTGAAGTTTCCCCACCAAAATCCACTTCAAAAATAAGTTCCAAGTGAGGTTGAGCGATCTTGGTAGCCTTTCATATATTCTAGGGTTGAATAGGGGAAGAAAGGGGAGAGATAGGTTTAATCTTGGAAGGGAAAATGGGAAAACAAAATATTTTTAATGAGTCGGATAGCTATGCACGATTTGCCTACATGGTTTAGTAAACCGTGCACACAAACTGTGCGTCTAATTATGTCCACTCAAAACTTGTCCAAATTCTTCCAAATTCAAGGGGGACTTGGGGAAACCTAGGGGAAGTTATGAAAAGAATATAAGAGAAAAAAGTACCATAAAATAAGTACATAAATGTGACATTTATCCATATTTATTATTTATTGAATTTATTCCAATCTTTCTTGGTGTAATGTTATTTCACTTACTTTAGGATGATAAAGTAATTTAAATTGTTTCATATAGATATTTTCTCTAACCATTTTTAGGTACAAAAAATTCTATTCCCATTACTTTTTGAAAATAAAAAAGGGTAAGGATGTTTTAGATAAAGGGGGAATGTTTTAGATAAAGGGGAGAATGTCATAAGGGTATAATTCTATAGATAGGGGGATAATTTTTTTAAATCCCATATCAAGGGGGAGAATCATTTACAAAATAACAGAATATGATTCTTTGGAAATTTATTATCCTAATGGTGGATTTATACATATTCAATTTTTCATTCAGAATATATATAAACTCAGGGGGAGATAAGTAAATATTCACTTCTAAATATGATAGTTCTGAAAAAAAATTCTGTACTTAAAATTTTCAAATACATTTCCATTTAAGATTTATAGTTTAGGCTTTCCAAAAAATGGGGATATTATTGAGTCAAAAATTTCTTTTTTACTTTTCCATTCCTTTTATTTTTGAAATTACAAACTCATTCTTAAAAATAAAATATCTAAATACTTTTATATCCAATGTAATTTTTTTAAAAAAATTATATAAAACATATTCTTTTAACATACCTAAAATAGTTTTTAAGTATTCAGTATTTTACATTACAATTATAGTAATTAGAAAGAATCCAATTATGATCATATCCACCTAATAAAATTGATTTAAAATAATTTATGTCTTTTATTCATAATGAAATTTTTTAACCATATTTAACATTAGAACCGATACTATTGGATCCACACTCATTAAGAAAATTTTAATGACATGTAAATCCATCAAATTGATAGTTCATCAAATTAACCTCTATTTCACTCCAGAATAAGGAAAACTATTTTATTGTAATGGAATACATCTTAATATGTATGAAACAAAATGATGGTATGATTTCAGTTAAAAGATAACTGCTGAAGTCCCATGTGTCTAGGTACTCCTAAAAATCTCAGAGAAAATCCAACCATTGAAGATCATGATGACTATTTGGATAAAATCCTACAAATACCAGTTAATTTGATGTACATGAATGAGTTTAATGAGATATTGTGTGATAGTTATGATGATTTTACTACTGTGTACAAGAACTCCAAATCTTACAAGTGTGAAAAACATATTCTTTTTTTCCTTGTAATATTATTGAGTTCATTTTTCTATGTTTGAATATGGTTTTTGTGATTAAAATCGAGGTCTTAGGAGGATAATAAGATAGAATAAAACAATCTTGATCAATGGACTGTGAGGATAGAAATATAGAATCTGATCCATTGGATCAAGGGCTTTTAGGGATAGGAAGATAGAGGAGCTGATCACCTTCTTGATTGAGGGCTACCAGAGATAGGCGGAAAAAAGTTAATCATCGTATCGAGGGATTACCCAGGTGTTGGTAAGACAAACTTTCTTGAAAGTATAAATCAAGGGTCCTTTATCAAAGTTTGTTGGATACCCTTATCTTTGGGTTAAATGAATTAAATTAAACTGTATTACTTGTTACTTTACAAGTCTTTAATATTCCACTACAATTTATAATAGAAAGTGAATTATTTTATATATTCATTTTTCTATTTTGTTTATCATAATTATTATGATTATGATAATTTTTGTATTACACTATGAATATGATTTTTGTGATTATGATTACAACTTACTCTGATTAATATTCTATACTCTATAAGGTATAATCACCTTTTTGGTGACCTATGGCTTTATAACAATATCAGAATTAATCTAATTACAATATCTTTATAATCGAACCCAAGGGCCAGTCCGATTACTGTATAAATACATAATATTTTTTGTGAATTCAATTAGTTTAAACTCTTTTAAACTAAAATCTTTTAAGGTCAAAAATCAATTTTTTTAAACTTACATTTCACCCCCTCCCCCCTGCATTTTTTCATCTACATATACATTTTGATGTAACAATTCATATTTGAATAATCCATTTAAAACCCTATCAAGAAATCATCATAGATATGTATTCCGATTAAATTAATAATATGAATAAAATATAAGAACATAAGTTATAAAAGATATCATAAAATAAGGACTCTACACTATTTGATGGTAGTCATAATGGAAGTAATTATATTACATCGTTTCTTTATATTCATCTTAAAGATAATGAGAAGGTATCCCTCTTATATAAATAGGAAAAAAGGGTTTTCTCCCCATGTAACAATATCAATCAAGAAAATAATGCAAGGAATATGAATATTTTGTGGTTGAATCCACCATTGATGAAGAGAAAAATAGTTTAGTCTCATATCTAGATATATTAGGGATTCAAGACATCTCTTGTCAAAATTTCCCTACGAAATTATAATTTATCATTGGGGATGATCCCAATTATAATGATTCATATGACGAATTACTTTTTCTATAAAATATATCCTTTATAACTTCACCAAAGAAAATTTATCAAATATTTGTGGCATTTTTTAGAAGTATGTTGAAAGATATCACCTACCATGAAAATTAAAATGAAATCATGGAGAATGCTTTGAAAGAAATGATACAAATTGGTGGTAAGATCATCAAAACAATAATAAGTTCACTGAATGGGGATCTTAAATAAATATGATTGGATCAACATAATTCAATAAATTGATGATAAATTAAAAGTATTTAATAGAATAACCATTCATTAAAATAAGTAAAATCTATCAAATATTCTCAAATAAATATTAATTACAATGGGGTAAAAGAGATTGGTTTTCTACTGAAAGAAAATAAAAAGATTCATGAGGTGTATCATAAGAAAATGAGGCACGAATATGAATAAAAATTAAAATTATTATAGGATGAAAAATTAATTATTAATATTAAATGCGTAGAGCATGAAATTAAATTGATTAATCTAGAAACATCTCAAGATAGATCTTCAGAAAAATTTGAAAGAAGTCTTTTTTCCACACAAACCATTGTGTATAATTATAATAAATAAATAACTTTATATGGTTGAAATAATATTCTAATATCATATATTTATCATTCTAAATAAGACATAAAATTAAATTCACCATCCATATCTAAAAATAATATAAGTGTTAAACCTATTTTTACAAAGTGTGCGGACTTAAATTCAATGTTAATAAAAATATTGACGAAGAACTATGATTGGAATAAGAAAATGATTTCAATAATGGATAGGATAATTTTTTGATATTATTTCCCCTAAAAAATCCCAAATAACTATTTTAAAACAAAAAAATTAGAAAACTAGTCGTTTTAGAAAACCAGGATAAACAAAAAATTTAGAAAAAGAAACCAAGGAGTATTCTTCCTATTTTTTCTATAATAAAATTGGGTATATGGATATAGACTACAGGTATAATATTTCATCCTATGGAAGAAAAAGGAATCATACAGTTAGGGGGATAAAATAAGAGATACTTCAATACCCACAGGATATAATGAAAAACCTACATACGAGAATTTTTTTTGAATGGTCAAAAATCTCTATGGTATTTACAATAGCAATGGTTATAAAAAAAAGAATACAATTATAAATTCATCAATCATGAATCTATAAAAAATTTGATAAAAGTCTGTAGAATATAACTAATGGAAGAAATACCACATTGGGAATGAACCATTAAACAAAATCTAAAAAACATTACCAAGAAGTCTCTAAAGAGTTACAAACAGTTATATTGAGGTGACAAGAAAAAAAATATTAAAGTTCAAAAAAGTCTAAATAATTAAAATATAGAAGCTTTAAAAAATTTGAGAATTTTTTCCTTTTGTGTAAAAGGATGAAAAATCATGGAAACATGTAATTTGGCCATGAATGTGAGATTTTAAGGGAACAATCTTAGAAAAGAAAAAAGAATAATCCAAGGGATAAAAGAAAGAAAAAAGTTAGTGAAGTTAAATTCTGAAAAACCATGTGGAAAATAAAAAGTGATGAGTATATTATTAGGAAATTTCTAGAAATGTTTCCATATAATTTTTAAAAATAAAAACATTTAGAATCCCATGAAAATTTTAATGTCATTGAGAAATAAAACATTCTAGTTGAATTAAAAATCAAATTTCATAAAGGGTTTCACTAAGAGGATAACCTAAAAACTCATGATGATATGCATATAAAGTGAAATATGGTTGTATACAATTTAGAAAATTGTGTAACATTTATTCCATACCAGATTTAATCCTTATGGAATATTAAAACTACACAAAAAGATTTATGTTCTTTGATGGGTCAAAGTTAAAGTAAAAAACCCCATATAAGAAGAGAAGAAAACAACCCATGCTTCCTAATGAAAAATCAAAGTTGATGAATGACCATGAAAGAAAGAATTGTCCATCTATACTTAGAGCTAAATTAAAGAGGGAAAACTAGTTGAGGAAAAATTCTCAATCCAAATTATCATATTGATAAATAGGATGTTATGCCTTACTCCTTGAATCATTTTTATTGTATTTGGATGATAACCATATTGTAAATTATTTGAAATTATGGCTCTCAAATAGAAAACTAAGGAGATGAATTAAATTGGAATAGTTATTCCAGATCTGAATAATACACAATCTTTGTATGATTTGTCAAAAAATACTTTAAAGTTTATCTGGAGAAAAGAACAATCATGATGAAGAGGAAGTGGATGTCAAAAAATATATTAGCCAAATGATATAAGTACACATATTAGTAGGAATTAAATACATGATATTCTAAATAATATTTAAATAAGTTAATCTATGTTGATAAAGAAATTCAAAAAATTTAAATCTTAGTGTTATATCAAATACTAGAATCTTATAAGCTTACTTATTGATGCGATCACTCTTGATGAAGTGAAATTAGAGTATATCATTTGAGGGATAGTTTTTGTAGATGCTTCTAGTATTATTCAATTAATTAAAATTTTGAATCCATGGAAAGATCTTAACAAACAATCATTGAAAATGTAATTTGGATTGAAAAAAATTATGGGAATATATGATCCCATTAATATCAATAAGTAGTATCATCATGTATATGAGTTAATATATCTTTATGAGATAATTAAAAAATATAATAGTTGGATTCATATTCTATTGAGTATGGAAAACTTTGATATCTAAATCAAACCCTCTTATTTTCTACACAGAGCATGGATCAACTAGACATAGATTGGAATGGATTATGGTACATTACTAAATAATGTAGTAATACCATTATCTCTCATATTCTTTGTAATTATTTTGAAGAATGGGGTGAGAAAAGAAATTGAAATTTGGTAATGAAAAAAATATAAATGGATAAATTTAAAATATATCTTTGTGTGTGTCATATTTATTATTGATAAATGAATCTTTATGAAAAATAGGAATATCTTGGAAGCAATATTTCTAGTTCCCAAGAAACATTGGGAACTAGAAGTGATGTTGTCAAATTTATAAGAAAATAGAATTGATTCCATCCCTTACATGGAAAAGAAGAAGTTTTGGAAGTTATTCCATTATATATGTGGTAAAGATTTATAAATATGATATTAGGGACTTTGTTATGAATAATCTATTAAATTAGTTTCATAAGCTGAAGGATGTTCTACCTTGAGACTCAAAGTAAACCAATCACATAATGGAAATGATTATTTTAGTGACTTTTTTCTACCTGTGGATATAGTTTATAATCAATCCACTTGGAAAGGATCATTTTAAGTTCAATAAAAAATCTACTTGGTATTTCACATTCATATATGGTTCAATAAGACTTTACTTTGTGTAAAAAAATATTTCAATCCTTTTGAAGTGTACTTGGATGAAGTTTCAATTTTGGTGTTATGATTTTTTATATTGGTATTAATGGATATATGACATGTGTTGGAGATGAGGAATCACTATCTATAATTGATTGGAAATATTTTTTTTGTGAAACTATTTTTTATAGTGTCAATAGATGGTGGTTATAATGTTGAAATCTAGATTGAATGAGCTGGGGAATGTGTAAATGATATAAAAAATCCAACAATGGTGTTTTTCATTTGAAGGACACTATAAGGAAAAATTGGATTATCTTTTGTAGTGATTTCGAATGGTTGTAATCACTTTCAAAAATCATAGAGATGCATTGATGAAATTATGGAAGTGCAATGTCAAATATAGAAAAATGAAAAATTAATTTATCTTACAGTGACCCATGTAAATAAATTAATTAATGTCATAAGATAATTATTTTATGGATACCTAGAGTTGGATTTATAAATTTGGAAAAGGAATTTATCATACATGCATAAGACACTTTGGACTGTTTAATTCTTGTATGATAATTCATCTACACTTCTGAATATTCATGAAAAATATCTTACAAGGAACTTCATAAAAGAATTTATCAAGAGAAGAAGAATTTTGAGTTGTACTATTTTGGTTAAAGGATTTATCTTACACATGTATATTATTAAACTATCAAAGATAATTTAGTTACTTTAAGTGCATACGATTATTTACTTGGGGAAATTCTAAGAATATAGAATCAAGATATATATGGAGAGAAACTAAATATGATATATTTTGTAAGGATCAGACCTTAAACAAGACATATTTGAGTTATTTTAAAACTATAAATCACTTTATTTTACCAAATATATTTTAGTTTTGGTGTTTTAGATAATTATAAAAAACTCATATATAGTAAACCCATACATTACAAGTGGATACTTATACTCAGTATAAATTTTTTAACCATAGGAAACCATTTTAGAATAAAATATGTTTTATTGTCACGAAATGTCTTCAAAAATTTGATCTTGACCTCATAAATTTTTATAATATTCCTTAAAACCCCATGAAAAACATTTTAAAATGTAGGATGAGAACAAAATGTTTTGTAAGGGACATAAAAAAAGAATAAAAGAAACCACTAGTTTATGAATACTTATAAAAATATTAATTTTCAAAAAAACATTGGGCTCAAAATACACATTTTCATACCCAAGAAATCACATTTTCATACAAAAAAATTCCATAAATAGAACGTAAAATAAAAAATATTCAATTTCCTAAAAATGTATCATAAAGTTATAACATTCACCCATAAAACATAGGTTCTTTATCATACCTTATGATTATAAGTTTCCTATAAAATCCATAGTAAGAATAAATAATAAAGGTAACATATGGCATCATTTTCATATAAATATCACATATACTATAGCTCTCAAAGATACCCAAGGATTAACCATCATAGTTACATTTGGAATAACCATCACAATATATTTCATAATCTCTTAGAAGAAACCTAATCAGTAAACTCAATCTATTTTACTAATGAATTAGAGAGCTATAACAAGCTCACCCATCCTTGGTTTCTAATAGAACCAACCATCCTCATAAAAAATTAACAAGAACCATAACACAATAATAAAACATAAATCTTGCATGAAAATTCCTTGAGGAAAATAACCTTTCCATTTTGAAATCACTTTCCTTTATAAAAGCTACGCACGTAGAAATGAAAACAGTTTATTTGACAATAAACTTGTAGAATAACGAACCAAATTTTCTCAAAGGTACGGATCATTTTTTATTTGAATTTTTTAATAATACCCTATTAATGTTTTATAATGGAGTCATGGTGTTTGTGTGGGTGTTTGGGGATTATTTGGATCCTAGAACCCCGAAATTTGGATAAATAGTTTGGGCCGCTTAGTTTGGACAAACCGTGTGGGGTATTTCAGAAGGTTTAATGGGGCCGCATGGTTTGTCTAAAATTATTTTATCCCAAGAACAGACATTTGTGAGTTTTATAGGGTCTAGAGATAGTGGGCCTTTCAAGGATTTCACACGGTTTGGAAAACCATGCACCATGCCAGTGTGGGGCCCTCCTTGGGCAGTGGAGTGGTGCATAATGGGCACATGATTTGTCCAGCAATGTGGCCAAAACATGTGACCATACTTGGATGGATGAATGTACCATTATACCCTTAAGAACCTAATATCTAAAACTCACCTTTATCCTCTTCTTTTCTAGCAGTTGAACAACCCTCTTCCTATCCCAAAGGCTTCTTCTCCTCCTCTTCTCATAGGTTATGAGATAAATCTTTGATCCGAACTCTGATTCGAACACCATCAATCATGTTAGATCCACATCAGTAATCACTATAATCATATTACTTCCTATCTCAGTTTCTCTTCATATCTCTTTCACTATTTTGGTGTCATCTCATTCGTCTAATATTACGGTGTTGGACCATTCTTCATTTTTATTCCAATCTACTTTAAATCTTAATCTAATATTTGATGAGGATTCATATACGGCCTTAAGGTAGGTTTTATAATTGTTTTCCTTTAAATTTGAGTTGTTTTCATAGACTTTCCATTGTTCTGCACACCGAACTTTGTCATCCATTTCCTATAAATATGTTCTTTAATTATAAATTTTTTTATACATGTTAATATAATCCTATGGATAATTGTTAAGTGTTTAGGGTATTCCAACCTCATTCATAGCCACCTCTTGGGTGTTTCATCTTTAAACACCCCTTTATATTTAATTGTTTAAATGAACCAATTCCTTCTAAGAATCATCTTGGGTTGTAAATGGAATTTTTTCTTTATAGATAATTGCTTAATCGATAGTATCACTTTCTAAGTTCTTGGTTAAACCTTTGAATTATATTTCCTTAATAAATATATTAAATGGATTTATTGTATTGAGGGTTCTAGAATTTCCATGCCTTGATTATTTTAAAGGCTTGTTACTATTTAATGACATGCATCAAGATGGTTATATTTGCTTAAATGAATTAAATGGTCTATTTGAATAAATTTTAAAGGGTTATAAGGCCACTAAAATTGATTCATTCTTATTAAATGGATTTTATAAACTAAGAAACCCTTTTATATATATTTATATTGATGGAAATTATTAAAAAGTGGTGATACCATATGATATTATCATTTTTATGATTACTCCATTGAGATTGGCTATGGGAAAATGGTTAAGGGGCCTGTTGAGTATGAAGTTTCAATCTCTGTTACTTTGGGTGTTGAGCATGACATCTTTTACTATTATACTATTAACTCGGAGATGGGAATACATTACACATTCTTCCATTTAGGGTGTTAGGAAATATTTCCTACCCTATTTTTCTTGAGAGATGAGAATTACATCTCACATTCATTATGAGATTCAGGGAATGTACCCTATGTTGGAGCCTCCATCTTGTCAAACTAGTTACAGATGCTTTAGTTACACCCTAGGTCCATCCAAAACCTTGCATCCATGTATATGGAAACTTATTTTATCACATAATTATTCCATATATATGGATACAATATATAACTGTAAAATATATATATATTATTACTATATATATATGGTTACTATCCATAATTGTTTTGGCCTATGTCGAACCTAGTGAAGGCTGTCAGGTGTCCTATATGAACTTGAGTTGACTTTTATTTATTTATTTATAGTATTAATTATTATTCATATACCTTCACATTAACATTTCTATGTACATAATCTAGATTATTTCTAAACACTATTGGTGGTGTCCTACAAGGATTTTATCTCACTCCCTACTTGGGTCACCTTTGGTACCTAAGTAGAGTACTTGTCTATGGAAATGGATAAGGGAATACACCCTACTAAAAATATTTTATATGATTTACTTATAGTTTGGATCATGGGTTTATAGGACCAATAATATGCTTGAGATTTTTCTAGAGCAATCTTTTGTACATTTTGTATTTTTATATATCATGTTGTATATGTATGTCCCATGTTTCCCATTTTTTGTATATCATAATTCCATGACATCATTTTATATGACTCATCCTATGGTGTTTTTATATTATAAAAATTTATTATTTATTTAATCTTCAATAGTTATTCATATTTTTTTCTACTATGCCTTTCAGTTATATCAGGCATCTGCGACGGTGGGTTACTGGTACAATGTTATTACGTTGGTTTATATTATGCATCTAATATTGTCTACTTATTTATTATATCCTTTGTTCCACTTTGATATAAGGTTATAGCCACCCCATTGTACCATATTATTCCCTCTTTACTATTCGGTAGACTCTAGCGTACAAGGAGGTGTACTTGATGCCATATGAACCACTAGATTGGAGCATGAATTAAATGGATCCTGAGTTGGGATGTTAGAAAGTGGTATAAAATGTGTTTATTTTCATTTTTGTCTTACTATTTGGGTATTATATAGGATACTAGAAGGTAAATAAATTTTTTAATGAGATTATTCATGGGCATTGCTAACACACATATAGGGAAAAACCTTAATTTCCTGGGATGGGATTTTGTAGCTATTGATTATGCCTACTAAAGTTGATAAGACGTCACCTTTGGATGATGTACAAGTCTTATGATGTTATTATTATTGGTTCTATTGAAATGAGATTTATTTTAACTTGGATATATTAAATGAGTGTATCTCATTGCATTAATAATTATAGGAACAATAGGACTAAAATTCCATTATTTTCCCATGTCATTTCTACCTTCTATGTGAATTTCCCTGTTTCATATGGTTAGTGCTGGATTATTATATATACAAATGCATTGAAATTTCTTGTGGGGAGAATATAATTGGATTAATAAAAGTTATTATAGAAATATAAATGGTGTTTTCCCATAATGATTGGGGATGACACCTTAATCATCTAATTATACCATAATGTGGGTTCTAGGACTACTAGTCCTAGACCATGATATGTATATTATATTTTAACAAGATTATAAATGAAAATATAATTGAAACTCTTAAAATGAAATGGTAATTACTAAATGGGTTTCCAATTATAATGTAAAGGTAATTTTCATCTATAACTTGAAATTGAAAGTCTATATACTGGAACCCCTATCATGTGATATGAGATCTATACCTGTACTTGGCCTTAGTAGTGGGTTGATGGGGTGTCTCTTAGGGTTCTTATAGCCTATTATGGTATTTTTTCTTGCCACCTAGACATAGATTTAGGAGAATAAAAAGTGGTTTTAAATTTTATATAGGAATTAATTTACCTATCCATTTTATTTATCTATGATCTTTTAACTATTAAATTTTCTTTTGAGGAATGCATTTGGAATTGTAGAATCATGCCTCGATGACATCCTCAGGTCGTGCACCCAGAACATAGTGATGACCATGCAACAGAGGTGAAGAGCCTAGAACAACCAAAGATTCCTCTTATAATTACACCAATGGAACCATGTATTGTTCCTAATATGGGAACTAATGACCAATTCCAAGAGGTCTTTCTTCATGTGTTACATTCTATTCAAGGTGTCACTCGACCTTCCCTAACCATGAAAGAGTTGACCTGGGAGTTCTATTAGAAACATCCTCCTACCTTTTTAGAGTATGGAGGACCTCATGATACAGATTCTTGGATAGAGGTCATGCTTTATATATTTGAGCCTCTGGAGATGCCTCTAGAGAGGAGGTTCAAGCTCATTGCTTATATGCTACGTGATTATTCCAAGAGATGGTGGGATGTTACTACCCAGGAAGACCGATATCATGGTATGGTCTAGCTGGATTTCTAGATGATCTATTATGAGTACTTATTTCCATAGACTTTGAGGGATGATTGAGCTATAGATTTTACCAACCTGTAGTAGGTATCCAAGTATGTTATGAAGTATTCTACTTGTTTCACCAAGCTGTATAATTTATATCATACTCTATCCAGTGATGATCTTATGACCTCCAAAATATTCTAGGATGGGATATTATATTCCATCCAATCATAGGTCAATGTTTTCAGGCTAACTATAATTTATGATATAGTCAACTATACCCTAATTAATGAGAGGAACCTAAGGGAATTCGATAGTGAGAGATAGGTTGGCTCGGAATCCATACCAACTAATAGTTTTTCCCATGGGAAAAATGAAATTATTATATTTCTCATGGGGGTAGCATAAGTCAAGTTCCTCATGCTGATAGCTTCCTTATATTCCACCATTTTTGAGAAATCGAGACATATGAAACCTCAATGTATAAGAGATCCAGTGGAATGAATCGGTTGTATTAGGATGGGATATATCCAATGCTTCTATAGAACCTTTACATCAGTGCCTAGCGAGCATGGATGTACGCCACTCCACATTCAAGAGTGGGGTTAGTAGTATCTCTTCAGGAATACATTTGGAACACCACTGTCCACTTGGAACAATGTGGTGCTCATGGAAGAGGTTCTCAGACTCATGATTCTTGGTGCCATTAGATAAGGCTCGCTTAGGGAAGTTAGGTTGTGACTCAGGGCTATGATACAATCCATTTACATGAAGTGTATCCTATTTCAGAGGAGTAAAGAGCCTAACCTTCTTCTATTTGAGGTACAATTATAGTAGCCTCTACTTTTGTGTCTTCTTTATTTGACTTAGGTGTGTCACACTCTTCTATATTTGAGGTAAGCATGGAGATTTTAGGCCTCGAGATTGAATGATTTTGTGGTATAATGATTCTTGATACCCCATTAGGTATATGATTAGAAAGAATATTCCATTTTAAGAATTTCCCCCATGATATAGGAGGATGTCTCTTTGTATGGAATATTTTTGTATCTACATGTTGGGATTCGACGTAATCATTCAAATAGACAGGATATTTCCCTATCAATACCATATTGAATTATACCATCGAAGGGTGAGTTTTACATCACCAGAGGGTGGTAGACACATGTATAATAGAGAATGGTATATCCAAGAGACTCAATCATGACCTAAGCATCATGGACTGGGCAGAGTGAAATCCAAGATTGCATGTATCTTCTTGCATGATCAAGGATTATGACCCACTATTTCCCCTCTTCTAGTTAATCATTTCAGGGATTTATTCCCTAGATAATTTTTAGGGATACCTCTAGTGCGAGAGGTAGAGTTCACCATAAATTTAGTTATAGGATCAGAACTTGTGTCCATCACTCCTTATAGGTTAGCACCTATGGACCATCTGGAGCTCAATAAATAATTAGAGGACCCAAAGTATAAAGGATTAATACACCCCATCACTTCTCCTTGGGGTTCATTAGTTGTTTTTTCAAGAAGGTAGACAATGTTCTCAGGATTTTCATATATTAAATACGGTAGAGCTAGATCATGGTTAAAAAATGTTATCCAAAGCCTCAAAAAGATGACCTCTTTGATCATATTCGATCAGTGATAGTGTTTTCAAATATTTATTTGAGTTTGGGCTATCATCTAGTATGTTTCGGGTCATCAAACATACCTTTAAAATCTTTTAAGATTAGTTATGGTCTCTATGAGTACCTGGTTTTTTAATTCGATCTCATAAACACACTTATTGTTTTTATGGATTTGATGAATCAGGGTTTCCACCCATATTTGGATTCATTCAGGGTAGTCTTTGTAGTTGAAATATTAGTGTATTCATGTTCTCAACATGACCATTCCAACCATATAAAGATCATGCTGAATACATTAAAAGAGCATCAACTTTATTATGAGATCAAAAAATGGAACTTTTGGATTGAAAAAGTGCATTTCTTGGTTCATATCATCTCAAAGTCAGGAGTATCATTAGACTTAGATAAAGGGAGATTTGTAGTTTCTTGATAGAATCCAAAGAACATATTTTAAATATGGATTATATTTGAGTTAGTAGGATATTAAATATCCTTCATCCAGGATTTCTCATGCCTATAAGCACTGCTTATGAGCTTAAAAAGGGTGAGAAATTAATCTAATTAGAATCTTATGAAAAATCCTTTAAGGAGTTGAAGGTAATATTGAATTCAGAATGGATCCTGATTCTACTAGATCTCATAGGGAGATATGTCGTTTACTATGACACATCAGGTATCAATATGGGAGATGTTTTGATGTAGGACTATCAATTTGTAGCATACAGGTCTCATTAGTTGAGGCCTTGCAAGTGTAATTACTAGACACACGACCTCGAGCTAGCTTCTTTAGTTCATTATCTATGCTGTTAAGGATAATATTTACTTATAGAGCATTTTTTGGTATTCCCAAATCATAAAATCCTCAAGTAAATCTTTACACTGTATGATATTAATCTCAAGTACCATGGTTGGGTTGAGTACCTGTAATAATTTGACTTTTAGCTTACTTAAATGATTGGGAAAGAAAATATTGTAGTCGACACCCTGAGATGGAAGGATCAAACACATTCAGTTCAAGAGGCCAATGAAAAATTTAATCTCATTAACTTTTTCTCAAAAATTCATATTGAGGTTCATGAGGATCCTGGAAATAATATCCTCCCATCATTAGAAGTGACCTCTACTCTTCTGAAACAGGTGATGATGCATCTTCTGGTTGGACCGTGGGTGAGGATGATACTTCTCACTTTAGTGGTAATTTTTGGGTCCCAACTAACATTAGAGAGGAGCTGATATGGGAATTTCATAGCTCTGTTTGGGTAGTACATCGTGACAACACCAAGATGTATCACGATTTACACCGCCACAACTGGTAGCCTACTATGAAATGTGAGGTTTATGGTTTTATCACTTTATTTTACATCTATAAGCATGTGAAGGCATAACATCAATAAATGGAAGGAATTTTATACTTATTGTCCATTCCTGAGTAGAAATGGGATGGTGTTTCTATGGATTTGGTGACTATTTTTCCCAGATCACCTCATGGAAATGATACTTTTCGGGTTGTCTTTGATAATTTGAAGAAGTTCACACACTTCTTACATATGTAAGAGACATTATTGGTATATGACCTAGGGAGGTTATACATCAAGGTGGTCATATTTCCTTGTGGATATTTATGTTCTATCGTATTTGATAGGGACGACCGATTCACATCTCAATTCTGGAAGGGGTTGTAGAATTCCTTGGGTACACATGGTCTTCTTAGAATGACCTATCACCCATATACGGATCGAAAGACAAAGCGTATGATTCAGGTGTTATAAGAAAATATTCAATCTTGTGTCCTTGACTTCAGGGGTTCTTAAGAGGGAAACATACCCCTTATTGAGTTTTATTATAATAATGGATTTCAATATACAATCAATATGGATCCTTACGAGGCCTTATATGGTAGGCCTTGATATTCACCTCTGTATTAGTTATAGGTAGGAGAGGAATATTTTCTTGGACCACATCTCATTTAGGAGACTACATAGTAGGTTTAGTTGGTCAAAAAGTGCATGTTGAAAGCTCAATCCAGACAGCAGCCATATTCCACTGACATCAATGACCTCTTGAGTTCAAGGTTGGAGATTGGTTCTTCTTAAGAGTTTCACCAAGGTTGAGACATCAACATATTCGAAGGTAGGGTAAGCTTTATCCATTGTTTGTTGGACCCTTTGAGGTTGTGAAATGGATTAGACCAGTGGATAACCAATTAGCAAATCCTCAGAGGTACCCGTATATGCATGATTTCATTCACATATCTTAGCTTCATTGATATTGTCCATGCCCATCACACGTATTCCAACCTGATGAGGTTGAGTTAGAAATCGATGCTTGTTTAGAGGAGTACCCAGTGAGTATTGTGGATCGAAGCATAAAGACACACCAAGTTGGGTCAATTACTTTAGTATGTGTACTATGATATCATGATCAATTACAAGATGAGCCTTGGGAGTGGTAAGCTGTTATAAAATAATAGTGGCTAGAAACTTTCTTAGATGACACCTCTTTACCCTTAGAAGGCCAAATATGGGCCAAGTTTCTTTATGGAGGGGATATTGTAGTTACATAACTTTTCTAAAAGGTATGAATCATTTTTTTCTTTAAATTACTTTATGAATCCCTCTTAAAGTTTATAAATGGATTCATATAGGTCATGAGGGCTTATGGGGCTTGTTTGGAGAATGGAAACCTAAAATTTCGAGAAACAAAATAGGTCGCATGGTTAGGAGAAAATATACATCCCAACCTACATGGTTTTTCTAATCGTGTGGGGAATTATTGAAGGGAGTAGGGGGCCACATGGTCTGTCTGGAACTTTGTGAGCCCAGGCACATGCTCGTGTGAGTTTTGCATGGTTTGGAGATAGTGGGTCTCACAATTATTGTACACGGTTGGAAAAACTATGCACCTATCCCATGGAGGGCCCTCCTTGGGAAGTGAAGTGGTGTACAATTGGCACACTGTTTGGCCAATTGTGAAACCAAAGCATGCGACCCTACCTAGATGGGTTAATTTACCATTCTACCCTTAATGAAACTAATATCTAAAACACACCTTTCGGCTCTTCTTTTCTAGTGAGTAAGTAGTACTCTTCTTCTCCCAAAGGAATATTCTCCTATTATTATATGTTATGAGATAACTCATTGATTAGGACTCCAATTTGAACATCATCATTGAAATTGGATCCACATCATTAATCACTTGAATCCTCTTGCTTTCTATCTCAATTTATCTTCATATTTCTTTCCCTATTTTCGTGTGAGATCATTCTCCATATTTTTAGGTTGGTGGACTATTCTTCATTTTTATTCAAATATAATTTAAATATGATGTTGATATTGGATGAGGAGCCATCTATAGCCTTAAGGTAGGTGGTCTAGTTTTATTCCTTTATATTCTAGTTGTTTTTATAGCCTCACCATTATCCCACACACTATCCTTTATCATTCATTTCTTATAAATGTGTTCTTTGATTCTAAATAATTGTTTTTTCATGTTAATATACTCAAAAGGATAATTGTTAAGTTTTTAGGGGATTCCAACCTCATTCACATCACCCCCTTGGGTGTTCCGGATTGAAATATATCTTTATATTTAATTTTTTAAATGAATCAATGCCTTATAAGTGTTTGAATTGGGTGGTAAGTGGGATTTCACCCTTGCTGGTAATTGTCTAATTGATAGTAGTACCTTCCAAGTGCTTGTTTAACCTTGTAATTGTATTGTGTAGACTATATATATTAAATGGCTTGATTGAATTGATGGAAATGGAATTTTCATTCCTTGATTATTTGAATGGTTTGTTAAATTTTAATGGTATTCTTCAATAAGGTTTTCTTTTCTTGAATTAATTAAGTATAATAATTGAATAAATTATATAGGGTGGAAAGGCCACACCAATTGATTTATAATTATTAAATGGCTTGTATGAACTATGACACCCCTTTATATATTTTTGGCTTGATGAAAATTATTACAAGTTGTGATCCCACATGATATTATTATTATTATTATTATTATTATTATTATTATTTCACTATTGATATTGGTTGTGAAATGATGGATAAGGGACTTTTTGAGTAGGACATTTCACTCTACCTTATATCGAGTGTTGAGAATGATGTCTCTCACCATTATACTATTAACTAGGTGATGGGAATGATGTTCCAAATTCCTCCATTTAGGGTGTTGGGCATGAAATCTCACCCCACTTATCTTGAGTGATGAGAATTACATATCACATTCATTATATGATTCAAGGAATGTACCCTCTATTGGAGCTTATAGCTCATTAAACTGGTTATAGATTCTTGAGTTATCTCATAGGTCTAGTCATCACCTAGAATCTAGGTATATGGCTACATAAATCCTCACATACTTAGTCTATATAGGTGTATACAGTATATAACTATACTATATATATTATTATTATTATTATACAGTTATTGTTTAAATTCATTACGGCCTATGTCGAAGTAGGTGAAGTCCGTCAGGTGTCCTATAGGAACCTCATATGACAGTTATTAATTTATTTGAAAATTATTTATTATTAATATTCCTGGACACCAATGTTGTTATGTACATAGGATGGATTACTTATAGGAATTATTAGTGGTGGCCTACTAGAATTTTATCTCACACCCTATTTGGGCCTCCTTTGGTACCCGAGTAGATTACTTATCTATTGGAATGGATAAGGGAATGTTACCTACTACAAATATTTGATATGATTTACTTATATTTTGGATCATGGGAGAAGAGGACTGAGCATATGATTGAGATGCTAGTGGATTTGTCTTTTGTTTATTTTTTATTTTTTTATATCATATTGTATATTCTTATCTCATCTTTCACCTTTTTTGTATATCATCATTCCATGAAATAATTTTATATGAATTAGCATAAGGGGTTTTGATATTATTATAGTTTTTTATCTATCCTTCCACATTTATTCATATTTTTTAGCTATTCCTTTTAGTTATATCATGCTTATGCTACTACGGGTTACTGGTCCAGCGTTATTATGTCTATTTATATTATGCTTCCTTTATTATCTTATTAGTTATTATGTCCAGTTTTTCACTCTGATGTGGGTTTATAGTCTCCCTAATAGACCTCCTTTATCCCTCACTAATATTCTATAACCTCTATTATACATAGAGGTACGCTTAAGGCCATGTGACCCACCGGCTCGGGGCATGGTTTAATTGGATCCCGGGTCAGGACATTACATATAGAGTAAGTTTTACAAAATTAAGTAATAATGAAAGTGTAAAAATCCTATCATGTTATATAAATTAGGGAAAATATTCCTTTTGAAAAAATACGCATTAAAAGAGAATATTTTTTTAAAGAAAGTACCTTATAAAGATCATATCATTGAAGTGACCATTAATCATACAAATTGATTATGTGTATCCAATTTAAATCCATATAAAACAAGTATAAATACAACATAATATAATAAAAAATCATTTCACATAAAATAATATCATGTAATAATCAATGAATTAGAAGTTTAACCAAATGAATGAAAATTGAGTTAAGAAATCCCTTACCTTTCACTTTCCTTTAAATAAATATTATTTAACCTCCTGTATAATGGTATAATGAATGTAATCAGTTTATAAAATAACTATATTTATATTTATGATATCATATATGATCCTCTCATATCATCTTATCACCCATTTTTAAATAATATTTCATTATTACCCTTGATTCGAATGTTAACTTCTTTATTTTCCTTTTCATGTTTTATCATTGAAGTCCTAGTTCTTTTATATAAGATATATTTGAATCATTTACAAAATTATATTAAGGTAATAGGTATTATATTTATTCATTATATATTTTCTTATAATCATTCTTTAATAGAGGACATATAGATTGAATCGCATCGCTTCTTGGAGACGGTAAGTCATATGTAGGCACGAGCGATGCTATCATTTCTAAATGGTTGTAGGGTAAGGATGGGGATGATATATTAATTTCAAGATTTAATATATTTTCATAATTACTATATATATCCATTATTTCTATCATTATAACCATTATTTTAAAGTGGTTATGAAAAATAATTACACCACTGTGTGGAGACGGTAATTCGTATGTATGCATGAGTGGGGATTTTTTTCCTATGATGGATAAATGGTGAAATATAGTTATCCCATATTCATAATAATATCTAGAAATATATATATGTGTGTGTGTGTGTGTGTGTGTGTGTGTGTGTGTGTGATACTAGATTTATTTTTTTATGTCTGAAAAAACACATCAAGAGGAAGTATAAGAAGAAATAAACTTGAAAGAGTCGATAAAAATGATTACCTATTCTTCAGTAGAGATAATTTAGATCTTCTATAAAGGGGTCTATGATTGGTCTTTTTGAATGACCAAAACCTCCAGAACTTGGATAAAGATGTTAAGAACATAAATTGGATATTTTTGTTGAGATATATGGCCTTATGGATTGTAAATAAGTGATGGGGGAGCTTCCCTTTTATAATTGATGTGGGGGATATTTTGGAATTTCTCAAAATATTAAATTATAATAAATTCACTTATCATGAAAAATGCCTCCAAGTGAAAATGTATTCTAAGATAATATAATATATTATTTTAATTTAATTAACCAATATAATTTATACAATTTTAAGTTTTATTTTAATCCTTACATTTTGTATTTACCCCATGGTTAATTATTTTTTACCTTAATCATTGTAACCATTATTTTAATTATAAATGGTTAATAATTTTAATATAAATATAAAAATGACTCATAAATAAAAAAATTATTATTTTTTAAAATATATTACATTAACATACCCTAATATAATATTTTTAAAATTTTAAATAATTTAACAAAATATTATTTTGATAAATTATCATTAATGTCAATTTTGACACTATTCATTTAATTTTACTTCAAATACTTCAAAACAAAGTGAAAATTAGAATATAATTATTTCACACTAATTTAATATATCATATATATCTATTAAATTCATTTTATTAATTAACTAATTAAAATTAAATCAAAATTAATATTTTTTAAAAGCATTTATTTTATTTTTTGCTAATTAAATAAATACTCTATTGGCATTTCCTGAGCATTTAAGGTAATTATATAATTTTTAAAATTATTATAGAGAAAATAATTTCATTAAGATAAAAATATACATTTAGGTTCATCCATATATATGTTTTTTGTTCCTATGTGGACACATTCAAATATTAAATACAAAGAGAGTGACATTTTGTAACTATCATTAATTTAAATGATATATAATTCATTTTCATAGACAAGTGTCAATTAAAAAACTAAAATTAGTCTTAAGGTGAAAAGGGTATAATAATATTTATAAATATTTTTTTAATACGTTTAAATCATTTTTATACCCTTATCTTTTGGTTTTAACCCTTATTTAACCCCTTTAACTCTTACCGCGACAACATCGATTTTTTTACTATTTGATGGTTAATATAATAACTATAAAATACCAAAATACCCATAAATGGATAATTTATGCCATTTTAAAGATTATCCCAACCAATTTCCAAATTTATGTTTTTTTATGAATTTTATAGCATTTAATAAAATATTATTTACTATAAAATATTCATAATGTCAATGTTAAGGTCTATTCATTACTTTGACTTTAATAATATCTATCTAATTCTTACAATTAGAAAAAACTATTCTTTTACATGAAATAAATTCAAGGTCATATAGAAAATTCTTTTATTACATGAATTATCTCAAATTATATTTATTTTAATATTTTTAATAACATGTATTTGATATATACATTAATAAGATAATTACTGCATCAACATTGTTTAAGAATTTAAGGTATTTGTTTTTTCACTAAAAATTAAAATTAATTGTCATGATGAATATAAATAGTTTTTATTAAAATTAATATTTGTAGTAAAATATAACCTCTAGATAACCATATATTAAAAATGTTATAGTTATTATAAATATTAGTGTGAGATATTCGAATTTTCTTTAAATAAATATTATAAATGTCATAATCATTAATAAATGGAAACCAAAGGCCATATATTCTATAATTTAATGATTATGGATGTGTATTACTCAAAAAATAAAATTTTATCAAGTATAAGTGTAATTTTACAAACCCGATCATATTATTTTTATCCTTAGTTACCTGATTTATCCATTACCATGGTAAAAAAAATTACCAAGGTTACTATTCATATGTACAAAAAATAAGAGAGATATATTTAATAAATGTGGAAATCCATATTTAAAATATGGAATCCATTTTTAAAATTTAAAAATATATAATCTTAAGAATTTAATATAAAATTAAACCGATAAAACGCAACGAAAAAATATTTTTCAGAAAAATGCATTTTTTAAATATAAAATATTTTTATACTAAATTCAACTTTAAAATCCATTCCAAAATACATAATTGGATTATTTTAAATCAAAATTAAATATTAAAATTTTAAAACTAAAATAATTTTAATTTTTAAATAATTTAAAAAAAATCCAATTTTCAATAGAAAACGGTATTTTTCACTATTCATTGAAAAAACAAACTTTTCAAAAAAAAATTAAAAATTTCACCACTTGATAATTTTAAAATTATGATTTAAAAAATGATATTTATTTTACTAAATAATATTTATAAAATTTCAATAAATTAAATATAGTGTTCAATCACAAAATAAATAAAAATATTTCATGAAGAAAGTGTATTTAGAGAATAAAATGACTTTACTAAAATGAAGTTCAAAATTTTATTTGAATTAATTTAAAATTTATTAATGAGTAGTACAATTTTATATTTCATAAATCATTTAATACTATTAATTCCAACCAATTTAATGGCTATCTTATAATGGTCATATAATAACAATATTTATGTTTTCATTTAAGCTCGATGTGGTATATATTGTATGCTATCAAACATAGCATTTCCTTATAAAAACATGGGATGTTACATTCTACCCCATTTTAGAAATTTCATCCTATAAATTTATAATTTAGCCTCAATAATTAAGGGTTGAATTTCCAAAATACATTTATTAAAATCTCAAATCTAAAAAAAGATTAATAAAACTTTCACTTTAAAAAAAGAACGTGGAGTATGAAGGTCATCAGGAATAACGCATACTAGGTTTCCATATAGGAAAACATTGACATGTAATAGAAAAAATAATTAATAAGGACTAATATATATTGATATAGAACAAGGTCATGAAAAATTTAACCACCAAAAAAATATAAATCTGGGATGGGTTCAAAAGCTACCGATTTTTTGGTAAAAAGGTAAACAAATAATGTTTTTGTTTAAAGATATTTTTTTCTAGAGTTGAAAAATTCCTTTACTATATATTATAAAATCACAAGGAAATATAATACTTGAAAATTAGAGTTTCATCCTTTAATAAATTTACATCAGAGACTCATCTTTTTCTCCAAATGATGACTATGAATTACTTTTTTTATGCACAAAAAAATAGAATCAACCTCTACAAATCACAAAAATCAAAAAATATAACTTTATATTCCTCCTACATTTAGAAATTAACTAAAACCAATATGTTTCTAACTAGAAAAGATAAATCCAAAAATGAATAAAAATTAAAATGAATAAAAACTACTTTTAATCTCTAAAAATTAACATTAATACCCAAAATTCAACTTAGATCATCAATAAATAACTACCCTTAAAATTATTCAAAATAGTTTAAACTATGACTGAAACCCAAAATTCTTAAGGATTTGATTTTATAATATTCCAAGATAAATTTAACAAATTTATCCCAAAATAAAATTAATAACTCTTAATATATCATTCAAAAAATATAATTCCCTAAATCACATAATCTGCAAGATATACTAACTATTTCCATAAATAACCTAAATCACTATTAATCCACAATAAAATAATATATGATTCAAAAATATAATTCATCCCTTATTCCTCAAATAACATACCATAGTTTTATATTTACCATTATCATATATGTTTTTAAAAATATTGAATGTCTAAAATAACATTAACAAAATTTTACATAAATAGAATATCTAAACCTCAATGGTTAACTCATATATTTTATTTTTCATCCTAAAATTTAATAACCCAAAATTACCAAAAAAATGTCTCAAAAGATTTCATTATTCGTCTAAAAATTTCATAACATAATTCCAAAAAAGTTAGTTCTAATATATTTATTATATGCTCATACTTAAAATTATAAACCCATTATGGTATCCATTACCCTTAAGATAACCTCACCTGAAAACTACTTAATCTCTAAAGCTATCGAAACCCTTCTATGATACCAATAATAAGGATCCAGACATAAAAAATACATATTGTAGTTATTTTAAAACTATAAATAACTTTATTTTCCCAAATATCTTTTTTTTATATTTTTATAGAATTAGGAAAAACTCTTACATAGTAAACACATATATTAAAAGTGGACACTTATACTCAGTATCCATTTTTTACACCAAAGGAAACCCTTTTAGAATATAAAATGTTTTTTTTACATATCTTCAAAAAAATTATCTTGGAATTATTATTGTACCTAATATTCCATATAAAACTATGAAAAATATTTTATAATTTGGGATAAGCACAAAATTTTCATTAAGAGACATAGAAAGAAAGAAATAAACCATTAGTCTGTAAATACATATTAAAATTTTAATTTTTAAAGAATAAACTTTGGGGTAAAAATAAAAACTTTCTTACACAAGAAGTTAAATTTTCTTCCCAAAGAATTCCATAAAACATTTCATAATAAAACATGAAATAAAAGATCATAAAATTTCATGAATTTTTTTTCATAGTTTTAACTTTCTCCCATAAAAAATAAAATCTTTACCTTACCTTATGAAATCGTAAGTTTTATATAAAATTCATAGAAATCATAAATTTAAATTTTTTCATAATTTTCATATCATACTTACATATACTTTAGCTCTCACGGATACATTGGAAGTAACCTTCACAGTTATATTTTGAATAATCTTCACTGTATATTCTGTAATATCATAGGAGAAACCAAATTGGTTAACTATATATCTTTACCCAATTCATTGGATATATATAATGGGATCAACTAGACTATATTTATATTGGAATCACTAATCCTCATAAAAATTTCCCAAGAACCATAATATAATCATAACACATAAAGCTTGTATAAAAAAATATTTAGAAAAATAACATTTCTATTTTCCAATCAATTTTCTTTTTAAAAGTTTCTCACTTAAAAATGAAAATGTTTTATTTTAAAATAAACTTTCAAACCTGTAAATTTATCATTAAATAATTAAGTCATCATGACTGTGTGATAATTTTCTTATTATATATAAGTTTAAAAACATTCTTTTAAAAAATAATCATTAGAAGGGAATATTTTTTTAAAGAATTCCCTTACAAAAATCATATCTTTGAAGTGAGCATTAGTCAAAAAAATTGATTATTTTTATCAACATTAAATACACATAAAATAATTATAAATAAAATAAAATATAATAAAAATTCATTTCAAACAAAATCATATCATGGCATTATCAATGATGTAGAAGTTTAACCCAATGAATGAAAATTGAGTTATGAAATCTCTTACCTTGAACATTCCTTTAATTATATGTGCTTTAACCTCCTATATAATGGTTTAAGAATTTTATTAATTTATAAAATAAATTTATTCATATTTATGATATCATATATGATCCTCTTATATCATCGTATTGCCCATTTGTTAGTAATATTTTGTTATTATCCTTGTTTTTGGTGTTAAATGATTCATTTTTCTATGCATGTTTTATCATGTAAGTCATGGTTCTTGTGCATATGATATATTTACATCATATACATAAATATATTAATTTCATATATATTATATTTATTCATTATATATTATTTTAGAATTATTCTTGAATGGTGGATATTGAAAATGAATCGCATCACTTCATAGTGACGGTAAATCATATGCACGCCCGAGCAATGATATCACTCATAAATGGTTGTAAGGGTAAGGAATTGGATGAAATATTAATTTATATAATAAATATATTTTCATAATTACCATATATATCCATTATTTTCATTATTATAACCATTATTATAAAGTGGCGATGAAAGAAATACACCACATTATAGAGACTGTAAGTCGTACGCAAGCACTCATGATGCTTTTTTTTATAGGATGGATAAAAGATGAAATATAGTTGTCTCATATGAATAATAAAATCTAATAATATATATATGATACTGTATTTGTCTTTTATTTTGGAAAAAACATTAATAGAAAGTATAATAATGAATAAACTTGAAAGTGCTGATAAAAATGATTACCTCTTCTTCTGTAGAGCTCCTTTAGATCTTCCATTAAAGTGCATGGGGTTGATCTTTTTAAAAGAAAATAATCTCCAGAAATTGTATAAGGATGTTTAGAAGATAAAATTTTAGATTATGATAAAGATATATGGCTCAAAATGGTGCAAATATGTGAGGGGGAGGATCCCTTTAATAATTGAGGTTAGGGGAACTTTTAGAATTTCTCAAAATATTAAATAATAATAAATTCATTTATCATGCCAAAAACCTCAAAATATAATTATTTTTTAATATAATATAATATAGGAATTTAATATAATCAACCAATATAATTTAGATAAGATTACATGTCATTTTAAACCTTATTTGTTTTATTAACCCCTTGGTTAATTATTTTTTACATTAATGTGGTAACCATTATTTTACTTATAAAGGGTTAATAATGATACTATAAATAGAAAAATGAATCATAAATGGTTAATATACGATTTTTTAAACTATATTCCATTCACATGGATGAATATAATATTTAAATAAATTTTAAATAATATAACAAAATATTACATTGATAAATTATCATTAATGTAAATTTTATCACTTTTCATTTAATTTGACTTCAAATACATTAAGAAAAAGTGTGAATCAAAATATAATGCTTTAAAAATATCTAATATATCATATTAAAATATAAAATTAATTTCACACATTAAAACATTCAAATTATATCAAAATTAATTTTTTTAAAAGAATTTGTTTTTTTGTTAATTAAATTAATACTATATTAGCATTTTATAAGTATTTAAGGTAATTATATAATTTATAAAGATTTAAAAATAATTTTAAATAATGAAAATAATTTTTATGATATCAAAATAGATAGTTAAGTTCATTCATATCTCATTTTTGTCCCTATGTGGACACATAAATGATTTTAAATACTAAGAGAGTGACATTTTGTAACTATCTTTGATTTAAATAATATATGTCATTATCATGGAAAAGTGTCCCTTAAACAACTCAAATTCGAAAATAATATGATAATATTAAAATCATATTTATCACATTAGTTTTTTGTAAAATTTTAGATCATGGTTATATCCTAATCTTTTGTATTTTACCCTTTTCTAACCCCTTTAACTCTTATCATAACAACATGGTTTTTTTACTCATTAAGGTTTAATATAGTTAATATAAAATTAAATAATACTCATAAATAGATAATAGATGAAATTTTAAACCTTATTAGAATAATTTGGTCAAATTTAATATTTTTATCAATTTCATATAATTTGATAAAATATTATTTACTTTAAAATATTCATGATGTCAATTTTAAGGACTATTCATTACTATGACTTTAATAATATCAAGATAATAATTATAATTAAAAAAATATACTACCATATCCATAACATTTCAAGTTAATATATAAATTTATTATATTACATTAATTATCACAAATTATATTTATTTTAATCTTTTTAATAACATTTATTTGATATTTTCATTAATAAAATAATTACTGCATCAACGTTGTGTAAGCATTTAAGGTAATTATTTTTTCACTAAAAATTAAAGAAATTACCACAATTAAGATAAATATTTTATATTTCAAATGAATATTTATAGTCTAATATAACATATAGATAACCCTATATTGAAATTTTTGTAGTTATTAAAAATATGAGTGTGACATATTTGAATTTTCTTTAAACAAATATTATAAATGTCATAATCAATTACAAATGAAAACAAAAAGGCCATATATTTGATCCTTGAATTATTATCAATGAATATTACTCATTTAATAAAATTATATCCAGTACAAGGGTAATTTTATAGTCCTTATCATATTATTTTTACCCTAAATTACATGATTTTCCCTTTACCGTGGAAACAAAAATTACCAAGGTTATTATTCATATTAACCAAAAAATGTATATTTAGTAAATTTTTACATCTTGATTAAAAATATGGAATACATTTTTAAAAAATAAAGAAAAAAAAGTTTCATAATTTAATATAAAATTAAACTGATAAAATTCAATGAAAATCAGTTTTTTCAAAAAATGACCTTTTTTAATTATAATTTTTTTTTACAAAATTCAAGTATAAAATACATTTCAAAACCTTTTTTGGATTAGTTTAAATAAAAATAAAAATTAAATTAAATTTAAAAACTAACATAATTTATATTCTTAAATACTTTAAAAGAAAATAGAATTTTTAATAACAATCAGTATTTTTCACTATTCATTGAAAAATCAGTATTTTTCACTATTCATTGAAAAATCAAATTTCTTAGAAAATTACCAAAATTTCACCATAGGTTAATTTTTATATTATTATTTAAAAAATAATATTTATTTCATTAATTATAATTTCTAAAATTTCAAAAAATATATTATATGTTTCACTCACAAAAACAATAAAAACATTCTTGAAGACGTGGTATTTGAAAAATAAAATGAATTTACTAAAATTAAGTGAATAGTTTTCCTAGAATTAATTATTACATTATTAATGAGTAGGAACATTTTATATTTTCTAATTTAGTTAATACAATTTATTCCTTTCAATTTAATGGCTATGTTATAACAGTCACATAATAAAAATATTTAGTTTTTTAAAGCTTGGTGTTGCATATCATGTCCGCTATCGAACATGGTCTTCACATTTAAAAACTTGGGATGTAGCATATTATGAATTAAATAAAATTATTAAATTTTATTTTAATTAAATTATGCAAGTGATCTATTATTAATAGATCACACACCATGATCAAAAACATGATCCTGATTCTTTTTAAAATCAATGTAATTCCATGTGGTGGAAAATAATGGAGTGATGAGATGAGTTACACGTCGTAGAATGATATGTAAAATCACTATGACTTTTTGAAAATATATAGTGAATTGTTTTCATGGATTTTTTGGATAATTTTAATGGATAAGAATCATGAAACATTTCAACGATAGCAAGAAGGAAATGAGTTTATTCTTGATCCATACTTCAAGGAAGATTTTGAATGAGGGTTTGATGTGATTTTTTTTGAGAATTAAAGGCTACAATTTGAGGGATTTTGAATATAAGAAAGATATGTTGTAGATGAAAATATTAAATTTTTATTAAAATATATGATATGGTTAAAGAAACTTAGTGAGCTTCTTAACTAAGAAAACTATGAATATAATTTTTAAGTTTAAAGAAAAGAAAGTGGTTTTCCTGACTATGTGTACCTATGAATATTCTAAATTTCAAAATCAGAAGATAGATATGATCTGTATCTATGCATACTATAAATTATATGATTTGATTAAATAAGATGGTGTTCTGGTACTATATTAGTCCTTTAAAATTGAGGGAGGGGTAGGAGTAGGATATTGAAAGATCCAGACTAAAGCTTTATTTGATGTATAAATCTAAAGAAAAGAGAGTTCAGATGTGTCATTATTGACTACATCCCAATCCAAAGTTTTGAGAGAGACATTTTGAAGCATCGTACTATATAAGTATGAAAAACATTGAGGTGTCCCATCTAATTTTATAAATAGAGAAATAATGTAATATATATATATATATATATATATATATAGTCTATGAGAGACTCGATCAATCAAAGGATATCCTGCTTCAAATGAAGTATAAGACCATTCTCTTGTGTAAAGGGAAACAAATCCTTCTCATTATTTATACCTGGTTAGTTCCAGGACTAAAGGTTCAAGTTTATACCCTTTACTGGGATTCTATTGATAATAAGACGGAATTCATTCATGTGGAATACTAACCTCAATGCATTAGGGATGTAGTCATCTAAAAGTAGGAAAAACTTGTTAATATTCCCCAGTTCTCTCCTTTATTTTATTCTTATTATATATGTAACACCCCAAGGAGTTGCAAACAAATTTAATATTGTATGCATGAAACACCGAGGCTCTACAAAATAACACTTTTTTATAACCTAGCCAATGAACATAATTTTGCCACTTCTGTGTTTTGAATTTCAAAAATCTGACATACATGGTTGTGTTTATGGTGATTTTTGGAGTTTGATAGAACAAACATAAATTTTTATGAATAGTAACATATTCTTATGAATAAAAAACTACAATTATGAATAGTAACTTGACCCTTATGAATAGTAATGTACCCTTATAAATAGTAAGTTGAACCTTATGAATAGTAATCTACCCTTATGAATAGTAACATGACACTACTGAATAGAAATGTTACATTATGAATAGTAACATCACCCATGTAAGTATAAATAAAATTTAGGCACCTTATAAATGAGAGTTAATATGTTAAAAATTAATATTTAAGTGTTCGTATTTTTATGAGAAGTAAATATTTATTTTCAATTTTATAATTTATAATTTGATTTGAAAGAAAGATAGTTTTTCATAAAATGTATTCTTAAATCAATTTTTTTTTGTCCTAGGATTTTGGGGTAATTTAGTAAAACCTTAGTTAATTTTTCAGGGCATTACAAAATCAATTTTAGTTTTAAAACTGTATTTTACGAGTAAATGATGGTTTTATTTAAAAAATAAATTTCAAATATTTATAAAGTTATTTTGATAAAATTGAGTTCATATTTGGATTCTACACGTCCAAAAATGTTTTGGGTGAATTTTTGGGATTTTTCTAAAATACATGAATTTTTAATGAATAGTGAAATACGACAATTTACCATATATATACCTTATGAGTTAAATACACTATTCCTAGAATCATCGATGATTTAAGAACCCTTGGTTCAAACTCACATGCACTTATTACTATTTTCTCATGGAATCATCACTATATCTTGTCTTATGGAAAAATAATAAACTACTAATTAAAATATTAAGAAAACCCTCCTCTCATCCACTATAAAAACCACTCACACCCCTATTCTATTAAAACCTATCAAGACATGGAACTTGTCTAAATTCATCTGAAATATCCTCCCAAGATCCTCCCCACTTATATCAGCCCTTGGTCTCATAAAAAGACCAAATCCTCTCCGCTAAAGAAGTTCTCAAGGTGGATTAATTCTAGAGGTAAATTCCTCTTTTCAATTATTTTACTTTCTTTTCAAGTTCCTTTGTTTTATTTTATATCCTAACCTATTATAGTCTAAATATTATTAAAAATCTATTACCTTGCATGTTCTTTAATGTTTTTATAATTATGGAGTAAGTTATTATCATATCTCTTTTACCCTTCTTTTATGCTAGTAGTAAAAAACACCATTCGAGACGTGCTAATTTACAACATGAAAGGACGATGGATTTTAAATTTCAATTATCGTATTAAATTATGGTAATGAAACAATTATTATCTTTGAACCAGACCATAATATATGTATTATGTCTCATCTAGGGTTTTGGAATCATTTTGTACACATTGTTTTTATTTATAAAGAAAAATGAGTTCGTTGTGTTCAAAAACCGCCAATTAACCCAATGGTTATCATTAAATAATTTATATAATGATTAATCTATACTCCAAGAAACCTAATTAAATTTAAAACCTTTTAACCTTATGTATGTTCATAATAATATATAACTTCAATTCTGTACAACCATCCTCATCTTACATTATTCTCTGTGCATGTATATAAATATACCGATCATGAAACAAACAGACCCAAAAAATGAAATTAAACCTATTAACCATAAAAAATGCCATGAATGAACTTAATAAGGTTATAATAAATCAATTAGTTTGAGAGGATGTTCTGTAATTATTAATTAATGAACGTAAATTTTATTATTCAGGTCACAATATCAAGCGGAGAACACCTTCGAACTTAAGGTAAGGGTTTCTTCATCTCACTTCCATTTTTGTGAGATATTCTATATTCACCACTACTACTTGTGTATGGTGTGTGTAAACTTCCCATTGATGTTTCATATCATGAATCTTTTTATTTTTATGATATTAAATTTATAATTTTATGATTATTAATTTTGGGTCATATGATTCAATTGATTACAAATTTGTAAGTATTTTCTACTCAAACCTCTATTTTCATTCTGATTGCTCTTATTCTCTACTCACCACAATTAATTTCTTATTTATTATTATTTAATCATCATAAATTATATTTTAATGTTTTATATATTTTTACCAATAATAATCCTTCTTTATTTTAGGGTGAGCTACATGTTTTAATATAATCTTTCAGAAATTCTTCCGAAATGCAAGCCCGATTCAAGGGACTTCTCAAATTCTTACCTATTTTGAGGGTCACTCTATAATCTATTTTAATACAGATTTATCTTTCTAAAATCACACATTTTAACATTAAAAAAATATTTTAGTTCATTTTTGGTTTTATGAAAACAAAATTACATTGCTCTTTAAAATCTCCTTAATGAATTCCTTAAACTGCACTAAAATATTTTATTTCTAAAGATTCTTTAAAAACACTTTTTACATGATTTCACTTTAGTGGGACATCATTTATTCCTAAAATGTAATCTCAATGTCCTTAAATTTTCTTTTCTAGGATATACATGTTTAACACTGAATTTATGACAAATAAAAATTATTTCTGAAAAGAACTGTTCTTTCTAAAGTAAAATAGATTTTTCTCTCCTCACTTTAACCTTTATGAGATATGTGCCTTGTTCACCATTTATTTCTTGCCTGTGGTGTATGTACTAAACCTTGGTATATCATATAAAGAGTCTCCTTATTCTAATGATATTCTAAGGAATTATTATTTGAATGTTTCATTGTGGCATGGGATACTTTGGAATGTTTAAGTATTATTTCCTCAATAATTTCTCAATGGACTCATTTAAAAGTTTCTTTATTTATGTCAAAATACTTTGATGAATCTTGTATTTAAAATTAGTTTATATCTTATGATATCATCTACAATATGTTTTTGAAGTTTTTCTAATTATTTTTAATATGGATGTTCTATATTGATACCATTCACCAATCTACTTTGAATGGTTAGTGTTTATGTTTAATGTATGGGGAAAGTTATTTACATTTCGTATGTTAGTTTCAATATGAATTTATATGTTTTTTATGATTATCCCCATTCATAATAGGAATGCATTGTACTTAGTAAGTGTTAGGTAGGTACCGATCTATCCCCTTGATGCATCGATAGGTCTCATGAGACAAACTGTGGTCTTGGCACAAGACCTTGACAAAATAGATATTTACGGTCTTAGAATGAGGCATTAGCTATATGGTTATGATGTCCCACATTATTAATTCCATTATTATGAAACTAGTAATTGAAAGTTCATGTCGTTATCCGACTAGTAGAATACGCATGATTATTCTTTATTATGGAATTATTTATTCATCTCTTATTCATACCATAATGGGTTTAGGTTTATTTTTAAAGACATGCATTTTTAGTTATTCCTCATTCCTAATGTTTTTGTTTATGATATCTTCCACCGTATTTATTACCCTTAATAAGCATTTGATCTCACCCCTTTCTTGTATTTTATTTTCTTAGGACATGAAGAAGTTTATTAGAAATGACTTGTAGGTATAAACCTATAGTTGTGGATGTTACCAATAAAACATATATGTTGTATTTCATTTCAAGTTGTAATGTTGAACCTGTCTATGTATATGGTTTTCCATGACTACTAAACTACTCGGTACATCGGGGTAACACTTTCTTATAATAATTACAATGTAATAAAATAATGCAATGCCTTTGGGAAACTAGGATAAGTGCGTTACAGTTGGTATCAAAGGAGTTTTAGTAGAAAACATGGAAATAATATTTAGAAAACGTATATTAGAGAACAAAACCCTAAGACATGATTTGGGGATAAACATACAATAACATCATATAATTTTGGTAAGGAATGGATTCTGTGGATCTTTCTAAAAAATACATCCATGTCTGGACACTACAAGTGGACGTGGTTCTGGAACAGATGTACCTAGGAGTGAAAACTTTAACATGGAGATTCAGGCTTTACCTGGGGTATCCTGGTACACGAAAATGGGCATTAATATGCACCTAGTTTGACACTATTGAGTGATATTCTTAAGATAATTCACATTTTCATTACAATCTATTATGAAGGATTTATTCCCCAGATGTAACTAGAGTATATGGTTCTAGGATTTGTGATTCATAAATTCGTGTTATGTGTTATACCATGTTTAGAGTTATATAGAGTTCATTATTTTATGAGATAATATAGTATATGTAATTGATTAGAAATGGTTCCTAGAAAAAGGAATGAGAACCTCACCAGCTGATGTGGTGCAAAGAGTAAGAAGGATCATAGCTCTAATTGTCTTAAAACATTATTTCAAAGGAAAACAGTATCCAATGTAACCTCATCATATGAGTAAATAGTATCATGTTTTAACAAGATATGTAAATAATTCTCTAATTCATATGTCTTTGAAGGGAATCAAGAAAAGAAGAGGATGATAGAAAAAAAATGGATAAAGGGAAGAAGGGAAAGATGGGTTTTCCCACATGCGATAACTATGGAAATAATCATTATGGTAAATTATTTTAGAGAACGAGAGTTTTTTATATGTGTAGAGAAAAAGGACACCAATTTCATGATTTCAAGGGAATGAAAAAGGTTTCCAATATACAATTCTTCAACTGTAATAAGATGGTACACTATGTAGATAAATTTCCCAAGCGTCGACAGAATATTCCCCAAATGATGTTATAGGATAATGATAAAATCATGACACTACTACAAATAAATTATAATGACTAAAATACCTCATCAAGAATAATTTAATTTTAATATTTTATCAGTAATGTATTGGTCATAAGAATTATAGAATATACGAGGATTATACTACAGTACTATTTCATTAAGAATTTGAGGTTGTATAATGAATTGTATAAAGGATAAGTGACTTAGTAGAAAGTTAATATCTTGGGAAAGTATACGGTTTAGGGAAAGACAAAACCAAATATATTCCTTAGGATTAAGATAATTATGAAGAAATGATTGATTTGGATAAGTACTGACTACCTAAAAACCGATTATTGACTTGTCGACAAGTGGTCTATGCTATCATTGATGGAGTTTAAAACATTTTTGGAAATAACAAATATATCCAATAGCATGTGTAAGGATGGCTGAATGTTTTAAAATAATTTTTGTATGGTAAATTGATTTATTACCATATTTAAAGAGGACACATCATGAAGATATTCACATGTTTGGAATGCGAAAATTTAGGGATGCTTCATGTTGATTAAAGAAAAATAAAGTAGCAGATGCATTGAGAGGGATAAATCATGTAGTTGTAAAAAAATGACGATTACCAAGGACCCCGTGTACATGGATCTAACAAGGATAGATATGAGAATGATTATAATGTATTGGATCATGATATTTTTTAAAGTTAAATCATTTATGAAATAGTTTAAGTTGATCATTGTATGAGGTTTTAGAGTTTAATGACACCACATGATGCAACCTATGCTAAGAGATGAAGTATAAATAGTTCAAGGCACTAATAAATGATAATATTGTGTTTATGAAATAGAAAATTATATTTTTACTCTTAAATATTAGAATAATTCCTCAAATCTAGGAATAATGTCTTAAATAAAAGTGTTGCCCTATTATAACTATACTTTATGGTTTTGTGGTAATGATCTTTCATTTGAGCATGTTCTCTATTAGTTTCCATGAGAACATGATGGTTTGATTACTCTTCCATGACCATGTTGTCCAATTTGAATGCGTAGTTTGGTAATAACCGATGCATTTCCTTTTCTCTCTTATTAAGAGGATATTTTAACCGTATTCTTGATGTGGGTTTCCCAAAGGGGAATTTTTATGTATCAACCATTAACTTTTGAAGTTAAATTTAAAATTTCAAGGATTAAATTTTTGTAAGGAGGGGGGGGGGGATGTAACAGCCCAAGGAGTATCAAATAAATTTAATATTGAATGCATGGAACACTGAGTCTCTACAAAACAACACTTTATTATAACCTATTCAATGAACATATTTTTTTCCACTTCTGTGTTTTGAATTTCAAAAACCAGACATACATGGTTGCGTTCAGGATGATTTTTTGGAGTCTGATAGAACAAACATAATTTTTTATGAATCGTAACATACCGTTATAAATAGTAATTTACACTTATGAATAGTAACTTGACCCTTGTGAATAGTAATGAACCTTATGAATAGTAAGTTAACCCTTATGAACAGTAATGCACCCATATGAATATTAACATGACCCTTATGAATAGTAATATACCCTTATGAGTAGTAACATCACCCATGTAAGTGTAAATAAAATTTAGGCATCTTATAAATGAGAGTGAATATTTTAAAAAATAATAATTAAGTGTTTGTATTTTTGTGAGCAGTAAATATTTAATTAAAATTTTATAATTAATAAATTGATTTAAAAGAAAAATAATTTTTCATAAAATGTATTCCTAAATAAAAATTTTGTTGTCTTGGTATTTTTGGGCAATTTAATAAAAACTTAGTTAATTTTTTAGGGCATTACAAAATTAGTTTTAGTTTTAAAACTGTATTTTAAGAGTAAAGTGTGATCTTATTTAAAATTTAAATTTCACATATTTAGAAAATTATTTTGATAAAATTGAGTTCATATTTTGATTCTAAATGTCGAAAAATGGTTAGGGTGAATTTTTGGAATTTTTCTAAAATACTTGAATTTTTAATGAATAGTGAAATACGGTAATTTACTGTATGTATACATTATGAGTTAAATAAACTATTCCTAGCATCCTCACTGATATAAGAACCCTAGGTTCGAACTCACATACACTTATTACTATTTTTGTTCATGGAATCATCACTATTTCTTGTCTTATGGAAAAATAATAAACTAAGGATTAAAATATTAAGAAAACCATCCTCTCCTCCACTATAAAAACCACCCACACTCCCCTCTTATATTCAATCCTCTAAAAACTTGTGCCTCGTATAAATTCTACTCATATATCCTACCAAGATACTACCCCACATCCAATAAAAACACCAAATCCTCTCCCCTAAAGAGGATCTCAAGGAAGATTAATTCAAGAGGTAAATTCCTATTTTCAATTCTTTTACTTTCTTTTCAAGTTCCTTTGTTTACTTTTCTATACTCACATCTCATCATATAAATGTTATGAAAACTCCATTACCTAAAATGTACTGTAATTTTTTTATAATGATCTAATAAGTTATTATCATCTCTTCTTTACCCTTTTATTATTCTAGTAGTAAAAAACACCACCTGAGATGTGCTAATTTACCACATTTAAGGACGATGGGTTTTCAATTTCTATTACCATCTTAAATTATGGTGATAAAACCATTATTATGCTTTAAAAAGACCATAATATATGTATTTTATATCATCTATGGTTTTTGAATCTATTTTTACATGTGGTTTTGATTTATAAAGAAAAATGAATTTTTTGTGTTCAAAAACCCTGAATTAACCCAAACTGTTATCATTAAATAATTTATATAATGATTCATCTTAACTCCAAGAAACCAAATGAAATTTACAACCATGTAACCTTATATATGTTCACTAATAAAATATAACTTCAATTCTGTACAACCATCCAAATTTTACACGATTCTCCATTCATGTATATAAGTATACCAATCATGAAACAAACGGACCTGAACAATGAAATTGAACCTCTTAGCCCATCAAAAAGGACAGGAATGAACTTAATAAAGTTATAATAAATCAATTTCTTATAGAGTAGGTTCTGGAATAATTAATTAATGAACCTAAATTTTATTATTCAGGTCATTAAGATCAAGTGGAGAACACCTTCGAATTTAAAGTAAGGGTTTCTTCATATCACTTCCATTTTTGTGAGATATTCCATATTCAATACAACTACTTGGGTATGGTTTATTTATAATTCCCATTGATGTTTCTTATCATGAATCAATTTATTTTCATGATTTTAAATGTATCATTTTATTATTATTAATTTTTTGGAATATGATTCAATTGATTACAAAGTTGTAAGTAATTTCTACTAGAACCTCCATTTTCATCCGGGTTGCTCTTATTCTCTACTCACCTCAATGAAATTATTATTAATTTTTATATAATCCTCATAAATTCTGTTTTAATTTTCTATATATGTTTACCAATCATAATAATTCTTTATTTTATTGGTAATTACATGTTTTAAATGAATCTTTCAAAAATTAATCCAAAATGAAAACTCGATTCAAGGAACTTCTCAAATTATTACAAATTTTGAAGTTCACTATATAATCTATTTTAAGCCAGATTTATCTTTATAAAATCACACATTTTAACATGAAAAATTATATTTTGGTTCATTTATTTTTTTATGAAAGAAAATATTCATTTGCGCTTTAAAATCTCTTTAGTGAATTCCTTAAACCGCATTAAAATATTTTAATTCTAAAGCATCTTTAAAAATAGTTTTTACATGAATTCACTTCAGTGGGACATAATTTATGCCTAAAATGTAATCTCAATGTCCTTACCTTTTATTTTATATTACATTCATGTTTTAAACCAGATTTATTACAAATAAAAATTATTTTCTAAAAGAACTCTTCTTTCTAAAGTAAAATAGATTTTTCTCACCTCACTTTAACCTTTATGAGATATATGCCTTATTCACCACTTATTCCTTACAATTGGTGTATGTAATTCCCCTTGGTATATCATATAAAGAGTATCCTTATTCTCATTATATTATAAGGTATTATGTTTTTTATTTTTCAAGGTGATATGGGACACTTTATAATGTTTATGTATTATTACCTCAATAATTTTTCAATGGTATCATTTAAAAGTATCTTTATTTATATCAACATCCTTTGAGTAATCTTGTATTTTATAGAGGTTTATATCATACGATATCATCTAAAATATGTTTCTGAAGGGTTTCTGATTAGTTTTAATTTGGATGTTCTATCTTGACACCATTCACTAATTTACTTTGAATGGTTAGTCTTTCTATTTAATATATGGGTAAAGTTATTTACATTTCATTTATTTTCTTCAATATGAATGTATATGTTGTTTATGTTTATACCCATTCATAATAGGAATACACTAGACATAGTAAGTGTCAGGTGGGTCCTGTTATAGCCCCTAGGGGAATCGATGGGTCTCATGAGACAAACTATGGTCTTGGCACGAGGCCTTGACAAAATGGATATTTATGGTCTTGGTACGAGGCTGTGGAGATGTGGTTATGATGTCCCGCATTATGCATTCCCTCATTAAGAAACTAGTAATTTAATTTTCATGTGGTTATTTGACTAGTATAATACATATGATTATTCTTTATTATGTAATTATTTATTCATCTCTTATTCCTACTATAATGTGTTCAAGTTTATTTTTAAAGGCATGTGTTTTTAGATATTCATCATGCCTAATGTTCATGTTTATAATATCTTCCACTATATTTCTTAAATTTATTAATAATTTGATCTCACCCCTTTCTTATGTTTCATTTTCTTAGAACATGAATAAGTTTATTATGAATGACCTGCATTGATAAATTTAGAGTTGTGGATGTTCCCAATTAAACTTATATGTTTTATTTCATTTAATATTGTAATGTTGAACCTATGTATGTATCTGGTTTTCCAAAATTTCTAAACTATGTAGTCCTTCAAGATACGACATTCTTGTAAGCATTCTAATGTAATGAAATAATGCACCGACTCTGGGAAACTGGTTTTGAGGCATTAAAGTTGGAATAAAAGGAAGCATAGTAGAAAACTTAGAAACTAGATTTAGAAAACATAGATTAGGGGAAAAAACCCTAATATAGGATTTGGGGATATACATACAAGAACATCCTAGAATTTTGGTAAGGAATAAATTATGTGAATATTTATAGAAAATAAATCCATATCTTGACACTACAAGTGGATGTGGTTCTTGCACAGATGTACCTAGGAGTGAAAAATCTGACAAGTAGTTTCGAGCTTGGCCTAGGGCATCCTAGTAAATGACAATGGGCCTTACTGTGCACCTGGTTTGACACTCCCGGGGGATATGCTTAAGATAATTCAAATTTTCATTCCAAGACATTATGAAGGATTTATGCCCCTAAAGTAACTAATGTATATGGTTATAGGAGTTGTGATGCATAAATTTATGTTATGTTATATAACATGTTTAGAGTTATATAGAGTTCATAATTTTATGATATAATATAGTATATGTAATTGATTAAAAATAGAACCTAATAGAAGGAATGAGAACCTCACCAATGTATGTAATGCAAAGAGTAAGAAGGATCATATCTCTAATGGTCTTAAGCCATCATTTCAAAGGAAGATAATATCCCAAGTATCCTCATCATATGAGGAAATAATATCTTATGTTAAAAAGATATTTAAAGAATTATCTGAGTCCTATGTCTTGGAAGGGAATCAAGAAAAGAAGAGTATGGCGCAGAAAAATATAGATAAAGGAAAGAAGGGAAAGAAGAGTTTTCCCATATGTAATAACTGTGGAAAGAATTATGAGAGTAAATTCTTGAAGGGAATGGGTGCTTATTATAAGTGTGGAGAAAAAGGACATCATTTTCTTGATTTAAAGGGGAAGAAAATGGTTTCCAATGTATAATGCTTCAACTGTAAGGAGATGGTACATTATGCATATCAATGTCCCAAGCGTAAAAGGAATATTCCCCAAATGATGTTACTGGATAATGATCTAGTCATGATGCTACCGTAGACGAAGTAGAATGATTAATATTCCTCATTAAGAATCATGTCATTTGAATATTTTATTTGTAATGTACTGGTCATAAGAATTATGGAATATACACGGATTGTACTATAGTACTATTTCATTAAGAATTTGTAGTCATATAATAAATTGTACTAAGGATAAGTGACTCAGTAGAAAGTTAACATCATGGGAAAGTATCATGGGAAAGTATATGGTTGAGGGAAAGACAACCCTAAATATATTCCTTATGATTAAGATAATGATGAAGAAATGATTGGTTTTGATAAGTACTAACTACCTCAAAACTGATTATTGAATTGTTGAAAAGTGGTCTATGATATCAATGATGGAGTTTACAACATTTTTGGATATAATAATTATATCCAATAACATGTGTAAGGATTAATGCATGTTTTCTAATAAGGTTTTATGGTAATTTGAGTTATTACCATATTTCAAGAGGACACATGATGGAGATATTCACATGTTTAGAATGTGAAAATTTAGGGCTGCTTCATATTGATTAAAGGAAAATAAAGTAGTAGATGTATTGATTAGGATAGGTCATGGAGTTCTAAAAAAATGAATATTTTCAAGGACCTTGTGTACATGGATATAACAAGTATGGATATGAAAATGATTTTAATGTATTAGATCATGATCTTTCAGAAAGTTAAACCATTTATAAAATGGTTTAAGTTGATCATTGTATGAGGTTTTAGATTTTAATGTAACCACATGATGCAACTTGTACTAAGAGATGAAGTATATATTGTTCAAGGCACAAACAAAGGATAAGATTGTGTTTATGAAATATAGACATATATTTGTACTCTTATAGAGTGGAATTATTCCTCAAATATAGGAAAAGAGTCTTAAATAAAAGTTTTGTCCTATTATATTTTTTTTCTTTAGTATATCGATAAAAATTTTCATAACTGTACTCTATAGTTTTATGGTAATGATCTTTCTTCTGAGCATGTTCTCTATCAGTTTCTATCAGAACATGATGGTTTAATTATTCTTCCATGATCATGTTGTCCAATTAGAATGCGTATTTTGGTAGTAATTGATACATTTCAATTTCCCTCTTATTAAGAGTATATTTTAAATATATTCTTGATGTGGGTTTCCCTCGGGGGAATTTTCAAGTATCAACCATTAAATTAGAAGTTCAGTTTATTATTTTCAGGATGAAATTTTTATAAGGAGGGGAGAATGTAACACCCCAAGGTGTTTCAAATAAATTTAATACTAAATGCATGAAACACTAAGTCTCTATAAAATAAAAATTTGTCATAACCTAGCCAATGAACATAAATTTTCCACTTCTCTGTTTCGAATTTCAAAAAATTGACATACACGGTTTCATTCAGGGTGATATTTTGAGTCTGATAGAATAAGCTTAATTTTTTATGAATAGTAGCATACCCTTTTGAATAGTATCCTACCATTATAAATAGTAACTTGACCCATATGAAAAGTAATGTACCCTTATGAATAGTAAGTTGACCATTATGAATAGTAACATGACCCTTATAAATAATAATATACCCTTATGAGTAGTAACATCACCCATGTAAGTATAAATAAAATTTAGGCAGCTTATAAATGATAGTGAATATTTTAAAAGTTAATAATTAAGTGTTGATATTTTTGTGAAAAGTTAATATTTAATTACAATTTAATAATTAATAAATTGATTTAAAATAAAAACAATTTTTCATAAAATGTATTCCAAAATAAAAATTTTGTTTTCCTATGATTTTGGGGTAATTTAATAAAAACTTAGTTAAATTTTTAGGGAATTATAAAATCAATTTTATTTTTAAAATTGTATTTTACTAGTAAATGATGGTTTTATTTAAAAATTATATTCCACGTATTTATAAAATTATTTTGATAAAATGGAGTTCATATTTGGATTATACAATTCAAGAAATTGTTAACATGAAGTTTTGGTATTTTTCTAAAATACATGAATTTTTTATGAATAGTGAAATACTGTAATTTACCATATATGTACATTATGAGTTAAATACATTATTCCTAGAATCATCGCTGATGTAAGCACCTTGGTTCGAACTCACATGCACATATTACTATTTTTTTTCATGTAATCATCATTGTTTCTTTTCTTATGGAAAAATAATAAACTAATGATTAAAATATTAAGAAAACCCTCCTCTCCTCTACTATAAAAACCACCTGCACTCTCCTCTTCTATTCAATCCTATCATGCCTTGTTCATTGCATAAATTATGCTAAAATATCCTCCCAAGATCCTCCTCCATTTCTAGAATCCCTTGGACTCATAAAAGGACCAAATCCACTCCCCTAATGAGCCTCTCAAGGAAGATTAATTCAATAGGTAAATTCCACTTTTCAATTATTTTACTTTCTTTTCTAGTTCTTTTTTTTATTTTATATCCTCACCTCTCCTCATCCAAATGTTAAGAGAATTCTAGTACCTTAAATGTACTTTAATTTTTTTATAATTATGTAATAAGTTATTATCATCTCTCCTTTACCCCTTCTTTTATGCTAGTAGTAAAAAAACACCATCTGAGATGTGCTAATTTAACATATTCAAGGACAATGGGTTTTCAATTTCTATTTTCATCTTAAATTATAGTAATTAAACCATTATAATGGTTGAAACAGACCATAATATATGTATTATGTATCATATATGGTAATGGAATCTTTTTTGTACACATGGTTTTGATTTATAAAGCAAAATGAGTTCAATGTGTTCAAAAACCGCCAATTAACCCAAATGGTTATCATTAAATAATTTATATAATTATTCCTATTAACTCCAAGAAACCAAATGAAATTTACAACTATGTAACCTTATTGGTGTTAAACAATAATATATAACTTCAATCCTGTACAACCATCCTTATTTTATAGGATTCTCTATTCATGTATATAAGTATATCAATCATGAAACAAATGGACCCGAACAATGAAATTGAACCTCTTAACCCATCAAAAAGGCCTTTATTGAACTCAATAAGGTTATAATAAATCAATATAATGGAGAGGAGGTTCTGTAATTATTAATTAATGAGCCTAAATTTGATTATTCAGGTCATTAAGATCAATTGGAGAACACCTTCTGACTTAAGGTAAGGGTTTCTTCATCTCACTTCCATTTTTGTGAGATATTCTGTATTCACGACTACTACTTGTGTGTGGTGTGATTATACTTCCAATTAATGTTTCATATCATTAATATATTAATTTTAATTATATTCAATGTATCATTTTATGATTATTAATTTTGGTACATATAATTCAATTGATTACAAAGGTGTAATTATTTTCCACAGGAACCTCCATTTTCATTCGGGTTGCTCTTATTCTCAAATCACATCACTGAAATTATTATTTATTCTTATTTAATCATAATAGATTATTTTTTAATGTTCTATATATGTGTACCAATAAAAAACCTTCTTTATTTTATGTTTAGTTTCATTTTTTAAAATAATCGTTCAAAAATTCTTTTGAAATGCAAGCCCGATTCAAGGAACTTCTAGAATTCTTACCTATTTTGAAGTTCAGTCTATAATCTATTTTAAGCTAGATTCATCTTTCTAAAATAAAAAATTTTAATATGAAAAATATATTTTGGTTCATTTCTGTTTTTATGAAATAAAACATTCCTTTTCTCATTAAAATATCTTTAATGAATTCCTTAAGCCACACTAAAATATTTTAATTCTAAAGCTTCTTTAAAAATGCTTTTTACATGATTTCACTTCAATGAGATATAATTTATTCCACAAATGTAATATCAATATCTTTACCTTTTCTTTTTTGGGATATATATGTTTAAAACCAGATTTATGAATAATTCAAATGATTTTCCAAAAGAAATCTTTTTAAAAAGTAAAATAGAGTTTTCTCACCTCACTTTAACCTTTATGAGATATATGCCTTGTTCACCAATTATTCCTTGCATGTGGTGTATGTAAAGACCATTGTTATATCATATCAAGATTATCCTTATTCTCATGATATTCTAAGGGATTATGATTTGAATGTTTCAATGTGGTATGGGACACTTTGGAATGTTTAAGGATTATTTCCTCAGGAATTTATCAATGGTCTCATTTAAAAGTATCTTTATTTATGTCAACATCCTTGGATGAATATTTTGTTTCATAGAGGTTTATATCTTATGATATCATCTATAATATTTTTTGAAGGGTTTCTGATTAGTTTGAATGTGAATATTCTATCTTGATACCATTGTCTAATTTACTTCGAATGGTTGGTGATTATGATTAGTGTATGGGGAAAGTTATTTACATTTCATATGTTAGTTTTAATATGAATGTACATATTGTTTATGTTTATACCCATTCATAAGAGGAATGAATTAGACATAGTAAGTGTTAGTTGGGGCCTTCTATATCCCCTCGGTGCATCGGTAGGTCTCATGAGACAAACTACAGTTTTGGCACGTAGCCTTAATAAAATGGATATCTATAGTCTTGGTAGAGAACTTAATGGTATGGTTATTATGTTCTTAATTATGCATTCCCTCATTATGAAAATGGTAATTAGAAGTTCATGTGGTTATTATAATAGTAGAATACCCATGATTATGCTTTATTATGACATTATTTATTCATCTCTTTTTTCTACCATAATGTGTTCAAGTTTATTTTTAAAGGTATGTGTTTTTAGTTATTCACTATGCCTAATGTTTATATTTATAATATCTTATGTTGTATTTCTTACCATTACTGAGCATTTGAGCTCACCCCTTTCTTATGTTTCATTTTCTCAGGACATGAAGAAGTTTATTATGAATGACCTGTAGGGATAAAATTAGAGTTGTGGATATTCCGAATAAAACTTATATATTGTATTTAATTTCAATTTGTAATGTTGTACCTATTTATGTATCTGGTTTTCCAAAACTACTAAAATAATTAGTCCTTTGGGATATTAATTTCTTGTAAGCATTCCAAAGTAATGAAATAATGCACCGGCTTCGGGAAACTGGGATTAGGACGTTACAATATATTTGTATACTGAATAAAAGAGGTATGAAGATAGAGATATACAATATTTGAATAAGTGAATGGGTGAATAAAATATAAATGAAAAATTGGATTAAAAATCACCCCACCCTGATTCACCCCCCATGTGGTCTTATCTGAAAATGATCCTAACAAGTGGTATTAGAGTGTAGGACACACATCTATTAGATTATCATTTTTTCTATTTGAAACATTGACTTTTTCTTTTACAAAAGGCTATATGAAGTGTATATTTAAAGAATCATTTGAATACCCAGCCATATAAATCATCAATGATATGTATTAAAAGACAAGGAAGAATATTAGAAAAAAAGAATCATATAAGTTATTAAATGCATCATCAAATAATAAGGACTCTCTAATATTTTAAGTTAATCATAGAAGAAGTAATTTTTTCATATCTATTATTGATCCTCCTCTTCGTGATAATGATAAGGCATCCCAATTAATGAAAGAGGATGAAATATTTTTCTCCCCACGGAATAATACTAATGAAGAAAAATCATGCAAAGAAGATGAATAGTAGTTGTATAAATCCAACACCAGGGAAGTGAAAAATAGTTTAGTCTCGTCTATATGTATAAATGGGATTTAAAAAAACACTTGTTAAAATTATCCAACTAAAGAAACATATATCAATGGATATCATCACAATTATTATGACTTACAAGATAAATAAATTAGTTCTATAAAAGATATCTTATATAAATGAGGCAATGAAAATGTGTCCCATATATATGGAACTTTTAGAATAATGTAGGAAGCCACCACCAACCATGAAAATGAAAATAAAATCATTGAGAAGTATTTGAAAAAAATGAATAAAAATCCGTGTCAATCTATCTATAGAATTTGAAATAAAAAGTTCCATGAATGGGGAGATTTTGAAAATATGATTCACATTCAAAGGTGAGTTTCTTTAAAAATTAAATAAAAGAAAGATACCTAGAAATTGACTAAAGAAAATAACCATACATTAAAATAAGTGACTTCTTTCAATGATTCTCAACTAGTGATTAAATCCAACAAGATAAAAGAACATAACCCTTTTCTAAAATAAAATAGAAATATACCTGAGTTGTGTGATGAATAAAAATGAGTAAATAATGAAAATAAAAACTAAAATAATTTTAGGATGATAAAAGTATCCTTAATTTAAAATTCTTGTAGCATTAAATTAAATTGAAGAATCTATAAATATCTAAGATAGATCTTCATAATAAGTTGAAATATGATTTACTACTAGAAAAACTATTATGGTTTATTGTTATGAATAAATATATCTATTTAGTGGAAAGAACATTTTAAGATCATCTCATGATTATTCTAAATCGTTGATAATAGGAAAAGTACCATCCACTTCTAAAAATAACATATGTTCTAAACCTTTTTTTTTCAAACTATACATATTTCAATTCAAATTCTATGTAAATATGGATAAAAAATAATATTAAGCCGACCATAATTTCAAGGATTTATATAAGATGTTATTTAATATTTATTCTTTTTAACTAATGCTAATTATCTACTTTCAAATTTTAAAAATAGTACGCTACTAGTTTTGGAAAATCAAGATAGCATAAAATTAAAAAAAAAAGAAAAATGGTCTATTGGTTTTTTATGTAACATTTTCAAGAATATTTATATAGAATTCTAGTATAATATTCTATATTGTGGAAGAAAAATATAGCCTATGATATGGGGGAGAAATCCTAAGAAGTTGTAACATTTATAGGATGTGAAAAAAACTATGCATAGGAAATAGATTTAAAATACTTGAAAAACTCTATGCTATTTGCAATGGAAGTGGTCACAGAGAAGAATCATACAAGTATAAATCACTGAAGAATTCAACCAAAAAAATATGGATAAAAGACCCAAAAATCTGGAAAATGGAGGTAATATCACATAGAAAAAGAATCATGAAACATAAGATGAAAAAATAATTCTCGGGGATTCTGTAAAGAGGGTTGAAGAGTTATCTTTGGGTAACAAGTAAAATTAAAATAGTGATGTTAAAAATAATTATAAGAAATGAAATAAGAAATATATAAAAATATGTGGGAAGATGTTTCTTTTTTTTTTTAAAATATATCCCATCATGAAAACTTGTAAACATGCTATGAATGTGAGAAATAAAGGGAACAAGATTGGAAATAATGAAAGAATAATCTATGGGAAAATAGAAGGGACTGTGATGATAAAGAGACATCTTTAAATCCAAGTTGAAATTCTAAAAATGGCTGAGTATATTCCTATTATTTTTCTAGAAATATGGCTAGCCAATTTGGAAAATTTAAGATAATTAGAATCCTAATAAAAGAAAAAATCTATATGAAATGATAAGATTCTACATTAATAAGAAATAAAATTTCATGAAATTTTATCAAAAAAGGATAGTGTAGAAACTCATGATGAGGTGTTTTGAAGGTGTATGTAGGCCAGATATAAATCAAACAATTTTTTAACATTTATTAAATCCCAAAAGGAATCCATGAATAATATCAATAAAATTAACAAGGACATGAACATACCTTAATGGATAAAATTAGTAGTAAAATCCCACACAAGGTGTTAATACAAAAACCCTTTCCTCTCAAAAAAATAAGAGTTGAGGAATGATCATATAAGCATTAAGTTTCCATATGTACTATGGGTGAAATCAAAAAGAGACAACTAGTAGATTAAAAATTATCCGTCCAATTGATCGCACTGATAAATAAGAAGGTCCACATTATCCCTTGAATCATATGTGTTATATTTTTATGCTAACCATATAGATAATTAAAGGCTATGTTGATGATCCAAATTTGTGATTGTATTATATTTTTTGTCAATACGTTAATAATTAATGAAGAACTTCATGTCAATATGAATTTAGTAAAGAACAACTAGGAAGTTCACTAGCATTCCCAATCATTTTTGTTTAAGGTTTGGAGCAATTATATCCATATAATATCTGGGGTCATATATTATATTTCAATTAAAGTTAGTTTATTTATGAATTTTTTTGAACCATTATTAATGTTTAACAAAAATTGGTGACTTCAATAGGAGGGTGTACATTGTTTATAACACTTAAAAAATATAAATAGCATGAAAATATTAATTTTCATGAAGGAAAATTTAGACGAAGGAATGAAATGTCCTTATTATTTCATTAATGATTTGGATAAGTGGATGTAAAAAGTCCATGAAAGATGGATTTATATTTTTCATGAACAAAATTTTGATGAATGAAATTGGTTGGGTTATAATTTTTCATAATTGGTAATTACTAATTATATTTTTGGGATTAACTAAAAAAATTTCTAACAAAAGTGGATAGTGAGGCTAGACCAATTTTAAACATATGAGAATAGACTCAAACACATTAGAGAGCCATCCAGGTAAGACAAAATTGTAGCTGGTGTGGTGGGGATGTATAGCACATGCATGCAATGCATGGGCAATCACATAATCATTTTGATGGGATCATAATGCCCATTGGATGCCCATGAGACCGGGTGAGGGTGTGATGAAACCTAGTGATGGGCGAGTGTGTGCAGTGTTCCAAAATACAAACCTAGTATAGGATCAAGTAGTGGATGACATGAATTTAATTATTAATTACTGATCATCAAAATTCAAATCTGATGTGGGGTGGGTTTGATATGTTTAATATTCATTCTCTTAAATGTATGGACATCATTGTGGTCATCTGAACATATTCATTTGTACCATTCATTCTTTGTATACCATCAACTTCAACCTTAAAGTTACCCTTACATGGGTAATAGAATACTCAACCTACCCTTACACAACCAAGATCAAACATTACGTGATCTCTTGATATCCAACATTCAGTCTCTAGTGATCATGCCAAGCTCAATTTTATAATGAAATCTTGAGATAAAAAAAATATAATCTATTGCATGGAATCTATGTCTAGTATGGATGATATAATTTGAATAATGATCTATGTATGAATGAAAAATGAAGTTTCATAAGGATATTAAATCATCTAAGAGATATTTATGAATGAGATGATGTATGTGATATGCTCTCATGTACATGAGTCTGAACTCATGAAGGAAGAATCCAATTACAGTAAGACTCTATAATTATTAGTTTCATTCAAAAATAATATTGAAAACCCATTTGAAATTTTAAATATTTAAAGAATCAATATTATTAATATTGATCCATGAATCATCATATTTTTTGGTATGTTAAATAGACTCTTGATTCTATATAAAACTCAAAGGAGTTACAGTGGATCTTCATCTATAAATATTGATGGACCAAGGTGAGAGCTAATGTAGATTCATTGAGAGAACTTATTTAATTAATGAAAAAATAGATTATTTGTGATCTATTTTAAATCCAGAAAGAGAATTTACATTCTAATCTACAACATAAAGAAAAAGTTAGGTTTTCTCAAGCCACCCAGCTATGAAAAGTAGAGGTATTGTGCACTCATTTTCATGAATAAAGAACTAACATATTTTTCTTTTTTTAATAATGCTCAAGTATTACATGAATAAATAAAAATATATATTATCTCAGCATATAAAAAAAAGATAAAAGAGGTTATAATTTTATCAAAGTTTCATAAAAATCCTTCATGGTTTGTGTGAAGTACTAAGGCACCATGTACTTTGATACATGAATAGATATTAAATAACACATGAAATAAATATGCATATAGAGAATTAAAATACGATGAAAAGAATAATAATTTCACACATGAAATAATTATTTCAAGTTAAATTTATTTCGAGAAAATGACATGTTAATTCAATATATATTATTTTTTTCAAAGATAAAAAGAAAAATAAGTGATTGGACAATCTATATTTAATTGATTATTATTTAGGTCAAGAAGAACTATGAGGATACCATTCTGCAACATCTTGATATCTTTATAACAAAATAATAAGTAGATGTAGCCTCCTAGGTTGATGAATTATTCATAAAATGCATTTATTTCTCTATTTGAGATGTCAATTTTATTACAGAATTCATAGGAAGATGATCAGATTAATTTGTTTCTCTTAAATAATACTTATTCTGTATTTTTGATCACTTTATTAGGAGTAATATGAGATCTAGTATTTACGTTATAATGAATATATTTCATTGCACCCGGTCGGTTCTGTGAGAATAGGTTCAAGGTTATACCCTTTCTTGTGAATTACTTGATAATAAAAGGAAAGATATGTTCGAATGGGATAATAACCACTATACACTCAGGATATAGTCATCCACATTGGAGATAAACCTCATTAACATATCCTAGTGTTCCTTAATATTTATTATTTCATATCCATTATTGCTAACTATATGTGACGAATAAAAGAGAACCTTTCACTAAATAATTCATTGAGGTATAAAAGGGGATAAAATATTAAAGTGATAAATAGTCCTCCCGCACTAATTCACCCCCCTCTGAGTGTGATCATCCCAAAGTGATCCTAAAAGATGATTGTTCTAAAATAGATAACTAATGAGATGAATTAAGTTTTAATAACTTTCCTAAATCTTATTAACACGCCATGTTGGTATTATTTGTCAAAAAAATATTCTAAAGAACATTTAGAGAAAAGACCAAGCATGATGAAGGGAAAGTGGATGTCAAAAACTAGGCAAGCCAAATGATAAAATCACTCATCATGGATGGAATAAAATACATGATACTCTAAATAGTATAACAAGAAGTGAATCTGCCTAGATAAAGAAACAATGAACACTTACATCATTTTTTTATCTCAATAAATATAATCTTAAATCCTACTGAATGATGAAGTATCTCTTAATTACGTAAAATTATGGTGCATCCCTTGAGGGGGTAGTTTCTTGAGAAGATTCTAGGAACATTTAATTCATGAAAAACTAGAATTCCTGTAAGGTTCTTAACAAATATTTATTGAAAAGGAAATTCAGGTTGAAAAAATGTCTGATAATATTTTCAACAACTATTATTAACAAGTAGTATTATCCTATATTTGAGTGAAAATACCATGAGGAAGATAATTGAAAATGATAAAAATTAGTATCATATTCTATTGATTATTAATAGCTTTGATGTCTAAATCAAACTCTGTTGTTTTTTTACTATGAGTTTGGATCAAATAGACATGGAGTGGATTTTTTTAATTCACATCACTTATGAATGAAGTTATACCATCCTATCTCATACTCTTTGAAATTATTGTCAATAATGTGGAGATAGAAGCAAATTATATTTTATATTTAATGAAAATACAAAGGGAAATATTGAAGAACCTAATTTTTGTGTGTTCTATTTATTTTCAATAAAGTAATATTTTTGAATAAGATGAACAAATTGGAATAAATATTAGAATTCCCTAATAAACCTTGTGAATGGGAAGTGATTTGGTCATATTTATATGAAAATAGGGTTTTTTCTATCCCTTACATAAGAAAGAGAACATGTTGGAAGTTATTCCATTATTCATATGAAAAATTTCGATGAATAATTATCTAAGAATCATGATGTGCACAATTTTTTAAGTTGTTCCATAATATTAATAATTTTATACCATGATACTTGATGAAAACCCAATAAAATAGTGTAAAATATTATTATATTTATTTTTTTCTACTTAGAGATATAGTTGATAATCCATCCACTTTGAAACGATCATTTTAATTTCAATGAATAATATTTTTGGTATTTCATATTTAGAGCCAGTTCAAGTAGACATGACATTGAGTAAAAAAATAGTATCAATATTTTTAAGTATACTTGGATGAATTTTTAATTAAAATATGATGATTTTTGGGTTTTATCTTTATGGAAACATGAAATGTGCTGGAGTGGAGAATGCATTTTCTATAACAGATTAGAAAGAGTTTATTGTGAATGTTTTGTGTAAATTGTTTTAAATTAGTGGTTTTAATCTTGTAATATTCTTTGAATGAGATTAGTAATGATATAATGCTATAAAGAATCCATTCAGGGTGGGTTTCACTTTAAAGACACTATAAAGACCTCTTGGATAATTATTTGAAGTGATTGTGAATGTTCCACATCACTTTCAATAAACTCAGGGTTGTTTTGAAGAAATTTCAAAAGTTCTATTTCAAAAAAAAAAGAAAAATGAAAAAGTAATTTATCTTATAGAAACCCATGTAAGATAATTGTTTTACTTGTACCTGGAGTAGGAATTTAAAATTTGTAAAATGAATTTATCTTATGCACATAAGATATTTTGTATCACTAATATATTTTGAATTCCAAAATGATATTTCATCTATGTGAATAAATCTTGAAGAAAAATATCTTATAGGGAGATGGGTATGAAAGTTTAGCTATGAAAGAATAATTGTTAGTTTCCATGTTTTAGTAAAAGGATTTATCTTCTGAATATAAACTATTGAGCTATGAAATATAATTCAGTTATGTTGAGTGAATGCAATGATTTACATGGTGAAATTATGAAAATCCATAATTGATATATCTATGAAGTGAAAAATAAATGAGAAATATTTAAACCTGACTATTTTTATGAAATGGGATTTAAATCATATGATTAAAGTGATATACTCAACATGGATCAAACATCATGATCAAACATAAGATCATAATTCTTTCTAAAATCAAAGTAATGATAACTGGATGAAAATTCATGAGTTTGACAATATTTATACACCATATAATGATATTCCATGTCACTGTGATTATATGAAAATATCTAGTGATTTTTTATAGATTTTTTGGACAATTTTAATGGAGATTAAGAACACTATATTTCAAATATCATAAGAATGAAATGAGCTGAGTCTTGAGCCAAAAATTCTAGAAGATTTTCAATAAACTTTTATTATAAAGATTATGTGAAATAAAGGCTGATATTTAATGGATTTTAAATATAAAAAAGATATGATGTTATTTCAATCATTCTCTGTAACACCCCAAGATTTTATGATATGTTTCCTTTTTAAATAAATTCAATAGCTTTCATTGCACATAAAACAGAGTTTAAGTGCACCATGATCTATTAACCTATCCATTTAAATAGTGGTTATGAATATTATTAACTACATTATGAAACTTATGAATATTCCACATAATTTTATCATTTATTTAATGTCTTTCCTAGATAATTATATAAGAATAAATCCAATTTTACACATAAAAACTATATTTATATGGGTAATTTTACCATCTTTTAATGGTGCACATATTTTAAGACTAAATATTATAAATATTATAAATTTTATTTTTCAAAAAGTCATAATTTTTGAATTTTTAATATCCAAAATATCTTAGTTTTAATTTTTGGTACTTTTCTGAGAAGTTTCATTTTTTTTGAATAGCGAAAAAAATTACATTGTAGTTAAAAAACTGACATTTCATTTTAATAATTATTATACATTAAATTGAATTTTAAAGTCACAATAGATCAATAATACATATTTTAATACTATTTATTTTATTGCGATCATATTTATATTGAAATTAGATATAAAAACTTATTGAACTTTGGAACGTTTCCTTTTACCCTCCTCGCCACTTCTGTGGGATTAATGTTAAACTTAATTTAGACACTTATGTTAATTGAATTTAAAAAGCTTTAAATAAATTATTTTAATAATTATGATATTTATAGTCTAATAGGATCAACTTAATTTTTAGATATTATTAATAGTAGCTTTAGTAAATTTTTATTTACCCTGATTAAGGGTAAATCAGGTAATTAAAGGTTAAAATAATATTATAAAATTACCATGAAACTTGTTGTAATTTTATTGGATAAGAGATTTTTGAAAAAAAATCAACCTTATTCTGAAATAATAACCTTTTTAATCTAATTGGGTAAGAATATGACATTTAAAATATTTTATTTAAAGATAAGTTGAAAATGTCATACTCATGTTGTTAATAAGTATTACATTTTTAATACTTGATTATAAATAAGATAAATTAGAAAATAAATAATAATTTTAAATATATTAAAATTTTCTTCATCATAATAATTTATTTTTAAATTTTATAGAATAAATAATTTGATTAAAGGATTTCATAATAATGATGCAGTAGTTGTTTAATTAATATAAATATTAAATAGATGATATTAGAAATATTAAAATAAATATTATATGACATAATTAATGAAATCCAGGAAATTTATAGATAAATTATACTTGTTAGGGATATATTATAAGTTTTGGTTCGATGTTATCACTTTTTAATGATATAAAAAAAACAAATAATGAATAGTATCAAAATTGACATAAATGATACTTTAAAATAAATAATATTTAATTAAAAGATATTAAATTCATAAAAATCTAAAATTTGTCCAAATTAATATAAAAAGGTTAAATATTTCATCAATTATCTGTTTGGGATTCATTTTTCATTCTATAGTAACTATATTAACCCTAAAGAGTAAAAAAGAAAAGTTGTCACAGTAAGAGTTTTACGGGTTTAACTAAGCATTAAATCCACAAGAAAAGGTTAATATTATGACCTAAACATGTATAAAAATAATTTTTTGAGAGGATTTATACCCATCCTCATATTATATTCTAAATAACTCACTTTTTAGGTATTAAAAATTGAAAAACAATTTATATTAATTTAATATTTTAATGGATTTTAAGAGTGCCACCTCTCGTCTCTTATAAAAAAGCATTTCCTCTCACACTTACACACACCACATTTAGCCTTATATCTCACCAAAAACATTCCCATTTCTCCTCCCAACATTAATAGTTAATTTATTGAGGTCATTTTCTTCTAAAAATACAAATCTATCATCCCTAAGAGGAGATCCAAAGGAAGTCCACTGAAGAAGAGGTAATTGTTTTTCCAATTCATTTAAGATCATTTATTCTTCTACATAATATTACTATGTTGTATCCATACTAATTAAATGAATTTAGTACCATCTATATTCTTATTTTTATAATTATTATGGTACAACCATATTCCTCATTTTCTTCATCCTACGAAAAACAATATCACCATGTGTGTGTGTGTACGACTTACCGTCTCCACACTATGGTGTAATTTTTTTATCACCACCACTTTACTTGGATATGCATATTGATGAATATAATGGATATAAATAATATATATAACATTATATTTATTCTATATAATTAATATTCCATCCAATTCTTTTCCACATTACCATTAAGGTAATGATACTGTCACTTGTGTGTATATACGACCAACTATCTCCACGGTACGATGTGATTCATTTTCAATATTATCCATTTAATAATGATTATAAAAATGTATTTAATGATTAAATATTATATTTACAAAATTAATATCATTCTAGATATGTTGTATCTATATCCTATATAAAATAATTAAGTCATTCATATCAAAACATGCATATGAAGATGAAGCACTTAACACCCGAAACAAGGGTAATAATGTAATATTATCAACAAAAATGGGATAAAATAATATAATAAGATCATATATGATATCATAAATATAAATAAGGTTTTGATATAAGTTAATAAAATTCATAAAACCATTATATAGGATGCGAAATCATGTTCAACTAAATAAAGTGTAAGGAAATGGAAATTAATCTCACTTTTCATTTTTGTGGGATACATGTCATATTCATCAATTTTTTATTTTGTGTGGTGTATATAATTACCAATAATTACTTTTATGACTATTATTATAAATATTATGGTATTTTAATATCCATATAATTTTATTTCTTTCATGGGGCATATGATTCTACTTATTATAAAGTGGTAAGGGTTAATTTCATGATCTCATTTTTATTTGGGATTGTTTATATGAAAGTATCTACTGGGTAATATTTATATTTCATGTCCATGTTTCTTAAAAAAATTCCAAAATATTTTTACAATTATCCTACAAAGGTTTAATGTCTGTTTTTACCCATATTTTACTTTTTATAAAATGGTTTGAAATGAATATTTTATCCTTTTTGAAATGATGTACTTAACGAATTTTTCAATTTATGGAATTTTTTTATTAACTTATATAGTGTTAGCATATTTTTTCACTATCATGATGCATTAATAATTTAATGCTTCCCTTAAAATCATACAAAGTTATTTTCAAAAGAAATGTTTTCTTATAGAATTGTGCAGCTTTTAAATTATTTCAAAGTAAAAAAGGGGTATTTATCTCAAGAATTTTTTAATAATTTTATTAGATTATATTCATTTATGACAACATAATTTTTTAGATATTATGCTTGAATTAGTTTTATATTTTATGATACCTTATACCATATTTTATTGAATGTTTTATGATCAGATTGACTGTGGATGCTCTATTTTGATAACATTCATGGTTTATGGTTGAAGAATTCACATTTCATATGATAGTTTATCAATAGAAATGTTTATGATGTTTATGTTTCAGCCTTTTCATATAAGGAATGAATTAGACTTAGTAAGTGATGGTCGAGACCTACTATAACCCTTTGATGCATCAGTGGGTCTTATTAGGAAAACTAGTTTGGGTATTGGCTTATTTCTTACCCATTTATGTATGTTGTCTTGTAAAAATCCTTAAAGGTTTGTTTATGATGTCTAGAATTATAAATTACCTCATTAAGAGATTAGTTATTGATATTACATGTGATTATTTTACATGTAGAATATCCATGTGAATGTTTATATAGCATTATTTTATTTATTTTTTCCATATTATGCTCAAGATAATGTTTAAGTTGATTATGTTTTAATTATACATCTTGCATTAAGGTTTATACTTATTTAATCATAAAAGATTCTATTGTATATTTACCCTTACTGAGTATCTAAGCTCACCCCATTATAATATCGTATTCTTCGCATGATACCAATATGTGTAATACGACTGATATGTAGGGATAATCCATGAGAATAATGATGTTATCAAAGGATTTTCAACATTGTATTTTAAGTTTTAAAGTGTAATGTAAGGTTTATATAAGTAATCCAGCTATCAAAACTACAAAAATGATCGGTCCTTTGGGATTCCAGTATTTTATCTATATCAATGTAATAAAGTAATGAAACTTACTCTGGGATACTGGGGTCGGGGTTTTTAAAGTTGGTATGAAAGGAATTTTAGTAGAAAACATGGAAATTATATTTAGAAAACATAGATTATGTAACATAACCCTAAGATAGACTTTGAGGTTAAGTATAGAATTACATCCATGAATTTTGGTAAGGTATAGATTATGTGGTTCTTCCTAGAAATATATCTATATCTATATACTACAAGTGGGAGAGGTTCTGGAATAGATGTACCTAAGAGTAACAACTCTGACATGGTGTATCAATCCTAACTTGGTGTAACCTAGTACAAGTCAATAGGCCTTACTTCAGACCTGTTTTGACAGTCTTGGGGGATATGCTTAGGATAATTCAAATTTTATTTACAAACCATTATGAATGATTTGAATATATGATGAAAATGAATAACCAAGGTAAAACCTAATGTGTTTTAGACTGAAAACAAGGTGTAATGATATTTTATAAATTATTATATGTTTTTAATCACTATGGGTATTGTTACTCACACTATGCTTTCTGAATTTAGTCAGTGGCTATCATCCGAAGGAGTCATGTTAACATTGAACATGATGGAAAAGGTGGTGGCGACGAGAAACCAAATGGAATATTTATAGGAGTGAAATATATCATGTTCATGCCTAATCAGCTTTCTTGAAATATGATTAACAACATATACCTTAACTAACTCTCGAACTCACCAAAAAATAGAAGAAAATAGATTTATAAGAGCTTCAGTGGTGGAGACTATAGAGAAAAGAAGTCTTATTTTCCATCATACAAGAAATGTGGAAGGAGACACCTAGGAATCTTTCTGAATAGAACGAAGAAATGATTTATGTGTGAGAAAGAAGGACATAAATCAAATAATTTTTGAGGAAAAATTAAGAGTATAATGGATGAAAAAAACTAATCATAAGAATCCATTTGTATTTCATTGCCTCAAATGTAGGGAACCTAGGAATTACTCGACTCATAGTCCTATTCTATAGGATGAAATATAGACCAATTAAGTGAATGTGTGAAATAAATGGATGAAGTATTTATGTATTGGGGTTGTATGGAAAACCTTAGTCAAAAGTATATTTAGTGATTAACCTTATTTCAATAATTTCCATCATAATTATTTTCAAAGTCATATTAATATAGTTTTAGAAAATGGAAAACCCACAGGCTGGGTGACAATTCATCATGTCCGATAAGGCAATGGGGTTTGAACCCACAATAGAAGGGTAAATAGGGTACAACACCTACCACTATCATACGTGAAGACCTAATTAGAAAGAAATTTTTTTAGTTAGTAAAAATATCTAATGGATAAAGGTTATATTCATTTTAGGTACATTTTTTTTCAAATAGATAACATTGGGATATGAAATTGAATTGGTAGTAATTAATGTTTTTTTGGAAGAAGATTCCTATTTTGGGAATCCTATAAGATTAATATAAACATAATGAATTGTATTTTGGAGTCAAATATGATTTTATTATGGATGTATGGTGATTCATGTTATTTATGGAAATGATTATAAAACCATTAATATTATGAGATTTAGGAAATTAAATTTTTGGTATAATATATAAAGAGTTATTGATGTTATTTGAAAGAATATATAATCAAATAATTCTTATTTTTGGGTTTCAATATCAATATAGAATATTTTTTAGGAAGGATAGTTATTTGATAAATGATCTATGTTGAAATTTGGGGTTTTAATATTTAATTTTAGAGAATTATTATTGGGAAATTATCTTATCTTATCATAACCATTTTTGTTTTGGTTAATGTATAAAGATGGGATAAATATATAGTTATACTTTTGTATATATTTTGATTCATAGAATTTGATTAGATATCATCAGGCATGAAAAATTTATCTTAAATACTCATCATTTAGAGAAAAATATGATTTTTTTGTTGAAATTAATTAAGGGATAAAGTTATACATGTAATGTATGTTTTTTTCCTTATATTATTATTACATGAATTAAATTAATTCTTCAACTCTAGGGAAATGATATTGAAACCAAAAATGTTATCCAAGTACCTTCTTTTAGGATGAATAAAAAGGTCCCTTAGATCATCATAGATTTATAGATTTGTGGTTGTTAGCTTTATTCTAACCATGTTCTCTATCACTATCTATCAGAACTTAATGGTTATATTTATCTTCCATGTCCTTGTTTTCCTACATGGAACCCTAATATGTGTTTTTTCTCATGACCTTCATGCTTCCCTTTATTTATTTTAATGTATAGGTATCATTAACCCTATTTTCAATGTGGGTTTCCCTACAATGTAATTTCAAAGTATCAAACTTTTATTTCCAAAGTGAAATTTCAAATTTTGAGGATTAAATTTTAGAAATAGGTATGAATATAATACCCCATTTTTTGGAGAAATCCGGAATGGGAATCGGCTACGGGGGAAGACGAATACTATTTGGGATATGGGGAAGACTACAGTTATTATGATATTTAAATTGGTGTTGTTTTATGTTGTGAGTTGTTCTGAATTTTTTGAACTTGTTTGGCATTGAATGTTGGGTACTGACCACCCTTAAACTGGCTTTTATTATATTAAAAAATGATTTGTCGTCATTGATATAGTGTTTTTTAAATCGTATTAACCACATTATGAAACTTATGTATATTTCATAAAATTGTAACATTTATCTTATGTGTTTCGAAGCCAATTGTATATGAATAAATATGATTTTACACATAAAGACTATATTTTCTAAGGCTAATTTTACCACCTTTTAATAGAGCACCTATTTTAAAAATAAATTTTTGAAATTTTATAGATTTTATAGATTTTATTTTTCAAAATAGACTTTATTTTTTAATTTTTAATATAAAAATTATCTTAGGGTAAATCTTTGATACATTTCTAAGAAGTTTCATTTTTTGATGAATAGTGAAAAATATTGCATTTTAGTCAAAAACTGATTTTTGATTTGAATAATTATTATACTTTAAATTAATTTTTAAATCCATAAAAGATAAATAATACATATAATAATACAATTTAGTTTATTTTAATCATTTTAATATTTTAATTAGATATAAAAACTTATTGAACTTTTGAACGTTTCCTTTTACACATCTTCTCGCCACATCTACAGGATTAATCTTAAACATAATTTAGCCACATCTGTGAATTGAATTTTGGAAAATTAACATACATGGTTGTAATAAGTATTATATTTATATTCCAATATGATCAAATTAATTTTTGGATAGTATTAATATTAACTTTAGTAAATGTTTATTTACCACGGTTAAGGATAAATCATGCAATTAAAGATAAAAAATATATTATAATATTATAAAATTTCCCAGAAATTTGTCTTAATTTCATTAGATAAGTGGGTTTCAAAAAAAATAAACCTTGGAAAGAAATTATTACATCTTTAATCCAATTAGGTAAGAATATGACATTTATAATATTTTGTTTAAAGATAAGTTAAAAATGTCATAATCATGTTTTTTAATAAGTATTAAATTTTTAATACTTGGCTATACAGAAGATAAATTTGACTATAAATAGTAATTTGAAAGATAATAAATTTAATTTTATTATAATAATTTATTTTTAATTTTCTGGGTAAAAATAATTTAATTAAAGGCTTTCATAATAATGATTTAGTAACTCTTTAATTAATAAAACTATCAAATAAATGATATTAAGAATAATAAAATAAATATAATTTGACATAATTAATGACATAAAATAATTTATAGATAAATTATGCATATTTCATATATATTAATATTGTTTTTTTAATCTATCATGTTTTTATGATATTTTTAAAAAAACAAATAATGAATATTTTCAAAATTGAAATAAATGATACTTTAAAAAAATAATATTTTATTAAATAATATAAAATTAATAAAAATATAAAATTATGACAAATAAATATAATAAGGTTAAATATTTCATCAGTTATCCATTTTTGGTTCGTTTTTCATCTTATTGTAACTATATTAATCCTAAAGAGTAAACAATCCAAGTTGTCATGGTGAGAGTTAAAGGGTTTGACTAAGTGTTAAATCCAAAAGATAAGGTTCATGTTGCGACCTAAAAATGTATAAAAATAATTGGTGGAAAATTTTCAACCCTCCATCATCTTATCTTTGAAATAGATCACTTTTTAGCTATTTGAAATTGAAAATCAATTAATATTAATTTAATATTTTAAAGGATTCCAAGATTTCCCCTCCCCTATCTTATAAAAAGGCACCCCATCCCTCACTTCCTCACACCAAACTAATCCTTTTAGATCAACCAAAACCTACACGTATCTTCTCCAAAAATTATTAGTTAAGTTATGAAGGTCATAGTATTCTAAAAATACCAACCCTAGTGTCCCTAAGTGGATATCCAAATGAAGTCCATTGAAGAAGAGGTAATTGTTTTACCAATTTATTCAAGTTTGTTTCTTCTTCTACGTCATCTTATTATGTTGTTTCAATAACAAAGTAATAAATATAGTATCATCTATATGATTATATGTTATTATGACTATGGTAAAACCATATTCCTCCTTTTAACCATCCTATAAAAAAATATCAGTATGCATGCGTACGTACGACTTACCATCTTCAGGTTGTGTTGTGATTTGTTTATCATTACCCATTTTTTTGGATGTGTATAATGACGAATATAATGGATATAATTAATAAATATGAAATTATATATATTATATTTAATTAATTTATCATCCAATTCCTTAAAACATTACCTTTAATATAATGATATTGTCTCCCGTGCATACGTACAGCCTACCGTCTTCACGACATGATGTGATTAATTTTTTATGTTATCCATTAAAGAATGATCATAAAATTTTATTCAATTATTAAATATTATATTTATAACATTAATATAATTATATATATTTTGGATCTATATCCTTTACAAAGTAACTGAGACATTCATGATAAAACATGCATATGAAAATGAAGTAGTTAACAACTGAAACAAGGGTAATAATGAAATATTATCAACAAATGGATCATAAAATAATATAAAAAGGTAATATATAATATCATAAATATTAATAAGGTTCTCATATAAGTTAATAACATGATTAAAACCATCATACATGAGGTTAAATCCTATTTGAGTAAAGAAAGTTTGAGTTAAGGTAAATTCATCTCACTTTTTATTTCCGTGAGATACATGTCATATTCACAACTTGTTTATTTTTTTGTGGTATATATACTTCCCCTAAATTATTTTTAGGATTATTATTATTAATATTATTTTAGTTTAATATCCATATAATTTTCTTTCTTTAATGGTGCATATGATTCTACTGATTATAAAGGGGTAACAGTTAATTTTGTTATCTCATTTTTATTAGGGATTGTTTATAAATAAATATATACTGGGGAATATTTATCATCGATGTCCATGTTTCATAAAAAATTAAAAAACATTTTTAAAATTATCCTAAAAATATTAATTTTTTTATTACCCATTTTTACATTTTGTAAAATGGTTTCAAAGGAATATTTTTCATTTTCCAAATGAGGTACTTTATGACTTTTTCGATATAAGGAATGGTTTTCTTAACTAATGTGGTGTGAATAGTTTTTTCTGTCATTGTGATTCCTTAACATTTTTAATCTTCCTATAAAATATTACACGATTATTTTTAAATTAAATATTTTATTTTATAATTGTGCGGATTTTAAATGATTTCAAAGTAAAAAAGGGTATTTCACTCAATAAAATTTTAATTATTTTATTAGATTATTTTCATCTATGTCAACATCCTTTGTTGGATCTTATGCTTGATTAAGGATGATCTCTTATGATAGATTATACCATATTTTATTGAAGGTTTTATGATTATTTTGACTGTGGATGTGCTATTTTGATACCATTCATGGTTAATGGTTGAAGTATTAACATTTTGTATGCATGTTTCCCAATATGAATGTTTATGATTTTTATGTTTTACCATTTTAATATGATGAATGAATTGGACTTAGTAAGTGATGAGAGGGGAATTCTATAAACCTTTGATTCATCGGTATGTCTAAAGATACAAACTAGTTTGGGTATTGGATGATGCCTTACCCATTTATGTATGGTGTCTTGGATGAATTATTGATGGTTTGTTTATGATATATAGAATTACACATTCCCTCATTATGAGATTAGTTATTAATATTACATGTGATTATTTGACTAGTAGAATATCCATGTGAATGTTTATATGGAATTATTTTATTTATTATTTTCTATATTATGCTTGATATTATGTTTAAGTGGCTTATGTTTCAATTATACTCATTGCCTTAAGGTTTATTCTTATTTACTCATAATAGATTATATCACATGCTTACCCTTACTGATCTTCTGATCTCACCCCTTTCTTATGTCTTATTCATCCCATTATTCCAAGATGTGTATTGTGAATGATATTCAGGGTTAATCTATGATAATAATGACATTATCAAATGATTTTCTATGTTTTATTTTATGTTTTAAAGTGTAATGTACTGTTCAGGTACGTAATCTAGTTCCAAGACAGCTAAATCAATTTGTTCTTTATGATTCAAGTATTGTATCTATGTTAATGTTTTAAAGTAAGGCACCGACTTTGGGATACTTGGTTCATGGTCATTACTGATGGTATCAGAGAAAGTTTAGTAGAAACCTTGGAAAATGGATTTATAAAACATAGATTAGGGAACATAACCCTAACATATACTTTGAGTATAATCATAGAATAACATACATGAATTTTTAAAGGTAGATATTATGCGGGTCTGCCTATGAACACACCCCTGTCTGGATACTACAAGTGTACTTGGTTCTGAAATAGATGTACCTAGGAGTAGAAACTCTAATAAGGTGTGTCTGGCCTAACTTGAAGTAACCTGGTACATGATAATTGGCCTTACAGTCCACCTTGTTTGACACTCTTGAGGGATATTCTTAGGATAATTAACATTTTATTTACCAACCATTAATAAGGATTTGAATATATGATGCAAATTAATAACCTAGGTTAAACCTAAGTTGTTTTAGATTGAAAATAACATGTCATGATATTCTAAAAATGATTATATGTTTTTCTCACTATGAATATTGTTACCCATAATATGCTTTTTGATTTTAGTTAATGGCTCGAACCCGAAGGAGTCATGTTAACGTTAAAAAATATAGAAAAGGTGGTGTTTATGAAAAACCAAATGAAATTTTGATAGGAGTAAAATACATATTTTTCATTCCTAATAAATTTTATTGAAATATGATTAATAATATATACCTTAACTAAATATTGAACTCACCAAATAAGTGAAGGACGGAGCTTGCTAAGAACTCTGGTGGTGGAGACCATGGTGAAAAGAAGGCTTGATTTATATCATGTAAGAAATGTTGAATGATACATCAAGTAAAGTGTCTCAAAGGAACAAATAAATGATTTATGTGTGGGAAAAGACTTAAAGAAATGAATTGATAAGGGAAAATGAACAGTGTAACAGAAGGAAACGAAATTGGTCCTAAGAATCCATTTTCATTTCATTGGCTTAAATGTGGGGAACCTAGGAATTTCCCAAGTCAATGTCCTCTTCTATAGGATAAAATCTAGACCAAGAAAGGACCTATGTGGAAATAAAAAGATGAAATATTTATGTATTGGGGTTGTATGGAAAACCTTAGTTAAAAGTATATTTAGTGATTAAACTTATTTAAATAATGTACATCATAATTATTTTTGAATTTATATTGATATATTTTTATAAAAAGGACAAACTATAGGTTGAGTGGCAAGATGTCGCATCCGATAAGGCTGTGGGGTTTGAACCACAATCGAATGGCGATAAGGAAACAATGCCTACCCCCAGCCTACATGATGTCCTAATTATAATGAAATTTTTAGCTAGTTATCTAATGGATAATGGTTTTTTTATTTTAGGGAAATTTGTTTCAATGAATAGATTAAATTGAGATTGGAAAATGATTTCCTATAAATTAATGTTATTTTGGAAGAAGTTCGCTATTTTCATAATCTTATAAGATTAAGGTAAATATAATAAATTTCATTTTGGAGTCAAATATTATTTTAATTTTGAATTGTGGTGATTCAAGTTATTTATCCAAATGATTATCAAACTTTTGAGATTATGATATTTAGGAAATTAAATTTTTTTATAGGACATAAATAGTTACTGATGTTATTTTTAAGACTATACGATCAAATCCTTATGATTTTTGGCTTTTAATCTTAGTCTAGAATGTTTTTTAGTAAAGATATTTATTTTTTAAATGATCAATGTTGAACATTGGGGTTTACTATAAAGTTTTGGAGAATTATTTTTGGGTAATTATCTTATATTATCTTAACCATCATGGTTTGGTTAATGTATAATGATTGTAAGAACATATAGTTATACTTTTTTAGATCTTTTTATTCGTAGAAGTTGATTCAAAATCTTTAGAAATGAAAAATTCAGATTAAATACTCATCATTTGGAGAAAAAGATAAGTTTTTGGTGGAAATTGATTAAATGATGAAACTATACTTTTCAAGTAAATATGTTTCCTTATGTTATTATTCTATGAAGTAAATGAATTCTTCAACTCTAGGGAGAAGATCTTAAGAACAAAAAATTTATTCTAGTGCCTTTTTATTAAAAAATGGTAGATTAGATCGTAGAAAATTTATGTCTTGGTGACTGTTAATATTATATTGACCATGTTATCTATTAATATCCATAAAAAAATTATGGTTATATTTATCTTCCATGTCACTATTTTTCTATACGAAACCCTAGTATGTGTTATATTCAGTGACCATCGCACTTCCCTTTATTTAAAGTGGAAGTCCCAATAACCCTACTTTTGATGTGGGTTTCCCCAAAAATAAATTTTGAAGTATCAAACTTTGATTTATAACGTGCAAGTTAAAATTTATTGGAACAAATTTTTGAAGTAGGTATGAATGTAACACCCCAAGATTTTACATTATGTTTTCTTTTTAAATAAATTCAATAGCTTGTACTGCACGCATCACTGAGTTTAAGCACACCACTATCTATTAACCTAGTCATTTACATAGCTATTATGAATATTATTAACCAAATTATGAAACATATATATATTCCATATAATTTTAACATTTATCTTATGTTTTTCCTAGATAATTATATAAGAATAAAACTAATTTTATGAAAAAACTATATTTTTTAAGGGGAATTTTACCACCTTTTAATGATGTATCAACTTTAAAACTAAATTTTGGAAATTTTATAAATTTTATTTTTAAAAATAGACTTCATTGTTTAATTTTTAATGTCAAAATTATCTTAGGATTAATTTATTGTATTTTTCTAAGAAGTTAGGCTATTTGAAGAATAGTGAAAATACTGCATTGTAGTTAAAAAACTGACTTTTCATTTAAATAGTTAATAAATTTTAAATTGGTTTTTAAATTCAAAATATATCAATAATGAATGTATTAATCCAATTTAGTTTATTATAATTATTTTTATATTGAAATTAAATATAAAAACTTTTTGAACATTTGAACCTTTCATTTTACCCGCCTTCTCGCCACATTTGTGGGATTAGTGTTAAACTTAATTTAGCCACTTTTGTTAATTGAATTTGGAAACATGGACATAAAATATTGTAATAAGTATTATAATTATAATCATAATCTAATAGTATCAATATAATTTTTTGATACTATTAATAGTGACTTTTATAAATTTTTATTTACCACAGTTGAGGGTAAATTGGGTAATTAAAGGTAAAACTAATATTATAATATTAACAAATTGCCATAAATATTGTCCTAATTTCATTGGATAAGTGTATTTATACCAAATATAATACTTAGTAAAAAAACTATAAACGTTTTAATCCACTTGGATAAGAATATGACATTAATAATATTTTATTTAAATATAAGTTAGAAATGTCATACACATGTTTTTTAATATGTATTACATTTTTAATAGATGGTCATAAAGAAGATAAATTAGACTATAAATAGTAATTTTAAATATAATAAATTTATATTCATAATAATAATTTATTATTAATTTATAGATAAGAAATAATTTCTTTAAAGTCTTGCATAATAATGATGTCGTAATAGTTTAATTAATGGAAATATCAAATAAAGGATATTAAAAATATTATAATAAATATAATGCTTCATAGTTAATGTCATAAAAGAATTTTATAGATAATATTTACATGTTATTTATCTATTATAAGTTTTTCTTTTTTGAAGTTATAACTTTTTTATGATATTTTTTTAAAAAAGTATTGAATAGTAACAAAATTGACATAAATGATACTTTAAAATAAATAATAGTTTATTAAATGATATAAAATTAATAAAAATATAAAATTTGTAAAAACAAATATTATAAGGTATATATGTCATCAATTATCCATTTGGGTATCTTTTGTCATTTTATAGTAGCTATATTAACCATAAAGAGTAAAAAATCCAAGTTGACATAGTAAGAGTTAAAGGGTTTAACTAAGCATTAACGCCAAAAGGAAATGTGAATATTATTACCTAAACATTAATAAATATAATATTTTGAGAATATTTATACCCATACTCATCTTATCCTATAAATAACTCACTTTTGAGATATTTAAAGTAAAAAATCAATTTATATTAATTTAATATTTTAAAGAATTCCAAGAGTGTCCCTCCCCTATCTTATAAAAAAGGAACCTCCTCCCTCACTTCCTCACAAAAAAATTGAGCCTTAAAGCTCAACCAACCCCTGACTATTACTCCTAAAAAAAATTTAGTTAATTTATTGAGGTCCTATTCTTCCTAAAATACCAACCCTAGTGTCCCTAAGAGGATATCCATAGGATGTCCACTGAAGAAGAGGTGATTATTTTACCAATTCATTTAAGTTTATTTATTATTATACTTCTTATTTATATTTTATTTCAATACTAAATTAATAAATATTATATCATATATATGCTGATATATTATTATGATTATGTGATAATAAAATTCCTCCTTTTATCCATCCTATGAAAAACAATATCACCATGTGTGCGTATGTACGACTTGCCATCTCAACATTGTGGTTTAATTTGTTTATCATAACCACTTTATTTGGATGTGTATAATGATTAATATAATAGATATAAATAATAAAAATGAAATTATATTTATTTTTAATAATTAATATACCATCCAATTCATTACCACATTACAATTAAGTGAATGATTTTGTCGCTCGTGCATACATACGACATGCCGTCTCCACAACACAATGTGATTCATTTTATATGTTATCCATTAAATAATGAATCTAAAAATATATTTAATGATTAAATATTATATTTATAACATTAATTTCAATCTATAGATGTTGGATCTATATCCTATAAAAAATAACAGAGATATTCATGACAAAACATGCATATGAAAATGAAGCAATTAACACCCGAAACAAGGGTAATAACACAATATTGTCAAAAACGTGTGATAAAATAATATAATAAGATCATATATTATATAATAAATATTAATAAGTTTATAATATAAGTTAATAAAATTATTAAAACCATTATACAGGAGGTTAAATCACATTCAACTAAAGGAAGCGTAAGGTAAGAGAAATTCATCTGACTTTTTATTTCCGTGAGATACATTACATATTCACCACTTGCATATTTTGTGTGGTGTATATACTACCTATTAATTACTCTAATGACTATTATTATGAATATTATGGTATTTCAATATCTGTATAATTTTATTTCTTTCATGGTACATACCGTTCTACTGATTATAAAGTGGTAGGGGTTAATTTCATGATCTCATTTTTATTTGGGGTTGTTTATACATATGTATATACTAGAGAATATTTATCATCCATTTCCATATTTCATAAAAAAATTCCAAAATATTTTATAATTATCATACAAAGGTTTAATATCTCTTTTTTACCCATGTTTTACTTTTTATAAAATGGTTTGAAAGGAATCTTTTTTCAATTTCCAAATGAGGTACTTTATGACTTTTCCAATGGAAGGGATGTTTTTTAACTAATATGGATTGCAGGGATTTTTCCACCATCATAATGCCTTAATGTTTTGAAGATTTCCTTAAAATATTACAAGGTTATTTTCAAATGAATTGTTTTCTTTTATAATTGTGCATTTTTTAAATGACTTCAAAGTAAAAAAAGGGGTATTTATCTCAAGAAAATTTTAATGATTTTATTAGCTTATTTTCATCTATTTCAAGATCATTTGTTGGATATTATTCTTTATTAAGGTTTATATACCTTCTACCATATTTTATTGAAGTTTTTATGATTGGTTTGACTATGGATGTGCTATCTTGATATAATTCATGATTTATGGTTGAAGTATTCACATTTCATATGCTAGTTTCTCAGTATGAATGTTTATAATATGTATGTTTCACCATTTTCATATGAGGAATGAATTGGACTTAGTATGTAATGGGTAGGGACCACTAAATCCCCTCTATACATCAGTAGGTCTCTTGACACAAAATAGTTTGGGTATTGTCTGATGTCTTATCTATTTATGTATGGTGTCTTGGATGAAGGCCTCACAGTATGTTTATGATGCCTGGTATTATGCATTAACTCATTATGAGATTAGTTATTGATATTACTTGTGATTATTTGACAAGTATAATATCCATGTGAATCTTTATATGGAATTATTTGATTAATTCTAGCCATATAATGCTCAAGATTATGTTTAAGTGGAATATGTTTCAATTATACACCTTTACTTTAGGTTTATGCTTATTTAATCTTAATATATTCTGTTGTACACTTATCCTTACTTAGTATCTGAGATCAACCCTTTCTTATGTATTATTCTTATTAGGATTTCAAGATGTGTATTATGACTGATATATAGGGTTAATCTAGGATAATAATAATGTTTTCAAAGGATTTTATTTGTTGTATTTTATGTTTTAAAGTGTAATGTAAGGTTCATATATGTAATATGTCTTTCAATACTACTAAATTGGTCGGTCCTTTGGGATTTGAGTATTGTATCTATGATAATGTAGGAAATTAAGGCATTGACTTGGGGATAATAGGGTCAGGGTCATTAAATTATCTGTATATATAATTATATGTGATGGTCAAAAAAATAGACAATTTCTCTATCAAGAAAATATAAATCAAAATTAAGGAAGGCAGATTTTTTGACAGTATATACCACTTATTATTCTACAAGTTGAAAGAAGAATATATATATATATGATCTTAATTTTTTCATACTGTAAATTATTATATTCCTTGAAAAAATATGGAATTCCAATACTGAATAAATCCATGAACATTGGGGAATAATAAAGAGTATGATATTGATAGATACATTCTACAACTTTATTCATTATATAATTCTAAAGAAAATAAAGTTCTGAGAGATCTAATATGTATAATCTTATAGTAAAATTATAATGATCATTGAGGTATCCTATATTTTAGAAATTATATTGGAACAAGATCATACATATAGTATATGAGGTACTCAAGCCATCAAAGGTGATCTATCTTTAATGGAAGTAAAATCCCATTATATTGTATGAAGGCATATAAATCCCTCTCTTTCTTCGTACCAAGTTGGTGTTAGGATTTCAAGTTCAAGTTCATACCCTTACTTATGATTATTTTGATAATAAAATGAAATTAATTCATGTGATATATAAACCATGTTTCACTGGGAATATAATCATCCTAAAAGGGGCGAACCTCATTAACAGACCCTGGTGTTCTCTTGTATTGATTTCTTATTATATATCTAAATACTGATTAAATTAGAGATAAATAGAGAGATATAGATCCAATAATTAAATAATTATATAGGTGATTAAGGGATAAATGACAATTTTGATTAAAATTCAACCCACAAAGATTCACCCCCCACCCCACCTCTCAGTGTGGGGTTATCCCATATTGATCATAGGACATATAAAGATTTTCCTAATGCATTGGAGGGATACATAATTATGATTCCACACATTTTATAATAAAAACCATATATTTTTTTAAAATAATAAAATAAAAACATTTATATTTATATCATTGATTAACTATCTCATGGGAAAGAAATGAGTTTCATGAAAACTTCTATAAAATAGAATCACATTCCATCCAAGGAATGATGGTCAAAGGTTTCATTAGAGTATATCCCCATTGAATAAAAAGAAATATTAAATAATGTTTACATGGATATAAAAAATTTATAAAATCTTTATAAATATACTTTTAAAAACAAGAATAAATATAATTTTCTATTGGTAACTTTTAAAAATGAAAAATTCACAGAATAGTAAAAAAAGTATTTTGTCTAAAAGAACCATGGAAAATTGTAAAATAGTATTAATAAAAAACCTTTTTATGATTCTTGTAAAATTATTCCATGTGGTAAACATTAAAACAACATTCTTTACAAACTTTTATAATGAAAGTCAAATGTGACATGTATAAAAAAATTTAAGAAGAATCATTTAATTAATTTGAAAATAAAGTAAAATAAAATTGAAAATGGACATGGGGAATCATTATAGTACATTAAAGAACATTATTGAAAAAAATAAAGAATGTGGACATGGAAGAAAAAATATCTGGATAAGATACTTTAAAACATTTAAAATAATTATTTTAAAGAGATACCCTTAAGACCATGGTTGTAACACCCCAACCCCAGTTACCCAGAGTCAACGCATTATTACATAACATTGGTATGATCACAAGAGATCATGTATTGAAAGACCGTGTAGTTTAGTATCCCTAGAAGTACTAGGTAAATACATAAGTTTTATATTACATCATAAAATAAAAAAACATTATGTCCCCTTTTGAACACTCTTATGTCCCTTAGCCTATTCCTATTGGTTAATCATAATATACTTCTTCGCATCATGGGAAAAATAAAACATAACAAAGTGGTGAGCTCAAATGATCCAGTAAGGATAAAAATATAGAAGAAACTATCATAAATAATCATAAACATTTAAGGCAATGTATAAAACCAAAACACAAGCCTTTTAAACTTAAACTTCAGTTTATTATGTTAAATATAAATCAAATAATTCCATTTACTTATTCACATGGATATTCTACTAGTCGAATAATCACATGTAAATTCAATAGCCAATTTCATAATGATGGAATGTATAATGTTGGACATCATAACCACATAGTCAATGCCTCATGCCAAGACTAAAAATAATATTTTGTCAAGGCCTTGTGCCAAGACACTAGTTTGTCTCGTGAGACCTACTGATGCACCGAGGAGCTATAACGGGATCTACCCATCACTTACTAAGTCCAATTCATTCCTCATATTAAATGGTTTAAACATAACATAAACATTCGTATTAAAAATAGCATATAAAATTTCAATAATTTATCTACAAACCATGAATGGTATAAAACTAACACATCCATAGTCAAAAATATCACAAAACTTTCAATACAATATGGAAGATTTGTATCATAATAAATCAACTTCAAAAAAGTTTAAAATCCATCAATGGATGTTGACATAGATGAAATGAAAACTATTTGAAATAAATAAATCTTTCTATTTTTAAATAATTTAAAAGTCACATAATAATAAAAGAAAACATTCATTTTTAAAATATTCTTATAATCTTGTAATTGAAGCTTAGAAGGTGTTATAACGGTGGAAAATAGCCGCACCCACCGTATAAGTTAAAGGAAACATTCTTTCCTTAATTTTTTCGAAAAGGTCGTAAAGGACCTTGTTTAGAAAATGATGGAAATATTACTTTATAAACATCTTATAAAAAGTAAAACAAGGGTATAAATGAATTTAACCCATAGTATAGTAAATAGTAAAAATGTTTTGAAATACATTTTTAAGAAACACAGATGTTGATGATAAAGAGGTCCCAGTAGATACTCACGTATAAACAACCTCAGATAATGAAGAGATTGTAGAATTAACCCTTAACTTTTACTTTTACTTGGTTGAGGGTACTTTAACCTCATGTATAATAGTTAAATCATTGTTATTAAATCATACAGGAACCACACACATAAATATGATATCATATATGATCTTCTAATATTTCTTTGTTAATAATATTTCAGTAGTATCATTGTTTCGGGTGTTAACTGATTCGTTTTCCTTTATATGTTTTGTTACGTAAGTAATGTTTGATATGGAAATGATGTATTCGATTCATATCCAGAATAATATTGAGTTCTTAAACATTATTTTTAATCATAAAATTAAAATTATTTTTGAATGGTTATGATGGAGAATGAATCTCATCGTGTTCGTGGAGATGGTAATCCGTACGTACGCATGAGCGACTATACCATTATATTTATGGTGAAATAATATGTAATTAGATGTTATATCATATATAAATAATCATTAAAATGTTATATTTATTATTTACATCAATTATAATCATTATTATACTCATCCAAATGATGAACTGTTGAATAACAAACTACACCACGATGTGGAGACGATAAGTCGTACCTACAGACATATGGTGAATTTTTCATTCCTAGGATGGATAGAATAATGAATATGGTTGTACCATATTTATAATAATATCATAGTATGTAGAAGGTAATGGATTTATTATTTTGGTATGGAAACAACAATGAAACCGGATGTGGAAGAAGAAAAGAACTTTGAAAGAGGTGATGAAATTATTACCTCATCTTCGGGTGTTTCCTATTGATTTGATCAAAAGGGCTCTTTAGGATGGATTATGATCAAATTAAGGCCTCTGGGTTGAAATTTTGATTTTTTGTAGGATATTTTAGGAGTGTTTGGATGATCCAAATGTCTTTGTAGGTGTGATTTTGAGAGAAGGGGAAGTACCCTTTTATAAGAGAGGTGAGGGTCACTTTAGGAAAATCTTAAAATATTATTTTATTACACAATAATATTCAGTTTATAATGGCTCAAAATAGATTTATTTCTAGGATAAGGTGGGGATGGGATGAAATACTCTCAACCAATAGGTTTTAGACAGGTTTAGGTAACCATATTAACATTATCTTTTAGATTTAACTCTTAATTAAATAGTTTAACTTTTACCATGTATTCTGGTATTATTATAATAAATGGTTAATAAACTTACTATAAAAATCCAAGAGAACCCCAAGTGGTAAATTATTGACATATATAACCTTATCTATGTCCTTTGGCCGAAACTTAGATTTTTTGGAATATTATATCATTTAATAATATTGTATTTGTTTTAAAAACTCATTTATGTCAATTTTGACACTATTTGGTATTTTGTTTTTGTAAAAGTCATAACAACTTTATAACTTCAAAAAAAATATTTAATCAACCCTAACATGTCATATTAACCTATAGATTTAGTTTAATTCATCGGAAGTCTCAATTTACATTTATTTGGATATTTATAATATCAATTATTTTAATCTTTCATTAATAAGGTAATTATTGCATCATCATTCTGTCATAAATAAATTTAATTATTTAATGTCTAGAAATTATAAATAAAATACCATTATGTAGGAAAAAATTTATATTTCTAATTAATATTTGTAGTCAAATTTATCTTATGTATAACCCTATATTAAAAATGGTTTAGTTGTTAATCTTTGAATTTAACACTTTTAAATCTTCTTTAAATAAAATAATAATAAATGTCCTAATATAATCCAAGTGGACCAAAAGGATCATATATTATCCCTAAGGTTGATTTTGGTTGAAATAAACTTATCCAATAGAATTAGGACATGTGTTAGGGTAATTATAATATCATTTTTTAACTTTAATTACCCTATTTACTTTTAATCGTGGTAAATAAAAGTCAAAAGTTACTATTCATCAAAAATTATTTTCATCTTATTAAACCAAATTTTAATTACTAATACCAACCGTGTTTCTCATATTTTATAATTTCAATTCACAGAAGTGGTAAAATTACATTTTATGAAAATTTTCAAATGCTCCTAGAAGGTGGGTAAAAGACTGTAAAAAGTTCAATAAAATTTTATATATCTAATCTTATTAAAAAATGAATCCAATGAATTACATTAAAATAATATTGGTATTATGTATATATATTGAATTAATATAAATTTAAATAAACTAAATAATTATTTAAATAAAAAGTATGTTTTAAACAATAAAGTAGTGTTTTTCACTATTCATCAAAAATTGAAAGTTTTCAGAAAAATACAAAAAATTCACCCTAAGATAATTTTGATATTATGAATCAAAAAATGAAGTCCATTTTGAAAAATAAAATTTATAAATTTTGAAAAAGTGGTCATTACTATTCATAACAGCTAGTTTTATTGGTCTTGGTGTGTTAAAACTCCAAGTTGCATACAATGCAAGCTATTGCATTATTTAAAGGGAAACACACCGTGAAAGATTGGGGTGTTACATTCTCCCCTCCTTTAAATAATACCGTCCTCAGAATTTCTAGAATATTACCGCATAAAAAGATTTGAGTGGTTCTTCATCATAAGTTCCTTGGGTTCCTATGTTGCCTCTTCCATCTTATGATTTCTCCATAGAACTTTCACCATATGAGTCATATGGTTTCTCAACACTTGTTCTCGGGTATTAAGAATTCTGATAGGCTCTTCACAATAAGATATATCAGGTTCCAGTTCTATTTCTTTATAGGTGCGTACATACATTGGGTCCGAAATATATTTTCTTAATAGTGATACGTGGAACACATCATGAACTTTGGAGAGACTTGGCAGCATTTCCAAATGATAAGCTACAACTCCAATTTGTTCAAGAATTTTTAAAGGTCCGATGTACCTGAGACTCAATTTAACCTTCTTACCAAATCGTATAACTCCCTTCCATGGAGATACCTTTAAGAAAACATGATATACTACTTGAAATTCCAAATCCTTACTTCGGTTATCGGCATAGCTCTTTTGCCTACATTGAGATGCTTTGATGTGGGTTTGGATAATCTCCACCTTTTCCATTGTTTCCGCAAAAAGTTCTAGGCCTATGAGTTTTCTTTCACCAACATCATCCCAACAAGTTGGTGTGCGACACCGCTTTCCATATAACACTTCATATGGTTCCATCTGAATACTTGAATGGAAGCAATTGTTATAGGAAAATTATGGCAGAGGTAAATACTGATCCCACATACCTTGAAAGTCAAGTGATAAAGATCTCAACATGTTTTCTAAGGCTTGAATAGTCCGTTTTGATTGTCCATCAGTTTGAGGGTGGTAGGCAGTGCTCAAACGAATTTCAGTATCCATGGCCTTCTAAAGACTTTTCTATAATCTTGATGTAAAACAGGGATCAAGATCAGAAACAATTGATAGGGGTACTCCATGAAGTCTTACAACTTCATTAATATATAGTATTGCTAGATGTTCAAGTGGTAAATCTTTTCTTATAGCAATAAAATGTGCTGACTTGGTAATACGATCAATAATGACCCATATTGCATCATTCCTTCTAGGATTCCTTGGTAGTCCCATGAAAAATTCCATTGTAATATCATCCCATTTCCACTCAGGTATAAGAAGAGGTTTCATGACTCCGCTAGGATGTTTCCTTCTAGCCTTCACCTGTTGAAAAACCATACATCTTGACACATAATCAGCAATCTCCCTCTTCATGTTGTCCCACCAAAAATGTTCCTTCAAATATCTATACATCTTAGTGCTTCCAGGGTTTATAGAGAAATTGGAGCTATGAGCATCATCCAACAATTCCCTTTTTAGATCAGGTATATTAGGAACACAAAGTCGCTTCCCAAATTTCAAAATTCCATCTTTATATATGTAGTCGATCAATCTCCCATCATTCACAACTTTAATTTTCTTTTGAAAATCCTCATCAGTAGTCCGAGAACTCTTTATCCTTTCTAGTAAAGATGGTTTGGCAACCATTTGAAAAGGTATTGATGTTTCACCTTCCATGGTTATTCCTATATCCATCTTTACTAGATCCATGAAAATAGGATCCCTTTCAACTCTCATCTTGTTCAAAACTCCATGATCCTTTCTGCTCAAAGCATCTACCACCTTATTTTCCTTCCCTGGGTGGTATTGTATAGTTCAATCCTAATCCTTAAGTATTTTGAGTCATCTCCTTTGCCTCATGTTGAGTTCTTTTTGTGAGAAAATATACTTCAAGATCTTGTGATTGGTATATATATCACATTTTTCACCATAGAGATAGTGTCTCCATATCTTCAAAGAAAAGATTACAACTGCTAACTCAAGATCATGAGTGGGATAGTTTTGCTCATGAATTTTTAGATTTTGTGATGCATAGGAAATAACTCTATCATTCTACATAAGGACACAACCAAGTCCTTTTTTTGAAGCATCACTATAAATAACAAACTCATCATTCCCCGATGGTAGAGTCAATATAGGAGAATTGACTAATCTTCTCTTCATTTCATCAAAACATTATTTACACTCTTTTTTTCAATCAAATTTAACCCATTTACATGTGAGATTGGTTAATGGGTTAGCCAATCAGGAAAAATTCTTGATGAAATGTTGATAATAACCTGTAAAACTAATAAAATTGTGTACCTTAGTTATACTCATCAGTGCTGGTCATTATTGTATTTCCTCGGTCTTTGAAGGATCAACATAGATTCCATCCTTAGAGAAAATATGGCCAATAAAAGAAGTATCTTGAAGCCAAAACCCACACTTGCTAAAATTCTCATATAATTCATTTCTTCTAAGAGTCTTTAGAATAATGTGCATGTGATTTTCAGGATCTTTGTAACTTTCAGATTATACCAAGATATCATCAATAATACCACTAAAAATTCAACAAGATATTCCTTGAAAACTATATTCATTAGATCCATGAAAACAGAGGGTGCATTAGTCAGTCCAAAAGGCATTACTATAAACTCATAATTCTCATACCTGGTATAGAATTTTGTCTTTGGAATGTCTTCCTTCTTCACACACAACTAATGATATCCAGATCGAAGGTCAATATTTGAAAAATATTGAGCTCCATGAAGTTTATTGAATAAATCATCAATGGGAGGTAGGGGATACTTATACTTTATTATTATAGCATTGATCTCCCTATAGTAAATGCACAACCTCATAGATCCATATTTCTTCTTAACAGAAAGAATAAGGGCTCCCCATGGAGAAGCACTAGGGAAAATAAATCCTCTATTACTCAATTACTCTAGTTGTTTCATTAGTTCTACTAATTCTACAGTGGCCATTCTATAAGGGGTCTTCGATATGAGCGTTGAACCAGGAATTAAATCAATGGAAAACTCAATTTCTTGTTCTGGAGGATGTCTAGGTAAATCCTCTAGAAACACATCAAAATATTCTTGTACAATAGGTACGTCCTCTATTTGAACATTATCACCCTCACCCACAGTTATTTCATTCTCTTCCTCCCCAGTAATTGAATTTAGTAGAGTTATTGGGGGTGGATCTTGATAAGAATAAAATGGTGACGTTTCAGCTCTAAAGATAAGGTACTCCTTATCATCATCGAAAATTGTAACATCCTTCTTATTACAATAAATTTTTCCATCATGGTCCGAAATCCAATACATACCAAGGATTATATCAAATTAAATCATGGGTATGACGATGAGATCAGCAGTTAAAGCATGTTTATATGCCTTAATGGGAACTGATTCACAAAACATTATTGCAATGATACTTCCCTTAGGAGTTTTGACTGAAAACTCCCTTGTTAAATCAAATTGTAAATGTCTGATTTTCTTAGAAAACTAAGAAGATATGAAACAATGCGATGATCCGGAATCAAATAAATCATTGGATAAATTTGAGGAAACCATTAAATTACCTACCACCATGTCATTTGGAGCCTCAACCTCAACAGTAGTGATCACATAAGCTTGGCCTTTCTCTTTTTGCCTTTTCTAAGGTAAGTTTCCTTAGCGCTTAGGAAATTCATTTTCATAATTCCTCATTTCTCTACAATTGTAGCATTCAACATTGAAAACCTCTTTACTTCCCTTTCAATCATGATCTTGGTGGCCTTTTTGACCACACTTGTAACAGACTCACATTCCCTTCAGGCAGGTACCGGGGTGTTTCTTCACACATTTAATGCAGGATAGAAATTCAACTTTTCCCTTCTTCCCTTTATTTCCATTTCCAGAGTGTTCAGAAAATATCTTTTTCTCTTTATTTTCTTTAAAGTCATAAGACTTAGAGAATTCTTTTTCTGTCTTAATAGCACATGAGAAAATATCTTCATATGATGAGAAGGATTGTGAGACTAATGCTCGATGGAGGAATGGTTTTAACCCATCAAAGAATCAATCAATATTACTCCTTGGGTTACGTATATAATTGGATTCATGCCTTGCAAACCTTTTAAAGTTAGCCTTATACTTTCCGACATTCTCATCCCTCTTTTTCCTCAAACTCAGAAATTGTCGTTCCATATCTGTTCGATAGTCATGAGGAAATTATTTTTCTAAGAAAATATCTTTAAACTCCCTCCATTCCATATTTGATACTTCTTCATCCTCCTTTGTGTTTTGAATTAATAACCATCATTGATCTGCATCTCTCATGAGGCGATAAACTATCATGACAACTTTTTCCCTTTTGCTACTCCCCAAAGCATGAAATATTTTCTCTAAGGAACTTATCCATTTCTCAGCTACAAATGGATTTGTAGTCCCATTTAATGTTGGTGTTTGTTGCCTCATGAAACAGTCTAACATAGATCCTCCACGTTGTAGATAAGGGTGCTCTATACAAGTAAGGTTATTATTCATAACCTGAGTGAGTTGTCCCAGCATGGTGATAAGCTTATCAGCACTAGTTGCATAACTAGCTCCACTATAACTATATTCAATAGAAGGGAAATCCCTATATGGATTATGTGTGTTGATACGGTTTCCATTCCTTCCACTAGGCACCATTTCTAAACAATGGCATACACTAGATTATTTTATGAATCACAATACATAATTATAAACTTGTAAAACACTTAACACAAATTGAACAGTTTATGGATATAATCCATATTCATAAAATGTTTTCATTGAGGAGGTATATACTCATAAATCCTTTATAATGGTTTGTAAGGAAAATTTTAATTATCCTAAGAATATCCCCCAAGAGTGTCGTAACCAAGAGTGCAGCAAGGCTCGTTGTCGTGTACCAGGATACCTCGGGTCAAGACTGAAACTCCTTGTTGGAGTTTTCACTCCTAGGTACATATGTGCCAGAGCTTCCTATACATTCTCGTATCCAGAAAAGGATGTATTGCTTTGGAAAATACCCAAAATGTCTACATTACCAAAATTCTAAGAAGTTATTTTATACTAATCCTCAAATTCTATCTTGGGTTAATGTTCTCTAATTAGAGTTTTTCTAAATCTAGTTTCCAAGGTTTGTACTAAAATTCCTCTGATACCAACTATAATTCCTCGACCCCAGTTACCCAGAGTCGGTGCATTGTTACATAAGATTGGCATGATCACAAGAGATCAAGTCTCAAAATACTGATTAGTTTAGAAGCCTTGGAATAACTAGATACATACATAAGTTTTACATTACATCATGAAATAAAAAACAACATTGTGTTCCCTTTTGTACACTCTTATTTCCCTTAGCCTATTCCTACAGGTTAATTGTAATATACTTCTTTGCATCCCGGGAAAAATAAAACATAAGAAAGGGGTGAGCTCAGATGCTCAGTAAGGATAAAAATATAGTGGAAACTATCATAAATAAACATAAACCTTTAAGGAAATGTATAAGACTAAAATACAAGCCTTTTAAACTTAAACTTTAGAATAATATGGAAAATATAAATCAAATAATGTCATTTACTTATTCACATGGATATTCTACTAGTCGAATAATAACATGTAAAATCAATAGCCAATTTCATAATGATTGAATGCATAATGTCGGACATCATAACCACATAGTCAAGGCCTCATTCCAAGACTACAAATAAGATTTTTTCAAGGCCTTGTGCAAAGACACTAGTTTGTATCATGATACCTACCGATGCATTGAGGAGCTATAGTGGGCTACACCCATCACTTACTAAGTCCAATGCATTCTGCCAATAAGTTTTCTATAAACCATGAATGGTATAAAAATAACATATCCACAATCAAACATATCAGAAAACCTTCAATACAATATGTAAGATTTGTATTATAATAAATAAACTTCAAACAAGTTTAAAATCCATCAAAGGATGTTGACATAAATGAAATGAAAACTATTTGAAATAAATGCCTTTCTATTTTGAAATCATTTAAAAATCACATAATTATAAAATAAAAAATTAATTTTTAAAATATTCTTATAATACTGTAAGGGAATCTTAAAAGGTGTTATAATGGTAGAAAATAGCTTCACCCACCGTATAAGTTAAAAAAACATTCTTTCCTTAATTTTGTCGAAAAGGTCGTAAAGGACCTTGTTTGGAAAATGACGGAAAGATTACATTATAAAAATCTTATAAAAAGTCAAACATGGGTATAAATGACTTTAACCCATAGTCTAGGAAAAAGTAAAAATGATTTGAAATACAATTTTAAGAAACACGGATGTGGATGATAAAGAAGTCCCAGTAGATACTCACGTATAAACAACCTCGAATAATAAAGAGATTGTAGAATTAACCCTTAACTTGTACTTTTCCTTGGTAGAGGGTATGTTAACCTCTTGTATAATAGTTAAATCATTTTTATTAAATCATATAGGAACCACATACATAAATATGATATCATATATGATCTTCTAATATTTATTTGTTTATAATATTTTAGTAGTATCACTGTTTCAGGTGTTAACTAATTCATTTTCCTTTATATGTTTTGTTATGTAAGTCATGTTTGATATGGATAGGATGTATTATATTCTTATCCATAATTATATTTATTTCTTAAAAATTATTTTTAATCATAAAATGAAAATTATTCTAGAATGGTTACGATGGGGAATAAATCTCATCGCGTTCGTGGAGACGGTAATCCGTACGTATGCATGAGCGACAATACCATTCTATTGATGATGAAATCGTATGTAATTAGATGGTATATAATATATAAAGAATAATTAACATGTAATATTTATTATTTACATCAATTATACTCATTATTATACCCATCCAAATGATGAAGTGTTGAATAACAAACTACACCACGTCGTGGAGACGGTAAGCCATACGTACGCATGTATGGTGAATTTTTCATCAATAGGATAGATAGAATAATTATTATGGTTGTACCATATTTATAATAAAATCAAAGTGTGTAGAAGGTGCTGGAGTTATTATTTTGGTATGGAAACAACAAAGAAAGAGGAAGTGGAAGAAGAAAATAACGTTGAAAGAGGTGATGAAATTATTACTTCTTCTTCAGGTGCTTCCTTTTGATTTGATCAAAAGGGATCCTCAGGATAGATTCTGATAAAACTAAGGCCTCTAGGTTGAAGTGAGGGTAGTTTGGAGTATATTTGAGCAGGGTTTGGCTGAGCCAAATGGCTTTAGAGGTATTATTTTGAGAGAAGGAGAAGTACCCTTTTATAAGGGAGGTGAGGGTCACTTTAGGAAAATCTTGAAATATTATTTTATTATACAATCATATTCATTTCATAATGGATATAAATGGATTTATTTAGAGGATAAGGTGAGGATCCATCGGAATCCTCTCAACCAATTGGGTTTATATAGGTTTCGGTAACCATATTAACCTTATCTTTTAGATTTAACTCTTAGTTAAATAGGTTAACTTTTACCATGTATTCTTGTATTGTTATAATAAATGGTTAATAAACATACTATAAAAATCCAAGAGAACCCCAAGTGGTTCATTATTGACATATATAACCTTATCTAAGTCATTTGGCCAAATATTAGAGTTTTATGAATATTATATCATTTAATAATATTGTATTTTTTTTAAAAACTCATTTATGTCAATTTTGACACTATTAGGTATATTGTTTTTTGTAAAAGTCATAAAAACTTTATCAGTAAGATAAAATTTTATTTAATGAACCCTAACATGTTATATTAACCTAAAAATTTAGTTTATTTCATCATAATTCTCAATTTACATTTATTTGGATATTTATAAAATCAATTATTTTAATCTTTCATTAATAAGGTAATTACTACATCATCATTATGTCATAAATAAATTTAATTATTTAATGTCTAAAAAATATAAATAAAATAAAATTATGTAGGAAATATTTTATAATTCTAATGAATATTTATAGTCAAATTTATCTTATGTATAACCCTATATTAAAAGTGGTTTAGTTATTAAACTTTGAATTTAACACTTTAAACTCTTCTTTAAATAAAATAATAATAAATGTCCTAATCTAATACAAGTGGAAAAAAAAGGATCATATTTTATCCCTAAGTTTTATTTTGGTCTAAATACACTTATTCTATATAATTAGGACATGTGTTAGTGTAATTATAATATCATTTTTTACCTTTAATTACCTTATTTTCTTTTAATCGTGGTAAATAAAAGTCAAAAGTTACTATTCACAAAAAAATATTTTTATCTTATTGAACCAAATTTTAATTACTGATATCAACCGTGTCCCTCATATTTTTGAAATTCAATTCACAGAAGCGGTAAAATTACATTTTATGAAAATTTGCAAATGCGCCTAGAAGGTGGGTAAAAGACAGTAAAAAGGTCAATAAAATTTTATATATCTAATCTTATTATAAAATGGCTCCAATGAATTAAATTGAAATAATATAGGTATTATGTATATATTTTTACTTAAAATAAATTTAAATAAAATAAATAATTTTTTAAATAAAAAGTCGGTTTTAAACAACAATGCAATGTTTTTCACTATTCATCAAAAATTGAATGTTTTCAGAAAAATACCAAAAATTTACCCTAAGATAATTTTGATATTACAAATCCAAAAATGAAGTACATTTTGAAAAATAAAATTTATAAAATTTCAAAAAGTGGGTATATACTATTCATAATGTCTTGTTTGATTGGTCGTGGTGTGTTAAAACTCCAAGTTGCGTACAATGCAAGCTATTGCATTATTAAAAGCGAAATGTACCATGGAAGATTGGGGTGTTACAATGGTATCCTTTGAAAATATAAGGGTCTATATCCATCTAGTTTTACCCTTTTCATTTTTTTGAAGCTTGTGGTGTTTGGAGGAGTCCTAGAGAAATTATGGAGGAGTTCAACTACTAAAACATGGAAATATGGATAAGACATGGTGTGTAAATGTGTTTCATGTAACGTATTCGAAGCTGAACACTTGAGTGATACCCAATTCATGGCCTGGAAGAAGTACATGACTTTTAAGGATGGTTCATAGGGTGTTATATGATGTGTAATATTTTGGGAAAAATTGGTTTGAGGTGATGTGTTTTTTATCGAGATCTAAATTCCTACATTTAGATGATGTGAAATGGGTTTTCACACTATGTAAATACCCTATATAGTGCACCTATAAAAGGTACAATAGCTTGGGTTTTCCTCAAACCCTATGGTCATCTCTCAAATTCTAGGCTTCTGAAAACCATATTTTCATGCATGTGGGGATTCCTTTATTGAGTATTTATTCTCAACATTCCATCTTTGATCCATAGTGATCTAAGGTGCGATCTTTCTTGATTTTCTAGAAGTCTCCTTGATCAGTATCATTTCAACCCGTTTCTTATTTCCATGAAATGGTACTTGATATTCTCTTTTTAAATTAGGATTAATTGTTTGTTCAATGTTTTTTTAAATGATGTATTTAGGATATCTCAGCTTCTTGTGGGAGATGTGGTCAGGATCTTTAACATTTGTATGTTATAACTCGAAGAACATTGACACCTTTGAGGTAGGGGATTGATTGATTCTCTTATTTTATATACATGAAATACTAAACTGTGCATTGTATATCCCATTAGATGGTTATGAAAATAAACTAATAATTATTTAAACAGATTAATAAATAATTGGTTAGTGATTTCATGTTTATCTATATTATACTATTATGACAGGTTGCCTCTTGATTTGTTAGATAATGTGATATTTATGGTATGATTTGTAATATTGTTCTTATAGTTGGAGTGGCATGTTAAAATTGGTTAAGAACGTGAGTGTGAAAATAATTGACAATTAATTTCCTTAAGAATTTAAAGAAGAGACATGTTGTAGTATGGTGGTTAATCTAATTTGATGATAATCAAATTGATGTAAGTATTAATATTTAATTAAATGTGATCTTCCATGTTATTAATTGAACATATAAATAATGTGAATAATTTTTATTATTTTTGTTGATAATAATTTAAAATTCATGATAAATGTGAATGTTTGGATGCTTGGAAGCTTGTTTAGTTTTTTATTATTATTTTGGTACCTTGTTATAGTCGGATGCCTTAGATTTCCCATAGTTAGAACTTATCAATGATGAATATTTTAATTAAATGTGGAATAAAATATATTTCTTTGATAAATATAATTTTTTGGGCCTATGTTTCTTATTTTCTTATGAAGTCTAAATTTCCTTAAGTTTGGATCCTTGAGAGCTCGTTTATGTGTGAAGGTTGAATTCTTTGTTTTATGGCCAATATTTCCCTGTTGGATATGTTTTCTTATTTCTTACTAATTTTTTTATGTTCTAATGTTATGGTCTTCTCTATGTGATGTGATATAGGGTATGGAGGTCTGGATGTGATATGAGCCTAGGATCGCTAATCCCAAGATGGAAGATGTGATGCATGAGAGGGGAGGCCCAAATGATGTGGCGGTAGTTGAGGCATGTGATGGAGAGATAAATTAAAATATATGTGTGGATTTTGGGGATAAAACTAGATATGATGGAATGGGTTAAAGGTGGGCTTATCCATTGATGTGATGCTAAGATCTGGTATTCTCACTTGTTAGTTTTTTAATCAATTATAGCTTGGTTTCTTATTTTATATGCATTCCATTACCAACTATTTGAGTTATTTGGGTGTGCTTGGTTGCATGTTTTCCTCTTGGTGGTAGCATAGGTTAGTTTTCCTAGAGTACATATATTATGGATTTATTCTAATAATAAATACATAATTCTTAACCCATAGGGTTATCATTGATGGAATGAAAATGCTAAAAAGATGTTAATCTTGATAAACCATGGACTTAGTTTGGATTATACCTGGATGGAATGAACATTATTCTGATGATTAATGTAATGTAATGCAGAATAATGTTATTGTTTGATTAATGGATAATTAATTAATAAATATAAGGAAATGATAAAAAAGGAATAATTAATTAATGTAGCTATTTTAAATGCTTCTATGCTTATAAGATATCTGGTCTTAGCAGTGGTTTCTAAGAGTCTGAGCGACATTAGCTACAGTTGAGTCTAAGACATGGTTACACCCATAGTGTGGTTGTGAGATATATTATATCTTGTATATTTTTTGATTTCATACACTTCACCACACATGTCCATTAAGGTGACTGACACCCAGTGGACTCTATAGGGTGTTTTCCAAAACATCTCGGTGGGAGGATGGATGGCTGACTTCCCCCTCTAGCCTCGCTCTCTTCTCTTAGAAGTTACTTATGCTAGTATAAATGGTGATTAGTTTCCCTATATATGTGTGCAGAGTGATGTGATGGCCTGTGGTTATTTCACACACATGTATTACCAGATATAGTATCCAAAGGATTATTATATGTATGACAAGAATAGGTTATGATGGCTTGAGGTATTTACTCAGTGTATGGGTTGTGATGGATTGAGGTATAAAACTTTATGTTTGATACATATCATATTAGTTGTGGTGTCATATAGAAATGCATTTATTACTATATATGGATATGGAGATGGAATGATTTTATGATTTGATGCACATGGTGAATGATGTGATTCCTTCCCCAGGTGTCTTTATGCTTGCATATTTTAGAGAGAGATGACTCAGGACAGTCGATGTTGGGGAAAAGAGGAAAACTTATGGGGAACCAGGAGTGGGGTACCCTTGATGTTTCTTACAAATTCATATTTTTTCATTTTCTAAATAAAACACTATTTGGTTTGGTGGGAACCTCAAAAGAATAACTCTGTAAATGATAGACCCAACCTAATAGAAAAAACCACCATACAAAGTAGGTAAATACAAAATTCAAAACCAAACACAGGAGACAAACACTGTCAGAAAGATTCAAACCAAAAAATTCGAAATCTTCGTTCCATAAGATTAAAAAATAAAATTTGAAATTGAAAATTTGAACCAACCACTGACACACCACTTTGGGAATCACATCGTCTACCATCATGAAGCACCTTGGACGACACTACCAACCTGTTAACCACATCAAGATCTTGTCAACCAAATCTCCATCCCATCACTGTTGGAGTCCATCATCCCCACCATAATCAACCAAAATGAAATACCATAAAGTATCATAACACTAGCAAGGAACCCCTGAAAACCATCATCAACATTTCATTTCACCATAATCATTGACAAAAACACACAGAGAACCAAAAGATCCCATGCTAGAGAACCTAAGGCCGCCTTCATCCTCCTAAAGCCAACAAATATGAAACCACCATGAGTTTCAAGACCAATCAAAATCACATTCCAAATCACTGAGGATACCACAATAAAAATCCACCTCAGAGAGAGTGGTGGAGACCTAGATGCAGAGTAGAGAAACAGGTGGATGAAGACCACGAAGGAGCTCATCTGTGAGACCTCCCAAAAATAGACCCAAAAATGAAACCAAAGCACCCAAAATAGAAAAAATAACACTGAAAACAAGAAATAATACTAAATGGAAAAACATAAAATGGGGATGAAACCCTAATAGATTCCATAACTGAGACAAAAGAAGGAAAAATAGGGGATGAAACCCTAAAATAGAAGGCAAGAAAATGTCAGGAGAACCCAAAACCACAAAGACTCATCCCAAAACCTCTGAGTATATAATGATCATATATGACCTGGAGGAGAGAAATGGAACGCAAGGTTAGAGCATGGAACAATGGACTAGGGTATGATCGGAGCACCTCCAATGAAGAAAAATTGAAGAATAGGACCAAGGAGAAAACAGGTGCAGACCAGCCGTAGAAGGAAGTAGGGGAAAGAACCCTAGGAGAATCCATGGAAGAAGTTGGGAAAAGATGAGGGAGATGAAAATAAGTGAGGAAGACTGAATGGAGAGGATATTCAAGAGAAAACCATAGATGCTGAGAGGGTGGAGCAAGTGGGAGAGAAGTGAGAGCTGTGGGAATGCAGATAAACTTGATGTTTAATTATTACATTATATGCTCTCTTTTATGTGATACTTGGTGAGAGTTATCCACGGTGAGGTTGGGAACTGAGTATAACTATTTAGTTGAAAAGTTTTTTTTACATTTGTTCACTATGCTTTAGCATGATTTCATTATATTTTTCATGAGAATCTCTGGGGAGGATCCTATTAAGTGTAATATTATGCTCACCCTACATATATATAAACTATTTTTTCAATCATCTAGAGTAGTTTGTAGATTGGTCTGGATATTACTAGCTCATGTTTTTTTAGGAGATGTTTGGGATTTTTGGACGCTACCATTTTTATCTTTTTGGTACTTGTAGTTTCTGTTTCAGTTGTTATAGTATTATATGAAATTTCATGTATGAACATGGGATATATATATATATATATATATATATATATATATATATATCTTAGTAGGATTTTTTTGTTTATTAATCATATCTGTCTCTTCCACAAATTCTCTTAAAGGGTAATTCCTCTCATATATATGCTTATTATAACCTCAGTGCTAGTTACCAACCTGGGACCTACTAGAGGTGGGACTCAAAAAGTCACCATCTTCCATCTCTCATTGCCATCCAAGGAGGGATATAATTTTGGGGTTGGAGTCTTAATAGAGTGGTATCAGAGGTTTAGGTTGAGGGATAGTATGGATTTTGGAGTTAGGTTAATGTGAGGTTGCATGGGTTGGTAGAAAAATGGTTTCAGCTACATTTAGTAAGAAATATAAACATGGGATACCCAATAATGCACAGGTATTTAGGACCCCATGGGATCTTATGAATGGACCTTTATGTTTATTAATCCTACTAAATAAAGTTATACTAGTTGTAGGGTAAATACCTAGGAAATTAGCATGCATCATTTTTCTTTATGTCCATGTTTAAAATGGGTAGACATTGGGATAGGTTAAAAAATTAACAAGATAATAATTAATTAATTAATTAATTTTAAGTATTCCATATTCGATGTTTAGGTGCTCTAATAATTTCTTCATTTTTAGGCATGGATCCAGGTCAATCCCCTTGTCAGGTTCATACTGAATATTTTCAACATGATATTCCAATATATCACCACAGATTAGAGGTCGATGATGATGATACATGGAGGAGGACACTCCGAGAGTTTCAATGCCATAGTCTACAAAAGTATAAAGGGTCTATTTCAAATTCAGTCCCAAAAGACTAGTTATAGAAGCTTGATATAGATTTCACTTTGATCTATCCTTGGAAAGAGTGTTGGGTCTCATTGGATATAATTATGATGCATTCTTAAGTGAGGTAGTGGTGGTTCTTATTCCTCATGGATCACAAGGAGTTGGCAGTCTCATGGGAGATGTTCTTAGACTAGTTCCGATAAGTGTTTATTTTATCAACCATAAATGAGGTTAGTTGTTCGGAACTGTTTACCCATCGAAAGGGGAGTTCCATTATGAAATATTTCGGGATTCATTTCAATAAACATCTATGATATGATTAGAACCTTTTTTAGATAAGGATTAAATGTGAGGTATTTTTACCAGGATTTTTGTAAAGATATAGAGGCGATTCACCCCATTTATGTTGAAGACATATTTCAAGGTGCTAGAAAGAGAAGAGGTTATTAAGAGTATGTTGGATATAACTAGATAATTATGATAAAGGAGTTATTAAGATTCCTACTGAAGAAAATTTGTGGTCTAGGATTCCAAATTGTCAGGAAAAACGAGCTTCCAGTCATTCAAGTGTAGGTCCAAACCCTTATCATCTCTTTACTCTGGGGTGGAAACTCTTATACCATTTCCAAGGGATCAAAGGCCTGTTTTTGTTATATAGGCCAAGGTCTTAAGTGGTGATGGTGACTGAACTTTTTTAGAAGTCAACATGTGCTAGTTTTTCTACTTTAGGTTCCTCTATTGAGGCAGTTTTAGTGAAGGTAGAAATAATAGAGTGTTCCGGTTTGGGATCAACAGAGAGGATATGGGGTAGGCATAAGACATCGCTGAGATGCTCCCCATACTCGTATAGTAATGCATTTCCATAGAGGTGGTCATCAATATGGTTTGAGAGATTTTGGATTGGGTCATGGTTAGCAGCATGCTTTAGTGTTTCCAGCACCAGGAAATCCATATGTTGTTTGAGGTGCCCTTTGCTTATTTTCTACATGGGTGCATAATTTTTTTGGTTGAAGGGTGATGTGATCATTTTTATCACCTATGTTTTCCCATGCATTTGGACTTGAAGTAGTGAGGCTTCCAATTCCATTTTCATTGACTAATCTAGTTGAAGGTTGAGTTTACTTTTATGAAGTATATAAAGACTGTCAGATAGTGTTGGGGTAGCACTGCTCCTGGGAATATTTTTTATGTTTATAGATATAGTCATATGAAATCAACCTTAGAATGTATTTGTTGTATTTCATAGAGGCTTTCATGGATTACTTCAGGAGTTATATTGTATTCTATGATGTTGATAGACAGCCAACATTGTTTGTTATTGAGCGAGACACAAATATGGGTTAGAGGCAAGTTCCTTCCTTTTCATATTTTATGGATGAGAGGATTTTGTGTTCAATAGAGGTTCAACTATAAGTGTTTCCCAGGGTTATAGAAGAGTACACTGATTCCTTTCCAGAGGAGTTTGTCGCATTACCCTCTGAATAAGAGATCATGTTTGAGATCAAGCTACAACTAGGTGTGTCTCCTATCTTGATGTATCCATATAGGGTGGTTGCTTCTAAGTTGTGGGAGTTGTGAGTATAACAAGATGGTCTATTGAAACAAGTTTTTGATCATTCGAGTGCATCAACTTGGGGTGCATTAGTTTTGTTTGTGAAGAAGGTTGATAGATGTTTTCAGATATGTAATGATTATCATTTTTTGAAAAAAAGTAATATTGAAGAATTACTATCCATTTCCATGGATTTATAATTTATTTGATCATATGAAGGTAGAATGTTGGTTCTTGAAGATCAATCTATGATCAGGATATCATCAGATGCTAGTGAATGATGAGTATATTAAGAAAACTTCTTTCTATTTTCGTCATGGGAATTATCTGCTCAATGTGATTTTGTTCGGTGTGATGAATTCTACATCGATGTTCATGGGGTTGATGAAGTAACTACTCAGATAGTACATGGATATGATTTTGGTGGTTTTTAATAATGAGATCCTTGTGTACTTCGTGTCTGAGGAGGATCATGTAGAGAATCTTCATTCCTTTTTGTGAGTTCTTCATCATGATTACCTATTTGGGAGGTCATCAAAGTGTGATTTTTGTTCTTATTAAGTATGTTTCTTGGGGAATGTTGTGTTCTAGTAGGTATTTTTGGTGGATCCTTCAAAGATAGATTCGGTTACGTCTTGGGAAGCACCCAAGAAAGTGGAAAAGGTGTGGTGTTTCATTGGTCTTGGAAGATATTACATGAGGTTCATAGATGATTTATCCTTAGTTTAAACTCCTCTTACAACCTTTAATCATAAGGATTAGTTGTTCTTGTGGGATGAACATTGATAGAAGATTTTGAGTTCCTGAAGTAGAAGTTGGTCAGTGGTCTAGTCCTTTTTTTTAGTAGAGGGATTCAGTTTGAGGTTTCCTATAACAATTGACATCTTAGATTGGATTTTTTTTATATAATAGATATTGGTTATTTATTATGGGTATTATCAGTTACATTCCTACGAGAATAACTATTCTACCCATGATCTTCAGTTGGTGGTAGTGGTGTTTTCATCGAAGTTGTGGTGGAATTACCTCATTAGAGAGTGGTTTTTGATTTTCACTGACCATAATAGCCTAATTATATCTTTAAAAAACATGAAATAAACATGTTTTAGCATTGGTGGATGGAATTCTTGCAATATTATGACTTCTTAATTTAATATACTCTAGGAAATGGAAATTATTTAGCTAATTATCTAAGTAGGAAGTCACATAGTGATACCATGAATAAATCTAGTGATTCTTAGAGAGTGATGGAATAACTCTTAGCGATTCATCTAGATATAGAAGAGGTTAGAGTTAGAGGTTGTCTTTTCCAGATAATGGAATAGTCATATTTGGTGCAGCAGGTGGAGGAGTCCCGGTTGGGGGATTCTGAGGTGGATCTCTGGAGGGGCCGTGTTTTTTTATATGCCCCTAATGGTTATTATGAGGATGGAAACATTGGGTGTTTCTCTAGGGAAGTTTTTTAATTCCATAAATTATGCATGATATAGTTCTCTATGAGTTCCATAGATAATCATTGGAATTGCATATTAGTGTGAAAAAGATATATTATGTTTTGAGCGGTCACTTTTTATGGAATGGGTGGATGAATGTAGTTATGGATTTTGTTTCTCATATTTTTTTTCTTCTAGAAGGTGAAGGCCAATCACCTTGTTCCTGGTGGTTTTCTCTAGCTGTTAAATGTTCCCCAATGGAAGGGGGAGGAAATCTAGATGGATGTTGTTACTAGTTTTCCCCAAGGTCAAGGAGGATATGATGTTGTAAGGGGGATAGTGGATCATTTGAAAAAATAATCCCACTTTTTAGTGATTAGGGAGTCGAGATTATTAGATGATTTTCAAGGAAGAATCTATAGGAGGCAGTGCGACTCCATGGATTCTTGAGGATGATCGTATCTGATTGGGATATTAATTTTACCTCAAGGATATGGAGAGATCTCCAACATTCTTTTGGATCTTATTTATTCCTTATCATTACTTTTTATCCATAAATTGAAAATACGATAGAATGGACCATCCAAACACTTGAGAACACGTTGTCATTTTATTTATTGGATTTTGGAGAATTATGGATGAGTCACCTTACCTTTGTCGAGTTTTCTTACAATAATATTTTCCATTCCACCAGTAGTACGACATCATTTTAAGATTTTTAAGGTTGAACTTTCCATTCTCCATTGTACTAGAGTGGGGTCATATTGGTAGCCATTTTCATGTCTTAACTAGTAAAAAATATGAAAAATAAGGTTCATGTAATTCATGAGAGGATAAAGGTAGCACAGGACTACCAAAAAATCAATTTTGATCATATGAGGAGGCCTTTGAAGTTTAATTTTAGAGATCATGTGTTCTTGATTGTGACTCCTCGTCATGGTTAGTGACGGTGTGTTCATAGGATTAAGCTTTCTCTCTGGTTTGTTAGTACTTTAAAGGTGTTAGATCTTGTTAGACTTGTGGCGTACCATATAGAAATTCCCCCATAGATGATTCAGGTACACAATGTTCATCACATGTCCCAAATCCATATTAATCTTTATAATGTATTTCATGTCATCAATTGGGGTGAGATAAGTGTGGACGATGATCTGTATGACAACCCCTATATTTATTACACATTAATTCATGATATATTATAAAAGAAAAAAAATATTACAACCAATAAGATTGAGAAGTATAGCGTCTTTGGGTAATTAGGTACATGAAATTACAACTAAAAAATAGGTGGTACTTTTTAATCATTTAAAAGTTCATTAACAGGCTCATAATATTATAAAATTCTTAAAACTTCATGGGGTAACCTGGGGACATACATAAGAAATGGGTGAGTTATAAATCTTATGATGGGGATCAACATGGAATAACATAAAGAAATTATTAAATTTCATATAATAAGAATTTTAATGTGATATAAAATGGGTGGTAATCTTAAACATGAACAAAGATGCGTGATATAATATAATAACATAAAGGAAACATGGGAAAGCAGAAACAACTTTAAACATTTCATCATAAAAATAGGTCAAGGCTAACTGCCAATATATCATAACATTGTGGAAAAATTTCCATAGTAGATTAGGTTCACTACCAAATCCCATACATGATGCATCATGAGATTAAAACATTACCCAATTCATTGGATCATTATATAATTAGGGGTGCACCCTTAACTTTCATATCTTGTACATGCATTAGTGTTCCACATAGATCATATATCATAAGGATGTATTTCAGGAATTTTAACCATGTGATAAAGTATTTTGGGTTACATATATTGAATTACCTAATTAATGAAGGATATGTACATCTATATAATTATTCTTGAGTGGAAATGGGGGTGGATATTCACAATGTGATCATTTGGCATGAAAACCCATAATGAAATTTTGGCATCATAACAACTATACTTAAAGATTCATAAAATGGTTTAATGAAAGAGAAATGGGTATCCCATTATTTTCAAATAAAATAAACTATAATAGGTATGTGTAAAAACATATCCCAACTTATGAATTATAAATAAAATGCATAAAATGGAGAATATGTTTGAATAAATAGGTGAAGGAAAGGATCCCATATTAAATTTTATCATAGTAACGTCTTACGTAAATTCTATAATGAGAAGGGATAAATGATCTATAATTATTATAACATAAATTTTAAAGTATGTGGATATTTATAAAGTCATGAAAATGTAACCAATTGTGATTCAAAAAGGTCTAACTACAAATAAGTTACTTGAATTGAAAAGAAGAGATAAAGGTCCCTTACTAAATTTCGACATAGTAATGGCTTAGGAAAATTATATAATTAGAGGGGATAAATGATCTATCATTAAATAAATTTGATAGTATATGGATATTTATAAATTCATGACAACATAATCAACTAATAATCAAAAGGATAATTACAAGGAAGGTTTTTTATTGGAAAATAATAGAGGTAATTCCCTTTCCTTGAGAGGCGATTCAAAAAGATTAGGAGCATCTTCTTGAGAGATTGGGCGGAACATTAGGAGGACTATAGAGAGGGGAGGGTATAGTAAGGCCATGCTACAAGGTTTTTTATTGAAGATGAATTGGATATTTTGTGGGTTTATATAGTAAAAGATGGGGGATTTCTTTAAAATATTATCCTTGGTGATGTGGAAGTGATTCATGTTCATAAAAAAATTATTTTAAAACCTTAAAATATAATATAGGTTTTGGAGGACTCATAAAGGCTTAATAAGATTAATAAGATAACCTAAAAAAACATTTTTTAAAGTATAAAAATATATATGGTCTTTTATATATTTTATATCATTTATTACATCACTTTTGGGTCATTATGATGTCATAATACACACTGTGTATTTATATTTTATTTAATTTTTACCTAAAAATAGATTGTCTCAAAAATTATAAAAAAAGTCACCATTGGATAATTTTGAAATGATGATTCTAAAAATGATATTTATTTCCTCAAAATAATTTTCTAAATATGTAAATTTCCACTTTTAAAAATAAAATTGATTTTTATGAGAAATGCTTGGTTTTTTAACAATAAAAGTTGTCAAACCCTTATAAAAATAACATTTAATTTCATAAAAATTATATTATAATTTATATTGAATAAAAAATTATTTATTTTATTATTTTATTAAAATATATTTTATTTTTAAAATTCTTTAATTCATCAAAAACTAATATATTAATTTAAATTTCATATTCAAAAAATACATTTTGTGTTTTATCATTTCAAAATCGAAATAATTTACAAAGTAACAAAAATAAGAAGTAAACAAATTCATTATTCTATAGAATATACATATTCATATTATTAGGGTCTTGATATATAGTCATTTATTATACAAAAAAAAATCCCTAAGGGTAAGGTACGTGATGGTGAGATTTTCAGGGGTGGTTCGATGTACATGGTTTGGGTCCTAATCTTGATGACCCTGAACTTCTCCCATAAAAACTTTCACTCATGCATCAGTTGTTAGATCTAAAATTGAGATTGTTTAAGGTAAAATCTTAGTGATTCTATCTCCCTTATAATCTCCAATAAATTAGCTTTATAAGGTATGATCCTACTAGTTCAGGCTATCACTTCCTTTTTCTTTGTCAATTAGATTTCTCAAAATATAATATTTATACTAATCATGTGATCATTGTTTAATAGTTATAATTATTAATGGTCTTTTAATCATTATACGATATAATAAAACCAAATAATTTCATGTGTTTTCTATATCCATAACAGGTCATTTAATTCAATCAAAAATATAATTGTTTTTATAAAAGTTTAGGTGATTAAAAGCTTCCCCCATTCAGAAATGTTCCCTAAAAAATTTAATTTAATACACTAAAATAGATGAGGTTAATTTAGTATCATCACTTCTTCTAGTTTCTACATCACTTCTCCAAACATGGGATTTATACATAGCACTTTGACCACGAGAATTTTATTATTTCATATACCTTTGTCTCTATGATATAAAATCTTCACCGGATGCTCCTCATATGAAAGATCATTATCCAATGGTACCATATCTAGATTTGAAATATATAAGGGGTCTGTTATATTCTTCCTTAATAGGGATACATAGAAAAAATCATTGACATGAGATAGGTTAAGTGGGAGTGTTAGTTGATAGGACACAACTCCAATTCAGTCAAGGATCTCTAAGGTTCCAATGTATCTTAGACTAAGCTTTCCATTATTCCCCAATATGATGAATTTATTCCATAGATATATGCAGAAGAATAACTTATCTCCAACCTCAATCTCCCAATTTTGTTAATAATTTTCTACATTCTCTTATGTTGACTCAAAGTAGCACTAATGTTCTACTAAATGGTTTTAACCTTTTCCACCACTCCCTCGACCATTTCAGGACCCAACAGTTTGTGTTCACCAACTTCATCCTATAATTCAAGTGTTCTTCATATATTACCATAAATGGATTCATAGGGATCCATTTGGATTCATGAGTGGAAACTATATTGTATGACGACTTGACCAGAGGAATATGTTTATCTCATACTCCTTTGAAGTCTATTGATAATTATCTCATTATATCCTTTCATGTTTGTATATTCTACTAATATTAGACATCAGTTTGAGGGTGATAAGACATGATAAATTTAAACTCGTTATTTAGAGCATGTTGGACACTCTTACATAACTTAGATATAAATATTGTATATTGGTCAGATACAATTGATAATGGTGTTTCATGTAGCCTCACTACTTCTCTAATGTATATCCTTTCAAGTTGATCAAGTGTGAAGTTATCCTAGATTGAAATTAAGTGAGGAGTCTTTGAAAGATGATTCACCACAACCCATATAGAATTATTTACTTTGGATTTCTTCATAGTACTAGTAATAAATTCCATAGTTATGTCATTCCATTTTAATATAGTTTTGGGTAATGCTTGTATCATCCCCTTGGATTTTATCCTTTCAACCTTCACCTACTGACATACAAGACACCTTGATGAATATTTCATGATCCTCTTCTTCATATTGTACAACAAATAGTGCTCTCATAGATCTCAATACATCTTTGTGATCCCTGTATAGATGGAGAAGGTATGGTTATGTGCATCATCCAATAACTCATTATTTAACCAAAAATTTCATGGTACACATAGTTATGAACCAAATAATACAACTCCTTCTTCATTGATTTTTTAACTTTAAGGATTTAACTCTTATTATAGCATCCACCTTCTTCTGAATTTCCACATTGTATCTTTGAGAATACTTTATCTTCTCTGGAAGGAATGGTTGATAAATCATTTATTAAAGGATTGATTATGTTACTTCCTTTGTGATACCCATTTCAGTTCTTTTCAAGTCTAAGAAGATCGAATACTTCTTAATTATCATCAATGATAAAATTTTCATACCCTTTCTACATAGAGTTTCCGCCACATTATTTTCTTTCCTAGGATGGTATTTGATTGATCAATCATAGTCTTTAATCATCTCTAATCATTTTCAATGGAGTATATTCATCTATTTTTGTGTGAATATATACTTTGGGGTCTTATGATCCATATATATTTAATACTTCTTCCCAAAGAGATAAAAGGCCACCATATTTTAAGTGTGAATATTATTATAGATAAATCCAGACCAAGCTTAGATAGTTTTGTTCATGAAATTTTGATTTCATTGGTTCAAAAATTATCACATTATCATTCTTTATTGGTACATGTCCTAATCCCTTCATCAAAACATCACAGTATAGAAGGAATGGTTACCCACTCATGGGTAGAATAAGTACAACTATAGTAATAAACCTCTTTATCAACTCCTTGAAGCTCTCTACACATTCATTATTCCAAAAAAACTTGACTCCCTTCCAAATTATCTTGGTTAATGATTTTGAAAATCATGATAAATTTCTCACAAATAAATGATAGTACCTAGCAAATCAATAGAAACCACATATTTTTGTCACACTAGTTGATAATGGAAATCCTTTAATTGAATCTATCTTTTAAGGTTCAATATATATCCAATTTAGTTTGATAATTTTCCCCACTTATGGTATAGCCTTCAACCAGAACTCACATTAGATAATTTTTATAAGAATCCTCCTTTTGTGAGTCCTTTATCACAGTGCTTATATTCTCCTCATGCTCAACCTTGATTTTTCTGTACATTAGAATATCATCTATAAATAATACCATAAAATTTTCAAGGTATTCTCTAAATACTATATTCATCAAGTCCCTGAATATTTTTGGAACATTAGTGAATCCAAATGTCATTACTATGAACTCATATTGCTTGTACCATGTATGGAATGTAGTCATGGGGATATCATCCTTCTTCATCTTTATTTGATAATACCCTGACTAAAGATCCACGTTGAAGAAATATTGGGATCCATGTACCTGATCAAACAAGTCATAAATAAGTGTAATAGGATACGTTTTCTTTATCATGGTCTTGTTGAGCTCATGATAATCAATACAAATGCACATTAACCCATCCATCTTCTTGATAAAGAGGACCGGTGCACCCCAAGGTGAAGAACATGGGAGTATGCTCCCTTTATCTAAATTCTCATGTAGTTTCTTATTTTTCTCCTAGTGTTCTAAAACTTCCTTCCTATATGGATTCTTGGATGTAATAAAAGAACCAAGTATATGCTTGATTGAAAATTTAACTTCTCATCTAGGAGGAAGACTAGACAATTCTTTAACAATCACATCAGTGTATTCCCTCACAATGGGCATTTCCTCAAGGATGACTTTTTTCCTTAGACTCGATAATTTTATCTAAATACACATTATCATAGGGAAATAATATACATGCTTCAGATTTTGGTTTTAAAAAAGATTCATCCTCTTCCTTGCACTTGTACCGAATCAGAGTGTGATTCATAATGCGGAAAGTGATTTCATTCTCATGAAAATTATTATGGATCTATGTATGGAAAGTCAATACATACATATAATTGAATCAAATTCCACCAATGGGATTATCAAAAGGTTCTCTAGGAATTTCATCTTATAAATTTTGATAGGTGAGGAGTTGTATACTTAGGATACAATAATTTCATCATTTTATATTTTCACTAATAGCTCTACTTCTATGTTCTATGGTAGTGCTTGAATAGTTATACTAAACTTTATTGATGTGAAGGAATGTTTAGAACTATAATAAAAAAGTACATTTTTATATTATTTAATGAAAAACTACCATAATTAACACTATTTATTTTCTGGGATCCACCTTAGTGGTTTTGATGGCATAATCTTTCCCTTTCTACCATGGAGGTAGTTGGAATTAATTATCTTTGACCACCCTTGGATTAGTGCATTAGTTTAAAAAGATTCCTTATTCCTTGTAGTTTAAACATTGGAAATTAGGTTTAGGTTTAACTAGAGAAATCCTTTATTCCATTATATTGGTATGTTTCTATCATCAGAAATCTCTAGCTAGGTGTCATTACTTTCAATACCTGTAGCATTTACTCATCCCCTTAAACAAATTTCTAGGGTGCTTCTATCCATACTTTTTGACAAGTGGAGTGTTGAAATTTCTTACCTCCATTTGATTTATCAATTTTTCCTCCATAATTAAACTCCAATTTCCATATCTTATCCCTCTGATACCCTTAACATTTTATAATCTCTATTTTGACTTTGAGGGAACACTGTAAAATTTCCTCATAGATATCAAAGTCTCTAATTTCTAGGGAATATTGTAGTCTTAGTTTTATCCCACAAAATAAGTTGTTAACTTTCATTTATGGGAAATAAAAAATATGAAGGCATATCATGAAAGTATTGGGAGGTTTTATTAATACATCCCAATGGATTCATCATATTTTTTAATGATCCAAACGAAATACATTTCTATTTTATTTCTGAGAGTATAAGGAAAATATTTATCAAATTTTTTTTACAGAACTCCTTCCACCCTGTTACTTTGATCTTTTCTCCATCATTCATATTCTTGATCAATTTCAAACACTAATCATCTTCTCCATCCATATGATAAATATATTGAATTATATTACCCTTCTCGTAACATTAAATGATGGAGAATATCATCTCAATGGATTTGATCCATTACTCCATGATTAAGGTATCAAATGATCCCCTGAAATTCGAAGGAATTTTTCATATAAAGGCCTCAATATCATATTGTTCATTCTTTTTGGGATTTTTAAATTCCACCTAATTAAGGATTATATTCAGAAACTAATTCAAATGAGAGAGTATCTTCACAAATTTTGTGATTCCTACTCTAATCGGGTTTTACATATCATTTGTAAAATCATCACATTTCTCTTCACATTGGTTGTTTACTTAGTTCCTTTTATTTCTGGCCAATGTCTAGAATAAAATGAAAATTAGGTATGATAAATTTTAAACTATTAAACACATAATCTGAATCCCAATAGCATTAAAGGGATAATTTATAAATGATATATATTTATTTAACTTAAGAATTTTTAAGATTCAATCTATGTTATCCATGATCTATTTGCTATCATATACTCTTATGAAAATTTTGTTTCCCTTAATAGTGGTTCATAATAATATTTTTGAATTTACCAATGCATATCCCCCAGAAGTGTCAAACCTGTGTGTACCAAGGCTCGTTATCGTGCACTAAGTGATGAATGAGTCTAGCTCAATCACCATTTTTTGGATTATTATCCATAGCTACCACTATTCTAGAGTCACATCTAGATGTAGTATCTATAAAAAGATATGTTTTCTTAGAAAATAATTACTCTACAATTTACCAAAATTTAGGTTTTTTCCTTTTATTTTGTCTTATCCCTAATTATTTTTCTAGTGTTTTCTAATCATAATCCTAAAAATAACTATACTTTCCTTTGATACCAACTATGACAACCCTTTTCTTTATTACACATGAATTCATGATTTATTACAAAATAACACACATATTAGTACCCATAATATCGATAAGTATAGTGTATTTGGGTAATTAGGTACATTACATTACAACTTTAGAGCAGGTGGTATATCAGCATTATTGAAAACTTTCTTAACATGATCATAATATTCCATTATTCTTAAAACTGTATGCAGTAACTTGGGGTCATACATAAGAAAGGGTGGATCTATAAAGTCCAATAATTGAATAAACATGGAATAACATGAAAAAAGTAATAAATTTTTTACAATAGTAATTTAAATGGGACATAAAAGGGGTGAGAATCATAAAAATGAACAAAGAGGCATGATATAACATGACAACATAAAGGCAACATGAAAAATTGGCAACAACTTTAAACGTGACATCATAAACATAGGTCAAGAATAACTAAAAAGACTTTATAAAAGGGTGGAAAAGTCCCATAATGTATTATTTTTACTCCCTAATCACATAAATGACCTCTCACGAGACTTAAATATTATCCAATTTATTTGAGCACTATATAATTCTTGGCCCACTTGTTGCTTTCAGATCTTGTGCATGCATAAGTGTGTCACATATATCATATAACATAAGGATGTATTTAATCAATATTAACCTCATTATAAAGGAGTTTTGGTTAAATACATGTAATTCCATAATTAATAAAGGATAAGTACATCTAAGTGAAGTGGAAATGGGGGTGGATATTCACAACACAATCATTTGGCATGAAAAATCTCAATGAAATTTTGGCAGCATAACAACAGCAATTAAAGAATCATAAAATGGTTTAATGAGATATAAGGGGGTATATTATCATTTTAAAATAAAACATAAATTAATATTTATATGTAAAAAACATATCCAAACATTATTAATTGGAAATAAAATGCATAAAATAAAGAATATTCTTGAATAAAGAGGAGGAGGAAATGACCCCTTACTAAATTTCAGCATAGTAACAGGTTAGGAAAATTCTATAATGAGAGGGGATAAATTATCTATAATTATTAATAAATAAATTATATGTTATATGGATATTTATAAATTCATAACAAACTAACCAATTTAAATTCAGAAAGGGCTAAATATAGAGAATGTACTTGAATTGAAAATGAGAGGGAAAGGCCTATACTAAATTTAAGAATAGTAATGGCTTAGGTAAATGTTATAATGAGAGGGGATAATTAATATATAATTATTATGACATAAATTTTACAGTTGTTTTATATTTATAAAGTCATTAAAACATAACCAATTGAGAATCAAAAGGCTAATTACACGGAAGGTGCTTGAATGGAAAAGAAGAGTGGGAAATCCCTTAACTTGAGAGGGTGATTCCAAAAGCTTGGGGGAATTTTATTGAGAGATTGGGGAACCTTAGGAGGAATATAGAGAGATTAAGTAATATTTATTACATTCTCAAAGGTTTTTAGTGAAGAATAATGGCATCTTGGGAGTGTTTATATAGGAAAAAGAGAGGGGAGTTCTTTTTTATTTCTCAAACATAGGTTTTGGAATCTATATAATAACGCAATCAAAACAAAAAGCATATCACTATTTTTTCCCATGTTTTCTTCCAAAGAAAAATTTATTTCATTATTTTATTATTATAATGGATGAAATCATTGAAATATTTCCATTGGTGATGTGGAAGTGAGTCCTGTTAAAAAATAAATGATTTCAAAGCCATAAAATATAATATAGGTTTTAGAGGATTCAAAAAGGCTATATAAAATTAATAAAATAAACTCATGAACACATTATTTTAATGTGAAAACATAAATTTGGTTATGGATACATTTTATTGCATTTACTATGTCACTTTTGGGTCATTGTGATGTCATAATACAAACCATGTATTTATATCATATTTATTTTTTAAAGGAAAAATCAATTATCTCATAATATTATGAAAAAAATCACCAATAGATAATTTTGACAAGTTTATTCTAAAAATAATATTAATTTCATAAAAATAATTTTATAAATATGTTAATTTTATCTTTTAAAATAATAATCAAAATTTATTGAGAAATGATAGGTTTTTTTATAATAAATTTTTTTGAACCCTTATAAAAATTACATTTGATTTCATAAAAATTATATTATCATTTATATTTAATAAAAATGTTTAATTATATTAATTTATTAGAATATAATTTCTTATTTCATGATTCCATCAAAAATTAATACCATAAATGAAATTTCATATTAAAAATATACAATTTGTGATTTATCATTTCAAAATAGAAATCATTTATAAAGTAATGAAAATAAGAGGTAAATATATTCATTATTCTACACCACATAAAAATTCATATTATTGGGTTCATGATACATATCTCTTTATTACACCAATAAAAACATTAAGGTTGAGGTTCATGATGGTGTGATTTTCATGGGGTGGTTCGATGTACATGGTTTGAGTTGTGATCTCGAGGAGCTTGAACTTCTCCTATAACAATGTTTTTCTTGTGATTTTGTTGTTGAATCATGTATTGGGATTGGTCAAGGTAAAATCCTAGTGATTCTATCTCCCTGTGAAGATACAATAAATAGGCTTCATATATTATGATCCTACTGGTGAAGGCCTTCACTTTCATTGTCTATGTCAATGAGATTTATCAAAATATTATATTTATACTGATCATATGATCACTATTTGATGGCTATATTATCAATGGTTATGGTTCTTCATGGTATTTTTAATTCTGATAGGGTATAAAAAAAAATTCATTTTCTTTCTATAACCATAATAGGGAATTTAATTCAATAATAAAGGGAATTTTATTTATAAAATTTGGGGTCACTACAATTTTCCCCCTTTAGAAACTTCACCATCAGAATTTTCATGTCACACGATAAAAAATAAGAGGGTAATTATATTTTATCACTTCCTATAGTTCCCACATTGCTTCTTCAAACTTGTATTTTCTATATAGCACTTTGACTAGGGGCATTTTCTTAATTCATATAACTTTATCTTTACGATCTAATATCTCTACTATATACTCCTCATATAAAAGATCAATATTAAATGGTAAAACCTCTATATTTAGAATAATTGAGAGTTCCGGTATGTACCTTCTCAAGAGGGATACATGGAACACATCATGTACTTTAAATAGGTTAGGTGAGATTGTTAGTAGATAACCCACCTCTCGGATGAAATCATGGACCTCATATGGATTGATGTATCTTAGACTAATCTTTCCCCTCTTCCCAAATCACATGAATTTCTTCCATAGATATATGAGGAGGGATACCTTATCTCTAACCACAAACTCCCAGTCTCATAAATGATTTTTAGCATAGCTCTTCTATCGACTATGAGTATTCCTGATGTGTTTCTAAATGGTTTTTACCTTTTCCACCATGTCCTCAACAATTTCAAGACCCATAAATTTATGTTCACCAACTTAATCTCAGTATAAATGTGTTCTGTATCTCTTACCATAAATGTATTCATACAGAGCCATTTGGATTCTTGATTGGAAACTGTTATTGTATGAAAACTTGATAAGAGAAAGATGTTGATCCCATAAACCTTTTAAGTCTACTAAGAAATATCTCAACATTACCTCGACTGTTCAGGTAGTCCACTAATATTGGATATCAATTTAAGGGTGATAATTCATGTTGAAGTTAAACTCAGTTTTTAGAGTGTGTTGGAGAATATTCTAGAAAATGGATGTTATTCTTGGATCATGATCAGATAAATTTATAGTTTTGTTCTATGTAGAATCACCACTTATCTAATGTATATCATTTCATTTTTATTGAGTGATAATTCCTCTCTAGTTTCAATTAAGTGAGAAGACATTGAATGAAGATCCACCACAACTCATATAGCATTATTCCCTCCTGGTTTCTTTGGAAGAGTAGTGACAAAGTTCATAGTTATGTTTTCCAATTTACATATAAGAATGGGTAAGGGTTTCATAATCCCTTGTATTTTTTCCTTTCAGTATTCACTTGATGACATATAAGACACCTTGACATATATTCCCTGATCTCCGTGTTTATTTTGTCACACTAATAGTGCTCTTAGAGATCTCGATACATCTTTGTGCTCCCTAGATGGATGGATAAGGTCAAACTATGTGCACCATACAATATATCATTCTTTAAACCATGATTTTATGGTATACATAATCATAACCCAAATCTTACAACTCCTTATTAATTAGTTTTGAACTCTGAGTATTCCCCTTTTCTTATTGCATCCACTTACTCCTAAATTTCCACATCATCTCATTGAGAATCCTTTATCTTCTTTATAAGGGATTGCTGGTCATTCCTTTGTGAAATCATTGATTATGTTCCTTCATTTATAATCCCCATGTCTATATTTTTCAAGTCTAATAAGATTAAGTCCTTATCAATTATAATCAATGATAAAATTACTGAATCCTTTCTACATAGAGAATCCTCTATATTATTTTCTTTCCCATGATGGCAGTGGACTGAGCAGTCGTAGTCCTTAATCAACTCTAACCATATTCACTGGCACAAATTCATCTCTTTCTATGTGAATATATACTTTTGGAAATTATTATCCATATATATTTCACAATTATCCCCAAAGAGATAATGTTGATATATTTTCAACATGAAGATTACTATTTCCAACTCTAGATCAAGTGTTGGGTATTTCTGTTCATGAACATTCAAGTTCCTTGAAGCATAGACTATCAATTTTTCATTCTACATTAGTATATAGTGCAATCTCTTCATTGAATCATATTTTTATACCATGAAAGGTTCCCCACTTAGGGGTAGTATAAGTACATGTGTAGTGATAATCCTCTTTTTCAACTCCTTAAATATATCTTTACATTCATAATTCCAAACAAATATAACTCCCATCCGAATTATCTTGGTTAGAGGGTTTCAAAATCATGATAAATTTTTCACAAATCGATGATAGTACCCATATAATCCAAAAAAAATCACATATTTTTATCACAGTGGTTGATCTTAGAAATCCTTCAATTTTCACTTTCTTTAAAGGTTCCACATATATCTCATTTCTTGTGATAATTTTCCTGATGAATGAGACTTCCTTCCACTATAATTCATATTTACTATACTTTCCATAAATCTTCTCCTTTCAAAATGTCTTTAGCATATTTCTCAAATGCTCCTCATGCTTCTCTTTTATTTTGGAGTATGATATAATACCATCTATAAATACTAACATAAATTTAATGAGGTAATCTTTCATGACTCTATTCATCAAGTCCATAAATATTATTAGATCATTGGTGATTCTGAATGGTATTATAATGACCTCTTAGTGCTCATACCTTGTATAAAATTAGTCTTAGGAATATCCTACTTCTTCACCCTTACTTGATAATACCCCAAACAAATATCCACCTTGTAGAAATATTGGGATCCACATAGCTAATTGAATAATTCATCAATCCATGGTAGATGATACCTGTTCTTTATCTTGATCTTTTTGATCTCACGATAATCAATGCAAAGGTGCATTGACACATCCTTATTCTTTATAAAGAGGATCGATGCATTACCAAGGTGAATCACTTGGGAATATAAACTATTTAAGAATATTCACCTATAGTTTCATCTTCTGCTCCTCAAGTTCCACAACATACATTCTATATGGAGTCTTGGATATTGAAAAAGGCCCATGAATAAGATTGATTGAAAATTCAACATCTCGGCTGTTTGGAAGACTAGGTAATTATTTTGGAAACACATTAGTGTATTCCCGCTCAATGGTAATGTCTTCAAGAATGATATTTTCCTTAGACACAATCATTTGAGCTAGATAAACTTTCTTATAGGGTAAAAATATCTATGCTGGAGAAGTTGGTGCTATAGAAGATTCATCCTCTTATTTTAACTTGTACAGAATCCAAATGTGATTCATGATATAGATAGTGTTTTCCTCCTCACATAAATTTATATTGGATATATATATTGAAAGTTAATCCATACCCATAATTACATAAAATTATATTAAATAGAGTATCACAATGTTCACTAGGAAGTTTCGACCATAAATTTTGAGAGGGGAGGAGTTATATATTTGGGATGCCCTAATTTCACCATGTTCCATTTTCACTGATATCTCTACTTACATGTTCTATGGTGGTGTTTAAATTGTTCTAAAAAACATACATGATATGAAGAAAATGTGTGGATCCAGAATAAAAAATCACATTTTCTATTATTGAATGAATAACTAGCATTACTATTGCCACTTTGTTTTTAAGATTCGCCTTAGGGGTTGTGATGGTATAAGATCACCCTTTTTCACTTGGAGGTTGTGGGAATTGATTGTGTTCTACCACCCTTGGGTTAGTTCATTAGTTTGAAAAGTGGCATTGTCCCTTGTAGTTGAAACATTACACAATAGGTTGAGGGTTTACTGGGGAATTAATCTCTTCCATTACATTGGTGGGTTTCTCTCATCAGAAATTTCAAGATAGGTGCCCTTTATTTTTTCACCTAATATATTTCCTCATCCCCCTTCAGGAAATTTCTAGGGTTCTCCTTTACACAATTTTTACAAGTGGGATGTGGAAATTTCTTACCACTGTTAGATTTATCTATCTCACTATCATAATTGAACTCTACTTTATAATTCTTATAATTTTAAGACCCTTGAGATTCACTGATCTCCATTTCAATTTTGAGGTAAAAGCATAAATTTTCCTCCTATCTATCAAAGTCTTGGATCACTAGTGATTCTCATAGACTTAATTTTATCCCAATGAATTAGTGGTCAAATTTTCATTTGGGGTTAATAACAACGTCAGAGGCATGTCGTGCATGTATTATGAAGTATTCCACATAATCCATGATGAATTTTCTATCTTTTTTCTTGATAGAAAGGAAATATATTTCCCTTTTCAGTTGGAGAGTGTGTAGAAAATATTTTTCAAAAAACATTTTTTCGAATTTCTTCCACTTTAAAGCTTAGATATCTTCCTCGGTTTTTTTTCTTGATCAATGTACACCACTAATTAGTTTCTTCCTCCATATGATAAATATCCAGTATGAACTTCTCCTAGTAAGAACATTGAAGGATGGAGAAGATCTTCTAAATGGAGTTTATCCATTTCTCTGTGATTAAGGGATCAAATAATGCATTAAAATTTGGATTCCTTTGTCACAAAAAGGCCTCAATTTCATATTGTTCATTATTAGTGGGGGTTTGGAATTCCTCATGAGTTATGATTATATTAAGAACCTAATTAAAATCAGAGAGTATCATAAAAAATTTCATGATTTCTACTCCCATCGGGTTGGGCATCTCATTCGGGAAGTCATCACAATTCCCTTCACATTGGTTGTTTACTCGATTCCTCCAATTTTTTCCATTTTCTATAATAAAGGGAAAATTATGGATGATTAATTTTAGACTATTAAACACATAATCATGAATCCAATAACATTAAAGGGATAATTTATAAATGGCATGTACTTCCTTGACTTATGAATTTCTTGGATTCAATCTATGTTATCCATGATATATTTTCTAACAAAGGATCTTATAGGCATTTCTTTGTTCCCTTAATAGAGGTTCTTAATGAGATTGTGAATTTATAAAATCACATCCCTTGGAATTTTCATAAAATTTTTGCAGGAAGACCTATTTTCATGCACCTAGTGATGATCGAGTCCAGCTCAATCACAATTTTTGGGGTTATTATCCCTAGGTACCTCTGTGACAGAGCCACATCCACTTGTAGTATTCCAACATGGATGTATTTTCTTGGAAAAAAATTACTCTATACTTTAATAAAATTTAGTAATGTTTTATTATGTTTATTCTTATCCTTAAGGATTTCTCTATAGTTTCCTAATCCTAAACCCCAAAAAACTAGACTTTACTTTGGTACCAACTATTAAAACCCCTATCTCTAATACACATTAATTCATGATTTATTACATAAGAATATACATATTAAAACCTTTATGATTTAAAAGCCTAGTAAATTTGGGTAATTAGTTACATTACATTAAAACTTAAAAATAGGTGGTACATTAGCATTATTGAAAACTTCCTTAACATGCTCATTATATTTTATCATTGTAAAAAATGCATTGGGTAACCTAGGTACATACATAATAAAGGGGTGATATATAAATCCCAGAAAGGCAATAAACATGAAATAACATGGATAAATTATTAAATGTTAGACAATACGTATTTCAATGGGACAAAAGGTGGTGAGAATCATAAGCATGAACCAAGAGGAATGATATATCATGATAAAATAAAGGCAACATGGGAAAGTGGCAACAATGATAAACATGAAATAATAAACATGGGCCAAGGATAACTTCAAAGATGTCATAACATGGTATAAAAATTCCAATAATGGATTAGGTTCCCTCTCTAATACCACACATGATGTCTCATGAGAAAAAAATTACCCAATTCTTTAGAGTGTTATTCAATTTTGGGAGCACCCATCTCTTTTATATAATTTACATTCATAAGTGTTCCACATAGATCATATAACATAGGGGTTAATTTAATCAATTTTAATCCCAAGATCAAATATTTAATGTTACATACATGTAAGTTCTAAATTAATCAATGATAGGTACATCTAGTTGAATAACCTTCAGTCTAAATTGGGGTGGATATTCACAATGCAATCATTTGGTATGAAATCCCAATGTGAAAATCTGGCAGCATACTGGAAATACATAAAGACTCATAAAACAATTTAATGAGATAGAAAGGGGTATATGATCATTCAGATATAAAATATATATTATTAGGTGTGTGGAAAAACATTTTCCAACATTAGGAATTGGAAATAAAAGGCATAAAATGAAGAAGATGCTTGAATAAATAAGAGAAGAAAGGATCCATTACAAAATTTAAGAATAGTAACGACATAGATAAATGATATAATGAGAGACGATAATTGATCACTAATTATTAGGGAAAAAATTGTATAGTAGAAGTATCTTTCTAAATACATAACAACATAACCAATTTTGTTTCAAAAAGGGCTAAATACAAAGAAGGTACTTGAATTGAAAAGAAGAGAGAAAGGTTCCTTACTATTTTTTTGGCATCGTAATGGCTTGGGTAAATAATATAATAAGAGGTGATAAATGATATTTATTATTAGGAAATTAATTGGATATTATATGGATATTTATAAAGTCATGACAACATAACCAATTGAGAATCAAAAAGATAATTACAAGGAAGGCCCTTGAATGGAAAAAAAGATAGGGAAATCACTTACCTTGAGAGGGTGATTCAAAAAGCTTGGGAGAATATTATTGAGATATTGGGGGAAATTTAGAAGTATTATATAGAGGGTATAGTTGATTAAGGAAATTATCCATGGTTTTTGAGTTAAGTGGAATGGGATCTTTGGTTGGTTTATATGGGAAAAGAGAGGGGAGTTCCTTATTATTCCTCAAACATAGGTTTTGGACTATATATAAGAAAGTATTAAAAATTAAAAATATTCCCATGGTTTATAACAAATAGAAGTAGTTTTATTTATTTTATAATTCCATGGTCTCAAATCATTAAAATATTACACTTGGTGATGTGGAAGTGAGTCATGTTCATAAATAAATGATTTTAAAACCATAAAATATAATATAGGTTCTAGAGGATTCATAAAAGATTTATAAAATTCTAAAAAATTACCTAAAAATTATTTTAAAGGTGAAATGTATATTTTGTCTTTTATACCTTTTATAGAATTTATTGTGTCACTTTTCGGTCATTGTAATGTCATAATACATACCATATAATTATATCATATTTTATTTTTACATGAAAATTCAAATGTCTCAAGAAAATATGAAAAAATACCTATTGAATAATTTATACATGATAATTATAAAAATAATATTTATTTTTTCAAAATAATTTTCTAAATATGTGAATTTTGAATTTTGAAATAAGAATTGTCATTTATTGAGAAATGATGGGTTTTTTTATAATAAATGTTTTCAAACCCTTATAAAAATTTCACTTGACTTCATAAAAATTATATTATCATTTATATTTAATAAAAATGGTTTAATTTTATTATTTTATTAAAATATAATTTATTTTTAAAATTCATGAATTTATCAAAAAGGATTGTCTTAATTGAAGTTTCATATTAAACAAAAATAAAATGTGTGTTTTATCATTTACAATCAAAATCATTTTACAAAATATATATAATAACAAGTAAATATATTAATTATTCTATAAAATATAAATATTAATACTATTAGGGTCATGATACATAGGAATTTATTACACCATCAAACACCCTAAGTGTAAGGTGTGCGATGGTGAGTTTTTCATGGGGTGGTTCGAAATACATAGTTTGGTTCATGATCTCTATGATCTTGAACTTCTACCATAAATGGTTTCTCTCATGATTTAATTGTTTTATATCTTAATTTTCTTGGTTAAGGAAAAACAATAGTGATTTTTTCTCCCTTAGAATATCTAATAAATGGGTTTCATAGGGTATGATCCTGTTAATCGAGGTCATCACTTCCTTTTACTGTATCAATTTGATTTATCAAAACCATATATTTATTCTAATCAGATGATCATTGGTAAAAATTTATATTATAAATGGTTATGATGCTTAACCATATTTAAATTCTAATAAGATATAATAAAACCAAAGAATCTCATGTGTTTTCTATAACCATAATAGGTAATTTAATTCAATCATAAATGGAATATTATTTATAAAATTTTGGTTCATTATAATTTGATATTCAAGGAGTAGCTTGTGAAGGTCCAGGACCACCAGGAGAATGATCTGTGGGGATGGGTTTTTCCCTTGGTTTGTGTCTTTTGGTGACATGGTGGCGTAGAGGAGAGTACCTGAGAATGTGAGTCACATATGCGCAATCAATACCCCAAGTTTTTTGATGTTTATCTCTTCTCTTATAATGTTGTTCCCTTATGGACGCTAGCATTTAGAGTTTGTGATATGGTTTTCTCTTGTTGATTGTTATGGATTTACTCTCATTTGAGTGGTATCTCACCCAAGAGAGTGTTACAGATTTGGTTGTTGTTGTTTGGTTTTTCCCTATTTTCCTTGGAGTAAGGTTGTTGAGATATGGAGATGGTAAGGTACTTGAGAGGTATCTTGTGTGGTGGCTGTTCCGATGACCCCCTTTTTTTCACTTTGGTCTAGCTTGGGATTCTCAAGTTTGAGAATTTTTTTAGAAGTATCCATTTTAAGGGCCCATATTCATGTAGACTGACACATTTCATGTTTTCAAAGATTTTGGTTCCTAAATGAGGCATATAGCATGTTTGGAGGGGTTTGGCTGCTAAAATATGGAATTAGGGATAACAAATGGAATGTAAATGTTTTTCACATCATGTATTTTAAGTTTATGAATTTTATAAGGTCTATTTCAAATCTAATAAGAGGTTCATGGATTTTAAGTATGGTTCATGGTGTGTTACACGATGTGTAATATTTCAGGATCAATTGGTTTAAGGAGATTTTTTTAATTGATATCTGAAGCCCAACATTTATATGACATGAAAAAGGTTTTCATGACATGTAAATGCCCTGTGTAGCGTTCTTATAAATGGTATGGTGGATCTAGTTTTCCTCAAACCCTATGAACATCTCTTGAATTATTGGAATTCGGTGACCCTATTTCTAGGAGTGTGTTGAATCCTTCATTAGGGATTGATTCTCGGCCTTCCGTCTTTGATTTGTGGTGATATAAGGTGTGTTCTTTCTTCATTTTCTAGTGATTTATCCCTAATAAGTCTCATTTTCACCCATTTCTTCTCTCTATTATATGTAACTTGATCTCCATTGTTATAATGAGTTTTATTTGTCATTTTCAGTGTGTTTATGTCATGGTTCCTTTAAGAGATCAAATATTCTTGCAGTTTAGGTGATCGAGATCTTGAATTTTGGTATATTATCATGTGAATAATGTCGATACATTTGAGTTAAGTTGTTTTTTTATTCTATTATTTTATTTTCATGAAATTGTAAATTGATCATGGTACATCCCTTTGGATGTAATTAAAATTAACCTAATAAATATTTAACTGGATTAATAAATAATTGGTTAGTGATCACATATTGATGTGATTTATATCATTATGATGGTTTGCCTATTAATTTTATAGATATTTTTATATCTATGTTATACATTGTTATCATATTTTTATTATTTTATTAGCATGTTGAAATTATTAAAGAATGTAAATATGGAATTAATTGATAATTAATTAGAATAAAAAATTGAATAAGAGGAATTTGGTAATCCATTAGTTGATGTAATTTGATGATAATAAAATTGATATGAACATGTGTGTTTAATTAAATGTGATCATCTATTTTATAAATGAAATTGAAAGATAATTTGAATCATGTTTATTCTTTTTATTGATAATAATTGAAAAATTCATGATAAATGAGGAGGTTTTGATGCTTGGAAGCATGTTTAAATTTTTATTTTAATTAATTTGGTAGCTTATTATAGCTAGATACCATATTTTTAACATAGTTTGAAACTGTTAATAATGAATCAGTTAATTCATGATGGAATAAAAACTAGGTGCCTAATAAAGATAACTATTGGGGTTAAAGTTTCTTATTTTATAATGAAGGCCAAAGTGACTTGAGTTTGGAGCTATGAGAGCTTGTTTATGTGTTAAGACTAAATGTATTTTTCTAGAGACCAAATTTTCCTGCTGGATATTCTTCATTGTTTCCTTTTTATTTTTTTATTTGCACTAAATTTGATCTTATATATACCATGTGATATAGGGTGGGAGGCCCTAACTTGATATGATCCTAGGATGGATGGATGATGTGATATGTGGGCTGGGCTACCTAGATGATGTGGTAGTAGTTGACTCATGTGTTGGAGAGATGCATTGTGATGTGTGTGTAGGTGTTATGGATGACACCCGAGATGATAGAACAAGTTTAAGATTACCTCTTAATGTGATGCTAAGATATAGGATTATCTCATGTTAATCTATTAAATGGTTGATGGCTTGGTTTCCTATTTTATCTGTATTACTTTTACCATTTCTTGAGGTAGTTGGGTGTGCTTGGTTGCATATTTTTCTCCTATTGGTAGCTTGGGATAGTTTTCCTAATGTACCTGGATTATGGAATGACACTAATAATGAATAAATAATTCTTAATACATGGGGTTTGTGTTGATAGAATGAAAATTCTGAAAATATGTTAAACTTGATAAACTATGTACTCGGTTTAGATTATGCATGGAGGGCATGGAATTTACTCTGATGATTAATGTAATGTAATATGGAATAATGTTAATGGTTAATTAATGTATAATGAACTTATTAATAGAAGTACATGATAAAAAGGAAATAAGTAATTAATGTATCTCTTTTAAATGATTGTGTGCTTATAGGATATTCAATCTTAGTAGTAGCGGTCAGGAGTTCAAGTGATGGTTAATTCAGTTGAGTCTCGGAATAGGTTATAACCATAGTGTGGTTGTGATATATATTATATCATGTATATTCTATGATTTCATATGCTACCCAACCCATGTTAGTTTGTGAGAGTGACATCTAATTTACTCTAGGAGGGTGTTTTCCTCAATATCCCAGTAGAAGGATGGATGGATGACTACCCTCTTTGGACCCGATCTCTTCTCTTGGAAATTACTTGTGCTGGTATGAATGACTGTTAGTTTCCCTATATATGTGTGTAGAGGGTTGTGATGTCTTGTAGTTATTTCAAACATGTGTATTACCAAATATAGTATCCAAATTATTATTATACATATGAAAGGTATAGGTTGTGATGGATTGAGGTACGTACTCAGTGTATGAGTTGTGATGACTTGAGGTATAATACCCGATGTTTGATACACACCATAAAAGTTATGCTAAATTACAAAAACTAATTAGTTACTATATATAGATATTTGGATGGAATGATGTGATGAATTGATTCATGTGGTGTATGTTTTGATAACTTTTCCTTTTGTGTTCAGGCTGGACTATTTTAGAGAGAGATAGCTCAGGACGTGCGATGTTGGGGTGGAGCATAAAACTAGTGGGGAAACGAAAGTGGGGTACCCTTGATTTTTTAATATTATATTATATGATCTCTTGTATTCAATACATGGTGAGATTTATCCATGTAATGGCTAGGAACATAGTATACCTATTTATGTGATAAGTTATTTCTATTGTTCTTCACTATGATTTAGCATGTTTTCTTTATCTTTTACATGAGAGGATTTGAGGAGGATCAAACTTAGTATACTATTATCCTCACCCTATGTATATATAAACTGTTTTTTAGGTTAGATAGATCGGGTTGGAGATTAGGTTAGATACTACTAGCTCATTGTTTTTCAGGATCTATTTGGACTTCATGGTCACTTCTATTTTTACCTTTTTGGTACATGTATTTTCCCATTTAGTTTTTATAGTGTTGAATGAAATTTCTTGTATACACATGGAATTTATTTGTATATATATATATCTGATCATGTGTTGTTGTGTGTATTCAACTTATATCTCTATTTATCTTGTTCTCTTATAGGGTAATTCCTCCCATGTGTATTCTTATTATACTATCAGTGCTAGTCACCAATTTGGGTCCTACTGGTGGCAATACTCATACAGTCACCCTCTCCCTTCTCTCATTGTCGTATCAGGAGGGGTACTCTTTTAGGGGTGTGGGTTGTTATATAATAAAAATACCAGGAAGGATTTAACCTTATATGGATTTTTAAATCCATATAATTTGCATGAAATGTTTTATAAGAGATGTTGAGGGGTATTATATACACCACACCAAAGAAATATGTTGGTAAATATAGAATATATCTTGATGGTGGGAAGTTGAGATGAGAAAAAATCTTACTTATACTCTTGACATCCACAATATGTATTTATCCTACTATATAATAAACATATAATTCTAGTCACTTATTTAACACCTTGAAATCATAATATATTGTTACCTTTAAATAAGTCAATTTGTTTGATATCTTTCTACACACTCAACATTGAACTTAAATTAAACCATGATATATTTAGATAAAATATAAATATTTAATTATGAACATTAAAACATAGCTATTTCATTACAAAAAAATGAATAGGAGTAATCTATTTATGAAATATATATATATATATATATATAAGTAAAATAAATACTACATTTTAAAAGAATGAAATTCAATTAGTTAACCTAAAATAACAACTAAGATCATTTAGTTAGAAAAGTTTTTTTCTAACAAAAAAATTATCTTATGCAATAGATATTTTTTTATTTTAAGAAAAAATTTGATTAATGATAAACTAGTTTTGACATTAATGATTTATTAACAACAATTTATTTGAAAAATTATATGAAATAAGAATAATGATGCTTAATATTTGAAAATGGAATTTTCTAATAAAATTGATATTTCATTATATTTTATGATTTTATTAAAAGAGTTGACTTTATAAATTTTGGAATATGAAATAAATAAAAAATATTTATTTTTTAATTCCTCATACCAAAATTTACTTAGTTTGAATTCTTGAAATTTTTATGAAAATGTTGATTTTTAGTCTAAAAATATGCTTTTCAAGAAACTTTTAACTTATATGACTTTAACATTATATTCGAATAACCTAAAAAATATAAAACTTTCTATCCAATAAAATATGATTTTGAGTAATAAAATTATTCATTTAAAAATATTCCTTAAATTATAAAACTTCTGAAAATCATTTTTAAAACAAATTAAAATATTACTTTAATATAAAACCTATTTTTGGTATTTTTCTTTAGAAAAAAATATTTTCAAAGGTGATTTGGTTTTTTATTTCCCTAAAAGGATCATAACATTTTTTCATTTAATAAATATAGTTATTTAATTAAAATTTTTATTCAAAATATTTTTATAATATATATAAATTTAAATCTTAAAAATGATATTTGTCTAAAAATATTTTTAAATGATTAAGTGTATTTATTTTAATATTAACTTTTCATATCTTCAAAAAAATTATTGGATAAAATTATTTTTAAATATAAAATTAAAAGTATAAAATTATCTAAAAAATTAAATCTTAATCTTTTTCAATAAAATTAATTACTATGGTTAGAAATTAATTACTAATGTAAAAGTAAAAGGGGTAAAGGTGTTCCTAAAACTACCCATCCCTTCACTTATAAAAGGGGATCATTTTTACCACTTCAAGACACACATTTCATTCAAAGTTTACCTTGAAAATATTAAATTATTATCCCTTATAACCCTATTTCATTTACATAAGTTGCAATATACATAGATTTTTAAAAAACTATGTTTGATAGCATACAATATATGAAATGTTGAGATTAAAAAAGTAATGAAATATGATTATTTTAAATGTGAACATTAAAACCTAACCATTAAATTAGAGGGAATTAATAGTATTAAATTCATTGTGAAATATATACTTTTCATTCTCATTAATAATATATTAATTAATGTTTAGTAAATAAGCACACATTTTTTAGTAAAGTAATTTTATTGTTCAAAAATACATTTTCATGAAAAAATGGTTTGTATTACTTTTTATGAATGTATATTATAATTAATTTTTGGAACTTTTAAAAATGGTATTAAAAAAAAGGTTATAATTTTTCAAATCATCTTTTCAAAATTATATTAAGATGAATTTTTTAGACTTTTTTGAAATGATTTATTTTTCAATATATAGTGAAAAATACTTATTTTTATTGAAAATTGTATTGTATTTTTAAGCATTTAAAATGTAAAATTATTTTTTTGATTCATTTTGAAATTTAATTAGTTCATTATAATTTAAAATAATCTAATTATGTTTTCTTAAATGAATTTTATAATTTAATTTAGTGTAAAATTATTTTATATTTTAAAAGGTTATTTTTATAAAAAAACTGTTTTTCGTCACATTTTTCTGATTTAATTTTAAATTAAATCCCGAAACTTTAATTTTTTTAATCTTAATAAATGAATTCAATATTTTTAATGAGGGAGTACAAATTTAGTTAATATATTCTATAAGAACCCAATTCTTTCTTAAGGTACATATTCTTTTTTTCATCAATTCTTATTTTAAATGATTAATTATGGCCTTTTACAGATGCTCATTGGGGGAATGGAGAGCTTAGGGGTGTCTGAGCCTGGTCAAGAGCCTGGTACCCATGTTTTGGGTGAAAAGGGGAGGTTTCATGGTTAGTAAAAACCGTGTGGGATGGGCCACAAGATCGTACGGCCAGGTCTGCAATTTTTTTAGAACATGGTAGTGGCTCTTCGCACAGTTTGCACATAGTTAGTAAACCGTGTGGGTAAACCATGTGTTATTCCCTTAGCCTATATAAAACTGTGCATGGTTTGTGCATGGTTTTCAAAACTGCGTGCCTAAATCATTTGACCCTACTCTTTTATGAAATTTTAATAATTTTAATTAAAGTAAAATTTTATTTTAAACCTAAATTGAGGTCCCCCCCACACACACACTACGTCCACACCCTTAGGAGCTCCTCCTTGGTTCCAAGGGTTGTTTTGAGATATCCCTCCTATACAAGCTTATATTCGAGTGTCGTCTATCTCAATAGATCTACAACGGTAAGATATAAATTTCATTTTGGTCGTTCTTCATTCTTCTGGATATCAGTTGTGCGATTTGGATTTAGGCTCATATGCCCTATATTCATGTTCTCCATCTGTTCTTCATATTTATTCTAATCTAGGTCAAATCAAGATCCAATACTGGGTGAGTTATCTAGAATAGACTTAAGTTATGTGGTCTCATACTTTCTCCTTAAAGTCAGGCTGTTTATATATGTTTTCATGTCATGCACCCAATTTTTGGGCATCACCTTAATTGAAATTGAATCCTAGAATTTATAGGTATATACTACTTAGTTAAAGGTGGTTATTTATTATTTTTATAGGTTGTATAACTCGAATCTAAATCACCCCTTTGGTGTTTATTTAAAGGGACCTTTTGATGGATTAACCCTTGGATGCCTATGAGGCATTCCTTTTACTCCTTGTATGGGATGCCACTTGTGAATTGGTATGTAAATAAAATTGTTTAATTGGTTTATGAATTAAATAATAAATTAAATGAGTTAAATTCATGGAATGGATGACTTGTACCCTTTGACTTAATATTTCATTTCTTGATTAAGCTTCTTTTACTTGTTTAGCCTTTCCCATGTGAGTTAAATAGAGGTTATCTCATGAATTGGTTTACATGGCTTGAATTTTATTAAATGTTTATTTTCCCATGTGATTTATATGATAACTATCCCATGTGATAGCTTATTAAGATATTGAATCTAGTTGTGTTAAAAATGGCCATGTATGTAATTTGATGCCTATGCCTTGTCAAAGTTTTCTTATACATGTGTTGACTCGTACTTTGAAATACCCATGGGAGTAATTGGAAAAGACAATCCTTATGAAGTTGTTCAATGACTTAGAAAAACTCTTGAGGTATGATTAAAATTTAATTATCTTTGTTTTGACCTTGTCATTTTAAATAAATTGAATAAATTACTATTAAATTGATTAAATGGTTATGAGAATTGGGTGATATGTGGATTCACATTAGAATGTCATAGAAAAACTCAATTTCCATAAAACTTTCTTAATCCATGGGTGATATATGGATCCAAATGAGGGATTCCATGGATAGACTCATTGAGGATAGATTTATATGTTGAGTGATACATGGATTCTTGTGATAATTCCATGTATGAACTCAAAGGAAATTTGACTATTTATTCCATGGGTGATACTCAATCTTATATTGAGGAGTGCTACATATGGACTTGATTGGATGGGATGTTATACCTCACCCAGAGAAATACTAGGTTCCTAAGAGGTTCATCGGGATGAGCGTGAAGGGTGTTGGTTGATATCATAACAAGGAAATACTTGAATTAAAACATATGAATGTCAAGGATGGGAAAAATTTGATATCTAAACTGGAGCGATACCTAAATTACAACATAGTAATGTATGGTATGGGATTAGGTTCTAAATTTAATTAATAATAAAAGACTATATGAACCACCTTCCAAGATAAAGTAAAATATTGGACTCCAGATTGACTCATATCTTTATAGATTGCATGTTTAGGCATCTTCTTGTGCTACTGACTATATGGGGTATGTTGGGTTTGACCCGGATCTCAAGACTTATAAATTAAATGAGATTGAATTGTTAAATGAAATTGATTAAATGAGATAGATGTTTACTTTCGAGTACTTCCTTATTTATTTTTATAATTCATGCATGCTTATTATATATATTCACTGACTTATTAGCATAGGCCTTTGGTGGTTTCCTACTTGGATTATATATCATGCCTTGTTTGGGTAACCCTTTTTAGACCCAAAAAGGTTATATGATTGTAGGTGTCGATAAGGGAAAGTTCCCTAGTACAAGTACTTGATCTGCTTTATAGTATTAGGAGAGCATGAGACCAAGCTGAGGCTTGCGATGCTATAGGGATTCTTTGGCCTTCTTATGCTTTTGGGACATGTATTGTATATTACTAATGTGTACCTATTTTGGATGTTTTATTAGAAACATGTGAAATGTATCATCATCTTTTATATGTTATGAATTATAGATTTTTTTATATTATCAATATTCTACTCTTTATTTCTATTTTATGGTTTACTGCTTCTGTTATTGAACTGTTGTTGTAATTTTGTAGTATTACACACTTTTAATGAGGGAATTGTCTCCCCACTAACACACATAGTCCCTTTCTTCAAGTCAATAGCCTCTGGAATTTTGGGAGATGAACATGATACCATGTGGCCAACTAGGTATGGATCACCTTTGAGTGGCATCCGAAACAAGGATGTTACAAAGTGGTATCAGAGTGGGTATTTTATGGTTTTCTTTAATATTTGGAAACAATTAAAATGGATGGAAAGGAATATGAATTTGGTAATGAGTTGTTCTTAATCATAGCTAACCCGTGCATAGTGAAAATACAAATTTCCTTGAATTGAGTTGTCGTTTCTTTGATTTTTACTATTACAGTTGATATGATTCCACCATTGGTTGATGAATTTTATTTTTTTCTATTATAATTAATATTATTATGGGTTCTATTTTTCTTAAAAATGATGATATTAGGGTTTTACATCTCATGAATAATATTAGGCACTTTCTAGAAATCACATGCCATGCATTTTTTCCATGCCACTTAGAGAGAATTACTTATTGCATGTTGTTATGATAGATTTCATGATGGATATGTCTTCTGTTGTGATAGGTATATTGGGATACGTTATGTATGGATTTGATGGAAACCAAGATTTAGTCCCTAGGGAGTATGGGCCCTCATGGATCAAAATTTAGTGAACCATGGTTTAACATTATAAATTGAATCATCATATATATGTGAATAATCATGAATTCAAATGGAAAATGAGAATGAATATGTGAAATCAATTGAAAATTAATTCAAGTAAAATGAAATGTAGGCTTTATTTTATTATAGAAGATAGCTCGATAAGACCCAACCTTAGTAGTGGTATTTTGGTAGTGTGTCTTTCTTATTCTTGATCTGTATGTCACCCAGACCTTGCCAATGGAGTATTAATGGGAGTGTGTTATTATAGAAGAATTATTTTACCTATCGTCCTTAAATACCTACACTTTTGAGCACCAAAAATTGATAATGATCATGAACTGAGGTGTGTGTTCTATAATTGTATATAAATTCCACCATGATGACCTCTAGTGGTGCACCAGGAGGGTGGTGATGATCATAATTTGGAGGTGGTAGGCTTGTAGATACCAAAGGAACCTTCATTTGGGATTGATGTAGTACTAGGAGTTGTAACTGACACAAGTTATAAGGAACAGTTCCACAATGGGTTATTTCACTTTATACAGACCATTCAGAGAGCATTGTGACCTGCCCCAATTATGGAAAAGTTGATGCGTGAGTTTAAATAGAAATATTTGCCCATATTTTTTGGGGATAGAGGACCATAGGCTGTAGAGTCATGGAATGATATCATTATTTATATCTTCAAGCACTTAGAGATGCCTCATGTGATAAGAGTAAAGCTCACGATGTATATGCTTTGTGATTCCACAAAGATATGGTGGGATGTTATCACTCAGATGGATCATCATCTAAATATGGAATAGAGTGATTTTCACAAGTAATTATATGATTATTTCTATCCCAAGACTTTGAGGGCCGATAGAACCTAGGAGTTCTTTCATCTGAAGTAAAGCGCGTTATCAATAATGGATTAATCAGCCTGTTTAACTGAGCTCTAGTGTTTTGTACCTTTTATGAATGGTGGTGAGTTATTAAAGTCTAGGTGATTTGAGGATGGTCTTATGTATGAAAACTAATCATAGTTAAATGACTTCAAGCTAACTATTATATCTAGGATAGTGATGAAGTTTCTAGTTACATAGTATAACCTGAAAGAATCTAGAGGTGCGAGACGGTCAGTTCGACACCTAAGTTTGTTGCTGCATTGATCGGTAGTAAGAAGTGTAATTTGGAGCTTCCACACAGTGATATTAGCAGTCAGAACATATCTTTATGTAGTTGGGTGAGGTGCTACCAGTGTGGTAGGCTGGGACATTTGAGGCCACAATGTACAAGGGACCCAGTATAGTGCTAATCTTGCAGCAAGATGGGTCATCTATAGTTATTATATAGAATGTTTCCACTAGAATCTAGTGATATAGGGTCTACACTGACTCCACATTCAGGATTAGGGTTAGCAACTTCTCACCAGGTAGGGAGCTGGGGTGCAATTGGATGATCGGGCTGAGGTAGTGGTCATGGTCATGGTAGTCAGACCACAGACATACAGTGACATCAGGGTGGATCAGCTTAGGGTATCCATATAGTGTCATAGGGTCATGGTACCATATAGGAATATGCAGTGCAATAGACCAATAAGGATTAGGACCCCAAACCTTCTACTATCATAGGTAATATTCTAGTAGGCTCTACTTTAGCTTTTTCTCTCTTTGATACTGGTGATTTACATAGCTTTATATTTGTTCCTATTGTGGAGAACCTTTAGCTCAATGTTCATTATTCTGACAATATCATGACTCTTAACACTCATTTGGGAATTATAAATGAGGGTGTATGATAGTTTAGGGAGTTACCCCTTGATACTGGGAGGTCTCACTTCATATGGGACCTCTTCTCCCTCGATATGATAGGATTGGATATCATTCTCAGGATGTACTGTTTGGTTACATTTCATGCTTTCATTGACTGTTATCTCTAGAATTGTGATATTTACATCACAATAGGATGGAGAGTATATTCATGAAGGTGAATGGGATTTTCAGGATAGCCAAGATATACCCAAACATCTTAGACTGGGTGAGATGATATCTCATATTGTGAGTTTATATATGGATGATCTGGGGACACATCAGACTGATTTTCCTCACATGGTTGATTGTTTTAGGGATATATTCATGGAAAAACTCTATGGATTACCTCTAGTGATAGAAGTAGAGTTCTATATCGAGATTGTTCTAGGAGTTGCACCGATATCCATTCCGCCTTACAGGATTGCTATGATAGAGTTGCAAGAGCTCAAGAGGCAACTAGAGGATTTAAAGGTAAATAGTTTCATCTGAACCAATACTTCTCTAGGGTTTTCTTTAGTCCTTTTGTGAAAAATGTGGATGGTACCCTTAGTCTTTGTGTGGATTATCATAAATTTTACCAACTGATGGTTAAGAACCTGTATCCTCTGCCATGGATATATGATCTCTTAGTCCAGCTCTGAGGATCTCGGGTCTTCTCAAAGATTGATTTGAGATCTAGTTACCATCAGATTCATGTTAGAACAACATACATACCTCACATAGCCTTTTGGAGTTGGTATGGACTATAAGAGTATTTGGTTATGTCATTCGGTCTCATGAACATGCCAGCGGTCTTCATGGAATTGATGAACCAAGTGTTCAATCTATACCTCTATTCATTTGTGGTGATTTTCATGGATGGTATATTTGTGTATTCTAATAATCTACATGACCATAACACCCATATTGTGTTTGTTTTTAATACACTAAGAGAGCATCAATTATATTCTAAGCTCACAAAGTTCCACTTTTGGATGGATCATATTCACTTCTTGGGTCACATAATCTTAGAGATAGGAGTATCATTGGACCTAGAGATGGTGAGATCTATAGTTTCATGATAGTAGATTAAGTATTTCTTTGAGGTGTGGAGATTATTAGAATGGATGGTTACAATAGTAAATTCATATAGGAATTATCATGCTTATTAGTGTCATTGATGGGCTTGACTAAGAAGGGTGTGAAGTATGTATGGTTAGATTTTAGTGAGAATGTTATTTAGGAGCTTAAAGGGAGACTAACTTCAATGCCAATACTGAATTTTATAGAGCCTTTCAGGAGTTACACTGTGTACTGTGATGCATCAGGTATCAGGTTGGGATAATTTCCTATGAAAGGGGACCGAGCATCACATACGGGTCTCGACAGTTGAGGCCACGTGAGAATAAAAACCTAACGTATGATCTCGAGTTAGCTGTAATTGTTCACGCATTGTGTTTTTGGAGGAATTACTTATTGGGAGTGTGTTTTATGGTGTACATGGATCTTAAATCCAAAATTATATATTTCACATAGCGTGATTTGAATCTAAGGCAGTGAAGGTGAGTATAATAACTTCAGCATTTCTACTTTGAGCTTTCCTACATGCCTAGTAAAGGTAATATAGTGGTCGATGCACTGAGCAGGAGGACTCAGATAAAGTCAGTACAGTAGGCCAGTACTGAGTCTAATCTTATGGACATGTTCTCCTAGATACACATAAAGGTGCATGACAGTCAAGGGTGGACATTTCTATCATCGTTAGTTGTTACCTATACCCTTATAGATCGGGTATGTATGAGGCATCTATCGAACTCAAAAGGACTAGTTCTATAAGTGAGTGTGAAAGGGGATAGACCATAGGTGATGATGATATCCTATAGTTACATGGTCACATATGGGTTTCAACAGATATGCACAAGGAGTTGATGTAGTGTTTTCATGCTTCAGCTTGGTCAGTGCACCCACGTGTCACTAAGATGTATCGAGATTTACATCATTAGTATTTATAAGCCCATATAAAAATAGATGTATCTAGTTTTTTCATGAGGTGTTCCACCTGTCAACAGGTGAATTTTGAACACCATTGACCAGTTAGACTTTTATAGTGTCTACACATTCCCTAGTGTAAGTGGAATGATGTCATGATGGATTTTGTGACTGGTTTCCCAAGGTCGGATCAGGGTAATGATGTTTTATGGATTTTTGTTGATATAATCATGAAGTTCACTCACTTATTACCTATCAATGAGGCCTTTTCAATTGATGATATTGGGAGGTTGTATATCCATGAGATAGTATGACTTCATAGGGTCCCACATTCTATCATTTTAGATAAGGAATGATCAGTTTACTTCATGGATATGGAAAGGGATACAGAGGGTGCTAGGTACTCAGGTGCTTCTGAGTATGGAATGCCACCCCAAAAAATAAGGCTAGTCAAAGAGAACGATTTAGGTTCTTGAGGACCTATTTTGATCATGCGTCCTAGATTTTAGGGGCTCTTTTTAGAGACATATAACCCTAGTTTAATTCACCTACAATAATAGACTTCATGCTACTATTTAGATGGAGCCTTATGAGGTTTTTTATAGTAGGATATTCCAACCACCCCTATGTTGGTTAGAGGTAGGAGAGACAACTATGATGAGGCCTCATATTCTATAGGAGACCACGAAGTAGGTGTATTTGATTCAGAAGCGGATGGATATTGTGCAGTCTTGTCAAAAATCTTACACTGATCACCAAGATAACCTCTAGAGTTCGAGGTTGGGGATTAGGTTTTCCTATGTGTTTCACCGAGGTTGGGACACAAGTGGATCAGGAGATAGGGTAAGATTTCACCGTGGTATGTCAGGACATTTGAGATTCTAGAGAGAGTCGAGTCAGTAGCCTATCAGTTGTAGTTACCCCAGAGGTACCAGGCTATGTACGACATCTTTCAAATTTCTCAGTTGCAATGTTACTATTCATACCTAACTCATTCCTTTCATCCTGAGGAAGTTGAAATACATGTAGAAGCATCCTTTAGGGAGAATCCTATATGAATTGTGGATCATAACAAGAAGGTTATCTGAGACCTGTCAGTTCCATTAGTATGGGTGCTATGGCAGCACAACCGAGTACAAGAAGAGAATTGGGAGAGAGAGGCCAATGTACAATCGAAGTGGCCAGAGTTATTCTCATATCGTGCTTCAAAACCCTTGGAAGGGAAATTTGGGGATGAATTTATTTAAGGGGGGAACTTTTTAAGAACACGGTTCTTTCTTGAGAAATAGATTATTTTTCACTATCAATTCTTAAATTAAGTTCTTAATTATAGCCTTTTATGGATGATCGTTGGGGTAATGGAGGTCTTGGGGCTGTTTGGTACTAGTTAGGAGCCTGAAACCCAAGTTTTGGGTGAAAGGTGTAGGTCGTACGGTTAATGAAAACCATGCGGGTTGGACCGCATAGCCATGCGGGTAGGTCTAAAATTTTTTAGAACATTAAAGTGTCTTTTCATTAGTGTTTCACATGGTTAGTAAACTGTGTGGGTAAATAGTGCACTATTCCCCAATCCTATATGAAATTGTGCATGGTTTGTGCACTATTTTAAAAATTGTGTGCCTAAACTATGTGACACCACTGTTTTAGATAATTTTAATAATTTTAATTAAATTTAAATTCTATTTTAAACCTAAATTGAGGTTTCACCTCCACACACATAGCCACACACTTGGGAGATCCTCCTTTGTTCCTAGGGTAGTTTTTAAGATATCTCTTGTGTCAAAGCTTGGATTTTAGCATTGTCTGTCTCAATGGATCCCCAATAGTAATATCTAATTTCCTTTTTAGATTTTCTTAATTATTTTGGATATTGGATGTTCTATTTGAATTTAATCTCAATGTTCTATATCCATTCTTTAGATTTATTCCAATCTCGGTTGAATAAAGAATCGATACTGGATGAGATATCTAGCACGAACCTATGGTAGGTGGTCTCATGCTTTTCTCTTAAAGCCAGGATGTTTATATATGTCGTTGTGCCGCACTACCAATTTATGGGCATTACATAAATTGAAATTGAATCCTAGAATTGATAAGTATGGCCTACTCAGTTAAATGGGATTATTTATACTTGTTATAGGTTATAGACCTTGAATCTAAATCACCCCTTGGGTGTTAATTTAAAGGGACATTTTGATGGATTGACCCTTGAATATCTATGAGGCATGCCTTTTACCCCTTCTATGGGATGTAACTTGTGAATTGATATGTAAATCAAATTTATTAATTAGTTTATGAATTGAATTGTAAATGAAATGAGTTAAAGGCATGGGATAAATGACTTAACCCCATAGCCTTAATATTCCATTGCTTGATTAATATTGTTTTCCTTCTTTAGCCTTTCCCATGTGATTTAATAGAGGCTATTCCATGAATTGGTTTACATGGATTGAATTTCCTTAAATTTTCATTTGACTATGTGAGTTATGTTCTAACTAGGACAAGTGATATATTATTAAGCTTGTGAATTTAGTTATGTTAAAAATGGCCATGTGAGTAATTTGATGCTTATGACTTGTCATAATTTTTTTATCCATGTGTTTTATTATACTTTGAACTACCCATGAGATTAATTGGAAAGGTCAAGCCTTATGAGGTTGGAAAATGACTAAAAACACCTCTTAAGGTGTGATTGATATTTAATGCTCTGGGATTTCGCATTGGCATGTTGAATGAATTGAATAAATGATTATTTAATTGATAAAATGGTTAGGAAAATATTGTGTGATACGTGGATTCACATTATAATTCCATGTATGGACTCAATTTAGTTGAACCTTGCTTAATCCATGGGTGATAAATGGATCCAAATGAGGGATTCCATATATGGACTCATTGAGGCCAGATTTATATTTCAAGTGATATATGGATTATTATGAGAATTCCATGGATGAAATAAAAGTGAATTTTACTATTTATGACATGGGTGATACTCAGGCTTCTGTTGAAGAGTGTCGATGATGGACTTGATTGGCTAGGATGTTATACCTCACCTAGAGCGATACGGAGTTCCTGAGAGGTTCTTCGGGATGGGATTGTTGGGTGTTGGTGGATATCATACCTAGGTGATACTTTAATTCCAACTTAGTAATTTCATGGATTGGAAAAATTTGATATCATACCTAAAGTGAAACATTAATTCCATCTAAGGAATGTGAGGGATAAGCTCAGGTTACAAATTGAATTAATAATAAAATACTATATTAACCACCTGCCAAGCTAAATCACATATTGTGATTCATCCTTGGATCATATCTTTATAGACGGCTTGTTTAGGCATATTCTTTTTCTATTGACTATATAGGGTATTCCAGGATTGAGCTGGATCTTGAGACATATAAATTCAATGAGACTAAATTGTGAAATAAAATTGATTAAATGAGATGGATGTTTAATTTAGAGTACTTCCTTGTTTATTATTATATGCCTGCATAGTTGTTATATATATTCACTGAGTGATTGAAGTAGACCTTAGGTGGTTTCCTACTAGAATTATATCTCATAACCTATTTGGGTCACCCTTTATGAAACTAAATTGATTATATGATTGCAGATTTTAATAAGGGAAAGTGACCTAATATAGGTATTTGATGCTCTTTTTAGGATCATGAGAGCATGGGACCAAGCTAAGGATTGTGATGCAATTGGGATTATTTTGGCCTTCTTGTACATTTGGGGAATGTATTGTATATGACTGTTGTGTAACTTTATTGGTTGTTTTACTAGAAACATGTGACATGTATAATCATCTTGTATATGATATTTCTTCGATATTTATTTATACTATTTTCCTTCCATTGTTTATTTCTATTGTATGGTTTACTGCTTCCGCTATTGAATTTTTGTTTTATTTCTGATGTATTACACCCTTCTAATGAGGGCAGAGTCTCCCCAATGACACACCTAGGACCTTAATTCTAGTTGTAAGCCTCTTATGTTTGGGGATATTTTCTTGAGTCCATGTGGCCAACTGGGTACATAGAACCATTGAGTGGCATCCAGAACTGAGATGTTACATCTCCCTTTTTGTAACATCCAGTTACCATCTTTCTTGTATTTACCATTTATTTACATGTTTTTCTAATTTAATTGGGAGTGTATTTGGACTCCCAATGATGGGGAGAATTTTATTGGGAAGGTGACCTATAATTTAGGGATGTTTTTTATAATTAATGGAGTCTTGGTATAAATGTGTCATGGATTAACAGGGTTCTCCTTAATTTTAGAGAATGCTCAAGGTGGTTTGGGTTTTCATGTAACAATTTAGTGTCTTCCTTTCCTATTGGGAATTCACATGTCCTATAATGTGAGTACATGACCTGTAATGACCCTACCATATATTTTGGAGTAAGTACTTCTCATTACTATTTCTTATTATTTCAGTAATATAAAAACATAATAATGAAAAATATATTAAAACAACCAACAAGCATTAAAACCAATTAAATGGGACCCAATACATAGATTAAATGATTCCAATTTGGTTTTATTTGATACATCTAGCCAGCCCCAATTAATTGGGTTCAAGGCTTGTTTGTTTTTATAATATAATTTTCATTATTATTTTTTTATAGTAATGAAATGATAATAAAGAGTAATGAAAAATTTATTAATTAAATAATATTATTAATTTTAGATATTTTAAAAAATAGTTGTTGATATTTTTTTATTAAGAGGTAAAATTTAAGAAGTCTGGGATTCGAAACCTTCACAATCCTCATCATTTTTTCAGAATGGGGAAGTTTTAATCATTTTAGGGAAGGAGCATATTAGATGTGTATGGGGGATGGGATTAGTGGATACTCCATTAGTTGTCTTTGGTAGGGAATTGTCGTCCATTACAACTACACCCGATGAGGGTTCGATTAATTCTGTTGATTGGGAATCACATATAGAAATTCCAAGATTGAAAGAAAAATGCAAGAACAAAACTCTTATGGGAAAACATAGGATTATTGGTGGTTTCAATAGAAAATGATTTAGTTTATGTATTTTATTGGATGGTCATCATGATCCCTATAGAAATTTATATCTCTATAGCTCATCCCACCGAGGTAAATTCTAAATTATATAGATCACTCACACATTTTCAAAGAACACATAAAACTTCCATAAATAAAACTATAATGACACTTTTATATAAAAACATGAATTTTGAGTCATAACAACTACATATTGTTCTATATTGATGTGTGGTTTATTCCTAAATATCAAAAATGAATTATAGATTTTTATCCATAATTTTGAAAACAATTTGTGGTTTTTTTCTCAATTTTGACTCGGTAAACACTTCTTAAAGGTACAAAAGCCTTTAAAAATGTGTTTTAGGGAAGTAAAAACTAGGAAAACAACTTGGTATTTCCAAAAAATTAGAATACAATAATTGTATATTGAATTTTGAAATGTAGGAATTGACAGCATGTCATTTCAAGTTACGATTTGCATGGGATAGTTGTAAACACGTTTTTAGTGTTTGAAAATGATAAAAAATGCATGGGACAGACAAACCCATAGAAAAGGCCTCATATTGATATGTAATCTTGGGAACACCACTGATGAACAATTTTTTATGTGAATGCATAGAAAAAATTTCAATATGACGTGCGGTGTGGCCATAATGACTTAATAAACACTTCTTAAAGGTACAAAGACTTTAAAAGCATGTTCCAGGGGAGTCAAAACCAGGAAAATGATGTCGAATTTACCTAAAATCATATTACAATGAATTTAGATTAAATTTTAAAATATATTAACCAACAAAATGTCATTCAGAGTTACTATTTTCTTGGGTTGTCTGTAAAATATTTTTCAATATTTAAAACACTAAAACATGCATAAAATGATAAAAACCATAGAAAACAACCTAATATTGATGTGAAATCATGGTAAAACCACCAATGAGTTATTTTTGACATGTATTCCTAGAAAGAAGATCAAAATGACATGTGGTGTGGTCGGAATGACTCTATAAAGACTTCTTAAAGGTATAAAATTCATCAAAACATGTGTCAAAGGGTCAAAACTAGGACAATAACGTGGGATTTCCATGAAATCAGAGAAAAATGGTTGTAGAATGATTTTAAAATTTTGGAATCAATGACATGTCATTCTGAGTTATGGTTTGATCAGGATGGTCATAAACATGTTTTTAGTGTTTTAAAACACAAAAACTTGCATGGAATTGTTAAAACCATATAAAAAACTCATATTAACATGGAATAAATAAAAAACTAATGTTGAGTTGTTTTGATGTGTAATCATAGAAAACGTGTCAATACGATGTGCAGTGTGGTTAGAATGACTCAGTAAACACTTCTTCAAGGTACAAAAGTCCTTAAAAGCATGTTATGAGGGGTAAAAAACAGGAAAACAACAGCTAATTTCCATGAAATTAGAATAAAATTACTGTATATTGAATTGTGAGATGTAGGAACTAAAATCAAGTCATTATGAGTTACAGTTTTCCTAAGATAGTTTTAAATGCATTTTTAGTGTTTTAAAACACTAAAACATGTTTTGAATGGTCAAAACCATAGAAAATGACCTCATATTGATTTGGAATCATGGGATAACCACCAATGAGTTATTTTTGATGTGTACACACTAGAAAAACATCAATCTAACGTGTGGTGGGGTTATAATGAAAAGGTAGACACTTCTTAAAGGTAAAAATGCCTTTAAAAACACGTATCAGGGGGTAGAAACTAGGACAATGCTTTCATATTTACTTGAAATTAGAGAAAAACAAATGTGGGTTGAATTTTGAGATTTAGGAGCCAATATAATGTCATTCTGAGTTATAGTTTTAATGGATGACTGTAAACATGTTTTTAGTATTTTTAAACACTAAAACGTGTATGGAATGGAAAAACCATATAAAACAACCTTATATTGGAATGTAATAATGGTAAAACCATATATGGCTTATTTTCTATGTGTATACATAGAAAACACTTAATATAATGTGTGTTGTGGTTATAATGACTCGTAAAGACTTCTTAAATGTATAAACGCCTTTAAAGACATGTATCAGGGCATTAAAACAGGGAAAAAATGTTGGATTTCCCTAAAATCATAAGAAAATGACTGTAGATTTAATTATAAAATGTAAGAACTAATAGAACTTCATTTCAAGTTATGGTTTTCTCGAGATGGTCGTAAACACAATTTTTGTGTTTTAATACACTAAAACGTGTTCGGAATGGTCAAAAACGTAAAATAGGGCCTTATATTGATTTGTAATCATGGGATAACCTCCACTATGTTATTTTTTATGTTTACGCATAAACAACATGCCAATATAATGTGAGGTGTGGTCATAATGAATCGGTAAAGAATTATTAAAGGAATAAAAGCCTTTAAAACATGTTTCATGGGGTCAAAAATATTAAAAAAATATCAGAATGCTCTAAAATTATAAAAAATGATCATAGATTGAATTTTGAAATGTAGGAATTGATAGAAGATCATTTTGGATTTTGTTCTCTCAGAATGATAGTAAATTCATTTTTGGTATTTTAAAACACAAAAACATGAATACAATGATCAAAATCATAGAAAACAACCTCATATTAATGTGGAATCATTAGGAAACAACCATTGACTTATTTTTAACTTGTACACATAGATAGAACATCAGTGTCACATGTGGTGTGGTCATAATGACTCAGTAAACAGTTCTTAATGGTACATAGCCTTTAAAAACATGTATTGGGGGTCAAAAATAGTCCAATGGCATTAGATTTCCTTGAAATTAGAGGAATACATCCCTAGATTTATTTTTAAAATGTAGGAACCGATTAAATTTCATTCAAAGTTACAGTTTTCTATGGATGGCCATAAACATGTTTTTAGTGTTTTAAAACATAAAAACAAGCATGGAATGGTCAAAACCATAGAAAACGATCTCCAATTGACATGGAATCATGAGAAAACCATCTATGAGTTATTTTTGATGCGTACATTTTTACAACACATGAATACGATGAGTGGTGTGGTCGAAATGATTCGGGAAACACTTATTAAAGGTAAAAAAGCCTTTTAAATCATGTGTTGGGGGGTCAATACTAGGAAAACAATGTTGGATTACCCTAAAATCAAAGGAAATGACTATAAATTTAATTTTGAAAAGTAGGAATTGAAGAAATGTCATTACGAGTTACATTTTTTTCGAGATGACCATAAATGCATTTTTAGTATTTTAAAGCACTAAAACATGAATGGAATGATCACAACCACAAAAAATGACTTCGGGTTGATTTGGATCCATAGTAAAGCCACCATTGAGTTATTTTTGACATTTACACATAGATATCACATCAATTCGGCATGCGGTTTGGTCGAAATTACTCGGTAAACACTTCTTAAAGGAAAAAAATCCTTTTAAAACATGTGTTTTGCGTCAAAATTAAGCTAAAGATGTTAGATTTCCCTAAAATTAATGAAAAATGACTATAAATTTAATTGAGAAATATAGGAAACAAAGAAACATCATTCCAAGTTATAGTTTTTCCAGGATAACCGTAAACACATTTTTATTGTTTAAAACATTAAAACATGCATGAGAAATTAAAAACCATAGAAAATTACATCAGATTAATGTAAGATCATGTTACAACCACCTTTGTGATATTTTTAATGTGTATGTGTAGACAACATCTCAATCTAACATGTAGTGTGGTCAAAATGACTTAGTAAACACTTCTTAAAGGTATAAAAGTCTTTAAAAACATGTGTCAGAGACTCAAAAATAGGAAAATGACATCTGATTAACCTAAAATTAGAGAAACATGATCATAGGTTGAATTTTTAAATGTAAGAACCAATAACACATTATTCCATCTTAATTTTTTTTTCAGAACGACCATAAATTTCTTTTTAGTGTTTTAAAACAAAAAAATGTGCATATAATGGTTAAATTTTTTTATGTGAAACATTATAAATATATTTTGTGCATTTTTAATTTTCACACTTATTTTCTTAAATGTTTCGGTTTTCATTATAGGTAACAGATTCCAACAGTAGGTAAGTGGTTTAACATTCTAATCCACAACAATCTTCATAAGGCTATCATGATGGTTCTTATATTCCATGGTATGTTAAAATTTTATCAATTATTATACTTTAATTCTAATTTATTATGTTTAGTTTTAATTTATTTTTTCTTTTCTGTTATTGTTGATGAGATGACATGGTCCGTTTTAGTTTATGAGAATATGTGGAGGCAGACAGATGTTGTAGAGTTCATGACATGGATGTATATTGGGCATGGGTTATTGTTGAACATATTTTATATGTATATATTAATGATGAGGTATTAGTTGATTGATGTATGGGTTTATTAAGACTAAGGTTATGCAAACTATGGATGTTTGTATATATGACTATGGATATATGATGTGTGTATGATGGTTTTATCATACATTTACGTTCTTGTTTATTACAATTCATTTTTTTTATATTTATAGTTTTTAATTAATATTTTAGAAAAAAAATATTATTTTAATACTTAACGATGGTTTTTAATAAATTTCACTAAGTACATTAATTAAAATTATGTTTAGAAGCTGTTAAACTTTATTGTTACTAATATGTTAAGTGTTTTTTAGTTTCATTTTATTTATTTTCCCACTGGGTATTCCTTTAAATATCCTCATAGTAAAAAAGAAATTGTCGCTAAATACTCTAAAAATTACACATATCAAAACCACCATGAAATTAAAGAAACCAATTATAAATGAAAAGTGACAGTTCAATATGTTGTGGTTTTGGTAACCACAACAATATTATTAGGAATCAGTTTAAACCATTGTGGATTCATGAAATAACTATCATTAATGTCATTTTTTTAGTGTGTGTTTCTATACTTTAACTTACTCAAAAAAATATTTAACAACAGATTTTTCACATCGATTTGAAACCATGAAAACAAGAAAAAGAAAAGAAAACTTTAATAGCTTTAATTATAGAAATAGGGGTAAAATAATAATCAAAATCAATGTCCTTTTCTTGGCAGTAACCTTGATCAACAATTCTTTCTTAATTCCTAACAACGAACTCAGATTCATTCATATAATTTTTAAAAATAGATTTCGTTCTAATAAAATTCTTATTTGTTAAGGATTTAACTAAATATAAATAATTATTTTGAGAAAATATAATATGATTATCAGGCATAGAAACAATCCAACTATAATTATTCAAATCATCATCAACATTATTATGAAAAAAAACAAAAAACAAAAATAATAATTTATATATAAAAAATAAAAACAGAATTTATAGTTTTAAAACCATAATAAATGTTACCAATAAAATTATAAATTAGATTATATTTATGAATCTCCAATGATCTAGGATCAAGTTGAGAAGGAGTGTACTTTCATACAATTGATTCATATTCATTTTCCGGTTTTTATTCACCAAAATTAAAAACATTAAACTCGTCATCAAAAACATATAAATCATAATTTTATTTAAAATTTCTTTAATCAAAAATAACATGAACTTATTATTCAGTAACCATAGTTATTTTATTATAAAATATATAGTCCTTAATATTTTTGAATAATTAATAAAAAATACCATCATCACCCTTCAAATCAAATTTATCTAAATTATCTTTCAAATTAAAAAAAATCTTTAGATCCAAAAACACTAAAATAACCAACTATAGGCTATTTTCCTTTAAAAATTCATAAAAGGTTTTATTCAACAAAGGTATAATAATAATTCTATTTGAAATATAATAGTTGGTAAAAATTGTTTCAAACTAAAAATATCTAGGCAAATAATAATCACTTAACGTGGTTCTGGCCATTTTAATAAGAAAAATATTTTTTCATTCTACAACACCATTTTTTGTGGTGTTCTCAGAGAATAAAAATTATAGAAAAACTCATTATTTTCAAAAAAATCAATATATAAATTCTGAGATTCACCTACTTTATCATTATTAATTAAATTAATCATAAAACCTTTTTCATTTACACTAAATTACAAAAAATTAGTAACTCTAGATAAATTATAATTTTTATATGGGAAAAAATAAACCCATGTAAATATACTATAATCGTCAAAAATTAATAAATTATTTTTATTTCATCCCAGACTATAAATTTGAGTGAGAACAAATAAATCAATATGTACTAATTGTAAAGGTCTATTAGTACTTATCAGATTGATGGGTCTAAATGAGGATTTATGTTTTCTTCCTTTTATGTAATCATTAAAAACATGAATTTTTTCTTTATTCAAAGTAGGAAAATATATAACATACTAAAATTTATAGATCTAATATAACATTATGAAATTAACATGAATTAAAAATCTATGTTGAATAATTCTATCACTCTACAAAAAAATCAAACACTTAATATGTTGAAATGTTAGTTCAAAAAAAATCAATGGTATAAATATTTCCCATATGATTGCTATAAAATAATAAATAATCATCCATTAAAGTTGAATAATTATAATTTTTTAATTTAAAATCCATTAAATCATCACATAATTTAAGATATACTTATTAAATTATGTTTTAAAGCTTCAACATATAGAAATTTATAAATAAAAGTAGAATTAAAAATACAAACTTTACAAAAACCTTTTACTCTGTATTATCTCCAAATGTAACCATTTCTCTATCACGTTTTTTATAAATGATAAAATTTGATGGGTATCCATTCATATTCATATAATATACATTTTCCAAATACCATATGTTGTTATTGAGACACCTAAATCATTATTTTACAAAACTCAATTACTTAACAATTTTTTTTACCCAAGCTGCATTACTTCCAATCAGATTATTAAAACAATTTTTATTTTCCTATAGAGAATCTAAACACATATTGTAAGGTACTCATGATAAAAAATATTTATAAATGTATTCCTTTTTAAATCCTAAAGACTATTTAAATCTAATAGAGAATCATTTTTATTGTATCATTTCATACCACATCAGAAATATGTAATAGTAGAAGTTCAAACATTTTTACTTTTCACAAAATTATTTTGTTACATATAAGGTAATTTTATATCATAGAAAACACCAACTTCATTTTTATTTATTTTATTCAAAGGAATCATTTTATAATTCTTTTCATGACCTTGAATAAAGGAAGACATGGTTTTCTTATGAATTTCTACTTATTTCTTTCAATTTTTCATTCAAATCCTAAGTAGATTTCAAATTGTGAGATCTTGTATTCATATGGGTTGAATGTTTTAAAATAAATTTAAACTTTTAATTTAGGGGAGGACTGAATTTTGAAACGGGTTTCAGAATTGAATTTTGAAGGTCAGGACCCCTCAAATGAGGTATTTTTAACATGTAATTTAGATTATATGTTGGATAAAAGTAGCGGGGAGGCTTCATAAGGAAGAGAAGCTAACTAGACTATATTCTAAAGAAACTGAGTAGCCGATATTAAACCATTGGATAGCTGGTGGGGTTGGAAATATACTAGATTCCAATGCAGGTTCCACCGGAAAGCTAGTGTGCTTAAATGGGGTAAAATTACTGTTTTACCCCTCAATTTTGAAGGGTTACATCCCTGTCCTCTCCCTCATTTAATCTTACATGGAAGTGGGCCTTCTCTAATTGGTCATCCTCCTTCAAATCCTTTAAAAGATGTGTTCTAAAGAGTTTTTTTATAACACCACAAGACTTTACAATATTTTCCCTATAGAATAAATTTAATTTTGTTGCTAGATTTATTTATATGCAACACCAAGTTAAGGTTATTATACACAAAACACTGATATTATCTTGTTTCACACAAAACACTATATTGGCTTGTGTTATACACCATACCATGTTCCTTCGATAGCTTGCATTACATGCAAGACTGTGTTTTATCGAACTACAATATACTATTGATATTATTTTTTCTCTTCATAAGGGTGAAACATGATTACTTACTAGGAGTTCACCCATCATAGTGTTTCTCTCTCCCAATAATTCTTAACTGTAGAGTTATAATGGGATCTGGTGTATTAATACTAGTGTGATCGCTCCCAACTATTAACATTATAATTTAATATGATAGTTATCATCTACAAATTTTAATGAAATGTAATAAAAGTAATAAATAAATTTGGATAATACTGTTTTCATATTTTTATATAATTATTTAGTGTCCAATTATTTAGAAATAAATATAGAAATAAAATCATTATAAAGTAATTTTTTTATAAAAAAAACTATTTTAATGATAAAAAAGGTGTCTTATCTTAATAAATTAAATTAATTAATATTAGTGAATTAAATTAATTAAATATATATATTATATATTAAATAATTTTTTTTAAATTCATCCAATTGTTTTTATAGGCATGAGATAATAACAAAATATATTGTTATGCATAAAAGTTATACTTTTCTTAAGGTGGTTTTGTAGTCTTTTAATGGAACACTTATTTTAAAACTAAATTTTGGAGATTTTATAAATTTTATATGAAAAAATAAATTTAATTTCTGAAATCATAATTTCAAAATTATCTTTGGGTTAATTGTTGGTATTTTTCTGAGAAGTTTCATTTTTTGATGAATAGTGAAAAATACTGAATTTTAATTGAAAACTGACTTTTCATCTAAATAATTTATAGTTTAAAAATATATTTTTAATTGGTTTTAAAGTATAATTAGATAATTTTTAGATATATTAATATAATTTGGGCCATTAGAATAATTTTTATATTGAATTTAGATATAAAAACTTATTGAACTTTTGAACATTTTCACTTTAAAAACCCAATGTCTCACCTCATCCACAATATTAATTTCAAATTAATTTCGGCCACTTATGTGATTTTAATTTGAAAAAATATATTATATATTTATAATAATAATAATTTATCATTTTTAATTCTGTAAAATTAGTTTTTTTCAAAAAGAATATTAGTGAAATAAATTAAAATTAATTACAACGATTACAGTAAAAATGAGTTTACTTAGTGGTTAATCTTTAATATTATGGGGTTAGATGACCTATAAACTTTTCCAAAACCCATTTTATATCCATATTTTTACCATATCCCTTTTTTTATCGAGTTTTATGAGTTATGGGGATACTATTACCAAAAAATTATCAATACAATAAGTTAAGGAAAAAGACTAAAAATGAACATTCCTTAAGTTTAAAATTTATAAATCCTTGAGATACATAAAAAACATCATATTTTCAGTTATACATATAATTTTTAAAGATAAATGAGATATTTTTATAATAATGATTTATCTTTAATATTTAGAGATGATATAATTATTTTTAATGCTTTATAAATTCCAATGAAGTAACTAATTAGTTAATATTGAGTAAGATTAATTATACTAAAAATATTAAAAGTAAAGAAAATTGAGTGAATTATTATGATAACATAATTCTGCAGATGAATATATAATTTTACATTGTTTTGAACTTAATATATTTTCATTCAATAATTTTCTTGATATTTTTAAATTTAAATTAAATTAATAATTTCAAAATTAACATTAATGTTATTTAATATTAAATGATATTTTATTAATTGATTTAAAATTTATAAAAAACTAAATTCTATAAAGTGATTTTTTAATTTTAATAAATATTAAATATGTTCCATTCATGGACTAAAATTTCTATTATAATGACTATATTTACTGTTAAATAGTAAAAAACCTTGTTAGCACAGTTGTGATTTAAGTAGTTTTTTTGCAAGTTACTTTTGCTTAGGTTAAAAGTAATTTATGAAAAACCTAGTATTTTTATTTTATAAATTAGTTATAATATTTATAATCATTGGGTCAAAATTATATAGTAATTATCATCTTATTTTATTCTTAATGGATAAAATACTAAGGTTAGAAAACTAGTTACATTAATATAAAAAAATGTTAATGGTGGGGAAACATAGAAGTTAAGGGATAAAATTATAAAAATGAAATTTTTTTGTTTCACATGGAGGTTTTTAGTGACTTTAAATTTCCTAAATTCCATTATTTATCAATTTTTTAGGTACATGATTAAAGGGAGACATCCCTATAGTGTTTACCTTTTGGTATTTACAAGAATGTCACTCCTCCTCAACTATAAAAAGGCACGCACTCCCCCACTCATTCACAGTGAAAATGCAATTTGGATTGACCAAATCCTGCCAAAAATCACTTACCAACAACCCTCCTCTCATCCTATAATCCTCAATTTATGTATATAGAAATCCAAGTAAGTTATTTGGTGCAAACCAAAAGGAGTTACTTGAATAAGAGGTAATGTTCTTCAATAAGCACTTTTGTTTTATTTATTTCTCAATACTTCAATTATTATTATATATTTATTATATAATAACCTAAATATATTCAATATACTGATATTTTGTTATTTAAAGGTTAAAACCTACAAATTTGCACACTTCTATTAAATGAGATACGCAATCATCATTCGTTTATACGGCAGACTACCGCCTCGCGAACTGATGACATTTATTCTTCAATTACCACCTTTAAAGGTTAATAATAATGATGGATATATAGTTTATATATGATATTTATGATATTTATATTTTCAGTATGGTTTTTTTATTTTTATATAACACATAACTTCATATTATTCATTTTTTAGGAATACGATAACATCATTGGAGAACGTGTGGACTACGGCCTCCTCAAAGTGATGTGATTCATTCACACTTAAAATGGAATGTATAAAGGGTGATTTTAATGAATATATATGATAATTATGACATAGATATAATATTCAATACATAATTACCTTTATGTTAATATAATATATCATTTTCTTTATTACCTTTCACACACTGAAAAAGTTATAACATCATTCGTGGCTTGTGGACTACGGCCTCCTCAAAGTAATGTGATTCCCTTTTCACAAAATAAATTGTAAATAAAATTGTATATGATAAAATAATATGGTATTTAAGATATAATTATCACTATACAAAGATAAATATTACTTATCTTATTCTTATAATGATCATTGAAAAATGGAAATTTTGCTTGTGTATATGTACGACCTACAGTCTCCATGATCATAACATTAGTTCATTTTTCATAACCATATTACATGATAGATTTTTAAATTATAAATGATGTATAAATATGATAATTATGTCATGATTATTATTTTTTTATGTTTATATAATGACTCCTTTGACCGTAGTCGACCTACCAAATTCATTTTTGACTCATAAACCAAATATGGTCAAAACATCCAACTTAAACATAATTGATTAAGTAATTATATATAAATTGTTAATATGTGAAATAAAAGTGATAATAAACTCAAAAAAATTATCAAACAAGTAAATAATTAATAGGAGTTTATTATTCATGAATATAAAGACATCGTGACAAGTTATCTCAAGGTAAGGGATTTCATCTCAATTTACTTTCCATTGAGAATTATTTGTTATTATGAACCAATTCACTTTAATGTGGTGCATATACTAACCATTTTACATGTAATATCATGAATACTTCATTTTTCATGGTATTTTAATATTAAATTCACATTATTTCATCCAAGGGGGTCTAACATAAAAATTACCAAATGGTAAATATATTATGCAATCTCAGTTTATTTTGTGCCTATTAACTTTTTCTTAAAGAAATAACATTGTTGTGATATTTTTTAATTAGAAATTACATTCTTCTTAAATATCCATAATCTTGTGTAACGTATATGATTATTTCCTAAAGCATATATCATTTCTACATATGGTGTTTACTTTTAAATTTATTTGATTAACTAGGGAAATATTGATAAATCTGTATTCCTTTACTCAATAAATATATTTGATAAGGAACATTGTTTATAAATTAAATTAATTATTTGATATACAAGGAATGATTTGGACCAGTATTAAATGAATTGGGTACCATTTAAATTAATCCCCATGATGAATCGGTAGTCAAATGAGATGAATCAGTTGGAAAATCTGATGGGTTTCTACCCAGTATGTTAAAACTTATTATGAAAGGTATTGATGGTAAAGGTACCATGTTCTTGTGAAAAATGTCATCTAATTATTAATCATTAACTTCATTGATAATTCATTTATTATTATTATACATGATATTTTTTCCTTGAAATTATATATGAATGCATTTCATTCTCATTTTATTGACTAAATAGAATGCGTGTTCAGTTATCTGCCTTTACATTTCGATTATGATTATTCATTCCTGATAGCTTCCATTGTACTTAAGCCTTACTAAGAATTCATTCTCACCCATATTTTTTTTCTTTTCCCTAGATTATGAAGATAAATCATTTGAATGAGTTTTCAAGTTTTCTTAGTATTTTATTTTTTTATGTATTATGTTTCATTTTATATTCCCAATGTAAAATGGTTATCATTTATATAATCTAGTTTTCTAAAACTGCTAAGTCCTTTGGGATCTGATTATTTTATCTATTCAAATGAAATAATGTAAGGCATCGGCTCTAGGATACTAGGGTCAGGGTATTTACAGTTGGTATTAGAACAAGTTTAGTAGAAACCTTAGAAAGTATATTTAAGGAAGCATAGATTATAGAAAAAAATCATATGATATAATTTGGAAACAAGTAAACAAGAATATACCAAAGAAACCATCTTTATGATTATGAGATTATATATGCATATATTTTTCAATTTATAATATGTATTACACTAGTTTTTGTACTATAAATTAAATTTCATAATGATATGATCTAATCAAGTGTATTTAGACATTTAGAAACGGTGCCTATCATAAGGAATGTGAACCTCATTAATGGATGTGATATAAAGATTAATAAGAATCGTGTCTTGTTTTTTATTAATTCAATATGTCATAGGTAAATAGTTTCCAAATAATTCTCATCATATGAGGACATAGTATCATGTGTTATTGAGAAACCTAAATAATTCATTAAGTATTATAAATCTAGACAGAGGCATGAGAACAAGTGGAAGATTGGGAAAAATATGGATAAAGGAATAAAGAGAAAGAATTATTTTCCCACATGTGATAATTGTAGAAAGAAACACCCTGGTACTTTCTTAAAATTAATGGTAGTTTGCTACAAGTGTAGAGAGAAGGTCCACCATTCTTGTGATTTCAGGGGTAATACAAAGGTTTCCAATGTATAATTATTCAATTGTAAGGAGATAAGACACTGCAAAAATAAATATCTCAAGAATAAAAAAAATATACCCCAAATTGGCTAATAGATCATGGAAAATATTATGATACTGACTCAATAAAAGAAGAATGGTTAATATTCCAGTGTTAGAATTCAAGAATTATGTTATTTAAGTATTTTATCACTTATGTTTGGAAATGAGAATTGTGAAATATATAAGGATTTTACTTTATTACATTTCATTAAGGATTTGAAAGTATATGTTGAATGTTACCAAGAAAAGTAATTTAGTATCAAGTTAAACTTTTTGGAAAACACATAGTTGAGGGAAATATAACCCTTTACATGTTCCTAACATCGCGACAATGATGTTTAGATAAAGAGATGATTTATATGGATAAAGTATATTGGATATTACTAAATACATTGGAACTTATTAATGATTTTTTGACAATGTGGTTTATTACATCATTAATGGAGTTTACAACATTTCTGGATTTTAGGAATATATCTAATAATATATATTCATTTTAAGGAATAAGGAATCATGAATGTTTTCAATAATTTTTTATGGTAATTCAAGTTATTACCATGTTCCAATATAATAAATGATGAATGTATTCACATGTTCAGTATGTAATGATTAAAGAGATACTTCATAATAATTAAATAATAATGATAAGTTCATTTTATAAATTTATTGACCTTCCTTCTAATTTGTTGGATCATAATATTTCTGAAAAGTTATCAATTTATGAAATGGTTTAAGTTGATATTTGGATTATGTTAATGTATTACTTAACCATATGATGAAAAATGTTCTAAGAAATGAATTAAAAATAGTTCAAGGCATAACCAAAGGATAAGATTGTGTTTATAATATAGAAAAATATATTTAATTATATTCTTATAGAGAAAAATAATTCTTTAACTCTAGGAAAAATATCTCAAAATAAAAAATTTATCCCATTTCATTCATATCCAATGAATCAAATAGTCCTTTATATAATCACAAATTTATGGTTATAAGGCCCTTAATTTTTCATTGATCACTTTGTTGTGATCAATCACTATAGTTATTTATGCTTTTCTTCTACGTCTATGTTTTCAATTCCCACCTAAATTCTCCTCCTTGAGATCCTAGTTATGTGGCTATTTCATTTCCCTTTCCTTTTTTATTAAGAAGATATATAATTAATCCTAATTATGATGTGGTTTTTTTCAATAATATTGTTCTCAAATATCGAACCATCAATTATCAAGATCATGTTTAAATTTTGAGGATACAATTTATTCAATGTGAGGAGAATGTTAAACCCCAATAATTTACAATATTTTACCTTTATAATAAATTTAATTTTGATACGAGATTTATTTATATGAAATAGAAAGTTAATATTAGTCTATATAAAACATTAATACTATCTTTTTTCACATGAAACACTAAGTTGGCTTTTTTTATACACAATACCATGTCTCTTCGACAACTTATGTTACATGCAAGACCAAGTTTTACTAAAATACAAAATATAATTAATATTATTATTTAATATGATAGTTATCATCTAGATACTGTAATGAAATATATCAAAATGATTTAATAAATTGTATAATATTGTTTAAATGTGTTTATATAATTAATTGGTGACCAATTAATAAGAAATGAATATATAAACCAATTGAATATAAAGGAAATGTTTACATAAAAACTATTTTTATTCTCTCAAAAGTGTCTTGTATTAATAAATTAAAATAATTTATATTATTGAATGATATTGATGAAATATATAATATATATATTCAATCGATTATTTTTTAAATTCATACAATAGGTTAGATTGTCATAAGATAAGAACAAAATCCTAATTTATTCATAAAAGCTATATTTTTCTGAAAGTAGTTTTGTCCCCTTTTAATGGCGCACCTATTATTAAACAAAATTTTGGAACTTATATAATTTTTATATGATAAAATAAACTTCATATTTATATCATAATTTCAAAATTATCTTAGAGTGAATTTTTTGAATTTTTTTTGAGAAGTTTAATTTTTTTGATCCGTAGTGATGATACTGAATTTTAATTGAAAACTGACTTTTCATATAAATAAATTATACTATTAAATTATACATTTAATTAATTTTAAAATATAATTATAAAAATTTTCAATATATTAATACAATTTATATCATTTTAATCATTTTTATAATGAATTTATGTATAAAAACTTTGTGAACTTTTAAACATTTTAATATTAAAAACTCATTGTCTCATTCTGTCTGTGGGATTAATTTTAAATTAATTTATTCTAATTATGTGATTTTAATTTGTAAAAATATATTAAATATTTTTAATAATAATAATTTATAATTTATAATTGTGTCAAATTATTTTTTGGCCAAAAATATTAGTGAATTCACTTAAAATTAATTATAGCGATTAAGGTAAAAATGAATTAACTTAGTGGTTAAACTTTAATCTTAAGGATCCAAATGGCCTAGGAACTTATCCAAACCCCATTTAATGGAAATATTTCTACAATATAACCTCTTGTAACGAATTTTATTAGTTTTTTGACACTATTCTATGAAAGTGGCCTATATAATAAGTTAAGTAAGGAGAACGAAAAAAAGGAACCTTACTTACCTTTAACATTAATAAAGCCTTAATATGTGAAAAAAGCATCATATTTTTGGTTATAAATATAATTTTTAAAGATAAATGAGATTTTTTATCATTATAATTTATATTTAATTTTTAGAGATGATATAACTACTTTAAATGATTTATAAATGCCAATATAGTAACTATTTGGTTAATAATTAACAAAGATAATTGATAATAAAAATATTAAAAGTAAATAAAATTCAGTGAATTATTATTATAAAATAATTTTTTAGATTAATATATCATTTTAAATAACTGTTAACTTAATATATTTTAATTTCATTATTTTCTTGATATTTTTAAATTCAAATTAAATTAAAATTTTCAAAATTTACATTAATGTTATTTTATAATAAATGATATATTATTAATTGATTTAAAATTTATAAAAAACATATCTTAGGTAAATTTATTTTTAAATATTAATAAATATAAAATTAGATCCATTCATGGACCAATTATTCTATTATAATGACTATATTGGCTGTTAAATTGTAAGAAACACTATTAGTGCGGTTAAGGTATAAATTTTTTTTGGAACATTACTTGCACTTGTGTTAAAATTAATTTAAAAATAACTTAGGATTTTTATTTTATAAATTATATCTCATATTTATAATTAGTGTTTCAAAATTATATATCAATTATCATTTTATTTTAATCTTAATGGATAAAATAATTGTGTTTGAAAACTAGTTACTTTAATAAAAACCAAAATGGAAAAAGTTGGGAAATGTAGAAGTTAAGGGAAAAATTATAAAAATGAACTTATTTTTGTGTTTTTGAGGTTTTTATCAACATAATATCCCTAAAATCAATTATTTTTAAATTTTGGAGTAACATGAATGGATATCTTCCAATAGTGATTACCTTTTGGTATTTACAAGAATGTCACTCCTCTAATATAAAAAGACACTCACTCCCCCCCACTTCTTCACACCTCACAAGACATTTGAATTTACAAAACCCTAAAAAAACAAATTCCCAACATACCTAATCTCATACTAGAATCCTAAATTTAGTTATAAATCAATCTATGTAATTTCATTGTTGCAAACCAAAAGTAGTTACCCGAAGAAGAGGTAATGTTCTTTAACAAAAACTTTTATTTTCTTTCTTTTTCCACTACTTCAATTATTCATATATATATATATTGTATAATAAACTAAAAATATTAAATATACTATTTTTTTATTTAATGGGTATGGACTAAAAATGAATAGTTTTCTATTAAATGAGATATGTAATCATCATTCATGTGCACGGCGGACTATCGCCTTACGAACTGATATCGTTCATTCTTCCATTACCACCTTTCAAGGTTGGGAATATAAATGTATTTATATTTTATATATTATATTTATTATATTTATAACTTCATTATACTTCTGTAATTTTTAGATATCATGTACCTCTAGGATTTCCATTTTGTAAGAATATGATAACATCGTTTATGGATGTGCAGACTACGGCCTCCTCAAAGAGATGTTATTCGTTCATCCGTAAAATGAAATATATTGAGGATTATTTTAATGAATATATATGATATATATGAAATAATTATAATATTAATGACCTAATTATCTTTCTGTTAATATAATATATCATTTTCTTTATTACCCTTTCATGCACTGAAAAAGTTATAACGTCGTTCATGGACGTGGGGACTACCGCATCCTCAAAGCGATGTGATTCATTTTGTACAAAAATATATATATAACATTATATATTATTAAATAATATTTTATTTAAGATATAATTATCAATTTTTAAAGTTAAATGTTACTTACCTTCATTTCATAATGATCATTTAAAAATGGAAACGTTACACATGCGTATGTACAGCCTACCGCCTCCATGATCCTAATGATTGCTCATTTTTCATAACCATATTACATGATTGATTTTAAAAGTATAAATGATGTATAAATATGATAATTATTTCATGATTATTATTCTGGGTATGTTTAAATAATGACCCCTTTGACCATATTTGACCTACCAAAGTCATTTTTGGCATATAAACTGAATATGGTAAATAACATTCAACTTAAACTTAGTTGAATAAGTAATTGTATATAACTTGTTAATAGGTGAAATAAAAGTAATAATAACCTTTAAAAAGGTTCTAAAAATTTATATAATTAATATAAGTTTATTATTCCGGAATATAAAGACACACGTGACAATTCGGGCTCAAGGTAAGGGATTTTGTCTAAATTTAAATTCCATTGAGACTTATTTGTTATTATGCATCGATTAACTTTTATGTGGTGTATATAATTCCCCTTTTACATTTAATATAATTAATACTTGTTGGTTCCACTTTTTTGTATGAGTTGTATTTGTTGTCAGTAGTTGTCAATACTGGTCAAAATGAAGAAGGATCTCCAATGTTAATGGAGGTTGGTTGAAGTGATGATGCCTAGATAATTGTTATGGATTCATAGCATTGGATTCCATGACTGGGAAATTATACATGATGTTAAATTTAGATGATGGTAGCACTAGTCCTAAGTTTAATATACATGTATCAAAGGTGATACATTATTTAAAACAATGAAGATGGTTGAAGTTTCATTCATTCTAGGATGAAGAGTTCTTTGGAATTCATATTCCAAAAATATTATAAGAAAAAAATGATAGATTGAAGGAGGTCATGAAATATTTCATTGTTTCAAGAAAACCATGGAAGAGATTGAAGAACATCTAACTCTGAGTTTCATGAAGAAATCCGGATGATTATTTATTGATCTGTAGTTCAAAAATATCATAAGTTGTTTAGAGAACATTTTATGCATTCTTTATGAAAGAAATGGGGATAAAAGGTGATGTTAATCATATTTAGTTTTGATTGGAAAGAATGATGTTGTTGGAAGATAGGGATATTGCAATACTTTCCTTTGAAAATCTAACGATGCTGAAACTGATTGATCAAAGAATATATATCACGATAGATAAGTTCTGTGATGAATGCATATGTTTGCCAAATAAGGAAAATGACAGTGAAACATGGGTGTTATTTCCAAATAATATATTTAAGGTGGACCTATTTCCCAGTGTTTTCAAAATTTTTGGGACTAAAAATTGGGATTTTGTTTTTGGAAATGAGAGGATTTTCTCATAGGAGTGAATGGTTTGTGGAATGGAGAGGGAAATCAGAAAAGGAATCAAACCATGTACCTCAGAACATGAACCATGTACCGTGTCTGGTAATGTTTTGTGGTCACGTACCATGTAGTGAGAAAGGTATGTGGGATGGTTTGTGAAATGGGTCGCGGTACTGAAAATGGTTCGGGGTGGAAGGAGTTGTGATATGTAGGATGGCTTGTCATTGGAAGAATATATATTGTACATGGACTAGAAAGCTTATAGTATGCGGAAGGTCAATGTTAAGCAGCAGGTACATGGTATGTGGTAAAGGTTCGCAGTTCATAGGAGGGTCATAGTATGCGGTGGAGGCTCATAGTACACGAAAGAAGAATAGTACGTAGTGAAGATTGGATCGTCATTGGAGGAAGAGATATTGTACGTGGACCGTAAAGCTTATGGTATGTGGAAGGTCAACGTTATGTAGCATGCATATGGTATGCGGTGAAGGTTCATAGTTCATAAGAGGGTCACAGTATGTGGTGGAGGCTCATGGTATGCAAAAGAATCATAGTACATAGTGAAGATTATCCCACATTGAAAATTTGGGTAAATCATATTAGCAAAATTTTCGGAGTTATTGGCCTATATAAGGAGTGATAATCCCAACATTAAGTAGAGAGAAATTTAATAGTAAAGATCATCATTGGTGTAAGAATTAAGCTAAGTCTGAAAGATTTTGGGAGGGACAATTCCACGAAGAGGAGCAGTCCATGGAAGAGATTTTATCTAGGATGAAGTAGTACATAGAAGATGAAACGGTTAGCAGAATTGGGAGAAAAGGCCCACGGAGGAAGGAATTATGAAGAACACTAAAGAAGCATTATGAAAAATTGAAAATAGTATGCAAAGGTATACCATGGAGGTAGTCTACAAAGGAAGACACAATTTATAGAATATGAAGGAACAATCCACAAAAGAAATAATTCTTCATAACTAGAAGTTGTACGCAAGAGATTCATGAAAAGAAAGTACACAGAGGTGGTATGAAAAGGTGGTACATGAAGGTGGTATGTATAGTAGGCATGGTATGTGGAGAAGTTGTTATAGATGGAGTAGAGACAGTTCTTGGAGGAAGAAGAAATAGTCCACAGAATTAGGGGTAGTTTGTGGAAGAAAAGACATTTTATAGGAGATGTGGTGGCCCGTAGAAGAAGAGTCGATATGTGGATGCGGTACACGAACGTGGTGCATGGAGGCAGTATATGGAGATAGATCATGGAGGTAGAACATGGAGGTGGTATGTGGAAGTGAAGCAGAGATGATATGCAGAGGAGAGATGATTGGCAGAGAGGCGATCCACGAACCATATCTAGTACATAGTTTTCCGAGGATCAAGGTTGTTCGTGTAGGGAACAAGAGAAGAAGAAGGAGTGTGTCCAACTTATATTCAATTATTCAGTACATATTAACTGTGATGATGCTATGTTGATATGGTCCTCATTTTTTTACAATCACAAGGGGAGTTTTTGATTTTAGCAAGAAGAAGAATAAGTTTCAGTACAATTGGTTTTTCACTAAAGAAGAAGGGGAAGAAGACAGTGCAACTTTCAAGTTTTCTTTTGGGAAAAAAGAAGAGGGTTACATGCATGCTGCTAAGAAAGTAACAATTAAATAGTAGAAGAGAAAGCAATAGTGTGACATCCAATAGGTATCAACAGGTGAAAGACTCTATTGGTGTTGCAAACCCTATTCAACAGGGATGAGAATGTCTTGATAGGTAGTATAAAGAACCAAAAAGGAGCTATAAGTTGGACAAGGTTGTCACCATTTTAGGGAAGCAGATTTTTTTCCCTACCCCCTCCAAATTTGTAGGGACTCACACTAGCTAGAGGATTGTTTTCCTAGTCAAAACACTATAATAGTTACTACATTATAATGGATAATCCATGTAATGGTCATACCCATATGTGGAAAGGACATAGCTTCTCTTATTGAGTGATGAACCTTGAAAAAATATCATGTACATATTTTTACTACTTCCATATTATTGCATGCGATAGAGAAAAGATAATAAGATAATAAAGATCCTAACAAGTTAAGAGGTACTGGGATAAAAAGTTGAAATTGGTTGAAAAAGTCCCCAACACTAGTTCACCCCCTATTAGTGTTAGGCATATCCCAAACTGGTCCTATCAATAATTATTATTAATGGTATTTTAGGTTTCAATTTGAATTATTTCAACCAAGGGGATTTGACATGAAAATTACCAAATCGTAAAAATATTGTACAATATCACTTTCTTTTGTGATTGTTAAATTTATATTAAAACATCCACTTTTTTGTAATTACTTTTTATTAGAAATTAAATTCCTCCTAAATATGCATATTATTGTGTAATGGATGTGATTATTTCCTAAGATGTCTACCATATCTATATATGGTGTTTACTTTGAAATTTATTTGATTAGCTGGGAAAATATTGATAAATATGTATTCCTTTACTCAATACAGAATTTGATAAGTCACATTGTTTATGAATTAAATATATTATTCAATAAATAATGAATGATTTGGACTAATATGACATGGGTTGGGGAAATTTAAACTAATCCCCTCGATGCATCCCTAGTCTCATGAGACGAATCAGTTGGACAAATCAGATGGGTCTATACCCGATATACTAAACCATATTATGAAAGGTCATGATTGTAAAGGTATTATGTACCTGGGAAGCATGTCATCCAATATTTAAGTATTTTCATTATTGGTAATTCATTTATCTTTATCACCCATAAAATCTTTGCTTTTAAATTATATATGGATTGTAAGGGTTGGTGTCCAAAGAACCAACTATTTTGTACTTTTATTACATGAATGTTCACTTATTATATATTTCTCATTGTTCTGCATGACTATAATATAATAATGTCCTGAAATATTTTTTGCATTAATAAGGTCATGGTAGATCCCCGCTTTGATGAGAACCTTGAAATGGTATAACAATATTCTTAAATAAAGTTCTGCGGTTGGATGACATTCTGTGATAGGACACATAGTATACAGACCGTCATGTGCGAGTACTCGTAAGAAGACGAGACTCTCTCTCATGGAGTTCGCACTTGGTAATCTCCAAGATGGGAGATTATGAGAACAGACCCGCCAGTAGTAATTCTAAATGTCTTGGTGTCATCGGACATTACTATCTGTGAGTGTCTGTAATGGTCCTTAGACTGGAAGATTATCATTAACTCATGTCACGACTCGCTCACTTAGATTTACTGACGAAAACTATCACGCAGACAGTTGGCGGGAAGTAGGGTACGTTGGGTGCATTGGGTGCGTCACGAGTGACATGTTGTTAATGGATAAGTCGAGGAAGGATTTGTCCCTTCCATTTATGGAAGTTGATATCTCGGAACTTTGATTGAAATAGAGTTGTCGCATTAAATTACATGGCCACGGTGTAAACGATGAGTTTATTTCAGGTAGTCAAAGAATGACGGATCAAGCATATAGGTTTATGACACTACCATGAAACCTGCTTGATGAGATATCGAGACAAAGGGATTAAATTACATAGTAAGCATTTGTATGTGGTGATACATCAATGCAGCATCAACTTCTTTCTCTTGGGTGCCTTGACCCATTGCTAGACAGTAATCTTGGACTTTTGGAAAGCCCGCCTAATGCCAATGAGAAAGAGTCCTAGAGGGTCACACACTAAGTGTATTCAAGTATCTCAAGTAGAATAAAGATTATTCCCATACATGGTTTAATAATTATTCAAGGAAGCCTAAATTGTTTTAATGATGGAGGAAGAATAAAATAAAACAAGTACACGTCGTGTATCAATGATTACACGCCGTGTAGTTTTATTTTGAAAACAAGTACACATTGTGTATTATTAAATGTACACGCCATGTAGTTTTCATTTTATAAAGGAAATGAATAGATGAAAACAAGATATACACGTCGTGTACATTGAATGTACATGATCTGTAGTTTTCGATGAAAAACAAGTACACACTGTGTATTTATTAATACACGCCGTGTAGTTTTTCGAGTTGGGATTTTGATGAAATATAGTTTTATTAAATGATATTTATTATAATCAGTGCGAGCACATGTCAAGGTATTAATTATTAGACATGGGGGTTTTCAATAAGAGTTAATTAAATAAATAAAACGTGTAACCCATTTCTTTATTATCATAAATCTACAACCTCAAACTCGATTATAAATATCCTCACAACCCCAACTCATTTCTAATACAAGAGAATTGTTGTGAACAACAATTCTGGAGAATTCTTTCAAGGCTAAAAGAACCTCTTACTCCAAGAATTCTCTTAAGACCGAGAGAGATCTTCTTCCATCAGATCAAGACGATCTAAGGCAGACAACGCAAGAAAAGGTTTCTCCACGCTAGCACCCGGAGACTCCTTTGGCGACGTCCCGAGATACGAGGTACACATGTGGATCACCGCTAGAGGAAGTCTACACGTGGCTTCTACGACGCAACGACGAATCACATCGGAACGTGATCAAGAACATCAACGAAGAAAGAACACCCAAAAAGAATTTATTTTCAATTGATTAAATTAATTATAACAAACCTATAACGATCCTACTTTGTGGTTCTGGGAATTTCCTTTTATTTTTCCATTTCTGTGATTTGATCCATGGATACTGGAATTTATCGTTGTATTGATCCCGGATTGATCATTGTTAATGATAAAAAGCCAAGTGGTCACATCCACCCACACGCTTACACTACGCCTGGAACCTTCAAATGGTATCAGAGCGAGTTTACAATGTTGATTATAGTTATTTAATTTTCGTTGATAATTTATGCATTTATATTTGATTCAATTTGAATAAATCACTCTGTAAATATGAATAAATGAGATATGTTCTTACTCTTTCATTTCTCGATTCATATCATAGAAATGAGCTTTTAATTTTAATTTTTTGATTAAAATAAAAACGAGGAACTCATCCGGAGGAGCCGATATTTCTGTCTGTACAACACGGGAATACACAGCTTGTAATGAAAACTACACGCCGTGTACTTAGGTTCAACAAACCGGAACTAGTTCTCCAAACCACGACATGTAAATTGAGTATTCCTATGTATTTATTACCCCGTGTTGACCAGAAATGAACGGCATGTGGAAAATAGGAATACACAACATGTATGTTGGAGCAACACGCCGTGCAGTCCGATCCGGCCCAAGTGAAACCGTGTACAAAGAAAAAGTCGTGTACCACGTACACGGGATCGCCAGGCTGGTTACCACGTAACAAGGAAGTACACACCATGTATGATTTATCTACACATCATGTACTCCAAAATTTCCAAAGTACAAAAAACACGCCAAAGCCCCCGGCGTGTACTTTGGATAAAGGGTGAAAAGAAATACACGCCTTGTAAATTTAAACTACATGCTGTGTACTTTCTAGAAATTTCACCAGGTTTCCTCCAAAAGGTACAAAGACCTGTTCAAGGAATATGGAAGAGAAGAATCTCAAGGAAATTCAGAAATGAATTTAAGATAAATAATTGATTAATTATAAGATCATAATTAATTTAATTTGAGTGTGACTTATCTTAAATGAAAGAACGATTTAAAGAATTTGAATTATAAATATTCGTAAATGTCGTTGCATGCTATGGATGATCATGAGCTAGACCAAAGACCCCTTGTATGTGTGTATGGTTTCATTTAAATTTGTTTAATTTAAATTCTTTGGCCTGCAAGCCTTCTTCCAATAAAATTTAGGGCCTGTGTGCCCATGTTTTCTTTAATGTAAAACCCATGTAATAGAGGATCTCTCTAGCCAGAGGAGAAGGTTCAAAATCCGAAGCTGAGGCGAAACCAACCCAAGAAGATACAAAGGTGGATAGGTGGGAGCTGCAAAACATGAACCATCAGGTTCAAGGTGTTTTCCCTAGGCCAGTGTTAGCTTATCAAAACCACTAGATAAGATAACCAATAGAAGCTCATGATCATGCAATCTTATTTTATTTCTGTCTGATTGCACGGTTTATTTATTATGTATGTGTTGTCGCGATCATATAATTAATAAAATTGACAAGCATGAAAAGATAGAATAAAATCAAAACCAGACTATGCGTAAACATTATCAGAACATGGTTAATCACTTAAGAAAGCATCACTTAATATTAACAAGCATGTGATAATTTAAAACTATGCATAAAGAATAAAATCCCTCAAATACCATATTACGTCAGACCAAGCCTTTTGTTACTTGTTTAAGGGTAAGACTCAATAAAACTATGTGTTTGACCAACCCTTTTTGGGACACTTACTTTAATAAAGGAATCCCTTATGAAAGGTTTAGGGTTGACTTAACCATATTAAATCAAGAGGAGTAGCCCTTTCTAGACTTGATGTAATATTTGAGGCAAGAGTTGAGGAAATCCAAGTCAGGATTTCAGGATTGGGGAGTCTACTCAACAGATCAAGGAACTGTAATATCACAGTTGCCAAAGACCTTCCTACCTAAATACCTTCAAAAAGCTTGACCTACCCTTGTTGGGGTTATGTGAAGGGAATATGGATCCTTGACACTAGAATGTCAAAGCAACTGGACATTCTGAGTTCAATGGTGAGGGCTATTGGGACTTGATAAAATAGTGGGATAATTAATAAATTCATTATTTTTCATAAAATGTAATCAAAAGGTACTGATAAATCTGCTCTTTTAATTTGTAGAATCGAAATGACAAACTCATCAACCACATTTTCTCTGCGATCAATTCTGGATAAAGAAAATATCCTCACCGAAAGTAACTTTCAAGAATGGTTTAGGCGCCTTCGTGTTATCCTCTTCCATGAACGAAAGTTTTACGTGATGGAGTCCTCACTTCTTGATCCGCCTGCCCAAGGGGCGAGTGATGAAGATTTCCTAGTCTATGATCAACATTTGAGTGATGCACTCGATGTTCAATGTTTGATGTTGTCATCAATGTCTAGTTATCTCATGAAGTCTCATGAAGACCTGGATTCCTACAACATGCTCGAGAATCTCCGTGGTCTATACTAGGAGAGAGCAAGACAGGAAAGGTTTGAGATATCCAAGGCTCTATTTCAGAGCAAGCTTGGAGAGGGTTCCCCAGCCAGGCCTCATGTAGTCAAGCTCATTGGCTACATTTAGTGATTAGAGGTTATAGGGTTTAAACTCCCTGAATAACTGGGTACCGATATCATTCTTGCATCACTCCCCGAGAGCTTCTCAAACTTTTTTGTGAACTTCAACATGAACAACATTGAGAAGTCTCTATCTGATCTTCTTATCTTTATTCAGCAAGTGGATAATGACATGAAGCATGAAAAACCTTATGTCCTTATGGTGAATAAAAGGAAAGGGAAGGAGAAGAGATTTAAGCCCAAAGCTTCTTCAATGCCTTCCAAGAAAAGGAAGATCAAATGGGAGGCAAAGGAACAGGATGCTGTCTGTTTAGCATGTGGCAAGAAGGGCCACTGGAAGAAAAACTGCACCCAACCAAGGAAGCAAGGGGAAGCTTTAGGTACGTTTTTTATCGAATGAAATCTATTTGTTTCTACTAATTGGGTATTAGATACTGCTTGTGGTGCTCACATCTATATCCAAATATAGGAACCAAGTAGATTCTGAAAGATTGACCGTGGTGAGGTGGATCTATGAGCATCCAATGGAGCCAGACTCACTGTTGTAGCTGTCAGAGACTTCCATCTCACATTGCCTACTGGGATGGTCTTAGTTTTTAAAGGATGTTATTATGTACCCTCTGTAACCAAAAACATTATTTCAGTATCCAGATTAGATACTGATGGATTCATCTTCAAGTTTGGAAGTGGATGTTGCTACTTTTATAAAGATAGAATTTGTTTTGGTAGGGCACATTTATATAACGACCTTTATGTGTTAGACTATACAAATCAAGTAATGGAAATCGATGACAAAGTTAATTCACATGACTCATAGCACACCCAACTTTGGCATCACCGGCTAGGTCATGTCAATGAGAAACGTTTGACAAAATTACATCAAGATGGGTATTTAGATTCTTTCGAACTAAAACCACTTGGGGTATGTCATGGACGTCTACAAGGCAAAATGAACAAAGAACCATTTACTGGGAAAGGTGAAAGGGCTAAAGAGCTTCTAGAATTAGTTCACACATATGTCTGTGGACCATTTCCAGTTGAATCAAGGGGTGGGTTCTCATACTTCATAACTTTTACTGATGATTTTAGTAGATATGGATATATATACTTAATGAGCTATAAGTCAGATTCTTTTGATTAGTTCAAAGAATACAAGAATGAAGTTGAGAACCATCTTGGTAAGAAGATTAAGACACTCTGCTCGGACAGAGGAGGAGAATATCTTAATCATGACTTCATTTATTTCTTACGGGAGTTTGGGATTTTATCTCAACTCACTTTTCCATACACGCCCCAGTGGAATGGTGTAAGTTAAAGGAGGAAACGCACCCTGTTGGACATGGTGAGATCAATGATGAGTCATGTGAGTCTTCCATTATCCTTTTAGGGATATGCATTACAAACAGCAGCACACATACTAAACCAAGTACCAACTAAATCGATAAATGGTATTCCATACGAGTTATGGAGTGGACGCAAATCCATGTTATCGAATTTACATGTGTGGGGTAGAGAAGCATTTCTTAAGGCCTCTTCAGGTAACAAACTTTCACCTCGAGGCACAAAGTGTATCTTTATAGGATATCCTAAGTAAACAAGGCAATATTACCTATACAACCCCTCAGACAAAAAGGTTACAGTGGAAAGACACGCCATATTTCTTGAGAGGGAGCACATATCCAAAAGAGATAGTGGGAGCGAGATAGACTTTGATGAAGTTGAGGCTCAAGATACACTGGAGTTGGTACAATAACAGATTCCACAAAGCCCCATGGAAGAACAATCTTTTCTAGAGACACAAGAACTGCGTAGGAGCATGAGATATGTGAGAGAACCAGAACGATATTGTTTTCTTGTTACCGAGGATGGTGAATAATTATTGGTTGACAATGATGATCCTCTTAACTACAAGGAAGAAGTTGAAGGAATAGACGTTACCAAGTGGCAAGAAGCCATCAATTCTGAAATGGATTCCATGTACCGAAACCAAGTCTGGATTTTGCTAACTCCTCCAGTTTATGTAAAGCCTATTGGTAATAAATGGGTATTCAAGAAGAAATGGTACATGGAGGGGAAATTCATCACCTATAAGGCACAATTTTTTGCAAAAGGTTTTAGACAACATCAAGGAATTGACTATGATGAATCCTTTTCACCAGTTGCGATGCTGAAATCCATCAGAATCCTATTGGCCATTGCTACCATGACTATGAAATTTGTCAAATGGATGTCAAAATAGAATTATTTAATGTGAAACTCCAGGAAGATGTCTACATGACAGAACTTGAAGGTTTTGTGACTCCAAAGGATGCCAACAAGGTATGCAAGTTGCAAAAATCCATTTATGGATTAAAGAAAGCATCAAGGTCATGGAACATTCTTTTTGATGAAGTTGTAATAGAATTTTGATTTTTTAAGAACAAATGTGAGCCTTGTGTCTATAATAGTTTTAGTGGGAGTGCAGTAATTTTCCTAATAGTATATGTTGATGAAATATTACTATTTGGAAACGAAGTACCTTTCTTACAATCAGTTAAGGCATGGTTGCATAAATGATTCTCCATGAAAGACTTGGGCAAGGCAGCATATATTCTTGGGATCAAGATCCATCGTGATAGATCCAAGAGAATGCTGGGCCTGAGTCAAAGTACATACATTGACAAGATACTGAAGAGGTTCAGTATGGAACAGTCCAAGAGGGGATTGTTTCCACTATCACATGGTATTCATATTTCCAAGAAAATGTGTCCTCAGACACATGAGGAAAGAAAGAGAATGGAAAGGATCCCTTACGCATCCATGATTGGGTCAACCATGTATGATATGCTATGTACGAGGCTAGATGATGCTTACACATTAAGTGTGGTAGGTAGATATCAAGCTAATCCAGGAGACCGCCATTGGATGGCAGTCAAGACTATCCTTAAGTATGTGAGGCGTACTAAGGATATGTTCTTGGTTTATGAAGGATATGAGGAACTAGTCATCAGAGGACATGTAGATTCTAGTTTCCAGACTGATCAAGATGACATAAAGTCACAGACTAGATACATCTTCAGTTTGAATGGAGGTGCAGTGAGCTGGAAGAGCTCAAAAAAAAGTGTGGTGGCAGATTCTACAGCGGATTCTGAGTATATCGCAACTTCTAAGGCAGCTAAAGAAGCATTATGGATGCAAAGCTTTGTCCAAGAGTTGGATGTAGTACCGAGCATTAAAGATCCTATCACACTCTATTGTGATAATACTGTAGTGGTGGCACTTGAAAAAGAGCCAAGGTCACATCAGCAGAAAAATCACATACTTTGGAAGTATCATCTCTTGAAGGATTTTTCTCAAATAGGTGAAGTTGTAGTGAGAAGTATTTCCATGGAAGACAACGTGGAGGACCCCTTGACCTAAGCCTCGACTCATCAGAAACATCATCATCAAGTTAAGTCTAGCAGACTAAAAGTCGTAGGCAGTTGGCTCTAGTCCAAGTGGGAGTTTGTAATGGTTGGTGTCCTAAGAACCAACTGTTTTGTACTTAGATTACATGAATGTTCACTTATTATATATTGTTCATTGTTCTGCATGACTATAATATAATAATGTCCTGGAATATTTGTTGCATTAATAAGGTCATGGCAGATCCCCGCTATGATGAGAACCTTGAAATGCTATAACAATATTCTTAAATAAAGTTTTACGGTTAGATGACATACTATGATAGGACACATAGTATACAGACCTTCATGTGTGAGTACTCGTAATAAGATGAGACTCTCTCTCTTGGAGTTCGCTTCTTGGTAATCTCCAAGATGGGAGATTATGAGAACAGACCCTCTAGTAGTAATCTTGCATGTCTTGGTGTCATCAGACATTACTATCTGCGAGTGTGTGTAATGGTCCTTAGACTAGAAGATTATCATTAACTCATGTCATGACTCGCACAATTAGATTTACTGACGAAAACTGTCACGCAGACAGTTGGCGGGAATTAGGGTATGTTGGGTGCATCACGAGTGACATGTTGTTAATGGATAAGTCGAGGAAGGATTTGTCCCTTCCATTTATGGAAGTTGATATCTCGGCCCTTTGATTGAAATAGAACTGTCACATTAAATTCCATGGCCATGGTGTAAAAAACGAGTTTATTTCAGGTAGTCAAAGAACGAATGATTAAGAATATAGGTTTATGACACTGCCATGAAACCTTCTTGATGAGATATCAAGACAAAGGGATTAAATTATACAGTAAGCGTTCATATGTGGTGATACGTCAATGCGGCATCAACTTCTTTCTCTTAGGTACCTTGACCCGTTGCTAGACAGTAATCTTGGACTTTAGGCAAGCCCGCCTAATGCCAACGAGAAAGAGGCCTAGAGGGTCACATACTAAGTGTATTCAGGTATCTCAAGTAGAATAAAGACTATTCCTATACGTGGTTTAATAATTATTCAAGGAAGCCTAAATTGTTTTAATGGTGGAGGAAGAATAAAATAAAACAAGTACACTCCGTTTATCAATGATTACACACCGTGTAGTTTTATTTTTAAAACAAGTACACGCCTTGTATTATTAAATGTACACGCCGTGTAGTTTTCATTTTAGAAAGGAAATGAATAAATTAAAATAAGATATACATGCCGTGTACACTGAATGTACACTCCATGTAGTTTTCAATGAAAAACAAGTACACGCTGTGTACTTATTAATACATGTCGTGTAGTTTTTCCAATCGGGATTTTGAAGAAATATTGTTTTATTAAATGATATTTATTATAATCAGCGTGAGCGCATGTCAAGGAATTAATTATTGGACATGGGGGTTTTCAATAAGAGTTAATGAAATTAATGAAACTCGTAACGTGTTTATTTATTGTCATAACTCTACAACCTCAAACTCAAATATAAATATCCTCACAACCCCAAATCATTTCTAATACAAGAGAATTGTTGTGCACAAAAATTATGGAGAATTCTTTCAAGGCTGAAAGAACGTCTTCCTCCAATAATGCTCTCAAGACTGAGAGAGATCCTCTTCCATCGGATCAAGATGATCTAAGTCAGACAACGCAAGCAAATGTTTCTCCACGCTAGCACCTAGAGACTCCTTTGGCGACATCCCGAGATACGAGGTACACATGTGGATCACCGCTAGAGGAAGTCTATACTTGGCTTCTACGACGTAATGATGAATCACATCAGAATGTGATCAAGAACATCAATGAAGAAATAACACCCAAAAGGTATTTCTTTTCAATTGATTAAATTAATTATAATCAACCTGTAACGATCCTACTTCGTGGTTCTGGGAATTTCCTTTTCTTTGTCCATTTCTGTGATTCGATCCGTGGAGACTGGCATTTATTATCGTATTGATCCCTGATCGATCATTGTTAATGACAAAAAAGCTAAGTGGGCACATCCACCCACGCGCTTCTGCTGCACCCAGAACCTTCATGGATGAATTTCATTATCTTTTTATTGATTAAATTTCATGTGTGTTAAGTTATCTACCTTTCCTTGTTGATTATGATTATTGATTCATGATAGATTTCATTTTAAATATCCCTTAATGATAATTTGAGATCAACCTTATTTTTTTCCATTCCATAGGTTATGAAGAGGAATTCTTTTAAAGGTTTTCAAGAATTTTGAGTATTTCATTTTTATTTGTTTTATGTTTCATTTTTTATTCCCAATTTAAAATGTGTATCATGTATGTAATCCGGTTTTTCATTTTACTTTTGGAATTCACCAACTGTGGGCTAATGGGGTTTGGTTTGTTACATTTTCTCAATGATTTTAGGTATGGCCTCAATGCTAAAGCCCTAATTCAATATTTTATTCCATCTTCCTATATTTTTTTCCTTTAAATTTAAGTCTTGGAAATGCTTCCATCAGGACTTGGCATAATCATCCAACTTTGATGGCGATTTCACTCAACCGTCATAGAGGACATCCCATAACGATGTATTCTTATCATCATTCATTTAATCAATAAAGGAGCATCTTGTGTCTGAATTTATTAATGTTTTCAATTAAATTAAATTTATTCGGTATTGGTTTGGGAGATGTTTTTTTTGGGATTTCCCCCATATTTTTTTTGGAAGAATGATACAGAACTTCCACTTGTGGTTGGTCTCCATTTGGGAAAGTGTCAAGTGCTCAATGAGAATGTAAAATTTATGAATATTTGGATTAATTTTTTGATTAATATTAAATATTATCGGTAATTAATTTGTGTTCCTTGGGAATTATACAGTCAATTAGGAGTGTACTACGAGTTGGGTTGGTCATGTATGAGGAGGGACAGGATTGGAAGAAACTGACAGCCTTTGGAAAATAAAGGAGAAAGTTTCCAATGAGGTAGGTGGTCCACAATACTTACCCTATGGATTTATGCATGATTTTGCAGACATGTGTGTTTTTTTAGACTCACCGAAAAGGTGATGGGACCATTTGATTGATCTAAATATATATTTTAATTTTAATAGTTTAGTTTAAATTAAATTCCTAAACTTTCATGACCACATAAATTAAAAAGGAACAAAGCGCCAAGAACATCTTAGACCTAGTGACCTGACTTAGTGCCTCAATAACTAATGGTTGAGGTTTGGACTAATAGTGTTCTATGAAAACTGAACCCTATGAAGGGTGATGATCAAATGAGTTAAAGTATAAGAGATTTGGGGACTGTTACTTATGATACCTTTTTATATTTTGGCCTTTTGAGTTATAAGATTTCTTTTTTGATACCTTGGAAAGAATATGCTTATTAAGTGTCTTTGGGATGAGTGACCCTCCCCCCATTCTTTTGAGGAATGACCATACTGAGTTGATAGACCATAGAAAAGATAGAATCTGGTTTCACATGTAGAATAACCTTGCTAGACTTAGAGACTTTGATATGGTCCATAAGCTATCTATCTTAGCTATTTTTTATTTTAATACCTTGTAAGGATTATGAGGTTATTCAATGAGTGGAATTACCATGGAATGTGACACCCTTCATGATAAGAATTTTTGTAAGGATTCTATATTGGATCGAAGACCCCATGCTGGTTGTAGGTATTAGGATGTGACCTAGGGGTCCATGGTAGGTTCCTTAATGACAGGTTGACCCCAGGTGGGTGCAGTGGGATATGGATTATGATGGTGGGTTTAGGCATTCATCCAACCCTTTTTATTTCTTTATTTTAGGATGTGTTATGATGTACACCCTTTGGGTGGTTTTGGTTATGGAATGTAAACTACCCTTGAGGGAAGCCTTTTATTTAAGATTGAAAACACCCCTAGGTATTATATTATTTTATATGGAAGGAAGAAACCCATAGGGAATGTCTATGATACTTGATGAGAAAACATCCATAAGGTGTGGTTTGTGATAATCGATGAGGAAACACTAATATGGGGTGGTGTGTGATACTGGATGAGAAAACATCTATTAGAATTGGTTTGGTGATAGTTGATAAGAAAACACATATAAGGGGTGGTTAGTGATACTTTATGAGGAAACACTAAGGGGTGGTTTGGGATACTTTATGAAAAAACACCTATAGGGGGTTATCTATGATACTTGATAGAGAAAACTATCATTGGGGAGGTCTATGGAACTTATTAGAAAACTCTAATAGGGGAGGTGTGTTTTACTTATGGATGGTAAAAATTATTATAGGGGAGGTCTATGATACTTTATATGTATATCATAGAGACCCTATTCTATTATACTAGGAGGAATGGTCATCACGACATTCTTAGAGATACCTTGGCAATAGAAGAACAAGTTATAGTTGATTGGGGTGGAAAACATAAGGATCGATGGTGGTTTAATCATTTATTTTTTTCCTATATTTATTTGATTATTTCTATTGAATGTGTCATGGGAACATATAAATATATTATTAGAATGTATAGGATTATTTTTGTAGTTCCCTATTGATTTGTGTACTCACACCCTGCTCAGGTATCCATTGTATTAGGTTACTTGATAAGACCCAATTTTTGAAAGTTCATATTGGGTTGTACCTCAGTGTTATGAGATCAAGCTAGATAATATTGAGTGGGATTAGGATATTTTTGTGAGGTATGGAGTTAGGGACAGAACCTATGTCTTGTTTTGTTTAATTTATTTATTTTTTCGGTGTATGTGATCGACACAATGGATGATTGGTATTTCGTTTTTTTATATAGGTATTTCATTTTATTATAGTATAATTTTGTCATTGATCCCTTATGTGTGCTCTGATATGTGTGTTTCTTAGATATTTAATTATGATTATGCACTGTGATATGGGGGAATATTCTCTTCATGGTACTACCTTAGACCCCTAATACTAGCTGGAATCATCTGATGTATAGAGAGGCATGCCTATGGTATAGTAGTAACCATCAGTTTGAGCACCAATTAGTAGTCTAGGGTGGTAGAACATTATAAAAACCAACATAAACATTAACATGATAAGTGGAAATAGTATTTATTATTTTTTTCATTTTCTTATAAAAGCACCTTATTTTAGAAACAAGTTTCTCATTGATTTATTCAATCTTATTATATAAATCAATATGTATAAAAACATCTTTTATCAATCCTTAAATTTATTTATTTAACTTATAAACATTCATGTTTTTATAATCATAATCATAACTAGAACAAAAAAATAAAATCCAGAATCACTAAACTCATTTAATGATGGCATAAAATTCAAGTTAGCATAAGATTTATCATTTCCTGATTCTTCACTAGAATTGTATTATTTTTTGGAAATCCAACCTGTATTTAGGGCCATTTATATTTTTTTTATATGTATTATTCTTCTTTTAATTTTTCATCCTTAGGAAGTCTATATTTATATTCCCTTTCTTCATGCACTCAAACCAAGTAACATCTGATATATTAGTATAACCTTTGTTTTCTACATTATGATTATAATTTTAAGAGTCCCTTCTAAATTGGTTCTTGAATCCATTATTTTTCATTTTTTTTATAGTCCAATAATAATAAAAAATATATATATATTTCTTTTCACAATCATTTATTTCAAAATAATAAGATTCAACCAAAATAATATTAACATATTTAAACACCAAACCTTTATTCTTCGAATTATCATATTAAGATGTATTCTTTAGTTCTGATTAATGATGAAGTAGTGAGACAATAAATTAATCAATGGTGTAATATCTAAATATATTTTTTCCAATCTAAACCTTATTTTCATTTAATTTAATTAGTATTTCTCTAAGGACTTATTTAATAATTTCTAGATTGTCTAAATTTTCCCTAAGTGAAATCATTCTATTCACAATGGTAGTGAATCAGTGGGCTATCAAGTTTTCAATTTCATCTTAATCCATCTTTATGTCTTGACACTCTTCCTAAAAAATTTAAATCTTAGTTATAATCAATTTATAGGAGTCAAGGTGAGTATCTTGTATAATATCCCATATGTCATGAGCTATTTTACATGTATATACATGACTAAAAACAACACCGTTAATAGAAAAATATAAGATATTCATAACCTTTTAATTTAAAAATTATTTGGATATATCAATTCCCATAAGATTATCAGTATTATAATCAATTAACTTATATGGTTTTAACATTACTTTCCAATTATCAACATTATGTTACTTAAGGTAGGCTTCCATTCGACTTCACTGGTATCTATAATTTGTTCCATCAAAATGTGGGGGTACACTGAAACTTGTTCCTACCATATAAAATTTATTTCCCTTAGACTATAAAGTATATGAAAGGGTTATCATAATAAAATATAATATAAAAAATTTGACTAGATCCAATGCTCAGAATGTGAAGTATCATATAGAAGTAGAAGGAAAAAATCCAAAGGGGACTTTTATCTGATATCAAATGTTCAGTCCTAAAGGTGATGGCATATGGTCTAGAAGTGGTGAATAGACCATCTTAAAAAAATATAAATAGATAAAATATATATTCAAATTAATGTAAATTATCAAAGTTAGACAATTATCTAAGTAGAAAAATATAAAATAAAGATCAAGGGAAATTTTTATAGAAACTCCGTCTAAATTGGGCCCACATTACTCTTATACCTATCGACTATATGAGAGATAAGTTGTGCATTATACCAATTTTTTAATGAGTTTCATAATCCAATTAAAAATATCCCTTTCTATAAAGTAGAGGGATAACAAAACTGACACACTGACTTTTTTATAGGGAGTCACAACCCAATTTCAACACTAACATCATATGATAGGAGTTAAAACCTAAATATTCTTGACTTTATAATAAAAGAGTCACAACCTAACTAAAGAGGTAATTATTTTGAATGGAAATTAATAAACAAAAATTTTGAGAACAAGTGTAAGAGATGGGAATTGGTGTTATAGAAAAAAGAAACCTAGAAAAAATAGATAGAAAATAATCAATAGAAGAACATGTATTGTGGTTCTTGAGTAATGGATCTAATCATCTCATCAAGGTAGTAGTATTCAAAGAATATGTGGGTTATCAAATGATATATCATTCAAAATCTAAAAAAATAACCACACGGGACTTTACATAATTGTACTACACATCCAAAATTTACAGCTTTGTACTCGAGGAAATTATAATATTTCAACATTGTTCTTGATGGTATTTGATTCACGTAAAATCTACTCATCCTGCCATTAAATTGAGAACTAAAAATACTAAAACACTTCTTTCATGGGTAAAAAAAATTAAAATAATAATAACAGTTCTAAAATTATCACAAAAATTATCTCAGATAAAGGAAAATAGTTTTGAAAATAATCATCAAGATAGTTATTTGAAAATATTTTAACAAATTAAAAAAATAATATCCTTAATAATAGGTCAAAAAATATTTGAAAGTATCCTTTAAAATATGTTCATATTAAATGGTCAAATATATCCTTAAAAATATCTTAAGATGGTTAGATATAAAATTTGAAAATATAATTTAAATTAATGAAATTTGATTAAATATATTTAAAAAAATAAATAACTATAAAATAGATTTTTAATAAATTTAAAAATTAATAGACACATAAAATAAAATAAAAATTAATTTTATAAAATAAATAGGTAAACCTTACATAAAAATAAATAAATTTTTAAATTTTTAATATAAACAATTTTAAAATTTTAAAAATAAATTTTAAGGGTTTCAAAAATAAATAGTATAGATTTAAAAAATATATATTAGAAATAGTAAAAAAACTTTCAGTAAATAATAATTTCAATAAACATGTAAAATAGATTGTCATAAAAAATTTAAAATTGTAAAATATTAATTCTTTTAGACACTTAAATATAGTAAAAGTAAGAGAGTGAGCCTATATTTTATGGTACCTAATAGGAGAAAACTTCATGGTCTAATAAATGTAAGTTCACAGTCACATCTCATGGTCATAGTTTAAAGTCACAAATCAATATCATTATTCACAGTCACATTTCATGGCCACAGTTCATGGAAGTAGATATCATATGGTTGATATAATATTAACACATGAAATACTATATATACATGATCTTAACATCACTGTAATACCACATGATCAGATGTAAGAAAACACTATATATGGTAGAAAGACTATCTCCCCCATGTTCACATCTCTCCTCAGGCTTGTATCCCTCCTCATGGTCTCAAAATTAGTGGATAGTAGAGGCCTTATATATATAGAGTATCAATATTGTTGAGTTCTAAAATAGGATCCAAGAATTCATAGATTTACTTTAACTATTTGTTTTGTAAAAAAGAGGCTTCAACACAAAGTATTTCAGGAAGAATAAAGTTCATATACATGGGAGTATTCATGAAACATCATTGTTCATCATTTTATATGAAATTAATTATTTCATGTTGATATCCAATATAATGTTTATTGAATGATCCTTATTCAAGAAATAGAGATTTATTAGGTGGTTGAAAATATTTTAACATGTGTAAACATCACTATATGATGAAATATGAATTTTTTTAGTGCAAGCTTCAATGTGGATGTGAGAAACTATACTGCTGTGAGCTTTTGGTATAGGTGATTGATGATATATACTCATATAATCTCATGGAAGTTTCAAAATAAAAATAAAGGTTGTAAGAAAGGTCAAACACATTCACAGTAGCATGATAAAATCACACGGATGTAATGAGAGGGCATAGAAGTTGGAAACATGAACAAGATATTTCAAGAAATAACCCATGTCAACCCCAAACCAGTCACCCAATCTGCCCTATGAAATCCATGAGGTGCGTTCTTGGTCACCCTAGAGTAGAGATAAACACTCAGGGAATTAATGAGAGATAGTGGGAATGATTTCACCCAAGATAAATAAATAAATAAAACATAAACATAAATGAGAATCCTAAAATAAAATAAACTAAACAGTAAGAAAAATAAAACATAAACTAAAAATAAAACAAAATATAACCTGATGACCAAACAAATCTTCTTAGACCTTGCGGTTTAATCGCCAAACCCAAAACCCATCATTGCTCCATGGAGATCAAAACCAAGCAGAACCTACACCTGAATCTAAAAACAATTATAGAGGTATAGGCCAATGTATTAAATCTCAATTGGTATTCCCTAGTAAATCTATTCACAATGAATTTACTGTGAATAAATGATTTATTTACCACTAGTTTGAAATATAATTGGAAATATAGGATTTTCATACATTTATTTTAAAAAAAATCATAGTCCATTTCCCTCTTTATTTAAAATAGGCTTCTTTTCCAAAAGGAGGAGGTTTGATCATTTAAGAGAATGGAGGGAAAGTGATATAAGGAAAATAACTGAGAATATGAAACATTGTTTTTTAAAATGTTCTTTATGAAAACCATAAGTAAAACCAAACATTCATTTTTACCGAAAAAGACACACCATGGATAAACAACCAACAACAACACATGAGGGCAATTGTTAAGCTATACATTAGTATCCATACTCGAAAAGCACCTAAATCCTATGCTATAGATAAAAAGTTTTTGAGAACATGTAAATACCTAGGATCTCAATGCAAAATATACAATATATTATAACATAATCCATGTCGGCATGCCTAATGAAATCAATAGGCCCTAACACTCGATCGTAGCCCACCTGGACAAACCGAGAGGCAACATCCCCAAAGAAGAGTGTGTCCATACTAAGGGGCCACTATCCATATTGTAATCCTAAACTAGTGTAGCAATCATTCTTGGACATTTTACAAGTTATGCAAGGTTCCCATGTGATGTCTAAATTGGGGGTGATCTAATCAATGCCCAAAAAATAACTATATATATATAAAGAATATATATAAGAAACACACACAATCATTACCCTAAAAACCACTCTAAGGAGTTATCCTTTTCCTTCCAACCACGAATTTATAAGGTAAATCCCATACTAAGGACCTCCATTTTATTTTAACACAAACAAAGAAAGTAAGGGATATTCTAAGGATATTTTTTCAAATAACCATTTTCAAAAGTTCCAACTAGGCATCACATATCCTATGAATGAAAAACCATTTCAAATAGAGCCCAACACACTACTTATAACTTCATACAATCCTTAAAACATATTTAGAAAACCAAAATTCCATTTATAAAACACAAACCACCTTTAATGGCCAACCATGAATTTTATCGAACACTTGGTTTGCAGCACCACAAAAAGAAACTCACACAAGATAATTTCAAAGGGAATACAACATGATTTAATTTAAAATAATTATTATAAACATCACATATCACTATTTAATATCAAATCAAGGTTCTAATAATGAGAAATCAATCTCTCTTAAATTTAAAGGACAAATAAAAAGGGAAACCCACCTAAAACTCAAAGTGCTTGGACAACAACAACCCAAAACCACTCCACAAGGGTATAATGAGGAAAGAACACCCAAGTAGAACCTTAACAAGAAAAAACCATCAAATTAAATCAAATGAAAAATTAAACCTATAGCAAAGGAACGAATGGCGAAGAGGAACCCAAGATAAAATGGAAGGAGCGTGTGTAAGAAGAAGGAAGAAAATTACCTTGAGAAATCACCCCAAAACCTGAAGAAATCCACTTGAAATCACCATGGGAGGAGAAGGGGAGGCATAAAGAAGAGGTGGATGAGACCCTAGGTTTGCACGATACAAATTGGGATAAATAGAGGTGTTTTAGGCTAAAATTAAGAGAGGAGAAAATGGTTAAAACCCATTTTTAATGAATCTGTGAACTATGAATGGTTTGGTTACATAGTTTGGGAAATCGTGCACCAACCGTTCATCCCTAAGTAGACTCGCAGGACTCCCACATGGTTTGGATGAACTTTTTTGGAAACCATACACTAAATGTGTGGTTTGGTTCTACCAAAAATTACAGAACTATGTGAAATCTTCTAGAATGGTTTGGACTTACCATGATCAAGTTGTGCACCCTCATCAGGGGACACCCCAAGACCCACACATTCACTCCTGAGAGCTACATAGTTTCGATCAAACCATGAACTACCCCTAAAACCTTAACTATGCAAGAACAAAATGAACTGAAAATGGGCTCAACATCAGTAGGTTTCACATTTTCCCCTTAACCATACACACAAACCATGAAACAGATTAAAAACATCCTGAAACAAAAAAATGAATCCAAAACCCCTAAAAATAAAACATAAATACAAAGATAAAATGAGAAAAAAATAAAAGAAAATAATAAAAACTAGGATGTGATAATTATCACCACTATTACTCTTTATTCCCCTAGAAATACTCAACGCCTCCAGTTGATTGGTTTGAAAATAAAAGGTTTACACTATCACACAATTCAACTCCTCAAACTGAAGAAATCATCAACCACCACTAGAATAATATTTACATTCCTACCCAAAACAAAACATTAAACTCAACCTAGTTATTAAAGGATAATGAAAAACCTAAACCACAACTCAACAACCTAGCACAACCAAAATCACTAGCCCTACTCTAAGGTACCATTGTTTTCCAACGGAATGAAAATTCTAATTCAAAAAACTCTAGAAGTAGTAAACTGACAACTCCAAAAGGGAAGAAAAGGAAAAAGGAAAACATTAGGAGGTTATGGTGGACTCCCAACCATATTATAATCCTATCCTAGTACCAAAATAACGCATCCAATCAAACTCTAAACTTACAAACTAAATCAATTACACACACGCCTAGAACAACCAAGCAATAGAACACGACACACAATGAAACACAATTTCACTCCAAAATGGAAAAAAGTTATAATTTCTTCCAAAAATAATATTCCCATAAAACATATATTCTCAAAAGATACACAACATCCTTTATCATTTAAAATAAAATATGAATCCACAAGGTAAAACCTCTACAATGAAAGAAACAATTAAAATAAAGGAAACTTTGAACTAGACCCAAATCAAAACCCTATTACTATGAAAGGTCTTAGGTATAACGACCCATACTTTACATACATTGTTAATACTTCAAAATTGAAGCACCCTTATTACAACATATGACAAAACCACAAAGGACCGTATAGGTATAGTGTCTTTAGAAACTGGGAAACATAAACAACTGGTTCATAAATCTTCTACAGTGTCTCCCATTTATTTCATCATATCTAGGGTCCCTTTTAGCATATTCTACTTAATATCCATCTTCCTGACTTGGGGAAAAGAAAACATAAATGGGTGAGCTCAAATGCTCAGCAAGGGCAAATAATGGAAATAAAAATCATATCATATCTTTTTGAAAATCATAACCTGCAAAAGAGATCATAATATCTTAACATGGAATAAATCATAAATGTGAAAATGAGATCCCCATAATTATAACATGAAACTTGAAACTTTGTGGAATGCACACATAATCATGGAACATCATTTCTTGTTAGTCATGACTCATTTCCAAGACTATCTTAGTGGACAGAGTCCCTTTCTGAACTGAGTCACCCTCGTTCCAGTCCTATTTCACTGAACCGGTATAACCTACCATTCCAGCCATGTCTATCTCATGAGATATAAAATATTTACCCAATGCATTGGAGGGAGATATAGGTCCCACTCATCTTATAATAAATCCTTTATTATGTGTGCCACATAATCATAAACCATACATCATAGCGTAACCCATGTAATAAAAATGGAATTCTTAAACAACATGACATCATAAAACAATTCATATAAGATAAAGAAATTCATAAAAATATTTCCATCACAACATAATCAAATCCATGTAATAATAGGGATAAAAACAGAACCCTTTTATTATCTTAGATGGAAAATAATTTTGATAAAATACTTGAACTCCATTCTTGAGGAAAATATCCTTTCTACTTCGAAAACATTTTTCCTTTCATAACATGTCATATGACTTTAAAATAAAAGAAGATGATTAAAAATAAACTTGAAAACTTGTAAAGGAAGCTTCTTGGAAATAATGTTTTAAAAATCCATTCATGCCGTATAAATTAAAAAAAACATTCTTCTCGTACTTTTGTCGGAAAAGTCAAAAAAGTACCTCGTACGAAAAACGAAAAAAGATTCCTTTCATATCCTTTAATAAAAATTTACTGAAGGGTAAAATTGAATATAAACTATTGTATAAGGATATAAATATTACATATTGAAGAAAAATAGATGTGGATGATAAAATACACCCCAGTAAATGCCAAAGTATAAACAATCTCAGATAAAAATGAGATTGTGATATTTCCCTTACCTTAGGTCCGATTTGCTTTGTACGTGTTCGAAGCTCCTCTTCTTTGGAATGCCTCTTTGAATCCTCCACTTAGGGAACTGAGATTGGTCTTTGAAGAAGATCACGACCTCTAGGATTATTCTAGGGAAGTGGAGAGAAGAAAATGGCAGGGGTTGGCCGAGCTTGAGTGCTCAAATTGGTGTGAGGAGGAGGGGGAGGAGGTGCCCTTTTATAAGGGAGGAGAGGGGCACCTTAGGAATATCTCAAAATATTATTTTATATTAAAGTCAAAATCAGTTTATAATGGTTACAAAGGGTCTTATCTCGAAGCTAAAGTGGGGATGGGTCGAAATAAACCAATAGGATTTAGACAAGTTTAGGGTATTATTTTAACCTTATCAATTAGATTTAACTCTAAGTTAAATAATTTAACTTTTACCGTGTCTTTTTTTTCACTATATGGTTAATAAACTTACTATAACATGCCAAACGAACCCCAAATTGTTTATTATTAATATATATATCTTTATCTAAGTCATTTGGCGGAACCTTAGATTTTTAGGAATAAAATAACTATTAATAATATAATATTTGATTTAAAAACTATTTTGTGTCAATTTTGACACTATTTGATATATGATTTTTGTGAAAGTCATAACAGAATTATATGTTCGAACCAAGTTGATTAAATCAACACTAATATATCATAGTAACCTAGAAAATTAGTGTAATTCATAAAAAGTCTCAAATTACATTTATTTTGGTGTTTATAACATCAATTATGTCAATATTTCATTAATAAGATAATTACTGCATCATCATTGTGTCATATATAAATTTATTTATTTAATGTCTAAAAATTACAAATAAAAAACCATTATGTAGGGAATATTTTTAGCTTTCTAATGAATATTTATAGTCGAATTTATCTTATGTATAACCCCATATTAAAAATTATTTACTTATTAATCTTTGATTTTAACTATTTTAACCCTTCTTTAAATAAATTAATAATAAATGTCCTAATCTAACCCAAGTGGGCCTAAATGGTCATATTTTATTCCTAAGTTTGTTTTTGGTCGAATTAAACTTATCCAATAGAATTAGAACATGTGTTAGGGTAATATTAATATCATATTTACCCTTAGTTACCCTATTTACTATTAACCGCGGTAAAAAAAATAAAAAGTTACTATTCACAAAAAAAATTATTTTTATCTCATTGAACCACATTTTACTTACTGATATCAACCGTGTCTGTCGGATTTTTGAAATTCCTTTCACATAAGCGGTAAAATTAAGTTTTATGCAAAATTCAGTTTTTAACCTACCACTTAGTGGTTTCACTATTCATCAAAAATTGAAAGTTTTCAGAAAAATACCAAAATTTCACCCTAGGCTAATTTCGGTATTTCAAATCCAAAAATTAAGTCCATTTTGAAAAATAAAATTTATAAAATTTCAAAAAGTGGTTATTACTATTCATAACGGCTAGTTTTAATAATATTTTAATAGCATATCGTTGTTTAGTGAAACTCGGTATTGCGTACGACGCAAGCTATCGAGGAAGGTCAAGATTGCGTGTAAAGTAAGCCAAGCAAGTGTGTAGTGAAAGATTACTTTGATGATATATAAAAACAAAATATTACTCATAAAAATCTCGGGTGTTACATTCTACCCCCCTTAAAAAGAATTTCGCCCTCGAAATTCGCCACTTTGTAACAAACAGATGAGGATACCTCTCCCTCATCATATCCTCAAGCACCCAAGTAGCTTCTTCTAATTGGTGGTTCCTCCATAAAACTTTCACCAAGCGAGTGGTCTTGTTTCGTAGGAATTTTTTGCTACGATCCAGAATCTCTATCGGCTGTTCTTCATAAGAAGGATCTTGCTCCAGCAGTATAACTTCTGAGCTGAGTACATGTGAAGGATCTGGTATGTACTTTCTCAGGAGAGATACATGGAACACATCGTGAACTTGAGAGAGATTCGGTGGAAGCGCCAATCGGTAAGCTACCTTCCCAACACGATCTAGTATTTTGAAAGGACTGATATATCTAGGGCTCAACTTCCCCTTCTTTCCAAATCTCATAACCCTCTTCCAGGGAGATATTCGTAAGAACACTTTATCACCCACTTCAAACTCTAGGTCTTTTCTTCGGTTGTCTGCATAACTTTTCTGTCGACTCTGAGCTGCTCTTATGTGTTGTTGAATAGATCTGACCTTTTCTGCCATTTCATCAACGAGATCAGGTCCTAATAGCTTTCTTTCCCCAACTTCATCCCAGCAAGTTGGAGTCCTGCATTTCTTTCCATAGAGAGCTTCATAAGGTGCCATCTGAATACTGGAGTGAAATCTATTATTATAAGAAAATTCCACCAAAGGTAGGTGTTGATCCCAACCTCCTTTGAAATCCATAGAGCAAGCTCTCAACATATCTTCTAGGGTTTGAATTGTTCTTTCAGACTGGCCGTCTGTCTGGGGATGATAAGCAGTGCTGAAACTCAACTCTGTATCCAGAGTATGCTGAAGACTTCGCCAGAAATTCGAGGTAAATCTCGGATCCCGATCAGATATAATAGAAAGTGGTACTCCATGCAATCTTACCACTTCCTTTACATATATCCTGGCAAGATGATCTAGAGAGAAATCCTCTCTAATAGCAATGAAGTGTGCAGACTTTGTAAGACGATCAACTATGACCCAAATAGCATTATTGCCTTTGGATGTTTTAGGAAGTCCTGTGACAAAGTCCATAGTGATGTTTTCCCATTTCCATTCGGGTATGGGTAATGGTTGTAACATCCCCTTAGACTTCTGTCTCTCAACTTTAACTTGTTGACAAACCAAGCATCGAGAGACATATTCAGCAACATCTCTTTTCATGCCATCCCACCAGAAGTACTCCTTCAGGTCCCTATACATCTTCGTGCTTCCAGGATGAATAGAGAATGATGAACTATGAGCCTCATCCAGCAGCTCCTTCTTTAATTCGGGGATGGGAGGAACACAAACCCGATTCCTGAACTTTATTATCCCATCACAATCAAGGTTGAATTCAGGAACATTTCTCACCTTCTTTTGTAACTCGACATCTTCTTTCTGTGCCTCTTTAATCTTCACATGTATAGATGGCTGAACATTCATTTGAGAAAGATAAGAGTTTCCCCTTCCATTATAATTCCAAGATCCATCCTTTTTAAATCCATAAATTTTGGATCTTTTGTGATCCTCATCATGGATAAACTAGCATGTTCTTGTCGACTTAATGCATCTTCCACCTTGTTTTCTTTCCCAGGGTGGTAATGGATTGAGCAGTCGTAATCCTTAATCAGCTCCAACCATCTTATTTGACGCATATTCAACTCCTTTTGTGTGAAAATATACTTTAAACTTTTATGATCAGTATAAATATCACACCTTTCACCATAAAGGTAATGCCTCTAAATCTTTAATGAAAAGATTACCGCAACCAACTCCAAATCATGTGTTGGGTAATTTTGATCATGGATTTTCAACTGTCGTGAGGCATAAGTTATCACCATATCATTTTGCATAAGAACACACCCCAATCCCTTCTTGGATGCATCATTATAGATCACAAACCTTTCTCCACTACAAGGTAGTGTGAGCACAGGTGCACTGGATAACCTTCTTTTCAACTCCTTGAAATTCTCTTCACATTCCTCTGTCCAAACAAACTTAACTCCTTTCCGAGTCAACTTGGTGAGTGGATTAGATAATCGTGAAAAATATTTTACAAAACGTCGATAATATCCAGCCAAACCAAGAAAACTTCGGATCTCAGTTACTGTTGTTGGTCTTGACCATCTTTCGATAACCTCTGTTTTTGCTGGATCCACAGATATCCCCTCTTTTGAGATTATGTGACCCAAAAATGCAACTTTTTGAAGCCAAATTCACACTTGGTAAATTTGGCATAAAGCTTCTCCTTTCTCAGGGTCTTCAATATAATTCTCAAGTGATCTTCATGCTCTTCCTTGCTCTTTGAATAGACAAGAATATCGTCTATAAAGACTACCACAAATTGATCAAGATAGTCTCTAAAGACTCTATTCATTAGATCCATGAAGATAGCAGGGGCATTAGTAAGACCAAATGGCATCACTATAAATTCATAGTGTCCATACCTTGTACGGAAATCCGTCTTTGGTATATCCTCCCTTTTGACCCTTAATTGATGATACCCTAAACGAAGATCAATCTTGGAAAAGTATTGAGCTCCGCGTAGTTGGTCAAATAAGTCATCAATGCGTGGGAGAGGATATTTGTTCTTGATAGTGATCTTGTTAAGTTCTCGATAATCAATGCAGAGTCTCATTGATCCATCTTTCTTCTTAACAAATAGAACAGGTGCTCCCCAAGGTGACGCACTAGGGTGTATGAATCCCTTATCAAGATTCTCTTGGAGTTGCTTCTTCAATTCCTGCAACTCAATTGGGGCCATTCTATAAGGTGTCTTTGAAATAGGCAAAGCACCCGGTACGAGTTCTATTGAAAACTCAACTTCACGATTTGGTGGAAGACCCGGTAATTCCTCCGGAAAGACATCATCAAACTCCCATACAATGGGCATATTCTTAATTGTGAGTTTCTCACCAACCATTTGAGATAAATAACCTTCATTTAGTGGAATCAATACCCATAAGATGGAAGAAATTTCCACTGGAAGGTTATGTTCATCCTTGCATTGATAGACGATCGTAGATTGATCTGGAATATGAAATGTGACTTCCCTTCTTTGGAAATTTATATGAGCTCCATGTAGAGAAAGCCAATCCATGCCAAGAATCACATCAAATTCCACTAAAGGAAGGATCATAAGATTTGCAGGAAGCACTTTCCCACAAACTTCGATCGGAGAAGAATTATAAACTTTTGATGCGACTGTTGTGCCATTAGATTTTGTCACAGCTAACTCAACATCTAATTGTTGAGGTAATACGGTGATACCCTTAGAAAATTTTTCAGAAATAAAAGAGTGGGTGGATCCAGAATCAAATAAAACATTTGCTACTTTAGAGTGGACGGTAAGTGTACCTTTCACCACTTCATTATCGTACTCCACATCGCTGATAGAAATTGCATGTGACTTTCCTTTGTCTTTAGCCTTAAGATTTTGTTGACGTCAACCATCATCATCAACCCTTGGATTTGGGCATTGATTGGCATAATGCCCCATCTCCTTGCACTTGAAACATTGAAGTGTAGTAGGTTCATTATGTGTATCCCTTCCTTTGTTTGCATCATTAGACATCTTATTCCCATTATCACGACATTCAAATGCCCGATGAACTTCCTTTCCACATTTAAAACATTTACTTGTCCCTTTAAGACAACTCCCTCTATGTTTCTTTCTACACTTTGAGCATAAGGGAAAGCTCATCTTCTTTTCAGTGTGCTCTTTAGATTTTCCTTTGAATTCCATCTTCATCTTCTTATCAAACCCATGTGACTGATGGGTTACTCCAATCTCCATCTCGACTTTGAGAGCACATCGAACGATTTCATCGTAGCTATTGAAGTCCCTTATGGATAACGCCCTTCGAAGACTTGGTTTTAAGCCACTAAAGAATCGATCGATCTTACTCTCAGGTTGGATAATAATACCAGAAGCGTACCTTGAAAGTCTTGTAAAATTTGCTTCATAGGTACCAACAGATTCATCATCCCTTTGCTTCAGTTCAAGAAACTCTTTCTCCATCTTTGTTCGGAGAATACGAGGGAAGTACTTATTGAAAAATAAGTTCTTGAACTCATCCCATTCCATAGACTCAATTTCATCCCTTTGCCTCGTATTCTTAATAATATTCCACCATTGATCAACATCTCCTTCCAAACGATACACTGCTAGGATGACTTTATCATGTTCAGAACATTGAAGAACTGAAAATATCTTTTCAGTAGTACTAATCCATTGTTCAGCAACTAATGGATCAGTAGACCCGCTGAAAGAAGGTGGACGCTGCCTCATGAAGGATTCAACAGAATGTTGCTCCTTCCTTTGCTCGTTTGGAAGTCCTGCATGATTCATAGCTTGAGAAAGTTGTGTGAGCATGGCTACAAGATTTTGCATTCCAGCTCCCAAATCGTTTGGTTGCTCAGGGGGACAATCATTGCATTGCCCATCGCATTCCTCATTAACACGGTTCCTTCGGGTTCCATCCATTGACTAAAACCAAGAAGAATAGTGTGAGAAGCACTAATTATAATAGGAAAACCACATAATCAAGGATTAAATTTCACACTTAAGGTCTTATCCTAGGGTATTCATGGCCATTTCTAAAACACTAAGATTGTGTTCTATGCTTAGACTTATCCTTATGGTTCTTACTAAGGCTTTCACGTCCTAGTTTCCAAAGGTTGACTATACCTTTCCTCTGATACCAACTATAACGACCCATACTTTACATACATTGTTAATACTTCAAAATTGAAGCACCCTTATTACAACATATGACAAAACCACAAAGGACCGTATAGGTATAGTGTCTCTAGAAACTGAGAAACATAAACAACTGGTTCATAAATCTTCTGCAGTGTCTCCCATTTATTTCATCATATCTAGGGTCCCTTTTAGCATATTCTACTTAATATCCATCTTCCTGACCTGGGGAAAAGAAAACATAAAAGGGTGAGCTCAAATGCTCAGCAAGGGCAAATAAAGGAAATAAAAATCATATCATATCTTTTTGAAAATCATAACCTGCAAAAGAGATCATAATATCTTAACATGGAATAAATCATAGAAGTGAAAATGAGATCCCCATAATTATAACATGAAACTTGAAACTTTGTGGCATGCACACATAATCATGGAACATCATTTCTTGTTAGTCATGAATCATTGCCAAGACTATCTTAGTGGACAGAGTCCCTTTCTGAACCGAGTCACCCTCGTTCCAGTCTTGTTTCACTGAACTGGTATAACCTACCGTTCCAGCCATGTCTATCTCGTGAGATATAAAATCTTTACCCAATGCATTGGAGGGAGATATAGGTCCCACCCATCTTATAATGAATCCTTTATTATGTGTTCCACATAATCATAAACCATACATCATAGCGTAACCCATGTAATAAAAATGGAATTCTTAAACAACATGACATCATAAAACAATTCATATAAGATAAAGAAATTCATAAAAATATTTCCATCACAACATAATCAAATCCATGTAATAATAGGGATAAAAACAGAACCCTTTTATTATCTTAGATGGAAAATAATTTTGATAAAATACTTGAACTCCATTCTTGAGGAAAATATCCTTTCTACTTCGAAAACATTTTTCCTTTCATAACATGTCATATGACTTTAAAATAAAAGAAGATGATTAAAAATAAACTTGAAAACTTGTAAAGGAAGCTTCTTGGAAATAATGTTTTAAAAATCCATTCATGCCGTATAAATTAAAAAAAACATTCTTCTCGTACTTTTGTCGGAAAAGTCAAAAAAGTACCTCGTACGAAAAACGAAAAAAGATTCCTTTCATATCCTTTAATAAAAATTTACTGAAGGGTAAAATTGAATATAAACTATTGTATAAGGATATAAATATTACATATTGAAGAAATATAGATGTGGATGATAAAATACACCCCAGTAAATGCCAAAGTATAAACAATCTCGGATAAAAATGAGATTGTGATATTTCCCTTACCTTAGGTCCGATTTGCTTTGTACGTGTTCGAAGCTCCTCTTCTTTGGAATGCCTCTTTGAATCCTCCACTTAGGGAACTGAGATTGGTCTTTGAAGAAGATCACGACCTCTAGGATTATTCTGGGGAAGTGGAGAGAAGAAAATGGCAGGGGTTGGCCGAGCTTGAGTGCTCAAATTGGTGTGAGGAGGAGGGGGAGGAGGTGCCCTTTTATAAGGGAGGAGAGGGGCACCTTAGGAATATCTCAAAATATTATTTTATATTAAAGTCAAAATCGGTTTATAATGGTTACAAAGGGTCTTATCTCGAAGCTAAAGTGGGGATGGGTCGAAATAAACCAATAGGATTTAGACAAGTTTAGGGTATTATTTTAACCTTATCAATTAGATTTAACTCTAAGTTAAATAATTTAATTTTTACCGTATCTTTTTGTTTTCTTTCACTATATGGTTAATACACTTACTATAACATGCCAAACGAACCCCAAATTGTTTATTATTAATATATATATCCTTAGCTAAGTCATTTGGCCGAATCTTAGATTTTTAGGAATAAAATAACAATTAATAATATAATATTTCATTTAAAAACTATTTTGTGTCAATTTTGACACTATTTGATATATGAATTTTGTGAAAGTCATAAAAGAATTATATGTTCGAACCAAGTTGATTAAATCAACACTAATATATCATAGTAACCTAGAAAATTAGTGGAATTCATAAAAAGTCTCAAATTACATTTATTTTGGTGTTTATAACATCAATTATGTCAATATTTCATTAATAAGATAATTACTGCATCATCATTGTGTCATAAATATATTAATTTATTTAATGTCTAAAAATTACAAATAAAATACCATTATGTAGGAAAGATTTTTATCTTTCTAATTAATATCTATAGTCGAATTTATCTTATGTATAACCCCATATTAAAAATGATTTACTTATTAAACTTTGATTTTAACTATTTTAACCCTTCTTTAAATAAATTAATAATAAATGTCCTAATCTAACCCATGTGGGCCTAAAGGGTCATATTTTATTCCTAAGTTTGTTTTTGGTCGAATTAAACTTATCCAATAGAATTAGGACATGTGTTAGGGTAATAGTAATATCATATTTACCCTTAGTTACCCTATTTACTATTAACCGCGGTAAAAAAATAAAAAGTTATTATTCACCAAAAAATTATTTTTATCTCATTGAACCACATTTTACTTACTGATATCAACCGTGTCTGTCGGATTTTCGAAATTCCATTCACAGAAGCGGTAAAATTAAGTTTTATGCAAAATTCAGTTTTTAACCTACCACTTAGTGGTTTCACTATTCATCAAAAATTGAAAGTTTTCAGAAAAATACCAAAACTTCACCCTAGGCTAATTTCGGTATTCCGAATCCAAAAATGAAGTCCATTTTGAAAAATAAAATTTATAAAATTTAAAAAAGTGGTTATTACTATTCATAACGGCTAGTTTTAATAATATTTTAATAGCATATCGTTGTTTAGTGAAACTCGGTATTGCGTACGACGCAAGCTATCGAGGAAGGTCGCGATTGCGTGTAAAGTAAGCCAAGCAAGTGTGTAGTGAAAGATTCCTTTGATGATATATAAAAACAAAATATTACTCATAAAAATCTCGGGTGTTACATCGGGGGTCATTCAAAGTGGTGTACATAGACCCACATCACTTTTTGGAAATAACCTAGAAAAACTATTGAAAGTATCCCAAGCATCAACTTGTATAGAAGTTCTTCAAAGAACATGGACAAGAATGATTCTTATGACCTTGGTTGCTGCATTGATGGAATATCAGGGTCCTATACCCAAAAGAAGATGATGAAATATTAGAAGGCCTCTTAATTCTACAACCAGCATAATCAACTTCATGGCACGTTTCCACATTTTTACTGGAATTCTCTTCACCACTTCTAGAGACTAAAGGAGGATTATAATCCTTGATAACCCCCACTAATACGATCTCAACCCAAATAACTTACCTCACCACATTGTCAAAGGAGGTTAGACCAAATTTTGACACCCTAAACTAAAGGTAATGAATACTACCATTCTCAAAATTTCATGCTTTTAGAGAATCATATTTAGATAACTCTAAGAGATAGGGAACTAGATCTAAAAAATTATGGATGAATTCCAAGACCAATCCATCACTTTTCATAAGGTAGAACATTTATATCACCCTTTCCACATTCACAGCCCCACATAAGTACTATCAGATGAACAATGATTTGAAGAGTTCCCAGGGTATGTCCTCTGAAGGTCTATTCCTAATGACTGACTTCCACCACTTCTAACTCAGACCTTAAATCATAAAGGTAGAAAACTTAACATTTAAAGACTCACACAGCTCAAGGAAACTGAAGATCCTTTCGATTTTTCACAACAATTATTCTACCTAAAAAGGATCTGTTTGACAATAAAAAGGAGTAGGGTTCAACTTTCAAAACTCAAGGTGGATGTATTTTGGTTGATCAAAAAGAGGTTTCACTAATTGTGAACCACCCATAGTTGTATCTCGAATATCCATTGAATATTTCATGTGGTTATACTCTAAATAACAAGGAAAAACACATACTAAAATACAAATCACTATCAATAACTCATAATAGTTAAACAACAAACACAAAAAGAAACCAACCCACTAATTCCAAAAAACTTTTTCAAAAACTCACTGAAAACTACTTTGAAAAACAATTTCAGACTCCACATTCTAAGCGATTTCATTATACAAAAATCCATTCAATTATATTAAAAAATCTAAACCTTTTCTTATTAAAACTCATTATAATTTTTAAAAAAGCCTCAATTTATCAAATATCATTTAACTAAAATCCATATTTTCTAAAAATATCTTTAATTAACGTTTAAAAACCCATTTATATTTCTAAAAAAATTAAACATTACCAATTGAAATCCATATTTTCACAATATAAAACAAGGGTTTAAAAACAATTTTAAAATTATAAAGACCTAAAATAAATTCATGGGGGAACTAGTGTCGGTGGGTGACTTATATATATAGTTTTCGTCCACATTTCAATCACACCACAACCATAGGGAGTTATTTAGTACCACGTCCTTGAGATCCTCATGGCTTGTTAGGCCTGACGAGCTCACAGAAAACCAATGGCCCATTTACCATTTTGTTCCCAAAATATAAAACAACCCACAAACAATACATGAAATCTAATTAAACCAAACATCATTAACCAAACCTATAAATACTGAGAAAAAAATAAGAAAATCAAAAAATAAAACTCAAAACCCAACATCCCATGGTAACTAAGGGTTCAACATAGAAAGTGTTGAATTGACACTTTCCCATAAATACAATCCAAGTTTTGATTGTCCATATACCTTGAATTCTCAAAAAAGGCACTCTGAAATCTAGATCCTCCAATGAACCTATACCATGATACTATTTTTTTACAAACTAACCCGGGTTGACCTCAAACTGTTCACCTAAGCCAACTCGCGACATCCCTAAGGCGCCTTCTTGATTGCATCGGGGTGGAGAAAATCACCAAGGGAATCAATGAGGGATAGTTGGAATGATTTCACCCAAGATAAATAAACAAATTTAGTATAAAGATAAATCAGAATTCCAGTATAAAATAAACTAAATAGCAATAAAAATAAAACATAAACTAAAAAAAATCGAAACTGATGACCAAAAAAATATCCATGTGACCCTAAGAGTCACTCGGTGAACACAAACCCCATCATCTCTCTATTGTGATAAAAACCAATCATGACTTAAACCTAAATATAAAAAACTAATATATTTATATGCATAATTATTAAAATTTAGTAGGCATGCCCAAGTAAATATATTCCAAATAAATTTCCATTGAATAAAGTTTTCATTTACCACTAGTTTTAAACACAATTATAAACATATTATTTTAATACATTTTAAAGAAAAACCATGGTCTATTTCTCTCTTAATATAAAATATTCTTCTTTTACCAAAGGAGTAGGTTTGAGAACTTAATAGAAAATAGGGAAAGATAGATAAGGAAAAAAGGGGAGTATGAAACATTTTCAATAAACATCCCCTCTATGAAAATCATAAAGAAATACAAACATCATTTTTACTGAAAATATACACCATAGAGAAGAAAGAAACAACAACCCATTAGGGGAATGGATAGTATATACATAAGTAAACATATAAAAAAAGAACATAAATAATCTATCATAGTTAAATAAGTGTCAGAGAACATGGGGATACATAGGACCTCATGAGGAAATCTAGAAAATATTATAACATGATCCATCCTGTTAGTGCACCTGATGAAAAAAATATCCCTAACACACGGTCATACCCTACATGTCCTAACTGAGGGGCAACATATCCAAACAATAGGATGTCCATACTAAGGTTCCAATATCCAGAACATAATCCTAAACTAGTAAAACAAGTATTCTTGGATATTACACTAGATATTCTTGGTTCCCATGTCATGTCTAAAGTGGGGGTGAGCCCATCAATTTTAAAAAATCGACTATATATATATAATAAACACAATAAACATACACATGAATCACCAACAAAAACCACTCCAAGGATTAATACCTTGACTTACAACCATAAATTCATAAGGGAATACCCACACCAAGGACCTTCTATTTCCTTGAATATGAACAAGGCAAGGAAGGTATATTCCAAGGAATGTTTTTATAAGAAATCCATTTTCAAAGTTGCCAACTTTGCCTCATGTATCCATTGACTGAAAAACCATTTCAAAGATATCCAAACACACCAATTATAAATTTATGAAATCATTAAAACATATTTATAAAACCAAAACACCATTTAAGAAACACAAGCCACCTATAAAGTCCAATTAGGAATTTTATCGAACACTTGGTGTGCAAGGACAGATAAATCAATTTAACACAAGCTAATTTCAAGGGTAATACATATTTATTTCATTTTAGATGATTATTATAATCATCACATATCAATAATTACTATCAAATCAATGTGTGAACAATAATCAATCAATGTATCTTAAATTTGAAGGCCAAATACAAAGGGAAACCTACCTCAAACTCAAAGCTCTAGGAAAAAGGCAACATGAAACCACTCCTTGATGGTCTAAAGAGGAAAGAACACCCATGGATAATCTTAAAAATACAAATCCCAAAAATTAAATCAATGGAAACATGAAACCTAGACCAAAGGAACTAAGGGAGAAGAAGAACCTAATATAAAAGTTAATAAGGATAGTAGAGAAGAAGAAGGAAGAAGATTACCTTGAGGAATCACCCCAAAACATGATTAAATTCACTTGAAATAACCATGGGAATATGATGGGAGGAATGAGGAAGATTAGGAGGATCTCCTAGGGTCACATGATCTAAATGGAAAGAAATAGAGGTTTATGGGGTAAAAATATGGGAGGGGAAAATAGTAAAAATCCATTTTTAATTAATCTAGGAACTGCACAATATTTAGTCACATGATTTTAGGAAACATATTCCAACTATGTGTCCCTTTATGGACTCAAAGACACCCCATAGGGTTTGGTCATATGGTTTGGGAAACCATGAACCAACTGTTTGGTCTAGTTCAATAAAAAATTGTAGAACCATGCACATGCTTCTCACATGGTTTGAACTAATCGTGCTCAAGGTGTGTGCCCTCATCCAGGGACACCCTAAGACAATCAATGTTACTTCTATGATACTCATGGTATTGATCAAACCATGAACTTCCCATGAAACCATAACCATTTTAGAACAAAATGAACTGAAAGGGGGGTCAGCATCAGGAGGTCACACAGTTTCCCCTTAACCATGCACACAAACCATGCAACATAATAAAAATAGTGTAAAACCTAAAATTTTGATCTAAAATACCTGATACACAAGAGAAAACCAAAATAAAAATGTTAAAATAAAATAAAAGAGAATAATTAAAACTAGGATGTGACAAGGTTATAAGAAACATGGATTCACTGAATATTTCTTTACAATAGTAGATAAATTTCATGATATCAATATAAATATGTGTGTATAACATGTGAATTAAACTATAAGAATTATATAAAAAATAAAACAATAAAAAATATTTTTTAATTTAAATTAATTAATAAATAAATAAACAATTAAAAATTTTATGGAAAATGAGATAAGAAATATTATTAGAAATTATAATTACCCATTTTCTAAACAAAAAAAACATTAATAAATTTACCCAAAAATATAAATAAATAAATTTCATGTGTTTTTGTAATTTCCAAAACACACTCCAAAAATAGATTGAAAAATAATCAACATTAAAAATATCCCCTAAATATCTCTGATATTTTTGTCCAGTGACACAACTTTAGGGCATACCATGATACTTGGAAATGTAGTGAGAAAATTGAGGTTAGATAAGAATTTGAGGGGTCGATAATGTATCCCCACCGGTGATATGATACTTTCCTCATTCTCCTATGGGAAAGAATTTGAGAAATCCTTCATCATCTTCTTGTTCATGGGATATCTACTATAATCATCAAATTTACCTTTATTTAACTCATTAAAATTGTTTTTGATTATAAATTATTAGAACCATGTTGGTAATGATTGTAAAATGATGTACATAGTCAATTATAGCATTAAAGTCAACCCCAACCTCTCTAGTTGATTGACATACTTAACAATATTGAGTACATGAGTTGATAATTAATTTCATTCAATATTTTTTCATCTAAAAAATGTCTTTTAAACCATATATCCCACATTATTGACTTATTCTTTACAAAGCCCCTTTATATTATCAATCATTTTTAACACAGATATGTTACCATATTTTTTTTATAACATAGGTTCCATGGATACAAGAATTATTATATATACATAAATTAATCCTTCATATATTTTAAATAAAAATCAATATATTCTTATTTAACAACATCACCAATTGATTGATTAGAAAGAGGTTATTATAACCCATAATAATTTTATTCTTACTTAAAAACTATTCTTCTGTTTTTGTATGAGTCTAAAAAGTTTATTCCATTAATATTTTGTAAGAACCCGGTTCTTATTTTAGAGGTACGACCTTCTTCTTTTCATTTTCCTAAGTGTTTTTGAGAAAATATGGAAAATGGGGAAAAATCATAAATTTTGAAACTACACGCCGTGTACTTTATCCACACGCCGTGTACTTTTGGCCATGTTGGGATGAGTACACGGGGTGTGTATCCATGCCGGCAATGAGGGGTGTAGGAACCGACTACACACCGTGTAGTGGTACCGTACACGCCGTGTCATCAGTCGGCATGCTTAAACAGTAAGGTGGTGGAGCAGCCGACAGTTGGGCTAAAGTAGACGCTGTGTACTCAAGAGTACATGTCGTGTACTCAAGTCGATGGGTGAACAGTGTGGCGGTGCCGCCAAATGAACAGTTAAATGAAAGAAGTACACACCGTGTACTCAGAAGTACACGCCATGTACTTTGTTTTTTAGGCTTAAACCAGGCAGTAGCCTCCTCATTTGGCAAAGGAGGAACTTGAGCCATTTTAGAGCCAAATGAGGAGGCCCGATCTTTAAAGATCCCCTGGGCGTTCGTCTGGAATCCGAATCGGCTTTGGGCGATCTCGTTGGAACCGCACGGGTAAGCCCTCTCCTCTCCTGGTACCGTTCTTGCCAATTCTTCTCCTAACATAAGTTATTTAAGTTTGTTTGGTTTTTGTTCTTCGTTATATCTACGCCGTTATTGGGCGTTTCTGGATTCGGTGGTCGGGTATAATGCTCGTTGAAGTATAAGGTAGGTGGCTTGGTGTTTAGTTTTCTAACTGCTGTGTGTTTTGTGTGTTTTTGTGCCACGAACCCATGTTGGGGTGTCATGTGGATGATGCCGTTGCTATATTTAATACCTATAATTGATTAGGTATTTAATTATGATAATAAAATGCTGGTTGGGATCATTGTTTGGATCCGGAACCACCCTCGGGGTGTGTTTCACTGTTTAGCCGTTTGGCCAGGATACTCGAGTGTATGCCTTTAAAGTAGTAATTGTAGAATTTCCTTTAGAGGAATTGCTTGTTACTGCTTCTTTACTGGTTGGGCATGGCCTGGTTACCTATATTAGCCTGAGGGCGTGACTATATTAGACTGAGGGCGTGACTATATTAGCCTGAGGGTGTGACTGTTTTAGCCTGAGGTCTATCATTATTCCACCTAAGGGAAACACTTCATATGCCTGAGGGTGAGAATTCTGTTACAATGCCTGAGGGAGAGATTCTGTATATCCTGAGGGTGTGGTTCACTAAATTAGTCTGAGGGCAAGATACTGGTTGGCCTAAGGGCGTGGTGATGTTGAGCAAAGAATGATACTAAATATAATGGATTAAATAAATAATAAAATTGCAATTTAATTGTTAAGTTAGTTACTTTTTAGTACTTCTTACTTTATTGAAATTTACTATTTAACACTGTTGTTTCATGCTTACACGCAGTTGGGAATGGGCCTTTGGTGGGTGCCTACTGAGATATATTTCTCACACCCTATTTGGGTCACGCTTTTCAGCCCAAACAGATTACGTTTCTACATGTGTAGATAGGGGAAAGAGTCTCTATACAGGTACTTGACTGTTGTGTGGAGTAGGAGGGCATGGGACCGAGCCTAGTCTCATGATGCCGCTGCCAGTTATTTCGTTTGTTTTGTTGTACTCTGTATTTTTTTGTATTTTATTGATGTATAACATGTTCTGGCTATTTTCTTAGAACTTGAAACATGTAGCATCATCACTTATATACTGTTGGTTATATCCACTGTTGTAGTTATTTCAGTTATGTATGTTTACTGTTTCCTCTATCATTGTATGTTTTATTTATATTCCGCTGCGCTACACTTTGACAAATGAGGGCATAGTTTCCCCCACTATTAGACCTAGGCCCTCGCTGCTAGTCAGCAGCCTCTGGCATTTGGGGAAATGCGCTTGAGGTCTTGTGGCGAACCGAGCTCGAGGCACCCGTTGCTTGGCACCCGGGTCCGGGATGTTACATATTTTCTTTTTTGTGAATTAATATAAAATTTAAGTTTGATGATGATTTTATTTTATCTACAATATAATCATTTATCATATGATTATCATGTTTTACATGTATTAATAAATAAGGTTATTATATAAAATCTAACTAAAATGATCACACTTTTTCACATCATATATACAAGTAGTCTAATATCTATATTTCCCTATTATTTGGTTTATCATTATATTTTCTCCCATATCATGTTTATTTATGTATATAATCATGTCAATTATATCATATATTACTCTTGGGTAATTTTGTGGACAAATGTTTTCCCAAATCCATCATATGGATTTATCTAAACTTTATTCCTATGGTAACCTAAGTCTTAAGTTCATCCAGCTAAGTAAAACCCAACTATCACAATGGTATATGATTACCTGACTTTTATGGTTACCCACATTCTTCATGTTTTACACAAGATAATCCATGGGTGCTATGGTTTTAATGTTTCCCTTATTGAATGATTGAGGTCATGAGGAATGTAACACTAAGTATTTTAATGGGTTCTTTAATATATCACCATATTATCTCATATATTCCCTACATTTATGTATAATTCCAATGATTTAGTTTTTTATACTATAACTTCATCCTAATTAATTATTTTTGTTACTTATCTAAAAATAAAACACATTAATGTAAAAAACATTTTATAATTACTTATTTCTGTTTCCAAAAAAGGATATTTTATTATATTAATAAATTACTAAACAATATTATGTATAAGATATATAAAACCTTTCATGTAAAGTTATGGAATCATAAAAAAGAAAAATCCACTAAATAGAAAATTTGATGTGATAGTTAATCAAACCCTGCTTTTCGAAAATAGTTTCTATACTCCTAGGACTGTGGGAAGTATAAACGAAATTCCCAATACCAATAGATAAATACTTCATATGGTATTTAATTATTATTAAATCCAAATACATAATATTCATAAATAATAATAAACCTTTATTATTGGGTTTATAAAAAAATATAAATTTATATATATATATATAGTTTTTTCTCTATTAAACCACATATTATGTTGTACCATGCATATAACTCCTCATATTCATTGTATGATATTTAACAGAAGTGGTTTAAACAATTTAAACTAATGCATACATCCTTTCATACTATAAAGAATTTATATTCATGAATAACTCACAAGAAGGGAATAAATAAATAAATAAATAAATCAAATATGTTTACATTAGAAGTAATTTTATAAACATTTCATAAATAAAATATCTATAATTTAGACATGATTTTATGTATATTTCATAATATATAAATATAAACACTTTATATTTATATCATAAATTTGAATATTTCTCTTTCATTATTTATATAGAATTTATATGAACTCTTCTATTTTAGAATATATGATTCCCTAAGAAATATAAAAACTTCACATTCCATAACATACAAATATTTTATATTAATGCATAAAATAATTTACATTTTTTTGATATCACATATTTTTTATTTATTCAAATCTTTAATCAAATCGATCAAAAAGATTGACTAAGATTAAATAAATTTCTAGAATTAGGTATTTATTATGAGAAATTTATATTATTAATTATAAAAATTTCATAAAATAATATAATCTTTTTATATTTAGAGATTTTTAATAATTTATAAATACATTATGAATTATTGAACCACGTAAATTTACTTTTAATATTGATCACATCAATAAAAATAATTTTTTTATATTTTATAACCCCATTAAGATTTGGCATGCGCCCAGTGAATGTTTGGAATGATTTAATAAATGAAAATTTTCTTAATAAAGAATAAAACCATATCATTTTTCTATATAAACCATGTCATAGTTATCTAAATATAATAATAATTTCTAAATGAACAATTCCATTTTTCTTTGTAGAAATTTTTTAGAAAATTCCTTCAAAATTAATTATTTTGATCCATGATGAAATTATGTTCATATGTGTTATATATTAATGTGTATAAATATATATTTTATAAGAAACATGGATATTTTGTTTTATGAAAATCACTATAAACCACAATATATAAAGTAAGGTTTTATAATTCTTTATTTTTGGGAAACGTTTTCCACAAATTGTTTTTTTAATCCATAATATGATTTTACAATTTTAATAAACCATGATTGGTTAATTTATAAACACATCATGGTTATTAAAATTAACATAAACTATTATCATTTTTATAAAATAAATAGTTGTTCTAGAAAAAATCACTTTTATGCTTTATTCATGTAATCAAATGTTTCATTTTAATGTAATAGAAGTCACTTTAGTACCATTGTTGGGTTTTAGTAGATATAATAATTATCCAAATTTATTGTAAATACCTAGAAAGTTTTCCAAAATATCCAACCATAGTTCATTTGAATTGAATGTAAAATAAAGAATATACAAACATTTCTTCTTATATATAAACCAAGAATTGTCTTTAAACATAGTTGAATGATATATTTTAGAAGTAGTAGATGAGAACATTCCTCAAAAGGTATACATGGGTTTTATGAATCACCTAACAACTTATATAGGATTTATATCAAACTCATGTCATTCTAAAACATTTTAGTTAAAGAGATTAGAGAAATGACAGTCACAACTGAAGGATTTTCACACATTGTAAAATTGTATTCATATACAAAAACTCTACAGAATTCAAAGGTTTTTGACTACTTTTTATTGACCTATATGTATTATCTTCAGATATAAAATATTTTATAAAAAAAATTAGTACCATTTGACTATTTTATCTATACTTAGATGGTGGTGAATCAATGTTGATACTTTTCCTTCAATAAATGCCTTCTCAATTTACCTCTACACCTATTTAGTGAATTAAAATATCTCTATATCTCTTATATTACTTGGTTTATATGTATGAAATGATTAAAAATAATGTAACTAGAAAGTATTGTATGAATTTATTAGTTAGGTTCACCTCTAAAATAAATACCTACGTATTAAGTGTATGGGGATTTTTATCCCACTCCCACACTTCTTCACTTTTATTACCAAGAATAAGCATATGAAAGGGTATATCCTAGAACCTCTAATCCTAACTCTAATATGGTTACATGATTGAGTATATCCCCCTTTGGATTTTTTGTTAATTCCCTAGTTGAAAATTCATATCAATACGTACTTATTCATTATATTCTCTCTCTTCCCTAATAATATTAAATATAAATAATCTTTAAAATGGGTGTAATAATTTCACATAAATCAATGTGCTTTAAATTAATCCACTCTAAATCTATGTGAGAAATGGTCATTATTTAAAAAATGAGGGAATAAATTTGATAACAAAGTTGTCTATAACATAACCAGTATATGATACCAACTCAAAATTCAAATATTAGGGGTTGTTTAAATATATTTCCATAATAACTCATATTATCAACCTAATACATAGATTGAAACATTTCAAAAAAGTATCTTTTCAGATATCAACATAGAAGTTCCTAAAATTGATTTATTTTTAATCTCAAAATATCCACTAAGTATACCCCTAAATTTTAGAATATATTCAAACAAAATTAGAGTTGGTAGAATGAAAATCATACCTTGAAATGGAAATTTTAAATCAATTTCTAGAATTCCAAATTTTTATAGATACTATGTTCTAGAAGATTACTCAAACTTCACTACCTCTTGGGATACAATCTATATTCACTTCCACAATATTGATCACTTTATCAAATAATATTTAAGATACCAATTTTTAAATCACTTATGAAATGGTGATTTATAATATACTTTATAGATTTTAAATCATATTCATCTCCTTATTTATCCCCCTAAAAATAATCATTACATTCAATTTCCTACAAATAATGAACAAACATGATATACATTGGAATAATATGGGACTCTATTCCACATTAATGATATAAAAAGGGTTGAGAGTTTCTTTTCAACTAAGACACATTATTTATTTCATCTCAAAATTTGATAGAACTCTTTTGTCTTGTACTTATAAATTTTCTGACATGATACTTCATTAAAATCATGGTCATATTTCATTTATCAATAATCATTTATATGTAATTCACTTCTTTACATCATCAAAAAAATAACATTAATAACTTGGATCTTGTTTAATCTTATTTATTATCTCTAATTGGGCATGTAATATGATAAAAAAAACATTGTAAGTTTTTCTATACTGTTTTCATCTTCCATACATCATCTCAATAACTCTTGTGCTACCATATTTTTTCACCCTCTCATGAAAATAAAATTCATATTCATGTGGGATTTATTAATTCTCTTTATAACTTCCAATTACATTTTTTTCTCTATATTCTTTTCTATTTAAAAATGAACTGACCAAATTATAATTTATTCTTTAGAAACATGTTAAGATTTCTTGGTTCTTACAAATGCTTTGTCATGAATAATTAAGTTACTATTTTTTGGAAACTTCTTATAAGATTAAAATTCACCATCATGGATGACTTTCATTAAATTAATCCTCTTATTTCTTTCATGAATTGATTTACATCTCTGTTATTTTGTTTTTCCTCTATAAAAATAGACTTCCATGTTCTATTTACAATGTTCCATGGTATATAAAATTCTTCCATAATAGAATAAACTTCTTCATGTAGGTGTAACATCCTTATTAACATTCTTGAGAGTATTTTTTTCATCACTTTTCTTTTTCTTTAAACCCAAGCATAACTCACTATATTTATTTAATTAGTCTCTCTAGGTTTTTTTATCATATCTTATAAATTTATTGTAACAAATGGTTTGTTTATTTGAATGAACATGCTTCTTATATATGAACACTTTGACTACAAAAACCACCGATATATCTAAGAGTTTCAAATTTTTTTGAGATAAATAGATTCTTACCTTTATTCTATGAACTTTTCATAAACTCAGCATACTCCATCTTGATATAGGTTTTCCATAATTTCTAGATATGGATAAGTTATAACCATAGACAAGTTCTTTTTTCCCAAACCTTTCATGGGACCAACAATGTCCAATGAACCTTCTTCTTCTACTTTGAACAACGTTATATCCAGATTTTATTTCATGCCATTTTTGTGGAATTTCATCCTTGAGTTGAATTTTTTTAGAAAAACATATCTTTATTATAATTACATCCAACACTAATATAGTGTTCATATTATCACTATTTTTCTATATCCATATTTATTTAAAATAAAACCTATATTGTACATGTAAACTAAATGAGGGGGAAAATATTTTCTACAACAAATGGTACCTTTTGTTCTATTCTTGAATGAGATTTAATATTGGATGATCTTAAGCTATCCTTTCTCTAAGAAATTTATCTTTATGAAAAAATATCCTACTTAAAATAATTTATAGTATTAAAACATTTCTAAGCTTGTTGGTAAGACTTAGATCATGTCTATTCTTTATTTTCAAGTTAACCTCCAATTCAAGACACTTCATATTGAGGATATTTTTCTTATCCTCAACTGATATAAATATTTCTTCAAATTCTTTTCTAATTTTATAAAATTAATATTTCTAATGCCCTGAACTAAACAATGGCATTCGATCCATAGATCTATAAGACCGCATGCATGCCTCCCCATACCCAAGAGGTCGTCGACTAACAGTGAGGGTTTGAATGCCATCAATGGGTAAACTATACCCTCACTATCATAGATATAAACTAAATAATAATAATAATATAAAGTTGAAAACTAAATATAAAATTTAACAATATATGGAATATATGTTATACAAATAAATAAAATGGGATCTTGGTGTAATAACTCAACCCATAGTAGAAGGTGAAAGAGGAATAAATAAATAAAGTAACACTGCAGAAATACTTCAGTGTCCATCATGATTCTACTACTTGCTTCATGTTCCCTAGATCAACTATCTACCATGGACCCCTTGACCTTACCTGTATCCCTATACATGAAGTTTTCATGCACATCTACATGCCCATGCAGGGTGTGAGTAATAAAATTGAGTAGGATTCCACCAATGCATCCATAATAAATATGCACATGAAAAATAGGTATATTTCATGATAAAAATAAATGTGTAAGAAAGTATAAAAAATCATATATCAGTCACTCATATGCTAACCAAGCCACCATAAACCCTGATCATACCTTCATTATCTAAATTCTATGAGGATAACCATAGGATATCATAAGTGATCAAGAACTAGACATAAAGATGGTAATCATTTCATTCAATATTATCAAGGTATGGAGTCAGATCTAGCCTCTAGGTCATTAGCTCCATCATAGTTTCGGCATCCAGGACATTATACCCCATATATTCTGTGGGTCATGCCTCCAGGTAATCATACCTCTAATGTCATTACCCCAGTTCAGGCCATCATGCCCCTATCATGTGCTTTGATCCATCATCGCCATCATCATAAGCCCTGAACAATACCCCTATAAGGTATAATCATATCACGATAGTCCACAATTTTTATTTACTAAGAAAAAAAATACAAAGGTATGGTAAAAAAAATAACAAGGTAGATCATAAAAGGAAAAACATAGCATATCATCATGACAATTATGTAGAAACATACAATACATGATATTAAACATAGTCAAACAATCTATTAGCATACTCATGGAATAAATCATTATAAACATGTGTCACAGGCTACACATACACTCACATACAATCTCTATCAAAAACAATTAACAACTATGACAACATAATAATAATACTAAGGAAACAAGCATATACAATATCCCCAAATGTTAAGTAAATTCCTACATTAAACTTGTTGATTAATTAATCCAAATTTCATAAAAAATTCAAAGCTGGAAACATGTTTCATTCCCATGGATAACTAGTTCGCACATCAAGGATGTCTAAATGGAGTTATGGTTCATCGAGAAAGAGGTTTAGAAAGGATACCTAAGAAGATCCCTAGTCAAGAAGGGTGGTTATAGAATTACATACCTTATAGAGACTGTCAATAGAACTAGTGTTGTAATATGTCAATTGATACGATTCCAATTCATCAGATCCATTATTTATCCATGAATAGGCCATGAATTCTTAATTAATTTTAGAAAATTACATCAGGTCTATAAAAAAATTGATCCACCTAGAATCTATCATAAAAAAATAGATTCAAAATAGGATTCAAGAATTAGAAGTTCTTAAGGTGATCAATCTATGATAACTTACCTGGAAACATCCATCGTTAATGAAGGATCTAGCTCTGATTAAAAGGGTTGTTGTTGACACATCAAATCCACCACAAATCTATAAAGGGGTCCTTAATGGATTATATTTTTACCTTTAATTTTCTATCAAGAATAGGTTTAGGAAGATGATTCATAAAAACATAACCATAAGATATCAATAATTGATGGTAGATCTTAATCTAATCAAGAGACATATCCAACTCACTAGATAGGTCATTGATCTACAAAGGAAGGAAGAATTCATCATTGAATCTATAAGAAACCATAGATCCATCATAAATCCATGCACACCTCTCAATAAGGAAGAGGAAAATGGTGTTAATCTAGATAAAACTCATTTTTCTATCATCATTAGATTGATACAACATTTAATAACCAAGGGGAGATGAATGGGAGATCTATAGAGTCAATATGGTAGGTTTGAAATTCAAAATAGGGGATTTAGGGAAGGAATTTGGTATTATATAAGGTTAAAATGGGTGGAATTAAAATGTTGTGTGGTGAATTTATAGAACACTCAACTAGGCTCTACTGGATAGTTGGTAGGCCTAATTGGCTAGTAGATTACTCTCCTTGGGATTACTAGTGTATTGAGTATAACCACATCAATTTTTCTAGATGCATTGGCAGGCCAATTTGGTCTATAGAAAATTAATGACCTTCTATATCCCCACTGGAAAGCTGGTGGGTTCCACCATCTATCCGGTGGTAACTTTTCAGCCACAAAAATTCTATGACTCTACCCATCCCTTCCACCTTCAATCCTCAAAAATCTTATCGCTAAAAAACCTATTAATAACCAATAATAGAGAATTATATGAACTTTAAAAAATATCATACATTGAATAAAGAAAGTTTGTTATAATTATACCCTCTAATGAATTCATATCATCAAGAAGAACCTTCAATGGTTCTTCTCAAACAACTTGGGATGTTAATCCCAAACATATGAATCCCACACCCAAGTCTTCTCTTGGTTCTGTCTATGAGTCCATATAATCCAAATAAGTTGTACCATATTCCATCATAGGGTTGTCTTGATCTAGTCTACAATCTACATTGGGTATTCCTCATACGATATTTCAGGCCCCAACTCAACATCCTCATAGTCAATGACATGCATAAGATCGGTCATGTACCTCATGGGCTAAGACACATGAAACACATCATGCATACCTTGATAGTGAGGTGGGATATTTAGTCTATATTCCAGTATCCCAATTCATTATATGATCTTGAAGGGCACAACATATCACATTTCTAGCATCCCATTATTTCTCAAATGTTGGTGTCCAAACAAAGTAGTCACTCTCATAAAAACCCAATTATCAATAGATAATTTCAAAGTCCTCTATTGGTTGGAATAAGACTTCCACCTACTCTAAGATTTCCTCAACCTATTCTCAATCAGATACACTCTCTCATAGGTAGCTTGTAAAATATTGGCCTCTAAAACCATTTCCTCACCATATTTATTCTAATAAAGAGATTAATGAAATAGCCACCCATAAAGAGTCTCATAAGGTTCCATCTGAATCAAAGCTCAGTAATTATTTTTTATGCGAATTCAACCAAATATAGGTGGTCATTCAATACTCCACCGAATATTTGGAAGAAATAACTAATTATATACTCCAATATACAAATAATTCACTATTATTATACATCAGTCTGGGGATGGTGTGCTATGCTCAACCTCAGTTGAGTCCCTAAGGCCTTATGCAATCCCTTCAAAAATTGTAATGTAAAACATGTATCTCTATTAGATAACATATTCAAGGGAACTACATAAAATATTATAATTTAATAGATACATAGATTTCCAAGTTCATTTACTGAGTGAGTCACATGAATCAGTTAGAAATGAACAACTTTTTTAACTGTTCTATAATCACCCATATGGTCTCATGGTTCCTGAGTGTCCTGAGTAACCCCATCATAATTTATATTGTGATTTAACCCAACTTTTACATGGGAACTAAATGTAGCTATAGTAATCCCCCAGGATGTTGATTCTCATTCATTACCCTCTGGAAGGTAAGTCATCGAGAAATGAAACCCGTAATATTTCTCTTCATCCCTGGCTACCCAAACTTTTACTCAATGTTCTAGTAAATCTTTGACACTCTAGGATGCACCACCTTGTTAGAGGTATGGAAGTATCTCATAATATCTTTCCTAATGAAATTATGGAATACTACTATCTCATGTACTAGTATCACATCATCATCATCCAATGACCACCCAGGTATCATTTCACTATCTACTAGTTGTTCCCGCATCATAACACACTTCGTGTTAGATTCCTGGTCAGCCTTCACCTTGTATAATAAAGATGAATCACTAATGGATCACACATTATTAATACATGTTAATTGAAATAATTGTTCCTTAAATCAGTCTATAGGCTCATAAGGAACAATTATTCATTTAAAATCTATTCAGCAAGCTCTTTAGCTACCTATATCTTATGGCTAAGAGTATCTACAATGACATTACCTTTACCTAGATCATAGTACATTTCAAATATGAATGACTTTGGGTAATCAAATTATTTATTCTTCCTCAAATTGAGGTCCCACTATGTGAAGATACAAAGAAGGATCTTGTCATCCATTTAGAAAAAAAAACTTCTTACTAAAGATATAATGTATCCAACCCTTCAAATTGCAAATCATTGATATCAACTCTAAGTCATGAATAATATATTTTTTCTCATGGGGTCAGAGCTAACATGACCCATAAGCTACAATATGATCCCTCTATATCAGTAATTCTCATATACCAACACCTAATGTATTGTAATATATGGAATATTTGATCCCATTATCAAGAAGAATCAACATTGGAGTGGTATTTAACCAGCTCTTTAGTAAAAGAAATCTTCTTCCCATAGGTATGACCACTAAAACTTTACCCATTTAGTTTTAAGCATAGTCACTGGTATTGATAAATGGTATAAGTCCTAGATAAAGAATCGATAGTATCCTATTAAACCCAGAAATATCTTAATATCAAATAAATTTAGAGGATGTGTCCAGGATATCACAACCTCTACTTTCTATGGGTCCACCGATATACCAGTCTTAGAAACTATTTTACCTAAGAATTCCAACTTATGAATCCAAAAAGTTACACTTCAACAACTTAGAATAAACTCTATCAGCTTGAAGTGTACTCAGTAATATCTAAAAGATGTATGGAATGATACTCTAAGGTTGATTATTAAATAAGGATGATGACAATGAACACCACAACCAAAGAGTCGATATATGGGTGAAAGATATTTTTGATGAGATCTATAAACAATGTAAATGAATTAATCATACCGAACGTAATGACCAAGTACTCATATAGATCATACCAGAACTAAAACATCATATTTGGGATATCCTCCTCTCTAACCCACAATTAGTGATAGCTTGATCAGATATCAATCTTGATGAACCACTAGGCTCACTATTACAGATAAAAGAGACCATTTATCATTAGAAAAGGGTACTTATTCTTTATGGTCACCTAATTTAGCTTCTAGAAATATACACATATTCAAATAATACCATATACCTTCCTAGAGAAAAAATAATATCACCCCATGTTAAAGTACTCAACTTGATAAATCCATTCTATTATAAGTCCTTTATTTTTACTTTAATATCATTAAATTCAGTTGGCGCTATATGATAAGTGGATATCAAAATGGACTATAAACCTGGAAGAAGTTATATATCTAAGTTAACTCATCTACTAGGAGGTATTACTATTCATATAATAATACATCCTAATAGAGATCTAAAATAGGTGTAAAATATGAGGAGGTTACCACTGATCCTACTAAAAGAGAAAATTCTACAATCTACACTGTAATCATCCCAATATAGCTTAATTCTAAACCCATTGTACTTTCTCTAAACACTAATTCGCCTATCATCATATATATCTCTAATTTGGGTGATGTAAATGAAACTCATATCTAATATTAATCAATGTTTTCTCACAAACTATTCATCCATTCCATGATAAGAATCACGTAAAATATCATCATCTCTAGAATCATGAGTCTCAAGAAAATCCATAATTGGAAATGACTATAGGACACTTTAGGAATCACTAAAGATGGTCTAATTTCATTCCCAATAGTGTATTAAGGGAAAGAAACTCAGAAGACAGCTTGACTATTAAGTCAAGTCTGGAAATAACTTGTGAATATATAAAGTAGTGGGAATAACTGGTATCAAATAAATAGTAGACAATGTAGAAGTGATCAAGGTTGTACCTAGAATAGTAGATAGTTTTTCACCACCATATTTTGGAGTCTGATCCACTGCATATACTCATCCATCATTTACTCTTCTACACTATCCCTAAGGTATATGAATTTCTTGAATAATAATCATTTGATCCTACCATTGATGACCCCAAACAGATCCCTAATTCAAACAGTATCAACCTCAATCCCTTACAAAATCCTAGCCTCAAATCGTTGTTGAATAAATTTTAAATATTCCCTATCTTGAAAGGTTGTTGAAACTTGATCTGTGGTGTTGTATAGAACCTACATTAATGTATGATTTTCCCAAAATAAAATATTTATGGATTTCTTATTGGTAGAACTAAATAATCCTAACTCTACTCCACCTTCTTAACATTACCGTACTATGCATCCTTGGTTATCCTCTTCCTACTACCAGAAGAGACAATCATCAAATCAATAGGTCCACCCTCGTGTGTACTAAAAGCTGGAAGAAGACCAATGGATTGGTCCTTCTTCAATCCCTTATCAATAATCAAGGCCTTGCATAGAACCTCTGGGTATGTCGTTAGTTAAAAAATCCTAACCTATCACAAGATGTCCGGATAAAGACTGACCTTAAATTTCCTAGCTTTTTTAATCATTTCTGTACAAGATAAGACCAAAATAAATTATTTTAGTGAAATGATAAAATTATGAGGATGCCATTATGGATCCTTGATGTATCTCTAATAACTACTATCTTCAATCTAACTTCAGTATATCAGGGAATAATTCTCCAAATAACATATTTTTTGAATTACTCCCAGGAAGAATCGTCACATTTACTTGCCTATCTCAACACACCCCACCACCTTATAGTGGATCCATGTAGCATAAATGCTGAATACTTTACCGTTATATCCTCATGTGACTAAATTAAGTCACAGGAACCCTCAATGGAATATATATAGTTCGTATAATCATGTATCCCTCCAGTTCACTAAAAGGATAGTGGGTACTAGAGTTATAAGTCTTTGTTGTAGTCAATAATAGACCTTGGTGTCCCTCCACCCTAGGAAATAATGAGTAGAATGACTCACAGGTGAGGTGGTCCCACTACCAGTACCATCACAGCAATTATGGGTGTATTCTACACTAAATCCTTATATACATTAGGTGGTGGAATGAGGAAATCCTCCCTAGTGGGAGTATCTCGGTCCATGTTAGATGGCAGTACCATCAGTCTCCTTCATGGTGGAATCTTATGAAATGTTAAGTAAACATTTAGAAAAATAGAATTCATTAGAATATATCATAATTACTCCATGGGATCATACAAATGTTCTCTTAATAGGATACCCACAACCCAAGGTATACCCATATTAGCATAAACCAAGTTCATTTATCCCTATATATTAGTCAAAATCATATATATAAATCATAATAGTATTCTAATGTTCAACTAATTTATGTCTATAGATATATCAAAACAACATGGAAATATAAATGTATCACCCAACATATAAGGTGAGTCTATACAAAACGAATATCACAATTTATGAAATTAATTTTAAGAACTAGTATATATCACACAATGGGTATATTTATAGCATGTGATCTTGTGTTCCTACTCATGATGCATGAATGCACCCAAATACCATAAAACTATAATAATAATCTTGTCAATGTTAACTCGAAGTTCCATTTCAAATGATCTGGCTAGACACATGAAAATTCCCTAACCCAATTCCCATACAACCTGTATATTTTTACCTTATACTAGGTCAGTCAAAAGAAAATATGAACCATTGTTATTTGATAACATTATGTAATTTCCCAACTTGAACCACCGGGTCTAAACTAGATATCCATAACACCCCACGTACACCTCTTCATGCCCAAGAGGCTACGGACTAGTAACAAGGTTATGAACACCATCAATAGAGAGAAATATTCCGTAAGTATCAACTCCATACACTAATAATAATAATAATAATAATAATAATAATAATATAACAAAAAAAATTTCAAATGGAAGACTAAATATAAATTATAACAATGAGTGAAACATATTTCATAAAAATAAATAAAATGGTACCCCAATGTGGAAATCCAAAAAAGAGTATAATGTATTGGAAAATAAATAAACATAGCTAAAATACTCTAGTGTCTATCCTAGTTCCTCTACCAGATCCATGCTACCCATATCAACCATATTACATAGTCTTCTTTCACTTACTTGGATCCCTATCCATGAATTCTACACATACATTGAGATTCTTGTGGAGGGTGAGTAATAAAACCCATTATAACACAATTAACGTGTACTTAAAAAATGTGAACATGAATAATTGGTATATTACATGATAAAAATAAATGAACAAGAACTCATGATAAATCATATAATGTGCACCCACATGCTAACTAATCCATTATGAGTCCCAACCATGCCTACTTCAACTCTCTGTTGGAAAGATAATCTTAGGATAACACAAGTGATCAAGAACTAAACAAAATGGTGGTAATAAAATATCTCATAAGACTTAAGCAATAGAGTTGTATCAAGACTCCAAGCCATCATATCCTAACTCCGTTACGAGATAGGCCACTAAGACACCGTACCTAGTCTATTCCTCAAGTCAGGCCTCCAGGATGCCATGTCCTAAATGTTGATTCATTGAGTCAGGACTGCATACCCTTAACCTATGCTCAGGTCCATCGCCTATATATTTGAAAGTTGTGCACACTCCCCCTCCAAAGGATAACAATATCATGATGATCTACATATTCCAAGGACCAAGAACAAAATCTCTAAATCCATGGTAACAAACATAACATGTTAGAACATAAAAGTAAAAACATAGAATGTCATCATGAAAATAATGTAGCAAAATTCAATACATGTTATCAACATCAAAAATGATCAAACAAGATACAATAATTCACATGACATCAAGCATCATAAACGAGTCTCAAAGACTATGCAAACACACCCACATTAAATATTTACCAAAACAAATTAACAACTATGCAAAAAAAATAATCATACCATGGAAATAAATGTATACAATAACACCAATGGTAAAGAACTTACTACCATAAACTTTTTGAAAAATTATTTTAAATTTTGTTGAAGGATCGAATCCCAAAACATGTTTTTCACCCAGAAATAACTCGCTCCCACATCAAGGATTCCTTACTTGGGTTCTGGTATATAATAAAAAAGGCTTAGAAAGGAGACCCAAGAATATTCTAAGTCAATAAGGGTGGTTCTAGAATACCATACCTTGTATATTTTGTTAATGAAACTAGTTGTATGATATATCAAAGAAGAGGATTCCAATTCACTAGATCTATTGTAGATTTAGTAATGGATAGTGAATTCCTCATCAATTCTAGAAAAGAACCTCATGATTAGAAAAAAACAATCCACCATGATTCCATCATAAAAAAAGAAAATCAAGATGAGATTTAAGAAGAAGAAGGTATCAAGGTGATTGATCTAACATAACTTACTCAAAAACATCCACCATTCATGAAGGATCTAGCCCTAACCAAAAGAGATATCGATGATACATCAAATCCACTGCCAATATTCCAATATATCATCAATAGATTACAATTTTGTAATCAATCCTCTATCAAGAATAGGTTTAGGAATATGATTCATAAACACATACCCATAAGACATATGCAATTGATGGTAGATCTTGATCTGACTAAGAGACATCATAAACTTGCAAGATCCATCACAAATCTATGAAATAGGGTAGGAGTAATTATTAAATCTATGTAGAAACCATATATCTATCATATATCTATGCATATAACACAAGAAGGATAAGTAAATTATTTTAGTTATAGAGAAAAATCACTATCATAGCATCACTGGATCAATCCAATGTTAAAGAACCAAGGGTATGAATGAATGGGAGCACTCTAGAGTCAAGAGGAAATATCTAAAATTCAAAATATGGTATTTAAGGTCATAATTAAGTTTGAAAAAAGTTCAAAACCATGTAAAATTTAAATATCTTGGGGTGAATTTATTGCACACCTGGAAAGGCTATACTGGAAAACTATTGGGCCTCACCACCTGGCCAGTGGAACCACTCGTAGGCCACTAAATACCCCTATTGGATAATGTGTTGGGAAGAACCACCTTAGTTTTTATAGAACCATCATCTTCCCAGTGGGTTCTGCTGAAAATTGTAGACATGTTATATCCCCACCAGCTGTTCAGTGGTTTTTTCATGCATGGAAGTGCTAGATTTCTAGCCACCACAAATCCAAGCCCATACACATCCCTTCAACCTTCAATTATCAGAATCCTTTTCACTAAAAACAACCACTTAATCACCCAGAATATATAATTTTATAAACTTTAAAACTTATCAGACATCAAATAATGTGAATATTTTATGATATTCATACATTATGTTCTTCTCTTACAATGATGTATCAATATTCTTAATATTCATGGATTTTATTTTTAGTAGATTTTTCTTGTCATCAATGATATAAATTTTCTTTAATTCTAATGTTGTAATGGTATGAACCTCTCTGGTCCATTACTTTATGAAAATATATTTTTTGAAGTGTTCTAGGAGGTCAAGGTGACTTATTTCAACACTTTTAAAAAATTCTCAGTTTTTTCACCTTTCCACCGGTAGCACATCGCGACAGTGACTCTCACTGTTGACTCCTATTGGTGAATCGAGCAGGTGATTCACACAGGTGACTCACAATGGAGACTCATGATGGAGAATCACTATGGTGACTCATGGTGGTGACTCATGATGGTGACTCATGATGGTGACTCACAATAGTGACTCATGACGGTGACTCACGATGGTGACTCGCACCGGTGACTCGCGATGGTTACTTATGACGGTGACTCGCGATGGTTACTTGTGAGAGTGAATCATGATGGTGACTCCCGATGGTGACTCGCGATGGTAACTTACAATGGTATCTCTCCAATGGTGACTCACACTGGTGACTCGCAACGGTGACCAATCTAATGGTGATTCATTCCAACAATTTTCCTTTTTTCATGTTTTTCCAGATTTCTAGTATTTCCCTTTTGATGACTTTCTTTTATAAAAATTGATATTAATTCCATATTTAAGTGGTTTTGGATCTGTTTCAAGGGCTATGAGTCATATATTTAAATTCCTAAGATCCCAGGGGAATTTAATTAGTCAAAGTGTGTAGTCTCGACTGGATCTGACGTTAATGAAAAAATAAATATATAACTAAACAGTGGCCCTATTTTAGATCTTACGAAGGTCGAAACACCATTATAATTTTTATTTCCTTTTTTTAATCTCTTGGTATGAGGTTTATATAACCATTCCCCCCATAGTATTCATTCCATTGTGCTTCACCAATTGGTTTTTGTTTTCCTTAGAGTTTCATGCTCCAAAGGTTCCCATGTCTTGGTGCAATCAGGAAGTGTCAATAAACATTTCTTCTAGGTAGGTTTCCTTCATCCCACTTAATTTTGTATCATGTGTGGTGGGTTTATCAATGTTTCCCATGTAAATATACTTGAATCTCATTTAAATAAATATAATTGAATCAGTTTAAGATCAATATACCGGGGTGGGGAAAAGATATGTATGATCTGCTTGTTATTTGTTTTTGGTTGTTATTGTGAATTCTATGAGCTAAAAACCCCACTAAAAATTAAAATAATTGGTGGTCCTTGGTTGAAAACTAAAGAAGTTTCATGTTGGATATTTTATGTTGAGCACTTGTATATTGAAATTTGTAAATCATGTACACTTGGCTAATAAACGGATGCCCCAGGATTACCTAGTTTCTATGAAAACCCCTAAATTAACAAGTGGGATTTAATAAGGGATTCCTTGTTAAATATATATTTGTGTTATTATTTTGTATATGGGGTGATGTGTTGTGTGGTATAGTGTTTTTGTTTGTGCAGGTCATGTGGGATGTGAAGTGGCCATGTTGTGATGTGTGGATAGGCTCTCGTTTGTGTTTTGGTACATTTGTGTAGCACAGGTGTGTGTTGTGGGTTGGTTTGGGAGGTGTGGTGGATGAACTTGTAGATGATACATCAACCTAACCATGTAATTTAATATCAGGTTGGGATTTTTTTTATTATATATTAGAAGATAATTGTATCTTAACGGGACTGTGATTGGGAAGTGCAGTGATGTGTTGTTGTGTTTCTTGTTACATGTTATAATTTGTAGTTTCCCAGATAATAATGGAATAGATGAATAAATAATTGGTTAAAAAATCTTGGAACTAGATTGGGTTGGTTCAGTTAATGGAATGAATATATTATTTGTGAATAATAATGTTAATGGTTTAACAAAATTGGTTGGGAATTGGAAAGAATTTTTGGTTTGTTGGGTGGTGATTGCATTAGAGGTGGTAGTGAAGTTGGAATTATTATGAGATGGTTATTTATTTGAGAACCATAGGTTGGGAATGAGTGTTTGGTATTACATCTATATATACATGTATTTATTTTGTGATTTCTATATGCACCCCACCATAGTTGATCACTATGTTCTGAACACCCCCATCGTCATGGGGGAGGGTGTCTTTCCCAAACATCTAGGTGTGATGATGGATGGATAGCCACCCTCCCTTCAATACACATTCTTTTAGCTAGTTGTAGCCCAAAATTCTTTGGGTAGGTTATGGTTTTTGGGGACCAGGTGTGTGTGGGTGAGTTGTGCTTTCCTAGGTTTCTTCAGAATGAGATGTGTTATGTTTTCCCTGGTGTTTTTGGGATGATATGTGTTGTTCTTTCCCAGGTTTCTTCAGGATGAGATGTGTTATGGGTCCCATGTGTCTTTGTGTGAGATGTGATGTGGCTCATGGCCTCGGTGATGGGATGATGTGTGGTTTTGAGGCCCAAATGTGTGTGGGTGGGTTGTGATGTGTTGTGTTCAGAAGAGGTGGGAGCACCCGTACGTTTGTCATTTGGGTGTGTGAGTGGCTAACCAATGGAAAGTGTTGCAGGGTACCCTATCATCAATGTGCTTACTATATTTCCTTACATGACTTCCGTTAATTAGTGAGTATGCCTTAGTGAGGTTGGGATGGTTAGTATACCTTGTTAGGTTCTGTTGGTTCTACTGTTTTCTCATGGGAGCATTAGTATGCCTCTCTCACTTAGGCACGATTGAATTTAGTTTTCTTATTGATTATATTTGATTTCTCACCCTATGTATATAAACTAATTTTAGGTTTCTAAGAGGATTATGTGGACCGTGTTGGACATTACTAGCTCAAAATTTTGGATAGCTATTGTGTCACTGATTAGTTTTACTTTGGGTAATTACTTTGTAGTTTTTATTACATTTATAACAATTTTATTTTAAACATTCATGTGGGATGGATCTGGGATTTCTTTTATATATATATATATTTCATGGGCTTGTTTTGGGATGGACCATCTTACCTCTTAATCTTGTTTTTATAAAAATGGAAATTCCACCCATTTTGTGAGTTTGTATACCCTTGGTGTTGGTTGCCACCCCGGGGCCTATTGGAGTTGGGACTCATGAGTCATTATTTACCTTTCTTCATTTCCAACCTAGGATGGGTATCCTTCGAGGGAGGTTTCATCAAAGAATGGAATCAAAGAATGATGGTTGAGAGATATTATAGAGTTTTGAGTTAGGCACAGTGAGGATTTCATGGGTTGGTAGGGAAACAGTGTCAAGTGATCTTGGTACATGACATAATCCAAGGAAGACTAGCTTGGACACTAGACTTTAGGTCCCCCATGATCTAATGAAAGTACTATGAGCCTACTGAATGACCAAGTGAGGCTACACTATTTATAGGGTAAAGACCCAGGAAAGGTGAAAGAATCATAATGATGTGAGTTCTTGTCTAAGTTAGGTTTTTTGGGGAAGGATAAAATGGATATGATGAAAAAAATTAATTACAATGAATCTTAAATAAAAATTCTATACTACTCGAGCTTAGGAATTCTTTATTTACCTTTCAACTATGGTAATTGGTCATAGTTCTCGTGTGGATTGGTTGGTCGAGGCTCATCAAGCTAATCCTATTGATCGGCAGAAGGCTAATCCAAGGGAGGAGGATGACCAGTGGTAGAGAAAGTTACATGATTTCTAGAGGTAGACCTTGGGAAAGTATAAGGGTAGTTTTTCAGGTATGGAGATAGAGAGTTAGCTTTAGGATATTGATATTACCTTTAGTTTGATCCAGTATTCAACAGAGTATTGGGTTCTTTTTGTAGTTAGTCAGATATGGGGAGTTGCACGTCAGTGGCAGATGCTTTATCTGGGGGAGAGGAAGGAGGAAAACGTTTTTTTTGGTTGACTTTATGAATGAATTTTGGACAGAGTTCCTTTTGTTAACTATGAAGCATGAGAAGAGGCGGGAGCTACTCTCCCTTCAGTGGGGGAGTATGTCAGTGTGGTAATATGGGATCAAGTTCAAGGATCTTCGTCACTTCACCCCAAATCTCTTTTTGGATGACGAGTCTCATGTGATATGGATTATGGATGCACTCTCCCCTTCTACCCAGTATGTTGTTGCTCCTTTTATGTTTCCAACGTATTTGGATATTATGAATAAGGTATAGGTAATCGAGCAGATGAACTCATGAGGAGGTATACCATGAAGAGGGAGTTAGTATAGTTCTTAGAGGGGAATGGTTGTCAGCAGTAGGTTCCAAGAACTAGGACTTTGAGTTTTTGACTAGCAGGGAGTTTACCTCAGTGGTTTACCTTCCATCCTTCTAGTTCTAGTGGTTCCCAGACCCTTTATGTGGGATTGGGGCTGGTGTGTTTCTTTTGTGGGGTCCATGAACTTCATTAGAGTTAGTTCTTAGTGGCTACTCTAGCTCAGCTTAGTGGAGGAGGATAGGTTCGGCACCATCCTCAACAATAGTTTCCAGTTAGGAAGTTTCAACAACAAGGATAGTGAACTTTTTCTCTGGTGAGGGGAGATGGATCAGATAGGGTCCTACCTCAGGATGTTCCCCAGGGAAATAAACCTGGGCATGGTTGTGTAGGTAGTCATTAGTATAGAGGTATTAGAGATAGGTGTGATCAGTTAAACACAGTAGAAGTGAAAATTCTAGTAGGAATAAAGATCGTTAGAGGTACGATCATCTTGTTTAGTACCCTTTTTATGCTTTGTTTGATTCAAGAGTTTCTCACTCCTTTATTTCACCTGCTCTAGCCCATGCTCTGGTACTAGACATAATGATGCTTCTCATGCCCCTGGTGTTGATTATGATAGTTGGAGGTCAGACTAACTTGTTTTATGTGTGTCGAGGAAGTAGACTGATGATGGGACCACATCAGTCTTGTGGGATCTCTTCTTACTATAGATGAAACCATATGATATCATTCTCATCATTGAATAGTTATATTCCATGCATGTTGTTATCGAAAGCTTCCTAAGGGGAGTTGTGTTTTAAGATATGGATCATCAGTGTGTAGTTTTTATTGGTGAGTAGAGTTTTTAGGTTGGTAGTCGGTGTATAGAACCTCTTATTTCTTTATTGTCTAATCTATTTGTGGAATCAAAAAACATTGGGATAGTGGAGGTTCCCAGATTTTTTGGGGAGTTCTTGGATGTTTTCCTTGAATAGGTTGTGAGGCTACCCCCTTGATTTGATGTTGAGTTTGAGATATACCTACAACCTAGTGAATTTATGATTTAGATGGATCCTTATCGTATGGAACCTTCAAAGTTGTAGGAGTTGAGGATTCAAATATAATATTTGATACAAAAAGGTTTTATCTGAACTAGTGTGTCATCATGGGGTGCTCCAGTCTTGTTTTTGAAGAATTCAGATGGTGGTCTGAGGCTGTGCATAGACTACCAGAGGTTGAATCAAGTTATGGTCAAGAATCGTTACCCTCTCTTGAGGATAGATGATCTTTTCAACCATTAGATTGGGACATTTTAGTTGTATAAGACAAATTTGTGGTATGGATATCACTAATTGAGGGTAAAGGAGAGGGATATCCCAAAGACTAATTTTATATGAAGTTATGGGCACTTTGAGTTCATAGTCATGACTTTCGATGTTACAAATTCACCAGTCATATTCATGGGACACATGAACTCCTTCTTCTATGAGTTCTTGGATCAGTTCATCATCATATTCTTCGATGATATATTGATTTACTTGAACTCAAAGGAGGATCATGTCGAGCATCTCAAAACCATCATGTAGTTTCTTCGACACCACTAGATCTAAAAAACATTTTCCAAGTGTAATTTTTGGACACATGAGGTAAATTTCCACAGACATGTGGTGTCTTAATAGGGTGTAGTGGTGGACCCATTGAAGGTTAAAGAAATTGTTTCTTGGGTAGCACCTAAGAGTGTAGTAGAAGTTCATAGTTTTCTTGGTCTCATAGGATATTATTAGAGGTTTTTACCTAATTTATTATGAGTTTTAGCCCTATTTATAGATCTGACGAGAAAAGACCAAGATTTTTTTGTGGGGTGATTAGTGTCAGGTGGTGTTTGATTACCTAAAGGAGAAGTTGGTTAGTGCCCCATTACTCTAGTTTCTTGAGGAAAGGGTGATGTTTGAGGTGATTTGTGACACTTCCCATATGGTTTTGGGATGTGTGATGATGTAGTAGTGGGGAGTGATCTCTTATGGGTTCAAGTAGTTACATCCCCATGAGTGTAACTACACCACCCATGATCTTGAGTTAGCAGTAGTTGTTTTTATGCTGAATTTATGGCAGCATTACCTCATTGGGGAGTGCTTTATGATCTTCATGGACCACAAGATCTTGAGGTATATATTATCCTAGTGAAATTTGAATTTGTGATAGATTAGGTGGATGGAGTTCCTTTAGGAATATGATTTTGAGATCTCATTGCCCTCAGGAAAGGGAAATTTCATGGATGATTCTTTGAGTAGGAAGTCGCAGAGGGAGTTTGACCAAGATTCCATGGATACTTGGGAGGAAATGGAGGAGTTAGCAGCCTCACACCTAGATTCAGGTGTGGATGGAGGTAGAGTATGTTTTTTTAGATGATGGGGTAGTATTCTATGATGTATTAGGTGGATGAGTCTTAGTGGGGAGACTCATAGATATAGGTGATGTGAAATCTTGTTGGCTATGGTGTTGCTTTGGAAGGATAGTAAGAGGATGTTCAGAATCAGACTTTGTTTTAGGGGATGTTGTTTGTTTTGGTAGTGATGCCTGAGTAATTACTCTGTTATTTTCATAGCTCACCCTTAGTGGTACAACCAAGGATTCCTAAAATGTTTCATGGATTGAAGATGAAATTTTGGTGGCCTTGGGTGAAACAGGCAGTAGTGGAGTTTATGTCCAGATGCTTGGTTTTATAATAGGTAAAGGCTGAGAATCATGTTCTCAGTGGTTTATTACATCCCTTGGATTTCCCCGAGTGGAAGTGGAATGACATCTCGATGGATTTCATCATAGGTTTATGAAGAGCTTAGGGAGGTTGCGGTGATATCAAGGGGATAGTGGATCATTTGATGAAATCGGAAAACTTCTTAGTGATCAAGGAGTTAGAAATAGTGGTTACCTTGGCTAGAAGGTATGTGGATGAAGTGGTGTAGTTGTACAGAGTTCTGAGGACCATCATCTCATATTAGGACACAAGTTTTACCTCACAAGCCTGGAGGGGATTGAAGCATTCTTTTGGCACCCAGTTACACCTTAACACTTCCTTTCACCCTTATAAATATGGGAAGATATAGAAGAATATCCAGACATTGGAGGATATGTTTTGGGTGTGCATCTTATACTTTGGAGGATCTTGGGTACAACACCTACCCTTAGTAGAGTACACTTATAATAATAGTTGTTACTCTTCCAATGGCATGGATCCATTTTAGGCATTGTATGGGAGACTGTGTGGTTCTCTGTTGTGCTAGAGGAAGGTTGGAGAGACATCTATTCTTGGTCTCGATGTAGTACAGAGCACAATAGAGAAGGTTCATCTCATTCATGAGAGGATGAAAGTGGAATAAGGCTAGAATAACTCTTATTCCAATCACATAAGGAGGCCCTTAGAGTTAGAGGCTGGGGACCATGTTCTCTTAAAGGTTTCCCCTTGACAAGGTAAATAGTGGTTTAGCAGAGGGATAAAGCTTTATCCCAGGTTCGTTGGACCCATCGAGGTGTTGGGATGAGTTGGTGAAGTGTCATATTGGTTGGAATTTCCACCATAGTTGGAGTGGATCCATGGCGTTTTCCATGTCTCCCAACTTCAATGGTATCTTCATGATGACTCCCACATCCTTGAATGGGGAGATTTGGATATCAAGGATGACATGACGTATGTGGAGTGACCAATGTAGGTCAAAGATCATCAGTAGAAGGTGCTTCCTAGATGTACCATTCCTTTGGTTTGTGTGTTTTGGAAGCATGGTGGCCTGGAGGAGAGTACTTGGGAGTGAGAAATGTCTATGTGTGCCCAGTACCTAGAGTTTTTTTGAGTTTTTCCTTGTTAATTTTAGTTTTGAAATGTAATTACTAAACCTTTTTTTTATGAAATGAGTTGTTTTCCCTTGGATTAATATGTTTTTGGTTCAATGTGTGATAAAATCTTGACATGGGAAAAGGGGAAGACCAGACTCCTAATTAAGATGCATTAACTGTGATGCGATTAAACCCATGCGGGTGAGTTAGTGTCGCCCAAAGAAGATAGTATCTTGATATGAAGGATGGAATTTATTAATTTTTGTGATTGATAAGACACGTTTTTTGTTCTTTCATGGTGTGTTTCATGATAATTTAGGTTGGCATGCTGAAGTGGTGGTAGTTCTTGAGGAGTGACGAGAGTCTTGAGAAGTATCTCAAGGGGTGGTTGTTCGGACACCTTTTACCTTCTAGGGTTGGATTAAAATTCTTGATGGAGAGAATAGTTTGAGTGGTATCTGATGAAATATAATGGACCTCTCTAGTCCATTACTTTGTAAAAATCCAGTGTTTGAAGTGTTAGTGGAGGCCAAGGTGACTTATTTCAACACTTTGCAAAATTTCCCAGTTTTTCATCTTTCCAACAGTAGCTCATCTCAATGGCGACTCTCACTAGTGACACGCAATGGTGACCCACACCAATGACTCACATCTATGACTCTCACTGGTGAATCACACTGGTGACTCTCAATGGTGACTCACACCGGTGACTCACATTGGTGACTCGCCACGGTGACTCATGACGGTGACTAGTGATGGTGACTCGCATTGGTGACTCGCACCAGTGACTCGCAATGGTGAATTGAGATGGTGAATCATGATGGTGACTTCCAATTATGACTCATGATGGTGACTCATGATGGTGACTTGTGATGGTGACTCACGATGGTGAGTGATGAAGGCGACTTCCAATGGTGACTCACAATGGTGACTCGCAAAGGTAACCTCTCCATCGGTGACTCGCACCAGTGACTCACACCGGTGACTTGCAACGGTTACTCACATCATTAACTCACATCATTTACTTGCAATGGTGAATCATCTATTGGTGAGTCATTCTAATATTTTACCTTTTTTCTAGTTTTTCATGTTTTCAATTTTAGCTTTTAACGACTTTCTTTGACAAAAAATGAGTTTAATACCATATTTAAGTTGTTCTAGGGCTATTTCAAGGACTATGAGTCATATCTTTAAATTACTAAGAGTCTGAGGGATTTTAATTAGTTAAATCATGAAATCTTGAATGGATCTAACATTAATGGAAAATTAAAGATGTATCTAAACTGCAGCCCTATTTTAGATCTTCCAAGGGCTGAAACACCATTCTCCTTGTTAATTACTTCTTGTTTTATCTTGGTACGAGGTACCTAGAACCGTTCTCTCCATATTAGTCATACCATTTTGTTGCACCGGTTGGTTTATGTTTTCCTTGGAGTTTCATATTGCATACACACCCATATCTTAGTGTAATCAGAAAGTGTCGATTGCCTTTTCTTCTATGTAGATTTCCTTCATCCCTCTTAATTATGTATCATGCAGGGTGGGTGTATCAATGATTACTATATGAATATAGTTGAATCCAAATTAAATAAATATAATTTAATATATTTAAGATAAGTATGTAGGGGGTGGGGAAAAGTGACATATGATCCGCTTGTTATTTTTTTGGGTTGTTGTTGTGAATTATACAGGCGAAACACCCCACTAAAAATCATGGTTATTGGTGGTCCTTGGTTGTGAACCAAACAAGTTTCATGTTAGTTGTTTTCTATTGAACACTTTTATATTGAAATTTTTAAATCACGTACACTTGGATAATAAACGAATGCCTCAGGATTACCCAGATTCTGTGAAAACCCCTAAATTAACAAGTGGAATTTAATATAGGATGCCTCATTAAATCTATATTTTTTTATTATTTGGTATGTGGGGTTAATTTTTGTGTGGGTTAGTGTGTTTTTGTGTGTAGGGAAGATGATATGTGAAGTGTCCATGTTGTGATGTGTGGATACACCCTGGTTTGTGTTGTGGTACGTTTGTGAAGCACAAGTGTGTGATGTGGGCTGGTTTGGGAAGTGTGGTGGATAAACTTGTAGACGAGACATCAAAATTCCCATGTAATTTAATCTTAGGTTAATAGTTGTTTTATTGTGGATAAGATGATAAGTATTTCTTAGTGGGACTACGATTGGGTTGTGCAGTGATGTGTTGTTGTGTTGCATGTTATGTGATGTTCTTGGTAGTTTCCTGGATAATAATGGAATAGATGGATAAATAATTGGTTAATCAATTTTGGAACTGTCTTAGGTTGGTTTGGTAAATGGAATGAATAAATTAGTTGTGAATAAATAATGGTAATGGTATAATAAAATTGGTTGGGAATTGGAAAGAATTTGTGACTTTTTGTGTGGTGATTGAATTAGAGGTAGCAGTGAAGCTTGCAATGTTGTGAGATGGTTGTTTGTTTGAGAACCATAGTTTGGGAAAGAGTTCTTGTTATAATATCTATATACACATGTATATATTTTGTAATTTCTATATGCATCCCACCCTATTTGAGCACTATGTGTCGAACACCCACATCATCACAGGGGGGTGTATTTCCCAAACATCTTGGTGGGAAGATGGATAGTTGGACACCCTCTCTTCCCTACTCCTTCTAGGCAGCATTATCCTAGTATTCTTCAGTTATTTTGGGGATTATGGGGAATAGGTGTGTGAGGGTGAGTTTTTCTTTCACATGTGTCTTTATAATGATATGTGTTGTGTTTTCCAAGGTGTTTTTGGGATGAGATGTGTTGTTCTTTCCCATGCGTTTTCTGGATAGGATGTGGTATGGGTCCTAGGTGTCTACAAGTGAGGTGTGATGTGTCTTGTGGCCCTGGCGATGGGATGAGGTGTGGTTGTGAGGCTGATTCATGTGTTGGTGGGTTGTGATGTGGTGTGTTTAGAAGAGGTGGGAGCACCAGGACATTTTTCATTAGGGTATGAGAGCAGCTAACTATTGGGAAGTGGTACGGGGTACCCTATCATCTATGTTCTTAATATATTACTTTACTTGAATTGTGTTACTTTGTGAGTGTGCCTTGGTGAGGTGGGGATGGTTAGTATACCTTGTTAGGTGTTGCTGGTTCTGTTGTTTTCTCATGGGAGCATTAGTATGATTCTCTCACATGTGCACGATAGACTTTGGTTTTCCTATTGAATATACTTGTATGCTAACCCTATGTATATAAAATACTTTTAGGTTTCTAGGAGGATTACTTAGATCGTGCTGGACCTTACTAGCTCGGACTTTTTGACAGCTAATGTGTCGCTTCTTAGTTTTACTTTGGGTACTTTGTAGTTTTTAGTTCATCTGTAACAATTTTATTTAAAACATGCATTTGGGATAGATTTGGGAATTCTTATATATATATATATATATATATATATATATATATATCTGTGTCTTGTATTTTTTGGGATGGACCATCTTATCTCCTGATCTTATTTTTCTAAAAAGGGAAATGCCTATTTTTTTGTGAGTTTGTATACCCTTGGTGATGGTCTCCACCCCGGGGCCTACTGGTGGGGGGACTTGGGGGTCATTATCTCCCTTTATTCATTACCATCATAGGAGGGGTATCTTTGGATGGAGGGGGTCGTGGGAAATGTATTGAACTTCTTCTCAATCCCTTTCAAGGATTCTGACTTTTTATGGGTTTCCTTGAGTAACTCATTGATTTTGTAGTAAGAATATTTAAGGAATACATTCATAGTAATTTAGGAAATGACTTTTTTGGTGAGATTTATACATTCCAATATCTTTTGGTCTAGTGATTTCTTCATTAGTTCTATATATTCTTTAAGGTGGGTGATCTTCTTCTACATGTCTCTAAGAGAGTTAAAAATAAAAGTAAGAACTTTTAGAAAACTTATCATTGTATTCATTAAATAATAACATGTATCATTATATAATTTATCATAAGATTATTTATAGATATGATCTTCCCCATTTATACATGATTTATTAAAAGGAAATTATTGAAAAGAATCCTTAGTTACCAAAAATTCTTCTAAACTTTTTATAAGGCCCCAGCCTTAAACCCTACTTAATCTTGAGTTATTACAAGATTACACATTGATAATCTTTTCAGGTTTAGAGTTTTAGAGAATTAGATCATAAAACTTTCATTACATTCTACATTTAAACAAAGTGGTTACATAGAGATAGTATTCATTTTTTCCCATCAACGGAAACATATTTAAAATAAAACATGGATCCTTTCTTGACACTTCCTTGACACTATCATCATATCATGTACCTTTCCCTTGACCTGTGAAAGACATTTCAAAAACTTGGGATGAGCATAAAAAGCTCAGTAAGGGTTATAAAAAATATGGAAAGGAAACATGAGTTCATATATACATAAGAATGAAATCATACTTTACCCATAAAACATAAGTACTTTAATGTAACTCATCAAATCATGAATAAATCATAGAAATCATAAGACATAAAACGTAACTTGAGGCATTCATAACATTCTTACGTAGGGAGTAACCCTCTTGGTTACGTTTAGAATAACCATCACAGTATATTCCCTAAATATCTTCAGATAAACCTTAACGTTTCACTCCTTCGTGTTACCCAATGCATTGGAGAACTATATCGGGATCACCCGCCCTTAGTTTATCACGGAACCACCTGTCTTCATAATAATGCCCAAGAACCTCAACATAATCGTATCACATAAAACATGCATAAAGGAAACATAACATTTCCACATTTCAATCACAAGATTCAATACAAAACATTGATATAAAAACATTATGAAAACCATTTTCAATACCAAAATATAAGAAAAGTAAAACATGGTTTTTTATTTTTCTTTTAAAGAAATGGTATGGCTTGTAGAGGAAGCCGAAATTAAAATAATGGTCACGGCGGTGGAGAAGTCGTTGTCGCCGCATACGTACGACAAAAACATTCCCTTTTGTTGTTTTGTAAAACGCTTCGTATAAAAAAGATTCCTTTTGGATAAACGTAAAATTCAAAGGGGTTTATACACCATATAAAAGAAAGTTGTGTATAAAATAAAATGTGCCTCAATGAAAGGAGATTGAGACGAAGTCCCATACCTCGGGTCCGACTTGACTCGATCGTTCTTTAATGTCCTGAATAATAAACTTGAGTTAATTTATACTTTCTTAAGAACCTTTTTTTAAGTTCATTATTCCTTTTATATCACTTATTTCCATGTCATGAACACTATGTAATTATTTAAGTTAATAACAGTCATTTTAACGATCATTGGTACTTGAGTAAAAAATAAACCATTTATAATTACAAGTTGTTAATGTATCCATTATATCCAGAATGGTATTCATGATGTAGATATTATATATGTCATATATATCCAGTACATGCATGAATTTATAATATTACATAATCATTTAGAGGTAAGAAATGAAATGCACCGTTCATGGAGACGGTAAGCTGTATGTACGCATGAATGCTACTTTCATTTCTATTTCATATTTTATAGAATGGAATCATAATGATATAAAGGTATATTATAATTACAGTATAATATCATATATAATATCATATTTCCATCCTTTATACGTCCCACATATGGTATTTAACGAATCAAATCACTTTGAGGGGGCGGTAGTCCACACTTCCTTAAATGAAGATATCGCATTTATCCATAATGGAAACCATAAAGGTATGCCCAAAATGAAAAATACAGAATCTTAAGGAAAACCTAAACATATTATATATCATATATAAATATAATGTCATCTTAATGGCCACCTTTGAAGGTGTTAAAGGAATGTTGAACAATCATCGTTTCGGGAGGCATAAATTCGCCATCCACGGAAACAGTATGTTCTTTAACCATTAGCTGTAGGTATGTGTAAGTGTAGCTTGAATACTTCTTATAACAACATCCTAGTATATTGAAGATACTGGAGTTGTTACAAAAGAAATAAATAAAAAGAGTTTAGGGGGTTGGAGAAGCAAAATAAAACAAAAGGACTCAAGTGAAGACATTACCTTAAAATCAGGTAACTCCCTTTGGTTTGTGATCAAAGGATTACTTGGGAAGACTTCTGCCCAAAGTGAGGCTTCATGGAGTAAGATAGGGAAGTGGAGATACAAAATGGGCAGGGGTTGGCAGAGCCAAAGGCTTTGGAAGCGTGGGTAAGGAGGTAGAGGTGGGGGCCTTTTATAAGAGGAGAGGAGGGGCACTCTTGGAAAGTAAAGAAATATTACTTTATTTGAAAATGAGTTTCGGATTTAAATAGTCCCACATTGATATAATTCGAGGATAAGGTGATAAGGGTTATAAATCCACCAATCCAATAGGTTTTGGACATGTGTAGGTCATAGATTTTACATTATCTTTTCATTTTATTTAAATCCTTTATTAATGAGGTAATCGCTACATCATTATGATGTCATAAATACATTTATTTATTTAATGTCAAAAAATTATTAAAAAAATACTATGATTTAGGAAATCTTTTTAGATTTACAATGAATATTTATAGTCAAAAATCTGACTTGTATAACCCCATTTAAAAATTGTTTTCGTAAAACATATTATGTTTGTGTCATTTTTACTTTTAAATTAAATAAAAAGTTATTTATGTCATTTCCCAACCAAAGTGGCTCCATGGGGTCCCCAATTTGACCCATGGCTTGTCTTGGTCGGCCATGACACATCCAATAAGGTTAGGACATGTGTCTAGGTCATTTCATATTATTAAAGCATTATTTTTACCTTAAACTACACTAATTACCACTAATCGCAATTAAAAACTTAATAAGTTACTATTCACAAAAAAACTATTTTAATCTCATTGAATAACATTTTACTTCTTAATGACAACCATGTATGTCGGAGTTTTTAAAATCAAATCACAGAGGTTGTAAAATTTCATTTAAATGAAAAATCAGTTTCTTTAACTACCACTTAGTGGTTTCACTATTCATCAAAAATTGATGTTTTTCAGAAAGATACCAAAACTTAACCCTAAGATATATTTGATATTCTGAATTAAAAATTGATTTCTATTTTAAAAAACTCAAATCATATAAGTTACATTAATTAATTTAATAATTAATTCTCGTTGTCATGACAAATAGCGTGTTTTTATGAAACAATAAGTATCAAAAGATTGACACTAGTTTAAGTCCGATTTCAAATTGAAATTAATTCCAATGTCCACCATTGGATTAAATGGTAAAAATATATTCAGATTACACTTTAAGACCAATTCAAAAGATAATCTAATCATATAAATAAATTAGATTAAAAAGCAGTTTTGATGTAAAATGTAGTGTTTTTCACTATTCATTAAAAAATGAACATTGTCAGAAAAATACCAAAAATTCACACAAAGTAAATTTTGTTGTCCCAATCATAAAGAATAAGTTTATTTTGACAAAAATAGCTTATAAAATTGTCAAAAGATAGATTTAAAAATTTTTTGCCATCAAAAGGCAATAAAACAATCTTTTAAAAATATTAGTGTATTCCATGCATAAGATTGGATTTATTTTTATTTTAAGCCTCTAAAACACTATCTAATTCATTAATAGACATAGATAAAAATATCTATAATTCATTACTTACTTGGGATGTTACACTTTTTTAATCATCTAAGGTAAAAATGTTGCCAATCTTTTCAATAGTATATTTTTCCACCCAATCATATCCTTGTTTTTTAGTTCTAATATATTCAAGTTTACAATATATGTAAATTTATTTTTTCCCCAATTTGAATAAGTGGGTTGTCTTATTCATATTTGTAAACACTTATTTCCTTTTATAGATCTAATTCTCATAAGTGGTAGAATTCATATATAAATTTGATACATCTTATCCAAGTATTCACTTCGTGTTTCCTTTGTAAAGAAACTCAAAGATTTATAACTTTCAAATTTTCAACTGTTTTGAATCACATTAGTGGTGATCTTAGCTCTGATACCAATTGTTATGATCACTTGGTGATGTAATAAATACTGAAAGTAGATTGAATCAATATTGATAATTTTTATTTAAATGAAATACATTTCAATTTAGCTTTTCTCCTATTAAATTAATATATATCTCTCACATATTTCACTTGGTTTTTATCAATGCAATAATAAATAATAATTTAAACAAGTTATATAGGAATTTCTAATGAGGGTTTTCTCCAAGATGGATGAATTCCACCCTGGTGTACGATGGTTATTATCCCATAAGCACAATATTTCCCTTTAATTATCAGAAGTTCTAGAAAGGATATATCATTGAACCTATAATATTGGCACCTTCCAGGTTATATGCAAGAATTAAATATCCCTTATTCTAACTCTAGCACTAACTAGGTCTTTATATTCAATAATCCAGATTCAGATGGCTACTATTAAAGTTTGATTAGTAGTTTAGGCTTGTGTCTTTTTTATATAGTATGATTCCAATATCCTTACTTGGTATACAAAAATCAAAAGGTATGTCTCTTTTTTACAATAATCAACACTTCTATCTTGAGTTATTTGGACCTTGCGATATAAGGGATCATAGTCATGTCCTCTCACAAACTCTTATTTTCGTAGCATGATCATTAAAAGTTAGTATACAAGTTGTTAATTTTATTATATTATTATTCTTCTTCAATTCAAAAAAAATACTCTAACACCCTTATATTTTATGATATATTTCTCTTTAAATAAATTTATTTTCACGATATATTATTTTATACACAACCATGATTCTAAATGAACTATGATATAGTATACCTTTATAACCTATATGTTGGATTTCTGGGTATGAATGGTATTATCCAAATTATGAAGAAAATATATAATGATTTAATTTAAGGAAATTTTATTTTTAAATTCATAATAAATAAGTACTCAATTTTCATTAAAGTCGTTTTATGCTTCAAAATATTCTTTTCTTTAAAAATGGTTTTTATTACAGTTTGTGTGTGGATATTATAATTAATTTCTACCAATTTTAGAAATATAATTTTATAAATATGATATAATATTTTAAATTATAATATCAAAATTATCTTAGAGTTAATTCTTTGTAATTTTCTGAAAAAGTTTATTTTTCAGTGAATAATGAAAATACCAATTTTTAAAGAAAATTGTGTTGTTATATAGTATTTTTAAATAACCATTTTTATTTGGATTGGTATTAAAATTTCATTATTTTATTTTTATTAATAATAATTAAATTATATCTTTTTTATCAATATTATACTTTATCTTGGTATAAAAATACTTTTAAATTGAAAATGTATTTTTTAGAAAACTGTTTGTCATCGTGTTTTATGGGTTTATTTTAAAATGGATTTATACCACTTATAGAAATTTAATATTGTAAAATATATTACATATTTTTTATAATTATAATTAATATTAATTTATAAGGTAAAATTAATTTTTTATTAATAATAAATCATAAAAATAGTAAAAAAATATCACCATGGTAAAATGGTAAACTAGGTTAACCTAGGATAAAACTAAGTGAAAAGGGCACAATTTTTCATATTTATTATTATTATATTAAGTTATTTATACCCTTATGATTTTATTTTTAAAATTTAATTGTTTATGGGACACTTTTCCATGAAAATAAGTTAATAAAATTTTAATCCTTTAAAATATTCAAGGTGTGACCCTCCACCCACTTATAGAAGGACACTCTTCATTTCTCTTATTTATACTGCATTGAGCCACCTAACTCAACAAAAACCTACCAAATTATCTAATAAACATCCATATACATGAATTAAAGGTCTTTTACATTATAAAATACCATTCCAAGGGTCCTTAATAACTAATGTAAAGGAGGTATACTGAAAAATATGTAAACTTTTTTATCGACTCTTTCAAATTTATTTCTTCTACGACATCCTCTAAATTTGTTGTTCCAATCATAAAATAAATAATAAAATATCATAAACATAACAAGATGTTATTATTATTATTTTTAAACCATTTTACAATTCTTTTTTACCCTATAGAGAGATAAAACATCGCTCTTGCGTAAGTATTTCTTACCGTCTCCACATAGAGGTGTAATTCATTTTTCATCACCATTTTACATGGATAACAATAAACATAGTACTAATTAATATATATGATATTTATTACATAATTATGATTCTATAAATATAATATATCATTTACCTCATTACCGTTATACTCGTTAAAAAATGATAATGTCGCTTGTGCACACGTGTGGACTACCACCTATGTAAAGCGATGTGATTAATTTTTCAAGTTATCCTTTCAAGGATGATTCAAAATATGTATATAATGAATATATATATATATATATATATATGATATTCATATAATGATTATAATTCTATATATGATGTAACCATGATTAAAAAGTAATTACTAAAATTACTTAACTGAAACATATATTTAAAACGAAACAGTAAACAGTAAGAAACAATAATTTTAGTAAATAATTATTAATAAACATGTGTAAAAATGCTTTAATTGGATAATATATGGTATTTAATTATGTATGATGTTATTTAATAGAATTATAATAAATTTAAATTATTATACATGAGGATAAAATCACTTACAAAGAAAGTTGGACCTGAGGTAAGGGTTTCCCATCTTAAATTTATTTACATGAGATATATGTCATATTCACCACTTATTTTATTTGTGTAGTGTAGATAATACCGATGAATTTATTTTTTTATTAGTCTCATGAAATTATGAGAATTTAAAAATCTATATAATTTTATATCATTCATGATGTTTTAATTCAGATATTACAAAAGTTGTAAGGGTTTATTTTGAAATCTCATAATTATTCAAGATTATTTATGTTTAAGTTTCCATTTAGAGAAATATATGATATTTATATCATCAAAAAAATATAATTTCTTATTATATATATTTCTTTAAATTAAATGTTTTCCATTCATTTTACTCTTACTATGAACTCAAAATTTTGAAATAATATTTTTAATAAAAAACAACTTTGTTTCTTTATTTCAATCAGGAATATTTTTCATCCATGTATATATTTTATTTAAAATATTTTCAATAATGTTTTAAAAATTCTCCAATGATTTATTAAATTATTTATTTCCCATTTTTTACTTTCTATAAGGAAATTAAGATGAATCTTCTTGTCATTTTCCAAAAGAGATAATTTTTACCAAAGGTGTGAACGAAATATTTTTTTACATACACCGTACAAACGTATTTTTTTACCATCATGGATACTGTTTAATCTGAATATTAATTTAAAAATTTACATGGTTATTTATAAAGAAACTTTTTTCACAAATATTTTGTAACTTTTTTATATTTTAAATATGTGATTTTAAAATGAAAAGATTATTTTCCTCAAGAAATATTCTAGTGATATTTTAAAAGTATTTTCATATATGTCAAAATTATTTGATGAATCATATTATTTAATAATTATATACTCTAATGATTACATCCACCATATTTCTCTAGATTAATTATGATCATTTTTAATGATGAAATTATTTAAGTTTTGTGTGCCAGTTATTCCAATGAGAACGGTTATTTATTATTAAGGAATGATGATTACATTGTATTGTTTAATTATATGATGATTGAATTGGAATTATTAAGTGATAGGTGGGGCTTGGAATTATATTTACCATTGATGAATCAGTGGATCTCATGATACAAAATGTGTTGGGTATTTTTCCAAGTTCTTAGCCATTTATTTAAGATGTCTTGGATGGAATCCTCAATGGTAAGTTTAAGATTTTCCACATTATGAATTCTATCATTAATAAATCAGTTATTGATATCCATGTGATTGTAGTTATGATATCCATGGTTAATATAAAATCTAATTAGATTATATAAATTCCTTTTTATTATCTTTTATTCATCACATATTATTCATTCCTTATTAATTTTATGATATCTTATATTTTATGAATTCCCTTATTAAACATCTTATTTCACCCATTTATTAGGTTTATTTCCCCATGATGCAAGGAAGTGTACTATAATTGATATGCCAAGATATGATATATGTAATGATAATATTTTTAAATTAAATATTATTTTTTATTTTTTATTTTAAAATATAATTTTCGATTCAATCATTCATCTAGATTATCAAAACTACTAAACTATTTGGTCCATTAGGATACATTCACTTGTATCTAGTTCCATTGTAATAAAGTAACCACTAACTCTGGGATACTTGGGTTGGGTTATTTAAAGTTTGTATCAAATAATGTTCAGTATAAACCTTAGGAACTAAATTTATAAAATAAATATATTAGAGAACATAATCCTATGATAGACCCTAGGGATAAGTCCAAGTATTAGATTCTATCATGATGTTTTAGTAAGGTAGAGAATGTGTAGTTTCCTATAAAATACATCCATGTATAGATACTGGAAAGTAGATGCATCTATGGCATAGATGCACCTAGGAATCATAACTCTAAAATGGGTGTATTGGGTATTTACTAAATTATCAATAGTGTATAATAAGTGGGCCTAAGACTATACACTTGGCTAGAAACTCCTGAGGGATATACTTCAGTTAATTCACATTTTCTTTATAAACAGTTATGAAGGATTTTAATAAATTATTACCAAGATGGCCTAGATTAAACCTAAGGTGTTATATATTGAAAATAAGGTTTAATTTTTTAGACATACAAATAATGGTTTCTCTTTATTATATAATGGATCACTCTGATTATGATGCTTGATGGTCATGATATCCACCTTTGTTTTAGTAATGGAATGAAGATAGAAGGATTAAGTTGTAGCGGTGATAGGAATGCTCAAATATGGAAGTAAATTATTTGATCTTAGTTATATGAATTCTTTTATATCATGAAATGTCTATATGGATTTTCATTTATATCCTTAATGATTATATGTTTAGTTGGTATTGAAAACTCCCAATGGTTTTATAATCGCATCTCAGGTATACAGATCATATCCAATAGAATTTAGTGGGAATGTTCTTTATAAAAATCTTATTATTATTACTCAAGTTTAATTTGATGTAATTTTGGGCATATATTAGATCTCTCATTATATATCCCATATCAATTTTCAAGGGAAGTTGTATTTGATATTCTGAATCAACCTATGATCATTTATCTAAACAAGGATGATCCTAAAATCCTAATGTAAATTACTTCCATCTTATGGGTTTTACTACTTATTCATGAGGAATATTTATCACAAACAGTTAGAGAGAAACTAAATATTGAAAATTTGACTATTTTTCAAGAATATACTGATGTATTTCCTAAGGAATTTCCAAGTCATCCCTTGAATCATGAAGGTTAGTTTTACATAGAACTTATACAAAGTTCCACATATATTTTAAAGACTCCATATAAAATGGCCCTGATTGAGTTATAAGTATTGAAGAATAATCTCTAAGATAATATATATATTATATTCACTCATCCTAGTGCTTCTCCATAGGGTGCACCAAATCGTTTTTCAAAAAATAAAGATGGGTGAATGCATGATTCCAATGATTATCAAGAACATAACATGATAAATTTTAAGAAAAAGTATATTATACCCAGTATAGGTGATCAATTTGATCAATTATGTGGAGCTCTATATTTTTCCAAGATTTATCTTTGATCTGGATATCAGCAGATAAGGGCCAAGAAGGGTGATATACCCAAGAAAACATTTCTTACAAGGTATGGTGATTATGAATTTATAGTAATGGTATTTGGATTCACCAATGATACTATTATCATCATAGATCTAATGAATATAGTCTTTAGATATAACCCTAAACAGTTTGTGGTAGTATTTATATATGATATTATTATATATTATAAGATCTTATTAGAGAATTAATAACATTTGAGAATTGTGATAAAGACCCTAAGGAAGGAGAAGTTGTATTCTAAATTTACCACATTTGAATTTTGGCTTTAGAAAGTTTTAAGATTGGGTCACATGATCTCAAGTGACAATATATTTGTGGATACTTCAAAGATGTAAGTTACTAACCAATAGAATAGACCAACCATGGTAACTAGTATTTCACTGCTAGAATTATAGGCTATTACAATGGTTAAAAACTATTAGTGTAGGATGGATAACCATTTGAATATCATATACTAATGTTTCTCAAAATTGTTGGTTATATGCCTTTTGGGAAAGGCTTATACAAATGGTTTTTATTGAACTGTTGGTATAGGGTCATCAAGATTTTTTTAACCAACAGTTCAGAATTGTTAGTATAGGTATGTACTGATGGTTCCCTATGAATTATTGGTTAAGACTATAACACTGGTTTTAAAACAATTGGTATACACCCCCCCAATTACCAAGCTTGTGAAACCCCCACCCTACCCAAAAAACCCTTAAAATAATGAAACAGAACCTGTAACAAACTAACAAAACCTACATACCTATAAAAAAATATAACCTACAAAAAACAAATAGAACCATCTCAAATAGTCATGAGAAGCCACACCATAACCACACATTAGTCAATTACCTACAAACATACATCACCAACCAATAAATAAATATTGTTCACATAAGTAAACAATTAATGCATTCAACTAGTGATAACACACATGTAGAACATCACATATATTCATTCCGAACAAATCATCAAAAATCAAATGTCATAAATATAAGTAAAATATGTAAAGTATTAATCTATCCCTCATCACCATCATTATCATCACTGTCATCCTCACCCTCATCCTTACCCTCATCCTCAACCTCATCCTCATCCTCATCCTATTCCTCTTCCTCTCCATCATCCTCACCATCTTCCTCATCATCATCTTCACCATCGATATCACCAGGAAAATCATCATCATATCCACCACTATGACTACTTCCTGGTGCACTATATAATTTACAAATCATTGAATTATATGCATCACAAGATGCAGTGGTATCTTATGGAAGTGATGGAATTAAAACTTCCATAGATTTCATAAATTCATTATTCACCCTTTGATTACATTCACACTCTTCTATGACCATTTTTTCAACCTTTTCCACCATGGCCTAAGCTTGTGATGATCATGCATTATATTTTTCAAACTCGGTGCTACCGGAACTGGAACCTGAAGTTGGACAATAAATCATTAGGAAAATACTCTTACTAGGTCAATATAATACTCTTAAATGGTTCTCATCTCCCAAAACCCAATGTAAGTGATCATTTATCTCAAATTTGTTATCTTTCTGCTTATCAAGGGCCTATAAAGAACACTGTTACAAAAATAAATGGACTATTAAGTTATAAAATAGACATTAAAATTTTAAATAAACAAATTAAAACTTATAATTTGTTATTATGTCAATTCATTTATCTCCCTTCCATCTTTTTTCACTATGCTCGAGCAAAACAATTTTTCTCGAGGCACACATCCAGGAATAGTTAAAACCTCCCTCTAAAATGACATTAAATATATAAAATAATAATATAAAATGGGTTATTAATTATGAATTTTATAACTAAAATCGAACAGATATTAATTCTAAATGAATATTAAAAGAAAAACATGTGGTAGATGAATTATAATGACAAAAAACGTCACATTCAATGGCTTTATCTTACACACCCTTCGAGTGAAAATATCATGTATGTAAAGTTGGTATACCATGGATAAAATGGTTTTATGAATACACGAAGTATATAATTTGAATAAGTTTAACTCTCAAGAGTTAAGACATGTGAAATATAATGAGATGTTAGAGAAATTTAAGTGATATGGTCCACTATGTAGTATATTTTATATACCCCAAGTTAATTCACTATTTTCTATTTAGTAAAACTTTTCCACAGTGAATTCAATCATAATCCACCTTGTAATCAATATTTTAAAACTATGTAGATTGTATTTTATAATTTATTATTTATTTTAGATTTATAAATTAAATCTTATGTATTTATTTTACCTTCATTAATCAATAAACAAATTGTTATTTAATTTTCCATGAAAATAATTTGCTAATTTATATACATAAAAGTTGATTGAATGAATGAATTTGTAAAATTTATTATTAATATGAATAACTTATTAAAAAAATATCAAAAATAATATTTTTTACTAGAATAAAATTGGATTTTACATTTAATTAAATGAGAATAGCCAATTATTTGTCACATTTTAATCATCCACAAGTTCAAATATACTTCAACACACCTTATAAAAAGTATATGTACCCAAAATATAGTATAAAGATTCATAAGACATTTTGTATAGAAAATAATACTTATATTCTTTATTGAGAATACTCAACAAAAAAATAATTTATAATAGTATATCATATATAAATTTATATATTTAGAGTGATATCCTTGAAAAGTTAATCCTTATTTACTGAATTATACCACTAGTGTCTGTTTGGAAATAATTTCATCATATTTTAATATATAAAATTTATAAAACACATTTATCATATAAAATAGTCCATTTACCATTTATTTTTTAGTTATGTGATAGAATGGATCTAATTGTTAACCATGTGTATCAAAACCATCATCTCATTTGTAAATAATGAACATTATTTAGAAATAAAATTATCATATAATTTTATATGAGTGTCGTACCTGCTACCTCATATGGTCCAACACTGTAGTTTGACCCAAAGTGTGGAGTTTTTTTGTAGTATCCTTGTTTTTTTCATGATTCTTCCTAAAATATAATTTCCAATAATAATAAAAATATTAATAAAAATCTTGGTAATTATCATTCAAAAACCTCAAATCTGATTAATACCTTAAACTCAGTACTCATACAATTATAAATCATTTCCTGGTAATATTATACTAGACAATTATTCATGACATGTGTGGCCTCTAAATCCATACCAACTCTATAATTACAGGCACTATACAACTCATGATTATATGCTCTTCACAGCTCACCTAATTCCATGAGTCATGTTTTCTTAACCGTCTCACCATCAGAAAAATTAAAATGAAGCTGACACCAAAATATTAATTCATATAAATACAATAATAATATAACATTAAATAAAATGAATTTTTTACCCATAATTGTGACCAATCGTTATCCTTTACTTCATTTGGTATGTGTCTCTAGAAGAGTGGCCTCACAAGAATGATTTCAAAGTATTTAGAAAGAAATTCTATAAAAATCATACATTCCCACCTAGTTTTTCAAATCATTTGGTTGTCCTCATTATACTCCACCATCATCTATGTATAGAGATTACACACAGCACGCATGTGTGTATTCCCACGCTTCCTATCAGAAGATCCAACTACTAAATAAAAAAACAAATATTATATCAATACATATTATAATGAAAATAAAGTATAGTAAAAGAATTACTAGGGTTCTATAAATATACCTGAGGCAGTCTGATCAATGGGTGTCGATAGATCCCCAATTTCTGAAGGAACATCAACCTATACAGATGGAGTGGGTCCCAATGTATTCTCTAGAGGCTTAGAATCTGTTAGAGGAGTATTTAAAGACGGAGGAATGTAGAATTTTGAGGAGACGTAAGTATAAGGAAATGAATATGGCATATATGTCTATGTCATTTCATAATATGGACAAGAATAATGAACCATAATTGGACATGGGAAAAGATAGAAAATTATGATCAGATACAAATGGTGGTGAAAAAAATGGGAAGCCTAAATATCTCAGGTGTGTCTAATGACACTATGGTATCCAAAGTTGTGGTATATGGTATGTCATATGGGATGGGGTGTGATCGGGTAAGCCGAGTGGAGTGAATTACTCTAGTACCACCCCTTATATCATCAGCTTGAGCACCAGAGCCACTAGGCTGGACAGAGAATAACTATCTCCTAGGTGGTGGATACTAATTAAAAGTTAAAAAAAATTAATCACATATCATTATACATTATATATATATATATATATTTGAAATAAAATACTCACAATAGCCAAAAAAGGAGGGATTCCCATCCCTCTCATTTGGTGATTATTTTCTGTCATCCTTTTTCTTTGCATCTCCATTTTTTTTCATTTCATGTATTTGAAAAAAAATATAGAATTAATTATAAATCTATAACTAATATGTAAGACAAACAATAAATAATGTGGGACATGACTTAATTATGAAATACCAATTATCAAACCAAATATAGAATACATTGTGATATAAAAAACATTTTATATTTAGTTGGAACAATATCAAAACATAAGACATGTCATAAAAAAATAAATATGTTCAAATTATCATGTTTATAATGGGTATGATATAGTTTTATTCTATTTTCAATTCTATATAATTCAATTTTTTAGGTAATTTGGTTTATTCTAGTCAATTGATTATGTCATTTTTTCATTTTTATTAGTATTAGGTCATTTAGTTCATTTTTTCAATTGATTGGATCTTTTTTTCATTTCTATTTGTCTTAGTTAATTTGGTTCATATTTTGGGTTAGGTCATTTTTTCATTATTTTGGTAAGGTCATTATTTTCATTGGTTTTTATTTTCATATTAATTAGTTTAATGTGTCCAATTCAATTCATATTATTTTTTGTTTTGATTTAATTGTTTCAGTTTTGTTTGGTTTGGTAGGTTTGAGTACAGTTCAATTCAATATTTGAAAATACAACTCAAAGAAAACTACAACCTTTAAATATAGATAATATAAATGAAGGTAGAGTTTGATAAAAAATATTTTTAATCAATATTAAATTAATTTGAATAGTACCAACCTCAACAGTCCAAGTTGAGCTAAACCAAAATAACTTAGAACACAGATGGATGATTCTATATATTTTCCACCACAACATCAGGTTCACAATCAACTCTAAAAATTGAACTATTGTAGTCATCATAAGTAATAAGTGGATTGGGGCTAATGGGAGTAGGTATGGTGTCAATTCCATCATCACCATTATTAAAAATATGTCTGGGATTACTTCAATAATGACGCCAAATTCTGTTCAAAGATGATCTTTCACATAAAATCTTATTTTTACATTGATTCCAATACATATGGTCTATCTGTAGAAAGAGTGTAATTCATGTCAATAAATCAAAATCCACAATCATCAATACATGTTACATTCTTTATCATTGAATCAACCCAATTTAATTTCATCATAGTTACTCGACCATGAGATTAATAATACATTATTAGTATTTTATCAACGAATCCATAATAAGATACATTTCCAAATTTAGGTATACTATCTCATACACTGGGATAATAGTCTATTGTGGCAGTTATCATAACACCATTATGTTGAGTTCTCATATTCATTACTCATTCAGTGATAATAAATCAGTACCCATTGATCATAATTGATTTTCATTCACAAACCACCAAAATATGACCAAAATACAAAGATCTTATTGCCTATGAGACAAAGTCAATATAAAAACTCAATACCTGAAATATAAATGAATATTAAACTTAATTAAATATTTTTTTATTAATTTATTATATTAATATTTCTACCTTCAATTTCAGCTAAGAAGAATATTATTTTTATGAAAAGTCTCTCTCCTTCTCAATGATAAAGAACAATGCTTTCTATTTATCATTTGTTTATGTTCCCTACTGAATAAATAGAAATAGCTTAATAAATATATAAAATTACATGATATGAGATAATATATACATGTTCAATTTACTTAATTGATGTAGTCATCAAACAAATCATAGTTAAAAAAACTGTGTGATGTTCTATATCCCGCTATTCAAGGATTAATGTGGTCAATGTATATGATCTGATAATTCCTTATGTTTAGGGAAGTCATGGAAAATTGGTTTCAATTTTCTCATATTTTTCTTCTTCATTTCTCATTGGTTTATTTTGTCTCGTTTTCATATCATGAAAATACATTGAACATAAATCTATTAATTCTTGGGCTATGTAGCATTTCATAATCGAACATTCGGGATGATTCCTATTCCAGACATAAGACCTTAATGTGTACATATTTTATTCAGTTGGATACATCAAATGAAAAGTAAAAGGTCCTCCAAGAAGTATTTCGATTGGAATATGGACAGTTAGATGCAACATTCCTGTGAAAAATGATGGAGGAAATATTTTCTTTAAATCACACAAAATTAGTGGTTCCTCTACCAAAAAAATTTTCAATAAAGACTTAGATAAATTCTTCACACAAATATCTCTAAAAAATGGAACAATAGAATAACTGAAACCCTTACATTATTAGACAAAAGATGAATTATTTTTATTGGAATCAAATCATGCAGAAGGATGTGATAATCATGAATCTTCAAAGATTTCATCTTCAACTCTATTATGTTGAAACAATTTGATATGTTTCTAGAACATCCATCAGGAACATTAATAGTCTCTAGTACTTAAATAAATTGATTTTTTTCTGTAGGTGTCATCACATAAGAATCACACAAAACATTACATTTATTTTTATTGATACACACAGGATGAAATTATGGTCTCATTCCCCAATCCACCAAGTCACACTAGGATCATAAATTAGCTTTTATATTTCCCTTAAAATTTAGATTAATTGAAAGAAACATTCTACATATATTCTTTCCAATGTTAAATACATCTAAGAAATGACATAACAAATATGTTGGCCAATAAGGAAACTCAAATAAAATACTTATCTTCTTCCAATTGTGACTAGTTTCAGTGGAAAAATTATTCCTCATTATAGATTTCATCTAACCCTTGTAAAATGAAAAATTGAAATCATGTAATTTATTAAGAAAATCAGTTACATAGATACACTAAGGTTCGGTCACCATGGTATTATCAAATATTTGATGATTATTCCTATATGGATGGTCCATTTGAAGTAATCATTGATGTCCCATGAAAATGAAACAATAGTGAAATTTAATTCTTCTCAATCATGTATTCATCATACAAACTGTAGAAGAGATTTTTCCCTTCATTATCTATCCATAAATAATTACATAAATAGGAAAATCATTGATCATCCACATAAGTGCATCATGCATCTGAAATATTTCTTTCGAACATGCATCGTATTTGCACACACCCACATTCCAATGATATTTTAACTATTTTATTAATGTTTTAATGTATACATATATATAATTGTCTAGTTTAGAAGGTCTATATATAATTATAATCACTAAAGTTAAAGGGTTTTTCATACACATCCATGGAGGAATGTTATAGATGTGTATAAAAACTAGCCATGTGTTGTGTGAAGTAAACAATATACCAAAACATATTAAAGTTTTCACATGAAAGACCAAACCTCACATTAATCATGTCAACTATGAAATTAGGATATCGAGCATCAAATTTATTCCTTGAAAATCTATCTGTAGGGTGAAGCAACTCATCATTATTATCCTTTCTCTTAGTATCATGAAATCACATTTTTATTGAAATTTCATCAGACATGAAAATAATATGGAGTTTGGAAATCAATGGAAAGTGCCACATTACTTTTTGTAACACATTGGGTGGTGTTCCGTCAGATTTTGGCTTCCATCAGGATTAGACCCATTTTATACAATCATTTTTTTAGTAGTTTCCTCCCATAATAAGTTTCAATCTTTTGGGAAAGCATGATTTTTTTTGAAAAACCAAGTTCGTCAACTAACTTCCATGCCATATAATGGTTTGATGGAATATCTACATCATCTAGAAGTAAGTCCTTAAAAATTTAATGATGTAATCTATGGAAGTATTATAAGTCTCATACATGGTTTTCCTATGAAGTGGTTGGATTAAAAATTATAGCTTTTTCATATTACCACATTGAGGATATACTATAGTCGCGACAACATTATTGAATTTTTTCACCCTATTAATGTCATTATTTTCATTACATGCATCATTTGAGCTTGTATTGAAGTCTTCATGGGTCAAAATCCTTTCCTTCTCATGATGATGAAAAAATGGAAACTACTCATCCAATAAATTCTCCAATCCAGTCCTCTCATTTTGATCATTAACATTTTAATATTTCATTTTCTCCCCATTATTATACCAGACATAGTAGTTTTTTTGAACCCCATATTTGGTTATATGGTAACTAACTTATTCCTGGATCAACCAAGGTCTTCCAACACAATTATAACACGGGCAGTGTATGTGACCACTGTCTAAAGCAATGTTAAATGAGAAATCTAAAAGGCTCTCTAACTTGTTTTGAATATCGATTGAGATCCGATAAGTTTCATACATCCAACTTCTATCCATTATGTAAAAAATGTTATATGTCATGTCATAAATGAAATTAAATAATAAAGAAGTTCAATCAAATATATATTTAAGGAAATGAGAATTTTTCACTTTATATGAAACCATAACCGACACAGTAGTCTACATGAGAATCATAATATAAAATAAAAAATAATATTATATATATAATGAAATAATATATATATAAAACCATGATATTGAATTCAATTATATCAATGAGTAATAATGTTCCAAATCCATCGAGGGTCAAGGTTTTAATTATGATAATTTTTCTTATGGGATATAAATACCAATGGGTTTTATTTAAATGAGATATAATTGATTTAATAAATTAATGATGCATAAACTACCTTTAGATAGGTGCCTTAGTGACTCTACCCTTCAATTTGGTATCATTCATGTTTATTTGATTTAGTTTTGTTTTGTTTTTTTAATTAATTTTAATTAGGATCATTTAAATTTAGTTTTATTCAGGTTAGGTTAGGTCAGTTTTTATTGATTTTGTCCAGTTTGATTCAGTTTGGGTTGTGTACCTTTAGTTCAATTTAATTTGTTTCAATTTGGTATAGTTTTATTCAATGTGGGTCTGTTTGGTTCAAATCATTTCAATTTAATTTGGTTCAAATCAATTCTATTTGTTTGGTTTGTTTTGGGTGGGTAGGGATAATTCAATACATTTATTCTATTTGGTTCAATATTTTATATTTTATTCGGATCGGTGTTGGTTAGTTCTATTTGTTTATGATTAGTTTAGTTCTGGTCAATTTAGTTTGGTTATGTTCAATTCTTTTATTTGGTTTGGGTCAGTTCATGTCTATTAGGGTTTCATTTAAGATTGTTCAAGTAAGTTAATTTTTTATCATTACTATATAATTATTTAGTTAGGTTCAATTTAGTTCAGTTATTTTTATTTTAGTTCAGTTTGAAATAGTTTAGTGTAGTTTAACTTATCTCAAGTCTACTTGGGTCAGATCAAGTCATTTCAATTCAATTCAATTGGTTTGGTTAGGTCAGTTTGATTATGATATAGATAGGATATGTTAGTTTGGTTAAGTTTCATTGTATGAAGGATTGATTGGGTCGATTCATTTGTTTTCAAGCTTAGTTAGGTCAGTTTTGTATAAATCATTTTTCTTAGGGTCTGATCAACCACTTATTACCTCTTTTATAAAATTAGATAGTAATACCATATAACCCCTTACCAAGTTCTCATTTGTATTTTGGTACCGAGTGTTAGTTATTTTTTGTTCGATCATATATGTTTTTTGATATTTTAATTGAACATTAGAGTGATTACATATAACAGGATTGATTTATATTTTCAAAACAATTATTAATATCACTGGAATCACATATATGAAGTAGTTTCCTAATTAAGAAAAATATATTGGTTATCTTTATTAATTAGGTTCTATTTTTCTTTTTATCTATTCATCTTAATACAGATATCATATTTTTTCAATTGCATCCCCCATTTCTTTCCTGTACTTAACATTGTTTTATATAAATAAATAATAGTGATAATAAAAATTCATCATTTGTTAGTGGCCTAATTTTGACATCAACCCCAGGACATCATGTATTATTATAGGTTGTGATTTTCTCCAGGACATTGTGCTAAAGTTAATGAATGGAAGGTTGTTCAGTATCATCCTTCAATATGTAATGGACTCACCTTTATAATGTTTATCATGCTTTCAAGAATCCAGAGTGTAGTGTAAGGTTTATCATAATAATTCCTATGTGTTTCTTGTAGTGCCAACTCATAAAGAAAACCACATTTTTACCTCATTATGGATGTATTTTTATGATACCTTTATAAATATCATTATTAAATATAAACCAAGCTTATAAAAAATATATGCATCAAAAATGATCAATGAAATCCTGAAATAAAATAAAATAAAATATTTAATTAACCCTCATCTTACCATGTAAAAAACAAGAAAAATAAAGAATGAACAACTAGAAAATTAAAAATATATATTTCAATATAAGTTTTGACAACCATTGTTTCAATATCCACAAGTAGATTTAAACATATCAAAAAATAGGTTTATATTAGATTTATATATAAGTAGAGAGTAACTGAATTAAAAAAATGAATCACACATAATAAGATTTATTATATAATTAAATAACAAATAAAATTAAAACTAACCTTCATTCAATGAATCTGGAACATTACCAAAAATAACTTGGTTATTCTTTCAGACCGAGAAAATAAATGAAAATGATGTTTAAAAGAAGAGAAAAAGTATTTGAAACTTACCAATTTTATATTTAAGAAGAATCTAATGAAAAACATATGAGATAAGAGATTTCTATGGATGGGGAAGAAAATTGAATAGCATAGAAAATGATTCTTGATAGGAAACTATCCAATTTTATTTTAGAGAATAACCAAATGAAAAGAGATACCAAGGACAGATCACCATGCCTAGAGAAGATTTATCACCACACCTGGGGAGAATAGTACTTATGGAAGAATCTAGATCAAATTGGGAAATGAAGAGGGTTTTTTCCCAATCGTATTTGGGGTACTCTATAAAAATGGTTTTTTAAAACTATTCATAGAGAGAATGTATACCAATGATTTTAAAAACCATTGGTATACCTTCTTCCCATGCACCCTATGCCAATGGTTATTCATAACCATTGGTATATCCATAAGATATACCAATGGTTTTATGAATAATTTGGTATAGTCTTCAACAAATGACCATATACCGATGGTTATCACAAACCATTGGTATAGAATGACATATACCAATGGTTTTTAGAAACCATTGGTATGGGTTTGTTGGTATAGCCTGCTTTTCCAATAGTGTTTGTGGTTTTCTTAGGTATGATGGATACTACCAATTATTTTTGGGAGATTTTTCATGTCTATCTAATACACTCACCAAGTTGACTCAAAAGGGTTGAATTTCTTCTATATAGATAAATATTAATATAATTTCAAAGGACTAAGGATAATTTTGGTCAATGATCATATGCTTACACTACCCTATAGTGGAGAAGGGTTTATGATCTATAGTGTTGTATCAAAGAAGGTACTCGGATGCATCCTCATGCAGAATTACATGATGATATCATATGTCTCTCACCAATTAAAAATTCATCATAAAAATTAACCAAGTCATTATTTGGATAAGGAAATGATAATTTTTACCTTGAAGATATGGAGTAATTATATATTTGGTGAAAGGTGTGATATATATACTAATAATAAAATATTGAAGTGGAAGTTTATACAGAAAGAGTTAAATATGTTCTATAAAATATGGTTGGAGTTGATCAAATATTATTTCCACTCAATATATAACCACCTTGGGAAGGTGAACAAGGTGTCCAATGCACTAAGTTAGAAATAACATGTTATTTTTTCCATAATTTGGACTAAAAGATATTTAATATTTAGAGATTTTTAGAATATGGATATTGAAATTATGAGGAAATGGGATAGATATTATCTTTCTTAGATGAATATTCAACCACCCATCCATAAGAGGATTAAGAAGGTGTGGAAGCAGTATGTGTACTTAAAAAAGAAGGTGATGAATGTTCCTAATTTAAACCATGATCATTCTACAATGATAAGGTTATGGAACTAATTATGTGTTTATTCAATACTAGACTTGAAGAAGGAGATATTGGATGAATCTCAGAATTCATAATTATCTATTAATCCGAGAAGTGTGAAGATGTATGAGATCTAAAAGACTATTTATAGTAGAATAACATAAAAAGGGATATTGAAGAGTATGTATCTTAATTCCAAGTGTGTCAAAAATTTAATCCATATAGATATAAGTCTATGGGTATGTTACTATTATTACCCATACCAGAATGGAAATGGGAAAACATTTATATGTATTTCATCATCGGTCTCTCCAAAACATCTAAAGGGAATAATTCTATTTAGGTTGCATTTGATCGCCTTAAGAAATTAGTGCATTTTATTTCAATTATAGAATATTTATATCTTAATCAAGTTACTCAGTTATACATTAAAGAACAAGTGAGTTAACATGTATTACCACTCTTAATTATATCTGATTAGGATCAAAGGTTTACCACAATGTTCTGGAAAAGAATTTAGTAGGCTCTGGATATAGAGTTCAGTTCCAATACTTCTTATCATCCTTAGAAATATTTTCAGTCTAGGGGTAAAATTAAAACTCTAATATATATGTTGGGATCTTTCTTTATGTATTTTAAAGGTGGTTGGGATCAATTCCTTTGGTCGAATTTTCATACAAAAATATCTTTCACTCAAGCATTCAGATGGATCATTATGAAGCCCTCTATGGATAGAAGTACTGAACTCAAACATGTTGTGATGAAGTTATAGAAAGAAATATATTGAGAACTGATCTAACTAAGGAAATGGTATAGATTCTTAGAGTCATTCCATAGAAAATAAGGGTATCTCATTGTCGAAATAAGTTATACTAACAATCGTCGATGAGATCTAGAATTTGGAGCTGGTGATAATGTATTCCTATGAATGTCTATTTTAAATAAGGTAATCATATTTGGAATTAAAGGCAATATTATCCCTATATATATCGGTCCCTTCATAATTATTGATCTTATTAGGATGGTATAATATCACATGGCACTTCCACTAAATCTCTCTCAAGTTCACAATGTGTTCCATGTATCACTCATGAGCAAGTACATACATGATCCTTCACATGTATAAAACTCAGAGTTCATAACATTGGAGAATTATTTATCTTAGGAGGAAGAACCAATGAAGATTATGGATTTTTGAGAGAAATTTCAATGAAATAAAACCATTAACATCATCAATGTTTTGTGTAAAAACTATAAATTTGGGCAAGCTATATGGGAACCCAAGGATGCAATGAGGAAGAATTAACATCAATTTTTTTATAGGAGTAATATAATTTCAAGGGTAAAATTATTATAATTGGGTAGAATGTAACACCATGATATTTTAAGAAATATTTCTCTTTAAATAAATTTAATTTTTTCAATATCTTTCTTTATATGTAATCCCAAGTTTAATTGAACTGTGTTTCTTACCCTTATAACCTAGTCGTTGAATTGAAGAGTGTGAATAGGATTAACTAAATTATGAAAATATATATATATAAAGTTTTTATTTAATTAAAATTTATTGATTAATTCATAATAAATAAGGACTCAATATTTTTTTTAAAGTCATTTTATTCTTTAAAAATATATTTTCTTCAAAAAAATGTTTTTGTTGTATTTCTTAGATGAATATTATAATTAATTTTTACCACTTTTAGAAATTTAATTATATAAAATTGGTTTAATTTTTTAAATCATCATATGAAAATTAACTTAGGGTGGATTTTTTGGGAATTTTCTGAAAAAGTTGATTTGTGGGTGAATAGTAAAAATTTTAAATTTAAAGAAAACTAGCTTTTATTCTTTAGTATTTTACATCACATATTTGATTTATATAGGTTTTAAAATTTTATTATTTTATTTTCATTAAAAATAATTCAATTATACCTTTTATATTAATATTATACTTAATCTTTTTATAAAAGTACAACTAGACTTAAAATTACATTTTTTAGAAAATTATTTTTCATGGCATTTTACGGGTTTATTTTAAAATAAATATCAGAAACATAATGAAATTTAATCTTGTAAAATGTATTATATATTTTTAATAATAATAATCAATATTATTTAATAAGTTAAACATAATTTTTGGTCATGATGAATAGTAATAACAATAAAACATTGTCACTGTGATAAAAGGGTAAACAGGGCTGAATTTGGTTAAAACAAAGTTATATGAAAATAAATTTCATCTTAATTATTACTAGAAGAATTTATTTAAATCCTTATCACATTTTTCTTGATATTTAATTTTTTATGGGACACTTTTCCATGAAAATTATTTTATAATATTTTAATCCTTTAAAAATTTAAGGTGGGTCTCTCCCCCCACTTATAAAAAGACGCACCTCTTATCTTTTATTTACACTATATTGAGAAACCTAGCTCAATAAAACCCTAAAAATTATATTATAAAATTAACTATACATGGATTAGACATTATATTATTCTTAAATGACCATTCCAAGGGTCTTTTTGAATGGATCTAAAGGAGGTATACTGAAAAAGATGTAGTCGTTTTTACTGACTCTTTGAAATTTATTTATTCTTCAACTTACTCTAAATATATTGTATCCATTATAAAATAATGATTCTAATATCATAAATATAATAATATGTTATTATTATTATATTAAAACCATTTTACACCTATTTTACATCCTACATAATGTGAAAACATTTCTCATGTGTATTTTCGGCTTATAGTCTTCATGTAGCAGTGTAATTTGTTTTTCATCAACACTTTACTTGTAAGGTTATAAATATGTAACTAATTAATTTGTATGATATTTATGAAATAATAATTATTTTTTAAATATAATATATCATTTACCTTCTTACCCTTCCACTTGTTAAAAAACGATAATGTCGCTAATGCGTGCAAGTGGACTACCACCTCCATGAAGCGATGTGATTCATTTTTCATGTCTACCTTTCAAATGTGATTTTGAATACATATATATATATATATATATATATATAATATATGATATTTATATCCTTATTAAAATTCTATTCATAATTTAACCTTGATAAATATGTAAGTACCAAAACTATCAAACCAAAACTTACATGAAAAATGAAACAGTAAACACACTGAAACGGCAATTTTAATACAAAATTATTAGTAAATGGGTGTTGAAATTTTATAAGTGGATAATATATATTATTATAATTATTAATATGGTTATGGTATAAAATTTTGATTAATTTTAAATTACTATACAGGTTTCTGAAATCACTTACAGATAAAGTTGGACCATAGGTAAGGGTTTCTCATCTTAATTTTATTTTTCTAATACATATGTCATATTCATCACCTATTCTATTTGTGTGGTGTATACAGTATCCATGAATTTATTTTATTATTATTTTCATAAAAATAATTGGGATTTAAAAATCTATAAAGGTTTCTCTGATTTATTATTTTTTGATTCTGATATTACCAAAGTTGTAAGGGTTTATTTCATAATCTCATCATTATTCTGGATTGTTTATTTTAAAGATTAATTTATTGGAATTATATGATATTAGTATATTAAACCCAATATATTTTTTTTATCATCTGGTTATTTATGAAAATTACATGTTTTTTCTCAATTTTATTCTCTCTAAGTACTCAAAATTGAAATATTTTTTTAGGGAAATGTAACAATGTTTTTTTCTTTCAGTCATGAATATTTTTCATCCATGTCCATATATTCTTTAAAATGTTTTCAATTTTTTTTAATATTATATAATGATTTATTAAAGAAATTTTTAACTATGTTTAAATTTATATAAAAAAAATTAAAATGAATATTCTCATCATTTTCTAAACGAGGTACTTTTTACCAAATGTTTGAATGAAATATTTATTTTAACAAACACCACCCGAATTTATTTCCATACCATAATAGATACACTTTTATTTAAATATTAATTTAAATGTTTCCATGGTTATTTAAAAAAACTAATAATTTGGAAATTTTTATATTTCGAATAAGCTACTTCAAAATGAAAGGGGTATTTTACCCAAGAAATTTTCCAGTGAACTTTTAAAAGTATATTCATCTATGTAAATATCCTTTGACGAATATTATTATTTAATAATGATATAATCTAATGATTTAGTTCACCGAATTTCTTTGGATGTCCTATGATTATTTTTATTGAGAAAACTATTTACATTTTTTATGCTAGTTGTTCCAATTCCAGTAGAAATTGATTATTAAGGTGTGCCAATTATGATGAATTATTTATTCATATAATGAATTCATTGGACATATCAAGTGATGAGAGAGTAATTTAATTGTATATCCCTTTGATGTATTAGTAGGTATCATGAGACAAAATAGGTGGGGTATTTAGAAAATTCCTTCCCATTTATGTAAGATGTATTTGCTTGAAGCCGCAATGGTAAGTTATAGATGCCCCGCATTATACATTACATAATTATAAAATTAGTTATTAATGTCCATGTGATTATACATATGATATCCATGGATAATTTTCAAGATCGTGAGATTATTTATATAGATTTTTTTATCATTATTTATTTCTTTAATATTATTCATGTCCTATTTATTTTATTATTGCTTTTATTGAATGCATTCCTTTATTGAGAATCTGAGATAACCCCTTTCTTATGTTTATTTTACCACTAATTCTATGAATTTTACTATGATTTATATTCAATTATATTCTAGAGAGAATAATAATATTTAAAATGAAAATATTTTTTTGTATTTTATGTTTTAAAATATAATGTGAGATTTAAGCATTTATCTTGTTTTCCAAGACTATTAAACTATTCATTCCCTTAGGATGTGATCACTTTTATATAATGTCATTATAATAATGTAACAACAGGATCTTGGATACTAGGTTTAAAGTAATTATAAATAATCACTCACATAATATCATTGGATCTACCTTTTCCTTTAATATAAAATATATCTTCAATGATAACATCGTTAAGTTTCTCAATATTCAAAACTTATGATATTATCATATTATATGGTTGTTATACTATTCAATTATTTGATTATGAAATAGTTTTAGGAATAAAAAAACATCACCATATCCTCTCACATATTATGCATATTTTTCTCCTTCTCTTATCCTTTATAATCTTCTAATGTTGTGTGAATATTTTTTCATAATTTGAATATTTAAATCCCATGATATTAATCACCATTATCCTCTTAATAATTTCAATAAAATAAAATTGGTTTCCCCATAATCCAAAAATTATTTAATTCTCAATTTTCCCCCATGATCTTAGAATATTATTTTTCTTAATAGACTATCTCAACTGATTTTCCACACCTATCATAGACCCTCATTTTAACATGGTTAACAATATTCATTATAAATTCTCTAGTTTTTTTATCTTCATTAATGATCCTGAAATATTAAAACATAAATATAAGAAAATATCATGAAAATACCCACATTTTCACTTTTAATTTTATAAAATCCATGTGTTAAATAAATGCTGAATTTTCATAAGCATCGTGATATTTAATATTTGAATAACAGCTCAGAATCCTCACATTTCATCCTTATTCTAAATATGAAATATATTTCATATGATTCAGATCATATTCCACATCTTCAAATAAATATTATGTATGCTCTAGAAAAAACTTATGCACCACATGGAATATATTATGCATTATCTAAAATATATTATGTGTCTCAATGAACATGTTTCCTTTACCTCATATCCGGATTACCACTTTTTACAAAACAACTTAATCTTATGTAAGAAATAAGTATCTTATGTATCACAGTAATAGGCAAAAGTAATTTTTCAAATTTAACTCAATGGTAAAATTATTCATATGAAACTAAAGGATATTATACATTAACTATAATATATCATACATCACAGAGTGGTCATTCCTTTACCACATTTCAGTATGATCGACAAGACATATCTTTCATGTACACTGTGATATATTATATTCTAGAAACAAAACCTAACATACCATTTGAAAAAAGTAACATATCACAATATACAACTCCTAGTACTTTTCAAATTATCTGCAAACTCAATAATATTACATATGAAATAATTTTTTCTTTTTATGGAGATCTATAACTCAAAAATTTCAAAAATTAATATCCTTCCTTCTCAACTTTACTCAAATAATTATAAACCACTTCAATCCTTTTTATAATACTTCAAATAATTATAATATATACCAATGACTTTATAAAATTCTTCAATTATATTCTAGGTCACGTTACAGTATGAATGAACTCAAGTCTTCTTAAAGCTCAACTAAAGCTTCAATGATGGTTCTATTACCATATTTCAACTAAATCTATAGTTATTTCTTAATTATCATTTGTAATAAAAATATTCAATATTGATAATTACAAGGATGGATCACTTTTAATCTTTTCCACATGAAATAGATCTCTAAAAATATATTTAATGGAATCATCTTAATTATCTTACATGTCAATAATTCATGTAATATTCTCATTTACTACATTTCCCATATTGATAGGCTTCTTTAGAATGAATCAGATGTGAGGGAACTTCCAACCCTATACTATATTCTTTTCTCCAATCTACTTGACATACTATATATAGAAAACTTTTCTTTGGTTCTCCAACAAAAATCTTCTTCTAATCTTCTCATGTTCTTGGTTACATCACTATTCTTCAAATATTCTATTCTCAACAAATATTTCCATGATTATTATTGGAAACAAATAAAACTTATCCTAGATGGGTTCAATGCAATTTTCTATAATTGTTAATTATTTTACAAATTTTAAAAATATTTATAACATTTTTATTCAACCATACATTAATTTTTCAACATTTAAAATATTTATATGAATGTTTGAAATTACTTGATTTAATTATCCAATAATTATAAAATTTTTATGATAGACTGTATTGAATTAATGTGCAGTCATTCATTATGTAATAAATCATGAATTTTAATGCACATAACCATTATGTAGTAAATTTTACCACCAAATGTTTTTTAGTACAAACCATGACTTAATGACATTCATCATGTATTGGTTTTTCTTTAATTAATATTTCTTTCAGTAATCCCTGGTAATGATTTGGAGTTTTAATTGATGATATGGTAATAGTAAACTAGTAGGGGATGGATGAGAGATGTGTGGAATTAGAAAAGGGAAAAATTGTATTATATTTATTTATGGGAAAGGCATGTTTGATATGATATATGAGTATAGATGATATTTTTTACCTATTTGTGTTATTTGATTGATTTATTCATTCATTAATAGATTCATAAACATGATCTACACATATTGACACATGAGGATTAAGGGATGAACCAATTGAGTATATTTAGATCCTTATTTATACTTATGTGTGTTGTTTTTAATATTTAATGGGTCATGTTATAGTTGGTGTTGGGTGACACTAACTTGTCATGAGGAACTGGATTTGGAGTTGGTGCCCTACAGTTACATATTTTTTCTTGACTTCCTGAGATTTTACTTGGTGTTTTATATTTCATACACTTCAAGGGTCTTAACACTATATGATATTTTACACATTGGATTTTCATGTTGTTTTTTGAAATGTGTGAAGTTATTGACCCATATTATGGGATGCATTATTTGGTTTATTATAGTCTTGTTTTCAAAGGGTAACATATCTTTTTATAGTGTGATTATACCCTTGGTGATTTCCAACATCCCATGTCTTTTTAGGTGGGATTCAGGGATAATACTTGGTTTTTTTGTTAGCCCAAGTTGGATTTCAGTGAAACCAATTCGTGAAAATATATACATATGCACACATGTTCACATAATTATATAAATAATATATAAATTTTTAAACTATAAATATAACATATTATATATACATATACATTTTTATACATTTATTATACAATTATATGGATTAATGTAAACTAAAAGGGTGTCCTAATGTATATTGAAGGCCAGTATGCCAAAGTGAAAGTGCTGGCTGGTTTATGCACCAAATGAAAGACCCCAGCATAGTGAAAGTCAATATTCCCTGTTATTGTGCATGAATTATTATATTATTGAATAATGTTTGTGATGCAATATATTTGATCTCCAATGGCTATCATAATTGGTTATTCATCATATAATGATGAATTTGTGGATTTTTAATTTCTTGCATGATTGTTTAAATGTTAAACAATAAATATAATGATTAAATTAGTGTTTCAATTATTGAAACATTAGAGAAAATTTTTGAAATGTTTCTTAAATATTTTATAAATATTTTGAGTTTTGTGAGTCCTATATAAGTTATTTAATACCAAGGTAAGAGGTGTTGTGATTATGAGACTCTATATAATCATTAAAAATCCTTCAAATCCAAAATTATTTGGATATATTTTTTCTCAAAAATTTAAATTAAACATTCTAAAAAACTATGGATAGAGGGATATCCTTCATGAGAATCATGATATTCTTTCAAACAATGTACACCCTAAGTGAATGGATACTTTTTGTTGATTATTAGTGATCATTATCAAAATTACATAGATCATCTAGATCTATAGAGAAACGCAAGTACTTATTTTATTTATTTTATTATTAATTCTAAATGTATAAATAGATTCTAAATTTTATGTTATTTTTTATTTTTATTCTACTACTTTTTTAATGAAATTATCCCCTCTGAAACCCTTTAGTTATATCAAAGAAAATATATCAATGTTTGGTTTTATTTTTGAATGGATGAAGAAAACTTGAAAACGTGTTATCTAGAAACCATGTCATAGACCAAACCATAATTACCATTATTTATTTATTTTATTAACCATGGAATATATGGCTATGAAATTTTCATGGTCTTATAATACAATTCATATTTCAAGTTAAAATTGGTGTAGTTAAGTGTTGTGAAAAATATTGAATTGTTTTTCTAACTTGACTAAGTAAAGGTCTAAAGAATGCTATGTTGTGGTGGACTTGACCACAATGATAGAAAATGGCATGGTGTATTTTTCCAATCCATTTTTATACTTATAAATTACTATAAAAAATCATGTTTGGGTGAAATGGATACCATTAAAATGATCATTTTCCTTTAAGATGACTTGGCTAAGTAAAAACATCTTGAAGCCAAAATGACTTCCAAAACAACCATGGTCTATGGAATAAACATAAGACCATAATATATTGGAATTATAGGTAATAGAAATGGTGATTATAATTTCAAGATTCATAAATTGGGAACACCACTTCATGGTGATAAGTTTTTTAGAGTTTAATTTTAAATAAAATTGATCCTTATTAAAATTTTATTAAATATATATTATCACAAGCTTAGAGAGACCACACTAAATCCAAAGGGGGACTCAAACCAAAAAAAATTAGTGGATGTGATCTATAATTAATGTGTATTTACATGCTAAAATCAAGTTGAAATATAAAATTGCTTAAATTTATTTATGATAAGATCATAAATGTAAATATAAAATGATTATATTAGTAACCTTTTTTAAAAAATGCATGATTTAGGTAAAAGGTTGTATAATTTATGAAATATTAAAAATTTGATAATAAAATTATGTATAAATGTCACATATTTATAAAATATGATTTATTTCATATTAAAATCATATAAATGATAAAATAAAATTTTTATATTGGATAAAAGTGATTTTTTTCATTTTTATCCATGACTAAATTATAAAGTGTTTATAATTTGTTAGTTAATTGTTCATTAATTTTTATCCCATGTCTACATTTATAAATTTTTCATTTTTATAAGTTTATTCTTAGTATTATTTGTAGATATATGTTTTTTATATTACAAATATGCATATTCATTAGTTTAAATGTGTTAAAATGCCACTCTAAATTATCATATATGCAAGTAAGAAGTAACATACTCGGTATGGTAAATGATTTAGTTTTCTTATACATTTAATTTGAATTTTGTTAGATTATGATCTTGAATTAAGAATTTAATTATAGTTTATACATATTGGGTTCTAGAATTTTGATGGAACTGAAGTCTCTTTTGAGTAAATAGACTTTGGTGGAAGTATTTTGGGTCATACTTCTCACTGGATTATAGATTTATGCCATGTATAGAAAAGTGAGGGTTCGTTATCTATTAATCCATGATTACTCTTATGGGGATTATTGATTTTATATTATTCTAATATTTTGCTTGAAAGTGATTCATATACCTTATGTATGGGATGCATTTGGATACGAGTAAATATAATTGGATTTTAATTTTTGTTAGTATAATAAGTTGTGAGTTGTATGAAGAGTTTCATATCAATATGGTTTGAAAATTTTGATTTTATTGAAAGAATTTTGATTCTAAACTAAATAATTCAAAGTATTCATACACATATAGAGAATCCATTTCATGACCCCCTCCCTCCAGAGATGCCCCTCCTGGGCTGGAAATAGAGAAAGGGAGATAATGACCCATGAGTCCCACCTCCAATAGGCCTCGGGTTGGCGACTAGCACCAAGGGTATATAGATATCACAATATGGTAGGCATTACCATTTTTTTTAAATAGGATTTGGAGATATGATGGATCATCCACAAAAAAACTCCAAGAAATATATATAAAAGAAATCCAAAGACCATCCCATATGCATTCATAAAGTAAAACTGTTACAAGTACATAAGTATCCAAAGTAAATACCAAAAGTAAAGCTAAGTAGTGACATAGAAACTATCAAGATCTGAGCTAGTAGGTTCCAGCATGGTCTTTGAAATCCTTTTGGAAACCTAAAAATTGGTTTATATATGTTGGGTGAGCATACATGTATACTAAGTAGGAAAACCAAAGTCTCTCGTGCACATGTGAAAGAACCATACTAATTCCCCTATGAGAAATTAGAAGAACCAAACAGTGCCTAACAGGTATACTAACTATCCCAACCTCACTGAGGCACACTCACCAAATAACGCAAGTCAATTAAGGTAATATAATTCACATCAATGATAGGGTACCCCACACCACTTCCCACTAATTAGAAACTCTTTCCTAATGGAAAATGTCCTCATGATCTCACCCCTTCTGAATATACCATGACACAACCCGCTCACAAGCACCTGGGTCTGATAAACTACATCATGCCCATAGACACCTGGGCCACAAACAACATCACATCCCACCCATAGACACCTAGGCCACAAACCGCATCACATCCCACCCGCAAACATCTGGGCCACAAACGACATCACATCCCACCCACAAACACCCAGGCCACAAACCACATCACCTCCAGAAGACACCCAAGAAATCACAATACATATCTTCTAGAATACATCTAGGAAAGCACAACTCATCTCATCCTAAAGACACTTGGGAAAGCAAAACTCTCCCGTACACACCTGGGTCTCACAAACCACAACCTTCCTGAAGAATCTTGGGATATTGATGCCTGAAAGAGGGAGCTAGGAAGAGAAGGTGGCCAACCACCCATCCTCCTATGGGATGTTTGGGAAAGACACCCTCCCCCATGATTATGGAGGTGTTCGGCACATAGTGCTCAACTAGGGTGGGGTGAGTATAGTTTTCACAAGGAAAATATAGGTATACACATATATGATACTAAACACACAAGCCCAACCTATGGGTTCCAAAACAGAAATCATCTCACAAACTACAACCTTTGTTGCTACATATAAATGCAAAACACCATACGGCAAGACACAGAACCCAATTTATGTTACCATAGAATTTAATTATTTATTAAATATTTCATTTATCTGTTCCTCCACTACCCAAGCAACTACTAAGCATGACACACAACATGAAAAAAAGTTCTCAGAAGGTGAAGATACCTAAAAAACTAAGGGGGCTTCACATTTCCTCTACTTTTAACACCCATTCATGATATATCATATATCGATCTCTAGATACTGGGTAAAGATTATAGCATGTTACTCATGGAAAAACTTTTGGATAATTACCCATACCAAACACTATTTTCCTTCTCCAAACTCATCCTGCTCAGGTCACGTACCAACAGAACCAACCCCCAACTCACAACCCCAACCAATAACACATTACCACACAACCAGTTTCATAGCCCCACTACACAACAATTCTCATCCATTCCACAATAAATCAATCTCTCAACCTGAGATTCTATTACACCACCCAAGCCATCCCATAGAACACAACTGGGCTCACAACTATATTACAGCACAAAAACTAGCAAACCCACACATCACATCACCTCATGTACCAAGGAAAAACACAATTTCATATTTAACAAGGAATTCCTTATTTAAATACACTTGTTTAATTCAGGGGTTATCACAGAAATTTATGATTCTGGAGAATCCATTCATTATTTGGACATACTTTATTAAACAATTTCCATTTTTTAGGTGATACCAAACAATACTCATCAAGAAACAACCACAACACACATACCCAGAGCAAGAAAATTCACCAACAACAACAATTTTTAGTGGGGTGTTTAGCCTGTATAATCACAATATAACAATCAACATCAAGATATAAAATCATAAGAAAACAAATCCATCTAACTATTTTAATTTCATTTATCCAATTATGATCTTTGGTTAATTTGGAACAACAAAAATCTATAGGTATACAATAGTAAACCCCTCTTTCATGATGCACATTATAAGAGAAACAAAATAAATCCTAACTCAAAAGGGTGTCGATGTACTTAGTAAGATAACAGAGTGTGTAAAGGACCTTTGATTACCTCTCCTGTAAGATTTGTATCCACGCAAGGATTCCACGGAACCACAACATCGAAAAAAAACCAAAGATAACACCATTAGAACAATAGGATAATATTCACTATTAAATGATAAGAAGAACTGGAGGAAGAATGAGATTAACCTGGAAGAAACTATAGAAATGGGGAAAGAATGCACCATAGATCAAAGACGGATTTCTACGAATCGAATGAGAGAATCTAATAATCTATCCTTAATGAAGGAATCCTAAAAACACTAAATAGGTATTTTCGGGTTGCCTAGGGTTGAGGGAGAGTCACTTTAGTGGTAGGTTTTGACAACCTGAACGGATGGGAAAACGCTTAAAACATTACAGCAACAGGGTATTACATGAAAAGTAATACCCTTTCATGTCGTGTATTCCCCCGAAGTCTACTTCCACCAAAAAACCTACCACCCTTTGATTTATTTTATTTTTCTTACCCTGAAACATTACACGTCGTTAATCACCCAGGACAAGTCATGAAACGATAGATCACATCGTGTAATTTAGTTACACGACATGTAATCCCCCCTCTTCAAGCTTTTAGAAATCGAACTTCTCCAAACTCCTCTAATACTCCTCCAAACACCTCCAACAACCAAAACTGGAAAATTAACAGATCGGGAGGGCATGGAATGTTACAATACATGAGATAAAATGGTGAGATATTTAAACTCCCTTTAGATTCCTATGAGTTATATTCCTTCAAAAGTAAACACTTATCATGACTATGATCATCCAACTGAGTAGATAATGTGAAATTTGGGTGACCATAGATTATTTTTTATTAGAAAATTAGGTTATGGGTTACCCTAATAGGATTAAGTCCATGTATGTAGCATGAGATTCAGGTGACACATAGCTGGGAGAACATAATAATATTAGGATACTATAGGAATGATGATGAGTGAATCTATATGATAGATTAAGATAATGAGTTATCCACCCAACCATAAAAAATCATATGTAATATTATTATAATTTTATTAGTGAGATATATATCTTGGCCTAGTAATTGGTATGATGGAATTTAAAGGGATTCATCATTTTAATGGGAATGCATTTAATAAAAAAATTAAATGAATATAAAATTTGATACTCATTTAACAAAATATTTTTTTAGATATAATAGCATCATAATCATCAAATATGACTTTGAGATCAATAATGGATAAAGAGAATTTTAATGGAAGTAACATTTTAGACTGGTATAGAAACAAAAAATTATTCTTAAAAAAGAAGTAAAATTATATGTGTTAGAGTTACCTCTTCTTAAACAACCAAATGTTAAATTTTCTCAACAAGATAATCTATATGCCTACAATAATCATATAATAATTCACTTTGGGTTTTAAAAGAATAAATATAAGATGACTAAAAGGCACATAAATATATGTTAATTTACTCAATATAATTGAGTAAGTTAGTGACTTTGAGAGACTAAAGGATTCCATTAATGTTTTTTCTAGCTATGAAATTCATCCCATATTCATCATTGGAAATTTTATACTATTTTAAACGATTTAAATAAAATTTTACACAATTTTATTAAGGATATATGAAATTAGAATGATATTTCCAAATTCTGGTGTCATATTGGAAATAAAAGTGGATAAAATTTCATACCAAAAAAAATGAAAAGTTCATTTGAAAGTAAAACAATGTATCTTTGAGTATCCATCCAAAACATATTAAAACCTAAAATAGGTATCTTGAATGAAGTAAAATGTTTCCATAAGATTGAATTATCCAGGTTACATGGTGTGGTTTGTAAAGCTCCATGGAGACCCCAAATCATTTATCAAGGTAATAAAATCAATTCTTTGATTTATGAATGGAATATAATAATATATATATGTTTTAAAAATGTTTTAAGTATAAGAGTTTAAAATGTGTGTAAAAATTGTTAAAGATTATAGTTTGTATCCAAGCGATGAAGTAAAGTGTTCATAAATCAGGGGTTTAGAATGAAAAAAAATTAAGCTTTGTTGGATTTCAATAAAGGATGTGTATTCAAATCTCATTTCCCTTATATGATAAAAGAAGTTATTTATAAATAAATTTTTAAGAATAAAATGAGTTAAACAGATGGTTTGTAATGAACTGGTCTGGTTCGAACTGAATCATCACCCAACCCAACTTGTAGTAAGGCTTGACACACATTGTCGACTAGAACGGGTTTGTGACAAGAACTAGGGTATCAAAAGACTAAATCGGGAATTATTTCAGCCTCAGAATATAAAAAACAATCACAAAAATTTCCTCCTAGAATTCAAGCATCAACCATTAATAATTTCGATGCCCACACCATCAATTAAATAGTAACCAAAAATAAAGCTAACCAAATAGAGTATAATACTTTAATTATAAGAAATAAACTCATTAATATCACTATATAAAAATAAAAGTAAAGTTATAAAAAAATACATGCAAAAAATAACACAAAATATGGTAAATTATAAAGGATTATGTAAAATATCCCATAACATCTTCAAGGATCCAAAAATACTCCACACTATCTAAAACTCATTGTGACTTATGATCACTACCAACATCATAATACCAAGGAAGGAAACCAAGTATCAAGAAGAGCTAGAAAACCATGTGGAACCATTTCCATACATGTATCCCATAAAACCAAATCTATATATACCCTATATCTATATGTAGGGTTTGATGAAAAGTCAGATAATATACCCCCATGGTTCTACATAATGTCTCTCTCAATACAAATCATAATTGCAGTTTGAAAAATTTAAGGGCCCTGACCCCAATTTCAAAGAGCTAGTGCCTTATATTAATATATTGGTATGTTTACAAGGATGTTGCATCCCAGAGGACTAAATAGTTTAGTAGTTTTGTAAAAAAATGTACAAACATAAGTTTTATATTAAAACTTGAAAGGAAAACAATATAGAGATCCTATTGGAAACATCCATAACTCCTAGATTATCCTAGAATGTAATTCATAATATTAATCTTCACATCCTAGGGGAAAATAAAACATAATGGGTGAGATCATATGCTAATTAAGGGTAATTAATACAATGGAAGATATCATAAACATAAACAATAAGAAGGGTGAACAACTATAAACACATTCCTTTAAAAATATACTTAAGCATAATATGGAAGGAATGAAGTTGATTAAATAAAACCATATAAATGATTATATGAGAATGAAACATGAAAATTGATATTATACTAGTCCAATGATCACATGGTTTATCAATTACTAATATTATAATGAGGGAATGCATAATACTGGACATCTAAAACCTGTTGTCAATGCCTCGACCAAGACATCTAAAAAATACTAGGGAAAGGCCTTCGCAAAAACCCATTTCTATTTTGTCTCATGAGACCTACCGATGCATCAAGGGGCTATATAGCTATTCACCCATCACTTTATAAGTCAAATTCATTCCTCGTAAGAATGGGATTAAACATAAACATCATGAACATGTAAATAAGTTTCCTCAATCTATAATCATGATCACTAACAAATCTAAGTAGCATGGTGAATGGTATCAATATAGCACATCCATAGTTAAATTGTACATAAAATAGTTAAAAACATATGGTAGATGAAAATAATAATATATAATTCTAAATAAAACATAAAATTCAGAATAGGTGTTGAAATAGATGAAAATACTCTAATAAACTCATTGAGGAATCCTTGAGAGAAATGTCATTTTACTTTGTAAATAATAGTTCTTTTAGAAAAATCATTTTTATTTTCCATGATTATTTGTGTAAAACCAGAAATTAAAAAATATTTTTTTTCATTAAAAAATTAGTTATTTTAGAAAAATAATGGTTTATTAAAACATATTATGTATGGTACTTGAAAATGGGTAAGAAATCGAGACATTCCATTTGATCGGGTTTGCGTATCGGGAAGAAATGAGAAGGGAACCTTGAAAAACATTCATTATCCCATAAAAGATTAATGAACTGATCTGGTTATATAATTTTGAAACATATATATAATTTATAAGAATTATATAAAAATAATGACAAATAACATAGGTTTATAGAGGAATAAAGCATAACCCAAATAAAAATGGAGGTTCAGGAAGAAAACTCATACCTTATGTCTGAATGAGTTCTACACTTGACCTTGAAGTCCTAGATAATCAAATTAAATCCATTAATTAATTAATTCATAAAATTATATACATGTATTTAATTAATTATAGTTTTATTAAGTTAATTTATGACCTTATTGATGAGTTATATAGTTTAATTGCATCGTTTGGGAGCATTCGTTTTCTTGGTTTTCATGATTAGTTCACTTATTTATATGTAATGAAATTCATGAAAAGGAAATAATTATATAGAATTGGAATTTCATGTTGTTTATGATAATCCATAAGTTTAAATTGTTATATATATCATGTGGTCATATGGTATGAGGATGAATCATTAGATAAGATATATAGTGATAATCATTTAGATTATTATGGCGGTATTTTGATCACCACAAACTAGTTGTGTCGTATGAATTAATATTATGTATATGTATTAGTTTCAGATCATTAAATAGGTTATGATACATATATTATAGTCTTATTTAACCATAAAAATGGTATCATGACCATCCTTGAAGAATAAATTGAATAACGAAAGTTCATCATCCACGAAGGTTGTAAATCGGCACCTCCCGGGTGATGATTTCATTCTTAAAGTAAAAGAGAGAGATAGAGTAAGGATATTGATGGTGTTTATTCCATTAAAATGATATAATTCTATTATATAAATGATTCAGGATTTATCATGATCTTTTGGACAGAGGATGTGAGTGGGAGACTAAGAATAGAAAATAAATTGAAAATGGAATTAAAAGAAAAAAGGAAGAGGGTTTACCTCTTGAAATATCCTCCTTGAGAACCTTTTTAAGGGAAGGGGTTTTGGTATTTTGGAAAGACCAAGAGCTCCTAGACATGGGGAGAAACTAGGGAAGAGGATTTGGGAAGAACATTTATGGACTTCAAGGCTTATGGAATTGAGTAGAAGACGGAGTGAGGGGTGGGTATTATAGTGGAGGAGAGGGGTGATTTCTGAATATCTTATTCATTATTTTATTATGTTGCTCAAGACAAGAAATAGTGTTGATTCTTATGAATAAAAAAATAACAAGTGAATATTAGTTTGAACAACTTATTCTTACATCTTCTATGACTCAAGAAATATCTTATTTAGATTCTAAGGTATTTATACCGTATTTTACTATTCACCAAAAATTCAAGTATTTTAGAAAAATCCTAAAAATTCACCATTACCATTTTTTGATGTGTAGAATTCATAAATGGACTCCATTTTATCAAAGTAATTTCATAAATATTTGAAATTTAATTTTTAAATAAAATCGTTATTTACTACAAAAATAGATATATTAATTTTAAAATTGACATTATAACACTTTCAAAAATTAAATAAGGTCTCATATTTTTTTAAAATCATAAGACGAAAAAATATTGATTGTTGAATCCATTTTATAAAAATAAATTTTATTTTCAATAATTTTATTAATTATAAAATTGTAATTAAATATTTATGACTCATAAAAATACCAACACCAAATTAATAATTTTTAAATTATTCATTTACTTATACTATGATATAATTATATCATACTTTCACTTGTGAGATATCTAAATTTTATTTATACTTTCATGGGTGTGGTTACTATTCATTAGGTCGGTTTACTAGTCATAAGGGTCGTATTACTATTCTCTATGTCAAGTTACTATTCAAAAAATATAAGTTGATTCTATCAGACTCTAAATATCTTACTGATCGAAACTGTGTATGTCCATTTTTTGAAATTAAAATCACAGAGGCAGAAAATTTATGTTTAACATCTAGGTTATAATAAAAGTGTTCTTTCATAGAGACTCGTTGTTGCATGCATTACATTATATATTAAATTTATTTGAAAAAACTTTGGGGTGTTACATTCTTCACCCTTACAAAAATTTCATCCTCAAAATTTCTAGAATGTTACCTCATAAATTGATTTGGGTAGGTCTTCATCATAAGTTTCTCAGGCTCCCATATCGCCTCTTTAATTTTATGATTTTTTTCATAGTACCTTTACGAGTTGAGTTGTCTGATTCCTCAACACCTGTTTTTTAGTGTCCATAATTTGGATAGGCTCTTCATGGTAAGATAAGTCTGTTTCCAATTCTATTCCTTCATAAGTGAGTACATGTGTTTGGTCTGGCATGTACTTCCTTAACAAAGAGATATAGAAGACATTGTATATCTTATAAAGTCTAGGCGACATTGCCAAATGATAATCCACAACACCAATTCTCTCCAGAATTTCAAAAGGACCAATGAACCTGAGGCTCAGTTTTCCTTTCTTCCCAAATCTTATAACACCTTCATAGATATGATTTCAAAAAAACGTGATCTTCTACTTGATATTACAAATACTTCCTTCAATTATCAGAATATATCTTTTTCCTACTTTGAGCTACTTTGATATGGTTTTAAATAATCTTTATCGTTACTATTGTTTCCTCCAAAATCTCTAGGCCCACAAGATTCCTTTAACCAACTTCATCCCAAAAAGTTGTTGTATGACATCTCTTTCCATACAATGCTTTATATGGTGCCATTTGAATACTTGAATAGAAAATATTATTGTATAAAAACTCTACAAAAGGTAAATATTGATCCCATGTACCTTGAAAATCAATTGAGCATTATGTCTTCTAAATTTTTAATCATCCTTTCTAACTGCACGTCCGTTTGAAGATGAAAAGCAGTACTCAAATAAAGCTCAGTGCCCAAATCTTTGTGGAGAGTTTTACAAAATCATGATGTAAACCATGGATCACGATTAGAAACAATTGTGATAGGTACTCCATAAAGTATTACAACTTCATTTATATATATCCATGCAAGGTCCAGTGGAAAATCATCCCTTATTGCAAGGAAATGTGTAGAATTTGTAATTCAATCAACAATTAACCATATTTCATCATTCCTTTTTAGAGATTTGGCTAAACCAGTGAAAAAATCCATGGTGATGTCATACCATTTCAATGTAGGAATAGGTAGAGGTTTCATGACTCCCCTAGGATGTTTTCTTTTAGCCTTCACCTATTGACAGACTAAAAATCTTGATACATAATTAGCAATTTCATACTTCATGTTGTCCCACCAGAAATGTTCCTTCAAATATATATACATCTTAGTGCTACCAGAGTGTATAGAGAAATTCTAACTATGGGAATCATCTAATAGCTCTATTTTTAGCTCGAGTATAGAGGGAACACATAGCCTCATCCCAAATTTTGGAATTACCTCCTTACACATAAAGTTTAGAAACATCCCATCATTCACAGCTTAAATTTTCTTTTGAAGATTCTCATCATTAGGATGATAAATTTTAATCCTTTCCAATAAATATGGTTAGGCAGCCAATTGAAAAAGTAGTGATGTTTCACTTTCATTGATAATTCTCATATCTATCTTTATTATATACATGAACACATGATCCATTTCAATCCTAATTTTGTTTATAACACCATGATCATTTCTGCTCAATACATCAGCTGCCTTATTTTCCTTTCCTGAGTGGTAGTGTGTGGAAAAATTGTAATCCTTGAGTAGATCAAGCCATCATCTTTCCATCATATTGAGATCTTTTTGTGAGAAGATATATTTTATTCTATTGTGATCCATATATATCTCACATATTTTACTATAGAGATAGTGTATCCATATCTTCAGATAAAATATTATAGCTACTAACTCAAGATCATGAGTTAGATAGTTATGTTCATGATTTTTTAACTTCCTTGATTCATAAACAATAACTCAATCATTTTTCATAAGGACACATCCAAGTCATTTCTTTGATACATCACTATAGATCACAAATACACCATTTCATGATGAAAGATTCAGGATCAGAGCATTCACTAATCTCCTATTCAACTCTTCAAAACATTATTCACATTATTTTTTCCATATGAACTTCAAATCTTTACAAGTAATCTTGATTAATAGCTTAGCTAATCGGGTGATGTTCTGAATGAAACACTAATAATAACATGCTAAAAAAATAAAACTACATACCTCGGTTATGTTCATTGGAGTAGGTCATTCCTGAACTGCCTTTGTATATATAGGATCAACTAAGATTCCATCCTTAGAGACAATATGGACAAGAAAAGAAACTATTTAAAGTAAGAATTCACACTTACTAAACTTCTCATATAACTCGTTTTTTCTAAGATTCTTTAGAATAATGCATAAGTGATTCTCATGATCTTCATAGATTTTGGAGTATACCAAGATATCTTCAATAAATAGCACAAAAAAGTCATCAAGATATTCCTTAAAAACTCTATTCATTATATCCATGAAAAAAGGGTGCATTAGTCAGTCCAAAAGGCATTATTGTAAACTCATAATGCCCATACCTGGTTCGAAATGCTGTATTTGGAATATATTTCTTCCTCACATGCAACTGAGTGTATCCAGATCGAAGGTAAATATTCAAAAAAATATTGGGATTCGTGTGATGTTGATAAAATAAATCATTAATCAGATGTAGGGTATACTTGTTATTTATTCTAATAGAATTTATTTCTCCATAGTAAATGCACAACCTCATGGATCCATCTTTCTTCTTGAAAAAGAGAATGTGGGTTCCCCATGGAGAAACAATATGGAGGATAAATTCATTATCACTTAATTCCAATAGTTGTTTATTCAGTTATACTAATTATATTGTGTCCATTATATAATGAGTCTTTGATATGGGCCTTGAAACATGAATTAAATCAATAGAAAACTCAATTTCCCACTCCGAAGTATGTCCAGGTAAATCATCTGGAAATACATCAATGTATTCTTTCACAATAGTACATCCTCAATTTGAGTATTTATTTACTCACCCATATATATTATTTTATCTTCTTATCTAAGAATTGACTTCAATATAGCTACTAGGGTTGTATACAGATAATAATCAAATGATGAGTTTTCTACTCTAAATATAAGGGATTCTACATTATTCACAAAAATTGTAACTTCCTTCTTCTTGTAATAGATTTTTGCATCTTTACTTGAAATCCAATTAATACCAAGAATTATATCAAAGTCAATCATGGGTATGATGATAATTTCATCAACTAAATCATGTTTATGTGTTATAAGGGGGACTGATTGACATATCTTTGTTGTAATGATACTCCCCTTAAGAGTTTTGTCTGACAACGCTTTTATTAAATCAAATTGAAAATTTCTAATTTTCTTAGAAAAATAGAAAGATATAAAATAATGCGATGATACAAAATCAAATAAATCATTGTATATGTTTGAGGAAATAATTAAATTACATGCCACCACATCATTAGGAACATCAAACTCAGTAGTTTTGGTCGCATAAGCTTGGCCTTTCCCCCTTGGTTTTCTGTGGATAATATTTCCTTGACACTTAGGAAAATAATTAGCATAAATCCCATCTCTTTACAATGGTAGAATTGAAAATTGGTAGCTTCTTTCTTTCTTTTGTAATCATGATATTGGTGGTATCTTTATCCACATTTGTAATAGACTCATTTTTCATTTAAGTGGGCTCTGGGTTGTTTCTTTCCACAAGTATTACATGTTATAAAAATCCCATTTTTATTCTTCCCTTTATCCATTCTTTCATCTACCAACCTCTTCTCTTGTTTTCCTTTAAAGTCATAAGACATATATAATTCTTTCTTAGTCATGATTGCATATGAGACCATATCTTCATATGATGAGAAAGTTTTGGAAACTAGTTCCCTTCGGGGGAATGGTTTTCAACCATCAAATAATCAATCAATATTGATCCTCATATTATGTATGTAGTCCGTAGGATTCCTTTTTAGCCTTGTAAAATTAGCTTCATAATTTGCAACATTTACATCCACATTTTTTTCAAACTCAAGAATTGTCTCCCTATATCTGCTCACTATTCTCGAGGAAATTTTTTTTCTAAGAAAATTTATTTAAAGTCCCTCCATTCAATTTCTTATATTTCTTCCTCCTCCTTCATGTTTTGAATTAACGACCACCACTGATTCTCATTCCCAATATATAATAAACATTCATGATAACCTTATCCCTTTTGTTACATCCCAAGGTGAGAAATATCTTTTCTAAGGAACTTATCCACTACTCTGTTATGAATGGGTTTATAGTCCCATTGAGTGATGGAGGCTATTGTAGCATTAAGAGGTCTAACATTGCTCCTCCACATTGTGGATCGAGATGCTCCATATGAGTAATGTTATTATTCATAACCTGGGTAAGCTATCCCAGTATAGTTACAGGTTTCATAGCAATAGTCGTAGCTTTAGAACCAATATCATTATTTTGCATAGGAGGGAAATCCCTACATGGGACATGTGTGTTCATTTTGTTTTCATTACTTCTACTAGGTTCCATTTTCTAAATAATGGCATACACTAAATTAGGTTGTGAATCATAATGTATAATGTTGAACTAGAAAAAACACTTAACATAAATTGAAATTTTATGCATGTCTAATTTCATAATCATAAGAATGGTTTCTTTGAGGACATGTTTACATTTAAATCCTTCATAATTGTTTTTAAAAGAAAATATGAATTATCCTAAGAAGATCCCCTAAGAGTTTGAAACTATGTGCACAGTAGGGTCTGTTTTCATGTATCAGGATTCCCTGAGTCAGGCCTGGAACACCTTATCAAATTTGTTACTCATAGGTACATCTGTTCCATAACCACATCAACTTGTAGTGTCAAGACAGGGATGTATTTTCTAGAAATATCCACATAATCTATACCTTACCAAAATTCTAGGATGCTCTTGTATTCTTATCCTCAAAGTCTATCTTAGGGTTTTGTTCCCTAATCTACTTTTTCTAAATCTATTTTCTAAGGATTCTACTAAACTTCCACTGATACCAACTATAAGGACCTCGACCCCAGTTTCCTGAAGTCAGTGCCTTATATTAATACATTTGTATGTATACAAGATGTCTCATCCTGAAGGATGGAATATTTTAGTAGTTTTGGAAAACCAGATACAAATATAAGTTTTATATTACAACTTGAAAAGAAAAAAAATATAGAGATTCCATTAGAAACATCCATAAATCCTATATTATCCCTCAAAGTCTTTTATAATATTCATCTTCGTATCCTAGGGAAAAATAAAAAATAATAAAGGGGTGAGATCAGATGATCAGTAAGGTTTTGTAATATAATTGAAGATATCATAAACATAAACACTCGGTAATGTGAAAAACTATAAACATATGCCTTTAAAAATATACTTGATCATAATATGGAAGGAATGAAGCTGATTAAATAAATCTATATAAATGATCATAAGATAATGAAACATGATCATTTATATTATACTAGTTTAATAAACACATAGTTTATCAATTAATAACATCATAATGAGGGAATTCATAATGTTGAACATCCAAAACTTGTTGTCAAGGCTTCGGCCAAGACGTTTAAAAATACTAGGGTAAAGCCTCGACCAAAACCCAATTCTGTTTTTTCTCATGAGACCTACTGATGCATTGAGGGGATATAGTGATCCCCACACATCACTTTCTATGTCCAATGAATTCATCATATGAATGGGGTTAAACGTAAACATCATGAACATGTAAATAACTTTCCCCAATCTGTAATCATAATCACTAACCAATCTGAGTAGCATGGTGAATGGTATCAAGATAGCACATCCATTATCAAACAGATCATAAACCATTTAATAACATATGGTAGATGAAAATAATAATATATAAATCTCAATAAAGTATAAAATTCAATAGAGGTGTTGAAATAGTAAAAATACTTTAATAAAATCATCAAGGAATTCTTGAGAGAAATACCCTTTTTATCTTGCAAAGAAAAGTTCTTTTAGAAAAATCATTTTTATTTGTCATGATTGTTTATGTAAATTCAGAAATGAAAAAATGTAGTTTTTCATAACAAAAATATTTATTTTATAAAAATACTGGTTTCTTAAAATAGATTATGTATGGTACTTGAAAATGGGTAAGAAATTGAGATATTCCTTTTAATCGGGGTTGCATATCGAGAAAAAATGAGAAGGGAACCATGAAAAACATTCATTATACCATCAAAGAATGATGAACTGATATATTTATATGATTTAGAAATATATATATATATATATATATATATATATTTAATTTAGAAAAATTATATAAAAAAATGAAGAATAACATTGGTGTATAGAGTAATAAAGCATAACCTGAATGAAAATGGAGGTTCTGAAAGAAAACCCTTACCTTATGTCCAAATGAGTTATGTACTTCACCTTAATGTCCTGGATAATAAAATTAAATCCCTTAATTAATTAATATAGAACCTTATATACATATATTTGATTAATTATACTTTTATTAAGTTCATTTATGTCCTTATTGATTAATTATAGAGTTTAATTTCATCATTTGGGGGCATTCATTTTATTGGTTTTCATGATCGGTTCACTTGTTTATAAGTAATGAAGTTCATGTAAAAGGGTATAATTATCCAAAATTGAAATTGCATGTTGTTAGTGAGAATCTAGAATTTTAAATGGTTATATATGTCATGTGGTTATATGGTATGAGGATGAATCATTAGATAAGACATGTAGTGATAATCGTTTATATTATTACAGCGGTATTTTGATCACCACAAACTTGTTTTATCCTATGAATTAGTAATATGTATAAGTACTAGTTGCAGAAAATTAAATAGGTTATAATACATATATTATACTCTTTGACCATAAAAATGGTATCATGACTATCCTTGAATAAGAAATTAAAGAATGAATGTTTTTCATCCACAAAGGTTGTAAATCAGCACCCCCCGAACGATGATTTCGTTTATTAAGTAAAGGAGATAGAGTAAGAAGATTGATGATTTGTTATTCCATTAACGTGATATAATTCCAGTATAAAAATGATACTGGAGTTATCATTATCATTTGTATATAGGAGGTGAGTGAGATAATAATAATGTAAAATAAATTTAAAATGGAATTAAAAGAAAAAAGAAGAGGTTTTACCTCTTGAAATATCCTCCTAGAGAACCTCCTTAGGGGAAGGGGTTTTGGTCTTTTGGAAAGAATAAGAGCTCCTAAATGTGGGGAGAGAGTAGGGAATAGGATTTGTGTAGAACTTTGACAAGCTTAAAGTCTTATTGGAATGAGGAGAAGAGGGAGTGAGGGGTGAGTTTTATAGTGGTGGAGAGGGGTGATTTTTGAATATCATATTCATTATTTTATTATTTTTCTCAAGACAAGCAATAATGTTGATTATTATGACCAAAAACAGTAATAAGTGTATTTGAGTTTGAATCAAGTTCACTTACATCAGCGATGACTCAAGGAATAGCGTATTTAGCTTTTAATGTATTTATACTATAAATTACTATATTTTACTATTCACTAAAGATTCAAGTATTTTAGAAAAATCCTAAAAATTCACCATAACCATTTTTTGATGTGTATAATTAAAAAATAGACTCCATTTTATCAAAATAATTTTCTAAATATGTGAAATTTAATTTTTAAATAAAATCATTATTCACATGAAAAATACAAATTTTAATTTTGAAACTAATATTATAACACTTTTAAAAATTAAATAAAGTCTAATAAAATTTTCCTAAAATCATAAGACAATAAAATATTGATTTATGAATCCATTTTATGAAAATGAATTTTTTTAAATAATTTTATTAATTATAAAATTGTAATTAAATATTTAAGACTCACAAAAATATCAACACTTAATTAATAATTTTTAAATTATTTATTTACTTAGACTATGATATAATTATATCATACTTTCACTTATGAGATACCTGAATTTTTTTATACTTTCATGGGTGTGGTTACGATTCATTATGTCGGTTTACTATTCATAATGGTCATATTACTATTCTTATGTTCAAGTTATTATTCACCAAAAAATTTAAACTGATTCTATCAGACTCTAAATATCTTACTAATCACAACCGTGTATGTCCATTTTTTAAAATTCAAATCAGAGAGGCCGAAAATGTATGTTTAACAGCTATGTTATAAAAACAAAGTGTTGTTTCATAAAGACTCAGTGTTGTATGCATTATATTCTATATTAAATTTATTTGTAAAACCTTGGGGTGTTACAAAAACATTACTTTTGAAATACAAGTTTTGTTCCATAAAACAACAAATGAGGAAAAAATTTACAAAACCTTCGGTTTTCTAATATGATTCAAAGTTTTATGATTAATCATGAACAAATCATCATAAAGAAAACTTAGGACAATGTAGAGTGATTAGTATCAAATTCAAATAATAATGAAATAGGAAATAAGTGGAAACAAACACAAATTACTATAACATGTGCATCATGGGCTCGAACATATGAGTCTAAGGTAATTATGACTCACTTGAGGAACACTAGATGAAAAACATTAACCAAATGATTCTGAGAGCTCTCACAAACTCTCTAGGGTGCCAATCCATCCCATTATCTCTCTCGGTCTAATTGTAAAATTTTCCCTTTACAACACACAATCTACACTAGGGTTGCATTAGTCTGGGATACAAACTCACTCAAGGCCTCTCATGTGAAAAAAATTATCAAGAACATATATAAACAATGACCATTATCTTATAATCAAGAAACATCATGTCCAAAATAGTTTCAATTTTGAAAAACCCTGTGAAAACCTTTTTTTTGGAAAATATCCTCTTTTTGAAATTTTATCAAACATCATATAGGAAATAATATTATTTTTTAGGAAAGATTATTTAAAAACATCATTTAATCCATCACAAGCCAATGATCACAACAACCAAGAATGAAAAAACCCATAATAACTCATATCAAACATAATCATCACATTTAAACCAAATTAAACCAAATAAAATTATTTGTACAAATGGAAATATCAATTAGGTAGATACATCTACCTTAAGATCAATTTAAACTAATATCTTTCTTTTAAAGTTAAAGGAAACGATAAGGAATGCTCATGAACCTAAAAACACAAGTAATTTTATTGAACACCCATCCTTAACCCTATGTTCAGCCCCCATGGCTATCTAGGGTTCCAATACCCAAAGGAAAAGGAAGAAAAATATTATAGATGAATAAGAGAAGAGAAATACACAAGAAATCTAGTGTTTTACATTGAGAATTAACTTCAATCAAGATAGGGACACCTATGGAGCATGGAGGATGAAGAACCGATAGTGGGGAGGGGCTAGCTACATAGATGATGGGGGAAAATGGAGGATATGGTTAAAATTAAATGGGTGTATAATGGTAATTTCACATTTTTAAGAAAACTAGATAGGTTACATGTTTTGGCAGCATGGTTAGGGAAGCCATGTGCCAATAGTGCGGGTCACCCCCCCACCTAGAATCAACCTCCATGATTTCTTGGAGGTCTTATACAGTTTAAAAAATTGTGTGATAGCCATGAAAAATACCATAATCACCCCTCCCCTTTCATATAGTTGGTTGCAAAAGTTGTAATAATCATGTGTTAACCATGCACCAAGGATGATTTCCCATATTTTCATAAAATTTTAACCTCAAAATCTCAAGAATTTAAAAAAAAAATTAAATGTGAATAAGATATAAGATATATGAAAACCAATAACTTAGGGGGTCATAATTATCCCCATCACGATACTATTTTCCCTCAAAAAGTCTTCAAGGTTCCAAATCTGAGAAAAGGTGTGGCTACTTTTCCCCCACCAATGTCTCATGCTCCCAAGTCTCCTAGTTATTCCAAACACACTATCATGTCACATGAACTAAAGGAATCAATTTACCATATGTTAACTTTCTTTAATGGCCCACAATATGAAAATGCTTCTTGACAATAGAGATTTTAGGATCCAATTCTAGATCCTCCCACTCAATAATGTGGGATAGATCTTGATGGTATTTCTTATTTAGGATATGTGGAACACATCATGAATGAATGTATTATATGATGGTATGGACACCTGGTATCCCACTTTCCCAAGGTTTTCCACATTCACAAAAGGTTTGGCATAACATATCATCAAAATGCCTTGCCTTCCCAACCGATGGTGTCTTTACTAAAGAGAAACCCTAAAAAACACATGATCTACAAACTAAAATTAAAATGGTCAATAAAGATGAATGATTTAATATTTTTTATGACTCTGGACTATCTCCAATCTCTTTCAGATCAACTATACCTTCCATTAGAGAGGAGATAAACACGACTTTCCATATAAGGATTTAAAGGGATCAATCCTAATTGAAGAATAATAGTTATTATTAGATATAAATTGAACCAATTATAGATGTGCCTCCCAAGAACTACTGAAATAAATCATGAATGATTGAATAAAATATTTATGAATCTAGGTGGCATACCCAGTTATATCATTCTTCTATGGATGATATACCATGATTAACTACAGTTGAGAGTCAATCACTTCTTGAAGATCTCTCCATAATCGAGAAGTAGGGTGTAGTTATAGATTAGATATGATTTCCAAATTCACACCATAGAGTCTCATGATCTCTCAAACATATATGTGTTTAAGCTCATCCACTTTATTTGATTCTCTAATAGTGAGGAAGTGAGACAAATTTGTTAACCAATCAATCACCACCCAAATAGAATCTTTTCCACTAAAAGTCCAAGTCAATCTAATAACAATATCCATAGAAACCTTATTCCACTTCCATACTGTAATGGGATGGGTTTTTAATAATACCACAGGTATCTGTTGCTCGACTTCGATCCTATGGTAGGTGAGGCACGGAGATACAAAATCTTTAATTGAATTTTTCATTCCTATCCAAAAATATCAACGTTTCAATTCATAGAACATCTTGGTAACCCCGTGGTAAACAGACTAACTGGACTGGTGAAAACCTTTCATTAAATCCTACCTCACATCCAAAGGGACAACAAGTCTATTCAAAAATAATAATATAACTATCAGGAGACTGAGACTAGTCATGGGCAGTATCTCCACCATTTAAAACTCTACTAATATAATGGAAATTAGGATCTTATTCCTTCTCAAAAAAAATGATCATCAATGGAAGTCATAACATTCACACAAGATAAAGAAACTTTTCCACTCAAATCTTCCACATACAAATTCATCTCTGTAAATAATCCTGTTAGGATCTATTTGTTCTCTTATTCCCTTGTGATCGGGGAGGAAAATTTCCTGCTCAAGGCATTAACTATCATATTGTCCTTCCTGGGGGTATATGATATATCAAAGTCAAAAGTTTATAGATACTCTACCCAGTTTCAATGTCAAATATTTATGTCTCTCTAGGAGAAGATATTCTTAAGAATTTTAATATCTAAATATACTATAAATCACTCCACAAAGAGATAGTGGCACCATATCTTTATGGTATACATCAAAGTGGCTAACTCAAGGTTGTGATTGGAGTATATCTTCTTATGAGAGCATAATAAAAAAGAGATATAAGACAATAATATCCCCCTGCATCAGTGCAAACCCCAATCCTATACTTGAGGTGTCACTATACACAACATAACCCATGCCCAGATCATGAAGGATCGGAGCAGAAGAAGAAGTCAACCGCACTTTCAAAACCTCAAAACACCTCTAAAATTTTTCATTCCTTTTGAGTTAATGATATCATCGGTGTTTCTAACCTATAAAATTACCAAAAAATTGCATGTAATACATAATTAAACCCATGAAGCTTTTGATAGTGAACACATTCTTAAGACACTCCCAAAACAACATTGCTTTTATTTTCTCTATATCCATTGAAATTATTTTTTCAGATATCACGTGACCAAAAAATCTCACATCATGGATAACATTTATAAAAATTAGCACAATTTCGATATTCCTTGAAGGTTTCCAAAGAAATTACTAGATGTTCCTCACAAAACCTCCTTCATCTTAGAGTAAAATAGGATATCATCCACAAACACCACCATGAAAGAATTAGAATGAAAGTGGAAAACTACGTTTATTGTTGCTATGAAAATTACTAGAGTGTAAGTAAGGCTGAATGACATAACCAAATACTCATAGTTATCATACCTAATCCTAAAATTAGTCTAAGGTATATCCACTTCCCGATCCCTCAATTAATAGTATCTAGATCTAAAATAAACTTTGGAAACTACTAGGTTCCCTTGATCTGATCAAAGTGATTGTTAATTCTGGGGAAAAGGTATTTATTTTTTATGATCGCCTGATTAAACTTTTGATAATTAATTTAATGTCATAGGGTTTCATCTACCTTCTCTATAAGAAGATCTGGCGGTGCCTAAGGTGAGACACTCAGTTGAATAAATATTTTTCTTTATAGATCTTTTAACTAGACTTTCAAATCTGTCAACTCGATATGAGTCATTTGGTGAGATTTTAAAGAGATTGGTCACATACTAGGAAGTAAATTGATAGATAAATCTAACTCTTTTTGGGGCAGAATCTATGAAAAATAATTTGGGAAGGCCTCTATATTCTTGTCTACCACTATTGGAAGTTGACCAAAAGAACTCTGCTTAATTATTTCAAAGATAAAACTATATAAATGGGATGAAATTATTCCAACATCTAGAATAATGGGTCCTACCCTCCCTATCCTAGGATCTCACTCACCCTAGAAGATGTGAGTGTTATAATTGTGATAAAGGAATTGAACCCTAAAATGATAAAATTTGATCTAGGATTTTAAATTAATCACCAAATCTATGCCAATAATGAGATAAAAAATATCCAGGTTAAAGACCGAGAAATCCCACACAACCTTGAAACTGGCAATCATAGCCTGGAACTCTGAACACTTGAAGCCCTGCTTCTATCCCAATAGAGTAAAAAAGATCCATCATAAATGGCATCAACTATGACTCCAATCCCAAAGCATCAATAAACTTTTAAGAAATGATAGAATGAGATTCACCTGCAAAGAACAATACCAAACACATAGTGGAATAAATGAATACCATACCTCTTACAGTGGTTGGGCCAACACCAAATTCCATAGTAACATGCTTAACTGTGAACAGATACTTGGTCTTAGTCTCAATATAAGTCTTCTTAGTTGAGAGAAAAATCAATTTGTTTGAGAATGGGATTCTAAACCCTTAGATGCATCCAATCAAACCTGAGAACCTTGGGTAAAAGAAGACCCAACTTTTCAATCCATTGTATGTTTCTAATAAAATATTTGAAGATGGATCAGATTCCCACATTGTCAGCATGTCTTAGGTATCTCTTGAAAATTTGTCTTAGTTTGACCATATTTTCTATACTAAAAACAAGTCACCTTCTTGTACCCATAGGATACCCCTAGCATAGAATCTAGTAAATTGTGTGTTTTACAACCTCCAATCTAACAGAACTCCTCCCACCTTATCTTCTAGAGGATAAAGAGATCTGACTACCCATGTTATCAAAGTGGAGGAATTGAGGCCGTTTAAACCCAATATATCAACTTCTTCCATCACAAATTTATTGAAAACCTCTTTATAGTTTAGTAATCACAAGATAATGAGTCTCATCCTGTTTAAAGGATTCAATCCCATCATGAAGCATCGTGCCTTTAGATAATAATTTATGATGAGCTTGGGATAAAGATAAGCCAATTCAGGGAGACAAATGGAATACAACATTACCAAATGACTCCCTTTCTCTATATTCATGAACTCTCAGGATTTTACCAATTGTAATATCTTCAGGTAATAATATTGATTAAACATATTCTTAAGAAAATCCTATTTGAGATCCTTGTTCAAATTTTCTTATAAAATGGATTCCCACCCTCCCCATTAGGCCCTTAAAACATATAGGTAGATAATCCAACTTTAAAAGTCTTTGGGATCTAAGAAAAATAAAAGATATACTCAATATTTTGGATCTAATCCACAGTAACTTGAGGCCATTTATCACCATAAAAGACATGTGTGTTTTTCATAGTAAAATCTTGAGCATGGTCTACCATTTATTATTTACCCCTTCCACCCTCTTAGCCTAAATATTGGATGGTGAAAATGAATGATTCAATAATAGAGGTGTCTACGAGAGGGTTATTTAATGGAACATGCTCCATGTTGAGTTGAAAGACATATTTCTAACCTTAATTCTGAAAATCATGGTCCCCTCTTTAAACTTTGACATGTTTCTAACATTTATATTTCCCTAGTTATGAATATTTTTTGGAAGGAAAATATTTAATTTTTATTAGACTGAGAAAATTTTTCTTATCAGACGGATTTGTACCCTGTATAACGGAAAGACATGTACAATGTACATCATATGGACGTATATGAAGTCTATTAGATGGAAGGTTCATAAATTTCATTAGATGGAGTACTAAAAATTTCATTATATAGAGTAATATAGAGTCTATTGGACATATTACATCAAACAGAGACATATAAGTCTACCATATGAATATATACTAAGTCTACCAGATAGAAACATATAAAGTATACTAGATTAGGTTTTCCATTTCTACTAGATGGAACATTATATGACTTATAATGGTGTAATATATAATGACCATCAGATGGAATAATATTGTGATGAACCTATACCGTGAAGGAGGTGTTTCTCTGATGTCATTGCAACCACACTCGAGAAGTGTGGAATCTTACTTTTTGAGATCATCTATAAATAAAACCATAACCTCAAGCAGAAGAAGATTTTACAATTCGATAATCTAAAGTTTCTTATGAAGTGTGTTAACATCTTGTTACTAAGAGTACATCCTTTGTAAACTTTAGAGAGTTCTCCTTAGGGCATCGCTTGTGGGGTTTCATTATAAATTCCTTAATATTTTTTATTTGTAATTATTTTTTGTCTGATCTGGTGGATTGAGGGCTCTTGGGTTAGAGAAATAAAATATAGTCTAATCGGTTTGATCGATGGTTCTCAGGGTTAAGAAAACTGTGTTTGTCATATCCTTCTGATTGAGGGATTTCTAGGCTTAGAAGACATAACTTATAATAGGATAACTCATATATACCAAAATTTTGTTTTAGAGAATTCCTTAAAACTTAATGTTAAAGTGTATACCTTTCTTTGTTAATTTTCTATACGTTTTTATTACGTTATTCATAAAATTTATATTACCATCATATACATTTTTTTAAAAGCTCTTTTATTTATGTTTTGCATATTTTAGGAATGTTTATATTGTTTTTTATAAACTGTTTCTTACTATGATTATATATTTTATAGGTACAACTCTTTTTTCGATATACTTTCTTAAAGTATTTGGGAAAATTGTATGTGTAGAATTTTATTTACTATAATTCACCCCCTCCCCCTGTAGTACATTGTATACTCTTAGGATCTAACATTTAGTATTAGATAAGGTTTTTATGTATATATTTTTACACTAATCGTGTTTGTAGAGAATTGTATATGGTTTTGTAATGATAGGTTTGTCCATTGAGACTATAGAAAATCTTAATCCTAACAGAACATCAATATTTGATGGTGTTGACTACGAGTATCGGTGTGATTGAATGAAGAATTTTGTTATTAACACTGGGGTTAACAAATTTTATATGGTGATTCGAGGTTATAAAATTCTACATAATGTTATTTATTTTACCATATAAGAAAAGTGAGAATATCATCAAAACTATAGGGTTATAATTACTTTTTCTATTCTATGTTGAAGAATTTTTGCAATCAAATTTCATCTTTTAAAATAGAAAATAATAGATTGAAAGAGACGGAAGTTACTCATTATGGATATTTTATGGTTTTAGAAACTAGAAGATCCATGATTCATGCAGATTAATATGCTTTTGATTTCTTACTGGGTGAATCAATTACCCGAATGCATCAACATTTCATGACTATTTTGAATTGCTTGAAATCTCTTGGTGAAAAAGTTTTGACAGAAGACAAGCTGATAGAAAATATTGCTGATATTAATCCTTATGAATGGGAATCTAATCATATAGAGACAGATTATAGTAAACATATTACTAAGATTAGTTTTGATGACATTTTTGGAACTCTCATGCAGTATGAGAGTAGGCTAAAAAGAGATAATGAGAAGGAGAATAAAAAAGAATGGTGTTGCTTTTACTTTAACATCTACAATTACAACTAAGAAAGTTAAGTCTAGTGAGAAAGTTCAATTATCTTCTATGCCTAGGAATGAAGTTAAAGTTGAGTCAAATTCTATTTCATTAGAAGATGGTGAGAATAAAAAAAAATAGGTAGGGGAAATACCCCCTTTTTATGAAGGAAAGTTACCCCTCTTTTCAATAGGGTTTAGAGGTAATTATTACATAACCTGATGTCCCAATGGATAGAAGGCCCATTACAATTTTTGATGTCCTAAAGGCCCTGTGACCTTGAAGGCCCAAGTCAAGCAGCCAAGATTCATGTCATGATCCTAGTCTTCTTGTTGCGACACCCCTACCATTATCCATTAAATTTCACTACCCCATTGTCAAGACCTAGAAGAACATCCCTCTTTAAACCCATATTTGGGTATAGGTACAAATTATAGAATCTAACACACTCATTTATCTTTCAAGAATAAAATTTCTTATCTTGATAAGAGGGTGAATAAGATTGTTGGAATGAAAGACTATTTCTACATGTTTAAGAAAATTAAAAAGTATAGAAGTGATATTAACGATACATCTAGAATATTTTTTTATAAATGAAATAAAACAGGGTATATTATGAAATATTTTTTGAGGTTCAAGAAGAAAGATAAAACCACAAGGCTATAAGAACAAAGCAAATAAGTGTTTAAAATCTTCAAACACTTGGAGTTCAGGTGGGGGATATAGTTCTTTAGAAGGTTCTTCTGATGATATCAGTGATAATCATAAGGTTATGAGTCTCTATATTGAAATTCCATAGAATAACCACTGCTACATGGTAAAGGTATCTGCTAAATGTCCTACTAATCTTACCTTAAAGTCTAATTATCCTGACTTTGAAGATGAATATAGTTCAACTTCTTTAGAAGAAGAAAATATTATTACATCTGATGATGAGGATTCTACAACTAATTTTGAAGAAATGGATAGATATATTACTTTACTGGAGAAACAAAATTATAATGTTATTAAAGACTTTTATTGTGATAAACTAGATCTTTCTAAAGAAAATTCTAGAATATCTAAACTTACTATAGAGATTTCTAATATTTCAAAAAGTGAGATAAAAAATATAATTCTACCACAACTCAAGATGATAATAATCTAGTTGTGAAACTAAATTATGAGATATTAAGTTTGTATTCTTTTCTTCATATTTTACTTCTAGAAAGGAAAATATTTATAACCTTTACATACAGTTGAAACTGCATCGAAATACTTTTGGAATAGGTTTTACTTCGGGAAAACCATATTTTCAGTTTAACTATTTTATTATAAAAAAGTTCACCCTTTTGTACAAAGTGTCAAAGAGGTGGACATTGGAAAAATAAATGTTCTTTAAATAATGTGAAATCTTTTGTTTTTCATAGAGAGAATATATTTAAATAATTTTTGTTTGTCATAAGAAATTTGGATAGATGTGGACTCCAAAAGTACTATTTTCTAATAATTCTAGTCCCAAGAAATTCTGGGTAACAAAATCTTAGTCTTTTTATTTTAGTGAGAAAGGTTGGGACTAATAGCCAAAACATATATTACATAGATAGTGGTTGTTCCAGAAATATTCATGGTAACAAAAAGTTCTTCCAGTAGATAATAAAGACAAAATGTGGAAAAGAGACCCGTATAGACAATGCTCAAGGTGAAATTTATTGTATCAATGACATTGAATTTCTTGGTAAAGCTTTAATTTATAATGTTTTTATGTTATAAAACATAATAAAAATCTCATCAGCATAATCCAATAATGTATTAAAGGGTATTATGTAAACTTCATGAGTGATAAATGTATTGCTCAATGTTCATAAGGTAAATTTATTCTTTCTACAGATAGACATGAGAATATGTACACTCTTAACTTAGAATACCTTAGAATCTAAGATCTATCTTACCTAAGTAAAATGGAAGATCAATCTTGGTTTTGAAATAGAATTTTAGGACACTATAATATTAGAAATTTATCCAAACATTATAATAAAGGACTTGTAAGAGATATAACAGAGCATAGGTTTAATTCTTCTAATGTTTGTTACCATTATCAATATGGTAAGAAACATGAGTCATGATTAAAATGTATTAGTGAAGTATCGAATTCTAATTCTTTATAGTTAGTGCAGATGTATTTATTTGGTCCAACACAAACTAGAATTGTTGGAGACAAATACTATATATATGTCTTGGTTAATGACTACACTAGATATACGTGGGTTATTTTCTATCTAAAAGGTTGGAATATATTTTTTCCTAAAACTTTATGGCCCATGTTATAGATGAGAGAAACCAACTTTTTCTTGCTATTTGTAATGACTATGGTGGAGATTTTTAAAATTTTGATTTTCAATCCTTTTTATAGTAATAAAGGAATTAAACATAAATTTTCAGCTCCTAAAACTCCTTGGAAAAATAATGTAGCTAAATGAATAAATATAATTCTATAGAAGATTACTTGAACCAGGTTGAGTAAATACTCAGTTGTTAAACATTTTTCAAGTTGAAGTTGTTAGTACTACTTGTTATACTATAAATCGAGTTTGACTCGGATATTTTCTTAATAAAACTCTTTATGAGTTGTGGATAAGAGGAAAGCCAAAACTTTCTTACATAAGTGTTTTTAGATGTAAAGTATTCATTCTGAATATTAAATATAATTTACATAAAATTGATCCAAAAGATGGTGAGGGAATTTTTCTTGGATATTATACAATAATAAAGACTTAATGTGTTATTAGAAAAAGTAGAAACACTTTAAAGGAAACATTGCATGTTAAGTTTGATGAAACTTCCCATTTTGTTTTTAGAAACCCTAACACTTTTACTTCAAAATATATTTTTAAATCTGATGTTCAACCCATGTAGTAAAATTTTTCAGAAAGAAGAACAACTGAAGAAATAATTTTATAATTTATACCTTTATAATAAATTCAATCCGTTGTTAAAGAATATCATTTTACAAACCCTATAAATCAAATGATCACAAGGAATCATCCCACTAATAATATCATTGGTGATGTAGATCAGTCTGTCCAAACTTAAATTTCCTTAAGAATTGAATGTGAACATTGTGCATTCTTATCTCAGTTTGAACTTAAACACCTGATAAGGCTTTAGGTGTTGAAGATTGTATAGGGGCATTGTAGGATGAAATCAATGAATTTTAGATAAACAAAGTTTGGAATTTGTCTAAATGGCCTAAATATCTTTCTATGATTGGAGTAAAATGGTTCTCTTATAAAAAACATGATAAAAATAGAGTTATTGTAATAAATAATGCAAGACTTCTTACTAACGATTATAATCAACAAGAAGGCATAGATTATGAAGAAAATTTTTCTCTGGTAGAAAGACGTGAATCTATTCATATACGTCTATCCTTTATATAATAAAAAAAATTTACTCTTTTTCAAATAGATGTGAATTTTGATTTTCCTAAAGAATATGTAAAGGTGGATGTTTATATTGAACAATCATCCGGTTTTGAAAATACACATCTCTACAACATTTTTTTAAAGTTACTAAGCCACTTTATGGACTTAAACAAACTCAAAATTCCTAGTAAGGTAGACATACTAGATTTTTAATTCAAAATGATTTATTTAAAGAATTAGTTAATCCAACTCTTTTTATTAAGAAATTTTTTAAGGAAACCATTATTGTTCAAATTTATATTGATCTCGTTATATTTTATTCAACTCAAAAGTCTTTTTCTGATTCCTTTCTAAACTTATAAAATCTGAGTTTAAAATAGGAATGATGGTTAAATTTCTTTTTTTCCTTGGTTTTTAAATTCCAAACAACTAGAAAGAACTTTATCATCTTAACAAAAGTATATAAGATATTTGCTTAAAATATTTGGTTGTGACATTGTTAAAAGTATAATTACTCCAATCAAAACCTTGAAACCCTTAAATCTTGATGCATCTGGAAAACCAGTAGATCAAAAAAATTTTATAGGGATGATTGTAAGTTCATTATATCTTACAGGTAGTCAATTAGACTTAATGTTTTTAATTTTCTTATATGCAAGATATAAATCAAATCGAAAAGAATCTCATCTTAAAGTTGTTAAATGAATTTTTTGTTACCTTAACAGGACTTTAGATTATGGATTATTTTATTCTTCAAGAATTTATTTCAAACAATTTTTTTTAGATGATGAATTAGGTGGATGTAATATGGATATAAAAATTAAACATGGAAGTTCTCATTTCTTAGGATAAACTTTAGTTTCTTTGTCTTGCAAGAAATAATACTTGCTCTAACTTTTCATTGTTGAGGCATAAAATGTAGCAGCTAGAATTTGTTATGCTCAAGTGTTGTGAATGCAATATACACCCAATCATTTTGGCATGAGTTTTAGTAAAACTCCAATATTGTGTGATAACAAAAGCATCATAGCTTTTTCTAATAACCTTGCACATAACACAAAAGAAAAGAACATAGATATAATACACCATATTCTTCATGATCACAAAAAAAATGAGATATTATTTTACAGTTTATTAGAACATAAGATCAACTTGCTGATATTTTTATATAATTATTTTTTATGAGATTTTTTAATTTTCATCAGAATAAGGATCATCTGAAGTCTCATCAGATTGATTTTTCCCTGAAAATTTACTTTTGAAGATAAATTGTTCATATAACTAAAAAAATTATAAGAAAGTATTTTAATACTCTTTGGTTTGTAAACTTTCTACATTAAAGGCATTGGATCATGATTAGACAAATGATGAAGTGGATGTTATAGAAATCTCACAAACTTGTTTTATCGAAAGAGAAGGAGAACCTGTATCTCATAGAGTAATATAATTTATCCCACCATAATTTTCCATTGAGTCTACTAATTTTTTTCCAATATTAAATCCAAGAAGACAAAGATGAAGTTAAATTACTTCAATGAAGTAATAAATAGGCTTTAAGGATTAATGAAAACATTTCATAATAAATATGATTGGTGAAAGTATATTTGAGGAAAAGTTATTGTGATTGAATAAATCAATATCTCTAAAGAAAATTTCTAAAATTGTTATTCAAAATTTGGTGAAACTCAAAGATTTCAAGATAAAATCCTTGGTGAATTTTAGAAAGTTGAAAATCATTGTAAGGTGAATGAATCATATAAAAGGTGATATAAATTTTTTTACGATAAATTTGAAGGGATAAAAAGTGAAACTAAAAAGATTTTGAATTATGTTGATAAAATCACAATTAAATTCAAAGATTATAAAAAAGCTATCGATGATCTGAAGACTCTTTCCATGAAACAGGACTTAAAGATTTATCGGAAGAATAAGAAGCTATGTTTTCTAGAAGAAAATGTGACTAAGCTTGAATTGATAGTTGAATGATTGGAGAATACTCAGGATGATCTAAGAAAGGCGAAGACTATTGTTTAGAAGTTTTCTAAAAAATAATAATTCTTTTCATAAAATCATTAAAATTTATAATAAGTTTTTATTAAACTATTTGGATGTAATTTGTCTTAAACTATTTAGATAAAATTACCTTATACTATTTGAATTTTTTTTCTTAAATCATTATAATCCTTACAATTGTTTTTTAGAGTGTCTCTAACATTTCATGGAATTATTTCTACCAAATGTCTTCTTTTTTAAAATCATGAAGGGGGAGAAATGGTGAAAGTAAGAAGCACTTGAAAGTAATGAGGAGATAAAAGGGAGAAAGTAAGAACAATCGAAAGTCATTGAAGTAGGGTGTTGTAAAAAATTTAAATTGTTTCTTTAAAATATTATCTAAGTGTTGTGTTTTGTGCTTTTTCAAAAAGGAGGATATTTTTGAGTCAAAAGGCCTCTTTCTAACTTTGAAATTCACAATCCACAATTTAAATTTTCCATGTTTCAAACATATATTATTCCATGTTGATAAAGTTGTTTTTATAGGAAAGCATTTAGTTTTTACCAGAGGAAGAAAACTATTCTTATCGAATGGATTTGTACCTAGTATAACATATAGACTTGTACAATGTACATCAGACAGATCTATACTAAGTTTTTCAGATGAAAGGTTTATGAAATCCATCCGATGAAGTATTAATAAGTCTATAAGATGGAGTAATACAAAGTTTACTGGATAGATTCCATGAGGCGGATACATATAAATCTACCAAACGAATATAAACTAAGACAATATCAGACAGAAACATATAAAGTAAACCAGAAAAAGTTTTCCATTTCTACTAAATGGAACATTATTTGCATTATAATGGTTAAATAAATAATAACCATTATAAAAATGATGTTGTGATAAACCTAGCTAGTGAAGGAGGTGCTTGTTTTATGCCATTACAACTACTCCCATGAAGGTCAAAATCTGACCATTGGATCTTGTCTATAAATAGAACTATAAGCTCAAGGAGAAGAATATTTTGTAATCCAACATTCTAAGGTTTCTTATGAAGTGTTGTAACATCTTTTTGTTGAGCATGTTTCTTTTTTAAATTTTTAGGCTTGTTTTTAAGGCAACACTTACGAGGTTTCTTTATAAATTCCTCCTATTGGGGTGATCCTGACACCGGAGCGGAATCAGTTGCACAAAACACACCACAAAAAGATTCACCCGAAGGCCTTTTATCACCCGAAGTCATTTTATCACCCGAATGAGTTTTACACATCACCCGAAGGCCTTTTACAATGCACCCAAAGGACTTCTCTCTCAACACACCCGAAGACATTTTTCACACCACACATGAACGTACCATTTTGATATATCGTCGATCATCACAACCGGGATAGGCCGCTTGATCTCCGAAACCAAGAGGACTTTCTATACATGGCACTGTCAACATCTCCACGCACACCCTTTCATTTTCCTTCATTAACACACCATCATAGGCATTTTTGTCATCTCTACTTCATTCATCTTCATCATCTCGTTGTTCGCCATCATCAACGTTTAGGCAACCGCAATCGAGACACCCCCTTCCTTGTTCTCCTTTTTCGGCTACATCTTTGCTGATACAGCTCTTCCAAAACATGATACTGCTTCATCTTATATATACACTCAGTCCATATCTCCAAATAATTCATTCAGCATTCATAATTACATCAATTAATATTGAGAATAACTCTTCATTAATGTTGGGAGAAAAACCTCCATTAATGTTGAGATAAATCTCTCCATTAATAATTTTTATTTCGTCAATATTTAAATTTTAAATCATAAAATCCCAGGGTTTGTCATTTAAAATTATTGTTTGTATTATTTGGGGGATCAAGGGATCTCATATTACAGAGGTAGAAAAAGATATCCTAATCGGTTTGATTGAAAATTCCTAAGGTTAGGGGAACAGAGTTTGTCTAATCATGTTAATTGAGGGCATCCTAGACTTGGAAGACAAACCTTATGATAGATTAAGTCATGGATATCTAAATTCAGGTTTACATGCTTTCTTAACACTTAAATATTGTGTAGACCTTTCTTTGTTAAAGTTCTGTAAGTTTTTTTACATTCTTTATAAAAAAGTTATTACTTTGTCATGCTAGTTTTTACCAATTCTTTTATTTTCACAGTGTATGTTTTAAAAATGTTTAAATAGTTTTATATAAATTATTTATTACTCTTATTATAAAGTATATTAGTAAAACTATTTTTCCGATATTATTTCTTAAATTTGTTGGTAAAATTGTAAGTTATGATTTTTATAAACTGCAATTCACCCCCCCCCACACCCACACTTTTTGTACATTGTATATTCTTACTATCTAAAACTATGCAGTTTTCTCCCTCTGGTTCATAAGGTCCATTATTGTGGGATTAATCTAAAGAACATAAAAAAAATAAATTAATAAAAAGTTCTAATTCCAAAAGCCTTAATTTAATCACAAAAAGTAACTCAATTACTATTTAAAAAATAATAACAATAGTCACAAAAATTTCAAATCCTAAAGTGGTAAAAACATTAAAAAAATTAACATTTCCTCACCTTCCATGGTTTGGTCACATGATTTGGAAAAATATACACCAACTATAAAAGTACCACTTGAAAGGCCACTAGACTTCACCTCATGGTTGTTGCATGGTTTTCAAGACCATGCACCTCTTGTTTCCTTCCCTATTTGACCCCAAGCCTAAAATATTCCAAAACAACACATGGGTTATTCTTGAAACAGATAATCAATAGTAAACAATATCAAATCTCATAAAGAGAGCCTAAAAATAAAGCTCAAATCCAAGAAATAATTCATAAACATCCATGGAAACTCTAGGTTCAACATAAATAAGAGCTGTCTAGCCACTCCCCTGCACCTACCTCTCAAGCTCTGGCGATCATATCTCCATTATAACTTTAATCTTCTAATAATAAGAGGGCTCTAATACTAATTTTTAATGAACCATCTCGAGTCGACCTGACATGTCACCCAATCCTGTTTTCCAAAAGGTTTGAAGCTCGTTCTTAATATCCACGACTAGAAGTAAACCACTAAGATATCAAAAGACAACATTGGGAAAGGTTTCACCCTTGGAATCCAAAAAAACCATCACATGGGTTTCCTCCCAAAATTCCAGAATGATCCATCTATAATTTGGATTCCCACGCCATTAAATAAAGAGTTGCAAAACATAAAGACAATAAAATAGGGTATAATGCAGCAACGATGAGAATGAAATGCATCAACATCACTTCATAAAACTAGAAGTGAAGTGATAAAAAACATCCATATAAAAAATAATCCAAAATACAATCAAGAGGAAAATATTGATATAAAATATCCAATAACATTGCTAAGGATCTTAAAATACTATGCATGAGGTAAAACTCCCCGTGACTCATAGTCACCACAACCACCACAATACCAAGTAAGGATGACAAGTATCATAAAGAGCCACCAAACTACATGACACCCTTTCATTTACTTATATCATATAAAATCAAGTCTGCATATACCCCGTGTTTATATTCAAGGTGTGATGAAAATCCTGTTAAGATACCACCATGAATCTATATAACTTATTTCTTAATTCAAACCAGGGTTTTAGTTCAAAAAATATTAATTTTGAAATACTTTTTTTGTTTCATAAAACAAAAATTTGGAAAACATTGTATAAATAATTTGGTTTTATAAAATCTAGATGAGTTCTATTAATAATCATGAATAGAGAATCATAAGTTAAACTAATGGAAACATGTCAAGAGTAACATCAAAGTAAAATAATAATAAAATGGGAAAGATGAGAAAACACATAAAAAATAACTGGTCGTCATACATGAGCCTACGAATGCTTCTCACAGTCTCACCAAGGTACTAATCTATCCCATTAGCTCACTTATTCTTATTGTGAAACTTTCCCTACCCAATGCACAATCTATATTTGGGTTGTATTAGTTCGAGTTACCAAATTACCCAAGGTTTTTCATCTGAAAACAATCAATAAACACATATATAAATAATGATCATAATCTTATAACAAAGACACATCAAGTCCAAAATAATTTTCCTTTTGAAAACTCTTCTGAAACCAAAATCCTCTGACATTTTATCAAACATCCTTTAGGTAATAATCTAATTTTTTAAGAAAATCCATCAAAAAAACGCCATCTAATCCATCATAATCCAATGATCACAACAAAAAATCATACAATAGTCCTCAATAACTCATATTAAACACAATCAAGAAATTTAAACCAAACCAAATCTAATAACATTAGGTGTGCCAAGGAAAATACCAATTAGGTATAGACACATGCCTTAAGATCAATATAAACTCTTTCATTTTTTAAGTCTCAAAAGATGAGAATAAGGAGTCCTTATGAACCTAAACAGCCAAGTAATTTCATTAAACACTCATCTCTAGCCCTAGGTTTGGCCTCTATAGCCTAAATAGGGTCTAAAATGGTGAACCGGGTAGAAAGAGTAGAGAAGAGAAAAGCAGAGAAGAGAGAAACTAGGTCCATAACAGTGGGTAATGAACACAGTGGGAAAAATCATAGGATAAGAAATCAAATTCAAAGAATAACTAGGCACTTGAACAACACTCTAGGGGCTATTTTGGCAGGGATTATACATAGATAAAATAAATGATACTGAGAGGAGAAATTCGTTTCTCATGTTTGGAGAGATGATTCTAAGGGGAGAGAAATTATAAGGGGAGAAATGGAGATAAATAGATTTCTCTCCTGCTAATGTGTTTAAATCACCCCAAAATTGGGATGATTTGGAAAGAAATTATGGTAGATGGTTGTTAATATTTTAAAATTCCAATATTATCCCTATTTTCTATATGTATCACAAAATAATTTCTTTTCTTTTCCTTTAAAAAGATTCACCAAACAAGATATAGTGAAATTCAAATCATTTATTTTCTTTTACTAAGTTATTGATGCAAGCACAAGGAGTGGAATCACAATCATTTCTTTTATTTTCTTTTCTTTTATAAAATATCAAATCTTTTCTTTTATTTTACTAAAATCTCCCCAAACATAGTGTAGAATCATAATCCCAAAACTCCATGAGGTTTGGATTTTCAAACAATGTATTGAGAAATAATGGAATGTAAGAGGTTTAACGGGACCTTCGACTGCAGAAATAGAGCAAAACATACTACAACGGAAAGGGGAAATCACCCTCCCTAAACACCAAGAATGACAAGAACAGAAATTTCTGAAACAAAAAAGTCATGGCCCATCTGAGATCAAAAGTGTCTGATGACACCTGAAGTTGGTAAACCAAGTCAATATGTGAGCAATCTCACTGGATCTGAGACCGTTGGACAACAATGGAACTTGATCTGCGTAAAAAATGCCACATCAGATTCATCTATGATGGCTTCAGGGTAGGGTAACAGGACCCGACGTTACCAATATAGGAAGAACCCTAGATTTGATGTTGATCCAGATCTAAGATGCCACTAAGGACGATGTCCAAATCCTTACACTGACCAAGAAACAGATCATCGTGAGAGGACAACGCCTACTAATGGAAAAGTTTACAAAGAATGTAGAACCACCGCCATCACCAGCCAAACCCACATGAAGCCAAAGGAAAGAAAGGGGAGGGGGAGGAGAGGGGGGAGGGAGAGGTGTGCATAATCACCACCCCCAAGTATAACATTGATAGAGTACCTACCGCCATCACCTATTGAGAGCACAATTCTCCCTAGAGGTAACCATGAATATCAATGAGTACACTTAATGGAATATTTTAAAGAATAAAGCCTTATTTCCAAAATAATTAACAAAACACATAAAATACCCATGTTAGTATATATATATATATATATATATATAATATTTTCACTAAAAGAAATAAGTGTTATTTCATGCACACAAAGAATTTTTTGTATATTTCCATGATTTTATAAGGTGAATATAGTTTTTAAGAATCTAGTATGAGCATTTTTTGGACTTGTTCAAAGTTTAAAAAATAAATGATTAAACCAGTCAAATTAAAAGTGAATGACACTTAACATCATGAAATATTTTAGGCTATGTAGGTAAATAAAAATTAAAAGAGTTACATGTATTTATGGTGATGAAGTGAATTTCACTTTATATCCTAAAGAAGTTTTGGATGTTTTGGTAAATAAAATTGTAAAAAATTATATTAATTACCAAATTATCTCAAAGAAACGTTTAAATGGAAATGATTCTAAGGTAATTATAATAAACTTATAAAGTTTTTTAAATAGTCAATAGAGATTATTAATATCATTAAATTCAATGTTTTAAAGTAAAAAGGTTTGAATATTATGTTCAAAGAGTTAAATGTTAGGAATATGATTCCTAAGATCCACTATTATTCAAACAAAATTTTATCATAGATGATACTCACTTAAGGATTCTAGTGGGAGGTTTCTATCAGACAGTCACTTAGATATGATAAAGGATTTACATTGAGATTTAATGAGTTTAACAAAACCCTAAAAATACAATAAACATAAGTCCTCTCTAGTGGTATATCATATGAGATATGATTAGATCGGTGCTTATGTGTAGTTTTGTTAGCATTCTGAAAAAATACTAAGAATATAAAATATATCATGTTATATAAAATGAGGTGCCACACCCGTGGTGTTATTTTGAGATATTTTTGATTTTATGTTTTGTTCTTACTTGTGTTTTATAACTTTTACGGGTGTTTCCCAAGAAAAATAGTGATTTTTGGGTGGACGTAAGGTGATGCACAATTGGCGCACGGTTATAGTAAACCATGTTCCAACCCTAGTGCAAATTGTGTGGCCCAGACAATGGAACTATTTAGGCTACATGTTTGTGCACCCCCTCTTAGAAAACCATGCGGCCTACCCCTCCTCTTGTAAAGAGTTTTCGTACAATTAGCACATAGTTTGGTAGACCATGTTGCCAAACTATGCAACCTTCCATATTCTTAAATTTTTTGGATTTCTAATTATGCCCCTCCCCAATTTTAACCCTCTAACCCTCTATCTTACCCCATTAAACCTCAACCATCCCTATACACACATATCCTCCTTCCTAGCTCCTTGGATCCATTTTTTGGGTGGATTTGAGGTTGATCCTTCATGATTTACCCAATTCCATCCTCTATTCTCTTATTCCCTTCTCTTGATATCTTCTTTCTTCCTTACTGAGTTCTCTCTTCTCTAGCAGTTGTGTTGACCTAAAATGGGTTCAATATCATTTTTTTAAGTTGTAAATTGATTGTTTTGGTGTGTTCTTTCTTTTGTAGGACATTCTCTTGATTCATATTGTGGTTTCTAATGATATTTGGGTGATTTTAAGTGAATAGTAGGTGGTTCAGCGCTCTACCATTATTTGATGGTTTTAATATGCTTTCCCTATTTCTAAAAGTGTTTCTAAATTGTTTGGGTGTGTGAAATGGTGATTTTAAAGGTTTTAGCGTGAGTTTAATTCATATAAATGATTTTACATTTTGTAAATGGTTGTTTATTTCATGAGTTGATTGTGATAAATGGACTTATCATACACACACAGGTTTTTTGTGATGTGAAAAATGGGATAAAGCACTTGAGAACCCTTGGTACATAGGCGAGTAGCTAAGGACTGATGTGTTGGTTGAGTTGGCAGGGAACTAACCTAGGATTCCCGGTATGATTATGCTATAACACTAAATAAAAAATGATGATGCTTTGGGGACCACTAGAACTTCGTATTTAACCTCTCTAGTGGCTTTTGCATGAGAAGAGATTATATGGTTTGATCGCTAAGAGTACAAGGATCCAAGGACCCTATTGAACTAGCTACTTAGGGATTACCTATAGTCCTTAAACATGTTTTTATATGTTTTAACTATCCTCTTATTGTTCAATTTCATTTTTAAATTAAAAAATATCTTCAATTCAAATTGTTTAAGTTCTCTCTTTATAAACTAGAATGTTAATTTCTCTCTTCATGTCACTGCATGGAAACGTTTGGTGGTATCCTACTAGGAAAGTGAGCTCACACCCTACATACACCCTCGGGTGTATGTATACCTTTTTCTTCATAATTAAGGTAAAGTAAATCGCTTCCATGGAGGTGGTGGTGGTTTTTCTTGTTATCATCTTCTTTAGAGGGTTTTGATGGTAGTGGCATGGTGGGTTTCGACCCACATGTCACAAGGAGTATTTATTTATACTGTTTATCCCATCCTCCTTTTTGTTGTTTTTGTATCTAGTTGTAAATGTAAAGTGTTTAACTCTTGACTTGTACTTGATTACCTTTTGTTTATTTGTTGTGATTAATTGTTCATGGTGTTTATGCATCAGTCATATTAATTCTTATTGTGGTTCTGGTTGTCATTCCCTTGGGGGAAACCATTACCAAATGATTTCTTTGATGCCAAGTCACTAGTTACTATCCTGTGGGGATCGAGAACGCACTTCAAGCCATGTCATGGGTTGGATGACAACCCAGACCGGTTCATGAAAAAATGGCATTAAATCAAGGTTTTCCCTTTTATTGGGTCATGTTATTTTAAAATTATTAATATACAGGAGATAGGACTATAGGGGATTAAGGATCTTATTGCGAGTGGAGTGTATGACCAACACAACTTGTGAAAAACCTTGAGTCACCATGGGATTTCTAACATTTGGCTTGACTCCCCCTTAGGTGAAATTCAAAGGCTACAGACAGTTCATGAACACTAAAGTAGGGTGGAGTGGTTTCACGTTGTTTCTTGTGATTTCTGTTGTTTTAATTTTTATTTTTGGGAGTGTTTAAATTATATTGTTGGATGGTTTCCTATGGGATGATGTATTGATAGACTATTTTTTTTGTTTTCTTATATAGTATATTTCCACCTAAAAAACCTCTCATGTATGCATGGTAAGAGGTTGGAGAGAGTCCTCCCTCACTAATCGATGAAATATTATTAGAGGTATTCATTTAGGCAGTCCAAAATATGGATCAGGGTGTAGGATTTGGCCCTTCTCAAGTTAAGGAAGTCAAGATGGTTTTGTAAATGGATAGGGATCAGAAGTTTCTCAAGAATAATCCCCCTTGTTTTCGAGGAAGCTCAAATCCCAAAGAAGCATATGATTGGGTGGAGAATATTGAATAGATTTTTGGGTTTCTAGGGACCCCGGAGGCCGTTAAAGTGAAATGTGATATGTTTATATAGGAATTACCTAGTCAACGATGGTGGGAGTTAGTGGTGTAGGTAGGAAGATGTGAGAATATTGGTTGGAAGGGCTTCAAGGCAGCTTTTGATGAGTAGTACTATCATGATACTTTGGCCTTCTCCTAGACCTAGGAGTTCTTGGATCTCCATCTGGGAAATTTTTAAGTGTTGTAATAATCTAACTACTTCACGAAGCTAGTAAGTTTTACTCCCAAGGTGGTTTCCAATGAAAAGTTGAAATCTATAAGGTTTGAAATGGGTTTGTGGTCAGATATTTGATCTTGGATCATCCTGTTTAAATTTAAGACGTATGCTAAGGTGGTTGATAGAGCTCTAATGGTACATATCGATTAGGGCGACAAGTATGGATTGTCATGGATGCTTCTAGAAATGTATCAAAGTGGTTTTGGTCATTCTAAAAATAAGAGAAAAAGTGATAATCATGATAAGAGGGGTGGTAGTAGCTCAGGATATACCACCATGAATGCCTTTTTCAGCATCTTTTGATGGAGGATCTGTCACGTGCCTTCACTGTGGGACTCCTTAAAATTTACAGACTACATGTTCAGATCCACCCAAGAAATTCCCTCAATGCAGACACATGGAAAATTTGAAAAAGTTTTGAAAAAATATGACCCCATATCAATGCAGTGTAGACTCTTTAGTTTCTAGGGGAATGAAAACTCAATCAGTGCATCCAGAGTCATGGGTTCTTGGTTTGGTGATCATGGTGGAAGGGATAGATCTTCTACGAGGTAGATTCATCTTAAGGTGGAGCCGCAAGATAGTAGAATCCCCCATGCATGGATAGTAATGAGGTACCTTCATGCTATGGATCAGACACCAGTGGAATCATATGTGGGTCCTGTGATAGTTTTAGGTACTCTACTTATTTTATCATCCATTTAAATTTATTTATTTAATACTAGTGATTCTAATTCATTCATATCTACATTACTTGTGGATTCATTGAAACTCTTAATGGAGCTTATGCCTTGTTATATGGAGCTGGTTATGCCACTTGATAGGAAGAAGGAACAAGGCTTTAGGTGTTCATCTTGTGTTATTACCCTATCAGAGGTTGAGTTGGAATGTGATTTACATTTCTTGAACATGGAACTTTTTTATGTGATCCTATGAATAGATTGGATGATGTGCTTCAAGGATCATATTTATTTCTATCCTCGGTGGGTGATGTTTACGTCCCCCTATTGGAGCACTCATGTTTTTCAAGGTGAATGGGATCCACAGTCAGGGTGAACTGGACCACTACTTTTGTAGTTAAGAAACCTCGCTTTCCATTACTTTTCTCTTATAATGTATGATGATGAGAAAGGCTCCAAAAATGGGTTTCCTCCTATAAAGGATGAGTTCCCAAAGTTTTTTCTAGAGGAATTTTTAGGTTTACCTCTAGAGTGGGATGTTGAGTTCACCATCGACTAGGCATCTGGGACACAACCAATATCTCTTCCCTCCTATCATATATCCCCCATGGAGTTGGGGGAATTAATAGTACAACTTGAAAATTTTGAATCTAATTGGTTCTGTTTTCTGAATGTACCACCTTGGGATGTTCCAGGGATCTTTCCTAAAAATGTTAATGGATATCTCCAGTTATGTATCAATTATCATAAGTCGAATAGGGTAACTATTAAGAAAAAATACACCATACCTCACATCAATGAACTCTTTGATCGTATCAAGGGTTCAAGGTGGTTTTCCAAGATCTACCTATACTTTGGGTATCATGAAGTCGGGGTAAGAGAATCCAACATCCCTAAGAAAACATTCCAAATTAGGTATGACCACTTTGAATATTTGGTCATGCCATTTGGGATAATTGATTTTCATGCGGTCTTCATAGAACATATAAATCAGCTAGTCCATATGTACCTCAAATATTCTTTCATGGTTTTTGTGGATGATATCCTGGTTTACTCTGGAACAGAATAGGATCATGGTTAGCATCTGAACACTAGTAGAAAAAATACACTATACCAATGGTTTGGAACCATTGGTATAGGTCTCTAAACTGTTGGTATAGCCTATACTAATGGTTTAGAGGACTGTTGTCCAATTTGATGTTGGGATAGATTTATACCAACAATTTTGGGAAAACTGCTGGTATAGGCCTATACCAATCGTTTTGTTAAACTGTTGGTATAGGTCATATGAAAAACCTATACCAACAATTTCATAAAACCATTGGTATAGGTAATTAAAAAAAAAACTCGTCTTGGTTTTGATCCCAGCACCTCCTATTTATAATCCAATGACCTAACCACTAACCTAACAAGGATTTTGTGACCATAATTTCATAAATATATATATGTATATACATAAGTATTTTAACTTTTGATTTATTTAATGTTATTTGAAAAAATATTACATAAAAATATTTGTACCTATACCAACGATTTTGAGAAATGTTGGAATAAGTTCTTTGATATTTTTAGCTATACCAATGGTTTTGGTGAAACCGTTGGCATATGGTGGGACAATACCAAACCTATACCAACAGTTTTGGACAAAACATTGCTATATGTCCAAATTAGTGACCTATATCGATGATTTTGTCCAATTTGTTGGTATAGGTCCATATAAGTGAACTATACCAATGGTTGTTTCCAAACTGTTTGTTTAGGTCCTATTTTTAGTAGTGGAGGATTGTTTTGGGCATACTTTGAGATCACTGCCTTTATGATATGTTCTTGAAATGAAGTTTCTAGATCCAAGCGGTAAAAGTTTTAGGAAAATTTATATCTAAGTAGTGGGTTTTAGTTTACCTGGGTAAAATTAAGGCAGTGATGTCATGGGAATAGTTGAAGCATCCCTTTGAGATCATGATCTTCTTGGGATTGGTAGGATATTATAGACGGGTTGTTAGACATTTTTATCAAATTTCCTCAACAATGAAAACTCTCACATAAAAAAGGGGGAAGTGTGTTTTGAGTCTAGAATTCCAAGAATCATTTGAGGATATTAAAAAATAATTGAACATGTTCTAATTTTACCCAAGGATGGGAAGGGGTACATTGTTTATTATAATGCTTCAAGTATAGGTATGGGGTGTGTGCTGATGTAGGGTGATCATGTTGTGTTGTATGGATCTCGAAAACTGTTACCACATGAAATAAATTTCCCCACCCATGACCTTGAGCTAGTGGTAGTGATTCATTCTCTGAAATCATGGCATCACTATCATTTTAGGTAGAAATATATAGTCTAATCATATCACAAAATCTTGTGCAAAATTTTCTCCCAAAAGGATCTGAATCTAAGGAAATACTTATGGATTGAGTAACTTCATTGGTTTGACATTAGAATTGTGTATACCTCAGGAAAAGGGAATTTGGTGGCTGATGTACTAAGCTAAAAAATGATGACATGGTATTTGAAGGATTCCAGTGATGAATGGACTCTCATGGGACTTTTTGCTTAGATGCACCTGTAGTTGAAGAATTATAGTGGATGTATATTCCTAGATACCATTCGGTTGGCTCTTTTCCTTCTTAAATTTATCTGAGGAAAATATCTTAATAATGAGATATTCCAGTATTCTATATAACTTCTAAATGGTGGGGAGGTTCCTAATATATGGTTGATGTCTTTTGAGGGAATTATTTAATTCAAGGGAGGCATTTTTGTGCCATTTCCTCTGTGAAAAGTGGTGATGTTGGATAGCCACTAGTCCTAGTGGGTCGTTAATCTTAGTGCCACCAAGATGTTTTATGATGCATATCACCAGTTCTGGTGGCCAGTTATGAGGCATGATATAGTTGACTTTTTATCTAGATGCTACACTTTCCAACAAATTAAATTCAAACACTAGTGGCCCTTAGGTTTGCTTCAGCCACTCCCCCTTCCTACCAGGAAGTGGGACAAGGTCAACATGGAATTTATCATTCTGTTTCCTCATAAACCATGAGGAAGGAATTAAATTTGGGTGGTTATTGATAATTTTAAAAAATCTTCCCATTTCATCCTGATAAAGTATTCGACTAAAGTGGAAAAATTTGGAAGGTTGTATGTCTTGGAAATTGTGAGGCTTCTTTATCTACCATCAACTATTTATTGGATAGGGACCTCCATTTTACCTCTCTATTATAAGAAGTAATTTAAAAGGAAATGGGGTTATACATCAAGATCAGTATGAAAAACTATCTTCAAATGGATGGTCAAATATAATGGGTGAATCGGATTCTAGAATACATGATTTGTACATGTGTGTTGGACTTTAGGGGCTCATGGGATAACCATCTTGGATTGGTGAAATTTTATTACAATAATATTTATCAATACTCAATAAGTATGGCTCCATTTTTAGTACTTTATGGTCAACCATGTCATTCCCCTTTATACTGGATGGAAGTGGGTGGGGATTCCCTATTGGGACCAAGCCTTATTCAAGAGATGAATGTTAGAATTCAGATGATATGACAACATTTGTTAATAGATTAGAGATATTATAAGTCTTACGTAGATCATATCCTTCAAATTTTAGAGTTATTGGTAGGTTATTGGGTATTTCTAAAGGTAACTACTTGTTTGGTTCATCACCAAATTGGGAATAAGGGGAAACTTATGAAAAGGTGTGTTGGACCTTTTGAAATTACTAAGAGGATCGGTAAGGTCACGTATCATTTGGAATTGACTTCCTAGTTAATTAAAATTTATGATGTGTTCCATGTCTCACAACTAAATAAGTATAATCTGGACCCATATCATATGCTAGATTAAGAAGAACTTGAGCTAGAACCTAATCTGTCAGTGACCGAACGACTAGCGTATATTGTGTATTTTCAAGTAAAACTTCTTTTAGGAAAATCTATTCCTCTATTTTTTGATTTTTGAAAAAAAAATGATGAGCATGATATATGCGAATGAAATTATTGGGTAGTAGAGTACTATCCTCACTTATTCCTTGACCAGACTGTAATTTCACTTTTTGAGGGTGGAAAGTTTTCATGGTGGTGAGAATTTTCACACTCATGGTGTTATGTTGAGGCATTTTATATTCTATTTTTTTGGTCTTACTTGTGTTAGATATCTTTCATTGCTGTTTTAAAAGAAAATAGTTATTTTTTTGGTGGAAAAAGGTGGTTCATGGGTAGTGAATTGTTAGGGGAAACTGTGCACCATCCCTAGTGAAAAATGTGTAGCCCCAACATTTCTACAATCCAGGCTTCAGAGCAAGCCACATAGATTATCACACAACCCAAAAACCCATACAGCCTACCCCTCCTCTAAGAAAAATGTCTCTCATGGTTAGAACATAGTCTGGTAGACCATACTAACAAACCGTACAACCAGCTAGATTATTAAAATTTTCAGATTTCCAATTATCCCCCTCCATAATCTTAACCCTTTAACCTCCTATATTACCCCATTAGACCTCCAACATCCCGATGAAAACTAGTAAATGACCCCTACTCCTTATTGTATCCATATTTTGGAGTATTTGAGCTAATCCTTCATGATTTCTCCAAGCAAGTCCCACCTCTCTTCTCCTCTTCCCTTCTCTTGATCTCTTCTTTCTTCTTTCTTGGGTCCTCTATTATCTAGTGATTATGTTGACCTTAAATGGGTTTAGAGTAATTTATTTGGGTTTTAAATTGATATTTTTTGTGTGTTATTTCTTCCATAAGAAATTATCTTGATTAAGCTTGTGGGTTCTAATAAGATTTGGGTGATTTTAAGTGAAAGGAATGTAGTTCCATGCTATGCCATTATTTTACTATTTTAATATGATTTCCCTTATTTATAAACATGTTTATAAGTTGTTTTGGTGTGTGAAATAGTGATTTCAAAGGTTTTGGAATGAGTTTAATGCATAGGAATGATTTTCCACTTTTTAAATAGTTGGTTCCTTCATGTGTGGGTTGTGATAAATAAACTTATAATACACAAAGGGGATTTGTATGATTTCGAAAATGGGTTAAATCACATGGGAACCCTGGGTACCTAGGCAGGTGGCTAAGGAATTGTGTATTGTTTGAGTATGTAGGGAACTGACCTGGGCTCCCCAATAGGATTACGCTATAACACTAACTAAACAAATGATGATGCATTTGGGATTGATAGAACATAGTCTTTGAAATATCTAGTGGCTTGTGTATGAGAAGGAATCATATGGTTTAATCAGTGAGAGTACGAGGATCCTAGGACCCTATTGAACTAGCATCTGAGGGATTTCCTATAGTTATTAAACTCTATTTTTACCTATTTTAAATATATTTATATTTTTCATGTTACCTTTTAAAATAAAACTTGTCTTCAATTCAAACTGTTTAATTTCTCCCTTAAAAAACATGACAATTTATCTCTTAAAGTCATTTCATGGATCCTTTTTGTGGTATCCTATTAGGTACGTGAGATCACACACTATATACACCCTTAGGGGTTATTTAGACCTTATTTTGTCTAATTTAGGTAAAGTTAAGGCCATCTATGGAGGTGGAGGTGGTTATTATTTTTAGTGGCTTCTTTGGAAGGTGTTGATGGTGGTGGAACGGTTGGTGTCAAAACACATTTTACATGGAGGTTTTGTTTATCCAGTTGATCCCCTCCCCTTTTTTGGTTTTTTGCCTCCAGTTGTAAATTTAAAATTATTAGCTTGTAACATGTACTTATTCCTATTTTTTTAGTTTTTATGAGTATTTGTTCATGGTGTTTATGTGTTGGTCATAATGATGCTTTTTGTGGTTGTGGTTGTCATTCCATTTTGAAAAAACATTCCCAAAGGAGTTCCACGATACCCAGACATTAGTTTCCAACGCATGGGGATCGAGAATGTACTTTGGGCCATGTCAAAAGATGGGTTGGGTGTTGGGTAGGATGGAAGCCCAAACTGATTCCTAACAGATAGTCTTCACTTTATTATTATTTTACATTATCCACATTTATTAAATAAAGTGTAATGATAATTTTCCTTTTAAATTACAACTTTTAGTTATCCCTAACTGATTTTATTCATGGATTATTATAGTTTGTGGTGAATTATTAATGTTACAATGTGTAAGACTTCATATTGATAAATTAAATAAGCTCGTGAGATATAAAACAAGTTGTGTGTGTTGGGTGATCCACCGATTTTACTATATAGAGTGTCATACACTATGACTTTGGTGTGTTAGGGGTGCCCGTTTCATATTGAATCCCTATACCTGATGTTGGAAAGATACCTAGCATGAGAACATTCATAATTTCATAACTTTATTATGAAATCCTTGATAAATATTTAATTAGGATATGGTTTGGTATGTTTTTGATCATGTCATCAATTAAGAGTTAACCAAGATGGGATTTTCCTCGTATATGATGAGTATTCCATCTGGGCCCTCGATTGAGATCAACTAAGGAAGTGTATGATCATACCTAGATAAGGTACATGAGATGTGATTATATATTTATATAAGGGGAATGTGATGTGATCATCTACATATATGAAAGTTATGTGATATATTCATTTACCTGGTTAGTCTACACTCATAGGATTGAGATTGTATGAGTATCAATATGGGATTAACATACTCTGTATCCTGTGGTTACTCTATGTATTGGACTAAGGGATTATATGATTATGAATACTTTTATATGATGCATATTGTAGAAACTTATATGATGATACACGTGTTTGATAGAGATCACGAGAGATCAATTTATTGCTTTAGTAGCATTGCTTCTTTGATATAGGTCTTTCTTTGCTTACAGTTATTGATTCCATAACTCATAATTGTTTTCAATTATAAAAATGCTTATGATGTGACACCCAAGCATCAATTATAGTAAGTAAACATTCTATAAAACTACAATATAGCATACATTTTAAAATCACATGGAACAAAAATTCTAATGTGAAATAATGAAAATTGATTTTGAACTTACTATGTCAAAATAAACCTAGAATGAGTTTTCAAAATTTTCCCTTAGAAATACGCTTTTACGAAAAAATTGAAAATGTAATATTTAACTATTTTCCATTTATTTAAAATAATTTTTTATAATAATTTTAATTAACCATGTATTTATTATCAATTTGATATAAATAAAGACAAGATCATTTGTAGGTAAAAAGGGATATTTTCTAGAAAACTGTTTATAAATGTATAATGTATTTCCATTTTAATTAATTAAAATAATATTTAATAATGATTGATTTAAATTAAATTTATCGATTATATATATAAATATATAAATTTTTATCCATATAATGATGATTATTATACATATAATTAATTTAAGATCATATTATTCTTGAAAAATACATTTATTGAAAAACTATTTTCATCACGTTTGGCGGGTTTAGTTTTAAATTAAATTCCACCAATTCTATGAATTAAATGTTTTAAAGTGAATTTCATATTTTTAACCATAATAATTAATTTTTTTAATAAGTTTAAGTTTATTTTTTATAATGAATAGTAATATATAGTAAAAATTGGTTATCACAGTAAATGTCCAAATGAGTTTACTGGTGGTTAATCTTAAAAGATAAGGGTTAAAATGGCCTAAGAACTTTCTTAAACCACATTGGTTGGATTAATTTAAATATTACCATTATCTACATCTAAAATTAGTGTAAAAGCCTAATATTTTAAAATAAAACTATGTTAAATAGCATATACAACACGCAACACCAATCCTAAACAAACCACAAAAAAAATTAATATTTAAATGTTGCAGTTATAACCTAGCCATTAAATTAGAAGTTATGAATAGGATTAACAAAATTATAAAATAAATATAAATTTCATACTTAATAAAAATTTATTGATTAATTCTTATGAAATTGGAATTCAATTTTTAGTAAAGTCATTATATGCTTTAAAAATCCATTCCCTAAAAAATGGTTTATATTATTTTTTATGAATAAATAATATAATTAATTTCAGATAAAGTTATAAAATTTATTTGAAATAATTAAATTAATTTTTGAAATCGTAATTTCATAATTATCTTAGAGTTAATTTTTAATAATTTTTTGAAAATATTGATTTTTTGATGAATAGTGAAAATAAGGATTTTTATTAAAAACTGCCTTTTCATTTAAAGCATTAAAAAGTTAAATTTTGGTTTAAATGGTTTTAAAAGTAAAATTAGTTTAGTTATATTATTAATAATATAATTAAGGTCATTTTAATTAATTTTATGTTGGATTTTTGTATAAAAACATTTATACTTCAGGAAACATATTTTCTAGAAAACAGCTTTTTGTTGTGTTTTGCAGGTTTAATTTTAAATTAAATTCTACCACTTCTATTAATTGAATGTTGAAAAAATAGATTCAATATTTTAAATCAGGTGGAACAAATTTGGTAAATAGTAACTTTTTCACTATGAATAGTAACCTTGGTGAATATTTGTCCCCTCTGCAAGGGTAAAACTAGTAAAACATGACTAAAATATTGGGATATGGTTGTAAAATTTCTAGAACATGTGAATTTTTTTTATTGGTGAATATAGTTTAGAAATTTCCATACATATCTTGAAAATATTCCCACTTAGTGACATTTTTCTTTTATATTTACCTTTATATTACTTTAATAAAAGAATAAAAACAAAATGTCACACTCTTGACTTTAATATCTCTAATACTTTTCTATAGGGATAAAAGGAGGTTAGTTTTAGTTTTAAATGATAATTTGAAATATTAATTAATTAATGTTATCATGTTAATTTATTTTAAATTTTTAGTGATTGAATAATTAGGTTAAATTTTTATGCAATAACGACACAATATTTATTCAATTAATTAGAAAATAAGATAAATGGTTTTAAAAATATTAAAAATAATACAAATTGGATGAATTATTATGTTCCATGAATCTCAGAGTTTAATATAACATATTAGGGATGTGTGAAAAGTTTATATGTTAATTCCATATTTTTCTTGATGTCTTTAAAGTAAAATTAAATTAATAGTTTCAAAAATAAAGTTAATGATATTTTATGAAAAATAATATTTTATTAAATTATTTAAAAATCATAAAAATATTGAAAAAGGACAATTATAATTAAAATTAGTCTAAAATGGAATCCATTTATCATTTATTATAAATTTTTTAACTTATAATTAAAATTATACCACTTTCAAATTTAAAAAGTTGTTACTATGGTTAAAGTTAAAACTAGTTTACTAAGGGTTAATCTAAAAAGATAATGGTTAAAATGACCTAAACACTTGATTAAACCCCATTGATTGGATAAATTTAGATATTAAACTTATCACATTATAATATGAGTCATTTTGGATCCATTTTTCAAGGAAAGTGACTTAATAATATTTTAAAACATTGAAAAGTTACTAGTGCGCAACTCACATCAATCATTAAAGGGAACCTCCTCCGCTTCCTTATTCACACATTTTTTCTGTTTATATCAACCAAAACCTATCATAATCCCTCATATACATCCATATCCATGTTCTAGATTTTCTTTTCTTAATAAATATTAACCTTGTGTTCCTTAAGAGGAAATATAAAGGATTTCTTTCAAAGAAAAGGTAATCACCTTAACCGATCACTTTATTTTTACATATTTTTTTAACTAATATAAATATATGGTATTTATTATAAAAATAATAAACTCATTATTATAAATATAATTTTTAATTGCTACCAATAAACCACCATTATCCACCCACTTTTCCATCATATGGGAAGCGAAAGTATCGCTTGTGCATATGTGTGGACTATCGCCTCCATGTAGCAATACAATTCATTTTTCATCCTTGTATTTTATAGATGACTATTTAATGGGTTTAATGTTTATATATAAAATTTATTACCTAATTATACTTTTAAATTATAATATAATTTTTACCTTCTAACCTTCTCATCCATTTAAAAATGATAACGTCACTTGTACGTACGTGTGGACTACCACCTCCCTGAAGCGATGTGATTTTTTTTTCATTTCATCTTTACATGGATAGTAATAAGGATATATTTAATAAATATATATGATATATAAGATATAATCATGATTATATAATGTTTAATTATTATTTAACTTTCTTTATTCCACCCCTTAAAACGTGAAAGCAACGTTCATGGATACGTATGACCTACCATCTCCATGAATGGTGTAATTCATTTTTCTATATATGACCTTTATTGATTACTATAAATATATATATAATTAATATATATGATATTTATATAATGAATAAAATTATGGATATTATGGATCTATGATCAAATTATAATGACTAAAATTACCAAACCAAACCATACATGAAAAATGAAGCAATCATCACCCATAATAGAGATTTTAATAAAGAATTCTTAATAAAAAAATTAATAAGTGTTAATAAGTAAATAATATCTCACGACTCATCCCCCGGGGCCTGCATCTTGACTACCCCAAGCCCGCCTTCCATAGACCAGGGGCTGGAGACTAGCACCAAAGGCGTAACTCCCTAAAAACTGGGAAGTCATTGCCTTTATAAAACGTAATCACACACACAAACAGAGTACAAGCGGAAGCTAACACTAAGTAATGTAGTAACAAGTGTGCTGAAAGTACAAAGGGACTGGAAATACAAGACCAACGGAAAGGTACAGCTATAACTGAAAGAAAAGTACAACTGAAAAGACAAACAGCTGAATGGTGAAGCAGCTCCTGGATCGTCTTCCGGGTTCCTACCTGAAGGGTAGGTACATATGTCCTCCTCAGCATCCATGTTCGTCCGTCTCCTCTGGGTACCAACTCGTCGTGAGATCCACCTTTGGGTACCGTCCAGCTCTACAAGCCTCAACCATGATTAGTGTTGTCTGTCGTCTGCAACCAACATAATGAGGTGCGGGTGTAGCCCGTGCAGGGGTCAGTATAACGATACTCAGTAGGGACCCCGAGATCCTCAAGGTCTCACAAAATCCAACAAGGATAAACCACAAAGAAATATCTCAACAGATAAAATTTACTTAAGTATATTCCCATACATATACCTAAGTTATCAAGTAAATCATCTCAATCATGAGGAAAAACACAAAGGTCATTGACTCAGGTCAAACCAGGATTTTAATTAATGATATCGAAACCACAACTGCTGAAGAGCTCCTCCTCTGTCGAGTACAGTGATCCTGTCGCGACTCTAAGGCGATGGTCACTAACCTTAGACTGCTGAGGCACTCCTCCTGTCGAATAGCGCGGGTCTTCCACCCCAACACAGTAGAGCTCCCCGCCATGGGTCCGCCACCCCAACACAGTAGCGCTCCCCCTAATAGCCTACAGAGGTACTACTTGTGTTGAGTACCATGGGTCTGTTGCCCCAACACAGTAGTGCTCCTCCTCTATGGGTCTGCCACCCCAACACAGTAGTGCTCCCCACTGGGCTAGTCAAGTCACTCTGAATCGAATCAGACAAGCAGTCATCAAGTCTCAGCCAGCTACATGGTATCCGTACTCCATACGCTCGTCTCTGGGAGGGTCCGCTCCACGAGCTACTGGTCAATACTTCCAAGTGTCACATAATCTCACATGGAAGTATCTAAAAAGACTGCCTCATCATATGGGTCTCAATGCAACAGATGGCACATCAATCAGACTCCCGGTCTGTGAGTTATTAGCCTTTCCGTTCCAAGGACCCGGTTGGATTTCGGGTACAATCCAACCCGCCCATACTCAAACTACGTCCAAACCTCAGGTGAAGTATGCCAAAATAACCGTCTAATCAAGAATAATCCAACATAGTAGACGACACATCAATCAGACGTATGGTCCTTAAGTTATAACTGTTTCCGCTCCAAGGGCCTGGTTGGAATTATGCTCATTCCAAACCTTGCCATTTTTCAAAGTTGTCCAAAACTAACTTAGATTATCGCAAAAGGACCGCCTCATCACGAGGGTCCCAGTTCCACAGACGGCGTGTCGATCGGATGCGGGGTATTCATGTTATTCACGTTTAAGTGAAAACGGGCCCGGCCCGTTAAGCCCGGTGGGCTGACGGGTCCGGTCAACCCAGAGTTGGTGGGTCCAACCCGGCAGGGGGTCAAACCGGCCCGATGAAATGCATGGCCCGGCCCGAAGGGGCACGTCTCGGCCCGAATGGGCACGGCCCGCCCCGGCGCGGCACAGCCCGGCCCGGCTGGGCCGCGCGGTCCGAGGGGGTGCCCCCCCCCCCCCCCCCACCCCGGCTGTCCGAACCGGCGGCGCAAAGCGGCTCCACCCTCCCATCCGGCCGGTCGAAGCCGGCCGGCTTCGCTGTGCGATCGGCCTGCTTGGGCGGGCTGCAGTTCCTCAAGTGTGGCGCCCTCCTAGCGTCGCGGGTCCTTCCCAGCCCAGTCGGCCTCCTGCCGGCCGGTTCGACCGCCAAGCGGCCTGCATGAGGAGGTCGCGTTTCTTCCTCAACGTGGCGCCATGAAGGCGCCGCGACTTCTTCAACCCGGTCGGCCGCCTGCCGACCGGTTCGCCCGCCGAAGAGTCCCACAGAGTGCGGTCCGCGGTTCTCCGCATCGTGGTGCCAAAGGGGCGCCGCGGTTCCTTCCTTTAGCCCGGCTGGTTATAGCCAGCCGGTTCTTCCCTGATCAAGTGGCCTGTGGTTGCGGGCTGTCGTTCCTTTGCACGCGGCCAGCGCACAACCACCGCTTCCGTTCATCACCACCGCCTCCCGTTGCCGCTTCCATTGCGTATAAAAATAAGATCCAACGAAGGTCGACGGGCCGTGTTCGTTCGGTCCGTGCCCTCCGCGTTAGGTGATAGAAATTGGCCAAAGACAATCCAATTCTTACAACGAGAACAGGAACAATTTTAATCCATTTAAATTGAACATAAACCCCCTACCTCGATAATTGACGTCGCACATCGGGCGTCGCGGTAGACGGCGTCGCGGGGAGAGGATTCGTAGATGATGTTGGAGTGTGTCCGAGGAGGAAGCGACGTCTCCTCACATGTCGCGGAGAAGAGAATGGATGGTGCATCGTCATTCTTCATGGAACTGGCATTCTTCGTCGAAGAAGTCGTCGTTCTTCATCGGAGGGTCGGTGTTCTTCCCCAAAAACTCAAGATCTCTCCCCAACTCTTCTTTACACAACAATAGCCTCCCCCAGAATAAAATAATAAGCTACCCTATTATTTTATTTAACACAAGCCATTTCAAATTCAAACATTCAAACCACCTCATTAATTAAATGTGTTGGAAATTAATTAAAGAGAGGTAGAAGAGGTGGAAGATCTCATAAATGTTGGGAGAGTTGTCAACATTAAACAAGGATGTTTAATGGGGGGTTTAAGGGAGTTATTTGAGGAGTTTAAAGAGGGTTAAGGGAGATGAAAGGTTGGTGCTCGTGTGGGCCCCACCTCTCATTTATCCACACATGTGAAGTTGAGTGGTTGTGGTCCCCAAAAACAACTTCCCATGGGAGGATTTAACTTCCAAAGTTATAAAAAAATTGTTCTAACAATTTTATTTATTTTAAACTAATTCCCCAAATAATAAATCTCAACTCGCATAAAATACAACTTCGATAAAGGTCCCATTAAGCAATTACCGGCACTACAAGTTCATCAGTGACCTCGGATTTCAATTCCGAGTACCGGTTCAAAATATTGAAAAACTCACTCATTCGTTCACTGAACGTACCCAAGCTAAATTTTGGAAATCAATTTCGGGCACACCGGGCCTCGGAATCAAGTGCAGTCAGAAGCTAAAGACATGTAAAATTCTAAAGAAATTAAGCAAAAAAAATCCTTGATATTTCTGGGTCTTTACATTACTCCCACCTCAGGGATTTACGTCCCCGTAAAGCTACAACACACGCTAGAGAACCAAAAGGGGTACCGACCACGCATCTAAGCATCCCGCTCCCATGTACTCTCCTTGAGGTTCCCGTGCTGCCAGCAAAAGTGCACCAAAGGAATCAACCGTCCTCATAGGACCCGCTCCTATCGGTCCTCAATCTCTACTAGAACCTCTGAAAGTCGCCACGTCATCAATGTACCGCTCCCTATTGTCGATGATGTGTGAAGGGCCATGCACGTATCTCCTCAGCTGAGATAGTGGATGACATCGTGCACCCGGTACAACTAAGGTGGAAGGGCCAAGCGGTAATCCACCTCGCCTACCCTATTGAGGACTTGGAAAGGTATGATGAATCGGGGAGATAACTTGCCACCCCGACCAAATCTCCATAGACCTCGTCGAGGTGAGACTCGTAAGAAAACGTGATTGCCATCCTCAAACACCAGTGGTCTCTGTCTCCTATCAGCATAGGTCTTCTGTCTGCTCTGTGCAGTCTTCATCCCCTCCTGGATGTTCTGCACTTTATCTGGTAGCCTCAAGATGAGCGCATTGGTCAACCTATTCCTCAGCTCCTGAAAAGATCTGATGGAATCTCTCTAACCACATGATGAGTTTTCCCCTTCATCGTCAATTCTAAAAGGGGTGCAACAACTCTGGAGAAGTCTGGCTCAAATCTAAGTCTGGTCGACTCATGAGTGATCAACTGCACCCACTTATGCATGATTCCATCCTATGCTGCCTGGGGTTTCCTTTTCGCCGACCAAGGAAAACCCATCCCAACGTTGTAGGTAAACCAAAACCTTTTTTCCTAATACAGTCAATCTTTGTATGAACTGTGGTTACCCAGTCCATACCCAAACTAACGTCGTAAGGCCTCGACGCTACCACCAAGAGGTTCCAACTGAAAATCTTGCCTCAATGGTCAGATCACACCCTTGGTGTAAGTTTGATTATCGAGTCTCCTCCCAAAGTTATCTTCAGATGTGAGGGTCAAGTCAACGGCTTAACCGGAAACTCTAGGTCTGGGACAAGATTCGTGGAAGGAAGGAATGTTTCATATCAATTTCTGTTGTTACGGAAGCTAGTAGTGGACACAGACCATACTTCGAATCATTCCTAGATCCCTTAGGTCATACTCCTTGACTGCATGTAGCTACTCTCTTCCCTTTCCCTCCTGCTCCTGATCCTCGTGGGGACTACAAAGGTGGGTGGTTGTAACATGTCGAAAATTACATCACCACATGATGCCCTCCTAGCTCTATTTCCACGTATGCTGCTCTGCAGATTCATCTATCCTTAACACTTCTTCTTCTTGAAACATTTTAAATTCTCAAGTCTCTGACACTAGTGCCAGTTCTCTAATTTCTCACTGGTAACATTCTCTAGCTGTATCCATTCATCCAAAAAACATTCAACCACAAAGGTTCTATCTAGAACCCTAGCATAAGTAGGAATGCATAGAGGAAAAAGTGCTAGCTCAGATATCCTTAAACACACCTCACTCAGAGGTCCGAGCTCTAAAGAACTGATTATATCATATACATCAAGTACCAGGAAATATCGGTATGCCTCGATGAATACTCAGCTACCGACACGTCATCCTACTGAAGCTGTATAAGCTCTAGAAAACTCACACACCTGCTCAAGCTAGTCCTCAGCCACCTGCGTGTCGGGATCGACACGGAACCTGAGGGGTATCTGATGCAAAAAAAAGTGTGAGGCACTGAGCCTATATGTTTCATCTACCGGTACCGCCGGTTGAGACTGCTGACTAACAGGTAGTGATATAGCTGGCACACTACCCGAAGGTACTATCTCAGGAATCGGTCCACATACCGAAGCCTCATCACTATGTGGACCAACCTCATGGTCACACACTGGGTAACACCAGAAGATAAGATCACCATATGCTCTACTAGTGTCAAAACTAGGTGTAGAACTATAGAAATCGCCTCCATCCAGTCTACATTTGTCTGGGAATCTGTCTCGCTTCGTAAACTAAGAGGCCTCTACTGTTGTAACTCGTGCAACGCGCTCTGTCAGTGTGCACCGTCCACTAGTACGGCTGGTGGAATCTGCTACCTAATGGGTGGTGTTGTTGCTGGTACACCACCCGCAGGTGCCAATATAGCAAGAGGGCCCTGCACCGGAGCCTCGTCGCTCGGTGGGCCATCATCATGTACTCTATCGGAACTCCAACTGACTATCTGTATGAAGGAATCCTGAACAGATGCGACACAGTCAAACGATTTAAACCTGGTGAGCTGACCAGGTTGAGCTGACTTAAAGAAGCTTTTGAAAACACACATGCAATCAGTGTTTTCATGCACTGAGTCGGAAATCAGAAGTCAGGGTCCTCGTGTATGGATACGTCGGTTGCCGCACCAACACTGGACTCCCTGAACTGAAAACCACCCTCGGTACCCTTAACACTATTGCTTCACAGAAAAAAAATATCAGAGTCCTAAGTTCTACGGTAGAACCAAATCCTCTAATACCAATTTGTCACGACCCGTCCCTCAGGGCCTGTATCGTGACTACCCCAAGCCTGTCTTCCATAGGCCGGGGGCTGGAGACTAGCACCAGAGGCGTAACTCTCTAAAAATTGGGAAGGCATTGCCTTTATAAAACATAATCACACACACAACCAGGGTACAAGCGGAAGCTAACCCTAAGTAAAGCAGTAACAAGTGTGATGAAAGTACAAAGGGGTCGAAAATACAAGCCCAACGGAAAGGTATAGCTACAACTAAAAGAAAAGTACATTTGAAAAGACAAACAACTGAATGGGGAAGAATCTCCTGGATCGTCCTCTGGGTTCCTACCTGAAGGATAGGTACAGATGTCCTCCTCAGCACTCCACGTTCGTCCGTCTCCTCTGGGTACCGACTCGTTGTGAGATCAACCTCCGGATACCGTCCAGCTCTACAAGCCTCAACCATGATCAGTGTTGTCCATCGTCTGCAACCAACACAATGAGGTGCGGGCGTATCCCATGTAGGGGTGAGTATAAAGATACTCAGTAGGGACCCCGTGACCCTCAAGGTCTCAAAAAATCCCACAAGGATAAACCACAAAGAAATATCTCACCATATTACCTTTACTTAGGTAAATGCCCATACATATACCTAAGTTATCAAGTAACCCATCTCAATCATGAAGAAAAACACAAAGGTCATTGACTCAGCTCAGACCAGGATTTTCCTTAATGATATCGAAACCAAAACTACTAAAGACCTCCTCCTCTGTCGAGTACATTGATCCTGTCGCGACTCTGAGGTGCTGCTCACTAACCTTAGACTGCTGAGGAACTCCTCCTGTCGAGTATCGCGGGTCTGCCACCCCAACACAGCAGTGCTTCCCGCCATGGGTCTACCGCCCCAACACAGTAGCGCCCCCCCTAATAGCTTACAGAGGTACTCCTTCTGTCGAGTACCGCAGGTCTTCCGCCCCAACATAGTAGCGCTTCTCCGCCATGGGTCTTCCACCCCAACACAATATTGCTTCCCACTGGGCTAGTCAAGTTACTCCAAATCGAATCGGACAAGCAGCCATCAGGTCTCAGCCAGCTACAAGTCTCCGTAATCCGTACGCTCGTCTCCGAGAGGGTCCGTTCCACGAGCTACTGGTCGATACTTCCAAGTGTCATGTAATCTCACATGGAAGTATCTCAAAGGACCGACTCGTTATAGGGGTCTCAACGCAACAGACAGCGCGTCAATCGGATGCCCGGTCTATGAGTTATTAGCCTTTCCGTTCCAGGGGCCCAGTTAGATTTTGGGTACAATCCAACTCGGCCATACTCCAAATGCGTCCAAACCTCAGGTGAAGTATGCCAAAAGAACCGTATCATCAAGAGTAATCCAACATAGTCGATGACACCTCAATCAGGCGTACGGTCCTTAAGTTATAAGTGTTTTCGCTCCGAGGGCCCCGTTGGAATTACACTCATTCCAAACCTGACCATTTTCCAAAGTCGTCCAAAACTCACTTAGAGTATCGCAAAAGGACTGCCTCATCACGAGGGTCTGAGTGCCACAGATGGCGCGTCGGTCGGACGCGCGACCTTTATGTTATTGGTGTTTAAGTGAAAACGGTCCCGGCCCATTAAGCCCGGTGGGCTGACGGGTCGGGTCAACCCAGAGTTGGCGGGTCTGACCCGACAGGGGGTCAGACCGGCCAGATGAAATGCATAGCCCGGACTGAAGGGGCAGGACCTGGCCTGAATGGGCACGGCCGAGCCTGAATGGGAGCGGCCCGGCTGGCCAAGCAGTCCGAGCCCCCCCCCCCCCCCCCAGCTGTCCGAACCTGCAGCGCCGCCCTCCCATCCGGCCGTCCGAACCCGGCCGGCTTCGCTGCGCGAGCGGCCTGCTTGGGCGGGCCGCAGTTCCTCAAGCGCGGTGCCCTCCTGGCGCTGCTGGTTCTTCCCAGCCCGACCAGCCTCCTGCCGGCTGGTTCGACCACCGAGTGACATGCACAAGCAGGCCGCATTTCTTCCTCAGTGCAGTGCCATGAAGGTGCCCCGACTTCTTTAAACCGGCCGACCGGTTCACCCGCCGAAGCGGCCCGCGGAGTGCGGACCGCGGTTCTCCGCAGTGCGGCGCCAAAGGGGCGTCGTGGTTCCTTCCTTCGGCCCGGCCGGTTATAGCCAGTCGGTTCTTCCCCGGTCGAGCAGCTCGTGATTGTGGGTCGCGGTTCCTTTGCACGCGGCTAGCGCATGGCCGCCGCTTCCGTTCATCGCCACTACCTCTCGTTGCTGGTTCCATTGCGTACAAAAATAAGATTCAACGGAGGGTCGAGGGGCCGTGTTCGTTCGGCCCGCGCCCTCCGCGTTAGGCGATAGCAATTGGCCGAAGACAATACAATTCTTACAAAGAGAACAAGAACAATTTTAATCCATTTAAATTGAACATAAACCCCCTAGCTCGATAATTGACGTCGCATGTCAAGCATCATGGTAGATGGCGTCGCGGGGAGAGGATTCGTAGACGACATCAGAGTGCATCCGAGGAGAAAGCAGCATCTCCTCACTTGTCGCGGAGAAGAGAATGGATGGCGCATCGTCGTTGTTCTTCGTGGAACCAGCATTCTTCGTCGAAGAAGTCGTCGTTCTTCGTCGAAGGGTCAGTGTTCTTCCCCAAAAACTCAAGAGCTCTCCCTAACTCTTCTTTACACAACAATAGCCTCCCCCAGAATAAAATAATAAGCTACCCTATTATTTTATTTAACACAAGCCATTTAAAATTCAAACATTCAAACCACCTCATTAATTAAATGTGTTGGGAATTAATTCTAGAGAGGGAGAATAGGTGGAAGATCTCATAAATGTTGGGAGATTTTTCAACATTAAACAATGGTGTTTAATGGGGGGGGGGTTTAAAGGAGTTATTTGGGGAGTTTAAAGAGGGTTAAGGGAGATGAAAGGTTGGGGCTCATGTGGGCCCCACCTCTCATTTATCCACACATGGGAAGTTGAGTGGTTGTGGGCTCCACAAACAACTTTCCATGGGAGGGTTTAACTTCCAAAGTTATAAAATAAAATTTTTCTAACAATTTTATTTATTTTAAACTAATTCCCCAAATAATAAATCTCAACTCGCATAAAACACAACTGTGGTAAAGGTCCTCTTAAGAAATTATCGGCACTGTGAGTTCATCGGTGCCCTTAGATTTCAATTCCGAGCACCGGTTCAAAAGATAGAAAAACTCGCTCGTTCGTTCACTGAACATACCCGAGCTAAACTTCGGAAATTGATTCTGGGCACACCGGGCCTCGGAATCAAGTGTCGTCAGAAGCTACAGACTCGTAAAGTTTCAAAGAAATTAAGAAAAACATTTCCTTGAAATTTTCGGGTCTTTACATAATATATGGTATTATATATATTATTAAAAATCTATAATTTATGTATAATAAATAAATATTTATTATACAAGAGGTTCAAATATGTAAGAAGGAATTCAGACCTATGGTAAGGGGTTTCTTAAATCAATTTCTATTTGTTGGATTATAATTATACTTCATTGACTATGTTATTACAATATTATGTATGAAATTACATATGTCTCTATTATGTTGTATTTTTTATTTTATTTTTGGATTTAAATTTTCCACACATAATCAATTCATTGATTATTTCTCATTTAATGGTATGATTTTTGAAAGGGTTTCTCATCTCACTTTTACTTATGTGAGACATATGCCATATTCACCACTTTTTTCTTTAATATGATGTATATAATGACCCATTTTATATGTTATATCATGAATCAATTCATGTTAATGATATTTGAAGTTTCGTTTGAAGTTATATTTTTCATAGGTGTTACGATTCAAAAGTTACCAAAGTGGTAATAATTTATTAAATAGTCTCATCATTATTTAATATTGGTTATATTTAAGCCTTTGTTGAGAGAAATATATTATTTTCATATCTTAAAACCAATATATTTTCTTCCCCTCTATTTATTTATGAAAATTACAATTTTCCTTCCATTTTTTCTTTCTTTATGACCTCAAGAGACCGAAATAATGTTTTTAAAGAAAACAAACTTTTTTTTATTTGGTCGGGAATATTTTTATTCCATGTTAATATTTTCATTAAAATGTTTTTAAAAACGTATTTACTATTATAAAATTATTTATTAAAGATATTTTTACCCATATTTTAATTTCTATAAAAATGTTTCAAATTAATCCTCTTATCATTTTCTAAGTGATGTACTTTTGAATTCTTACCAAAGCTATGAAAGGAATCTTTGTTTTAACGTACACAACATGAATAAAATTTCTCATCATCATGACCACTCAATGATTTGAATCTTAAATTACATGTTTTCATGGTTCTTTTTCCAATATATTTTTTATAAATGTTATAGAAATTTTTAATTTTTAAAAGAAAATTTCAAAGTGAAAAGGGTATTTTACTAAAGTGTGTTTTTAATATTATTATGGTATTTAAATTCATAAATAACAATAACCGTTTATTTTACTTATGCTCCATTGGGGATATGTTTTAATGATACCATCATTTTTCTTTCTCTAGATGGTTTATAATTAGAAAAAGTATTGAATTTTTGTATGCTAGTTCTTCTACTATAGACAATCATTTATTATCAAGGAATGTAAATTAATAAGTATTGTTTATTCATACTATGAATGAATTGGACATAATAAGTTATGGGTGTGGGATGTTATATCCCCACAGTGCATTGCTGGGTCTCCTAGGACAAACTAGTGTAGGTATTTGGAATAAACCATACCCATTTATGTATGATTTCTTAGCATGAGGATTTGAATGTATGTAAAATATGTCTTGGAATGAGGCCTTGATGGTAAGTTTATGATGTGGTACATTATGCATTACATCATTATAAAATCAGTTATTGATTTCCATGTGATTATCTAAATAGTTATGATATCCATAGATAAGTTTTAAAGCTCATATGATTATTTATATGGAATTATTTGATCATCATTTATTCTTGTTATATTATTATTCATGGTAAAGTTATTGATTAAATGGAATGTGTTTTTACTTATTTACCTTTCCATATTGATTACGCCTTATTCACTCAAGATAGCTTCCATTGTATATAAGCTTTATTGAGAATTAGATCTCACCCCTTTATTATATTTCATTACTTTAGGATTCTAAGAAGTGTACTATGATTGATACACATGAATGTTATAAATATAATAATATTTTTCTCAAAGAAAATATTTTATTGAATTTTATGTTTCTAAATATATATGAGATTCAAGTACATATCTATTTTATCATGAATAGTAAATTATTCAGTCTTTTGGGATGTGATCACATGTATCTAGTTCTAATGTAACAATGTAACCACTAAATGTAGTATTCTAGGTCCATACTCTTTACCGTGTATCATTTGAAGCTTTTTTTAAGAAATTGACTTAATAATATTTTAAAAAGTTTTAAAAATTAGAAGTGCACCACTCACTAAATTTATAAAAGGGAACCTCTTCCCCTCACTTCTTCACACCTCTTGAGTCATTTAGATCGACCAAACCTACCAAAATTTCTCACAAAAATATTTATCCATGTTCTATATGTGTGTTTTTTCCAAAATACTGATCATATGGTCCTTAAGTAGAGATCCAAAGGAGGTTTCTCTAAGATAAGGTAATTACCTTAATGAAACTCTTTATTTTTTACTTATTATTTTACCACCTTAAAATATGTCCAAAAGTTGACGAAGGTGAAAATTTTGTACTAGGAGTATATTTTCTTAAAGGTGATGTTTATTAATGATGTCTGTTTATCTAGAATACATTGGAGGAAGAATAAATAGAAAATTTGTAATGGGGGTCTTTTAAATTAACGTTCTTTGATAAATATTTCCTTCCTAAAAAAATGAAGTGAAATGAAGATAAAGTTCCTTAGATTATAGTAATATAAAGAATAAAGTGTTTCAAATTATGAGGCTACCTTTATAATACTATCCATGTATGATATGAATTATATACATAATATGAAAATCACGATTTCCTATCTCTTCGAAGGGCTTAAGCCAAGCCTTCAAAGGGAACTAATTTGTCAAAAAAAAATTATCATATGATGTAATAGTATTATGTGACATAAAAACATAGGATTATTTTTTTAGATCTTATATCTTCAAGGAAAATCATGAAAAGAATTGGTCATTTGAACACCAATAAAAATGGAACACATTAAAGAAGAAGAAGAATACGAAGCAATTCACATCATGTGAAAATTGTGGGAAGAAGCATCCAAGAAAATGATTGAAGGTAATGGGAGTTTCTTAAAAGTGTTGAGATAAGGGTAATCTAGAAAATGAAGATAAGTGAAATAAAGATACCACTACTATTAGGTGCTTCAACTACAAATAAATAGATAATTATCTAAAACAATGTCCCATGTGTTAAGGTAACTTACCGTATAAGAGGCTAAGGGTAGAAGGTTAAGATTAAAGGAAAAAAATAAATAAAATAATTCCTCAAAATAAAATCATAGATGTGAAAATTTGTTAGGACCAATAGGGGCCTATATACCCTAAGAGGGGGGGGGGGTGAATCAGGGTATGGATATTCTTTTTCAAAATTATTCCTACCCCACTATATCTTGACCTCTTTATTACAGGGGTCACTTTGTTTGAACTTGCGTGTGTATTATGACCACTTATTTTGTTCTTTATCTGATGATGATGCTTTAAATGCAATGCAGGAAAGCAATCAGGCAGACACAAAGATTTCTACTTGGTTCACCCTCACTAGGATACATTCAAAGAGCATACAATGACGATGTGCCGTTATACCAAATATACTAAAACTCACTGCCAATAATGTTCGGGATAGATCACTTATATTCCCAGGTTCACAGCCCTTACAATGTTTAGGGTCAGCTCACTACTTTCCCAAGGGTCACTCCCGATTTCTCTCTCACTGGCTGACTACCGATAGAAAGGATTGCCTTCTTCCTCTTCCTTGGCTCACCACACTTGGAAGGGATCCACTCATAGTTTATAGACCTGTAGGTCTCTTCATCATCACTAATTAATGCATCCTCCATTGTATGTAAATGCTCTATTGAAGTCTAAAATTCATCCACTGATGAATACTGCTTTACCACAGATGTTCTGGGCAATTTCTAACTTTCACGCAACCCTAGGGTGACTTGTGTGCCCCTTTAACTAGTGCACAGCCTCTACCTTCATTGTGGAAAAAACAACTTTTTCACCACACTTGTGCGCCACACATCTTGTGTGGCCCACTTTCATGGTACACTTGTGTGTCACACTTGCCCCGCACACTTGCGCGCCCCACTTGCGCGCCCACTGAACTTGCCCGTCACTTCCACTTACGCGATCAGATCTCGGATTTTCTCTAAGTGTTGAGCTCATTGATAAATGAGGAGAGTAGCCGTCTATTTATAGGCATTTTGAGGACTTGCGTGACACACTTGCACGCTACACTTGCGCACCATTTTAGGACTTGTGTGCCTCTTTCTTTACATTGTCATATTTTTATATGATAATCTTTGAAATATGACTTGCGTGCCACACTTGCGCGCCATACTTTCACGGCAGACTTGTGTGCCACACTTGAACACCACACTTGCATGCCACACTTGCATGCCATTTTAGGACATGTGTGCCTCTTTCTTTCCTTTGTCATATTTTTGATGTTCTGAATTCAAAAAATTCCTGGCGTACAACATTAAAAACCTCATTAACACAAGATCACAACTCCCTTTTCCAAAAACACTTTTCCCCATTCTCCAAGAAAACCTTCTTTGTCTAGGAAAACCCCCTTTGTCAACAGTTTGAGTCATTGATACTCTCTTTTTCAACAAACACAACATGGAGTCCTGCATTGTCAACAAACACAATCAACTCAAAAATGCTTCAATGATACCTTGAGGTATTTTTTTCCAATAATCTCCCCCTTTGAATTTGTTGACAACTCTTCTCAAACAAATTATCCATTATTTGATACCTCAATATGGCTTCATTCATATTCAGCCATCATTCGTCTCTTGTGATACAGATAGAGATCAAAGATTTACTCAATACATACTCTAGGCCCACATGAGCAATGTTCGGCATGAGAAACAAGAGTATCATGAAAATTTCATCTATGAGTCACTTTGTTTCTGACACCACTGTTGATACCAACCTGACACCAATTGAAATTTTCATACCAAACTGATACCAACCACACTTATTCTTTTATCACGATCCTCAGCTGTCGTGATATCTGTTCTTGGATCGATCACTTCTAGCATCATCTAATTTAATTTTCTTCCCCTATCTCATTGCTCCCCCTATCTTGCTGATCCACCTGTCAGCTTCTCCCCATTTCTTGACTAAGACTGTTTCTCCCCCTTGAATAACCATGTTTTATCACATATTCATTTTCTCCCCCTTGAATAACCATGTTTTTCACGTATTCTCCCCCTTTGTCAATGAACCTAAAGGGAACTCCATTGAAGTCTACAATAGGGTAAAAACACATATCAGTACATGAGGGAAAACACACCATACCTTGGGGAGAGGGGAGTGGTCCCACATCCACACTTTTCAAGTGTGGGGAGTCAACTAGACTCCCAAATCCAGTCGATGCCTCTCAAAAGCTTCTTTGGGTAAGGCCTTTGTCAAAATATCTGTAACCTTTAGCTCTGTAGGCACATACTCCAACTTCACAAGCCCTTTCTCCACTTTCTCCTTGATGAAATGATATTTGATCTCAATGTGATTTGTCTTTGAGTGATGAACTATATTTTTGCTAAGATTGATAGCACTTTAGTTATCACACTGGATTCCGATCGGAGACTTCACTTCAAATCCCATATCTTCAATTTGCTACTTCATCCACAATAATTGTGTGCATGCTTGAGTGGCTGCAATATAATCAGCCTCTGCGGTGCTCAGAGAAATGAAATCTTGTTTCATTCTTAGCCCAAAAATAAACAATCTACTAAGATAGAATGCACCTCCTGACATTGATTTTCTATCATCTGCTGATCCGGACCAATTTGCATTTGTATATCTCAATAACACTAGATGAGATTTTTCATTATACATCAGACCAAAATCCATGATGCCTTTGATATACTGAAGTATTCTTTTTTACTGTGATCATGTGGATTTATTTTGTATTGCTTTGGTAACATGCTGCTTGGCATGTGGAAAAAACAATATCAGGTCTTGTTGCTATTAGGTACTGTAAACTGTCGATAATTTGCATGTATTCTGTGATATTAACTTCCTTTCCATTATAATATTTAGATAATTTCATCCGGGTAGCAACCGGAGTCTTCATCTCCATGGAATTTTCCATTCCAAATCTTTTCAAAACCTCCTTGGCATATTTGGATTGAGAAATGAAAGTTCCATTACATCCTTGTGTCACCTATAAACCAAGTAAAAATGTCAGCTCACCAATCATTAACATTTCGAACTCACTTTTCATGAATTTAGAAAACTTTTTGCACTGAGCTTCATCTGATCCACCAAATATTATGTTATTGACATAAACTAGCACCATAATCCTTTGATTACTATTTTTGTTTAATTAGATATTGTAATCAACTCCACCGCATTGAAATCCAAGCTTCTTCAAATACTGATCCATCCTTGAGTACCATGCTCTTGGTGCTTGTTTCAACCCATATAGTGCTTTCTTCAACCGAAAAAGCATTATTCTCATCTTCATGAATGAGAAAACCATCTGGCTGCTCAATGTACACCTCTTCTTCCAGAAACCCATTCGTAAATGAAGATTTGATGTCCATCTAGAACAATTTGAACTTTCTTTGCACTGCTATGGATAAAAATAATCTGATTGTCTCCAGCCTTACAACCGGTAAAAATGTCTCTTCAACATCTCTATTTGGGAGTATCCTTTGCACACTAGTCATGCTTTGTTTCAAATCATTGCGACATCTTCATTCATCTTGTTGCGAAAGACCTATTTAGTCTTAATGATGTTCTTATCTGCTGGCCTCAAAACAATCTCCCACATCTGATTATTTTATGAACTAGCAACAGTCACTTTTGCTCCCCCTGTGTTGCTTTATTTTTCAACCCTTTCATCATGAAATTTATCATTATTTCATTATTTAGTAGCATCAATTATTTCAACTACTTTTCTGAACTTATTGTTGAAACATTGTTGATAGTCTCTTGCAGCTTCTTGGTATCCTGAAAACTGTCAGCTAATACCACTTGTTAAAAAAAATAGATAAGCATGAGATGGATGATTATTGCTGCTTCTCCTTGTGTTTCTTTCTTCCCTCGATAAGAAACACCTGATTCAAGTCATCCAATTATTTCTTTGATGGATCTTGTATCTGATTTTGTTATTTAATGATCCCCCTATGTTATGCAACACTTCCTGGGGTTAGTTCCACTGTTTAGACCCAAAAAAATTCTTCTTATCCTACATCATTTATTCTAATATTTCACTCAGCATTGATCCATTAAAAAAATATCTAAGCCTACTGAGTTGGAAACTCCATGTAGGAAACAATAGATAATGTTAATAACACAATCTCTTCCTATTGTGCTATGTTCCTCCCTTTCTTATTCAACTTTGTTGCCTGATTTGATTCAAATAAAACTCTGAATCATATCACTTCTCCACCTTGCATCTTCAGATGCAACTTCTCCTTGAATCGAATCTCCCTAGAACCTGAAACATTTGAATCATTAGTTAACAGCATTTATATACATAGGGAGAGGGGGTGTTTCTGGAATCCTCAAGGTGAGGATTGTGGTTGATTCTGATGGGTCAACTCATTTATTCTTTCTTGTAGAGCATCACACTCCTTCCTCGCTTCTTCTAGCTACCTATCCAACTTCAACTGCTTTGGCCATATGACTAAGAATTCATTACCCACATGTTTAGTCTTTCTCTGATATATAGATTTTGCAGGCCTAACCTTTCTCAACATTTGGGGTTTAAACCCACTAGTACACATTTCCTTCTCTGAGGTTCCACCAAAATTCCATTTTCCTTGATTCCCTCTCTGAGCAGGAAACTTTCCACTGGTCATCCGCTCTTGCTTCTTCATCCATTGGAAGGATCTTCCTCTTTCATCCACTTCTTGTTGTGGCACACGACATGCAAATTTTTCAATTCATTATTTGTTTATTTTTCTTTTATCATATTTCTGAGTAACCACACTATTTTTCATTGGTGGTAGGTCCTCCACTGAACGAACATTCTTCTTACTCACAGTTGTAATGTTTCCTCCCATTTTCTTCCAGATTTTTTCATGTTATTTCTTAGAGGGCGGTTGTGAGTGTGACAGAGGAGGTGACAGATACACCTTCTGTTCATCTCCATGTAATTTCCCTGAGTCTCTAAGCCTATTCTTCAACTTACCACTTTCTCGTCCAATGCAAGATTTCTCATTATACATCACTAGAGTGAAGAATCTACTTTTCTACTCCTTTTCCTTTCTCGCTTTCTTCTTGCTGAAATTTCTTGCCAAATTCCCATAAACAGAACATATAAAACATCTTCTATTAAAAGAATACCGCATTTCATCATTTCTCAACCGAGATGTTGATGCATCTTGAGCTCTTCTTCTGATATTAAGCTCCCAAGCTTCCTAACACATACTCATTGTGTGTCCCTTTATTCCACAGTAATAGCATCTGATGAATGTTTTCCTCTGGGAGACTCTTCTCTCTGATTTCTTATAACGCTTCTTCTTATTCTCAGATTTAGTACAATTTCTATTTTCACAACATGAGATGTATTCCAGAGCCTCTGAACAAAAGCTTGATGTGTGGCCATGAATCCCACAGAAATAGCACATGTCGTCACTACTTCTTTTAACTGTCCTCTTAGGAATATCTTTCACACCGACGGGATTTTATCCACTTCTGGAATTGTTCTCGGATTGAATTCTATCATGCACGGGAGAAGAATCATCAAATCCAATCCCAATTTTTCCCAAACTATATGGTCTTTGAGCTAAGAAAATATGTTGTTGTTTCTCTTAAGAGATAGCATATTTGTTCTTCATTTTTTCATCACTTGTTGAAGGAAAATCAAATAGTAAGTGCAGTACATCCATCAACTTAGGTTTTCCTTTGTCTTTTGATATCTCCATTTCTTTCTTGAATGATTCTATCTCTTCCTCCAATTGTTGAATCTTTTTATCTCTTGATTCAAGTTGAGCATTGAGTTCTTTTCTGAGATTCTTCCTGCTACTCATCTCATCTTCCAGTTCTCTTGTGATCTTTTCTACCATGTCACTTTCCTCCTTCACTTTCAATTTTTCTTCTTCAATAGAATCAGAACAACATGCATTATCTTGTTGTAGCCTTTGATTCTTCTGAACTAGTTCAAATAGCTATGTAGCAAGATCAACGTTTATGAATTTCAAATTTTGAATCTCATCTAAGTTCAGATTCTTTCCCTTGACATCAACTTTTGATTTTTCTACCATTGTAGATCTTTTTCACAGTTCTTCGTCTTGAGAATCATTATTCTCCCTCAGATCAGTAGCTACAACAATAAGCCTTTGATTCAAACCTGTTATCTTGTTTATCTCAGTTTCTAGTGCTTAGATTTGAATATCTTTAGATTAAATTTCATCAGTGAATTTCTGATCCAGTTATTTCTCTTTGTGGACAACTTCCACTTTTCAACTTCTTAGTGTTTCTTCATCATCAGTAGTTCCAACATCACTTGGAATGTCAGGTTCTTCACTCATTCCTTCTGCATAATTGAATGAGTAAGTATTTTCACTATATGATATATCCAAATCATTATTCTTTTCACTACTTGATTCCTTTAACTGAATCACACTCTTTCCATTGACACTTCCACACTGGGGAATTTCACCAGACTTCTGATTCTTCTTTGAAGTTCTTCCTTTTTCCATGACACACCAAGATAAGAGCAGACTAGATAGTTAACTTAAGCAATCAACTTAAACAAGTCAGAAAAAACAAATCTGATAAAAGAAACCTTCCCTCTAATACCAACTGTTAGGACCAATTGGGACCTATATACCCTAAGAGGGGGGTGAATCAGGGTATGGATATTCTTTTTCAAAGTTCTTCCTACCCCACTGGATCTTGACCTCTTTATTACAAGGGTCACTTTTTTTGCACTTTTGTGTTTATTATGACCACTTCTTTTCTTCTTTATCTGATGATGATGCTTTAAATGAAATGCAAGGAAGCAAGCAGGCAGACACAGATAGTTTTACTTGGTTCACCCTCACTAGGCTACATCCAAGGAGAATACAACGACGATGTGTTGTTATACCAAATCCACTAAAGCTCACTGCCAATAATGTTTGGGATAGATCACTTTTATGCCTAGGCTCACAGCCTTTACAATGTTTAGGGTCAGCTCACTGCTTTCCCAAGGGTTATTCCCTGTTTCTCTCTCACTTGCTCACTGCTGATAGAAAGGATTACCTTCTTCATCTTCCTTGGCTCACCACACTTGGAAGGGGTCCACTCACAGTTTATACACTTGTAGGTCTCTTCATCATCACTAATGAATGCATCCTTCACTATATGTAGATCCTATGTTGAAGTTTAAATTTTATCCACTGATGAATACCACTTTACCACAGATGTTCTGGGCAATTTCTAACTTTCATGCAACCCTAGGGTGACTTTTGTGGCCCTTTAACTAGTGCATAACCTCTGCCTTCGTTAAGGAAAAAAAATTGCGCGCCACACTAGCACACCAAACTTGCGCACCACACAGCTTGTGTGGCACACTTGCGCGGTACACTTACACGTCACACTTTTCTCGCACACTTGCACGCCCCACTTACACGCCCACTGAACTTTCCCGTCACTTCCACATGCGTGATTAGAGCTTGGATTTTATCTATGTTTTGAGCTCGCTGATAAATTAGGAGAGTAGCCGTCTATTTATAGGCATTTTGAGGACTTGCGTGCCACACTTGCACACCATTTTAGGACTTGCGTGCCTCTTTCTTTCCTTTTTCATAATTTGATCTGATGATATTTGAAATATGACTTGCGCACCATACTTGCACGGTAGACTTGCGTGCCACACTTGCGCACCATTTTAGGACTTGCATGCCTCTTTCTTTCCATTGTCATATTTTTGATGTTCTGAATTCGAAAAATATCTGGCATACATCATTAGAAACCTCCTTAACACAAGAGTACAAATCCCTTTTCCAAAAACACTTTTACCCATTCTCTGAGAAAACCCCCTTTGTCCAGAAAAACCCCCCTTTTTCAACAGTTTGATTCATTGAGACTCGCTTTGTCAACAAACACAACATGGAGTCCTGCATTATCAACAAACACAATCATCTCAAAAATACTTCAATGATGCCTTGAGGGATTTTTTCCAAACACAATTCTCCTCACCATGGAAACTTTCTGCCCCCAGAAACTCACTCCAGAGTCTAATCAGAGAACAAAAATGAATACTACTCCTCAACCAAAGACTTTTTTCTCCCATTTCTCGTGCTTAGAATTACCATGCTGTAAAATAACTCAGACCAACGGTATGGACTTCCCCTGAAGCACTTTCTCCTAGGAATCCATAATCCGTATTGGACACTCAAACATATAAAAATCTAATTCCAGTTCCCACTCTTCCCCATTTAGAACATGAGATGGATATATATTATACTTTATCAACTACAAAACATGGAACAAATCATGAATTTATGTCAACTGAGAAGGAAAAGCTAACCGATATACCACTTTACCAACTCTCTCAGTAATCTAAAAAGGTATGACATACCTTGGTGTTAGATTCCCTTAATTACCCAAATAACGGTGAACCAGGTAAGGATCCACCTTCAAAAACACCTGATCACCCATAGAGAACTCCAAAGTTCAATGTCACAAATTGGAATAATACTTATGACGACTCTACACTGTCAATAACCATTGCATAGTCAACTAGAAATTTTTAGATGTTTCCTACATAAAGATTGGTCCCAACAATGAAGTCTTACCCACCTCATCCCAACATAAATGAGACTGACACAGTCAGCCATAAAGTGCCTCAAAGGGTTTCATTTATATTGAGGATCGGTAGTTATTGTTATAAAAAAACTCAACCAACCCCAAATGGTTATCCCACAAACCTTCAAAATTTTACACACATGCCCAAATCATGTCTTCTAAGATCTAATTCACCCACTCCATCTGAACATCCATTTGAGGATGGTATGTCATGATCAACTTGATCTGTGACCCCATTGACTTATTAAGGCCTTGTCAAAACAGAGAGGTAAAATAGGGGTCCCTATCTAAAATGATAGCTAACAACAAACCATGAAGCCTCACTATATCTTGCACATGAAATCAACATAATTCATCCTCCTTAACTGAATCCATGATTAGAATAAAATGAGATGACTTATTTAGATGTTAAATCACTATCCATATGGAATTACTACCATGGTTTGTATGTGGAAAGATAATGATGAAGTCTATAGTGACCTCATCCCACTTTTAGGTAGGAATGGATAATAGGTGAAGCAAACCATAGGGTCTCTGGTGCTCTTATTTAACCTTCTGACACATTTAACACCGAGATACAAAGTCATATATGTATCCTCTAATGCGAGGACACCAGAATTGATAACGCACATCGTAAAAAATCTTGGTGGTCCCAGGATGAATGACCCACTAATACTGGCGGCTATCCTACATCACCACCTTCCGCAACAATAATGGAACCACGAAGAAACCCCTAAAAAAAATATACCTCATGAGACAATAACCATTCACATGGTACCTCCCAACCATTTAAGAACTACATAAAATTCTAGTACAACTCATCACTCGGATTCTCTTACTGAATCAACTCCATAAGGGAAGGTGTCAACTGAACACCTGCTAAGAACACAGCTACACTATGCTTCTTAGCTTCCAGATACATTTGGGGAAACAATCCCCATCAAGATCCACTCATCACTGTACTCCTTCAATGATTTCACTAACACTTTTATACTCAAATCATCTTCTACCACATTACCTTTACCTGGGGTGTACATGATATCAAAATCGAACCCCTAAAGGTACTCAACCCAACAAAATTTCCTCAAATTTAGTTATTTCTAGGAGAATGTGTAATCCAAACTATTATAATCTGAATAAACCAGAAATTTCCCTCCAAAAAGATAATGTCTCCATGTATTTAATGCATAAATTACCACTACTAATTCCAAGTTATGGGTTGAGTAATTCTTTTCATATGGTCAGAGTTAGAGAGAACCATACACTACAACATGCTCATCCTGTATCATAACACACCCAAGACCCATACCTGCAACATCACAGTAGACCACAAACCCTTTCCTAGATTCTAGAAAGATCAGAATAGGTGTTGTAGTCAACCACCTCTTAAGCTTCTCAAAATATTTCTAACATTCTGACTTCCATTCAAACTTCACCCCTTTCCTGGTGAGTGTTGTCATGGGAAAAGAAAGCTGAGATAAATATCTAAAAAACTTCCAGTAATAACCTTCCGAGCCTGGAAAACTTCTAATATCGAAAACATTCTTTGGTTGTTCCCATGACATCACAGCACTGATCTTCTTTGGGTCCATCTAAACACCTTATTCTGAGACCACATGACCTAGAAACTTCACCTCCTTGGTCTGGAAGGTGCACTTGGAAAGATTTGAATAGAGGCAATGATCTTAAAGAGTGACCAATATAATACTCAAATGTCACTTATGATCCTCATAAGTCCTTGAATAGACCAGTATTTCATCCAAAAATAACATGATAAAAGAATCAAGATATGGATGGAACACCCTATTCATGAGTTCCATAAATACTGTTGGAGAATTCGTTAATCTGAAAGGCATGGCCAAGTACTCAAAATGGTTTCACTTGCTTTGGAAAGTTTTTTTAGGAATATTCACCTCTCTTATTCTAACATGGTGATACTTAGAACACAAATAAATCTTGGAGAACCAACTTTCCCACTTAAGCTAATCGAAAAGGTCATCAATATGGGGTAAGGGATACTTATTCTTGATTGTCACCTTATTCAGCTTCTAGAAATCAATATATAACCATAAAGATTCATAGGCCTTATATGAAAATAGGAATGGGGAGGCCCAATGTGAGACACTCTGGTGAATGAATCCTTTGGATTCCAAATAATTCATTTGTACCTATAATTCCTTCAAATCAGTGGGGAACATATGGTATGAGGGAAGAGACATCAGTTGTGTTCCCAATGATAAATGAATTATGAACTCCACATCCTACTCTAGAGGTAAACCTGAAAATTCATATGGAGATACCTCTGGGGACTCTTACACCATAGTAAGTAATCCACTCTAATAAATATTATCATTGTCCTCCAAAATGAGCAACGAGATCTGAAAAAAAAGATTGCTCAACTCAGGAAGTGTAGGTTGATCACGTCCTGAATGAGGATCCCATTTACCCTGAAAAACCTCGGTACTACCATAAAGTGCCATGAAACTCACTCGTTGTTGATAATAGTTGATGTGCACCTAAATGCACACCATCAAATCTATATTGAGGATCATGTCAAATATTTCCATCTCTAAAACCAAAAAAAAATCATTCCATCTTGACCCCTGACATGGTGAGTGTACAAGATGGACACCTAAAACCCTACTCTTGATTATTACCCAGTGAAATAACTAACTCCATCATATACGTTATAAGATCAATTAACAATTTCAACACATTCACTAGATGGGAAGAGATAAAATAAGCAGAGACACTAGTATAAAATAAGGTAACAACTAAAGATGATGCAATAATAATGGTACCTTAAACTATGATAGATTTTGCATCTGATTCCACTAGCATGAGGATTCTTTATCTATACTTGAGCCTGAGAAAGACCACTGGTATATGGATCCACTTTAGGATAACTCTGCCCTGAAAAGGATCGAACCCTATCGCCACAACCACTAAACTGAGAACCAGTTGTCCTGGATGGATCTGATTGGGATGACATTCGTTTGAATGCTATTAAACCTACTTCACTTTGATATGGAAATGTGGCTCTAAAAACTAGTGAAAGTTGTTCCCCATATGTCCAAACCTATAACAAGGTCTGGGTGGAGTTGAACATGCATACCACACATGTCCCGCCTTCCCACACTGATAGCATGGGACTGATCTGATGTTTGAAGACACTAATGAAGGCAGTCAGGAAGGATGGCCTGAACTACCACCTCCCTTCTTCTCCTGGTCATCTTAATTTCTGTTCTTATCAGATGAACTACCACTACCTTGACCCACTACCAATGCTACTCTATAGAAACTATACTTTCCACTATGGTTGATATCCACCATCAAATCATGATCAATCACCTTAGTATAAGTATTTAACTTGAACAAGAAGACTTGAGATCAGATATCTAGTCACAAGCCCATTTCAAACTTTTGAGCCTTTAGCTTCACATTGGAATCCTACTTGGTTGAGAACCAAACCAACTCAGCGAAGTGATTGGCATACTCCATCATGGTATGATCCCCTAGTGAAGATCCAAAAAAAAGGTCATGGTGAAGGCCAAGGTTCTCATGGTAATACTAATCATTGAAGATGATCTTGATATCTTTACAACTTATCTTCTTATGCTTTCCAACCTAGACCACTAACTCCCACCACCTCTAACTGGGACCTTACAACAACAAAAATCACACTTCACCTTCACTGCCTCAGGAGTGTCAATAAACCCAAACATCCTCTCTATTTTCTCAAGACACTCCTTTTCCTCCGAGGGATCCATGCTACCCTAGAAGTAAGGAGGCTTATTCTTTGTGAACTCATGAGCTTTCTCCTTTTCAGGACCTATTTTGACTTCCTTAACATGAGCAATACCAAATCCCACTTCCTATCCCAAAGCTTGGACAAGCTGAATCATGACTTCCACTAGTCTATGATCAATTGGTGATGGATAAATCTCTTTATCCTCTTCTCACGGTTTCATAGGAGGTCTTCGGGGATGCATCTTGCTACATCAAGAAACAAGCACAAGATAAACCATAAATACACTATTCTGAAAATTTTCAGCAACAACAACATATTGTAAACCATTCTATAAATAAAATCAAAACCATATCCATTACAATATCAAGCCCAAATCACTTCACATCCACCCAGTTTCCATGCACAGTCTGTAGCCTGCACATCTCACATGGAGCAGAAGTCAAAACAAATTCCCAAAATCATGGTGTCTCACGATATATCATGAGGTGTGTTGTTAATATACCCCAATCATAACTAGAACCTCAAGCCCTAATAATCTTAGATCTGATATATCCAACTATCCCAAATAACATAACCCAAAGAAAAGGCTAAAACCATACTCTGATAGCATTTTGTCATGAACCAAGCTGGAGTTCCATCCAACCCCACAGCCGAACCAACCCATGGAAAGGCCCGAAGGGTTTTATCGATCCCCACAGGCTGGAAACTAGTGCTTGGGTATCAAAAATTCACTTTTTGGAATGATTTCACCCAAGGTAATAAACCATAAACAATACTCAAATAAAATATAATGTGTAGATCAATATCCATAACCAAAAGAGATACAAAAATTCTAAGTTAAAAATTTTACAACTCTAACCAAAACCCAAAAATACCAAAATTGTAACACCCCAAGATTTCATAGTAAGTTATTTTCTTTAAATTCAATAGCTTGCGCTACACACAACACCGAGTTCGAGCGCACCGCAACTTACCAAACTAGCCGTTCAAAAGTGGTTATGAATAGTACTAACTGGATTTTGAATTTTATATACTCCGTATAATTTTAGATTATGTATTATGTGTTTCTTAGACATATTATAAGAACAAATTCAATTTTTCAGATAAAAATGTATTTTTCAAAAAAAATAAATTTTACCACCTTTTAATGGAGAACCCTTTTTAATCCAATATTTGACCCTTTTACATATTCATTTTGAAAAAATAAAATATTTATTTAGAATCAGGACATTAAAATTTACTTTGGATGAAATTTTTTTATTTTTCTAATAATATTCATTTTTTTATGAATAGTGAAAAATAATGTATTTTAATTCAAAATTACCTTTTAATCTAATTTTTTATATGGTAAGATTATATTTTAAATTGGTTTTGAAGTGTAATTAGATTATATTTTTACCCTTTAATCCAATTTTGTTCATTGGAATTAATTTCACTTTGAAATTATACATAAACAAGTGTCAATCTTTTGATAGTTATTGTTTCTTAAAAACACGCTAATTGTTTTGACAACGGGAATTAATTTTAAATTAATTACTCCAACTTTTATGTTTTGAATTTGGTAAAATAGAAATAATTTTTGAATTCATAATATCAAATATAGATTAGGCTGAATGTTTTTCATTTTTATAAAAAACATCAATTTTTGATGAATAGTGAAACCACTAAGTAGTGGTTAAAAATCCGACTTTTTCATTTAAATGAAATTTTTCCGCTTGTGTGAATTGAATTATGAAAATTTGAGATACATGGTTGCTATTAGTAAGTAAAATATGATTTAATAAGATGAATTTTTTTTTCAGTGAATAGTAACTTTTGTCTTTTATTTACCGCAGTTAAAGATAAATAGGGTAATTCAAGATAAAAAGAATATTATAATAATACAAAATTGCCTTAACACTTGTCCTAACCTTATTGGATGAGTCATGTCCGACTATAGGCATCCTTGGGTTGATTTTGGGACCCCATGGAGCCACTTAAAAATGATAATGACACTTTATTTTAATTAACATAAAGTAAAGACAAAAATGACATTAACAAATATCTTTTAGTATATCAATTTTTACATGGGGTTATATAAGTCATATTTTCGATTATAAATAATCATTGGAAATCTAAAAATATTTCCTACATTATGGTAATTTTTTTATAATTTTTCGACATCAAATAAATTAAATTATTTATGAAACAATAATGATGTAGTATTTACCTCATTAATAAATGATTTAAATAAATATGATTATTAATATTAAAATAATATAAAAAACCTGTACAATTATTATTATATGATTTTATTTATACCATGAGTAATCTTATATTCTACTTTAATTAGTTTTTGACCTTTATAAACCGAATATCACTATAAAATAAAATAATATTTTCACACTTTCCTAAAGAGATCCTCCTCCCCCTTATAAAAGGACACCACTTCTAACACATTCCACATACCTCTCAAGCCCCTTGGATCATCCAAACCATGCAAAAATAATCTCTCAAGATCCCCATATTCCTCTTAGAAGCCTTACCTTAGAAAGAAGGCACTTCAAGAAGTCCTTTTGGTTCAAACCAAAGGAAGTTACCCAAATTAAAGGTAAAGCTTCCTCTTAAATTCTTTTGTTTTATTTTGTTTTATTTTGTTTTATTTTACTTCTCCAACCCACTAAAAACTTTTTATTACTTTATTTTATAAAAACACCAGTATCCTCAATATACTAGGATGTTTTTATGAGAATTATATTAACTACACTTACACACACGTCCATCTAATGGGTGAAGAACATATTGTTTCTGTGCATGGCAAACTAACTCCTCACGAAACGATGATTGTTCGATTATCTCCTACCGCCTCTCATGGTGGTCATTAATATGGCACTTTATTTATATTTGATATATATATTATGTTTATTTTTTCTTTATGATTCTTTACTTTTCATTTATATCATTATTTTATGGTTTCCATTATGGGTAAAACGCGATAATTTCATTCAAGGAAGTCCGGACTACCGCCCCTCAAAATGATATGACTAATTAATGGATTATGTAGGACATATAAATGATAGAATTAATGATATTATATATGATATTATACTGTAATTATAATATACCTATGTATCATTATGTTTTTATTCCATTAAAATTCAAAATAGAAATGAAAGTAGCGTTCATGCGTACATACGACTTAACGTCTCCATGAACGGTACATTTTATTACTTATCTCTAAATGTTATGTACTATTATAAATAGATATATATATATATGGGATATATAATATATATATAATATATCTAAATCATGTATATAATTCTTGAGATAATTTACTTTTGACCACATGGGAAAATTCTAATTATAACAAGTTCATTTTTGACTCAAGTTCCGAACATCGACAAAATATCCAATATGAACCTAAATAATTAAATAATTGTTATAGAAAGGTAATAAGTGATATAAAAGTAATAATAAACTTGAAAATTTTTATTAATCAAGTATAAATTAACTTAAGTTTATTATTCAGGAAGAACAAGGAACATACAAGACAAGTCCGACTTGATTTAAGGGGTTTCTTATCTCAGTTTTAACTCCGTGATATTTCCATTGTTCACCACTTATTTATTGCATGTGGTGGATTGTGTACTACTATTTGATATATATTATCATTATTTTATTTATATTCATGGTATTATGTGATTCATTCGGTGGTTATTAACTTTTTTTCATATGACTCGATTGATTACAATGAAGTAAGGGTTTTTCATCTCACTTTTATTCCTGTGAGATTCATGCTATATTGGACACTATTTCATTTTGTGTGGAGTATGTACTGCCCCTGATTGTATTTTTTTTATAATATAATTTAATATATGGGTATTTAAATCTTCATTTTATGATACTTCTTTCATGGGGTGTATGTTTCATAAGTTACCAAATCGGTAAGGGAATTTCAAAGTTCAATTTCCACTCATTGGCCTTTACTCGTACTTCATTGATTATTTTACTCCATGATTATGTGTGGAATCACTATTTATTATTTGTGTAGTAATTTTCAATACCCTTTATGTGGATATACTTTTGATACACATAGTCACTCCATTTATAAATTCTCAAGTCATCGATATGAACTTGATAAGAGTAATTTTAACCCAATCTCCATTTATTGAGTTAAACATCTAATTAGTTGGTGTTGTTTTTACAAGAATATGTTTGAATGTACTCTGATTGATTTACATTTAATATCAAATCAAATTGAGTGTATTTATATTTTTCACACATAATTATGTCATTGATTTATCCTTAACCTATCGATATGGTCTTTATAAGAGATTTCATCTCAATTTACATTCCATTGAGACTTCTTTGTTGTTAAACACCAATTCACTTTTATATGGTGTATATAAAGTACTTTGACATAGTATATCATGAATCCCTTTATTCTCATGATATTATAATTTTTTTATTACCTAAATTATTTTTATTCAAGTGTCTCTCTTTTGATTAGGAACTCTAACTAAAATATCATTTTAAATGTTTTAAAGATTTATTATTCTAAATATTTCTCACTAATGTCCATGTTTTAAAAATGGTTTTATGGATTTATTTATATGGACATTAAAGTTTTAAAAATGAATTACTTTTAAAAGTTTCAAAGTGGTATGGGACACTTTGATTCAAAAATCTATTTTTAAATGGCTTCTTGACAAATAGTGTGACTTTTAAATGTTTTCAAGAAAAAGGGGGATATTTCTCTCAAATAGTTTTGATGATTATTTTCATCTATGTCAATATCCTTAATTATTCTTGATTGAGGTAAATATATGACAATAATATCTTCCATATTGTATTGAATGAGTTATGTTTGACTGTGGATGTGCTATTTTTTATACCAATCATGGTTTGTGGAAAAAGTATTGACATTTCGTATGATAGTTTTAATATGAATGTTTATTTTATGTTTCAAACTTTTCATATGAGGAATGAATTGGACGTAGTAAGTGATGGGTGGAGCCTGCTATAGCTCCGCGATACATCAGTAGGTCTCATGAGACAAATTAGTGTGTTGGCACAAGGCCTTGACAAAATCTTATTTGTAGTCTTGGCACAAGGCCTTGACTATGTGGTTATGATGTCTGGAATTATGCATTCCATTATTATGAGATTAGATATTGATATTTCATGTGGTTATTCAACTAGTAGAATAGTCATGACTATGTTTTATTATGGCATTATTTACTCATCTCATATTCCTTCCATAAATTTTTCATGTTTATATTTTTAAAGTCACGTGTTTTCAATAATTCATGATATCTAATGTTTATGTTATCTTCCATTGTATTGCTTACTATTACTGAGCATTTGAGCTCACCCCTTTCTCATGTTTCATTTTCCCAGGAAATGAAGAAGTTAGTAATGAGTGACTTTCAGGAATAATCTTGGAAGCTTGGATGTTTCTAATGGAATAAATTAGGGTTGTTTTTCTTTTCATGTTGTAGTGTTGAACTTATGTATATATCTTGTTTCCAAGACTACTAAACTGATCGGTCCTTCAGGACTTTATTCCTTTTAATCATGCCAATGTATTAAAATAATGCACTGGCTCCTAGATTCTGGGGTTGGGGCGTTATAGTTGGTATCAGAGAAAGTTTAGTACAAACCTTGGAAACTAGATTTAGATAAACTCTGATTAGAGCACATTACCCTAAGATATAATTTGAGAATTATTATAGAAGAACTTATTAGAATCTTGGTAAGGTAGAGATTTTTTGTATTTTCCAAGCAGTACATACTAGCAGGTATAGGCGGCTCTGGCACAGATGTACCTAGGAGTGAAAACTCCGACAAGGAGTTTCGGGCTCGACCCGGGGTATCTTGGTACACGACAATGGTCCTTGTTGCACTCTTGGTTACAACACTCCTGGGGGGGATATGCTTATGATAATTTACTTTATCTTTACAAACCAATTTGAAGGATTTTTAATATAAGATGAGAATAAATGACCTTCGTTAATCCTAAGGTGTTTTAAATTGAAAATAAGGTGTCATGATGTTCTCTAAATGATTTTATGACTAATATTACACACACAATTATTTCTGGTTTTAGTCAATGGCTGGATTCCAAGGAAGTCATAGTAACTTTGAGCATGATGTATAAGGTTTAATAGTGGTGTAAATGAGCAATAAAATGTAATTTTGACAGGCGTAAAATATATCGTGTTCATGCCGAATTATTTTTTAAAAAATATGATCAATAGCATATATATTAACCAACTCTCAGACTCAACAAGGAAGAGAAAAGTGGTGAATGATAAGAGATCTAGCAGTGAAGACCATGGAGAAAAGAAAGTTTATTTTCCGTCATGTAGGAAATGTGGAAGGAGACACCTAGAAAGGTGACTTAATGGAACAAAGAAATGCTTTATGTGTGGGAAAGAAGGACATAAAGTAAATAATTGTCGAGGAAAAATGAAGAGTACTATGGAAGAAAATAAAAATGATCCTAATAATCCATTTACAGTCATTTTCTGTAAATGTATGAGACCTGGCCATTACCCAAGTGAATTTCATATTCTATAGGATATCCTCTTGATCGAGGAAGAATCTATGTAGAAATAAATTGATGGAGAAATGTTTAAAATGTATTAGTGTTCTTTGTTGATGGTATTACTTTGGAAGACTTTTACCTTATATTTGTAACCCTGCAGTTCGTCATGTGAAAATGATATTTTAGGAAGAATTATCTTTTCTATTGTGGATATAGTTATAAATAACCATTTGGTTTTATATGATCGTTGAGTTTGATGAAATTACAAGTTATTAAATTTTGGAATGAAAATGCGAGGTATGAGATAACATTTGTGATGAAATTATGTTATAGTTATTTTGAGGAATCTATCTCATTTTGGGAATATAATAAAATTATATTGTTTTTGAAAAAGGACAACACGTAGACTGTGTGACAACCCGTCGTGTCGGACAAAGCTGCGGGAATCGAACCCACAACCATAGTGTGATTGGGATTTATCACCTACCACTGGACTTCGTGAAGTCCCTGGTTAGTGTGACTAATTTTTTTTGTTAAATGATTTTATTGATCAATAATAAGTTTATTTGGGATCTTATGTATTATCAAATGGACATCCTTAGTATAGGAAAATGATTTGGTGATTAAGTGATAAATGTGATTTTGGAAGATGTTCTCTCTATTGGGAATACTATATGCCTAAGGAAAATAGAATACTATGTGATTTCATTTGAAGAGTAAAGGTGTTTTTTTAACTATGTTTTTATTGTGGATTTATAGTGATTTGGTTTATTTATGGAAATAATTAACCTATCATAGAGAATATGTGATTATGTTAATTACTTTTTATTATGTGACTTTAAGAGTAGTCGATATTATTTGTAGATACAATTTAACGTGGAAAACTACGTAAGAAAATTCTTCTGAGTTTTGGGTTTCAATATTAGTTTGGATTATATTAAAATATTTTATGGACAATTGTTTATTGAGTGGTATTTATTGAACTTTGGGTATTGTTTGTTTAATTTTTGAAATTAAGATTAGTATTTCTTTCTCTAAAGTATTATTCTTTTTGCAGATCATCTGATCTTTTACTAACCATTTTGGTTTTGGTTATTCTCTAAAGAAAAGGGAAATATATATTTCCTCCATTGGGGATTATGTGATTCTATATAATTTGATTCTAGCACTTTAGGTGTGACCAATTCATCTTTAATATTCATCATTTGGAGTGAAAGATGAGTTTGTGGTAAGAATTAGATAAAGGATGAAACTCTACTTGTCAAGTATATTTTTGTTTTCTTATTCTATGAATAAATTAATTATTAAACTTTAGAGAAGGGATCCTAAAAACAAAAATGTGTTATCCTAATGCTTTATGTTTTGTTGAACATATGATATTTTAAATCGTCATAGATTGATGGGTTTGAGGCCATAAATTTTACACTTGTTTGTGATTGATGACCTCAATCGATCCCTATATATATTTACATTATTACTCCAATTATGTGTCTATAATTTCCACCAATGTTCTCCTAATATATATCATAATTTAGTGGTGACTTTTTCATCTTCTTTTACCTCTTATTAAGCTTAAATTGTATTAACCCAATTTCTGATGTGGGTTTTCCACAAAGGTATTTTTATATTTTTAACCTTTTATTTTCGAAGAACAATTTCAAATTGCGAGGACACAATCTATTGAAGGATGGTAGAATTTAACACCCCAATATTTCATTGTAAGTTATTTTCTTTAAATTCAATAGCTTGTGCTACACGCAACACCAAGTTCGAGCGCACCACGACTTACCAAACTAGCCGTTCAAAAGAAGTTATGATTAGTATTAATTGAATTTTGAATTTTATATACTCCATATAATTTTAACTTATATATTATGTGTTTCGTAGACATATTATAAAAACAAATTCAATTTTTCAGATAAAAATGTATTTTTCAAAAAAAATCAATTTTACCACCTTTTAATGGAGAACACATTTTAAATCCAATATTTGACCCTTTTACATATTAATTTTGACAAAATAAAATCATTCTTTAGAATAGGGACATCAAAATTTACTTTGGATGAAATTTTGGTATTTTTCTAATAATATTCATTTTTTTATGAATAGTGAGAAATAATGTATTTTAATTCAAAACCGCCTTTTAATCTAGTTTATTTATATGGTTATATTATATTTTAAATTGATTTTGAAGTGTAATTAGATTATATTTTTACCCTTTAATCCAATTTTGGTCATTGGAATTAATTTCACTTTGAAATTATACATAAACAAGTGTCAATCTTTTGATAGTTATTATTTCTTAAAAACACGCTATTTGTTTTGACAACAAGAATTAATTTAAATTAATTAATCCAAATTCTATATTTTGAATTTTGTAAAATAGAACTATTTTTGAATTATTAATATCAAATATAGCTTAGGCTGAATTTTTGGTATTTTTCTGAAAAACATCAATTTTTGATGAATAGTGAAACCACTAAGTATAGTTAAAAATCCGACTTTTTCATTTAAATGAAATTTTACCGCTTCTGTGAATTGAATTTAGAAAATATGAGATACATGGTTGTTATTAGTAAGTAAAATTTGGATCAATAAGATGAAAATAATTTTTGGTGAATAGCAACTTTTGACTTTTATTTACCACGATTAAAGGTAAATAGGGCAATTCATGGTAAAAAGAATATTATAATAATACAAAATTACCTTAACAATTGTCCTAACCTTATTGGATGAGTCATGGCCGACCATGGACATCCACGGGTCGATTTTGGGACCCCATGGAGCCACTTAAGAATGATAATGATACTTTATTTTAATTAACTTAAAGTAAAGACAAAAATGGCATTAACAAGTATCTTTTAGTATATAAATTTTTACATGAAGTTATATAAGTCATCATTTAGACTATAAATAATAATTGTAAAGATAAAAAGATTTCCTACATTATGGTAATTTTTTTATAATTTTTATACATCAAATAAATTAAATTATTCATGAAATAATAATGATGTAGTATTTACCTCATTAATAAATGATTTAAATAAATATGATTATTAATTTTAAACTAATATCCAAAACCTATCCAATTCTTATTGGATGATTTTATTTCGACCATGATTCATCTTGTATTAGACTTTAATTAGTTTTGTACCTTTATAAACCGAATATCACTATATAATAAAATATTATTTTCACACTTTCCTAAAGAGTCCCTCCTCCCCCTTATAAAAGGACACCACTTATAACCCATTCCACACACCTCTAAAGACCCTTGTATCATCCAAACCCTGAAAAAATAATCTCACAAGATCCCCCTCTTCCTCCTAGAAGCTTTACCTTAGGCATAAGGCACTTCAATAAGTACATTTGGTTCAAACCAAAGGAAGTTACTTAAATTAATGGTAATGATTTCTCTTAAATTCTTTTGTTTTATTTTGTTTTTTTAGTTCTCCAACCCCATAAACACTTTTTATTACTTTATTTTATAAAAACACCAGTATCCTCAATATACTAGGATTTTTTTATGAGAATTATTCGAACTACTCTTACACACACCTCCATCAAATGGGTGAAGAACATAATGTTTCTGTGGATGGAAATATAATGCCTCACAAAATGATGATTGTTAGATTATCTCCTACAGCCTATCATGGTGGCCATTAATATGGAAATTTATTTATATATGATATATATATTATGTTTATTTTGTCTTTATTCTTCTTTATTTTCCATTTATATAATTATTTTATGATTTCCATTACGGGTAAAATGCGATAATTTCATTCGAGGAAGTGCGGACTACCGCCCCCTAAAAATGATATGACTCGTTAATGCCTTATGTGGGACATATAAAAGATGTAATTAATGATATTATATACTATATTATACTGGAATTATAATATACCTATGTATAATTATGTTTTAATTCCATTAAAATACAAAATAGAAATGAAAGTAGCGTTCATGCGTACGTACGGCTTACCGTCTCCATAAACGGTACATTTCATTTCTTATCTCCAAATGTTGTGTACTGTTATAAATAGATATATATATATATATACAGGATATATAATATATATATGATATCTAAATCATGTATATCATTCTGGAGATAATGGACTTTTGACCACATGAAAAAATTGTAATTATAACAAGTTCATTTTTCACTCAAGTTCCGAACATGGATAAAATATCCAATATGAACTAAAATAATTAACTAATTGTTATAACAAGGTAATAAGTGATATAAATGGAATAATAAACTTGAAAAAATTTCTTAATCAAGTATAAATTAACTTAAGTTTATTATTCATGAAGAACAAGGAACATACAAGACAATTCGGACTTGATCTAAGGGGTTTCTTATCTCACTTTTAATTCCATGAGATTTCCATTGTTCGCCACTTATTTAGTGCATGTGGTGGATTTTTTACTGACATTTGATGTATATTATCATGATTCTCTTTATATTCATGGTATTCTATGATTCATTTTGTGGTTATTAACTTTTTTTCATACGACTCGATTGATTACAACGAAGTAAGGGTTTTTCATCTCACTTTTATTCCCGTGGGATTCATGCTATATCGGCCACTATTTCCTTTTATGTGGAGTATATACTGCCCCTTATTGTATTATTTTTATAATATAATTTAATTTATGGGTATTTACATCTAAATTTTATGATACTTATTTCATGGGGTGTATGTTTCAGAAGTTACCAAATCAATAAGGGAATTTCAAAGTTCAATTTCCACTCATTGGCCTTTACACATACTTCTTTTATTATTTTACTCCATGATTATATGTGGAATCACTATTTATTATTTTTTTAGTGATCTTCACTCCCCTTTATGTGGATATACTTTTGATACACATAATCACTCCATTGATAAATTCTCAAGTCATCGATATGAGCTTGATAAGAGTAATTTTAACTCAATCTCTATTTATTGAGTTAAACATCCAATTCCTTGGTGTTATTTTTACAAGAATATGTGTGAATGTCCTATGATTAATTTACACTGAATATCCAATCATATTTATTGTATTTATATTCATTACGCATAATTATGTTGTTGATTTATCCTTAACCTAAGGATACTGTCTTTATAAGATATTTCATCTCAATTTACATTCCATTGAGACTTCTTTGTTGTTATAAACCAATTCACTTTTATATGGTGTATATAATGTAATTTGACATAGTATATCATGAATACCTTTATTATCATGATATTATAATGTTTTTATTACCTTAATTATTTGTATTCAGGTGTCTCTATTTTTGGTTAGGAACTCTAACTAAAATATCATTTTAAATGTTTTAAATATTTATTATTCTAAATCATTCTCATTAATGTCCATGTTTTAAAAATGGTTTTAAGGATTTATTTATATGGAAATTTAAGTTTTAAAATTAAAGTTACTTTTAAAAGTTTCAAAGTGGTATGGGACACTTTGATTCAAAAATCTATTTTAAAATGGCTTCTTGATAAATAGTGTGACTTTTAAATGTTTTCAAGAAAAAGGGGGATATTTCTCTCAAATAGTTTTGATGATTATTTTAATCTATGGCAATATCCTTCATTATTCTCTATTGAGGTAAATCTATTACAATAAAATCTTCTATATTGAATTGAATGAGTTATGTTTTACTGTGGATGTGCTATTTTTTATACCATTCACGGTTTGTGGATAAAGTATTGACATTTCGAATGCTAGTTTTAATAAGAATGTTTATGTTATGTTTAAAAATTTTCATATGAGGAATGAATTGGAGTTAGTAAGTGAATGGTGGATCCAACTATAGCTCCTCGATGCATCGGTAGGTCTCATGAGACAAACTAGTGTCTTGGCACATGGCCTTGACAAAATCTTATTTGTAGTCTTGGCACAAGGCCTTGACTATGTGGTTTTGATGTCCGGAATTATGCATTCCATAATTATGACATTAGATATTGATACTTCATGTGGTTATTTGACTAGTAGAATACCCATGACTATGTTTTATTATGGAAATATTTACTCAGCTCATATTCCTGCCATAAAGTGTTCATGTTTATTATTTGTAAAGTCATGTGTTTTAAATTATTCACCTTGGCTAATGTTTATGTTATCTTCCACTATATTTCTTACTCTTACAGATCGTTTGAGCTCACCCCTTTCTCATGTTTTAATTTCCCAGGAAATGAAGAAGTTAGTTATGAATGACTTCCAGGAATAATCTTGGAAGCTTGGATGTTTCTAATGGAATAAATTAGTGTTGTTTTTCTTTTCAAGTTGTAGTGTTAAACTTATGTATATATCTTGTTTCCAAGACTACTAAACTGATTGGTCCTTTGGGACTTTATTCCTTGTAATCATGCTAATGTATTAAAATAATGCACCGACTCCTGGATTCTGGGGTTGGGGCATTACAAAAATAGGGAGGGGAACCGACTACACAACCCAAAAACCTCCATGAAACAAGAGGGCCATCACCATCAAGCCATCTCCACCAACACCTACAAGAAATGACCACTAACAACCACATCCACCATCACCACCAAAAAACATCTTACCTTTACCCAAGTCATACATAACAAAGTCAACATGCACCCAAGCCTGTTTGTAGGGTGTGATCCAAATCCCATTAGGATGCCACCCAAAAGAAAGATTCCATTCCATAACATTAGAAGAAAAATTAACATTCAAGTTTTATGAAAAATAATATAAGTGACTTTAAGGAAATATTTTAAGGAAACATTTTATATAAATCATTCTCAAATGAAACATTCTTTGTAATTATAAAGAAAACAATATCCAATGTAAGTAGACGGTGATCACCACATCACAAGAGAGAACCATGTCATGGGAAATCCCTATAGCTACTAGCACTATTGGGGCCCTAGTAACCTCTTATCTCGATAAAACATGGTATATCAACCATAACCCATAGTGCTCTCATGCACGAGCCACTAGAGAGGAATCTATCCAAAGTTATAGCAGTCTCCAATCATCATCATAATTTAGTTAGTGTTGTAGTGTCAATACTATTAGAAGAAACCGGACATCAACCCCATCAATCCAACTAGAATAGTATTTCTAGTCCACCCAAATAGATACCTAGGATTCCCTTTGTGCTCAATTTTCCATTTCACATGCCACAAAAATCGCCACTTTCATATATACACATAAAACATCAAAATACACATGAGAACCCACATTTTTCACAGTAAAACCCTCTTTCAAAACAATACAAACACCAAAACCATTTGGAAACCCACTCCGCACCACTTATACAATTTATAAAACACATTTAAGAATCACAATAAGGAAGCTTGCATGTATCAAAATCAATTTATTTTAGAAAATGATCTTTCAACCCATACAACCTTAAAAATGTTTGGAAACACATTTCACACCACACACATAATCCATATATAACATTCAAGAAGTAAATAAAGCATACCAAAATCATCCAATAATGCTAAACACATGGAATCACCTACCTCAGGCTTGGAAACTTCCGAAATTCAGTGGAAAACCACAATCGCACCTCAAGAGGACCCTATAAAGGCAATAATGAACCAAAAACATCAAGAATTTACCCAACATCTCAAGATTATACCCTTATTAGGTCAAATAGTCTTCTAGAGAAAGGGAAACTCAAATAATAGGGAAGAAGAACCTTATAAGAAGGAAGAAATCAATAGATAAGGGACTTACATGATGATTTCTTGAATATCTACACCAAATCCACCCAAAAATTAGAGTTCAAGGGATCCAAGAGGGATAGGAGGAAGCTATTATGGATGATAATATCATATGATTCTAATTAGGGGTTGTTTGGGGTTAAATTTAGGGATGGTTAGAAAGGTAAATTTCCAATTTTAATGACCTGGACAACCTACACAGTTAGCCTGCATGGTTTTCCAAACCTTGTGGTCTCTTCTGCCCAAGAGGAAACTAGTCGCACAGTTTTTAGGGGAGGGTGAATGCCTATGTGGCAAGTCATGTGGCCTGGATAGTGCCACTATCTAAGGCGTATGGTTTCTCCTGGGCTGGCGCATAGTTTCCCTCTAATTGTGTACCTACTGTGTGCCACCTACTATAGGGTCCAAAACTCCATTTTTCTATAAAAAATCCAATTTAAACCGAGGAATAAATATAAGACCAAATATAAGAAAAATAATACCTCAAAATAAAATCATAGATGTGACATTTGTAATATCCTTATAAAACTTTAGGATGTTTACTTGAGATACATAATGTGTTTTTCTTGATGTAATTTTGGTTATATCCATGAAAAACTCTTTTCATCCAAACACATGATGTTATGATATAATAGATTTATATCATACTATAACTCACATGATACTCATTTTTCATTATATTTGGCATATTTTTATGGGGTAATGCTTCTATTTACGAAGTATGTCTTGAAAAAATATATAAGTATCTACAATATATTTTAGTCTCAACATTAATGCTTATTTTTACTTTCATCATGAATTTTATGTGTATAAGGAAATCTGAATTTAGGAATTACTTCACATTATATTTTATTAATCAATGTTAACATATAAAACTAAACATTTATCCTATTTAGTAATATCATAACTCTGATATGAATAAAGAAATGTGTATTTATGAATTACTCCACACTGCATTATAATGATCGATGAATGCTTGGTCAAGATATTCTTCGACACGTAGGCCCGAAGCTACTCATTTCTTCTAACTATGAATATACCTTAATTCAATTTTATATTCCTTAAACACTTAAAGGAATCATTATGAATTGTATTTACTATTAGCCTAACCTTTGAATAGTTCATGCCCTCTAGCTAAACTAATTCTGAAAGTCTTATGGACAACCTTTATTTCTAAAGGTTTCTTTATCTAAAACTAAGTAAGTAATTTTTTTATTATACCTTAAATATTTAAATCCAAAGATTTTAAATACCATAAAAGTTATATCATTGACGATTACTTTTATATTTACTTGATAAATAACTATCTTGGAACATCTAAGTATAAATGAGTCTTAATTGTTTATATTCATTGTGTATTCCCAATGATTCATGTATTGTTGAACTATTAGTTGTGTATAAAATAATATAAACAACATTTATTCCTAAATGTTTTGGTAGAATTCAATACATAATTATAGTTTTTAATAAGAACTATTCTCTTGGTAATAAAAGTGTTTTCTTCTCACCCCTGATGTAGGTATCATCCTTCCTCTGTTTCTTGGAGAACACACCTTTAATTTTGGTAATGTTCCTTGAATTCCTTGGTCCCAATATTTAGAAAAAAATATATTTAAGGACATGTTTCATCTAATACCCAAGGTGCATAAATGAAACATAACATTTAATGATGAATATACCTAAAGTGTAAGCTTTTGATTACTTCTTCTTCAAATCATTTCAATTTCTATTCCAGTGACCTATTTTGACACATGAAAAGCAAGTAGCCTCTTGTTCAATTATCTCCCTCTTTGTCTTTAGTTTCTTAGAAAGATGTTGTGAAGGAGACTTTGGAAATTTACTTTCAATTGACTTTTCAACCTTTTCTCCTTGTTGTTCACCAAAAGAGTTAAAGATTTATCCTTCTTTAAATTATCATCAACTTGGGGAACCCATTCCAAAAGATAACGAAGTTGTTTCCTCAAACTATTCATTTGATAGTTCTAAATAAAACTAGAGAAATTGGGTGGTGGGGATTAGAGAATTAGGTGAAATGAAAGTTCCTAATTCTACTTGAATCCAAATTCTTATATTCATTCAATGTACTTTATCATCTTGAGTACATGAGGACCAACTTGAGTTCCATCTGTCAAACTATAAATGATTAGTTTGGTCATTATCTCATTGATTTCTCACTTCACTTTCTCCTTGAAAACTTCTTGGATATGAGACAGCATGATATATACATTCATTTCCTTATATTGTATTTACAACTATTTGGACATTGATGTCATTATTATGATATAAACATGAAATTCATCATCCACGAGTCTCTTGTAAGCACCTTTCTCATCCTGACTGACTTCTAGAGGAGGTTGATCAGGTAGTGGGGACTACAACACATATAATTTCCTTTTATACTGTAGTAATATGCGCAAGCGCCTCTACCACTCTTAGACATTTGTGCTTGTGAGGAAATGATTTGTGCCCAATATAGATCGTGCTATATCTATGGTATTACTTGTTATTTCCTACAAAATAAATTCTAGCATATTAGTAATTTTTATCTTGATTATCGATTAAAAACTATCGATTAATTTAATCAATAAATATGTCCCTCTATTTTATCGAATCCTAGTATCCCTCACTACTAATCTCCGAATACTCAGTCGCTAGAGTATTCTAGTGAAAAAGATCCCTGAAACCTCTCCAAATAGTCTTGGCTATAGTTATCTCACTACTTAAAGAGTTTCAAGGTAGGTGTTTGACTAACCAATGACATTAACTCAGGACTTCTTGAACACCTGAGTGAAGTCCCAGCTTCTAGAAGTCATAAACATGATTTACTAAACGTTTTTCCTCTAAAGATGTAACAAGATAGTTATGACTACTTTTTTGTTGTCATCTTTAATTAAGTCCAATAATCACTCTCATAAGAACTCCCCTGTAGTAGGAGGCAACCCCAACTAGGGCTGATGATCACCATGTAGACTAGGATTTATTTAAATTTAAACAATGAAAGGTTTTTGAATTAATATTACTTTGAGGGGATTTTATTATATCTCGGCAAATGAATCCATTTTTTATACAATATGCATGTACTATATGATGCACTCGTAACATTCGATGTAGAAAATAAAAGAAACATTAATATCATCTTAATTTAATTTAATTTGTGCATTTTGTTTATTATTTAATGTGATCGTGTAAGCTTTCATGGGGTGACACAGTGGAAGTCACGCGATGGTGGCCGAGCAAGGTGGGCCTCACAACGGTTAGAAGATCGTGGTGGTGTGGCACTCAATGATATATGTGGATAAGTGTTGCTAGAGTGGGTGTGATTTGGGGTTACAGAAGATGAGCCAAAAGGGTACAGCAATGCACCAATTGATGATGGTGAGGATAGTGTAGAGGGGCTGGCAAGTAGGGGCACACAGTTTTGGTCCCATTTTTTCACTTCTTTTAATTAGTTTCACTGGTAAGCACTGTAGCCCTTTTGATTTTTTGTCTTTTGGCTTCTTTGACAAGCCCGTCAGCTGCCACATTTTCTTTCTTAAACAAATTAAATTTTATTTGGGTATTATAAGACCCGTGACCCAGTGCCCCCTTTTGATTATTTTATTTTATTATATTTTTTTCCAAGCCTATGGATGTTAGGATGATTGAAAAAAAAGTCCTCTTTTTCCATCCATAAATCGGTGGAAGATTGGTCCGCTAAGATATACAATTCCGACAGACTGAAAATTGGTCGGAGTTCTTATAATTATCCTATATCGAAACCGACCATCCACCTTTGAGTATAATACAACATAAAAAATTTGTGTGTGTGTTCTTTATAATAAGACCCGCAAAATACTGATTTTGATCTGTATTAAAATTTACAGATGACCGTAACTTGGCCGTTTGATATCAAGTTAAAATGTCTTTTGTGGCATTAAGGATCATAGTGATGCCCTCTACATGTATTTATTGAAATTTTATTTTTTTTCTTTAGCATAAAACATCATGTGATTGTGTTGATACTAATTGTTGGTATTGGGCGTGCAGTAAAAGCCCAAAAAATTGGGAATATTAAATTTTTCACCCACGATCGGTGTAGCTACATCGTCACTAGAGAAGTGCTTCCCAGTTCCAACCCAAGGATGTTTGTGTTAAAGAATTAAGCATAAAAATTTGAAGAATAACTTTTTCGATCTAAAGTCATGTTCGAGAATAGCTCATCGTTGGGGATCGTAGCTTGAAGGATCCGACATCAAATCACTCTAGATCATCAACACACACTCCAAAATCCAACTAGAACATCGATCTTTGATCACTGGGTGTTAGTGTAAAGAATCGAAGCAGCCTTCAATGTTGACATGATCACAAGATCATCGATTCTTTGATTTCGGAGGGATTTCATGGATTGGGGTGTTCAAATATCTCTCTTCTATCTCTAGAACTTGATAGTGAGGGAATAGAATCTCTCAAACTTTGAGCTATGAATAGTGTAATGAATTTGAGTCTCTCATGGAATATATAGATAAGTTTAATCTTATGAAAATAACCCTCTATCCCCTGAATAAACTTAACCTTCTAATTATGTCCTCAATGACAAGTACATTACTACAAAATAGGTGTTTAATAGCACTGGAATTTATCAGCACTAGAAAAAATCAAAGATAAATGGCATCTTTATAAATGCTAAAAAACGCTGATAAATTTAACCTTTTATCAACACTTTTTTTAGTGCTGATAAAGTCCCCTTTTATTAGTGCTTTATTTTAAGCATTCATAAAGGTTAAACTTTATCAGCGCTTTATTTTTATCACTGATAATGGATGCCCTTTGTCAATGCTATATTTTTAGCACTCATAAAGGAATCCTTTATCGATGATTTTTTAGCACTGAAAAGTATCCAAATAAATAAAATGGAATAATTAAATAAAAAAATAATAATAGATGGGTTTATTAAAAATAATATTACAAATTTTATTAAGTAAATAATTATTGATAAAAATGAATAAATTGATTATATGATATATAAATTATAAAAACTTATAAATAATATGAATTAGATATATAGATATATGCAAAATGAAAATGAAACAAATTCAAAATAAAAATAAGTAAATTGAGAAAAATATTAAACATTTTATTAATTAGATGATTATTGATAATGTTAAAAAAATAGTATATAATAAATATATAGATATATATATATTAATTTATATAAATATTATTTATGCTTTACATTAAGTAGTAATGTATTTAGTGAATAATGGTTTATAATTTAAAATTAATATGAATTAAAAATACTAACTAATTGCATCGAGTAATGGACATTATTGAATTTCGTTTAATTTTTCAATTTTTAACATAGATCAAATGTATTATATTGATTTCACATATACATAATTAATGCATTTTTATATTCATATGCACACACAAAAATATATTTCTTAAAATTTAATTAATTTAGATTATTTATTTTATATATATGTATTTATGATGTTTTAATATTTTTAATATGTATTCATCTTTATTTAAATATATATTCATTTTTTAACAAGTTATATTAATCAAACTTATCCAAATTTTTAGTATACTGTACTCATTTTTAATTAATCAATTTTACTCATTTTCAACATAAATGGACTTAAGATTAAATATTCATTAATAATTTTAAAAATGCATTTGTTAAAAAATATTCAGAAATAAATATATTTATAAATGTATATTTACCATTTTTAAACATTTATAATTATAAATAAATAAATATTTTTTAAAAAAATATTTATATAATTATAAATAAATAATTATAAAATTATAATAAATTTTTTAAAATATTAAATATATTTACTATGTTTATCTAAATATATATATATAATTATATAAATATATATATATAATTATATAAATATATATAATGATATAAATAATATTTTTTTAAGAAGTATTTATATAATTATAAATAAATAATTCTAAAATTATAATAAATTTTTTTAAATAATGAATATATTTACTATGTTTTCTATATATATATATATAATTATATATAATGATAAAAATATTAATTTTTAAAAAAGTATTTAAATAATTATAAATAATTAATTATATATTCAAAGAATTATAATATTATTATTTTATAAAAAGTATTATTATAAGTATTATAATTATATATTATAATTATATATAATAATTATATTTTAAAAAAAATTAAAAAAAGTATTATAAGTATTTATCAGTGCTTATTAACTTAGTGCAAATAAAAGGTATCTTTATCAATGGTTTTTTAAAGCGTTGATAAAAGTGTCACGGTCTATTTTAAGAACCTTAATCATTGCGAACTATTTCATGATATTTGAAGATCTCTACGGAAGTGACCTGCTGACGACACTCTTTATTACCGAATCCAAGCTCAAATCTAGGCTAGAATCAGATCTGCAACTATTCAAAGGCTCAAATCCAAGTCTCGAGCAATTCAAGGGTTGAACGCAGCCACGGCTCGAACGAAATATAGGTTTTTTGATATCACTAATTTCCTATGGTTATCCATTGAACCTTCTCATCCCACATATGTGTATCCCAAAAAATCTAGTTGCATTATCCTATAATAAAACAACCCAATATTCAATTTTTTTAGATATATAGAAGTATCGTGTTCATCGATATCATGTGGGTCTCCTTGGGACAACATTGGTATTGTGCGACTTGAAATATGTCAAACCCAATGTTATATCATGTTGTTTTGAGGTATAATAGGATCCCAATACATATATTCCATGACATCTACCTCTTTTCAATCGTCAAATTTTGAAAAATTCATCCATATAGCGGTCGATGTTGTCATTGGTTTGGAATACTACATTGAAAATCACGTGGATGATGAAATATCTCACATAATTAAGGTCTTATATTATGTCATGAAACAATTGACAATGAGAGGGTTTACTAAGGAGAAAATGAAATATAGGGTTATCCCCTTCTATTTGAAAGGTAATTCGAGAAGTTGTTTCCAAAAAATGGATGATGAAATATCTAACACATGGGAACAACTATATAATTATCTTTTCATGAAATTTTTTCCTAGGATAATAAGCACTGAAATATGGTGTAAAATTAATGGATTTATTTAGGGTGACTATGAACTATTTCATGAGGCTGTATATATTTAGGGGTTACTTATGAAATGTAACAATCAAAGGATTCTTATGAATCTGTAAAATCAGATGATAAAAAAATTATATATGTTTTATTTATCTTCTTATTTATTTAAATACTTCTTGAAAAAATATAATGTTTTTAGTTTTTATTATTGAAATATTTCAATTTGAATTTAAATAATATGACTTAAATTCTATAAAAAGAAAAATCAAATAGTTTTAAGGTTCTATAATCCTTGGACTATATTACATAAGAAAAATTGATTTTGAGATAAAATTTTATTGATATTTTGATTTTGGTTGTTGAAATATAGTTATAAAATAAACAAATAGAATTAGCTAATTTCTAGGAAAAATCCCAGCATCATGGTGTTTTAAGAAACAAAATATTGTTTCATTACATGGTCCAAAAGAAGAGTACATTGTTGATAGAATTTATTATTCTCAATCCTTTAGGATTGATCAAAAATTTTCTAAATTTGATAGTTTATTTGACAAGTAACTCATTTAATGAGATTTTTTTTATTATTTAAATTTTAAAGAATATTTTAATTCATTCAATAATAAATCTTATATTTCTAGATTTAACTAATTTTGATAAAATAAAATATTAATAGTGATTGATGTAAATTTAATAAATAAGTTTTAATAGAATCTATTTTGTTGAAATAAAAATTATTTTTCATGAATAAAATCATTACACCTCTAAAATCCCACTTCAAGTCAACTTTATTAGTTTGGATTTAATAAATTAATTACATGCTATATTCACTATGGATTCTTAATTCTATTGAATTTTATGGTTTACTAACATAAACTTAAATCCATTTTTTAGGTCCTAGTGGTAATATGATGCCCCGTATATGTGACTATCTCAATTAAATGACATAAAAAATGTTTCATTGAAATACATTACGATAGCCTTTTATGTTAAGAGTTTTACATAATATAGACAAAAAATTAACTAAAAAAATCATGTATTTTTAAACTAAAGGACATTTTTTTAACAATATATACAAAAACATGATCCATAAGAAGCCTCTATTGTTCTTATTTTTGTCAGGCTCCTCATGTCACATTGTTCTTATTCAAATGAAGCTCCTCATGCATAGATTTGATCCAATTATCATCCTTTTCAGCCTCCCCAAATGATTTGGGCACTTGTTGGGGAAAAATGAGGTTTTTTTAGAGACTTACTCCTTCAAGTTTCCACCGAAACTTTTTTATCACCAATGAAATCTTATTCATTGATTTCAGCCTTGCATTTATTTCTTAAAATTGATAAAAATATAGCCATCTTTTAAATGATAACCCACTCATTAATAATTCTTAAAAATCACTTCATTTCTTTTATCACACATCTAATAAACACTATGTATCTTTTAATTTAATCCATCTAAAAACATATCATTCTTTAACATTGCATTTTGGTTCCACCTTTAGGAATCTCATATTAACATCCATGCAATTCTCACAAATGGGAGACATTCACATTTGATAATGAATATCTTATGTGTACTTATTTATTTATTATACAAATGAATATTTTATTAACCTAATAAGATATCATTACCTTCTCTCAAATGATTCAAAGTTTCTATCTAATGCATCTTATTTTCTCTCCATCCTCCTCACTCATTGATTTATTGTTTGACGAGATCTATTTTAATTTTTTTTATTATCATTCTTGCTTTATCATCGGCATATCCCTATGGTAAACAATGTTTTCACAGTAAAATAATTATCCATAGAATTAATGTATTGTTTCATATTTATGCTTAACTTATTTCTTTTCAGTAATTACTCATATAATAATTATTTTCTTGTACAAGTAGATTCTATTGTTTGAGTTGGGTTGGTTTGTTCAAAGCTGCTCATGCTTGTGAGAGATTGAACATCGAGCCTGCAACTGAGATAATGAAAAAAAGTAAATGCATCAAGAATGTATAAAAACATCAGGAAAAGGTGAATTCCTACTAATTATTTAATTAATTTTTTCATCATTTTATCTACTATTTGTAAGTTAATTTACTTATCATTTTTATCTAATGCTTATTTAATTTTTTTCACATATCTTTTGGGAATTCGTATTTTGATTTGAACTACCTACAACAAGCCAAAGAAGAGATAAAATAGATCTTTGTTCCAATTTTACCATGTTTTACATTTTATATCCTTTCATTTTCAACCTTTCAATACTACATATTGATTCAATATTATTAGGTAAAAAAACCTTTCTCATTGTTGAAAGTCTCTTCTCTTCTCACTGTCAATAACGAGAAAGGTTTTTTAGATAAGAACATCAAGTCAATATGTTGTGTTGGTAGTTCAACGTAGAAAGGAAATTTAAATGTGGTAATATTTAAAGTTAATATTTTTTAGACTTTGGGACATGTAGGAATCGACCACACCTCAATATCACACATAGTGTGACCGGTATGACTCCAAGTGTTTCTTTTTATTTAAAGTTGACATTAATTGAAGTAAAAAAGTAAAACTGGCATACTCAAAACTGATAAAACATATTATTATTATTTTGATACTTTAGGTAAATGATTTAAAATTAATTTAAGATTTTTAGGAATTAGTCTCAGCTCAATTCGACACATTGTGTGACTATTATGACTCAATGTGTCAGTTATCAGTTTTAAATCGACAGTTTAGTTCAAACAAATTCACTCACTAAAAACAAAGAAAACGTACTCAAATTTTATTGATAATTTAGTAAATAGATTCATAAGTAATTTTTTATGTGTAGGAATTTTTCTCACATCAAACTGATACACAATATGGTCATTATAGTTCAAAGGGCATGTTTCCAGTTTAAAATGACATTTTTGTAAAAAAAACAAGTGACGTACTCAAAACCAAGAAAACACATTCATATTATTTTTATAAATTAGGAAAATGATACATAATTAATTTGAGATGATTAGGAATCAACTATACCTCAATATGATCCACTGTGTGGCCGATATAATTCCAAGTGCATCTTTTTATTTAAAAATGATATCAATTTTAATAAAAAGGAAAAATGACCTACTAAAAACCAATAAAATTCATTAAGATTGTTTTTATACCTTATTAAAATGATCCATAATTCATTTTAAACAAGTATTAATCATTCTTACCTCAATCCGATGCACGGTGTGTCTGGTATGACTCAAAGTGCGTCTTTTTATTTAAAGATGACATCAATTTTAATAAAAAGGACAACTAATCTACTCAAAACTGAGAAAATGCATTCATACTATTTGTATAATTTATTAAAACGATTCATAAGTCATTAAATACATATAGGAATTAGTTTAAATGATTAAATTGCATCTTTTGTTTTAGTTTTACCCCAATCTAATGCATGTTGTGACCAGTATGACTCTAAGTGTGTCTTTTTATTTAAAAATGACATCAATTTTAATAAAAAGGACAACTGACCTACTCAAAACTAAGAAAATTTATTCATGTTGTTTTGATACTTTAGTAAAACAATACATATGTCATTTTAGATGTGTAGGAATCAGTCATATCTCAATTCGATGCACGGTGTGATCAGTATGACTCCGAGTGCCTCTTTTTATTTAAAAATGACATCAATTTTAATAAAAAGGACAAGTGACCTACTAAAACTAAGAAAACACATTAAAATTGTTTCTATAATTTATTTAAACTATATATAAGTCATTCTTTATGTATAGGAATCAAAATCACCTCAATCTGATATATGATGTTCCTGGTATGACTCAATGTGTTCGTTATCGGTTTAAAATCGACACTTCAGTTCAAAAAATGTAACTTAGTGAAAACTAAGAAAACGTTCTCGGATTTTCTTGATAATCTATTAAATTTATTTATAATTCATCTTTTATGTGTAGGAATTAGTCTTACATGAAACCAATACACGATGTGATCAGTATGAGTCAAATTGTGTTTTCCCCATTTAAAATGACATTTTAGTAAAAAAGAAAAGTGACCTAATCAAAACTAATTAAAAACATTCAGATTGTTTTGATATTTTATGAATATGATAAAAAATAAATTTGGGATGTGTAAGAATTAGATTCACCTCAATCTGATGCACGGTGTGACCGATATGACTCCAAGTGCATCTTTTTATTTAAAATTGACATCAATTTTATAAAAAAAAGACAATTCACCAACTCAAAACTGAGCAAACACATTTGTATTGTTTCGATACTTTATAAAAACAATATATAAGTCATTTTTTGATGTTTATTAATTATTCTCACCTCAATATATTATTATATGTATCTATTTGGACTCAATGATTCCATTATGAGTTTAAAATCAACATTTTAGTTCAAGAAGTGTCACTCACTAAAAACCCAGTAAACTATATTGAATTATCTTTATAATTTATAAAAATGATTAATAAGTCATTTTTTATGCGTAGGAATAATTATCACTTAAAACTAACACATTATGTGTCTGTTATGAGTCAAAGTGTGTGTTTCAAGTTTAAAATGACATTTTAGTAAAAAAGACAAGCGACATACTCCAAATCGAGAAAATACATTAGGATTGTTTTGATACTTTAGTAAAATGATCCATAAGTCATTTGAGATGTGTAATAATTATCCATACCTCAATTCGATGCATTGTGTGGCCGATATGAATCCAAATGTGTTTTTTCAATATATAAAAATCATTTTAGTTTAAAACGCACGTCACATCACCGAAACCGAGAAAATGAGACTAGATTGTTTTCTATTCATTTAAATCATGTATTCATACTTGATTTTTCTGATTTTTTAGTGTTTTTTGTGATGTGGTGTGCTATTACAGCACACTACACTGGTGTTGTAGTGTGGTGTAATAGCCCACTGTAGTATGCCCCTTTATCAATGATTCTAAAAGCCCTGATAAATGTTCCTTTATCAACGTATTTTTAAGTTCTCATAAAGGTTTTATTTATCAAAACTTATAAAAGTTTTGATAAAAGACTTGGGATTTTAATCTCTCTCTATTAGTCAATGCTTCTCTAGCACTGATAAAGTCCATTTTTATCACTATTAAAGGCCGATTTTGTAGTAGTGGTATGACTTTTTATGCATGTCATAAATGTCATAAATATTTTATCACATACTTTTAAAATCTAAAATATTTTACATGATAATATATGAGCCTTTAAAACATATCATTTCTCACTTAAATATATTAACAAACCATGAATAAAATATTATTCAGTCATAAAATATATTCTCTTTGTATTCACTTGACACTTGTGTATAATTTTAATAAATAAATTAAATACAAAATTATTCTAAACTCGAATAATATGAATTTATTTATTTCATGGAAATTGTATATTATTGGACATCCCTAGACCCTAGTGGTGGGGGCAACAAACCCCAGTCATGGGACCCACCATGTCCTAAACTTCCATTCCTTAGAATATTTCAAGCTTTTGAATACGTTGTTGTGTGTGACCATTTAAGCCATTATCTTGACAACGGTGAATATTGTTCATAGACCATGAGTGGAGTCTAGAAACTCATCAAGACCCCTAAAGATATCATCATTTCTTACTTTATTATTCATTCACAAAACTAGATATACTTATTGTCTTTTACTATAGTCATGGATTTAATGAAGGTACTACCATCCTGCTCAACTGGGCTTGAGATATCACTTTCTTTTGGAAGTGAAAAATTATATCTTGATTTTTCAGTCAATGTCATATCACCAATGATGCACCCAATTCAAGGTACCTCACTACATCATTAATGTCATAGTTTTCTTATTGCATCAAAGTACACAATAAAATACTATACACTGATAATAATCTCAAACCGAGAGACCATTACACATGCTTGTAGATAAGAACTACTAATGACACCTAAAACATGTGTTGTTCCTATTGCCAGATCAGTCTCCATGATCTCGTCTACTCGAGATCACCAAATGTAAACTTCATGAGAAGAAGTCTTAATGCCCATGAGCCCCCAACACCTAATAGTAAGACATCATTTGTATCCAATCAGTATAATGTATCTAGACCATAAAATATATGTTTAAGATTAATATCATAGTATCACAAGGTTCTCATTATAGTTTGAGAATTTCTATAACCATTTTGATATGAAAAATAATGTATGAACATTACCATGTAAATAGTCAACGCAGAAATATCAACACTATCATGGTAAGTGTGCATCATGTATAAATCACTGTATACATGATATGGTAGTTGAAAAGTATGGTTCAAGTTGAGTCCAAGGCACCCACTATTATAACATATATAATTTTTTTATATAAGACATGCACACACATTATAAAATTTTATATATTTTAAAAAGAAAAAAATATATTATAGGGGGTTAAAATCCCCTCTAATATAAGAGAATAAATTTTTTTTGACGCAACTATTGCTAAAATATAATATAATTATTTTATAAATGTAAAAAATAGAGGGGGTTAAAACCCTCTCTAATCAAAGAAATTAGTGGTAGTTATTAACCACTACTAATATCATGAATTATAGTGGGTTTAACCCCCTTTATTTTTTTAATTTTTTTAAAATAAATATGTTATATTTTAGCAGCAGTTATGTAAAAATGGTCACTAATTTTTAATTTAGCAGCAGTTTTGACATAATCATTACTAATTTATACAAAAACATAATTCAGAGGGGTTATAGACAACCCCCTATGAATAACCACTTCTAACTCTGTTGTTTTTATAGTTATATCCAAAATATTTTTTGATATAATTTCATAAGTTATAATATATTATATGACATAAGATGAAATAATAAAAAGTCTTTTAGACTTTAGTGAAAATGAGATATTGAAGGGGATGATATGTTCTAAATCCCTTAAGGGGCATCTGTATATGATACAAATAGCTTAATAATATTTAATGATTGGCATATATCATAAAAGAATTCCATGATTGATTTCATGCTTACTAACCTCACAATCGTAAGGTGCTATTAGGGAAGTTGTGAGGAATGAAATGCATTATTTCATTCCATTTCCTTCAATAAACAAAGTAGTCATAAATTAAGATTACCCAAGTCATAAGGATCCATCTCAATGCATTCTCAGGGTATGACTTCCATAACATGTCCCTATCAAGACCCTTTGAATCATATACAAGAATGTTTATTCCCCGAAATCTCACCTTTAATGGGCCACAAGTTAATAACTAGTTCCAATTGTTTAATTCTCACAAATGGGAGACATTACCCCATTTAGAGAAAACAATGTGGTATACTTTTTATCCTCATCATCTTCATCTCCCAAATAGTTATTATTGCATTTTGTTGGTTTGAGACCCATCCCCCGTCTCTTTTATGTTGTTTTTACTACTCTAAGCAATAGTCATCCCATGAATGACTAATACTTAGAGTATTTCAAGAAACATATGTGCATGTCCACAAGAGATAGAGGGTGTGTGTCAAACAACAAAATGCAATGACAAATGGTTGGGAGATGAGATGATGAAGATGGATATAAAATCCTCATAATCAATAGTTTATAGGATGGCCCTTTTATTGGGAGATCACAATCATTTCATGTCGATCCCAATGTAGAGAATGTATTATACATTATAGGATACCACAAAGAGGGTATTTGGATTCTCAATAGAGGAACCAAATCCCGAAAACCATTAAAAAATCAAGAGAGTTCAATGAGAAGGTAAAAGTGTTTTTTAATATACTACATTTTTCCTTATAATATTATATGTTCTTTAATGTATTAACATAATCAAAATTAAATGTTTGATTACTCATACAGACAATTTCTTTTGCACTTGATGATGTTACCAATCACTCAAAAGAAAAAAAATATAATGAAGTAAAGCCTTTGGAAATATGTAAAGGTAATTTTACGATATACTTTATCTATTTTACCAAAAAAAATATAATGAAACGTTGATTTAATTTTCATTAGTTTTTGCAGAGTTCATTTATTTTAGAATATTTCTATCCATCATTATTGCCTTTCTGTACCAAAAATTCCACATAATTCTTCTACCTAGAAACCTTTCACCCCTATAGTGTTGATATTTATCAATTTACTTCAAGTTATCTCCACTTCTCAATCATAGTGGTGATCTTGATGTTTTCAAAATAAAATAATTTTCCATGAAATTAATGTATTGTTTCATATTTATGTTTAATTTATATCTTTTTAGTATTAATCATATAATAACTATTTTCTAATATAGGTGGATTCTTCTATTCAAGTTGGGGTGGTTTTTTAAAGCTGCTCATGCTCATGAGAGATTAGACTTTGAGCTTGCAATTGAGACAATGACAACAAAGAAATGAATCAAGAATGCATACAACCATCATGAAAAGGTGAATTATTGTTAATTTAATTAATTTTTTCATAATTTTATCTACTATTTGTAAGTTAATTTAGTTATCATTTTTATCTAATAATTATTTAGTTTTTTTCACAAATCTTTTGGGAATTCATATTTTGTTTTCAACTATCTACAACAAGCCACAAAAAGAGATAAAATTTTTCCTTCTACCAACAAGAAGTAAAGATAATTGAAATCATGGTAACATTGGAATTTAAGAATTTTTTTAGACTTAGTGATGTGTATAAATCATTTTTACCTCAATATGATACACATTGTGACTGGTATGACTCAAAGTGCTTATTTTTATTTAAAATTGTCATTAATTTTAGTAAAAAAGACAAGTGACACACTCAAAACTGAGAAAACATATTCTAATTATTTTTATACTTTATGAAAACAATACATAAGTCATTTTTGATGTGTATAAATAATCCACACCTCAATCTGATACATGATGTGCCCAGTACGACTCAAAGTGTCTATTATCAGTTTAAAATTGATATTTTAGTTCAAAAAACACCACTCATTGAAAACCAGTCAAATGATATCATATTTTCTTTATAATTTAGGAAAACAATTCATAAAATATTTTTGACATCTAGTAATTAGTATCATATAAAACTGACACATGATGTGACTAGTATGAGTCAAAGTGTGTGTTTGCAGTTTAAAATGACATTTTAGTAAAAAAGACAAGTGACGTACTAAAAATGAGAAAAAACATTTTTATTTTTTTAATACTTTAGGATAATGATTCATAAGTCACTTTAGAATTTTAGAAATCATCATCACTTCAATATGATGCATATTGTGACCGATATGACTCTAAGTGCTTCTTTATATTTAAAATTGACATTAATTTTAGTAAAAAGGACAACTGACATACTCAAAACAGAGAAAATAGATTTTGATTGTTTTGATATTTTATTAAAATGATCTATAAGTCATTTGGGACATGTAGGAATCAGATTCACCTCAATATGACACACAGTGTGATCGATATGACTCTAAATGCATCTTTTTATTTAAAATTGACATCAATTTTAGTAAAAATGACAAATGACCTACTCAAAACTGAGAAAATTCATTTAGATTATTTTTATACTTTAAGAAAATGATATATACGTCGTTTTTTATGTGTAGGAATCATCTTAACCTCAATAAGATACACGATGTGCCTGGTATGACTCAAAATATCTGTTATCAGTTTAAAATTGATATTTTAGTTCAAAAAGTGTCACTCATTGAAAACAGAGAAAATGCACTTATATTTTATTGATAATTTATGAAATCAATTCATAAATCATTTTTGATATGTATAAATCATTATCACATCAAACTGACATATGATGTGATCAGTATGAGTCAAAGTGCATGTTTCTAGTTTAAAATGACATTTTAGTAAAAAAGACAAGAGACATACTCAAAACTAAGAAAACACATTTATATTGTTTTTATAATTTATAAAAAATATCCATAAGTTATTTGAGATGTATAGAAATCAAACACACCTAAATCTGACACACGGTGTGATCGGTATGACTCTATGTGCGTCTTTTTAATATATAAGTGTCATTTTAGTTTAAAACACGCATCACATCACCAAAACCGAGCAAATAAGACTAGATTTTTTTCTCATAATTCTATATGATATTACTTAATTAATTTACTTATAATTTTTATCTTATAATTATTTGGTTAATTTTTACAGAGATAATTCTTGAAGACAAACAAGAAATGGTGCGACGTGCAAGAATCAACCGCAACACAATCTGATACACAATGTTCCTGGTATGACTCAAAGTTTAGTTTAAAATTAACACTTTATATTAATTTATTTATCTATATTATTACTAAAATTAGAATTTTTTTCTTATACATGTTCATTTTTTCTTGAGCATGGGTTAGTATCAAAAGACAAAGGAACACTGATGTTTTTGAATGTATATAATAATTTGTACTTATCTAATTGTATAAACCAATGTTTGAAATGTATATAAAATAGTTTTTTTGTATTTGTGTTTTAAATTTTTTATTGGTTCTTGATTTTGATGATTTTGTGGTGTTTCTAGTGTTGTGGTGTGTTGTTGCATCACATTACACCTGTGTTGTAGTGTGCTATTATAGCACACTACAGTATACCCCTTTATCATCACTTTTTTTTTGTTCTGATAAAGGTTACCTTTATTGGAGCTTTTAAAATCACTGATAATGGGTTCTTTTATCAGTGCTTCTGAAAGCACTAATAAAATACTGGGGCTTTTAATCTCACTCTAGTAATTAGGGCTTCTCTAGTGATGATAAAGTCCATTTTTAACACTATTAAATGCCTATTTTTTAGTAGTGGAACAAGACTTGGTGAAAGGCTAATGATGGTTATTATTTAAATAGTAGTGGTATTTTGGCCATGATAGATGAGTGTGGTAATCAAAGAGGTCGTTCGAAGTCATAATGAAAGGTCAGGTGCTTCTTTTGTGATAAAGAGGGTCATGTGTAGTGAAACTGGTAAGCTTTGAAAAGGCTTAAGGAAGAAAATAAGACACATGAACCTAATTCTAAGTATACCAACATTATTCTAATATATTGTAAGGGTTATTTACTTTCATTTGGCATTCATTGTCACAGGTCAAATTTGTACACTAAATGAGTGGTTGATTTAATAGCATTGTTCCATATTACACTAAAGAGGGGATTATTTTCTTCATATAAAGAAGGTAAATTTGGTATATTAAATATAGGAATTGCATATTCTGCTAGTTTCATTGGTACTGGTGATATTTTTATCACTATGAATGCAAGTTGTACACTGATGTTGAGGGATGTGCGACATGTGTTAGGTATACACCAAAATTTGTTATCTGCTTGTACTCTTGATAATGATGGGTTCGTGAGTTCATTTAGAAATTAAAGATTAACATTATACATGACCAATGAAAACGCGTGCGATGAAGTGATGAATGCAGTTGTGAAGAAGACTTCATCATATTTGTGGCACGAGCGACCGTCGTACATGAGTCAAAGACCATCAACTAGGATGAAGAAGGTTTGGAAGCCAAAACAGGTTAGGTCAGGTGTTTCAGGTCTTGCATGTAATATATTTTCTTCAGAGAGTGCCACCAGTGAGAAATGAATTTAAATCAGAGAACGAGGTGTTGGAGTGAGAGTTAAAGACTGCTCAGAGGATATTGAGCAGATAGAGAAATTAGTTTTTGCAAGTACTCTTGATTATGTAGCTATAACTATTATGGGGTATCCGGGTGTTGTTGGTTCTAGTCTTATTCAGTAGGTCAATGTAGATTCTGTTATGATGAAGACTTAAACATTTGTATTTTTTTGCATGAAGATCTTTCAAGTTTCTATCATAGATTCAAAAGGAAATCATCATATTTTCTGTAGAGTTAGACAGTTGGTGTTATACCAATCACTTTTCATTCTAACTGAGTTCATTGAAATTCATCTCCTTTTTACCAGGATAAAGGGGGGATTGATATGGTTCAACCTGAGTTATTTGAATTTAAAGACAATATATTATTTTTAAATTTGAATAAGTAATCCCGATTTATAGGATTTCTCACGTGAGGATATTTAAATCTATTTGTTTTTTAGCACCTGCTATTATGTGAGGCTTTACGAGCCTATAAAATAGGGGATGTGTAGTTTCATTTGAAGATATACGGGAGCAAGAACCAGCGACTCATAATGATATACACGATTCGAGTTTAAAAGGCACGCAACAACGTAGTAAGCAAGGTTAAATAATGATAGTTTTCAGGGCATGGGAAATAACAAGAAACAACAAATCGGGTTGTGCAATGAGGTGTTGAAATAACGTCACATGTTTAGTTTTAACCTCTGAAAGGTGATGTCTTGTGACAAGACGATTATTATATAAGTGACATATGCATATTGTGGTATGATTTTTCACATATATTTTCTATGTTGTATTTATAATTCAAGTCTTGGAATTTACTTCAATTTTGTAGACTCTCTTATTATAGTGAAATTTTTCAGAGTTGCCCCATATTTTTTTAATATTTTGCGTTGAAGGGGTTTTCCACATTAAAATTTATGACTCGTTTTATTTCTTGTTGTTTACTTTTTCACTTCTGTTTTCATTATCAATTTTTACAATTTTTTTGCAATTGATTTATTATCCTGGGACCGATATGCTTCCTCCTCAACATTAACTCATGCATTTTAACACATGAGTTAATGCATTCATTATAGAGGAACATCCTTGAGGATATATAAAGGCCACTTCCATGCAATGATAGTGGTGTATGTGCTTGCACGATACTCAACCTAGACTCCCTATCACCAAAACTCTCTTCTCTTTTGCCTCATTTTCACCATATTGTGCTTACACACTGTGAAGGGTGGAAAATCTCATTCAAACGTCAAACAATTTCCTCTAACCTGTAGATATCTCTAGAGGTGGGAGTTCTTTGACCCCCACATTAAGATGATATTTATGGAGTGGATAAGATTTATAAAGAGAATGATAGGGTTTTGGAGGATAATCCATTGAGAGTTTCTTAGAGCAATGTCACTACTAACGAAAAAAATCGATAACTGATATCAAGGGTTTCACTGTTATTCCACCAAAGAAACCAAGACAAGGATTCATCAAATTGCTTGAGGCAATGGTTATTAGGTCATCAAGTCTTTTCAAAAATTATAATGATTTCTTTTCAACTCACCACATAAGAGGAAAGATCCCAGAAAAAACATTTCAATTCTTTTCAAGCTAGTTATCATGGATATAATTTTGAAGAAGATTCTGCAGATGATGATTAGGTCAGGATGGTGATGACGACGATAAAGACACAAGAGTGGGTGAATTTTGTACTTCAAGAACTTTAAACAATTCAAAATTCATCTCTCGTTTAGTAGATAACCTTTCCTTTTCTTTCAAATATGAGAAGGAAGCAGATATAAATAAAGGAAATGAACATAGTGATGTATAGTGGTTCAGTGAAAAAATATCCCATAATCCACTCCACCAACCCTCAACTCCATGATCTTGGAAATTTTCAATAGGTCCTCTTATCCTATGAATGTTAATTCACAACTGAGTGTAGGAATTTGACACCTTTACAATAAGGATTTATAAATCCTTCTGGTTCTTTTACAGGGAACAGAAAAACCACAGTTTAGTGCAAGAATCTGACAATTAATCCACAACTGAGTCTGAGTAGTTGAACTCCACCAAATCAATAGAGATTGATTTTGTTGATAATACAAGTTTCACTTCACAATTCTAGTAACAACTAATAGATGTATTCAGATCTTCAATATATCAAACCAACAAATAGATCTTCAACTTCATATAGTATTTATTTAAACAACGATATAGAAAACACTAGATAGACGTTTAAACATGCATGTATCCAAAGTATATCTATAAAAAATGATTCATAGTTTTTTAAATGAATATGTAACAATAAGGTGCAGTAGTAGTGACAAAAATAACAACAATAATAACAACAACAACAATGAGATGACAAATCAAAACATGTATACAATGTCTCATATTTTCTGTGTATTATTTTTAAATATTATATAGAATTATTTCAAGACCATACCTTTCGAAGGTGTATGATTTTAAGTCCTAGAGTGCCTGGAATAAATGTTTGAATTAATTTAAACTTTAGACAGCGTGCGCGAGCAGTTTTCCTGAAAAAGTGGAATAAATTTTGAACGGGTTCTCAGATCAGAAATCTGATGGCACTATTGAGTTCAGAGCATCAAATTTACCTTAGGTGGGGCCTAACATCAACCAGCGCGGGTCAGCTATGAGAGTTAGTTTTTGGACACTTTAATGGAAATAAAATAAATTAACAATTTATTTTATTTAAAATTTTCCTTTCTTCACAGCGACCTAATTCCTCCCTTTTAAATACATTCTTATAGAATGTTCTTAGGGTTTTCCTCATAACCCTACGAATTGAGAGAGAGAGAGAGAGAGCCTCTTGGAGCTTTGGAGGAGAACCAGTTGGCGGATGACGATGACGTGATCGATCGATGCATCTCAGATTCGACGAACCCGACCAAAGAACACGATGCGATGATTGTTCTTCAACCAGATCAAGGTAGGGGTCGTTATTTAGATTCTTTTCTTCTTAATTCTTTGAATAAATGACAAACGCGGATCAACCCACCAACAGGGTGATCCGCGGATCAGGAGTTCTCGCGGGAGGGTGTCAATTTCTTTTTCTTTTGGGGTTTTGATTCATGAATTGATTTTATGATGATCGTGGTTTGTCTTTTTGATTCTCCTATTAAACCTATTAATTGGATTGGATCAATGTCGTGATGAACGATGAAAGAGGTTCATTCATCCTTTGTTTACTGTTTTTGTTCCTCCCATTTTAACCCTTCGTTCTTCACGTTCTTCATGGGGTTATGATCAATGGATCGTTATGCATCCATTTCGCATCGCAACAATCCCAAATTGGAGATCCTACACTGTGAAGACCTTACAGAGGTGCGACATCGAGGCGGCAGATGAATCAACGCAGTTTGGGAGTTCTCATTCTTTGTGCAGGTCGATTGGAACACGTTTTCAGGGCTGATCTGAGGGCCAAAATAAACAAAACCAGCTTTGTGATGATCGAGCGACCTCGACCCTTCATTTCTGTGACGATCAGATCACCGAAAGGGACATCGGAGGATCACGGGAGGCACTCCAGCAAAGAACAACAATTCTATAAATTCCCTAAGAACACGACATGTATTTCGAAGAATACATCATGTGGGACCATATCAGCAGTGGTGATTATCCACTAAATGAGGCTAATACTCATTAGTAATATATATAATATTCATTTTCTTTATTATTCATAAACACCATTTTAGTGCATTTTACACTTTGAACATCATTTCACATTATGATTGTAATACCTTCTTAAAATGCACTATTATGTGGTACATTTTTGAACATCATTTAAAGTACCAAATGATTCATCTAATTATACATATTTTAATTTGATAATTGATCTACACTCCAATATGAATATGTTTCATTCAGGGATCAATGTAGAATTCATGGAGGGTGATGGAGATATTTGGCAATGAAATGAAGTAATTCTAGAGAAGGCAGTTTGGACACCATCCCACTGATGAGACTGTTGGGCCCAACATACAGTCCCAATTAAGCCCAACTTTCGTGGTATGCTAGAAGACATGTATAGAAACAAATCACTCTGCATGATCAAATGCTAATTCGGCCTCTATGGTGGTCATTGAAGCGGCCCAAGTTAGAGATACAATTCTGGGCCAGATTCTGCGGCCCAGAAAAACAGCCCACTAATTTGATCATATCTCGGAATCCACAACACCAAATGGGCCCAAATTTTACAGGAGGTTAGAAGACATCCGAATCTCCATTGTCTTCTTCTATGGAACACTCTGATTCGGCCTTCTAGAAGGTCTTAAAGATGCGTCTATTCGGTGAAGGAAAGCTGGCTGCCACCTCGGGTCAAATGTGGAAAAGTTCAAATTCCACAAGCTTTCCACCACCTATGGCCTACTAAAATTAATTGAGATGATTTTTATTGTTTGAGGCTCTACCCAAGGCTCCCAAAATTCCTATTTAAGGTAGTGGTGGTGAAGGAGTTGGGAATTTTGGATGCTTTGTTCAATTCTAATGTTATGCTGCATTTTTGTTGCCTCAAATTTGTCTTTCACATATAAGTTGTTCAATTCACTTTATTTTATTAATAAAAGTTCTTCTTATACTATTATTCTGTTGTTCTTCATATCACTTTGATACCGTTGGATCAAGGTGTGAATTTATTCACACCAACCCTTGTGAAATTATTCACACAACGGTGGAGTGATCATTTTATTTTTGTTGTTTTCTTTACTTCTCCATTTCCTCCCTCATGAGTCTACTTTCCGCTTCCATTGAAACTATGGGATCACGGGAGGGATAACCCACTTATGGGTTGATCCAAGGGAGTAGAAAGGGGCTGGATTGGATGTTATTTATCACCTAATTAATGTATAATCACTTCTTTAATTGGGATTTTTATTTGATGATTTTTAAACTCCATCGTCCTTGTTGAATTTAAGGCCACACACTTCAAGTACTAATACTAACCTTTACCTTGAAGTGATAAAAACATTGATCCTTCAAGTGTATAGGTGATTAGTATTAAAGGGTGTAGGAATTAAAACGGTAAGTGATGATGTTGTTTTATCTCCTTAAATGAACCCATCTCAAATTTAAGAAATTGAAATCATTAAAAAGAAAATACGTCCAATCCACCCCGAGTGATAACCTAGGATCAACTCATTATTTTAAATTGAATTCACTTAAATCTATTAGATATCTTTAAAATCCATCCAAAATCAATCCAATTTGGCCACTTCATATCCAAAAATAGTCCATAGAATGTACGTGTCTATAGGTTTCTTCTTAGGTCTTTGTGGATTCGATAACCCAAGCTAAACTACAAGGACCGTCTTACCTTCTTCTCTTGGGTAAATTTGAGCGAGAATCAAATTTTAGCGCCATTTCCGGGGACCCAAGAAAGTCATTTAAACACCCATTCTATTCTCCCCCATTTCTTCTTTTCTCATCCAAATTCTCTTATCTTGTCCCTTTCTCGTTTTTTTTTTCTTTTGGTGCATGTCCGCCTACACCCGCGATCAATCAAACCGTCTAGTTAGGGTGGATAGTCCTGGGGTTGGGGAGTCAAGAACACCAAGGGAACTCATTCCATTAGATCCTAATATTCCTAATACTCTAGAGTCCAAAATTGAGCCAATTTCAATGGAAGTTCTTCAAAGAAACCAACTCATAAACCCGGGTGGGAACCAAAATGGAAACCCAAATGAGGCAGCCCCAAACTTGGGGAATTCAATTGATCAAACCATGAATGACTACCTCACACCTTCCTGGACCAATGCCCCCTCATGCATTAGACACAATTCCATAGGAGATTCCAACTACATATTTAAACCCCATGTCCTAAACCACCTTCCCACATTCAATGAAATGGAGTCTGAGATGCCCTACCAACACATTAAGGAGTTCAATGACAATGTAGAAACCATGTGTCGCCCACATCAACTAGAATCATCTAAGATGAGGATATTTCCTTTTTCTTTAAAGGATAGAGCTAAAAATTGGCTAAAAAATTTGAGACCATCATCTATAAACTTTTGGGACCAACTACAAGGAGAATTCTACAAAAATACTTTCCCAACCACAAAACAATTGCACTTAAAAAGAGTATCCAAAACTTTTTTGAAAAAGAGGGAGAGTCATTCTATGAAACATGGAAGAGGTTAAAAGACACTCTAAACATGGTTCCACACCATGGTTTTTCTATTCCTGAACAAGTGAGAATTTTATATGAAGGGTTGGGTCCGGGGAATAAACAATTCATTAACATGATGTGTAATGGAACCTCTAAAAACGAATCCCCAAATGATGCTTACGAGTATCTAGAAAGCCTTTCTGAACAAAACCAAACATGGGGAACTTCACCTTATTCTGAAAAGACACAAAGAAATACTGGAATTCATACACTTAGAGAAGAAGAAAGCCTTAGGGCTAAACTCGCAGCACTCTCTAGGAAGGTTGAAGAGATAGACCTTAGGAAAGTCCATGAAATCCAAACTGTTGACCTTATTTGCACAATTTGTGACAAACATGACCATAAGACAGAAAACTGCCCAACCATTCCATCCATCAAGGATGTTCTCTTAGGAGGACCCCCAGCGGAAGTAAATTCTTTGAACTTTCAAAAGCCTCAATACCAAAACACCTTCAACCTAAGGTATAACGACCACCCAGGCTTCTACTGGAAGGATAACCAACAACCTAGCCAACAACAGGGACAAAATCCTTACCCCCATCAGAACTACCAAACCCATAACCAGTTCCAAACCCAACCTATCCAATACCAACAACCACCGGTCCATTTTCAACAAACCATCCCACTTCCAAAATATCCTCCTGGGATAAACCAATCTTCTCAAGCACCCACCCAAACTGTTCCACAAAGCCTACTAGAACAACTGTGCAAACAAATGGAGAGGATGAACTTGGAGGTATCTTCCCTAAAACAAGAACTTCAAACCATCAAAACTAGAAAGGCACCCATGCCTACTCAGGCAGTGCCATCCTCAACTTCAAGGGGAGAGTCAAGTTGTGCTCAAAAAACTCATGAACAACTAAAGGCTGTGACTATTTTAAGAAGTGGGAAATCAATTGAGAAACCTAAACAACTAATTCAGAACCCACTTGAAGATTCAAACTTGGATGAAAATTCAAATGAACCACAAGATCAAACTGAGGAAACTGATAACGATGTCAAGGAAACAAATCTTCAACAAAAAACCTCACAACCTGCACCATTTCCTCAACACATGAGGGGGAAAACCAAGCCTGAACTGAGTGAAACATTGAGGGAAATATTTTCACAAGTCAAGTTAAACATACCCCTTCTCGATGCAATCCAAACCATACCTGCATACTCAAAGTACCTTAAGGACTTGTGCACTTTTAAAAGAAAATTTTCACATAAAAACCAAGTCCTTTTGGCTGCTAATGTGAGTACCACCATTCAAGGGACCATTCCTCCTAAGTTGAAAGACCCGGGATCCCCTTACATCAATGTTGAACTAGGAGAAAGAAAAGTTGTCAAGGCCTTGTGTGACCTAGGTGATAGTGTCAATCTCATCCCATATGCTGTGTACTGCCAGTTAGGCCTAGAAGAACTCCAACCCACATCTGTCACACTTCAACTTGCTGATCGTAGCATTAGGGTTCCAAAGGGGATTTTAAAGGACGTTCTGGTAAAGGTTGAAAACTTCATCTACCCTGCTGATTTCATTGTCCTTGACAACCATCCAAACTTAGGAAATAAGGAACAAACCCCAATCATCCTTGGTCGTCCTTTCCATGCAACAATCAACTCTGTAATCTGAGTCCGAAATGGGAACATGACCATCACCTTTGGGAATATGATTTTACACTTGAACATCTATAATGCAAGCTCACAAATAGGGGATGACGAGGGCATCCATGAAGTAAACATGATAGGAAGCATTGATAATGAATCCATGGAACATCATGGAATATTTGATGAATGTTTAAGTCAGAATGATATTGATTTCCTTTGTTCATATGAAGGAAGTTTATCTCCTTGGATTGAATCATTTTCAAATTTCTCTTATGATGAAGTCTTAGGTCCAACAATCAGTGAAACCTTTCAAGAAACCACTTTCATGGAGACCACTCCAATTTCCTTCCCTAAATCTAATCACGCCAATCTAGTAGCTGAAACTTCTGCATGTGGGGAATCAATCCTATCTGAAACTCTAAAAAAAGAAATTGATCTTGATCCAATGTCCCAATCTTCTGCTGAAATTCTGAACCAAACTGATCTTGAATTGAAGCAACTTCCTGCTGCACTAAATTATGCCTTCCTAGGGGAAAATAAAACACATCCTATTGTCATTTCTTCTTCTCTTGAAGCCAATCATGAGAGGATACTTATATATGTCCTTAGGAAGCATAAGAAAGCCATTGGTTGGACCCTTTCTGATATTCCTGGGATTAGCCCACTTATCGAGACTCATAGGATTGTTCTGGAATCTGATTCAAAGCCATGTCGTCAACCTCAACGGCGACTCAATCCTAATCTCATGGAGGTATTAAGGAAGGAACTTCTAAAATTGTTAAAAGCTGGTATCATATATCCCATAGATGAGAGTGAGTGGGTGATCCCAATCCAAGTGGTTCCAAAAAAGGCCGGAATCGCAGTGATAACCAATGAGGAGGGAGAGATTCTTCCAACAAGGGTGAGTAGTGGATGGAGTGTCTGCATTGACTACAGGAAGCTAAACTCATTCACCAAGAAGGACCATTTACCATTACCATTCATTGACCAAGTCCTTGAGAGAGTGGTAGGTCATGCCTTCTACTTTTTCTTAGATGGGTACTCAGGGTACAATCAAATTGAGGTCTCCCTAGAGGATCAAGGGAAGACTACATTCACATGTCCATTCGGGACCTTTGCTTTCAAACGCATGCCCTTCGGGTTATGCAATGCCCCTGGAACCTTCCAGTAGTGCATGATGGGAATCTTCTCAGACATGGTAGGGGATTTTCTAGAGGTATTCATGGATGACTTCTCTGTGTTTGGGGATACATTTGAGGGATGTATACAGAATGTGGAGAGAGTCTTGTCATGATGTGAAGAAAAGAATCTGGTCCTAAACTGGGAAAAATGTAATTTCATGGTTAAAGAGGGACTTGTTCTAGGCCATCTGGTCTTGAGTAGGTGGATTGAAGTTGATAAAGAAAAGGTTGACATCATTTTTCACCTTCCATCACCCAAAACTATCAAGGAAGTGAGGTCTTTCTTAGGACATGCTGGTTTCTATAGAAGATTCATCAAGGACTTTAGTTCAATATCCCGTCCCCTTTGTGCTCTCCTAGTAAAGGATGCTCCATTTGTTTGGATAGAAAGCTGTGAGGGTTCATTCTCAACCCTCAAATCCTCTCTCACCTCTCCTCCCATTATGAAACCTCCAAATTGGAACCTTCCTTTTGAACTTATGTGTGATGCCAGTGACTTTGCTGTTGGAGCTGTGTTAGGACAACGCTGTGATAAAACTCCTTATGTCATTGCTTATGTAAGTAAATCCTTAAATGATGCCCAAATAAACTACACCACTACTGAAAAGGAGTTACTTGATATTATGTTTGCTTTAGAGAAGTTTAGGTCCTACATCTTAGGATCCCCCATCACTGTGTTCACTGACCATTCTGCACTAAAATACCTCTTCCAAAAACAAGATGCTAAGGCTAGACTGATTAGGTGGGTCCTTCTCTTACAAGAATTTGACCTCACAATCAAGGATAAAAAGGGAGTAGAAAATGTTGTAGCTGATCACCTCTCTAGGATGGAATTCAAAGACAACTCAAATCACCTTTTTGTGTCTGATTCGTTTCCTGATGAACACCTATACTCTGTGAGTGACTTCCCTTGGTATGCTGACATAGAAAATTTCTTAGTGACAGGAGTCATTCCAAAATTCTTAGGGACTCAAGCTCGAAGGAAATTTCTTTCTGATGTTAGAAACTATTTGTTTGATGATCCATACCTCTATATGTTCTGCCCTGACCAAGTCATTAGTAGGTGTGTTCCAGAATCTGAACAAGAGTCCATCCGTAAATTCTGTCATAGTGAAGCATGTGGAGGTCACTTTTCCTCTAAGAAAAAATCTGCTAAGATTCTTCAATGTGGTCTTTTCTAGCCCACCCTCTCAAGGGACTCCTACACATTTTGTCAAAGTTGTCCAAGGTTTCAACAAGTAGGGTCCATCCCAAAAAGGAATCAAATGCCACTCACTCCCATCTTAGTGGTTGAAATATTTGACTGTTGGGGAATTGACTTCATGGGTCCCTTCCCAAACTCTCGGGGATACCTCTATATACTCTTATCTGTTGATTATGTCTCAAAATGGGTTGAGTCCATTCCCAATAAGTCCAATGATCATCAAGTTGTGATTCAATTTCTGAAAGAGAACATATTTTCAAGATTTGGAATTCCTAGGGATATAATCAGTGATAGAGGAACCCATTTCTGCAACCGCCCATTCTCTTCACTCATGTCTAAGTATGGTATTTCTCATAAAGTGTCCACTGCATACCATCCTCAAACCAATGGTCAAGCTGAGTTAGCGAATAGGGAGATTAAGCAAATTCTTGAAAAAACTATCAACCCCTCTAGGAAAGATTGGTCTGAGAAACTCTTAGATGCTCTTTAGGCCTATAGAACCGCATATAAAACCATTTTAAGAATGTCCCCATATAGTTGTGTTTATGGTAAAGCATGCCATTTTCCAGTGGAGATTGAACATAAAGCCTTTTGGGCAATTAAGAAAATGGATTATGATCTATCATTGGCCGGAACAAAAAGGAAATTAGATCTCAATGAACTGGAGGAACTAAGGATGGAGGCTTATGAAAATTCAAGGATCAATAAAGATAGAGTTCAAGCCTACCAATCTAGGAATATCAAGGTCAAACATTTTGAACCGGGAAAACTTGTGCTCTTGTATAGTTCAAAACTTCATTTACATCCGGGAAAGTTAAGGTCTAGATGGTAAGGACCTTTCATAGTGCATCATGTATTCCCCCATGGGGCAGTAGGGATTCAAGATCCCACAAGTGGTTACATTTTCAAGGTTAATGGTCAAATGTTAAAACCATTCATTGAATCATTCAATAAACAGGAAATAGAGGTTGAGTTAACTGAGCCAACCTATGAACAAGGAAAAAATTGATAGATTTAGGGTCCATGTCAGGATAACAACGTTAAACAAAGTGCTGCATGGGAGGCAACCCATGGTTTTCAAGTTTCTTATCATTTTGTTGTTTTAATAAACTTTATATTTTAAATAGGATTAATCAATCATTTTTACATTTAAAAAAAGGACTATTGACCTGTTCTTCTATTATGAGTATGGATGGGTATGAAAGGGGAGCATCGTATTCATCTATGTCACGTGGTGTGATCCCTGAGTAATACCTTACCCAGAAAATTAAAAAGAAGACAATGTATCATTAGTTTGATTTAAAAAAATAAAAAAGGGAAAAAAGGAAAAACCATAAAAACGATGATACTTGGAATTAAATAAGTCGTTATGTTGTTTGTTTTGTCTGGTTTGTTCTTCTTTTTGTTTAGGTACTATTTTGGGTAATACATGTTCAATCAAGGAGGTGCCTACATCCCCCAAGAGATCAAAGGACTAATTTGGAGCAGCAAGAACATCAGCTTCAACCACCAGGTGATTTCATTCCATGATCCTCAGTTTCAATTTCCTTTTTGAACTTCCATTATCTACCTCTACTCCTTCTAAATTTTTATTTCTTCAAACACTGGGGACAATGTTGTTTTAAGTTGGGGGGAGAGATAAAATAAAAAAAATGCTTTTGTGTCAAAAAAAATGACTGATTTGAAAAAGAAAATTAAATAGAAGGAAAAATTCCTTTAACTTTAAACATGGTAATACACATTGCACACTTTGAAACTGAATATCAAATAATTTAGCATAACCTGATTCTGATTTTAATCCCTGTATAATTTCATGAGCATTGATTTTGGAAAGTTTGGCTGTCCAATGTGATATTTCATCGTTTATATTTTCATCCAAATAAAAAAAAAGATCACAATGCACGTCCCTTGGATAGTGGGGTATTAGTTTGAGTTCATCGGGCCCCCTAAATAAATAGCATAGGTTTGGTGATCATTTTAGTTTAATATGAGTATTCAAAAGAAATTATTAAAATTATTAAAAAAAATTGCGCGTAGAGCAATGAAATGACCTAATGTGTGGCTTTCGGCAATTGGGGATCATGAATCCATAGTTGTCTGGCCCAGAGTTAGTAATTTTATCTCTATTTTTGTTAATTTGAATTTGTTTTTGACTGAGTCAACTCGAGATGATGCCCGAGTATGTGAGCTTCACTTGGTGCCCTAAGGTCTTTGAGCCTGGGAGTCATCGGCAAAGTCTCGCTACAGGGGTTGACTCTTTTGAGTGAAACTTCAATTACCATGGAAAAATTGCAAAAAAAAAAAAACAAAAAAAACAAAAAAAATTATACAAAAAAAATGAATACTCATCTTAATATTGAAATGTGATTCCACCTAGCGCTTCCATAATTTCCCCCTTGAATAAAGATGAACCCCCATGTCTATTGTGATGCACAACACATCCTCATACTTAATTGATATTGGATGAAATATGGAAATGAATTTGAACAAAGGAATGGGATTGGGATTGGGATCTGCTTATGAAACTATCTCTTATTAAAATATTTTGATGGGTTTCATGATTGTTTGGTATAAGAATTTTTGATGATCATTGTGTATTAAAATGTTTTTGGAAAAGGGAATCCGAATTTCATTTTGTTGAGATATATTTTGCTCGGGACTAGCAAAACTCAAGTTGGGGGTGTGATTAGCCACTAAATGAGGCTAATATTCATTGGTAATATATATAATATTCATTTTATTTATTATTCATAAACACCATTTTAGTGCATTTTACACTTTGAACATCATTTCACATTATGATTGTAATACCTTCTTAAAATGCACTATTATGTGGTACATTTTTGAACATCATTTAAAGTACCAAATGATTCATCTGATTATACATATTTTAATTTGATAATTGTTCTACACTCCAATATGAACATGTTTCATTCAGGGATCAATGGAGAATTCATGGAGGGTGATGGAGATATTTGGCAATGAAATGAAGCAATTCTAGAGAAGGCAGATTGGACACCAGCCCACTGATGAGACTATTGGGCCCAACATACAGGCCCAATTAATCCCAAATTTCGTGGGATGCTATAAGACCTGTATAGTAACAAATCACTCTTCATGATCCAATGCTAATTCGGCCTCTATGGTGGTCATTGAGGCAGCCCAAGTTAGAGATACAATTCTGGGCCAGATACTGCGGCCCAGAAAAACATCCCACTAATTTGATCATATCTCAGAATCCACAACTCCAAATGGGTCCATATTTTACAGGAGTTTAGGAGACAGCCGGATATCTATTTTCTTCTTCTATGTCCCACTCAGATTCTGCCGTCTAGAAGGACTTCCATATGCGTCTGTTCGGTGAAGGAAAGTCGGCTGCCACCTCGGGTCAAATGTGGAAAAGATCAAATTCCACAAGCTTTCCACCACCTATGGCCTACCAAAATTAATTGAGATGATTTTTACTGTTGGAGGCTCGACCCAAGCCTCCCAAAATGCCTATTTAAGGTAGTGGAGGTGAAGGAGTTGGGAATCTTGGATTCTTTTTTCAATTGTAATGTTATGCTGCATTTTTGTTGCCTCAAATTTGTCTTTCACATGTAAGTTGTTCAATTCACTTTAGTTTCTTAATAAAAGTTCTTCTTCTACTCTTATTCTGTTGTTCTTCATATCACATTGATACCGTTGGATCAAGGTGTGAATTTATTCACACCAACCCTTGTGAAATTATTCACACAACGGTGGAGTGATCATTTTATTTTTGTTGTTTTCTTTACTTCTCCATTTCCTCCCTCATGAGTCTACTTTCCGCTTCCATTGAAACCATGGGATCAATGGAGGGATAACCCACTTATGGGTTGATCCAAGGGAGTAGTAAGGGGATGGATTGGATTTTATTTATCACCTAATTAATGTATAATCACTTCTTTAATTGGGATTTTTATTTGATGATTTTTAAACTCCATCGTCCTTGTTGAATTTAAGGCCACACACTTCAAGTAATAATACAAACCTTTACCTTGAAGTGATCAAAACATTGATCCTTCAAGTGTATAGGTGATTAGTATTAAAGGGTGTAGGAATTAAAATATTAAGTGATGATGTTGTTTTATCTCCTTAAATGAACCCATCTCAAATTTAAGAAATTGAAATCATTAAAAAGAAAATACATCCAATCCACCCCGAGCGATAAACTAGGATCAACTCATTCTTTTAAATTGAATTCACTTAAATCTATTAGATATCTTTAAAACCCATCCAAAATCAATCCAAGTTGGCCACATCATAGCCAAAAACAGTCCATAGAATGTACGTGTCTATAGGTTTCTTCTTAGGTCTCTGTGGATTCGATAACCCAAGCTAAACTACAAGGACCGTCTTACCTTCTTCTCTTGGGTAAATTTGAGCGAGAATCAAGCAGCTAGGGTTCCGCGAAGCACGAAGTGATAACACGACGTGTTCTCCAAAGACACTGCCATGTAGACCCTACGCAGCATGGCAGGGGCGGCTATGTGGGACTCAGCATGTATCCAGAGGATACATAGACACGGGGTGAAGTACACGGTTGTTAAGGGTGTAATTCTGGCCCGGCGGCCTGAAAACCCAACAGACCCAGCCCAGAAGCCCGAGTGGCCCGGCCCGGAAAAGCCCACATCCGGCCAGGCCAGGTTTGTGCTGTAGGTTCATTGGGTTGGGCCTGAGCCTATCCAAGAAGGCACACGGACCAGGTCGGGTCGGCCCAAAAAAGCCCAACCTGCTGGCCCGTGCGAAGCCCACCTGCTATAAAAAAATATAACGAGAAACTACTGGAAGGGAGATTCGGTCCCCCTACCTCAAGCTTCCAAGGCTACACCTAGACCAAATGGTCCAGGCGGTGCGCCTGTTATGTTATTACCAGAATTTATATATATGTTTATATATATATATATATTTATCATTATATATTAACAAAAAATAATATATAATATATATATAAATATTATATATTTAATAATGTGTGTATATATACATATAATAATTATTATATATAATTATATTGTGTGTGTGTGTGTACAATGATATATAATTATATATACATATATATAATAATGTATATATATAAACAAAGCCATTAATAATATATATCAATTAAGTGTGGCTTTTATAAATCCATTAATAATATATATATATATATGATGTAATATAATATATATATAAACAAAACTATTAATATATTTATATATCAATGATTTAATATTATATATATAATAACTTGTTGTATATTAATAAAAAAATAACACACTCACCTAATGATGTTCGTGCACGTCCCGAAACCTCAATATTTTTTAAGTATGTTGTAACTTGCATATATTATATATACTATACATTTTTAAATCTATTTAGAAACAAAATAACCCACATACTGTAGTGCACCCCCAGCCCCTAATTATTATTTTTACAATTTTTTCATATTACATATATATATATCAATCATTGAACATTATATATATATATAATAACTTATTATATATTAACAAAAAAATAACACACTCACCCAATGATGTTCACGCACACCCCCAACCTCATTAATTTTTTTAAATATGATAAAACTTGCATATTATATATATAAAAACATACATTAATAATATATATATCAATGATATGATAATATATATATATATATATATATATAAACAAATCCATTAATAATATATATATAAAGCTATAAATAATATACATCAATTAAGTGTGGATTTTAAAAATTCATTAATAATAATATGTGTGTGTGTGTGTCACTGATTTAATATTATATATATAATAACTTATTTTATATTAACAAAAAAATAATGCACCCGTCTAATGATGTTCTTGCATGTCCCCCAACCTCATTAATTTTTTTAAATATGTTTCAACTTGCATATATTATATATAAATATATTTAGAAAAAAAAAAATTAACCCACCCACTACGGCGCACCCCCCCAATCCCTAATTATTTTTTTACAATTTTCTCATATTATATATATATATATAATAACTTATTATATCTTAACAAAAAAAATAACTACTCACCCAATGATGTTCTTACACCTCCAAACTCATTAATTTTTGTTAAATACAATGAAACTCGCATATATTATATATACTATTTATACATATATAAATCTATTTAGAAAAAAAATTAACTCACCCATTGTTGCACACCTCCTAAGGCTGTAATTTCGGCCCGACCTGAATAGGATCGGGCCAGGCTGAGCCTACCCTGCAAAAAAAATTAAAAAACGTTTAAAAAATGTTATAAATTAAACAAACGCTTAAGAATAATTTTCATTAATAAGTAAAAAAATGTAAAAAAACGTTTTAAATAAATGATAAAAAAGTATTTAAATAACAACGCTTTAAACCCATTATGGGGGTGCTACGCACCCCCCAATTCCTAATTATTTTTTTTTAAATTTGCACATAATATATATAAATTCACAGACATATATAAATCTATTTAGAAAAAAATAACAAATCCACCCACTATAAATGTTAATAAAAAATGTTTTGATATAAAACATGTTAAATGTTTTAAAAAAATACATGTAAAAAACATGCGTTCAAAAAGGGTAGAGGTCAGAACTTATGACAAGAGGGTGTGGTATGTATCTCCAAATCCTCTCGAGCGATGTAACAATCCCCAAGACCAAGCCTAGGTTCTCCCAGCTACTTCGTAGGCCATCCCACCCGCCACTCCATGAGACACTAGGCCTTCTTTTCATATTGAATAACCTGCCAATGCGCTGGTGGTTCAGGATCCCCGTCAAGATAGGAACCTCCACCCGAATGATCTCATGGCAGCGCTCGTTGCTTGCATCGAGGCATTAGAAACATGATAGGTGGAAATCATTCCTGATGGTAAGTCGTATCCAGCATGGGTCGATGATATGTCGACACCTATGGGTTTCGGAAATCCCACCTTCACCTCCTTTAATGGGACGAGTGACCTGTTGCAACATCTGACCCACTTCATTTCAAGGTGTAGACCCATGTTGGGAACTCTAGAGCAGCAAGAGGCCGCCAAAATCCAGTGTTTTGTACAGACATTGGAAGGGCTTGTATTTGTCTGGTATAGCCTACTGCCCATTGGGCCAGTAGCCAGCTGGGAAGATCTTCGTAGGAAATTTCTTTACCAGTTCAGTTCCAACACTCCAAAGATGAGTATTGTATACCTCTTCAAGTGAAAGAAGAGTCCTGATTAGTGTGTTTTGGACTTTGTTACTTGGTGGAAAGGGCTCACATACTCTCTTGACATGCCACTAAATCAGGAGAAACTGCTGACGATGTGTGTGGGTAATGTCAAGACAAAATTTGTACCCTCTCTGATCACCCAAAATTACCTCAGGGGATTTCGAGACTTCTTTCATAAGGACCAATCCTTAGAAGAAGCCTTAAAACAGGCCATCTAGGCACGTTCATTACCTCCTTCAATTCCCAGAAGATGGGATTCTAAGGACAGGACCTCCGCGGTGGCCCAAGTAGAGGCCCCTAGACAACTGAAATTATTTTTGGTGGAGCTGCCTCCACAGCCTCGTAGAGGCCCACAACCACAGGCCCAACCTTCATCCCACTAGCGTCCGCCTCAGAATCGTCAAGCACCCCCACATAATGCGCCACCACCACCTAGGCGAGATAAATAGGCTTTGCCTCTTCGACAGGCTCCTTTATCCCCTCATTAGGGTCAGGCTCTCAAGCCCCCCTTCCTAGATAGAAGAAACCAAACCTACTCATTCAACAAGAATCAAGTCCCCAGTTATTTCTGAAGTTCCTTGGAATAGGGAATTGTACACTTGCCTGAATGAAGGAGTCCAAAAAAGGTGAATCTAACTGATTTCCCCAACTACTGCCCCTATCTCTGGATCATGGGGCACACTATTAAACAGTGCTATGTGTTTAAGGACTAGCTTCAAGGTCAGGTCAATAACAACTTAGTCGGGTTGGTTCCAACCCCAACACAAGTGGCATGTGTATTCGTGAAGCCTGATAGCAGTAGTGACAGTGAAGGTGAGCGGCACCAGGTTTCCAACCATAGGTCACAGAAGTATGATGACCAGATGGCTCATAAGTTGGTCACCCATGCCCGCGGTATTATTCGTGCACGCCTGAATCGACTTAAGCCTTCAGAAGCTGATGCATCAACCGCTACTTCTTCTGCATCGTCGTCTCAGTCGTCCTCTTCCCAGAAGAGCAAGCATCAATGGTTCAAGGGAAGAAAAAGTCCCCCGCCAATGTTGTCTTTATCCCGTACTCTCGAAAACCTCATGCCCCCAAAGATGGAGATTCCCCCTAAAATCCATGCAGTACTAGAGGATTATTCAATTGATAGTCAAGGGTGTGCCTCAGTTAACACCATAGAGTAGGTAAACCCCTACATGATTCACAATGACGAGGAGTGCCAGACAAATCTTCTCAACGTTCCTAGCCATCGCCAGTGTTAGCGGAGCTGCGACTATATGGGTCGTCAGAGTGCCTCAATCAACACTTCTAGACAGGATATTCATGCCACTAGAACAATACAATAGGCCCAGTGCAGAGTTCAGCACACGTAGCCTTATCATCTGATGTCATGAGGTCCACCTTCGTCATCGTTTGTACTACTAGATCAGGTAGAGCCACCCTGACCGTGTCGTGATCAGCCATGCTTCATTACAGACCAGTCTCAGTCATCTGTCCACCATCTGGTAGTCACTCTACAGGCTTCAACTTATGAGCTACGAGACATTCTCAGCACCTGTCAACCACCGGTCCAGCTGGCAGGGCCCGCCATACCTTCTACCACAGAGTGACCTCCTCTAAGCAGAAGCTCACACCTAGCATGAAAGTATGATATCCCAAAGCATATTTCCAGCATTCTGGAAAGGCTTACTATCCTTGAGGCTATTTTCCTGTCAGCAGATATGTGTGAAGCCCTCATTGAGGATTTAAGAAGCCCCCTCTAGTTTGTGATGGAGGTAGCAGCTGTAGAATCCTTCCATGCTGAGGCAGTCAAGCATGCGGAGTGTCGGACCATTATCTCCTTCTCTAGAGAATATAAATGCTCTCCCATACAGGGATCATCCTCCCATTATACATCACTAGCCATTTCAATGGCGTGGAGGTCCGTCGATGTCTCTTTGACACAGGCTCGGGGATCAACCTAATCCCGACACGGACACTTCACAAGATGGGGCTATCTAAGGATGACCTAATTCCCTCTAACCTAAAAATACAAAGATATGATAGGACGGAATAGACGCTGATCAATAAGATCCGCCTGAAGACCCATTTTGGTGGTTTGGTTATAAACACCGAGTTCATGGATGTTTCATAGGATACCACTTACAATGTATTGATGGACAGACCATGGCTCCACCTTCATGCGGTGACCCCTTCTTCATATTACCAATGCCTGAAATACTCACTTAACAGTCGAGTAGGCATAATTCATGGTGACCCATCCCCATTTTCCTCTTGTAAATCCCACTACCTGGGTATTGACTATTACAAGAACAAAGAAAAATAGATCCAATACAGCGAAGTTGAGCCCGTTATGGTTGCGACCAACCTGTGGACATGTCTAGATGATGCCTACGTCTTCCTGATCCATCGGTTAGAGGCTACGACCCTTGATATGGGACAATAATTCATTGTTTCTAGAATGAGGGGGGAGAACATTCCAAATTCTAAGTGACTTCTAAGATCACCACCTATTATTATATGAATTAGGTCCTGGTGATTGATTGCATAGTGATTTACTATTCAATTCCACACTTACACCGCTGTTTTAATCTAGTTTTGTAATGAGTATTCAAAATATAATAATAAATTTAACTTCGTTTTTTATTCAATTAATTAATGTTTATTACTGTTAAAAGGGGAAATTATACTTGTTTTGATATTTTCATTGAAGGTGACAGTGATTTGGAGGCCCGGAGATCATCTAGATGAAAAATGGGCCAAAATGCATGGCATCCCATGGACATATGTCCACTATTTTGAATAGTAAGATAATTATGTGCATCCATATGGGATGAAAATTTGTGATTATCTCAAGAACATCATGGGATAAAACTCTTATTAAGGAAAAAATCCTAATTAGTCCATATGGTATCCCATTCAAACCATTATATACAGGGGATATAATCTGCCTGAATTCAAAAGTTTGTTTTGATATTTTGACAATATCTCCCAATATAGTTATCTAATGGCTTCTAAATTCGACAAGGATTCCATAAATAGTCCTTCCAACAACTCTTATCTTATGTTCATGTAGTGATATGGATTTATATTGTTCCAAAACTGAGACACAAGTGGTATCACAAAAACAAGGTGCCCAAAACCATGTCCCATTTTGGCTATAAAAGGCACCATGGGCACCTCATTTGGGAGTTAGGACAAGGAGTGAAGTGCTGCCAATTTGGAGTTTCATAAGTGTAATCTCCTCATATTTGAAGTTTTGTGGTCCCCTATCCTCATAGGGGGATCAATAATGAAGAAGGACTTCCGCCCGAGCTTCCTCCTCCACCCGATGTTGAGCTAATCGGTGGGCGTTTGTTGTGAGGGAGCTACACACATGTCAAGGGAGTTCCAACGCATATATTACCTACTGGTTTGGAGTAATTCGGGTTTTAAAACATTTATTTCCATGTATCTTACATACTTTCATATTTGAATTCTTGTTTTGATGTGTGTGAATGAGATGCTCTTAATTTCTAACCGATCGGTATGAGGTTTTGAGTGCATGATTTGTGTTGTTCCAATTGGGTAACACAAGGATCCTTTTCTTACCCACATTCTTTAGATTTCAATCTGATTTGGAATCTCTTATTTCATGCATAAGTTCTGGAACTTGACAATATGAATGTTATGTCAAGGTTTGGTTCTTCAAGAAAAGAAATAAAGGCTTAGGAATTAATTGGGATTCAAATTAATTTCAACCAAAGAATTACTCAAATCCTAAATTAATATCCAAGAATGATGAACTTGAAAGTGTGTATTGAACTCACAATGAACCCTTTTATCTCATATTTTTCCAAACCCATTTCGTTTCTCAACTTTTAATCTTTTAATTAAGTATTTTCATCCTAAAACTATTTTCAAAACCACCCCCCAATTTCAGTACTTCTTAGTAAAAACACACACTCTAAACCCGCAAATGATCCTAGAGAGATGACCAAGGGTCTTCCCTATACTATAAATCAACCTTAAAAATATAAACAATTTGACGTGTCATGACAGCGTAGTCAAATTTGGCGCTGTTTCCGGGGAACGCTTTGGTTTTAAGTGCGTGTTTTTTATAAGATTTTTGTATATTTTGTGAATATTTATTTGTTTTATATTATACCTTTACCTATACATTTTTGTTCTAATTTATTTATTTTTTAGGTTTTGTGCATGATTCATTCTAATCCGGGATATTTATCACCTTTTGAACTCAAACTGGAGAGGATCTTACGTCAGCGCCCCGAGACGCACAAGATAACTCTTTGAAGGAGGACCCACAAAAATGTGAGACATTTCTAAACCCCTCTTATTCTAGAACCAAATTATAACCTAAAATTAATGAGTATAAAATGGATGAAAATAATCAAAAAATAAAAGAACTAACCTCGCCTGATGTTGACATCCAACCCACATATATTCAAATTCAAGGCGAGGCACCCAATTTTGAATTAAAATATGGTCTAATTCACTTATTGCCTAGATTTCATGGACTCACAAGAGAAGACCCACATAAACATTTAAAAAAATTTATACTATGTGTTCAAGATTAAAACCTACAAATGTGGATGAAGAATAAGTAAAGCTTAGGGAATTTCCATTTTCATTAGAAGACACTGCGAAAGACGGGCTTTATTATGTTAATTCACCAATAAGAGGTTGGGTGGACATGAAACAACTTCTTCTTGAAAAATATATACCAAACTCTCGAATTGCAACAATAAGGAAAGAAATTTGTGGGATAAGAAAATCTCAAGGGGAAACACTTCATGAATATTGGGAAATATTTAAAAGATTATGTTCAAGTTGTTCACAACACCAAATAAGTGATCAAATTTTAATTTAGTATTTTTATGAAGGTTTAATTCCAATTGATCGTAACATGGTTGATGCTGATGTAGGTGGTGCACTAGTTGATAAAACCCCAATCACTACAAGGAACCTGATTGAGAACATGGTACAGAAAACTCAGAAATTCGGTACAAGGTCTAGTGTACCCATTCAAGGTGTCCATGAGGTGAAAATTATTGAATTCGATAAGAAGGTAGACACGAAGTTTGAAGAGGTAAGTACCCTTTTACGACAACTTTCTCTCTCCCAAGGGAAATCTCAATCTCCTCCTACCATCCATTGTGGAATCTTCTCTTCTGACACCCATTATTCTGACCAATTCCCCAAATTAAGAGAAACTTCTAAGAGCTGTGAGGCAATCTTTCATGGATGACCCTATAACCAACCCTTTATGCAAGAACCATACTATCCATCCAAATATGAGTGGAAAGAAAACCAATATTATAGGCAAGGAGGATATTCAAACCAACCTCATCAACCATGGAACCAACAAGGTCATAGTAGCCATCCACCACCACCACCCAAAAATCCTCAACCACCCAAAGGACTTTCCAACTTCCCCCTACAAAACACAAGACTAGCATAGAATATATGATTAAACAAATGGCTTCCAATAATCTCCAATTCCAAAAAACCACCCAGGAAGCCATAAAAAACCTCAAAACCCAATTATGCCAACTAGCTAACTCTGTGGGGGAAATTCAAAGTCACGGGTCGGGTAAAATACCATCTCAACCATTATTCAACCCTATAGATAAAGGAAATGTTAGTTCCATCACCATTAGGAGTGTAAAATAGATTAATCCTCCATTAGAGCCAACCCCTCTTGAGGAAACCTCCATCCCAAACATTAAAAATGTTCCAAATGTTGAAAATCCTTGTCCGGAGAAAAGCCCTTCCAAAGGAAAGAGTGTGTCTTTTGATGAGTCACATATCCCAACCATTCCTCTTCCATTTCCATAAAGGGCCACCCAACCTAGAAAACAAAAGGAAATTGAACTTGATAAGGAAATATTGGAAACTTTCAAAAAAGTCAAGGTTAACATCCCCTTGATTGATGTTGTGAAGAAAATTCCATGGTATGAAATGTTTCTAAAGGATATTTGTACACACAAAAGGTGACTTCGAGGTGATGAGAAAGTGAGATTGTGGATGAATGTTTCAGTATTGATAGAGCCACCACTTCCCACTAAGTGTAATGATCCTGGAACATTCTCAATTCTGTATACCATAGGGAAGTATTATTTTTCTAATGCTATGATTATTTTAGGTGCTTCTATAAATGTGATTCCTCACTCCATTTACTCTACATTACCGGTTGGGGAACTAAATCCCACTAGAATTGTTGTTCAACTGGCTAACCGGAGTACCGCACACCCCTCTGGTGTGTTAGAGGATGTTCTTTTGAGGGTCTAAAATTTAATTTTTCATGCTGAGTTTTATGTGCTTAAAATAGAGGATGATATGATGAATGGACATGCCCCGATTATATCGGAGAGACCCTTCTTTAAAACCAACAAAACCATAATTAATGTCCACAATGGTAAATTATCTATGGATTTTGGTGGGGAAATTGTCCACTTCAATATCCTTGATGCCATGAAGCATCCCTCAAAATAACATTATTCTCTCTCTTTTAATTTTATAGACGTACACCCTTCCCTTAAAAAACTTCATTTCATTACCTTAACACCATTTCTGAGTTTTCTTAATTTATAGAAATTCTAGGAAATGATTCATGCATTGATTTTTGTAGTGTTCTAGAAAAGTTTCATGCATGGTCATTGATTGATGATTTCTTGAATACTGAGGATCCAATTACCATTAATGATAATTCTAATCTTGTAAAAGATCATTCCTCATCTGAGGATGATACTATTGAGTAGTTAGATGAGATCAGTGGACTATCACTTTCACACACACTCCCATCAATCCAAAATACACCAGAATTAAAACTGAAACAACTACCTCAAGATTTAAAATATTCATATCTTGATAATGGAAACAAGTTTCTCATCATCATTGCTAGTTCACTCCCTCCTAAGCATGAATTTCAACTACATGAACTTTTAAGGGAGTATAAACAAGATTTGGGATGGACACTTGTTGACATTCCTGGTATTAGCCCATCAATTTGTACATATCATATTTTATTAAGTGATGAGGCTAAACTAGTGAGGCATCCACAACGTCGACTGAACCCAAAACTCCTAGAAGTTGTGAAAAAGTAGGTCACAAATTTATTGGCTGCAATAATCATTTAACCCATCTCTGACAGCCAGTGGGTCAGTCATGTTCAAGTATTTACTAAAAAAATGGCTTTATAGTAATCCAAAATGAAAATAATGAATTGGTTCCAACTCGTGTGAAGAATAGTTGTTGTGTCTGTATAGACTATCGCCAACTAAACCAACACACTAGGAATGACCATTTCCATTTTCCATTCATTGACCAAATTATAGAGAGGTTAGCAGGTAAGTCCCATTACTATTTCCTTGATGGGTATTCTGGATAATTTTATATCCATATTGCCCTCAATTATTAGGAAACGACAACCTTCACTTTCCCCTTTGGCACATTTGCATATAAGAGGATGCCATTTGGTCTGTGCAATGCTCTGGGTACTTTCTAGTGATGCATGGTTAGTATTTTTTCTGATTACCTAGAGAATTGCATGGAAGTTTTCATGGATGATTTCATTATTTATGGATCCTCTTTTGATGATTGTTTAAGCAGTCTTGGTTCAATTCTACGTCGCTGTATTGAAAATAATCTTGTATTAAATTAAGAGAAATTCCATTTCATGGTGCGACGAGGTATAGTTTTGGGACATGTCATTTCCATGGATGGTATCCAAGTAGATAAATCAAAAGTGGAATTCATTTTTTTCCTACCATTCCCCAAAAATGTTTAGGATTTGTGGTTTTTCCTAGGTCATGCTGGATTTTACCGTCGTTTCGTTCGTGACTTTATTAAATTTCACTCCCCCTATCCCGATTACTCCAAAAAGAAAATTTTTTTATTGATAATGAATGTGAGGAATCTTTTAATAAGTTAAAATGGAGTCTCACGTCACCCCCGGTAATCCAAACACCTTGGTGGGATTTACCATTTTATCTCATGTGTGACGCTTATAACTATAAAATTTGGGCAGTCTTGTCACAAAGGGTCGATCGAGATCCACGTGTCATTGTCTATGCCTCAAGTACATTTGACCCTACCCAAGAAAACTACACCAAAACTAAAAAATAATTCCTTTACATTGTGTTTTCCTTGGAAAATTTATGTCATATCTTTTTGGGTCTAAAGTCATTGTGTTCTCAGAGCATGCAGCCCTCTGGTATCTTCTTAAGAAACTGGAAGCCAAACCACGTCTCATTCACTGGATGCTCCTTCTTCAAGAATTAAATTTAGAAATTAGAGATAAAAAAGGAGCATAGAATGTGGTGGCTGGCCGTATCAGTAGGATTCCCCCATCCTCGGACATTGACTCATCCCCCTGTATTCCAAAAAATGATATGTTTCCCAATGAGAAATTGTATCGAGTGCAAGATGTTATTCATTGGTATGCTGAAATTTTCATTATTTGGTAGCATCTTGTATTCCTACTGATTTTAATAAAAACCAAGCCAGTCATCTAAAACACAAGTCTCTTTGTACATTTTGGATGACCCCTACCACTGGTGCACATGTAGTGATCAAGTCCTTAGTTGTTCTGTTCCCGATAGTGAGTTTTAGTCTGTCCTTAGATTCTGTCACACTCTTGCATGAGGGGGTCACTTTGGTCCCCAATAGACTACTCACAAGGTCCTTGATTCGGGAATCTTTTGGCCAAAACTTTTTTGGGATTCCCATGATTTTTTAAAATCTTTTCCTCGTTGTTAAAGAATGGGGAATGTCACTAAAAGAAATTAAATTCCACAACAACCGTTGCTCTTTCATGAAATTTTAGATGTTTGGTGAATTGACATTATGTTTCCATTTCCTAATTCCTTTGGAAACTTCTAAATTATTCTAGCGGTTGATTATGTGTCGAAATGGGTAGAGGCACGAGCTATAAGGACAGATGATTCCCAAAAAATTGGGAAATTTTTGATAACTCAGATCTTTTGTAGGTTTCGATTACCTAGGTTCTTCATTAGTGACCAAGGTTCTCATTTCTGCAACCGAACAATGAAATCACTTTTGCATCGGTATGGGGTCAGTCATAGAGTGTCTACTGCATATCACCCATAGACCAATGGTCAAGTCGAGGTGTAAAATAGAGAGGTAAAAAAGATTCTTGAAAAAATGGTTCAACCCAATAGAAAATATTGGAGTCTTCAACTTGATGATTCATAATGGGCATACCGTACTGCTTTCAAAACTCCCATTGGAATGTCACCATATCATCTTGTGTTTGGAAATAGTTGTCACCTTCCTATTGTGATTGAGCACCGGGCCTACTGGGCCATCAAACAATGCAATTACAATCTTTAAGGTGTAGGTTCTCAAAGGAATTTTTAGATTCAGGAGTTGAAATAAATGAGAAGAGATTCATATGAAAACTCCGGGATTTATAAGGAGCAAACCAAGGCTTCCCACGACCATTTTATACTTCATCGTCAGTTCCACATTGGGAAGAAGGTCCTCCTTTACAATGCATGGATGAAGTTTCATCCAATTAATCATCGTTCCTATTGGTTTGGCCCATACATTGTTATTAATTTATCTCCATTTGGTGTTGTTCAGGTTCAAAATGAAGAAACCAAGAAAACTTTCATTGTCAATGGGCAGCGGCTGAAGCACTTCCCCTAAGCCCTTCCAGAGTTCCTGATGGAGGAACTCCATGTTCAAGAAGAAACATACTAGTGAAACACACCAGGTTTTATCCTTCCTTCTCACATTCTAAATTAATATAGTGTGGACACTTCACATTCTAGGTGTGGGGGGATGGGTACATTCCTAGGTTAGTCATGAATTTTCATCGTCTTTTTTCTTTCTTCTCTTTTTTGCCTTCGTTATGGTATTTTCACTTTTCCCCATATTTTTGGGTTCATTAGGATTTTCATTGTCTTTATTCTTTCTTTTCTTTTCTCCTTCTTCATGGTTTTTTTACTTACCCCCATTATGGTCACCAAATCATGGAACTTACTGAAAATGCATGTAGAAATTTTTGATTCCATGTTGATTTAACATTTGATAAAAAACTTGTCTCTATTTTTGGATTGAATGTTCATTTGAATTTAACAACAAGGAGTTATTTTTAGTGAATTGGTTTTCTATCAATGATATAAATGGGTGTGTCACTGTTAAATATTTGAGATGATTGATGCCCCTTGTGGGAGTAGTTTTTGGGAAAACTATGTCACTAATATCTCCACACAATTTTTTGCACCAAAACACAAAGTGTGAATATTTATTACTTATTATATGGTAAATATATGTTAGGTTAATATTTTTTAGCTTTAAAGGATATTTCCATATGTTCGTTCCTTATATGATCTGTTTCATTACTGTACCATATTGACCTATGTATGTGTACCTAATGTCTGACTGTTGTACACCCTCAAAAAAATGGTTGTGTCTTGGGCAGGTCAAAAACCAATCCTCCTCAACCTTTGATCTTATTATAACTATTGAAATTAGTGTCGTGATGAGATCAAACAAGGGTTGAGAGATGGGTGTGAGAATTTTACCAAATGCAACATCTAGAAAAAAAATAATAAATGAGGGGAGTGATGAAATGTGAAACATATGAGGATATATAGGTCAGGAGATTATGGTTTGACTTCTGGGAATGCTTAAGTGAGTGGGTCTTAAAATATGATTTGAAATGATTTAGGAAAGGTTTGGTGGAAAAAATCATTTAAGGATGAATAATGTTAAAATAACCTATATTTATTGGATAGAAAGTGGATAGAATAGCATGTAATGGTTTTCACACACACACATGGAGAGTTAGTGGAATGGTTAAATTTTGAATTCATTTCTCAATTTGGTGTCATTAATCTCTTTGAATTTCATTGTGATATGATTAATGAGACATCTTTTTTCATTTTCACTAGGATGAACTCCTTGGTGTGGTTCGTGCATTGATCTCATTACATTAATGAATTAAAATTTCCTCAAATGTTAAATCTTCATGATGTTAAGAATATATACATGCATATTTTTTTGGATATGTGACTTTTCCCAGGAGTGCAAATGTTTAGGTGTGGGGGTGTGATCGCATAGTGATTCACTATTAAATTCCATCCTTACACCGCTGTTTGAAAATAGTTTTGTAATGAATATTAAAAACATAATAATAAATTGAACTTCATGTTTAATTCAATTAATTAATGTTTATTACTGTTAAAAATGGAAATTATACATGTTTTTATATTTTCATTGAAGGTGGAGGTGCTTTGGAGGCCTGAAGATCATTCAGAAGAAAAATGGGCCAAACTGCATGGCATCCCATGAACATATGTACAATTTTTTGAATAGTATGATAATTTCATACATCTTAATGGGCTGAAACATTGTGATACTCTCAAAAACATCATGGTATACAAATCTTATTAATAAACCAAAGCCTAAGTTTTCCATCTGGTGGCCTATCCGAACCATTCTATCCATGGGATATAATCTGCCTGAATTCAATAGTTTGTTTTAGTCATTTGACTATATCTCCAAATAAAGTTCTATAATGTCATAAAAATTCGATAGGGAGACATTAAAGAGGAAGGACAACAACTCTAATATTTTGTTCAAGTCGTGATATGTTTTTATACTATTCCAAAACTGAGACACAATTGGTATTACAAAAATAGGGTGCCCAAAACCATGTCCCATTTTGGCTATAAAAAGGCACCATGGGAACCTCCTTTGCGAGTTCGTCCAAGGAGTGAAGTGATGAAAATTTAGAGTTCCATAGGATTCCTCTCCTCATATTTGAAGTTCTAGAGGCCTCTATCCTGATAAGGGTATCGAGAATGAAGAAGGACTTCCACCCAAGCTTCCTCCTCCACCCGATGTCGAGCTAATCAGTGGGAATTCTTGTGAGGGAGTTACACACATGTCAAGGGAGTTCCAAAACATATATTATCTACTATTTTGGATTAATTTGGGTGTTAAAACATTTCTTTCCATGTATCTTACATAATTTCATATTTGAATGCTTGTTCTGATGCATGTAAATGAGATGCTCTTAATTTCTAACCGATCAGCATGAGGTTTTGAGTGTGTGACTTGTGTTGTTCCGATTGGGTATTGTAAGAATCCTTTTCTTACCCACTTTCTTGAGATTTGAATCTTATTTGGAAGATATTATTCCATGCATAAGTTCTAGACATTGACAATATGATTGTTCTGTTAAGGTTTGGTTCTTCAAGCAATGACATAAAGGCTTAAGAATTAATCGGGATTTAAATTAATTTCAACCAAAGAATTACTCCAAAACTAAATTAATCTTCAAAAATTATGAACTTGAAAGTGTGTAGTGAACTCACAATGAACCCTTTTATCTCGTATTTTTTAAAACTCATTTGGTTTCTCAACTTTTAAACTTTCAATTAATTAATTTCATCCTAAAACTATTTTCAAATCCACCCCCTATTTTAGTACTTCTTAGTAAAAACACACACTCTAAACCCACCAAAAAGCCTTGAGAGATGAAATAGGGTCTTCCATAGCCTATAAATCAACCTTAAAAACATAATCAATTTGACGTGTCACGACAGCACAGTTAGTGATCCTGGAGCCCCCTACCCCCATAAGGTACCAGGATGTCCGCCCCATGGAAACAATAATACACCTTAATTGATTGTTATGTTGGGCTGGGATAAACTAGATCAAGACAATACATTACTATTGCTTTGATATCATCAAATGTGGCCCCTTGGGCCGAAGACTAGATGAGATCAGATTGAAAGATTTCATTTCCATGGTTTCGGTAGCACAGGAGTCCCTCGATGCAGTGTCTACCACCGCTCTAGCTAGCACCAGTCTCCCATTGGGATCAGTTGACTCAGAGGAAACTCCTCCCACCAAGGATACCTCCTCAATATGTGAAGAAGAGGATTTAAAGGATGCTCCCCCCTCCTTTGAATAGGGTGTCTCTACCACAGTTTATGATCCTTTGTAGGTGAATCTTGGTGACTAGACAGATCCAAAGCCCACATTTATCAGTGCCACTATGCCTCTTGAAGAGCAACAAGAGTACGTGGACTTCCTAAAGTAGCACCATGATGTATTCAACTGGAGTTACGATGAGATTCTAGGACTAGATCCTCAGGTAGTTGTCCGCTACCTTGGTCTCCCAGAAAATCATCATGGTTTCAAGCAGCCTCCCAAAAAGATGCCCCTTCTCATGATAGAATGTTCAAGGCTGAAGTTGATAAGTTAATCAGAGCCAATTTCATTAAAGAGGTCCAGTACCCCAGATGGCTAGCCAAAATTGTGCCAGTCAGGAAGAAGAACAAATAGATCAGATTCTACATCGACGTCAAAGATCTCATCTGCCACTGTCTGAAGGACAATTTTCCCCTTCTTTTGATAGATCTGTTGATTGATTCTACCGCTAGGTTCTAGGACCTATCCTTCATGGATGGGTATTCCAGGTATAACTAGATTCGAATGGCCCCTTAGGGTGAGGATTATACAACCTTCAAAGCACCACAAGGTACTTTCTGTTACCAAGTAATGCCCTTCGGTTTAAAATATGCAGGTTCCACCTATCAGCATGCCCTGCATCATATATTTAAGCTGGTCCTTAAGAAATTATTGGAATTCTATGTGGAATATCTGGTGGTCAAATCTCACCATTGTCAGGACCATCTCATAGATCTTGAGAAAGTGTTCAGATTCCTCTGTTCTCACCACCTAAAGATGAACCCGTTGAAGTGTGCCTTTGGGGTCACCTCCAAAACGTTTATTAGCTTCATTGTCAGATACAGAGGCATCAAGATCGAACTGGAGAAGATCAAGTCAACTAGCCAGAAGTCTCCCTCGAGCAACATTCTTGAGCATCGAGGCTTCCAAGGCCACCTAGCCTATATATGCCGATTCATTGAGAATTTGGCCGATAAGTGTAAGACCTTTTCTCATCTCATGAAGAAAGGCACTGTTTATCAGTGGGATGAATAATGGCAGACTTATTTTGAGGAAACCAAGTAGTATTTTCTCTGGCCTCCAGTCTAAATTCCACCCATTTCCGGAAAACCACTGGTCCTTTATGTGACCGCCCTAGAATGATCACTCGACACCCTTCTCAATCAGAAGAACTACAAGAGAACTGAGAATAGTCTCTACTATCATAGCCACATGTTCCTCGATACAGAGACCATATACTCTCATATCGAGGAAAGATTCCTTGTATTGGTATTTGCAGTACAAGAATTGTGACATTACTTGCAGCAACACGAGGGACGACTGGTATCCCGAGTAGATCTACTGAAGTAAATCCTGAACCACCCCATTTTGACAGGCCATCTAGCTTGGTGGGCAGTGATTCTCTAGTAGTTCGACATCATGTTTGTCCATCAAAAGGCTATCAAGGGGTAAGCGTTGGTGGATTTCCTTACTGCCCATCCAACTCCCATAGACCAGTCTATGGACATTGATTTTCCCGATGAGGCAATTCTCTTGCTAGATCAATCCATCCCATTTTTGAAAATTCACTTCGATGGTTCTTCCTAGAGCCCTATCGGCAAAAGGCTCAGTGACCCCAGACTCAATAGAGTAGGCCTCGGTATCATCTTCATCACTCCATCCCAAGATGTTTTTTTGTATTCATTATAACTATCAGAGGGTTGTACCAACAATGAGGTGTAGTACCAGGCTCCCATAACTGGCCTCGAGATGGCCCTCGAGATTGATGTTCCCCACTTTCATCTGAAAAGGGACTCCGAACTAGTCATCAAACAAATCAACGATGACTATGTCGTCAGGACGCTAGATCTTGTACCACTGTTGGAATGTACCCTCCAGTTGATGTACGGGTTCCCATCTCGGTCGGAGTTTACCCATGTCCCTCAATCGCAGAATGGTAGAGCAGACGGCTTGCCCAGCTTAGCTGCATATCTTGCGGAGCCTGATTAGGATGATTTGATTATCCAGGTGGCACACTGGAGATTCATCACCCCCATCACTCCGGATGACAATGATATCCCACAGGTAAGCCACCTTATTGTTGGTGCCTCCACGTCAGGGCCCCAAGGTCCTCTTATCATAGTGCTGGAAGTAACTCCCAACTAGAGGAAACCCTTGGTTGAGTATCTTCAACAAAATAATCTTCTGATATATTGTTCTGAGTGAGAGAAAATATGACGCAACACATTATTGTTTACCCTCTAGAGTGGTCTTAGTCTTGAGAAGATTTTATACAAGCATGGGTTTGATGGGGTTATCCTCTGTTGCATTCAATGAATGGATATTTTTTAGGTCATGCAGGAGGTTCATGTCGGTTCTTGTAGGGCTCATCAGACCGGGCCGAAACTATCTCACTAGATCCAAAGGCTATGATATTTTTGTCCCTCCATGATTGGTGACTGCATCGAGTTTTCCAAAAGGCACCATGTGTGCCAAATTCATACTAACTTTGTGCATCATCCACTGGAGCCTCTCCACACTACCAAGTGCTACTGGCCCTTTTCAGTATGGGGACTCAATGTCGTGGGACCATATCCACCAGTGACATCTCGCCAGTTCCAGTTCATCATAAACACTACAGATTTATTTTCCAAGTGGGAATAATTGATTCCACTCAAAGAGGTCAAGGACCGTTCTATTTTTGACTTCATGAGCTCCAACATCATATACTGGTTCGGAGTCCCTCACTCTATCCTCACCGATAACGACACCATCATACGAGTGACCAAATTGAATAAATTATACGCCAAGTACAATATTCATTCTAACCATACCTATAGCTATCATGCACAAGAAAATGGGCATATTTAGGCATTCAAAAAAACCCTCTCTAATATTCTGTAGAAAAATAGTTGGTCAAAATAAGAAGAGTTGGCCAGACAAGCTCCCCAGCGCCCTCTAGGCTTATCAGATGATAACTCTTAATTCTACACAGGTGACCCCGTATTCCTTGGTGTATGAAACAGAGGCCTTCCTTCCCATCAAGATTCAGTTACCTTCATTACGTATAGCTGTCTATGATCAGAAAGCACCAGATAAGGTTGCTAAAATCCATCTAGATGAATTGGAAGCACTTGATGAGAATAGGCTCCGTTCCCTGCACAATCTGGAAAGGCACCCGAAAAAGATAGCTAGAGATTTCAACAAGAAACTTCACCTCATATCTTTCTTATAAGGTGACTTGGTGTTGGCCTTGATAACACCAATGATACCTAGGAAAAAACCACCCAAGTTGGAGCCCAAATGGGAAGGACCTTATATCATTCACAAGGTTTACCCCAATGGTGCATACTCTTTGGTGACCATGGATGGTGAGCGTATAACTCCTCCAAACAATGCCAAATTCCTTAAGAAATACTTTGTTTAGATGCATTGTTCTTACATGACCTTAAACTGTATGTCGTCCTATACGAAGTTAAACTGTAAATGGTCCCACATAACCTTAAACTATCCAGCTTCCTTGATACATTATTTTAAACTGCACAACACCTCCAATAACTATGTATGGATTGATCCCCATCCTCATGGGATATGTAAGAAATCCTGAACACTTCATCTTGGAGTCCAACCCCCAACTTTTCTCTTTGACTACCCCCTGGGTGTAGTTCTCTTGGGGATCTCGTGTGGTGTAGCATAAACTTATTTGGCCCCCATTGGTGCCAGGTTTTTGATGAACACTCCATGAGCACCTCCGTTTCTTTAATTATCCCTCATCCTCACCACATGATGATAAACTGTATGGACTTTTCAGAACTACATATGTCTTTATTCCCATCCTCTTGGGATATGTAGGAATGCCCAGATATTTTCATCCATAAGCCCAAACCCAAGATTCAAGATCACCTCCTTTGGTCTGCACCCTCAGCCCAGATACCTCCCCAAACGCATGACATGGTGTGGGATTATGTCCTCGTTTCATAGCAGGTTTGTCATAACCGCACCATGTGTTCCCCTTCTTGGAGGTCTTCACCCATCATCATCATCACCACAAGATGTTAAACTGCGAGATGGCTTGGACTTCTTAGCCATAGGTCCCTCAAAATTTTTAGCCTCTGTCCCAAGTTCTCACTTAGTATTGTACAATATGGTATGGGCTTTTGTCCTCGTCTACGTCAGGTTACTCACCATTCCATACACATCCCTCATTGAGATGCCTGCATCCTTGCCGCATGAAGTGAAACTACACAACATCCTCCGAAACTGTGTGTGGCTTGATTACCATTATTAAGGGATACAAAGGACTGCTTGAACATTTAGTCTTTGGGTATATCCCCATATCTTAGAAACCTCCTCATCATCCTGTCCCTTTGTCCTGAGTCCTTCTAGGAGAGGGGTATGCTGTGTGGTATGTGATTATGTCCCCATTCACATCAGGATTATAACAACCACGCCACATACTTCTTTCTCCTGAGAGCCCCTCACCCCCTGTCCTACACTCATCTTTTTTAGTCAGATGCTCTTAATTTGGGCCCCTCAACCCTCTTTAGTGATTCCCCAAAGTGCCCAAGAGTACTCTGGTTCATGACCAAGAGTGTCAGATTCTACCTAGACATTCTCTCTTCCATTTTTTAGGCTTCCTGCTCCCCTTCATTTGGGATTTCATCATCTCTCACATTTGAAGGGACCCCCAAATGGCATGGATGCTCGGCCTAAGGTCTCTACTACCATTTTAGGCCAATATCCTCGAGGGTTTCGAACAAAAAATTGATACAAGTCCCACGTTGCGAATATGGTCAGCGGTTGACGCTCATTTGTGGTTCCCATTTCAGGTCATATGATATGGATGATGTGTTTCAAATATGGTCAATAGTTATCCTCCATCATCACACCAACCCCATCAAACCCTAGATTTTGGTTGCATGATTTATATTCTTATCCACTTCATCATGTCCTAGTGGAACTTCGACACTCTTGGTACTATTCCTTAGTGCAGATTTGCATGTTAGGAGGACAAAGCCACACTAAGGCATCGTTCGGGGCCTCGCACCAATTTCCCCTTTATGTTCATTGCATTTGTTACAAATACCTCTTCCACCCTTGTTTACCACACCAATTTTGACTCATGTGGGATTAGGGGTTAGATCGACGTCTGCGCTCACTTGGAAGAGTTTCGCTTCTCCATGTGGGATTAGGGGTTAGATCGAGGTCTACCTCTTATCCTGCATGATGTTAAACTGCACTCTCAGAACTACATATGGCTTTATTCCCATCCTCATGGGATACGTATAAACACCTAGACGCTTCATCCACAAGTCCATCCCTATATTCTCTGACCTTTTCTAGCTCCTCGACCCGAGGTTCCTTCCCCGGAAGTGTCCGATCCATATGAGGTTGAACTATGCCTCATAGTATAGCATGACTTTAAACCATTGTGTCTTTATTGCACGATGTCAAAATGCATGGTTGGTCCTATAATACAACCCTAAACTATGATATTATCATCCAGGCCACACAATGAAAAATGGTACTGCATTGGGATGTCCTCACTCGGGGGGACATCATGTTGGGTATTGGTCATACACCATACCATTTTTCAATGCCTATATGGGAATTCATTCCTATAGGGACACCAGGATTCTTTGTCCTCAATTTAACACTTCACAAAAAAAACACACTTCTATCCTAAAGGACAAACAAGATCTATCAAATGCAGCTTATTTTGGTGTGTGGATCAGAATCGCACAAAATTATCATCCCTAGAAGTGTTACCTTACCATAACACATCTAGAAATATGTATGGATTATTCCCCATCATGATTGGGTACATAGGTGTAGGTTCTGGGCGTAGCGGAAGCGCGTTGGTGGGAGTGCCCAACTTTGATTTCAGTGTTAAACAACGTTCAAACTGAGATCGTTCACGATATAAAACTCTTGGGAGCTCAATCCATTACATATGTGTTTGATTTAACATCTACATGTGAAACCCATTTCCCCTTGTCACGATATCTCAAATCAAGATGGTTGCATGCTAGTGCCATCAACCCATGTGCTCGATTATTCTTTCTTTGACTTTATGGAATTGAACTCGCCCATACCTTACCATGGCCATGGATTTATTTAAGCTATATCAATTCCATCAAAGGGCCTGAGATATCTACTTTCGTTATGGAACAGAAGGGACAAATCCTTTCTCACATTATCTATTAATGCAGTATTATTATTGATGCACCCAACGTATCCTACCTCGCTGCAAACAGTGTGTTGTCACAGTTTTCATCAATACTTTTAAGTGCGCGAGTTGCAATACCCATTAATAATAATCATAAAGTATAAGGACAAAAACACACGTCCGTAGATAGGAACATCCAATAAAACTATGAAATGCGGATTTCCTACTGGTGGGTCTCGTTCTCATAATATCCTCCTAGATATTACCAAGGGCGCACACCATGAGAAGGTGCCTAAAAGTTTTATGAGTCCTCACCCCTAATGGACTATATTATTTGTGTCCCTCAAATAACATCATCCAGCCATAGAACATATATTCAAGAATAGTGTTATGGAACTTCTGGGTTCTCATCATAGCAGGGATTTGCTATAACCCTTTAATGCAACAGCTATCCTTAGGACATTATTACATGAATTGTCACACAGAAGAACAATCAATATATGATAAGGTATTTATTAATTAATAAAGTACAAACTAGTTGGATCTAGGCCACCAAATCCAACAATAGGAACTCCCGGTCACTTTGCCTCTGGCCCATCCCAACCTTCGTTTTCAGTTCCTTGACCTAAGACCTCCCAAAGGAACACATGGTGATATAGACTCTAGTTCCTCATTCACGTCAGGTTTTATAATTACCTCATCTTGTGTCTCCATCATTCCTTACCATCTCTGGTCTGAGCTCTAAGACCTTAAACTAAGATATCTCTCTATGTCCTTTATACAAGGTGTAAATACAACATTTCTAGAACTATGTGTGGCTTGATTCTCATCATTATAGGATATTTAGGAACACCCAGACATGTCGTCTATAGGTCTATCCCTAGGGATCTTAAATCCCAACCCCTTTTCTTCCCCTGGGCTCAAACTCCTTTGGAAGTATGTGGTGTGGTGAGTACCTCTCGGGGCCTCATTTGCGTCAGGTTTTGCAACAACTTCACTATGTTCCTCCCTTATCTCTTCCAATCTTGGTCTGAGTTCTACAACCCTAAAACTAAGACCTCCCTATGGGAACTATGCATCGGGTTTGGCTACTTCGCCACCCTGTGAGCATTTTGTTAAACCAAGTCCCCTCTTGATGGTCCACTCTATGACCTTAAGCTGGAAGCATGTGACCCCAGTTTCCTTGTCCCTAAAAACAGATTTGACTCCCTCTATTTGATATGGCTTATTTTCATGTTCAAATGTGTTGTGATAAAGAGACCAAAGTGTGGAATTTTTACAGGGACATTCTATTGTTACATATCCAAGATTCATGAGCCCTTTATTTGGATCTCCATTCTCTTCCATGTCTGAAGGGACCCCCTTTACAGCCTAGTCTCACACCACATTGGCTCACCTACCATCTTGGGCCAACACCCCTGAAGGCCTCAGACAACATTTGTGACATGTCCCATGTTTCAAACATGGTCAGTCGTTAACCCTCATTTGTCTATCCCCATTACAGGATAATTCAAAAAGGATAATGTGTTTAGAACATGGTCAGATGTTATCCTCTATCACCACGCCACCCTCATTTTGATCTAGATATCAAGCACAATGATTCACATCTTCCCACTTCCATGTGTTCAAGTGTAATTCTAGCGCAATTGGTTTTACACCACCATGCATCTATGTGCGTTAAGTAGGTGGATCAGTAATAGTGGTATATCATTCACCTAGAGGCCCATTTCCCCTAGTGTGTGCCTCCCTATACCAGGAATGTCCTTCCACTGCTCCTTGTTTCCCACATCGATCATGACTCACATAGGCTTAGGGTGTTTTTTTTATAGGATGTGTACTGGTATAGCTGTGCTACGTAGGTGTTGTGTCCCACACGATGTTAAAACTTTTATTTAAGAACTACGTGTTGATTGATTCTCATCCTAATGGGGTACGTAGTAATTCCCAAGAACATTGTCGCGGGCCTAGAATAAATTTCACTTTAGGTCACTTAACCTAGAAAACTTCCCCCAGGGATACGCGGTGTGTCACAGACCCCTTATGTCCTCATTCACGTTAGGTTTATACCTACCATATCACGTACTCCCCTTTTGGGATATCTCCTTTAATTACCTATCCTATCATATGTTGTTAAACTACAGAAGTCCATATTTCCTCGATGCATGACATTAAACTACGGTTCTACCTTGAACAAGTTCAAGCTGCCCCGTGATAATTATGGGATGTGTTAGTTTCCTCACAAAAGAAGATTCCTCCTACCAGCATTTTTCTCTGACCACGCTATGTTCAAGAACTATGTGTGGATTAATTCTCATCCTTATGTGATATGTAGTGATGCCTAAACATTTTTCTTTGGGTCCAACCATAGGGTCATTAACCCTTCTGGCCCCAATCACGGTCCAGGCAGTATGACCATACAATTATGTGAACTGTCCTCACCGTATGAAGTTAAACTACGTGTCTATCATCTTACTTGGAATGATGTAAAACCAAAAGGCACCCTTGGTCCTTACTAGAGAGGTCCTGTTCAAAAGTATGTTTGATCCCTAATTAGACTGATGCTCCCACTTGATTTACTTTCAACACGATGGAGTAATTTCAAGAGTGTTAGACTCCATTCGAACATCCCATCACACCACCCTCCACACTTACTTTCCATTTATTTGGACCCTCATCCTCTTTAACATATAAGGGAACCCCCTAATAGTATGGATTCTCAACCTATGGCTCGCCTACTATCCTGGGCTAGCATTCTGAAAGTCTAATGGATAACATTTCGAGTCAGGCCCCGTGTTTCAAAAATGGTCAGCAGTCGGCCCTCATTTGTTATCCCCACACCAGGCTAATGCAATAAAGATACTATGTTTTAAATACAGTCAACAGTTATCCTTTATTGTCATTCCATCTCAATAGTGTTCAGAATTTTGGTTATCATGATCCACACTTTCCATTCCCCTCTATTCTTATTGATTCTAACGCCCCTGGTGTTACCCCGCTCGTGCATTAGATCACATTGGGAAAATGGAAATTTGACTCTTCTAAGACCTTCATTCTCCATTCAGGACTCCCTCTTTATTCCCAGAAACCTGGAATGGTTTTTCAAACCCTAGATTCCTGAATCTTGGTCGACACTCTCACATTTGGGTGGAATAACAAGGTGGTCATCCCTTGTTTCTCACATAAGGACCAACCCACGTGAGCTTAGGGATTGATCATTGGATGTTTCATGACTGTGATGAACATGAAGCAGTCCGAAACAAATAACAGAACTCATGCATGCATATGACATAAAAAACTAAATTATGAAAGTACATTTGAAGGTTTACAATCATTACAGCACCTGAGGATCGACCCCTCACATGGATGGTTTGACCCCTTAAAAAGAGTATTTTAGCTCCACCACTCTCTAGATTGTGGCGTCCTAGATTCACTATTGCCTGTTTAGTTCTCACTCATCCTCGGCAGAAAGGGGGTGTAGTTTTTTAACCGTAATATGAGCCCACTCCTCATCGATGCCGATGATATCCATCTTTTCATAGTCTTACTTCATTCGTTATTTAGCCTCTATTAGCTAGGCCTTCATCCATGATATAAGCTCTGATTTCGCATTGAGGAAAGCAGAATGCTCATCTACCTAGACCTGCAGTTGTTGAATCTCATTTTCATCCTCCTGAATCCTCTTGATATTCACCGCTTTTCTCCACTGCCAACCCACATGAAGGACACTGTCATATTCCCGAATCTTCTCTGCCATAAGATCTCATATGAGCATGTGAGGACGCAGGGCATCCAATCCCCCGATACATAGTTCACATAGTTGGGACCGAAACCTCCCTTTTGGTCTACCCATTGTGCTTGGGGGTCTCATCAATGAAGTGATTAATTAGACTCAATGACCAGTGATGGGTGATTTTTCTATCCTCCTCATCAGAGGTCATCTCATCTCGATCCACGGGTTTGATAGGTTTATATGCAGGAAATGCTCCCAAGAACTCACCAGAAGGGTCTTTATCTAGTGTTTGATCGGGTATGTTAGGACCTATGTTGTCTGATCGATCCTCATTGTCGGATCCCACCTCAATGATCTCTATCCTGCTAATGGTCCCACTTCTGATCAGGAGCACCACAGCTTGGTCAGTCTGGGTATCCGCCTACACGACCACTGGCATCCCCCGGGGAAAGGCATCACCAGGAGCTCCATCTAACCTCACCAAGGCATCCCATGATAATTCAAGAACCGTGCATGCAAGAGGCACACAAGCATTAGTTAATCTGATCGATGGATGACAGTTACGTATTCTATGAAGGATACTTATAGAGATCAAATATTTGGTCTCTTTCCTGGGTTGTTTCCATAGAAACCCTGTAGCGTGGCCCTCCATATATTTTCGGGAAGTCTGAAGGTTCCGGGTGGACCACCCTAGGTGTCGTGACACCTCCCGACACGATGATCATTGTAGCCACGGGTGTAGATCCTGAAGTTCCCACAGTTGCATCTACTATCGGGCAGGAGAAAGTTTTGCAGTTGAGGCCCTCCTGTATGGTTCTAATGTTAGTTGAGAAGTTCTAAATAACCCGAGTGAAGGCTCCGGGGTAGTGGTTAGGATTTTACCCTAAGGGCCTCTGTGAATTCTTCCAACTCCGAGTCTTAACCACAGACCTCAGCCTCCTCCAGAGGGCTCCCTTCACCAGCCTCCTCTCCCCAGGATGACTCGCCTGACTCTTCCAGCAGGGGGAAGCATTCTCTCAATTCAACAGCTGACAACTGCGGAGGATCTGTTCGATCTAGCAACACCTTTACCCGATCCTTCATTGGAAGCGAGGAACCTTGAGATTTCACAAAGTCCTCCATCTCAGCCAGGTATTACTCCACCTCTACCTGAGACATCACAATGCCGGCCCTGACAGGGCCGATCCCCAACAGGGCTGATCCCCGACAAATCCATCCCGAGATGGTTCAGGTGTCACCACATCTCGAATGGGTTGAGGAATTGGATGTTGACATCCCAGATGTCACAACCCTTAGAGAAGACAACATTCTATGATATTTCTATGTGGCGCGGCCACTTCCCCAGATCTCGGGTGGATATCCTTCAGAATCCCATTAGAGGTCTCCCCTCTAGATAACTCTGCTCCTCTAGGACCGCTGGGTCCACTACCACTCTAGATCTGCTATTGATGCCTCCCTTTAGACCAGTGTGGGCCTCACTACCATAGAATCCCCACCACTACAGGAGGATGTCCCTGCCTTCAAGACCCGACCTCGACGTTGTGGAGGCACCCAGTCACTGGCACGAATGGTTTTCTACTTCAGCATTTTCCCCGGGTATGCCGCCTCCCAGCTCTTGGCATACTCCTTCACCAGCCCGAAGACGGCTATGGGCGGAGGCAGCTCGTTCTGCATCTTCCCATAATCCCATGTGAAAAAGATCCACCACTGCCTCATTACACATAGGTGATCCTCGTGGTGCACCACCAAGTATACTTATGGGGTTAGCCGCTACATACACAAAAATTGCCTCATAAAGCGGTGCGGGTTATACTGCTCGCAGAGAAGCTCACGGTAAACATGCGCCACAAGAACTCCACCTGGAAAGGCTAGGAGGTAGGAACAATGCTCTTCCGTCCCTTGGATGTCATCGGTGAACACACCTATTGGCAGTGGGAATAGTTTGATGTTGAAAAAATTTGCCTTCTAGACCCAGTTCAGCACCAAATGCAAGGTCAGTTTGGTCGAAAGTTTCCCCACAATGTTCAAAATAGTAGGGAGAAAATTCAATCCTGGATGGGAAATGGGGTTCATATATTCATAGATACCCCTGGCGTGCACCACTATCCACCCCTACAGAAGGTGAAATGGCCCGCATATCCCCTATGGTTTCTTCCTTTCACTGATATGCCACAACATCTTATACAACTTGGTGAGCATCGGGATCCAAAGGTTGACCCATCCCCCTATCTCCAACATGGATTCCTTAATTAATGTGTTCAGTCGCACACCCTTGTTCGTGTTCCTCACTGGCAGGATCTAACCACATATTAGAGTCATGATGAATGCAACTAACCTAACCACCAGTTTCTACTCAGTACTGATGATGAATCCCTAGGTTTTCCACTGGCTATCCTCCAAGATCCACCAGTATGAGTGATCCTTACCTCGTTGATCCCCCATTTGGTCAAGTTTGAGGCCTCACATGGAACTACCCATTTTCTGGGAAGTTTAGAAACTGCTTGAACCACCTCTTGAAATAGACGTCTCTCACCAAATCCCTGTCTTCTCCCAACACCAGATCCAACAATGCCTTTACCAATGGTGGCATTTGCTCTGAGTCCTCCCATACACTCATAATGGAGAGGAACTCATCATACATCACCCCCAGTATTGGGACCCCCGAGATTTGATGCAGGTCCCATAGACTAATGTTGACCTCTCTATGGTGAAAATGGAAGGTGTTGGTCCTCGCTGAACATCTGCTCAGCAACTCTGGCATCAACTGCTTCAGCTTGTAGATAGGAAACTGAAAGGCCCATGCCGCCTCATACAAGCCCACTCACTCCAGCTCTTCCAAAAATTCCTCGCATGAGGAACCTACCCAATATGCCTAGGCCCAATAATCCGTGAAATTTCTACCCTAGAGCAGATCCCACTCATCTGTCCACCCCTTCTCCCGGTTCCCAGGTTCACCTTCAGGATGGTGTAGTACAACGGGGGATATTCCTATGGATGTTATGCCTTCCCGTCAACATCATTCACATGGTTGTACAAGAAAATAAACGTTGATGGGTGTGAAGTCCTCCCAAGTATGGCCATCAGCCACTCTGAACCACTGATGATAGCATGACGTGCTCCTAAACTAGTAATTCGGCTCATCCCTGCTTGCTTCTTGAATGAAAATGTCATCCCTTAGGCCAAATCCATACAGAGGTAGCCTTTTGAAAAGTCGGTTGTCCTTCTAACTCCCTAACAGAAGATCTAATAACAAGTTGTGATCCAAATGGCGTCGAATGGATTCCTTGATACCAGAGCTATTTTCCATCTCTTCCATTTGGGCATCATCCACAACGACCCCATGGCAGCATCCTATTGATCCATTCATTCTTTTAAATTTGGACCTTTTTTGTTCTTGTTCGAAAATACCTTTCTCAAAGCCCGTCTACAAAGCTCATTCACCGAGATCGGTCCCAGAAAAAAATCATGGAGCCCTACCCCCAACCTAGCAGACACAAGTAGCGGAGTGCACCCTCATAGAGTCAAAGACTTGCTATGCGCCACGAAGCAGAAAGGACCGATTCACAGAGAGCAATGGAAGAGCGCACATAGATTCAAGAATCAAGAGCACTATCTCCAAAACGCAGAGGTGATAAAGGACAAAAGAGAGGCCAGACTCCCCTATTTATAGGTGATGACCCGTTGTGCTTTGTAGTGCGACCGGCCGTAGTAAGCTTCACGGTGATCTCAACCCGCACGTCACCTCTTCACATCACGAACCATATTTGTGAGCCTTCTTGGGGATTGCCCTAAAAGTTTTGGCGATTGGAGAGCCTGACAACACCAAGACCGGCGCAAAGCTCCCTCCTTTGTGAAGTTGTCGCGGAGCAATGAGGATGGAGGATCCACAATCCAAATAATGTTTTCAAAGCCGATGTGAAGTAAAGAGGCGGGAGGCTCTACGGTTACGACACAATTGACTGAGAGACTTGTGCCATGGAGGGATCTGAATCAAAATTCGTGAATTTGAAGAACTTGACCAAATCCTCCACGAACACCACGAAGGGAGAACCACACCAAGGGGTGGATGAAGGTTGGATCTGTGGTTATGAATAACTTGATGGATCTTGTGGCCAATCGTGGAGTGCCACATGGATTCATGTCAAGTGACCCCTTCTTCGCGTCGCCTCTTGCTTATAAATACAAGGATCCCCTCAAGCCCAAAGGATGTATAGTCCGACCTTTTTCCTTCTCAGCTCTCAAATCATTAATCACTTTCTACTCTAGGAAAAATGAGATCTTGAGGGTACTTGAGCATCATGAAGTACCTTTCCCTTGGATTAAATTCAACCCCTCTTCAAAGAGGGATGCCCTTCACAGATCCCACGGGCCATCGTGAAAGAAGGGGATCCCCAAGGGGAATTGGGTCATCGCAGAGCACTCATGCTTCATGAAGTACCTTTTATGCACATGTATGCCCTATGATAAGGCAGGGTAACTGTGCTTCGCGAAGCACATTGCTTCACAGTGCTACGCTTTGCAGGGCACCTTTGCTTCGCGATTCCCTACTCCACGAAAGCCTTTCCACTTCTCAAAGCACCTTCCATATGCACCTATTCCATATGCCTAGGCTAGGCCCCCAAATTTATCAAATCATACCCCTTCGTGAAGATCCTCCACTACATGGATCACCAAAGCTTCATACAATCCCTTCCTGTGAACCCCTTTGCTCCGTCATACCCTTTTCAGTGCGACCATCTAGGTTTGCATGGAGTGATTTCAAGGTCCCTTGTGAGGTGCTTTATGTTGCATTTCTTAGCCTCATGATTATTTTCATAAGCATGCTAATGACTATTTCTTCTTCGCATATCCATGCTAACATGGGCCCCTCAGTGGACCAGTCTGCAACACCCCGTCACCAGGAAATTTTTGGTGCCTTCCCTACACCAAGGGTTAAAGCGTACCAGTTATGTAAGTCCTAGGGGTGCGAAGTGAGCCCACCTCTTTCAAGCTGTAAGATGTTAAATTCCCAAGCAACAATGTCCTCAGAACATGACGTTAAACTATTCCATCACTCCGTCCACTCTATGTGGGGTGCCCCAGCTCAGACATTCTCTACGCCCACTCATCTTCAAATGAGTGAGATCTTCCTCACATGGAATGAGATCCTATTTGCTGGAGTGGGTCATGTTCATGGGGAAGGGAATCCACCTTGGTGTAAGCCCTTATCCTTTCATGCAAGAGGCAAAATTCCTACTCCCCCTCATCTCTTACGTGCCAAAGACTAATAGGTGAGAGGGGCATAGGGATCCTCGATACCCTGTGCCTCTCCCTCTGGGCATTGTCTCTATCGGGCCTACATACTCGAGTAAGTCCCAATCTCCATCTCCCTAGGTTGTTAACCACATGTAATCCAATGTTTGTTCTTTGGGGCTGCTAACCATGTGTAAGATCCACTCCACTTCCCATGGACGCACCTTTCGTGACGTGATCATCAGGTCTCTACTGCCTCTTGTTTCTCACACCGAGCATGACTCATGTGGTCTTAGAGTAAGCAATGACTATGACATCCTACTTGGGCCGCCTTAGTGTGTAAGCCCCAACACCACTCCCGAACTACGTGGAATTTGATCCTTTCTAAGGCAAGGTACGTAAGAAGCCTCCCTGAGGTTCATGCCCAACATCTACTGGTCCTGACCTCTTTGAGTTGGTTCACCAAACCATTCTGAACTATGTGTACTTTTATCCTTGTCAAGGCATGGTATGTAGGAAGCCTCCCTAAGGTACAATTCTAACACCTACTTGATCTGAACCACCTTCAAATCGGTTCACACCATTCTGAACTACTTGGACTTTGATCCTTGCCAAGGAAAGGTATGTATGAAGCCTCCTTGAGGTTCAAGCCCAACATCTACTAGTCCAGACCCCCTTCACATCGGTTCCCACCATACTGAACTACATGGACTTTGATCCTTGCCAATGTAGGGTACATAGGAAGCCTCCCTAAGGTTCAACCCAACAACTACTTGATCCGGCCTCTTCATGTCGGTTCACCAAATCTTCCTGAACTATGTGGACTTTGATCCTTTCCATGACAAGGTACATATGAAGCCTCCCTGAGGTTCAAACCCAACACATACTTGATCTGACCCCCTTCATGCTAGTTCACACCATTATGAACTACATGGACTTTGATCCTTGCATAGGAAAGGTACATGGGAAGCCTCCCTAAGGTTTAATCCCAACATTTACTAGTCCCGAACCCCTTCACATCAGTTACCACCATTCCTAACTTCATGGACATTGATCCTTTACAAGGCAGGGTATGTAGGAAGCCTCTCTGAGGTTCAATCCCAACACCTACTTGATCTGACCCACTTCACGTCAGTTCTCACCATTCTGGACTACGTGGACTTTGATCCTTTCCAAGGCAAGGTATGTAGGAAGCCTTGCTGAGGTTCATGACCAACACATACTTAATCTGAATCCCTTCACGTCAGTTCACACCCTCCTGAACTATGTAGACTTTTATCCTTGACAATTCAAGGTATATAGGAAGCCTCCTAGAGGTTCAGGCCCAACACCCATCTGTTCCAACTACTTCACATCAGTTTGCCCCCATCATGTATGACGTTAAACTATACACCCTTTTCTAATTCTATTCAAACTATGTGATATTTGATCCCTATCTCCTAGATAAGGTATGTAGGAAGCCTCTATAAGGATCAACCCCATCCAACGATAAGATGTTGTATTTTCCAATCGACGGTAATCCATTTCGATCCTATCCAGAGGTAAGTTGTTGTGTTCCCCGGTCAATGGTAAGCCATTTTATTCCCTAATTGATGGTAATCCATTGCGATCCCATCCAACGGTAAGCCATTGTGTTCCCTGATCAATGGTAAACCATTGTGTTCTACGATCAATGGTAAGTCGTTGTATCCCCCAATTAGCGGTAAGCCATTGATTTCCCCTTTTTTGGGACTCACATCTCTGGTCCTTCCCAGTGGAATCAGACCTACTCTCGGGCTGCTAACCAAGCATAAGCCCCAACTTTTTATCAGATCATTGTCCTCTATGCACACCCTGATTCTATGCCCTCATCCTAAACTACGTATATTTTGATTCCCTGCCATGTGGATATATAAGAAGCCTCCCTGAGGTTCAAGCACATCAATCATGTCCTGTCATGGTCTCTCCATCGAGCCTATGTGTTTTGGGATCTCATACCCCAACTCAGAGGTTCCACTTCCTCCATGTCCCCTCAATGAATCCATTGTCATAGGATGCCTCTTAAGGTGTCCCATCGTCCTACTAAACTACGTGCACTTTTATTCCTTACCACTAGGATACATAGTAAGTATCTTCGAGGCTCAAACCCAACATCATCGTTTTCCTTACGATAGTTCCATCTTATTATTTATCCATTATTCTCAAATAACCATATCCATCCTGATTCTTATCCAAGACACCACATCCTGGTGAGATCATGTCACCCACTCTCTTTCCCCTCTTAGCAACAATCGGGTAACTAACCATGAGTTAGCCCCGACATCAGTGTTCCCTCTAGGGCTTACACCCATCTTATCCACTTCCATTAGTGTTCTGATCAGTCCAATCCATCTATGATAGATATTAAACTCGCAACATACCATGTATTAAACATGGGATGCTGAGGAAAACCTTAGAGACATACCCATGGCAGATAATTCCTCGCACTCGATGTGGGATGCCTTGGGATTCTGCACCCTCGAGAAGCCCTATCATAAGGAAAAGAAACCCAGATGCACCAGTGTTCCAGTGTCTAGAAACGCTAGTGAGGTCCAACGTGACTACTCCCCCAACCAAAGGTTGCTGACCTGACTTGACCCCTTGGAATTTTATAGTAGAAGAAGTGTAATTAATCAGCGTCCATGAAGACATGGCACTAGGAAGAGTTTCACGAACAAAGTCTTAATCTTTAAGGGAGACCCATACTAGGTAACGAGCTCTGATGAGGAATCCACGGAAGTAGGAACTAACATCCCATCATCCCATTTTAATCAAGGATCAAACTTTCTTGAATAAGTGATGGATTCCTTTCGCCTTGGAAAGCGGGAATTTGGGGTAACAAGAAGCCCCCCCCCCCAAGAGACGGATGCGCGCCCCAATGAAAGTGTCGAAAACAAGGAGTAATATGGTTTATTATTTAAAAATAATAAATATGATGTAAATATCATAATTATGTACTAAATTTTCATTTTATACCATAATTTAAAGGTTTTTAAGTAAAATGAAACACATTGTATCATGGAGGTGGTAGTCCTCACAATGCACGAATAATGGTTTCATTTTTTCTTAATAGAAAAGGGGAAAAGTGATTAGTGATTATTACTATAGCATAATATAATTAAGTATATGAAAAATAGTTATGTAATTAAATATTTATTTGAAAATTAAAATTATAAAATAAAAATAAAAAATAAATAAGATAAGTAAAAATGATTACTCAGGTTGAGCATTTTGAGATTCCCTTGAAATATCCCTTTGAAATAGATTAAATAGGATAACATATTGTAACTAGAATCTCAATATAGTATAGATTATTCTAGGGGAAGAAAAAAGGGTAGAGTTTGATTAGGAAATAAAATTTTTAGGAGTTCCTTAATGGGGTAGTGAGAGGCCCCTTTTATAAGTAGTGAGAATGAAAATTTTTAAATATTTCAATATAATATACAGGGTGCACATGTTAAACATGTAAAGTGGCTCCAAAAATGAGAAATAATAGAGTGGGTAAGATATAATTTATATAAAAACTTTACACACTCAATTATAAACATATTTTTATCATTTTTCAAACCCTTTACCTCTTGATTTATTACTTTTACCATTTTAGCTTTTACTGCGGTAACTAGTTTTTTCCTAAGGTAACATAATCATTATTCCTAAAACTAAAGTGCTCTTTATTAGATAATTTGGACCCACTAATTATATATTTTTAATCCATTTTATTTGATTAAATTTATAAAAGTGATAAAAATAATTTTTAAAATAAAAATCTATGTTGTATTAAAAACATTTTTTGAGAAAATATTACTTATTTTCTAAAATATCATATATGGGTTTGTAAATTAAAACCAGAAATTTTAAAATTATAAATTCACTTATAAAATACATATTTAGTCTTAGAAAAAGGTTTCATTAATTTCAAATTTATTCTTATATACTAATAATGACATAAAAGATATGTTATTTATAAAAGAGACATTTGCACTATTCACCTAAAAATAACTCTTTAGAAAAATATAAAAAATTATCCTAAGAAAATATTACTACAATGAATCCAAAAATAATTTTCTTTTCTTAAAATTCATGTTCTGAAATTTATAAATTTAACTTTTTAATAAAAAGGTGAGATATAATTAAAATAAATTACAGGAAAATAACTTTTTTACAATATTAATCATTCTCATTCATATTTCCTATTATTTATTAATTAAATTGCTATTAATAAACTGTTAATATAAAATATATTTTATCATCATTAATCAAAATTTTATTGAAATAGAATTTCATATTTCATAAAAATATAATATTTATAAAAATACATTTCTATGTATAAAATGATCTTATTAGTCATTTTAACTATACCAATTGAATTTCATTCATATTATAAGTATCCTTAACTTTATTTATATAAATATTTCATAAAGTGGTTACATATTTTCATTCCCAATAATTTAATGTATTGGTTTTAATGGTATAAACATATCTTGGTTTTGTTTTAATTTAGTACCATGTGTGGAAAAACTATCAAACAAATTGACTTATTTAAAGGTAAGAATATATTATAATTTCAAGGTGTTACAAAAAATGATTAAAAGTTAAAACCAAAAGAAGAAAAATATTTTTTAAGGTCAAAAATAAATCTTCTAATATCCAATACAAGTTTTTAAAACCTAAAGTAGGTTTCATGAAGGAAGGGAATCATTTAATTTGATGTAATTTTCCTGTAATACCTAAAGGGGTCTTAGAAACTTCATAGAGAGTCCACATTAAGCATTGATGTTATAGAAATAAATTATTTTATTTTTAAGCGTATATAATACCAAATTTATACTTTATAAATGCTATAAATATGCAGAAGTTCAAAATCAAGGATAGAATTTATAGATCTTATAGTTTACATTCAAATATTTCTATTTGGAATGAAAAGGAATATTTTATGCTCATATAGATCTAAATAAAGTATGCATATTTTCATTTTATTTCTCTTACATGATAAGAGAATATATTTTTTGAAAAATATTTTTTATGGAAAATATGAGATGATAGTTTTAACACACATAGTTGTATTTGATCTAGTTGTATAACATATTTTAAAAAATGAGACAAGTATTAAAGGAATTGTATCCAAGATAAAAATGTTTTATTTAATATATTTATTTAAATATGCAGGAAGTGACCCCACCACCGTCAATTACATATTTTAAAGAGTAAAGTTTTATTTATAGAAAATTTATCCTGAAAAATAGAGTAACACATGATATATAGTGGCTGAAAGTTAATTTTTTAAACATTACTACAAAATGAAATAAGTCTCATTTACTAAAAAAATGGGGTTTTTATTTCTTAGCATGATATTCTGAAGAGAATATAGTTTTTAAGTGGTTAGTGGGAGTATGTTTGGACTTAGATAAGTTAAAATGTTAAAAAATAAAATATTATACTAGTAAAAATTCAAAGTGAATGTAAATTTATATATTAAAATAGTTTAGGATGTGTTGGTAAAGAATGATAATTTAAAGAGTTACATTTAGTTTCCAAAATTATCTAAAAGAAATGTTTGTATGTAAATGTTCCAAAGATGATGATGATGAACTTAGAAATAGTTTCGAGTTAACATAAATTATTAACATCCTAACATTTGATGTTGTGAAGTTAAAGAATTTGAATACAATGTTCAATGAGTTCAACATTAGGAATTTAATTTCAAATATCACCATTATTCAAACAATTTTTATTCATATATGTTACTCACTAAAATATTTTATTAGGAGGGATTTATTAGATATAAATATAGATATGTGGTGGGAATTACATTGAAATGTAATGAGTTTAAAACCCCCCTAAAATTGTAGAAAACATAAGACCTCTATGGTGGTCTATCATGTGAGATATGATTGTACATGTGATTATGTATGATTTTTTAGTATTCTTAAAAGACTTTAAGAATATAAATTCATCATTTTATAAAAAATATATTATCCAATTTATCTTTATTACATATCAGATGCATATATTGTATGAACTATACTGATAATTGACCTTTCAAAGTACAAATATGAGTTATCCCTAACTGATTTTTATAATGAAGTACTATTGGTTATAGTAAAATGTTAAGGTTTTTGTGGGTAGTATTTTTTTATAGAAATATGAAATATACTCATGGGATATAAAATTATTTTTGTGTGATGGATAACCCATCAAGTATACCATATGAAGTGTAATATACCATGTCTTTGGTATGCCAGGGGTTCATGTTTCATATTGAATACCCACTATTGAGGTTGAAAAGATACCCAATATGAGAACCTTCATACTTTGAAACATTTATTAAAGTGTCCTTGATACTGAGTTGATCACTGGGTGGTTGGTATATTTATGATCATTTTTTCGGTTAAGTCTTCACCAAGATAGGGTTTTTACTCTTATATAAAAAGTATTACATTTGGTTCCTTGATTGAAATAGATCAAGGAAGTGTATATCCATAGCTAGGTATGGTAAAAATAATATTCTTATCTATTTAGATGAGGGGAATCTGATGTTCTCTTCCACTTGGGTGAATGAAATGTGATGTCTTCATCCATCTGATTAGTCTATACATAGAGAATCAAGAATGTATGAGTAGATATATGGGATTGAAACACTTCATGTCCTATGGTTAATCAATGTCTTAGAAAAATAGATTATATGAAAATTTATGGTTGAATATGATATAGGTAGTAAACATAGGTATAGAGATACATGTGTTTGATAAATTTCATGCCAAATCACATTGTATCATGAGTTATATTGAAGCTTTAAAGAGGCCACTCTTTTATTATATTTACAAATTTATGAATCCATATTTGTTTTCAATTCTACAAAGGCCCATGGGTTTACACTTTCTGGTTGACTAAAAAGGGATTGAGTTTTATGAAACTTTGAAAGTTTCTCTAAAAGTGTATTAGAGTTTATCCAAAATGAGTTTTGGATGGATATTCACAATTTATTTCATATGATATGATACATGGTGAAGATGATGACGAATTTACAAATATATTTTTAGAGATATATAAAATGATCTTAGGATATGGTTTCATAAGGTATTGTATATGATATAATATAAGTTGAAATGACAAGAATTGTATTAGGCTTTAGTGAAAGTGGTTTATTGATGATGATATGTCTGAAATCCTATAAAAATACAATCTGTTTAGGATAATATCATAATGTATGATATATGTGTGTTTTATAGTGTAACATAGATGAAAAAATTCATATCGTGGTGTAGGTATATCATAAGGAATGATATAATAGATATCAAGCTATTGCCAAGCCTATTGTACCGTATGATATGGATATATCATATGCCCATGGAGAGTTGTATTATATGATTCACATGGAAGTCATATGATGTATCATACGTGTTAATTTTTAGATCTCTTCCATAAAAATGATGTCATTGATTATTCACATTTCATATGGTGAAACATTTGGGAGAATCAAATGAATTTATATGATTATTGCATGCACATACTCAATTGAATGTTATAAAGTGTTTGTAACTGTTGGAATTAATTGAACATTTCATAACATTAGAAAAAATTCAACAAAGGCTTAAGGTGTGTCCCCAAGTCCTAAATAAATAGGTTAAAGACCTAGATAATTCATTTTCAATTTTTGTGGATTCTACCAAGTCATATTTGTCTCTTGCCTTCTTCCTATACCTTGAGATACACAAAAATATCATAGATTAAAGGGGAATCCCACCCAAACATTAGGTGATTCAAGATAGCACATGGATACAACCCAAAGGAAGGATCCCTTTGGATGTTTCTTAGGGATATCCATCAAATGTGTGTTTGAATACTGGAGGATCGACCAAATATGGTGTAAGGTATATATATGATCATCATTTTATATTATGCATAGTTTTAGTTTCATAACATAGTGATATTGAGTATAATGGTTTCTTGTTTTCTTCTGCTATTTGAATAAACATTATTTGATCCTTTGAAACCCATCACATTACATCCAAATCCATTTTTTTCATTTTTAAAATAATCCACTTTTTGGTTTAGTGGGAACCTCACAAATAAAATTCTAAACATGATCCAACCAAAATGAAAACCCCCTAAGAAAGTCAAATAAAAAATTTGAAAATCTATAGCAGAAAACATCATCCAAATGAAAACAACCAAACTGCGCCAAAAAAACACCAATCAAGATTCAAAATTCAAATTACAGATTCAAACCAATCACTATCACACCACCATGGGAGAAAACATCACGTGAGCAGATGTGATACCATCTCGGGCCACAAACCTCGTTTGAAGATTCAAAACTAAAAATGAAATCACCATAATCCACATCACCTTACCATCATCAATAGCCAGTGGAGGAAACCAACAACACTGCTAGAAAGGAACCCTTCACCCTTTCCAATGTCAAAACATCTCCAGGGGAACCGACAACCAACACCGTGATCCCAGAACACACCATTGCAATGATAAAAAAGCAGAAAAAACAGCCAGAAAATCAAAACCTCAACATAACAAAATTACAAAGACAATGAGGAAGAACCTCATTGACTGTTCGATGATCACCTCCCAGAACTTCCTGTAAACCACAACTCTAGACCGACTGGGAGTGGAGATATGGAATTCTGAATCCAGGTCCGAATGGAGCGATCACGACCTCAAAAATGGGCCACACCCCGTGCCAGGAAGTCCAAACCAAACCAAGGACCTTGAAAATCTGAAATCGAGATTCAAAACACACAACTAGCTTCAAATGTGGACCATTGCATCACAAAAGCACTTCCCAACAAGCCTCTTAGGCCGCCTTGGACCTGGGTGACCAATGCAGCTCAAACCGCACATCCCAAATCTCCCTAAGAAGGCCAGTGCACCAGACAATAATGGGGTCAGAAATGCAGCCACTGGGAGGAAAGGGTACAAGAAGAGGGACGAGGGGACGAGGGTTTCAATAGGGGGATAAGTCTACAAAACGGGGTGAGCGGGTGTGCTAGATCTAGAAAAGGAAACAAAATGAGAGCGAGGAGGAAAGGGAAAGGGAAAGGGAGAGGATAAGGAAGGAGGGAGTAGAAATGGTGGGAGACAAGGCCAAAGGCGGGACGCCGATCTCCCCCCTCCGATGCACTTTTGAAAAAACCTAGCAGAGGGAACCAGGGAAGAGAAGTCATTCAGAGGCCCAGGTAGATCTAAATGGAATTCCCAATAACCCATCACATTACACACATATAAGTTTATCACCCGAACTCATGAGTGGCGTAGTGAGTAGGGAAATCCTACTGGGTCAGTGGATGAACCCATATATCTACACATAATATGGTTTATAGTTTATATGAATAAACCTTACTTCATTATAATGTATGCATGTTTATGATGTAGTTATGAAGGTGGAGGTTATTACTCATAGTGATAAATTTCATGGAGGTTAAGGATCGAAAGATGGTTAAGTCTATTAGGTTAAAGGATATTTATTTTATTTATTTTATGTATTTTATAGTATAAACTTATTTCTTATTTTTTATATTGATTGCATTATGGATGTTCCATTTCATGTATACATTTAATTTAAATGTTATTAATTCATATGTCATATGTTGAGGTTGAGGGATCCACTAAGGACCCATGATCTATTTTCATGCCAAGTTAGCACTACCATGATTTAAAGCCAAGTTAGTAAGGAAATTATATTAATGGGAATGAAAAACTCAAGGTTAAGTGAGGTATCACTTTAGAAACACCAAATATGGGATTAATGATATTTAATGTAGAGTATTAGGGCTCAGGAGCATTTCAGTTTTTGTATTTTTCAATCACAATCTTAATGAAATGTGTAGGAGTATATAAATTGAATGTAATTTCTTGAGTTTATTTTACTGATAAAAAAAATATTTTGGTAATTTTAGAATTTTATATTTTTTTAATAAAACTTATGAATAATGAAAGTATCTTTAAAAACATAATTTATAAGCTAGTTTTCCTTAAAATGACCGGTGAATTTAGAGACTTTTAAAATATGAGTGAATGCATGTTTTTTTAAAATTTGTGTGTTTTATTAAAAGCTTAAGAACATTTTATTTTTATTTTGGAATTGAAAAATAATTATTTTAAATTATCATGAGTTGTGTATAATTAAAAGAAAATTGTTTTTGATATAAAAACCTTGGGACATTAATGGGTTTTTAGAAGATTCCCATGGTTTTGTGTTTTGGAGTGTGTAAATGGTTTGGAAAATTGATTTAAATTTTGAAGAATTATGTTATGAAACTATTATGCTTTAGTTTTTAAAAATTGAGCTGGGGAGACTTTTTTAATTTTGAATGCTATGTTTTGACAGAGGCTTAAATGAGTTATGTTTGATTTTTTGGTTCAAGGTGACTAGAGGTGGTTATAGGAAAGAGAGTTCTTATAGTGGGGAGTGTTAGAGTTATTTACTAAATCCTATATTTCATGATTTAATAAAGGAAATATCACTTTTTTATATAAGTATATATCATGGAGTGATATACTTGTAGGGACATGGGATATGAATTATTTAATCCTAGGATATTACATGTATCATAAAATTTATCAGTCATTTGTTCCACAAAATTTATTGATATTTATTCATGACACCATTCGATGCTATAATAATAAATGATTTATTACATTGACTGTTTATATATTAAATATTCATAAAAAATAGCTCAATATAAATCATGAATGTTGAATATGATATAATGTACTACTTATGAAGAACATTTTTGAAATGCATGGTACAATTCAATCCTTGGAGTTTGCATGAAGGCCTATATAAAGGAGTGTAAACAAAGAATATTGAATCAAGTTCTCTAAAATGTCATTGATCTATTCATACTTTAACCAATATAATATAATATCATGAATAATTAAAAGATATTTACAAAGTTTATAAAGATCGACACATCTAGTGGTTACCTTCGTAGATATGAGACTTTTGGTTACTCTTTAGAGATCTTCATCAAGAACCTATTTAAGAAAAATATTTGATTGTAAAGTTATTATCTTCATTTTTAAATAATTTTTTTATAAATCACTTATGGATGATCTTTGTGGCATGAAATTTGTATGATTATTCTATTAAATTTTGGAATGTTAAATGTATTTTAAAACTCAATAGTGATATCATATCCAGATCTATTATGTTTAGAAGAATTTGAATTTTGAGAAAATTATAGTTTTTTTGAAGAACAAATATATCATAGAAAATGATATAAAGATTTCACTAGTTATAATATATTTTTGGGCGACACGGTAGAATCTGAGCAATTTATCACAATATCCCAAAAAATGAAATGAGACATTTCTTCCAGTGATAATCTTGGGTTGTTATTTTAAAAATATATTATTATAACCTAATAAACATATAGAGATATCACAGTCTACGATACAATTCAAATTTTTGTTTTTGAAGAAATAAAGGGAATGATATGGTGATATCACCATTTGTGATCCAAAGCTCGACCAATGATAACTATGTGCTAATGAAAACTCACTACATCGTAAAAAGTCATATGTGATGTCAATGTAAACATTATGAAACTAATTGTGGCCAATGATATAAGATATCTTTATGCATTTTCCTTTTGATATATCTCTACCTATATAATAGATAATGATATAATGTATATAACTATATACAATATAGATATTTTAAATTTATTATTTTATTTTTATTTATGAAATGAATTTATAATTTTTAAAATGTTTATAATTTTTAAAATTAATAATTTTTAAATACTTACTTAATTTATGAAGGGTTCAAAAATTTAATTTTAAATCATGAATCGCTCATAATTATATATTAAATATTTATAAAATATTTAATGAATACGTGTTTAATATTAAGTGCTAATATTAATGCCTTATTTTACATAGTATAAAATTTATTATTTTGATGTAACTTATTTATATTAAACTTATAAATAACCTATAAATTATTTATAAATCATAAAATAAGGAAATTAGAAAACGTTTATATTAGTTTTATGAAAGGCTCATAAATCTTATAGGATAAAATGTTCATATTAATGCATTATTTTGGAAATATATTTAGAATGTACAAAAAATAATTTTGATAAATAAGACCAAGTTCTAAATAAATATAAAATATATGATATTTAAATAATGCTAATTATTTACATTATTGATATGGAACATTCATATGGATTTAAAAATATGAATAACTCATATTTTATAAATCATATATTTTAAATATGAATGATTTAATATGTATTCCTTATAAAATTGAAATATAAAGTGTTTATATTTATATTTTGACATGACTTATCCCATTAGGACCCCTATTGGGTGGTCATAAACCAAGTGTTCCGCCCCAAGACCACCTCTAATAGGCCATAGATCATAAAGTAAAACTAGGTAGAAATCTCACAAATGATGTGAGACCTTATCCTAATGCACCTGTACACAATTCACACCACCATAAAGGACATTATAAAGTGGTATAAAAAAATAAAACTAACTGAAATGTATAATGCATGCAAAAAATACTAAAATCCACAAAGGATTAATCAGTGCACAAACCATAATGAAAAGGGGAAAGATACATTCCAAACAACCCAATGGAAAATCCCACCTAAAAAACCGAGGTGATGAGGTCCCCAAAATGAACAAGATCCAGTCAAACACGTCATCCTCTACTCACACCTCTAGGCACCAATAAGCTCCACCGACACCATTTCCACCATGGTCACCACCGAGCTATCTAACATTTGTATATGAAATGACACATGAAAGTGAAGATGCCCATGCAGGGGTGAGTGTATACATACCCAAAAGGGATCATTGAAAACCATAAAGTAATAATAAAATACTAGCTAGCACAAAATCACAAAGGCAAGAAGGAAATAATGATCCATGAGAACCCATATATGCTTTAAAGTAGAGAATATGGGACATAGAAGAGAGTCCCACTCTTCATAGCCCATCCACCATACAAACAAAAATTATCCCCAATAATCTAATTCACCCAACCAAATAACCCATGTCACAACTCCGAAACTATATTGGGGATCCATTGCTCACTAGTGATAAGTATCAGATGAGGGGGTATCTAACCCCAATGGAGGACCCATACCTTTCCTGAGATCATAGACAAGGGAGCACCCAACTCCATTGATTGAGGAATAGTGGCTTGAGTATGTGGGGAAGTATTGAACTTTATTATTGGTGTAGGGAACCTAGTTCCTAGTATAAACACATTATTAAGGAATTAATTACCTAATGAATTCTCTAATCACCATTCCCAATCCCCATCATTGTCCCTAAAGAGCTAAGGAGACTAAATTGCTCGCACCACCTCATGTATGAACTCTAATTTTTAAGAGGAGTATATCATCTTTCTATTTATGAAAAAATGATTAGGATAGACTACTCATACACCAAAATAAAAGTATTGAGTAAGGTAATATGAAAATCTACTAAGGATTAAAATGTACATGGCATGTACCCTAGGGGTACATGGTTTGTAGTCCCTTAGGGGTAGCCTGGTTGTGTACTGTCACCCACATGGAATGTATGGGTCTACCTACATGACATGTGTAATAGGATATACTAAGTGTGGGACTAATGGGGCACTCAAAATACACCACTATAGCTCCTGTTATGTGAGGGTTGATATACATAACATTTCATAGAAGGCACATGGTGTGTGGACTCATTTAGCTCACTCAGAATATTCTATCTAGGTGGATGAATTGAGTTGGGGAGACTTTTTGAATTTTGAATGCTATGTTTTGACTGAGGCTTAAATGAGTTATGTTTGATTTTTTGGTTCAAGGTGACTAGATGTGGTTATAGGAAAGAGATTCCTTATAGTGGGGAGTGTTAGAGTTATTTACTAAATCCTATATTTCATGATTTAATAAAGGAAATATCACTATTTTTATATAAGTATATAGCTTGGAGTGGTATACTTGTTGGGACATGGGATATGAATTATTTAATCCTAGGATATTAGATGTATCATATAATTTATCATTCATTTATTCCACAAAAGTTACCGATATTTATTCATTACACCATTCGATGTTATAATAATAAATTATTTATTACATTGAATGTTTATATATTAAATATTCATAAAAAAATTTCAATATAAATCATGAATGTTGCATATGATATAATGTACTACTTATGAAGAACATTTTTGAAATGCATGGTACATTCATATAAATATGTGATATTTAAATAATGCTAATTATTTGCATTATTGATATGGAACATTCGTAGGGATTTAAAAATATGAATAACTCATATTTTATAAATCATATATTTTAAATATGAATGATTTCATATGTATTCCTTGTAAAATTAAAACATAAAGTGTTTATTTTTATATTTTGAAATGACATATCCCATTATGACCCCCTATTGGGTGGTTATAAACCAAGTGTTCCACCCCAAGACCACCTTTAATAGGCCATAGATTGGAAAGTAAAACCAGATAGAAATATCACACATGATGTGAGACCTTATCCTAATGCACCTATACACAACATACACCACCAAAAAGGACATTATAAAGTGGTATAGAAAAATAAAACTAACTGAAATGTATAATGCATGCAAAAAATACTAAAATCCACAAAGGTTTAATCAGTGCACAAGCCATAAGGGGAAAGATACATTCCAAACAACCCATTGTAAAATCCCACCTGAAAAATTGAGGTGATGAGGTCCCAAAAATGATCAAGATCCAGTCATACACATCATCCTCTACTCACACCTCTAGGCACCAATAAGCTACACCAACACCATTTCCCACATGGTCACCACCGAGTTGTCTAACATTTGTATATGAAATGACACATGAATGTGAAGATTCCCATGCAAGGGTGAGTATATACATACCCAAACGGAATCTTTGAAAACTATAAAGTAATAATAAAATACTAGCTAGCACAAAATCACAAAGGCAAGAAGGAAATAATGACCCATGAGAACCCATATATGCTTTAAAGGAGATAATATGGGACATAGAAGAGAGTCCCACTCTTTGTAGCCCATACACCATAAAAAAAATTATCCCCAATAATCTAATTCACCCAAAAAAAATAACCCATGTCACAACTCCAAAACTATAGTGGGGGGTCCATTCCTCACGAGTGATAAGTATCAGATGAGGGGGTATCTAACCCTAATGGAGGACCCATACCTTTCCTATGATCGTAGACAAGGGAGCACCCAACTCCATAGATTGAGGACTAGTGGATCAAGTATGTGGGGAAGTATCAAAATTTATTAGTGGTGTAGGGTACCTAGTTCCTAGAATAAACAAATTATTAAGAACGCACTTACCTAATGGATTCTGTAATCACAATGCCCAATCCCCATCATTGTCTGTAAGGAACTAAGGAGACTAAATTGCTTGCACCACCTCATGTATGTCCTCTAATGTTGAAGAGGATTATATCATATTTTTATATATGAAAAAATTATTAGGATAAACTACTCATACACCAAAATAAAAGTCTTCAGTAAGGTAATTTAAAAATCTACTAAGGATGAAAATGTACATGGCATGTACCCTATGGGTATACGATCTATAGCCCCTCATGGGTAGCCTGGTTGTGTATTGTCACCCACATGGAATGTATGGGTTCACCTATATGACATTTTTAATAGGATACACTAAGTGTGGGACTAATAGGGTACTTGAAACGAACCACCGTAGCTACTTTTATGTGAGGGTTGATATACATAACATGTCCTAGAAGGCACATGGTGTGTGGGATCATTTAGCTCACTCGAAATATACTATCAGGGTGGATGAATTGAGTATCATCAAGGGTACATGACATGTGATCCTGACCCATATGGGATGTGTGTCTAAACAACATCCTGGGCAAATAATACCTATAAAAACCAAACCATTCATCTTGTGGATACATGACACATTCCCTTAGGTTATGAGACATATGAATTTTAACTCCCATAGAAACCCAAAATGTCGCTGCCGAGGTGATACATGACATGGGGCTCTACATCACATGCCTTGTGATCTCATCTTCATGGCCAAATCTTAAAGAATGCATGAAATCTTCCCTCTATAATCATTTTTACCTCTAATATAAAGAAAAAAACTTTCAGTAACCTTTCTCATTACTTTCATGCCTCCGTAGCTTATTTACAGCTGAACCTAACTGAAAACAATTTAGTTGATTCACACATAAATTTAATGCCTCAAATGATAATTCACATCACGAATTAGAATACCCAAACCATCTAGTGATACCACATTATATTTTATAATTCTCATATGAACTAATCATTGATTTTTTATTTAAATCCATCAAACACAGACCCATATTCCAATCATGTACTGATCTAGTCCAAGAATCATCGAACCCCCAATAATGGAAAATACTAGTGGTGAATGCATAAGGAAACAAGGGGAAATCAATGAAGAACAATAATTTTAAGGACCATTGATGGATTATGCTAAGATTGGGCTGGAATTTTTTGTTCTTGGTATCACCAATGAAAAAGAACCTAGAAGAAAATAGTGCTGAATAAGGAGTTCTAGGCAAAAAAAGGAAAAACAGATAAATCATTGGGCCAAGAAATTTAGGAAACCAGTTAAAGAATGAAATTACCTAATTTAAATCATGAATAATAAATAAAAATAAAAATAACACATCCATACCTCTTTATTGGATAAACCAATGAAGTAGTTCTCATCTGCTATGAGATCCACTAGAAATTCTGAATGAATACATTCATTAGATCTATGGGTCTTGATTCTCCTAACAACCTATTCCTATCTCTCTCTATAAAGCTAGGGTTTATGAATAATTACACTAGTGGGGGTGGTAAAGATAACTAAATAATATAGTATTAGGTAAAATGATTTAAAAAATAATTATTTAGAATTTAATTAATTTTATTTAATCACATACCCATGATGACCAGCCCCATGACCCTGAGTGTGAACCAAAATAACACCACTCCTAGGGTAAACCCTTCGTTATAGATGCAACCATGGAATTGATTTCTCTATCAGATTCCCTATTGAGGGGAAAATGACACTTTCCCTCAATCACATGTGCATGGACTAAAATAATCTTTTTTAATATATTATTTTCAAAAGTTTGTGATTTTTTTGATAAAATGACTCAGTGACCAACCTCAAAAATATTATTTAAAATAATCTAAAGGTTCAAATAGAAAAACTTGGGTGGCGAAATCATACCCAAATTCAAGTACTTCCTCCATGAAAAGCACTACCTACTTGAAAAGTCGAGGTACTTGATCCCGTATATTATTTTTGGACTCCCATGAGCTCTATTAAAGGTTCATATACTAACAAATGATGTGAATCAATGGAATATATCATCTATAAAGAGTCCTATCCTTCCAGTACTCTATCTCCATTTGGAACTTTGAGAACATAGAACCATCATCAATGTTTAACTCACCCTAGTTGATGACGTGTGATGGGTCATGCATGTATCTCCTTAGTTGTGACACATAGAATATATCATGAACATGATTTAATTAAAAGAAAAAATATAAGAGGTATGAAACCTCACACACCAAATTCAAGATTTGGAATGGCCTGATGAACCTTTGGGATAAATTTACTCCATGAACGAACCCCCATAAACCATGGTGTGATGAGACCTTCAGAAATAAATTATTTACCTTTCATAGTTCAAAGGCCTCTACTGTCAGTATGCATAAGACTTATAATGTATTTTATTGGTACTCCTTGTGAAACCCTAAAATTTAACTTTATTACTTTTTTTATATAGTTGATTTATCCCTTGTTTTTAGGGTGTATTGGGTTTGATTTTTTTAAATTTTTAGGGTTTTACAGGGTTGAATAGTTAGGAACACGATTTGGAAAACTATACAGTGGAAACCATACACCATATTTAGTTTTGTATAGAGGTGATCACATGGAAAAAACATGGTTGGGTAAAGCATGAAAGATGACCATGTGACCTTTGAGGATCTGGGGTATTGGCGTTTGCACGGTCTGCACATTATCTGTAAAACCATGGGAGACAACCATGCCACCTACTCAAGTTGGGGAATTTTTGTCTTTTTGGGTTCTTTTTAATTAGGGATCCCTCCCCAAGCCTCCCCATTCAAACTCCCCAAACCTAGTAACCTCCAAAGGGACTTTCTATTCTTCCCAAGATTCTATAATATGTATTTTGAGTGGATCCTTAGTGCTTCTTCATTCAGATCAATAGGTAAAAACTCATATTTCACTCTCTTTCTAGTTTCTGCTCTTTCCCCATCTTTTCCTCTAACCCTAATGGCTACGTGGGCTGATTTTAATGGTAGGTTTTTGATAAAATTAGGGTTTTGGTTTTTAATGGTTGTGAGACATCTTAGGACACCTATTCTAGTGGTTTCTTTCGTAAGTGAAATGATTCCCCCACTTAATGTAGATGTTTCTATTAGAATTCCTTTTATTAAAGACTTATTTGATTGATATTTTAAAAGTGTTTTTGAACTAAATTAATTATGTATATGATACTTAGATTTATGTTATAAAATGTTCTCTATGTTTTTTGGTTTTTTACTTTGATAAAAATGGATGAATTGTTTAGTTTAATGGAACCTGGGTTTTAAATGTTATTTTAGGAATTAAAGGTGTTTTATACATTTTCATTGAATGTTTTATCCAAGAAAATTGATTGGTAATTATCATTTTAAACAAATTGGGTTTTATAAAGCAGATTGTGCTTTTTTTAAGGGATTTTTTTTATTTTAATGGGTTACCATGTATTAAAAAGAATCTTACTTCTTTGAAATGGTTTTTCTTTCTTTAATAAAGGTGTTATATTTTTTTAAAGAAAACAACTTATTTTAGAAAAGGGGTGTGTGTATTTCTAAAGGCATTATAATATTTTAAAAGTAATGTGTGTGTCATCTTGAGTTGTGTGTTTTGGTATGAAGCCTTTGATTGATTGATTATGTTGTTAATTTTATATTTGTGGTCTGTTTTTAGGATTTAAATTATTTTGAAGGTGATTTTTAAAGAGGATTTTTAAATTTTTATTTTAGTTGTGCTTTGGTGTTATGTATGATTTTACATGTAATTGTATTTGAGTTTTAAATGGTTTACAAAAAGGTATTTCAAAAGAATATTATTCTTATATATAAAGATGAGCTATGTTTGGAACCTTGAAGGAAAGGGGTTTATTGGTTGATGTTTATACCCTAGTTGATCCCTTTGTTATTGTAACAATTGGGTCCCAGTGACCACACAAACACCTAACTTTAACATGGTCGTTGGGTCCCAGCCTGCCAGGTACCCCAGTTGCCCAGCAGACATGTGGTCCCTACCAGGGGGTCCACCCACATGCTTGAACGGGTCATCTAACTAATGAGAGTCCCCACAGGCCAACACATGTCCTTTCCAGTGTGCTTTGTCCTCACTCACACACACCCTGGGTAACTTCCGAGAAGGTCACTCATCCTGGTCACTACTCCAGGCCTTTCCAGTGTTCTTTGTCCTCACTCACACACACTCTGGGTAACTTCCCAAAAGGTCACTCATCTTGATCACTACTCCAGGCTAAGCACGCTTAACTGGGGAGTTCTAATCAGTTAGGCTCCCAAAAAGGAAGGTGCACCTTGTTGACAAGAGTCATATCATTTAGTCATTTAACCCTTCATCATTCGGGGGTGTTACAATCACCCCCCCCCCCTTTAGAGCACAATGTCCTCGTTGTGGGCCCTACATCTCAACCCAGGCAGTGCACCGCACTTAAGGGTGGGTTCCTCCTCTGATACCAAAATGTAACAACTAGGTCCTAGTGACAGCACAGACACCCCGCCTTAACATTGATGTCAGGTCCCGGCCCGCCAGGTACCTCAGTTGCCCAGCAGACACGTGGTCCCACAATGGGGTTCACCCAAGTGCCTGAATGGGTCATCTGACTAATAAGATTCCCCACAGGCCAACACATGTCCTTTCTAGTGTGCTTTGTCCCCAAACAGACACACCCTGGGTAACCTTCACGAAAGGTCACCCATTCTAATCACTACTCCAGGACAAACACGCTTAACTGTGGAGTTCTAATCGTATAGGCTCCCGAAAAGAAAGTTGAACCTTGTTGACATGATTCATATCATTTAGTCATTTAACCTTTTATCATTCGGGGGTGTTATAGTTATCCTTTATTATTCTTCTGTTCATGTTTTAATGTTATATGAATTTTGATTCATAGTTATGCATTTTGGATAGGGGCACATTATCAAAGGGGGTGTGTTGTAGGTGTAAAGAATATGATTTATGTGTTATATTGCCTTCAGGATTTATATTTTTCATGTTATTGGAATTAGTTTTAAAGTGGTACAACTCTGTTATCTATTACATGAGGATTAATAGGATAGTAAGTGTGGTGTTAAGGTACATTGGGTATGCTAGTTGAGAGTTATGCACTAGATAGTATCCCCGAGTTAAAATTATGACATGTGTATTGGGTTATCACTGATGAGACTAATTGAGAGTGATTCAGGGGATAAGATATATTACAGTTAACCTTTAGTAATTTGGTTTCACTTTTTCATGTCTAATACTCACTCTATTAGTCCCTAGTTTGTTTCCTTATGCTATTTTCCTTATGTTATACCATTTTTTTACATATTGGAATATGATTTTCTACATTTTTATTGATTCTATTTTGATGTATTGGTTATTTATGATTAATCATTTTTGTTGTATGGATTTCCATGTGTTGTTATTTTCATTTTTATGACTCTTTATGGATTTTAATTTATTCATTTTCACTTTATTATACTCACCTTGAGTGTGTGTGGGTGTTGGGTTTTAAAAATAGAAAAAGTTTTTTTTGTTTAAAATGAAATACCTAAAAAATGATTCCTTTGAAATGTATTTTTAAACCATGTGATGGCTTGGTTTTAAGGAATGATATTTTAAGAGAAAAGAGAAGGTAACTTATTCCTTTTTAAATGAAAGTGGATTTATTTTGAAAAAGTAAATGGTTGGATTTTTGAAAATAGCATTACCTTGGAAAGTCCTCTTTGAGGCATGTTTTAGAAATGTTATGTTTTTGAGAAATAATAAGTGGCATGTTATATTTATATAAATTTTGTATAAAGTAAATGGAAAACAATTTTGTTATTAGTTTCAAACTAGTAGAATTGTTTTATTTATAGAAAAAAATGTAATAGACTCCTTGTGGTATCCTACTGGCCTTTGTCTCACACCCTACATAATCACATTGGTGGGTATACAATATTTATGTTTTCTAGCCAACGAGCATGTACCTGAGTGGTAAGGGATCCTTCTTGGCATCCAAGAGACCCAGGTTCAAAACCGGGTGGAGGTGAATTTTCAGGGGACAGTAGTGTCACTATAGAAGATATTGTTCTGTACTGTAGTAGCCGAAACTATTCACCCGTTTTGGGCCTTCGGGCCACCGATTTGGGTGTACGGGTCTTCAGGGCCTTCGGATCATCAAAGGTCTTTGGACCTCAGGGACTTCGGTCCATAAAGACCTTGGAGTAGCTCAGCTCATACAGAGCATGCTCCAGAAGAGGATCATAGCAACAAGACTAGCAGTCACCAGAAGCAGAGCTACCAAATTGGAGGAATAAGAGGGTATGGAAACCGCCATTGGGACGAGGCACCATGAAACTTTGTATGGGGAAATGCTAGTCGATCAGCAATGCAAGGTGTGGAGATAGGTTATCAATGATTCAAAATCTAGGGGAGGGGAAATTCCTGTGGGTTGGGCCTACGGGTCATGTATTAGGCATAGTATGCCTCTGGGCCTTCGGGTCATGTATTGCGAGTCATGTCGGGCCTTGTGAATTGGGCCTACGGGTCATGTACGGGTTCCCCTTCAACCCTTAAAAGGAGGATTATCTATAATAAAATAAAAAAGAAGGCCTTCGGGCCATTTAGGTAATATTAATTTTTTCTATAGGTTCTCAAGTTATGGCTTGTAGGTTGGTTTTATGATACTCTCTACTAGGAAGAAAGTGATATTTGGATTATGTTGGTGACCTTGAGAGTCACATGAAGATATTAGGGTTTGTCGCATGGCTTGGTTTGACCAATTATAGTCCATATGGTGTGTAATCCTATTAGGCCACCTAATTTTATTTTAGTTTAGTTTTATTTCCTTATGCAGGGATCGTAAAATCTTGGTATAAAGGTGTTTTCATTTGTGGGATTTTTTTGTAAAACATTTTCATTTATCTTGATCTTTATGCCTTATTTGGTTTTATTTTTTAGTTACTCTTATTTATTTTGGAATGGTCATCCAATTTAAGAATATTTCCTGCCAGGTTCTTGGCGGGAACTATTGTTGATCATAGTATTTAATGAGGGTGAAATCATTCCCACATGATCACTTGTGATACCATGGTGTTTTAACTATCTTTAAGTGATTGGGAATGTGCCTTGAGCCTTGTGTCAAAACAACTTGGGTGATGTGTCGGGCCATCCTGATCTGATTCACTAGAAAATGGTATCATAGGTAGGTTTTTATTTGGGGATAATGGTAGAATAGAGCTAAGAACTCCAGAGCTCGAGTGGTGGGTGTGGAGTGATTGAACAGCTCTTCCTCATGCTATACATTGAGTTTCCATTGGTGTTCAGGATTTTTCTCTTGATTTTTGGATTTATGATTATTTTTTATGAGATATTTTGATACAGTTTGCTGCTACTCTGAGTTGTAATAATATCTAAGAGATTTCTTGGGAAAATACTCATTTTAGAGTGAAACTATAGGAAATCTATTAGGTGTATGATTAAGTTGAATGGTCTATCAAACTATGCGTAGCTTATGAAAACAATTCTGGAAAACTCCAGTGGTACTATCATGGTTGGCGCATAGTCTAAAAAACCATGAAGCAAAATTTTGCATAGTGGATAAAGTTGTTTTTTCCCCTCATTTTATTATTTTAACCCCTTTGTGTTTTATGGGGATTGTTTATGAGTGTCCAAGTGAATATTTGTATATTTTTAATGTGGTTTATCTATGTTTTAAATAGATGTTTTATGATTCATTATTTAATATTATTTGTAGCGACCCGACCCTAGAAGCTCAGAGCTGATGCATTATTTTACTATATTGGCATGATTACAAGGAATAAAATCTTAAGGGACCAATTATTTTAGTAGTATTTTAATTCTATATTATGTACATGATACCCAAATACAATAGGAAATAAAAAATACAAACATGATACATAATAAAAATAAATACACTACTTCCTTGAAATTTTATTCTAATATTTCTTGTTTATAACCTGAGGAATTAAACATAATAAGGGTGAAATCAAATTCTTGGAAAGGGTAAATAAAGTGAAAGTAATAATAAATCAAATAGAATAAATTAACAAGAAAAGGTAAATAATAGATAACACATGTCATTCAAATTACTAGATAAGGAAAAATCAATATAGAAAGGTAAGAAACTAAAATACATGCCATTTAATAGATAAACTGAGAATGAAATGAATCCATAGATACGTCGATGAAAAATATCATGGATGAATAATAACAGAATCTAAAAAGGTAAATTCTTAATTATTGGATGTCATGTTTCTTAATTATATGGAACCTTTACCTTAAAGACCATTTACAAGATGGTTTACAATATATCAGGTAAAAACCCATCTAATTTGGCCAACTGATTCATATCATGAGACTATCGATGCATCAAGGGGCTATATATAATTGGGCCCTATATATGTCATACCAGTATAAAGAATTACACATATTCATGAACAATATTCCTTATCAAAATATCCATGTTGAATAAAGGATAAATATTTATCAATTATTCCCTAGTGGAGGCTAATTAACATCAAGGTTTGTTCACATTAATGAATGGAAATACCATTGAAAATATCATTAAAACAATCTTGAGGAAAATTACATTTTAAACATTCCAATGTGTCCCATACCACCTTGAAAAATTTATATCATAATCCCCATGAAAGAATAATATTAACTGAAACATAGAATATCATGAGTGTAAGGATATTCATGATATAACATGTTAAAGGTCAGTAAATACACCAAATAAAATTAATTTGGTGTGTAATAACAAATAAGTCTCAATGAAATGTAAATTGAGATAAAATACCTTACATATGAATAAAAGACTCAAAAAAACAATCATAAAATTGAAAATTAAAAATTAACCTTTTAAAATTGAAAAGGAAGCTTTTAAGAAATGACAGCGGGTAAATCCATACATTCCATAAGAGTTAAAAATAATATTTCTTTTCACACAGTAAAAAGGTTATAAAATGATTTTTTCAGAAAGAGATAAGAATATTCATTTGAAACAATGGGTAAAAGACAAAAAGGGTAAAATTTTATTTAATAAATAATTTTTAAAAGGTTAATTTTGTTGAAAATATTTTAATAAAACATGGTTTTTCGAAGAAAACAGGTTCTCTGACAAAAGATAGAAATGAAGTGAGGTTTTCTTAAAAAAAATTGAGTACCAAAGAGTGGAAAAAATGGTACCAATACTTGAAAATATTCATTAATAACCATAGGAGACTAAAATTAAAGGTTTTATTATAAAATGATCAAATAATTTCCTCTGATGGAAGTTCAAGTGTAAATAATCCTGAAAAAAATGAGATTGTGAAGTAAACCATCGAAAAGACCTAACATTGATGTAAAAATAAATCAAAAACTATATAATGTGTTTCCAATTTAAATCCACATAAAAAGTGAAAAAAAATAAATAGTTAAAAGTTTATTATACACATAATCATAGAATATTAATGACAACAAACAAGTAATACAACCCATTGAAAAGAAATTGGGTTATTAAATTATTTTCCACTTGGTAATTTTTAATTCAAATCCCCTTAGAAGAAATAATTTAGATTGAAAATCAAAATACAATGAATATATATTAATTCATGGCATGATATATTAAAATGGGTAGTAGATACACCACACAAAATAAGTGGTGAACATGACATTTATCTCACAAATGTAAAAAGTGAGGTGAAAATACCTTACCTTGAGTCCGACTTGTCACATATGCCTTTATATAGCTGAATAATAAACTTATATCAATGATATACTTTTTAAAAACCCTTTTAAAGTTTATCATTACTTTTAATTTACTTATTATTATGTTGTATACAATTACTTAAACAATTAAGTTTGTGTTAGGTGTTTTGACCAAATTCAGTTCATGTGCTAAAACGACATTGGTAGGTCGACTATGGTCAAAGGGGGTCATTATATAAAGATATCCAAAATAATATCCATTGAATAATTATCATATTTTTACATCAATTATAATTTTAAAAAAAATCATGAAATATGGTTATGAAAAATGAATCTACATTACAATCATTGAGATGGTAGTTCATACGTACGCATGAGTAGCATCCCCATCGTTCAATGATTATTATAAAAATAAGGTAAGAAAAATTATATATTTCAATAATTATCATTATATAATAAATAAAATTTTATTTAATAATGTATACTTATATTAATAATTATTTTTATGTACAAGGAATCAAATCGGGTTGAGGAGGCGGTAGTCCACACATCCATGAACAACGTTATCACTTTTTATGCTTGTCAAAGGGTAATAAGGAAAATGATATATATATATATATATATTTAATTATTTCAATAATATCATGTATATTTTGTTTATGTAACATATTTTTAATTAAAACCATCCTTTATACATCCCATGTATCATGTGAACGAATCACATCGCTTTAAGGGGGTGGTAGTCCACACTTCCCTAAATGATGTTATCATTTTTACACAAAATGGAAAGTATAAAGATATGTGATATAAAATAATTAAATAAGATTTAAGAAATAATAAATATCATATATAACATATATAAATACAGTGCCCATCATAATTTTCACCATGATATGTGGTAAAGGAAAAAAATGAACAATCATCATTTTGTGAGGTGACAGTTCACCGTGTATATAAACAATATGTTCGTTACTTATTATATGTAGGTGTGTGTAAGTGTAGGTAAAAATATTTGAATAAAAACATCCTATTATATTTATTGCACAATATTTTATATATAAACATGGAATAAGAAAAGTTTATGGGGTGGAGAATGGAAATAAAATTAAAGAGCTTTAGGAAAGATGTTACCTCTTAATCAGGTAACTCTTTTTGGTTTGCACCAAAAGGAATCCTTGTATTGATTTATGAACAAATATAGGCTTCAAGGAGTAATTTAGGGATGTTTTAAAGTGAATTGGATAAATATTTTATGAACATGAGTGGATTTAGAGGTGTAAGGAAGTGGGAGGAAAGGAGGCATTTTATAGTAGAGGAGGAGTGGTACTCTTGTAATATTTTGGAAAAAAGGAACCCCGCCCACATTTTTTTTATTAAAAGTTGATCAATAATGGTAAAAATTACATAAATGGAGTATAGGGTATAAATATGTCTATAAAAGTTATTATTTACAAGTTTATAGGTCATATTAGGCCTTAAGTTTGGGGTTTAGTCCCTTGTTAACCTTAATTTCACCGTAATCGTTATAATTAATTTTAATTACTTTTACTAATATTTTTTTCAAAAACATAATTGAATTTATAATAAATTATAATTTATTCTGATTAAAAATATGGAATCCATTTTTCTAACTTCCAAACATATAAGTGGTAGAAATTAATTTTAATTTAATCCCCTAGATGGGATGACAATGTTGATTTTTTAAGTAAAAATGTCAGAAGGTTTGCTATGTTTTTATAGTCAATTTCAAATTAAAATTTATTCCAATGACCTATATTGGATTAATTGATAAGAATATGTTATAATTAAACTTTAAAACGTATTTAAAATATAATTTATCCTTATAAATAAATTATATGAAAAATCAGTTTTGAATTTAATTTCAGTATTTTTTACTATTCATTAAAAACTGAATCTTCTCAAAAAAATACCAAAAAATTTACCCTAACCTAATTTTTATGTTTATATTTAAAATATTAAGTTTATTTGGACATATTAAATTTATTAAATGGTCAAGAATTAGATTTAAAATAGGTTTTCCATTAAAAGGTGGTAAAAGTGCCTTAATAAAAATATGTGTTTTTATGTGTAAAATTAGGTTTATTCTTATCTTATAATTATCAAATCTATTGGATGAATATTAAAAATATTTTGTTGAATATATAATATTTATATATAGTACATTTATATCATTAACTAATTGTAATTAATTTAATTTATTAGGATAAAACATATTTCTAAGCATAAAAATTGGTTTCTATAAAAAAATTCACTTTATATTTAATTGTTTCTTATATTAATTTCTAATTAAGTTTTAACAAAAAAGTAATTTTATACTTTTGTGAACGATAATTTTCTTAATTAGTTATTAATATTCATTATTACTAATTTAATGGTTAGTTTATATCTTATTATATTAAATAATAATATTTAATAATATATTGTTTTTTGGTAAAACTCAGTCTTGTGTGTAATGAAATCCATTGAACAAACTCGTTGTTGTGTATTTTTCATACTAAATCAGCATCACATACATTTATAGCTATAAATTATATGTATTTTATTTAAAATATTAAATATATTATAAATACTTGATATATTATATTCTCTTACGTGCTTGGTGTTGCGTGTCATACATGCTATTGAATACAATGTTCCTACTTTAGATTTTTTGGGAATTACATTCTACCAACCTTAATTAAAATGCATCCTCACAATTTAAACTCAATCATTGTTATATATTTTTTTATATATCCTAGTTTGAAATCCCACATCATGATAAGGGTTCATAAAACATCCTATGGAAAAGAGAGAATGTGATGTACAAGGGTCACATGGGAAAACTTATAATTAGATTTCTATGTAGGAGAACATTAATAGAAAGTAGAGATACATACTTGGAGGAAAAGCATAAATATTTGTATATGGGATTGATTTCGTTAATCACAAACATGTTAATGGTCAATGGAAAGTTGAAGTCCTCAAATCCATAAATCTGTGATGATTTATTAGACCATCGATTCAATAAAAATTAAGGTATTAGGACAACACAATTTTTTTAATAATTTTTCAAATGTTGAGTAATTATTTTACTACCTAAGAATATAAGGAAATATAATTATTTGATACATTTAAATTTCATAAGAACAATTTAATGTTTTTTTGTGATTCAATAAATTCTATTTTATCCCTTACCTTAAGAAATGGGTATCCAAAAATTAACTTTGATCCCTAAATCATTAAAACGTTTAACGGACCATACAGACTATAAAATATTGACAAGTCTAAATATTTATATCTTACTATTCTCTAAATTCAATATGGTTAATATATTAATCTCTAAACTTAAAAAATTATGACATTTGGTTCATCATTAATATTTATTCATCAAATTGTTTAAATAATTACACATTAACTAGTACATCACTTAAACCAGTGGTAGGCACAAAACCCTTATTGTCCTTCAGTTATGGGTTCAAACCTGATGGCCTTTCTGAACTTGATGGGTTTTCACCCATAATATATCTTGTCTTTTTTTAAAATTAAATTAATATAATTTATAAAATAAATATGATATACATCCTTGAGGTAATTTAAATCACTAAATAGCCTTTTAACTATGGTTTTCAATACAACATCAATTCATAAATACTTCATCCAATTATTTCCACATAGGTACTTCCTTATTATATAGTTTATCCTCTATAATAGGGCATTGAATTGGTTAATTTATAGGTTCCCCAAATTTATGAAAATGAACTATAAAGGATTCCTTAGGATGAGTTTCATTTCTTTCCATCAAACTCTTCATTTTTTTCTCAAAAATTCTTTGCATTATGTCCTTATTTCTCCCATTCCTTTGAGTCACTTTCTTGGGTTTCACCTTCCACATTTATTTAATGATGGAAATTGATCCTACTTTTCTCAATGGTCTTCACCACTCAAGCTCTTAGTAACCTCCATACTTCTCTTATTTGGTGAGTTTAAGAGTTGGTTTAGGTATATGTTGTTAATCATATTTTGGAAAATCTAATTAGGTATAAACACTATATCATTAAATCCTACCAATACCTCATTTGGTTTCTGATTGTCACCACATTGTCCTCCATGATCAATTTTAACTTGACTCTATTGGGTACTAGCCATTGACTAAAACTAGAAAGCATAATGTGGGTAACAATAGTCATAGAAAAATTTATAAAGGTTTATAGGATATCTAAATAATGACACCTTATCTTAAATTTTAAACACCTTAGGTTTAACCTAGGTTATTCATTTTCAAAATCCTTCATAACAGTTTGTAAAGGAAATGTGAATTATCATATGAATATATCCCATGAGTATCAAACTAGGTGTGCAATAAGGCCCATTGTCATATACCAGGTTACCCCAAGTCAGGCCTAAGACATCTTGTCATAGTTGTTACTCCTTGGTACATCTGTTCCAGAATCACGTCCACTTGTAGTATCTAGACAGAGATGTATTTTTAGGAATACCCAAAAAATTTATACCTTACCAAAATTCTAGGATATTCTTGTATACTTATCCTTAATGTATATATTAGGGTTGTGATCTATAATATAGGTTTTCTAAATCTAGTTTCCAATGTTTCTTCTAAACTTCCTTTGATACCAACTGTAGAGACCCAACCCCAGAAGCCTAGAGCCGGTGCATTATTTTATTACATTATCATGATTACAAGGAATCAAATCCCGAAAGACCGATTAGTTTAGAAGTATTGGAATGACATATTACATACAAGATACCCATAATACAATGGGAAATAAAAAACTAAAAACATGATACATAATAAAAAGATATAAACTGATTCCTTCAAATCTTATTCAAAGATTTCTTCTTCATAACCTAGGTAAATGAAACATAACAAGGGTGAGTTCAAATTCTCAGAAAGGGTAAGTAATGTAGAATAAATAATGAATAAATTAGATTAAATTAACATGTAATGTTAAATAACTTATAACAAATTCAATTGAAATAACTAGATAAGGAAAAATCTCTATGGGAAGGTAAGAAACTGAAACACAGGCCATTTAAAAAATAAACTAAGAATGAAATGAATCCATAGATATGTCGAAGAAAAATCTCATGGATAAATAATAACTAAATCTAAATAAGGTAAATGATTAATTATTGGATTCCATGTTTCCTAGGTACATGGTACCTTTACCATTAATACCTTTCACAAGATAATTTACAATATATCAAGTAAAAAGCCATATGATTTTTCCAACTAATTCATCTCATGAGACCATCGATGAATCGAGGGGCTATCCATAATCAAGACCCACCCATGTCATACTAGTCCAAATAATTCCTCATATTCATGAATAATTTTCCTTATAAAAGCATTCGTATTGAATAAAGGATACAGATTTATCAATAGTTCCCCAATAGAGGCTAAGTAACATCAAGGGTTGTTTATATTAATGAATGGAAATACCATTTAAAGATAATTAAAACAATCTTGAGGTAAATGAATTTTTAAACATTCTAATGTGTCTTATACCACCTTGATACATTTAAATAATATTACCCATGAAGTAATAATATTAAATGAATATCATGAGAGTAAGGAGATTCATGATTAACATGTTAAAGGTCAGTAAATACACCAAATAAAAGTTAATTGGGACATAATAACAAATAAGTGTCAATGGAATGTAAATTGAGATAGAATCCATTACTTATGAATCGAAAGACCCAAAAATAAGAATCATAAAATTAAACATTTAAAATTAACCTTTTAAATATGAAAAGAAATATTCTAATAATTTAAGGTGGGTAAATCCGTACATTCCATACAAGATAAAAAGAATATTTCTTTTTACATGGTAAAAGGTTAGAAAATGCCTCATTTGGAAAGAGACAAGAATATTCCTTTAAAAAAATTGGTAAAAGACAAAAATGGTAAAAATTTATTTACTAAATCATTTTTAAAAGGATAAAAACATTTTTAAAAAAATTTTAATAAAACATGGTATTTAGAAGAAAATAGGTTCTCCGACTAAAGATTTAAATGAAGTGAGGTTTTCTTAAAAACATTTTCTAAAACATTTTGAGTACCAAAGAGTAAAAAAATGGTACCATTACTTGAAAAGATCCATGAATAAACAGAGGAGAATAAACTTAAAGGGTTTATTATACAATGATCAAATAATCTTCTTTGATGGAAATTCAAGTGTAAACAATCCCAAACAATATGATTTTGAGAAGAAAATCCTCCAAAGACCATAACATTGATGTGAAAATAAATCAATGTATAGATTATGTGTTTAAAATTTAAATCCACATAAACAAGTGTAAATAAAACAACATATGGAGAAACTTTTATTATACACATAATCATATAATATTAATGACAATAAAGAAATAATATAACCCAATGAAAATAAATTGGGTTATGAAATTATTTTCTACTTGGTGATTTTTAATTCAAATCCCTTATAAGAAATATTTATGATTGAAACTCAAAATAAAATGAAGATAAATTAATTTATGGTATGATATATTAAAATGGGTAGTAGATACACCACAAAATAAGAAAGTGGAAAACATGACATTTATCTCACAGATGTAAAAAGTGAGGTGAAAATCCCTTACCTTGAGTTCGACTTATCACATGTGTCTTTATCTACCCGAATAATAAAATTATATTAATTATCTAATTGATTCAAAAACTTTTTCAGGTTTATCAATAATTTTACTTTAATTATTACAATTTTGTATACAATTACTTAAATAATTATGTTTATGTTGGGTGTTTTGATCAAATTCAATTCATCATCTAAAAAAACTTTGGTAGGTTGACTATGGTCAAAGGGGGTCATTATATAAATATATACAGAATAATAGTCATTAAATAATTATAATATTTTTACATAAATTATACTTTTAAAACCAATCATGAGTTATGGTTATGAAAAATGAACCATCATTTCAATAATGAAGACAGTGGGTCGTACGTACTAATGAGTAACTTTCCCATTTTTCAATGATCATTATGGAAAGAAGGTAAGTAACATTATATATTTACAAAATTATAATTATATCATAAAAAGATGTTATTTAATCATATATACTTATATGTATAACTCTTGTGATGTTCAAGTAATCACATCTTGTTGAGGAGGTGATAGTCCGCACATCCACGGATGACATTATCACTTTTTCATGCTAGCGAAAGGGTAATAAAGAAGATTATATATATATATATATATCAAGAAATTTAATTATTTCATTAATATAATTTATATATTTTTTATTTTACATAAGTTTAATTAAAACCATCCTTTATATATCCCATATATCATGTGAACGAATTACATCACTTTGAGGGGGCGGTAGTTCACACTTCTAGAAATGATGTTATCATTTTTACACAAAATGAAAGTATAATGATATGTGTTGTAAAATAATTAAAAAAGATTAAATACATAATAAATAACATATATAACATATAAAAATATATTGGCTATCATAATATCCACCATGATAGGTGGTAAAGAAAAAATGAACAATCATCATTTTGTGAGGCGGTAGTTCACCGTGCACGTAAATAGAATGTTTGTTACCCATTAGATGGAGGTGTGTGTAAGTGCAGGTCAAACCCTTAGCATAAAAACATACTAGTATATTTAGTATACTTTATTATTTATATAAACATGTAATAATGATAGTTTATGGGGTGGATAATGTAAATAAAATTAAAGACATTTAGGAAAAACATTACCTCTTAATAGGGTAACTACTTTTGGTTTGCACCAAAATGAATACTTGGATTGATTTATTCCAAAATGGAGGATTCAAGGAGGAATGGAGGGATTTTGGGGAGTGAATTGGTCATATATTTTATGAAACTAAGTGTATTTAGAGGTGCGAGGAAGTGGGAGGAAATGAGGGCTTTATAGTGGAGGAGGAGTGACACTCTTGTAATATTTTAGAAAAAGGAACCCCACCCATGTATTTTATTTAAAGTGGATAAATAATGGTAAAAATTATATTAAATGGATAATATGGTCTAAATTTTTATATAAAATTTATTTTTTACAAGTGTATAGGTCATATTAGGCCTTGATTTTAGGGTTTAGTCCCTTGTCAACCTTAATTTCACCTTAATTGTTGTAATTAATTTTAATTACTTTCACTAATATTTCTGGTCAAAAAATAAGTTTACTTTATAATAAATTATAAACTATTATGAATAAAAATTTGGAATCCATTTATTTAAATTACAAATACATAAGTGGAATAAATTAATTTAAATTTAATCCCACAGATGGTACGATAATGCAGGTTTTTAAAGTAAAAATGTCCAAACATTTTCTATGTTTTTATAGTTGATTTCAAAGTGAAATTGATTCCAATGACCTAAATTGGACTAATTGATAGAAATATTTTATTATTAAACTTTAAACCCAATTTAAAATATAATTTATCCTTATAAATAAATTAGATGAAAAAGTTGTTTTAAATTTAATTTCAGTATTTTCGACTACTCATTAAGAAATGAATCTTCTTAGAAAAATACAAAACTTTATGATCACCTAATTTTTATGTTTATCTTTCAAATATAATGTTTATATTTACATATTAAATTTATAAAATGTTCAAAATTGGATCTAAAATAGGCTCTCTATTAAAAGGCGGTAAAAGTGCCTTAATAAAAATATAGGTTTTTATGTGTAAAATTAGGTTTGTTCTTATCTTATGCTTATCAATTATATTGGATGAATATAAAAAATATTTGATTGAATATATAATATATATATATATATATGAAATTAATATCAGTCACTAATTTTAATTAATTTAATTTATTAGGATAAAATAGCTTTATGAGCATAAAATTGGTTTTCTATAAAAATATTCACTTTATATTAAATTGGTTCTTATATTCATTTCTAATTAAGTTGAAACCAATGAATTAATTTTATATTTTTTTAAACCATAATTTTTATAAGTTAGTTATTACTATTTATGACTACTAATTTAATGGTTAGTTTATATCTTATTATATTAGATAATAATATTTAATAATATAATGTTTTTTGGTAAAACTTGGTATTGCGTGTAACACAATCCATTGAAGAAACTCATTGTTGCATGTTTCTCATGCTAACTCAGTGTCACATGAATTTTTAGATATAAATTATATTTAATTTATTTAAAATAGTAAATATATTATAAATACTCGGGATATTATATTCCCTTATACACTTGGTGTTGCATGCCATACATGCTATTTAATACAATGTTCCTACTTTAGATTTTTAGGGTGTTACATTATTTAAAAACCATGTTTTAGGTGATTGAGTGGAATTTATAAAAAGTTTTTAATTATAGCACAAATTTTTTAGTTGGAAATAATATTTTGGGTTATGATGATTTTTAAGTAAATAATTCCATGGGTTTTAAGTGGTGAGATTTTTGAAAAGTTTTTGTGTGTGTGATTCAATAGTTAAAATTAGGTTTTCAAGAAATGAGTTTCTTTTTATTATGGGGTATGAAATATTTTTAATGTTTTGAAACTATTTATAATCTTCAAAAGGAAGGAATTCCATGCAAGATATTGTTGAAATGAGGTTTCAAAGGGTTCTTGGTAATCTTGTTTCATTTGATTTGTTCCATTCATCCATTATATTAGGATTTGTGGTGATTTGATTAAATGTTGTGTTGTTATAATGTTTTAGAAAGTGAACCATATAATGGAGTTGGAATGTATAGAGGTAAATCTCTCGATTAGTTTTCCTAGTGATCCAAAAGTAGACTTTATAATATTACACTCTACCCATACATGGGATAGAGTGGCAGGGATTAGTTCTTCCCAGCTTGTGAATCATGTGTGAGAGTTTCTGAATTGACATCCACCAATGTTTAATAGTGATCAAAGATCTAATGATATGATGAAGTTTATAACTAAGAAAAAAGTGATACTGGAGTATCTAGGAACTCCAAAGTCCTATAGGGTGAGGTGCACCACTCCTTTGTTAAAAGGGATGTATTTTGATTGGTGGAGGAATATTATCCATGCCCAACCATTTGAAGTGTTATCTTGGTGATATTTCAAGGCCGCCTTCATCTTGAAATCTTATCATAAGGAGTTGATAATTTAAAAGGTGATAGAATACTTGAGTGTTTAACATGGATACCAGTCAGTGAAAGCTTATGATGAATAGTTCACTGGACTAGTCCCTTTCTCTCCTGAGTTGGCTTCTAATGATTCAAAGAAGTATTGTTCTTTCCTAGAGGCCTTCATCTAGATCTCATTTTTATGGTGTTTCATTCTGACCTGTCTACCTTTATCAATGTGGTGTATAAGGATATCAATTTTTAGTATTTTTTGGTTGGGTAACCTATATAAAGTGATACTTCAACCCTATATGGCATAAGTAAGAGTATTTTGAAAAGTAGAAAGAAAAATCCAGTGGTGTAATATCAGTTTAGGAAGTATGGTCATGTTATGTATTACTTTCCAATATCTTTGATGACATATAATTAGTGTTTCCATCTCAGTAATATCAAGAGGTTCTGTAAGTCAAATAGACCTTAGAAGAAAAAGATTCCTCAGATACATCTTTGATTTGAGTGGTTATCTATAGTGTTTCTTATACTTGAAGAATCTGAAGATATCTTGTGGTTTTGGGAGTTTCATCTTTTGTAATTTTATTTTATTTGACCTTGATTCATCTATTTTGTACACCCCATATAATTTTTGTAATATATGACATAGATTTTGTCTCTTGTAATTATATGTTGAGATATTCATGCCTCATTTCTTTTCTTGATTATCATCGTTGTGATTGGTGTTGAATGTGATTTGAGGTTTAATGGATTACATGAGAATGTATTGAGTGTGGGATAGGGTAACAAGGAAAATATTTTGGTTACTAGGAAGACCGTGAGATATACTGAGTTTATATTTTCTTTTTTGATCATCTAGTGTGTGTTTTCCATGATTTTGGACCCTAGTTACCCTCTATGTAGTTCATGACCCTAATTCAAAGTCATGACACTCCTTATCAAAGAATAGTCATGTTTGGGGGAATTTTTTCTATTTTGGGTAGTGTGTTATCCTAGTGATCTATGGTTGTTTCTTAAGGTTGTGTTTTTTTAGTGCTAAAAGCTTCTAGATTGTGGTTGGAGGATCATGATTGTTTAGTAGCGATCATTATTTTGGGTTGATTATTTTGATATATTACCATTTTAAATCAATACTAAATGTTGGGGAGAACTAAAGATGGTCTCTGTGTGTTTCCCTTGTTCATAGGAGTTTACTTATGATTCTTTCGGTTGGGACCTACGATTTTATGATGCCCTTGTGACCTATGATGTTCCAGAGGTGTTTTTATTGTCATATCCCTTGGTCTAGTTTGGGACTTAGAATACGCTTGTGGTTTTGGTATATGCATTTGGTGGTGTTCCAAGATTCAAGGTGGACCATGGGAGTGTCCATCACAATGTTTAATATTATTAAGGATCTATTATTATAATTCATGGTGTGAGGAAACCATTATTTGGATCCATAAAGCTTCAAAGGTTGGGAAATTACTTTTTGTCTGATTAACCATAAGAAGTGGTATATTCAGGTCCCGTGTCTTTGGTTCCACGTTTAAGAACTATTCTCCTGGTCCTTCTCTTTGGTGAGTTGGTCTTGACCTTTCCCTTGAATTAAGTGGCGAAAAATTTATAGGAGTGTAATTTATAGGGGTAAAAAGTTTCATGGTGGAGAGAATTGTGACACCCAAAAATGTTATTTTATTGCTTTTGTTTATGTGGTTTATTTCTACCTTGGGTTTGGGGTGTCTTGGGTTTGAAATTTTGAAATTTTGAGGCTTTTACGGGGATTCCTGATTAGTAACATAGTTTGGGAAACCATATAGTAGAAACCATGCACCATATATAATTTTTTGAAAAAATTGATTGTATGGTCTGTGATTGGTTTGGTAAACCATGTGATAAAACCATAAAACCTTTTAGGTTTTATGGTAGTGAAGGTCACGCAGTCTATGAATGGTTTGGTAAACCTCATGAGGCAACCATGAGACCTACTCGAGTTGGGGTATTTTTGTTCATTTTGAATTATTTTTAATTGGGTATTCTTTTTTAAGACTCCCCATTTTAACCCCCTAACCCAGGAACCTCCTAAGGGTCTTTATACTCTTCTAAAGCTTATTTAAGGTGGGTTTGTAGAGGATATTTGGTGATTATTTATCCGAATCAAGAGGTAAGTACTCTTTATTAATTATCTTTCTAGTTTCTTCCTTTTTACCCTCTTTTACTATAACCCCAATGGATATAGGGACCAATTTTAAGGGTTATGTTTGTTCTAAAATTAGGGTTTTGGTTTTTAAAAGTTGTGAGCAATCTTAGGATACCTATTTTGGAATTTCAATCATAGAAGATATGATTCCACCACATGAGGTGGGTATTTACATTACGATTACTTTTTTTAAAGAGATACTTGATTTATTGATATTTTAAAAGTGTTTTTAAACTAAATTAATTATTTATATGATACCCAGAATTGTCTTATTAAAGTATCTACATGATTTTTATTTTTTAATTTGGAAAAAATAGGTTAGTTTTTTAGTTCAATGGAACTTGGGGTTTAAATTGTATTTTAGGTATTCAAGGTGTTTGATAAAATATAATTGATGGTTTTCTCTAAGAAAAATGATTTGCCCTTGGTTTTTTGAACCAATTTGGTTTTATAAAGTGGAGTTTAATTTTTTTAACGGGCTTACTTATTTTAAGAGGTTACCATATCTTAAAAAGAATCTTCCTTGTTTTAAAGGGTTTTCTTTTCTTTTATAAAGGGGATACCTTATTTTAAAGAAACCAACCTATTTTATGAAAAGGAGTGTGTGAATTTTTAAAATATTTCCAATTTTTGAAAATTTGTGTGTTTTTTCTGGAGTGTTTTATTTTGTGGTGAAGCCTTTAATTGATTGACAATGTTATTTCTTTGATATTTGTGGTGTGTTTTCAAGATTTACCTTATTTTGAAGGTTATTTTGAAAGACTATTTTCAAATTTGTATTTTGGTTATTCTTTATTGTTTTCTATGATTTCCCTTGGAATTGTATTTGAGTTCCAAATGGTTTAAAAAATGGATTTCCAAATCATATTATTCTTATGTATAATGATGATCCCTGTTTGGTAACTTGTGGGAAGGTGGTTTATTGGTTTATGTTTACACCCTAAATGATACCTTTTTTCTCCTTTATTATTCTTTTGCACATCTGTAAAATTTATATTAATTCTGATTCATAGTTATTCAATTTGGATAGGGTCTTGTTATTAAACGGGGTGTGTTAGAGGTGGAAATTATATGATTGACATGTTATATTTCCATTGGGATTTATGTATTTCATGTGATTGAAATTGGTTTTAAATTGTTCCACCTACATTATCTATAACATGAGGAGAACTAGGATACTATGTTGGTAGTCAAGGGATGCTTAATATACTAGTTGAGAGTTTCACACTAGCTATTAGCCCTTAGTTGAATGTTATGACCTGGCCAGGGGTTTCCCACTAATGATACAAGTTGAAAGTGACTCAGGGGATGGGATATGTGACCGTTAACATATCGCCAATTGGTTCTGCTTTTTCACATCTAGTACACATTCCATTAGTTCCTAGGTTTCTGCATTATGCTATGTATCATATATTATTCCTTTTTTTTATAAATTTTCATGTGATTTTTTATATCTTTCTTTAGACTATTTTGATGTATTGGTTATTTATGCATGATAATATTTGTTGTAAGGGTTTCCTTATGTTGTTATTGTTATTTTTTTATTAATCTTTATGTATTTTTATTTTTAATGTTCTACCATGATTATAATCATGTTGAGTGTGTGTGGGTGTTGGGTTTTAAAATGGGGAAAATGACATTTGTTTAAAATGAAAGCCTTAATTTTTTTCCATTGAAATTTATTTTTATATCATATTATGGTTTGGTTTCCAAGAAGGTAATTTTTAGAGAAAATAGAAGGTAACTTGTTATTTTGAAATGGAAGTAGTTTTTTTCAGAAAAGGTAAATGATTGGTTATTTGAAAATGACATTACCTTGGTATGTATTCTTTGGGGCATGTTTTATAAATGGAATGTTTTTGAAAAGCAATATATGTAATGGTATGTTTATTTATATTTTGTATAAAGGAAATGAAAACTTATTTTTTATTATTTTCAAACTATTAGAATTGGTTTATTTATAGATTAAAAATGTAATGAACTCATGGTGATATCCTAATAACCGTTGGCCCATACCCTACATACTCATATTAGTGGATACGTAGTCTTCATGTTTTCTATAGGTTCTTAGGTTATAGATTTCAGGTTGGTTTTCTATCACTATTTGTTGGGAAGCGGGTGATATTTGGTTTATGGTGGTGACTTGAGAGTCACATAGAGATATTGGGATTTTTCTTCTAGTTTGGTTTGACCAGTTATAGTTTGTGTGGTGTATCGATCTTTTAGGCCACCTAATTTTATTTCAATTTAGTTTTATTTTCTTATGTTGATATTTTAAAATCTCAGTATATATTTTTTTCATTTTCGGAAAAAAATTAAAATATTTTTGTTTATCTTGATATTATGCCATTTTTGGTTGGATTTTGTTCTTAGTTCCACTTATTTATTCTGGAATGCTCGTCTAATTTAAGTATATATCATTACAAGTTTCCACTGGGAACTATTATTAATCTTTAATTTTAACGAGGATGAAATAATTCACATCTACTAACTTTTGAAACCCTGGTTCTTATTTCCTACCTAGGGTGATTGGAAATGCACCTTGATCCTTATGTTGGAATGGATCAGGTGATGTTTCAGGTCATCTCAGGTTAGTTTGCTAAATTGATCCACTTTTAGATCACCTAAACCATCTTTATCATCACCTAAACCAAATTTGGACTCATTTGTGATGACTATCCTACCTATGTCAAACATAAGGGTAGCCTATAGGGTCTCCCATACAGGGCTTTGAAAGGTTTGATGTAGATGGTGGAGAAGTATCCATTGATGTACATAGAACACACTAAAGGTAAGTGAACCTCCCATATCCAACCAAAATCCAATAGTTAGACCCTCAACATATCCTTAAGAGAAGGAATGGTTTTCTCATTTTGACCATTGCTCCAAAGGTGGAACACTTAATCAATCATAACTGATTTCTAAATTAATCCTATAAAACTCTCCATAACTAATATATAAATTAAGAATCTTTGTTAGAAATGATCATCGAGGGTATCCCATATAGTCCAATGACCTCATCTAAATGAAATAATCCCAAGATATCAATTGAATCTACTCCCTAATATAATAGAAATGGGATGAATTGTTCAGTTCGTTGATAATTAACCAGATAACATTGTGACCTATGTTTCATCACGGAGACCCTATTATGAAATCCATAAAATTTCCATCCCACATCCACTCTATAACATTAAGAGGCTGGGACAAAACTTCTAGGACCTAGCATCCCACCTTCACCTATTGATAGGTGAGGCATTGCAAGATAAAATCTGTGATATTCTATTTTATACCATTAAACCAAAACTATCTCCTGATGTATTGGTATATTTTTTTCACTATAGGATGTACCACTAAGGGTAAAGTATGGAACTCCCTCAACATATCCTCATGTAACATGATTGGAACCACTATTTATCCCTTGAATAGGATGATGTACTTTCCACCTTCATAATATCCATATACTATATCATTCAAGGATATCTGGTCAAATAATAACTTATATTAAATGTCTTTTAACTAGGCCTCCTTCACACACTAAATAATAGGAGGGTCCACCACCATTGATCAAAGTTTATACATTTCCCCTCATCCACTAAGGATATATGTAATAAGAAAAAAATAGTCAGATGATCCCCCCAACAACTAAGAATGAGAATTATTAGTAATGGAATCAACCACCACATTGACTTTACCTAGAGTATAGAAAATCTCAAATTCATAATCCTATAAGAACAACAACCAATGATCTTGCATCATTTTAAGATCTTTCTAAGTAAAGATATACCTAAGACTATTATATACTATATAGACTATAAACTGCTATCAAATAAGGTAGTGCCTCCAAGTATTCAAGGTGAAAATTACTGCTACCAACTCTAGAACATGGGTCATGTAGTTATTCTCATGAGTTGTCAAATGCATGGACACATAAGTAATAGAATATTACCACTACATTAATCCACAACTAATCCAAAATCTAGATGTATCATATAACACCAAGTACTTGGTTCCTTCCTTAAAAATCCTTAGTACAAGAGTACTCATCAACCTCTAGTTTAGTTTCTCAAAATATCTTTGGAATTGCTCAAATCAAATGAATGGATTCCCCTTTCAAGTAAGGGAAATCATGAGGCCTACAATTCTGCATATGTTTTTTATGAATCTTAAGTAGTATCCCACTAAACCAAGAAATCTATACACCTATAATATGTTTTTGGGAGGAACCCAAGTTAGAAATACCTCAATATTTTATAGTTCTAAAACTAATCAACCATTTGAGATGTCAGACCATTGGAAGTGGACCTCTAAAATCATGAAGTCGAACTTTGAGGGCTTATCATATAACTAGAGCTCCCTAAGTAAGACTTGGACAATTATCAGATACTCAACATTCTAATCCTTTGATTCTGAATAGATGAGGATGTTATCAATGAATACAACCATTAAAAGATATAATAAAGGATGAAAGATGTATTTTATAATACTATGTAATCCATTGAGGTGTTTTTTATACCGAAGGGAATCCCTAAAAACTCGTAATGTCATTAGTGGAATAAGAATTCTATCTTTGAAATATCATCTATATGAACTTGAAGTTAGTGGTATCTGGATATCTACCTTTACCTGGATGAATAATTATTATATCCTTGGAAGAGGGTACTTGTTCTTTATTACCACTTGATTTAGGAGAAAATATTCAATACAAATCCTCAATCTCTAACATTCCTCATTGGAGAAAAACACCAAAGATACCCAAGGGGACACACTAGGTATGATGAAAACTTTCTCTAAATGGCCCTTTAACTTCACCTTCATCTCCTCAAGATCAATCAAGGAAATCTAAAAATCTATAGAAGATCTTAGAGTGGTTATGGGGTATGGATTGATGTATAATTTGACCTATAAATATGGGTGAGACCTCAGAACATTATCATGTAAAACACCCATATACTCTTCCAAAACTACAAGAAGATGATCATTCTATGTGTTTTCTATACTAGATCCAAACTCTCAAACTAATGGGTAATTGGCTATAATTTCTTTAACAAAATCCCTTCTCATCTCAATTGAAGGTCCTACTAACTTTAGAAGGATAATATTAATCCATAAACTCAAAATCACATCACTCTATAATGTTATCAGTCTATCTGATCATGGACCAAGGAAAAAAATTCCATACTAAGGATGAAATTATAGGGATTCATCACATACATTATGAGGTCCCAAAAAAACTACTCTCTAAAAAGCACAATATCTCATCATCAGTAGATGTGGATGATCATGTGATCACTTACAGTAAGATTCCATAGCCACATGGTTAGGTTGGGGGATCTACCAGGGTATCTATCTCTCAAAATAAGGATGATAAAATAAAGGAATGAATTATGTTAGTGTCTATAAGTATTAGTGTTAAAGTAGACTAGAAAAAAATTATACCACATATTAGGTCAGATGTTTTTTTGGTTATAACCCTCTATCACATGTATCTGGACATATCCCGATCATAAATCACTATAATCATAGCATAGGCCACCTGATGGTGGTAGTAGTGGAAGAAAATAATTTCAATTTCTTCCTCTTGATCCTCCCCTTGGTGGACTTCCAACTCCTCTACCATAACTGCCTCTTTGAGTACTACCTTTTCAACCTCTATGAGGTCCCTGATCAAGTCACTGCCTCTAGCATGGTGGTCCATTGACTACCTAGATTCTATCTAATTCATAAAGGGTTGAGTAGTCATGCTTCATATGTCCTCATCCTCTATTGGCATACAAAATCCTATCCCATGTATGAAAATACCCATTATGTGACTTTGGAATACTAATCTATGGGTATAAGATAATGCATGAGAATTCATCCTACACTATAATTATTATCATCGGCCGACCACAACTAATAAATTTTCTCCAAGATGATTTCCACCTTCACTTTCTAATTGATTTCCATCTCACAATAATCTCTTAATCACTAAGGCTTGATTCATAACCCTAAAATATGCAGGGATACATGCGGGAACAACACTGAACCATATGTATCTATAGAGGCCACACTCAAACTTACATGATTAAAAGAATAAATCATGAATTATGTCAAAGGATAACCTTGTGATATCAATTAATCTCACCACATACTAGAAATAGGAATTTTTACTTGTTATAATTCCAATATATCCTTGATGTGAATGAACCTTAATGTATTCAAGTAGTACCCATCATTGAAAAGGATCTTGAACTCCATATATAGAGGAGTATCCTCATCATGGGTCTAGATGATAAAATTTAACTAGCATCTCATCACTCTATAGAGAATGATAGATGTTATCACTAACATATGTTTGGAAGGTGTCCAAAAATATATATAATACTCAAACCACCATCATTATCCATTTATTGTCCTCTTGTCGGTATGACTGACCTCAGAACTTGGGTATTATTTGTCATTAGAATTCATGTAGTACACTCAACCTATGTGTATCCTCATCACGCCCACTAATATATTCTAAATCTTAGTGTGTGGAGGAATTTTCACCTGCATTATTGGAGGTGGGTTTTCTCACTGCTCATTGAGTGGAGGTACTTCTCCCTACACACCCAATGAAATCATCTCATGATCTGGTCCCTATATGGAAGCCTTATTGATCATTTAGTTGATGACAAAAGGATTAATTACTAGCATGAGAATGTCATAACCCTACCTTGAGATCCTATTTAGCTATCTACATGGAAGAATCCTAAAATTTAACAAGATGTAAAAGAATTACCAAAGTAAATTTAGGTAGATAACCTGAAAAATAAATGGAAATCAATGACCCATTACTATGTAATGATGTATCATTTATTTGTTTCCCATAATTAGTGCCTCTATGTATTGAGTCAAATAATAGGTTATTAGAGTCATGGTGAATGAATACTATGACCACCACACAAATAACAAATTACCTAGATTGTAACCTAAACTTGAGAGACCTTACCACTATTTCCCAAAATACCCAAACCAATACTCACAAAAAATATAACTCCACACTTCATCCTTAATATAGACCCACTCTAATACCACTCTAACATGACCAGACCCACCAGTACCCCTTATGGGTAGTAATAATTTGAGTATACCACCCCTTGACCACATCCAATAGGCTAGGGGTTTTTTATTAGAACTAATTAGGCATAACATAGATAATGGAAGGACTTATCCTAATGTGACTATACATAATTCACACCACTATAACGGATATAATAAATCATAATAGACAAATACAAATAACAATAATTTGTAATGCATGTGACAAATGGAGAAATACAAAAAGGAGTAACTAACAAAAAAACCATAATGAAAAAAGGAAAGATATATGAAGAAAAACCCAAAATAAAAAATAAACCTAAGAAATTGAGATTAAGAGGTCCCTACAACAAACTATCTCCAAACATGAATTTCATCCACTACTCACACCATCTAGAACCACTAAGATCTACCAACACTATCTCCACTAAGGTCACCAACAAACTATATGTTATCTACATAAGAAATGACACATGCACATTCTATTACCGTGTATGGGTGAGTATAAATATACCTAATAAAATTCCCTAAAAACATAAAGGAATAATAAGAAAACCAATGAGATCAAAACACAATGGAAAGAAGGAAATAATAACTCATGAGAACCCATATATCATTTAAAGGAGAGAACCAAGGACATAAGAGAGATTTATTCTCTTTATAACCTAACCATAAGATAAATAAAAAGAAGACCCAATAATATTATCACCTAAACTAGTAACCTATATCACCTATATGAAATGATAGTGGGATACCTACACCTTACTAAGGATAAGTATTGGCGGAGGGAGTAACAAACCCCAATCCGTGCCCTGATTGAGCTCATGGACGGGGGGGTAACCAACTCCATAGTTAAAGAAACCACACCCCATATATATGGGAGTGTGCTAAACTCTATCATTGATTCAAGGGACCCACTCCCTAGAATAAATACATTTATAGGGGAGTACCTACCTCATGAACACTTCGATCATAATGAACAATCCCCATCATTGTCCCAACAAGGATAAGAAGACTGAATTCTTTAATTCACCTCATATATCACCTCTAATACTAAATAGGAGTCTACAATCATCTTCTATATGAGAAAAATGATCAATATGGACTACTCACATGGCCAAATACAAGTACTAATGAATGGGATATTGAATGCAAATAAGGCTATAAAAGTATATGGAAAGTACCCTAGGGGTACATGACACATATCCCCATAGGGGTTGTTTGGTCATGAACTATCACCCTCATGGAATTTATGGGTATACTTACAAGACATGTGTAATAGGGTACATGATGTGTGGAAATAGTGAGCTACTTGGCATGTAGCACTGCAACTTATGACATGTGAGGGGAGATATACATGGTGTGTATCAGAAGGCGCATGATGTGTGGAATCATCTGGATTAATCAATATGTATTACCAATAAATCTATGTCATGTACCACTAAGGGTACACAATGTGTGGTCCTAGACCACACAACGTATGTGTTGAAACAAAAACCTAAGAATGTAATCCTTTTACATTCCATGTTGGTCAAATTAGAGATTCACAGTATATGACCTTGGGTTACACAACATGTGATATTTAACTCCCATTAAAACCCTAATTATTGTTTCCTAGGTGAAAAATGAAATGTGGCTCTAGATCACACACTATGGGATCAGGTTTTTTATCCCAAATTTTGAAGAATGACCAGATTCATCCCAATGTGTTTGTTGTTACCTATTATCATACCCAAAGCACTTATATAAGCCTATTTTTATACGTTTTTGGCCTCTAATAGTCAATTTATGTGTGTTCCACGTGGGAAAAATAGTTCACAGGAAATTCACACATATAACTGATGCCTTCAAGGCCTCCACTACACCTCAAGAATAAATATACCCATACCTCCTTGTGATGATCCATTATCTATCATCGATCTCACATACCCCAATCACATATTTAACATCCAAATCCACAGAATACAGACTTAGATTTCAATCTTGTATTGATACAAGCTAAGAATCATTGAACCCTTAGACATGGAAAAAGAAGATGGTAAACCTTTAAGGAAATAAGGGGAAATAAATAACAAACAATCATTAGCAAGATCATTGGTGATCGATGCTAGGATCGGGCCACAGTTCTTAGGAATGTTATCATCAATGATTAAGAACTGATAAGAGAGTAGTGAAAAATTATGGGTTATAAGAAAGAATAAAGTAAAATAAAATAAATCTTCAATCCAATAAATTTAGGAAACTAGTTAAAGAATGAACTTCCATGCTTAAAATAATGAATAATATAGAAATATAAATATAAAAAAATTTACCTCTGGATTGGATTAGCTAATTAGGAGGTTCACACCCACTATGAGATCAACTGAAGATTCCTCAATGAATGAATTAATTGGATATTTAGGTCTGGATTCTCCCAATGACCTCTTTCTCTCTCTCTCCACATCTCATGGTAGAGTATATAGTGACTGACCCTAGTGTGGGGGGGGGGGTATTTAAGGATGATTGAAAAATATAGGATGATGTTAAACTATATAAAAATTAATTAATTATAAATTAATTAATTTTATTTAATCACACACTCATGATGTGCATCTCTGGAGCCCCTGGTGTGAACCTAAATAACACCACTCCTAGGGTAAGCACCTTATTTCAGACATAAACATAACATTTTTTTCTCCATATAATGAAATTTTAGGGAAAATGACACTTTCCCTCAATCAATTATTCATAGATTGAAAATAATATATTATGTTTGATGCATTGTGGCACCAAAATCAAAGAAGTGACTTAGTGACCGACCTCACAAATATTATTTAAAATATTATAAAGTTTTAAACAGTTGAAACTGGGGTCTCTATATATTTTATAGAAAGTATGTATTCCTTTAAAATGAATTAGAAATTGATTATATTCATTTTTTTTATAATTGTTCATTTATTTATTCACTTATCAATGAATATGAATTATTTATATTATGAATGTATATTTTAATTGTTTCAACTTTTTAAACTAATTTTATTTAAGGTATAACATAATATTATGTTTATTTCAATCATGGTTAGTGTTTTGGTTGAAATTTCAAAGTAAATGTTTTATTATAATTATTCATACATATTTGGATCAAAAATAATTTTGGAATTTTAAATCACTCTTGAGAATTTCTTTATAGACAGCGAGACATTGATTTAGATATCCACTATCCCAAGGGCTGTGAATCAGTTTAAAAAAGGAGGTCAACTACCCATTTCACCATATATGATCATGAGTATGATTTACGTTTCTTATGATTTTAATAATTTACGTGAAAAAGTTTCAAGTACCATTTTCACATAATGCATATGGATGTGCATTGAACATTATAATTAATTTTTTCTATGGAAGTATAATAAAAATGGTTGATTGTAAAAATAGTTTAGCATTAACGTGATTAGAACAAGTTAATTGGTTCATTTATATAAATATGTACAAATTAATCCAATTAGAAGAATTTTTACATATAGATAAATCCTGAGATGAAATATGCATGAGGTGAATATAGAATTATATGGAGTGATAATTTAAAACCCCTCAAAATACTAAGTGTTATATTCCTTTAAAAAGAACGCTTTTTAAGACCTTGATCATGTAGTATGTGTAACACCCCAAAATTTTAAAAATAAATTAAAATGCATGAAAGTTTGTTTTAAGTAAATGTTTACAACTAGACTTTAAACATAATTTTGCTGCTTTTATGTTTTGAATTTTGAAAAATGGTCATCTACAATTGTGTTTAGTAAGTTATTTGGAGTTTGATGGAACCAACTTGTTTTTTTGGTGAATAGTAACATACCCCAATGTATAGTAATATGAATAGTAATATGACCCTAATGAATAGTAAATTATATTATTATTTTATTTTCTTAAGTCTTTAAGATAATGACATCTTGGTTAATTTTTTAATGTGATATAAAATCTGTTATAGAATTAGAATTTTTTATTTTTGAATAAAGTATGATTTTATATAAAAATTAAATTAATATTATTTAGAAAATTATTTTCGTAAAATAGAGTTTATTTTTGAATTCTTCACATCGAAAAATTTTATCGGTGAATTTTTGGGATTTTTCTGAAATAATAGAATTTTTGATGAATAGTGAAATACTGAAAAATACCGTACATTCAAATTATTAGTTAAATACACTATTTATGACATCATAAGTGTTGTAAGTCCACTTGGTACGAACTCACATGCCATTATTACAATTTGGGGTTAATTAATTAAGACTAATCATAGTCTTGGGAAAAAATATTATAATAATGATTAAAATAATGAAAAATACCCATCCCCTCCACTATAAATACCACCCTCATTTACCTCTTCCTTACACACCTCTCAAGCATTGAGCCTCACCTAAGTTCTTCTCAATACTACTCCTAAGGATATTCCACACGTCCTAGAGCTATTGGTCTCACCAAAAGATCAAAACCAAAGCTCTTAATAAGGATCTCAAGGAGAAGAGATCTAGAGGTAAACATCCTCTTTTGTTTTCTTTCTTTTCTTTCATTTTATGTTATTATTTTTAATTTGATTTCGCTTCTATTGGGATATATCATTCTATATCCCCATTACTACCCATATTATTTAAGATTTATGAGATACCCTTTTTCTCTCATCAAAATATTTTATGAAATTTTAAGCGACGTCATTAGGCTTCCGAAATTTCATATGGGATTTCTCAACTCTTCTATTATTTTGAGTTCCTTTATTTTCTTCTTCTTTACTAACCTCCTCTTATCCAAGGGGAATGAAAGATCCAAAATATTCTATATTCTACATGTTATCATTTTCATGGAAAATTTCCCATCAATCTTCTTCTCCTCTCCCACATATTCAAGGAATCAAAATATCATATGTGATGTGTTGATTTACCGACATCGTGGGTGATGTGACTTCAAATTATTTTACTTCCTTCAATACTAGTCAAGAATCCATTTTAATGGTTGAAACAGATTATAATTTATGAATTATATCTTATATAAGGTTCTGGAATCATTTTGGACACATGTAATAAATTTATAAAACAAATGAGTTCTTTACGATCGAAGAATCACTAAAATGACCTAAAAAAATATCAATAATGTTTTAACTTTTGAATCATCCTCATTTAAGAATTAAAAAAAATTTATGGTATATTTTATGGTTCTATAAATATTTAAATACCATTCCATTCAAATTATGGAGTTTCACTTCCAATTGACAGGAACATCTATCATGAACTGATCATGGAAATCATGTAAATAACTCACCCAATAACAGTGTAAGGAACAAAATCATAACAATTAAAGGGTAAAATTAAGTATTGAAATGATCATATAATTTATTATAAACATCAATATGTTTCTTTGAGATATTAATAACACTATTTTAACCATTATATAGTAGTTTTAAATGAGTTTTAAGTAATACAAACCCGTGGTAAGTGAATTCTTAACCCGATTTCCATTCTTTGGGTTAACAATTTACTTCATTATTTTTGTTGTATTAAAAATGTTTGTGTGTTGAATTTTATTTATATTATTTTGAATTATATGTATTTAAAATGTATATATATATTACATCCGCTCATTTCATTATCACTTGAATTATATGATATATATTGGGGTCTTTTCTTTTAAAATCCTTGTTTAAAATTTTATTTTACGAAATTCAAAATAAACATTTTTATGAAATTATTCATGTTGTATTATTATGTTCTGGTTCTTGGGAATTTTTTATAATGAAGGGCGGGACCTATATTTCCTTCCAATGCATTGGGTATGTGTAAGTTGGAGGTCACATGTATGGTTACTCCATTTGTAACTATGATGGTTACACAAATTGTAAGGTTGCCGCAAGGGTTACGAATTATAAGGTAGTCATGAGGGTTATAATACTATGTAAGTAATGACCCAAGACACCTTTATTGTTATATTTATGTTCTTATTTTTGTGTGGATATTGTTTAAAATTCATGTTTCACAAAGTTAGTATATATGGGTTTCAAGTATGTCTTTTGAAAATGATTTCATACGTTACAAGTGTTCATGAAAAAATGTGTTATTTCCTTATTTTTATACCCCTTACTAAGATTTTTTGTGATCTTACCAAGTTTATAAATGATTTTAAAAGTTTATAAGGATGTGTAAGACAAATAATTAATCCATGTTAAATTTTTTAAGAGTTATCAAATAAATCATGTTTTATTTGAAAAGTTTTATATTTTGAAAAGAAATGAATACTATTTTTATGTTATCCACTATGTAATAACATGTAATGTTATGAATGTATTATGTCACAATTATCTAAAGATATAAACTTGAAAAGATCCTCAATGTGAAAGGACGTGATATCTTGACTAAATTCAAGATTATGTAATGTAATAAGGCTGGGTCCTTATAGTTGGTACCAGAGGATGGTTTAGATAAGTTTAGGGGTTAGGATAATGTTAATATGTTACCATAAATGTTTTTTTACTCTATGGTCAATTTTAAATGATATAGACTTTAAATATTACCATGTTTATTCAACTAATATATGTTTTTTCATAATGTTTGTCCATAGAAGAAATAGAGAAGTTGAATAAGAGAGGCACCGATAGAACGACATCCTTCCAAATTTGCAACCCGAAATTGTAGGGATTGGAACCGAGTAGTTTGTGACAGTAATGGCTCAGCTAATATAGGCAATAAATGGTGGTGGAATCCCTGGAAGATAATGACCATATGTACCACAATGGAAAATTACAATAGCGGAACATTTCATGAGAAAACACCCTCCTACTTTCAATGGATATTCTAAAACAATAACAACATAAGTATAGATTAAATCCATTTAAAAGATATTCGATGTTATGGGATGTTTAGATAATCAAAAGGCATGTCTTTACATTTATTATTTTTTAGGGGAATCTAATCAGTGGTGGTAAATGGTAAATAATATTAGGGATAGAGAGGATATTGATGCCTTAGAGTGTGATTAATTTAAAAGTCCTTTCCTTGAAAAATATTTTCCTAAGGTGGTGTGACTTAGGATAGAGAATAAAATCCTTGAGTTGTAGCAAAAAGAGGAAGATTAAGTGGCTGTGTATGAAGCAAACATCACATGACTGGTGAGGTATTCTCCAAATCTTATTCTGGATCTTGATATCAAAATCAACCCCTTTTACTCAGGAGTGTAGCCAAGGTATCGAATGGCATTGTCCTCCCGTGAACTCAAAAGTTACGAGAAACTTGTCTAATGTGCTGAGAGGGTAGATATAGAGTTTTCTGATGATCATGTTCATTTTGTAAATAAGGATAAGAATAGGTCTAAATATAAATTAATGGTTAAGAATCAATCAAAGAAATCAGATGGTATGAAAATCCAGTTTCCAGTTTATGAAAAGTGTGGAAAGAAGCACCCTGGGGAATGTCTCTCCAAAATTGGGAACTGTTTTTGATGTGGTAAGTTTGGAATATGGCCCGATATTGTAATGAAAATGATCCTAAGTATAATCTTGATAAGAAAACTATAAAGTGTTTTAAATGTGGTGAGATGGGTCCCTATGAAAATTCTTTCCCAAAGAGAGATCAAAATGATGCAAAGAAGCCAAACTATAAGCAGAAAGGTGTGGTGAGATCCTTTGTGACTACATCAGCAGATGTTGGTCCATCCAATGAAGTGGTATCAAGTACTATATTTGTTTACTCAAATTTTTCTAAAGGTTTGTTTTGATACGAGGTCTACACATTCCTTCATATCTGAGAAAATTTCTAGCCAATTGGAAATATCACATCAAAAAATAAAACTGGAACTTATTGTTAAAACACCAGGGGGAAATATTATAGAAAATAGGAATTATAAAAATATTTCTATTATAGTCTATGAAAATAAATTACCTACAAACCTTGTTGTTTTACCCCTAGTTGAGTTTGATGTTATTCTAGGAATGTATTGGCTTTCTTTTTATCATGATAAGATTGACTGTAGAGCTAAAGAAGTAGTTTTTCAGAAAGAGTTTTTGTTTTTATATAAGAACGAACCCATACAATTGATAACATATCTGAAAGATGAGAAACTGTTAAAAGATGGAAATGATATTTATCTTGATCATATTGTTTAAAAAAATGGGAAGGTTTAGATTAATGATGTGAAGCAGTAAATGAATACCTTGATGTTTTTCTTAATGAGTTACCTGGTGTCATACCTGATCGAGAATTCGAATTCAAAATTGACTTAGTTCCTGATACTAATCCAATTTCAAAACCCCTTATATCTTATGGATCAAATATAACTTCTTGAATTGAAAAATCAGTTACAAGATTTACTTGATAAATGCTTCATTCATCCTAGCACTTCACCATGGGGAGCACCTATTTTGTTCATTAAAAAGAAAGATGGTTCCATGAGAGTATGCATTGATCATAGAGATTTGAATATCATCACTGTTAAAAACAATTATCCTTTTCCTCGTATCAATGACTTGTTTGATCAGCTCCAGGGAGCTCAGTAGTTTTCCAAGATTGACTTGAGATCAGGATACCATCAGCTGAAGGTGAAGGAGAATGACATCCCAAAAATAGCCTTTTGTACTAGATATGGGTATTATGATTTTTTTGTTATGTTGTTTGGGTTAAATAATGCACCTACTGTATTCATGGATCTTTTGAATAGAATATTTCATGATTTTTTTGGATAATTTTTTGGTTGGGTTTATTGATGAAATTCGTGTATTTTCTAAAAATAACAAGGAGCATGAAAAAAATCTAAGGGTTTTTCTACAAACCTTAAAAAATGAAACTATATGGAAAACTTAAGAAAGTGTGATTTTTGGTTGCAACTGATTTTTTTTCTTGGGAACATTGTAAATAAGAATGTAATAGTAGTTGATCCTACCAAAAAAATAGTGGTTGATGAATGGCCAAGACCCAAAGATGTTACAGAGATTTGTAGTTTTATTGGATTAGTAGGTTATTACCAACGGTTTATTAAAAATCTTACACTGGTATCTAGCCTACTAACTAAGTTAATATAAAAAGGGGTTAAATTTATTTGGACATATGAATGTGATGTTTGTTTTTAGGAAAAGAAGAAGATATTGTTGAATGATCTTGTTTTGGCCTTACCTTCCTGAAATAGTGAGTTTGTCATCTACAATGATACTTCATTGAAGGGGCTTGGTTCTATTCTAATGCAGAATGATTAGGTAATTGCATATGCTTTAAGACAACTAAAACCTCACGAGTTAAATTATCTCACACATGATTTGGAAATGGAATCTATGGTTTTTGATTTTAAAATTTGGAGGCATCATTTATACGGTGCCAAATGTCAAATATATACTGACCATAAAAGTCTGAAGTAAATATTCACTCAGAAGGAATTAAACATGAGGCAGATAAGATGGCTTGAACTGATAGAGTATTGATTGCACAATAAATTATCATTTGAGAAAGGAAAAAAGTGGCGGATTTTTTGAGTTGAAAAAATCATGCATCATTAACCATGTTACGTTTGGAACATGATACCTTAATTAATGATTTAATGAATTTTGGCCTAGAAGTTATTGGTGTAGGGAATACATCTATTTTGTTTCAAGTTTCAGTGTAGTCGTCGTTATCAGACAGAATTAAGTGAGCACAAAAGGAATATCGTGAGCTACAGAAAATGGTAGATTTGGTTAAAATGGGTAAGTTTCCAAAATTTAACCTTGATAAAGATTGTGTGTTAAGATTTTGAGAAGGTTGTGTGTGCCTTGTGATTCCCATTTGAAGAAATATTTGTAGTGTGAAGCTCATAGTTCTCCATTTTCAGTTAATCCTGGCAGTACTAAGATCTACAGAGTCCTTCAAGAGGATTTTTGGTGGGATGGAATGAAAAGGGATATTGATGATTTTACCATGAAATGTTTGACATGTCAACATGTTAAAGTAGAGAAGCAGTTACTGAAGGGGATGCTTCAGCCTTTTCTAATGCCAAAGTGGAAATGGGAAAATGTATCTATAGACTTTGTGGTGGGACTACCAAAGACTTATCGAGGTAATAATGTGATTTGTGTTATTTTTGATCAGCTGAAAAAATATGCACATTTTCTTTCTATTCGAGATACAATGTCTTTGGATCAGATTTCTCGACTGTACATCAATGAGATTGTCAGATTACATGGAGTTCCTCTTTCCATTGTATCTGATTGGGATCACAGGTTCACTTCTGACTTTTGGAAGGGCCTTCAGAAGTCATTGGACACAGAATTAAATTTTAGTATAGCTTTTCATCCTCAATCAGATGGGCAGTCAGAATGAACGATTCATAATTTTTAGGATATGCTTCAAGCTTGTTCAATGGACTACCAGGGAAGTTGGGATCAACATATTTCTTTAGTTGAGTTTTATTATAATAACAGTTTTCATTCCAGTATACAGATGACACCTTTTGAGGCATTTTATGGGAAGCAGTGTCGGACTCCAGCGTTTTGGGATAAATTTGGTGAAAGAAAGTTGATGAGAGCATAATTAGTAGAAGAATTGGTTGATAAAGTGAAGATGATCCAACAACACATGAGGATAGCTAAGAGCATGTAGAAAAGTTATCCAGATAACATAATGAAATAATTCTCACTCGAGGTAGGAGACCGTGTTTTCCTTAAAATCTCTCATTGGAAATGTGTGATGAATTTTGGTAAGAAAGGGAAGCTAATCCCACAGTTTATCGATCCTTATGAAATTTCAGAGAAGACTAGTTGCATACCGAGTATCTTTGCCTCTGATTTTTTCTTAGGTACACAATGTTTTTCATGTTTCAATGTTGAGAAAGTATGTTCCAGATTCAACTCATGTCTTGAGCCCATAAGCAGTTCAGCTGGAATAGAACCTTTCCTATGAAGAGAAACCAGTTCAGATTCTTGATCGAAGGGAACAAGTATTGTGGAATAAGATAATCCACTACATAAATGTTTTTTAGAGAAACCACATAGTAGAAGAAGAAACATGGGATTCTAAAAATGCTATGAGGTAAATGTACACTCACGTGTTTAATAAGTAAATGAAATTGTGAAGAAGCAATTTATAGAAGGTGGGGATAATGTAACACCGAAAAATTTTAAAAATAAATTTAAATACATGAATGTTTGTTTTAAGTAGATATTTAAAACTACCCTTTAAATATATTTTTGCTACTTCTAAGTTTTGAATTTTAAAAAATGGTCATCTACAATTGTATTCAGTAAGTTATTTGAAGTTTGATGGAACAAACTTGTTTTTTTTGGTGAATAGTAACATACCCTTATGAATAGTAATATGAACCTAAGGAATAGTAAATTTTATTATTATTTTATTTTCTTAAGGCTTTAAGATAATGACATCTTGGTTAATATTTCAATGTGATATAAAAGTACTTATATAATTAGAATTGTTTATTTTTGAATTAAGAATGATTTTATTTAAAAATTAAATTAATAAAATTTAGAAAATTATTTTCAAAAAAATAGAGTTCATTTTATAATTCTACACATCGAAAAATGGTATCGGTGAATTTTTGGGATTTTTCTGAAATAATTGAATTTTTTATGAACAGTAAAATACAGTAAAATACAGTACATTCAAATTATCAGTTAAATACACTATTTATGACATCATAGGTGATATAAGTCCACTTGTTTTAAACTCACATTCCATTATTACTTTTTGGTGTCATATTAACTAAGACTATTCATAGTCTTGGGAAAAAATATTATAATAATGATTAAAATAATGAAAAATACCCCCTCCCCTCCACTATAAATACCACCCTCATTTCCCTCTTCCTCTCACACTTCTAAAGCCTTGAACCTCACCTAAGTTATGCCCAATACTCCTCGCAAGGCTCTTCCCCACATCCTAGAGATTCTGGTCTCACCAAAATACCAAAACCAAAGCCCTTAAGAAGGATCTCAGGGAGAAGAGATCAAGAGGTAAACATCCTCTTTTGTTTTCTTTCTTTTCTTTCATTTTATGTTATTCTTTTTAGTTTTCTTTGGATTATGTTGGGATATGTCATTCCATATCCCCCTAATGACCCATATTATGTAAGAGTGATGAGATACCCCTTTTCTCTCATCAAAATATTTTATGAAATTTTAAGCGACGTCATTTGGCTGCCGAAATTTCATAAGGGATTTCTCAACTCTTCTTTTATTTTGAGTTCCTTTATTTTCTTTTTCTTTCCTCACCTCTTATTATCCAAGAGGCATGAAAGATCTAGAATCTTTTATATTCTTGATTTTCTCATTTTTCATGTAAAATTTATCATCAATCTTCTTCTCCTCTCCCACTTATTCAAGGAATCAAAACATCATCATTGATGTGTCGATTTACTGACATCATGGGCGATGTGATTTCAAATTATTTTACTTCCTTCAAGACTAGTAAGGAAACCATTTTAATGGTTGAACCAGATTATAATTTATTTATTATATATTATATAAGGTTTGGGAATAATTTTGGACACATGTAATAAATTTATGAAACAAATGAGTTCTTTATGATCGAAGAATCGCTAAAATGACCTAAAAAAATATCAATAATGTTTTAACTTATGAATCATCCTCATGTAAGAATTAAAAATAATAAAGGGTATAATTTATGGTTCTAGAAATATGTAAATACCATTCCATTCCAATTTTGAAGTTTCACTTCCAATCGATAAGAACATTCATCATGAACAGGTCATGGAAATCATGTAAAGAACCTACCCAAAAACAGTGTAAGGAACAAAATACAAACAATTAAAGGGTGAAATGACACAATGAAATGATCATATAAGGTATTATAAACACAAATATGTTTCTTTAAGATATTAATAACACCTTTTTAACCATTATACAGGAGGTTTAAATGTGTTGTAAGTAAGAAAAACCCGAGGTAAGAGAATTCTTAACCCGATTTCCATTATTTGGGTTAACAATCTACATTATTTTTGTTGTATTAAAAATTTTTGGTGATGAATTCTATATATATTATGTTAAATTATATGTATTTACATTGTATATACATATTCCATCCACTCATTTCATTCTCACTTGAATTATATGATATATATAGTGGGATTTTCTTTTAAAATCCTCTTTTAAAATTTTGTTTTATGAAATTCAAAAGAAATGTTTTTATGAAATTATTCATTTTGTATGATTATGTTATGGTTCTTTGGAATTTTTTATAATTAACTATATTTTCCTCTAATGCATTGGGTATGTGTAAGTTTTTGGTCGGCCGTATGGTTACTCCATGTGTAACTGTGAAGGTTACACAAATTGTAAGGTAGCAGTGAGGTTTACAAATTATAAGGTAGATGTGAGGGTTACAATATTATATAAGTAATGCCCCAAGATACCTTTATGGTTAAATTTAGGTTCTTATGTTTGTGTGGATATTATAGAAAACTCATGTTTCACAAAGTAAGTATATATTGGTGTGAAGTATGTCTTTTGAAAATAATTTCATACGTAATAAGTGTTCATAGACTAATGTGTTATTTACTTCTTTTTATATCCCTTAATAATATTTTTGTTCTCATCCAAAGTTTATAAATTATTTTCAAAGGTTATAAGGATTTTAAAGACAAATAAGTAAGACAAGAAAAATGTTTGAAGTGTTGTCAATGAAATCATGTTTTATTTGAAAAGATTTATATTTTTAAAAGAAATGAATACGGTTTTTATGTTATCCACTCTGTAATAAAGTGTAATGTTATGAATGTATTATGTCCCAATTCTCTAAATATCTAAACTTGAAAATATACTCAATGTGAAAGGAAGTGATATCTTGACTAAATTCAAGATTATTTAATGCAACAAGGCGGTGTCCTTATAGTTGGTATCAGAGGATGGTTTAGATAACTTTTGGTGTTAGGATGATGTTAATATATTAACATATATGTTATTTTTAATATATGGTCAATTTTAAATTATATAGAATTTAAATATTACCATGTTTTTTTCAAATAAGATATATTTGTTCGGAATGATTGTTCGTATAAGATATAGGGAAGTTGAATAGCAGAGGCACCGACAGAACGACATCCTTCCAAATCTGCAACCCAGAATGGTAGGGATTGGAACTGAGAAGTTTGTGACAGTAATGGCTTAGCTAACACAGGAAATAAATGGTTGTGGAACCCATGGAAGATAATGAACATATGTACCACAATGAAACATGATAATAGTGGCACATTTTATAATACAACACCCTACTTTCAATGGATCTTCTGACCCAGTAGAGGTAGAAGGATGGATTAAAGCCCTTGAAAAGATATTAGATATTATGGGATGTTCAGATAATCAAAAGGTAAGTCTTTCCTTTTATCATTTTGAAGGTGAAGCTGATCAATGGTGGTCAATGGTAAGGAATTTCAGGGATAGATGGGATATTTATGCCTTAGAGTGGGATGAATTTAAAAGTATTTTCTTTGAAAAATATTTTCCTAAGTTGGTGCGACTTAGGATGGAGAATCAATTCCTTGAGTTGAAGAAAAAGGAGGAATATTCAGTGGTTGTGCATGAAGCTTACTTCACCCAAATGGTGAGTTATGATCTAAATCTTATTCTGTATCTTGATAGAAAAATCAACCACTTTTACTCATGATTGAAGCCAAGGTATCAAAGGGAATTGTCCTCCTGTGAATTCAAAAGTTACAAGAAACTTGTCTGATATGATGAGAGGGTAGAGATAGAGTTTTCTGATGATCATGTAAATTTTTGAAATAAGGAGAAGAATAGGTCTAGATGGAAATTGATGGGAAAGAATCAACCAAAGAAATCTGATAGTAAAAAAATCTAGTTTTTAGTTTGTGAAAAGTGTGGAATGAAGCACCCTGGGGAATGTCTCTTCAAAACTAGGAAGCGTTTTCAATGTGTTATGTTTCGACATATGGCTCGAGATTCTAATGAAAATGATCCTATGTCTAATCTTGATAAGAAAACTATTGTGTGTTTTAAATGTGGTGATATGGGTCACTATGCAAATACATGGCCAAAGAGAGATCCAAATGATGCAAAGAAGCCAAACTATAAGTAGAAAGGTGTAGTGAGATCCTTTACGACTACGTCAGTAGATGTCGGTCCATCCAACGAAGTGGTATCAGGTACTCTATTCATTTACTCAAATTTTTCTAAAGTTTTTTTTGATATGGGGTCTACACATTCCTTAATCTCTGATAAATTTTCAGGAAAATTGGAAATGTCACCTCAACAAATGAAACTAGAACTTGTTGTTAAAAAACAAAAGGAAAATATTATAGCAAACAGAAATTATAAAAATATTTCTAATATGGTATGTGGAAATATATTACCTAAAAACCCTGTTGTTTTCCCCTAGTTGAGTTTGATGTTTTTCTGGGAATGGATTGGCTTTCTGTTTATCATTTTAAGATTGAATGTATAGCTAAAGAGGATGTTTTTCAGAAAGAGTTTCAGTTTGTATACAAGAACAAACCCATACAATTGATAACATATCAAGAAGCTGAGAAACTGTTGAAAGATTGAAATGAAATTTATCTTGCTCATATTGTTAAAAATAAGGGGAATGTTTAGATTAATGATGTTCCATGTAAAGACCCGTAAAATTCAAGGGAAATTTTTTCTTAATTTTCTTTCGGATTTTACAAGAACGCAGTTTCTGACGGCGTCTGATTCCGAGTCCCGGTGAGCCCGGAATCAATTTCTGAAGTTTAGCTCGGTTACGTTCAGTGAATGAACGAGCGGGTTTTTGTATCTTTTGAAACGGTACTCGGAATTGAAATCTGAGGACACCGATGAACTCGCTGCGCCAGTATTTGCTTAAGAGGACTTTTACCATAGGTGCATTTTCTTGGGAGAAGAAGTTAAATTTTGGGGTTTAAGGAAGAAATAAATAAAATTGTGAACAATTTTATTTTTCTTAACCAAGGGAGTTAAATTCTACCATGGGAAGTTGTTGGTGGGACCCCCAACCACCCAACTTCCCATGTGTGGATATGTGGGAGGTGGGGCCCACATGAGACCCTAACCCCCCCCCCCCTTGATCTTCCCATAACCCCCTTGACCTCCCATAACTCACTTCCCTCTTTAATTTTGTAACTCCACTTTAACTTATGTGACTTATCCTCTTCCCTCTTCCTCTTTCACTTTAACTTTTGCCAACTCCATGTTTAATTAATGAAACCTACCCAATTAATGAATTAAGTTATTCAAATTTTGAATGGCTTGGAAGATTAATTAAAATAAGGTGGATTCTTATTTTAATAGGGTTGGCTTTTGTTTAGTGGGGAGAACCCTCTTGAGAGAGAGCTTTGTGGAGGAAGAGGGGTTTTCCTCCATCGTTAAAGAACACTGAAACCTCCGATGAAGAACGACACACCCTTCCACGAATAATGACGATGCACCCTCTATCCTCTTCTTCATGTGACAAGAGAGGAGACGTCGATTCTTCTTCGAGTGCACTTCTACAACGACGGAAGCGACGAACACCAACGACCGTCATCTATCTATATTCCTTCTTCACAACGTCGTTCTACCGCGATGTTCGACTTTCACGACTCGATGACGTGCGACGTCTTTTCGAGGTAGAGGTTTTTATATATGATTGAATTTGTTTTATTGATTCTTCATATCGTAAATTTGTGATGATGGTGACCAAATGAACGTGGACATCGTCCCGCACATAAACCATTCTCCTTTTTATTTTTATTCTTCACGTGTTCTTTGTGCGTTCTTCAATTCCAAATATTTATTGACGCTGGAAACATGAATTTTTGTTGAGGGCAATATATGGACGCGAAGCCCTCGACGCAAGGATCACAAATATGTGATCGTTTAATTTTTCGGGCTTGGAACGAAGCCGCAATGGCTCGCGGAAGGAGGCGTCCAAATATTTATTGACGCTGGAGACTCAATGTTTCCCTGAGCACGACATAAGGACACGAAGATCTTGACCCGAGGATCATGAATATTCGATCGTATCTTTTTTCCGAGTTAAATCGAAGTCGGAATGGACTACGGAAGGCGGAGGCCGCTTGTGTAGGTCGTGGGGAGAAGTCGTGTGAGGAATCAGGTGATGCAGGAGCGGGCGCATCAGGGTTTACGGTGAAGACAGCAGCGGCGCAGCAGGCTGAAGGCAGCCGTGACGGTTCTGGTGAATACAGCGGGTGTGAGAGGTTGGCCGCTGGGGTTCACAGGAGAGGCGGCGTGAAATCATGAATGAATAAGTTATGTGATTGGAGAGAGAAGATGGAATTGAACGGATATAAAATAAAAACAAAATAAATTGAAAATGAATGCCCACGTTGAAGCCTCATGTAGAAAATGAATGCCCATGCGTTGATTGAATTTTGAGTTAAGGAAAATCAAATAAATAAGTAATAATAATAATAAAATATTGTTATTATTACTTTTGTTGATAAAACACTTTTTATGTCGTAACTTATTCGTGCGACCTCGGTTTCACGAACCATCTGCGGCAGTGTGACCCTGACTTCGAGACGGAATTTATGAGTCCAATATTGGATGTCTTTTTCGGGTTTTTGGATCGGGTACCCGAAGCGCTCGGAAAAATAATAGATGTAATATTATTATTAAATCTTCGACCCACCATAACTCATGCGTGCGACGTCTGATTGGCTTGCCGTCAGTGTGGATATAATCCCGTCATTAATACGGTCGATTCAAGTCTAATGTTGGATACTAAATTCTAGTTCGTGGTGCGGGGCCCCGAAACACCGAATAATAATATTATTATTATTATTACGGGATCTTGTATCGGACATATCTCTCTCATACGGTATCAGAATGATTAACCGTCTGGGGCGTTGCGACACTAGAATTACGACGGATGTTTCAAGATTAATTTTGGATATTTAAGTCAAGGTTGAGGTGCGGGCCCCACGAGGCCCTGTTCGCGCATGATGCAGTGAAATGCAACTTTTTCACCGGCTATTCGTTTGGGACCAATGGGTAGTCTATCTCGTGTGTTTTTCCGTATGGATCACAATGGTGTGACCGGTTTGGTTAACCGGTGCCATTTGAAGTACGACTGGGTTGGATCGAACATGAATCCAACCGGGCCCTCAGAGAAAAAACACTTATAACTAGATCTTCAGACGTCCGATTGACGGGCCATCAACTTTGTTGGATTCCTCTTGATGAGACGGTTCTTTTGGTATACTTCTCCGGAGGTTTGGACGTAGTTGGAATATGGCCGGGTTCGATTGTACCTGAAATCCAACCGGGCCCCTGGAATGGAAAATCTGATAACATTCAGACTGGACATCTGTTTGAAGAACCGTCAGTGGCGTTGGTGATATTGTGGAGAATATGTCCCTCTGAGTATACCCTATGAGAGTTCGGGGTACAGTTGAGATACGGCCGGGTTGGTTCGCACACGAAACCAACCGGGCCCCTAGGACGAAAATGCTAATAACTCACAGACCGGGTGTCTGATTGACATGTCGTCTATTGCGTTGATACCCCTATGAGGAGGTGGTCCTTTGAGATACATCTTCATGGGACTTTGAGATACTTGGATTATCGACATGTAGCTCGTGGAGTGGACCTTCCCGGAGATGAGCGTTCGGAGTACGGAGACCGTGTAGCCGGCTGAGACCTGACGACTGCTTGATCGACTCGACATGGAGTGAGTCGACTAGCCCAGTGGACAGAGCACTACTTTGTTGGGTGCATACCCATGGAAGACGGAGCACTAACTGTGTGATAGTGCAGACCTGTGGTACTCATCTGGAGAGTACCTCTGCAGGCTATTATGGGGTGTCCACTACTGTGTTTGGGTGGCATACCTCGGCGGGAAGCACTACTGTGTTTGGGTGGCTGGCCCGCGGTACTCAATAGGAGGAATACCTCAGCAGTCTTAAGTTAGTGATTAGTACCTCGGAGTCATGATAGGACCACTTTACACTCCAGATACGGGGCTCTTCAGCAGTTACATTTTCGATAATGAAAATCCTGGTTTGAGCTGAGTCTATGATCTTTGTGTTTACCTCATGATTGAGATGGGTCACTTCATAAATTAGGTATATGTATGGGCATATACCTGGGTAGTGGTTATCCGTTGATTTCATAATCTCTGTGTTTCCTCATGATTGAGATAGGTTACTTGATAACTTAGGTATAAGTATGGGCTTATACCTAAGTAAAGGTTATCTGTTGAGATCCTTATTTGTGGTTATCCTTTTTGGATTTAGTGAGACCTTGAGGGTCTCGGGGTCCCTACTGAGTATCGTATACTCACCCCTGCACGGGCTATGCCCGCACCTCGTTGTGTTGGTTGCAGATGATGGGCAGCACTGACAGAGGCCGAGTGTTCGAGGACTGGATGATACCCGGAGGTGGGCCTCACGAAGAGTCACTATTAGGAGGTGGAATTCACGGCGAGATGATACTCAGAGGAGGTTGACGGGCAAGAGTGTTGTGGAGGCTATCTATACCTACCCTTCAGGTAGGAGCCGTGGTGGACGATCCAGGAGCTGTGCTATCTGTACCTACCCTTCAGGTAGGATCCAAGGAGGACGACCCAGGAGCTTCTTCCTTTCTTCCAACTGCTATCTTTTTTGTTGTACTTTCGTTCAGTTGTAGTTGTACCTTCAGTTGGGTTTGTATTCTGGCCCATTTACTTTTCAGCACTTTCTTTTGTACTTAGTCTTTTTCTTTTTCTTGTACTCTGTGGTGTTTAGTTTACTTTTTTAAAGGCAATGCCTTCCCAGTTATCGGGATTTACGCCTTTAGTGCTAGTCGCCAGTCCCTGGCCTATGGAAGGCGGGATTGGGGTAGTCACGGCACGGGCCCCAAAGACGGGTCGTGACAAATTGGTATCAATGTAGTTCGGTTCTACCACAGAACTCAGGACCATGATCTTTTTCTATGTGAAGCAATAGTGTTAAGGGTACCGAGTTTGGTCTTCAGTTCAAGGAGTCCAGTGTTGGTGCGGTGGCCGACGTATCCATACACCAGGACCCTGACTACTTATTTCTGACTTTGTACACGAAATCACTGATTGCATGTGTGTTTCCAAAGTATTAAAGTCAGCTCAAACCAGGTCAGCTCACCAGGTATAAATGTTGACCGTGACGCATCTGTTCAGGATGTCTCCACGTAGACAGTCAGTTGGAGTTCTGAGAGAGTACTCGATGACGGCCCACCAAGCGACGAGGCTCCGGTGCGGGGCCCTTTTTACTATGTTGACACCCTAGGGTGGTGTACCAGCAGCACCACCACCTGATGGGCAGTAGATGCCACCAGCCATACTACCGAACTGTGCACGTTGGCAGAGCACGATGCACGAGTTCCAGCAGCAGCGGCCTCCGAGGTTACGAGGCGAGGAAGATTCCCAGACAGTAGAGAACTGGCTGGAGGCGATTGCTAGAGTTTTTCGCCTAACTGAGGCACTAGTGGAGTGGTGGGTGGACTTGGATACTAGTGTTTTCCAGTGAGTGACCATGAGGATGGTCCGCATAGCGATGAGGCTTCGGTACGTGGACCGATGCCAAAGATAGTTCCTGCAGGTAGTGTGTCATCTATACATCACTACCTGTTGGTCTACAGTTACAACCGACAGTACTGGTAGGTGACACATGTAGGCTTATTGCCTTACACGTGTTCTAACATCAGATACCATCAAGTTCCGAGGCGAGCCCGACTCACAGGCAGCTGAGGACTGGCTTGAGGAGCTGGCTGAATGTTTTCTTGAGCTTATACAGCTTCGGCAGAACGATGAGTCGATAGCTGAGTATTCATCAAGGCGTACTGATCATTCTTAGTACTTGATGACTGCGATATGATCAGTGCTTTAGAGCTCGGACCTCAAAGCGAGGTGTGTTTAAAGGATATCCGAGTAAGCACTCTTTTCTCAATGCATTCCTATTTTTGTTAGGGTGCTAGAAAGAACCGTTGTGGTTGAATGTTCTTTGGCTGATCGGTTTTAGACAGTGAATGTTAGCAGTGGGAAGACGCGAACTGGTTCCAGTCTCTGAGACTTGGGCATGCGAATGTTTCAAAAAGAGGAAATGTTAAGGACGGATAAATCTGCAGAGTAGCAGACGTGGAGGGAAGGGGAAGAGAGTAACTGCATGTGGTCAAGTAGTGTGACCCAATGGCTCTAAGAATGATTCGAGAGACAGTTTGTGTCCACTACTAGCTGTCGTAGTAACATACGTTGATACTAATCATTCCTTCCTTCCACGAATCTTGTCCCAGACCTAGAGTTTTTGGTTAAAACCGTAGACTTGACCCTCACGTCTGGAGATACCTTGGGTGGAGACTCGATAATCACACTTACGCCGACAATGTGATCTGACCCACGAGATGAGAGTTTTGGTTGGAATCTCTTGGTGGAAGCGTCGAGGCTTTACGACATTGGTCTGAGTATGGATTGGATCCACAGTTCATACACGGATTGACGGTATTACGCAAACTTCAAGATGGGTTTTCCTTGGTTGGCGAAAAGGAAACCCCTGTTGGATCGAATATATAGATATGTATGTCTATTAGATAGAACAATACAAGAGGGGGGTGAATTTTAGGTTTAAAAACCTTTAAGTTTTAGCACTTAAGAGATTAGTTTAAATGATCTCAAACTAATACAAATACAAACACCCACAATTGTATTGAATATAAAAGGTATGATGTAATGTAATACTAATGAAATGTAAAACAATTGTATTCAAGATGAACACAATAATCAGAGTAATATAAATATGAATGATTCTACCTTAAAGCGTATAGAATCAATCAATACAATATGTAATAGAATGGATGTAATTGAAACAATTACAAATGTATAAGTGATAGAAAAGAAAAAAAATTCCTTTCTAATACAATTAGCAGTGGAAATGTAAAAGAATTACGATTCTTTTAACCCAAAGAGAAGGGTTATCCTTTTACCTAAGATAAAAGGTCTGTCTCACCAACACCTTGGTGAGCCCTCAATACGATGATCGGACTGTCTGTCTGCCTATCCCCGGCAGCCCTTGATACGATGATCAGAACGTCCATCTGCCTATCCCCGGCAGCCCTCGATATGATGATTGGTCCATCCGTTTGCCTATCCCCGACCGCCCTCGATTTTGTAGGTAATCGACACCTCTGTCTTTCAATTACTTGAAATCCATCGATACGATGATCGGACGCACAAAGCATAAGAGAGAAGTCACAGCATCTCTCTCTAGAATCTTGATTGAATCAAAGTATCACAGTTGTTTCACAAAGTCTCATTCATTCTTCTCTCATCTTCAAATGACCTCCTATTTATAGGCCTCAGGTTCCAACGGTCACATCTCCTCCAATGATCATATTTCTCCGAAAAACTCGGAGGGACTTGGACACCTGGCAACATAACGGTCATATTGAAACAGAAAGCACGACATCGTTTTGATTAGTTTGTAACTAACTCAACGACATTGTATTGGTTAGAACAAGATATATGTCAATGATAAGCAATGGTATGATTCATGTGGAACAGATATTTTTAAAAATGTACCAAAACAAGTATGTAATAAAAGATATGAGAAGTTGAGTTAATGAAATTTCTATATTCAGTATGATCAGCATTGTACGATTGGTCATGGTCAGTATGGTCAGTATGATTAGTACGATATGCATAGTCAGTACAATCAGCATGATCAGTATGATTAGCCTGGTCAGTACGATCAGTATGATCAGTACGATTATTATGGTCAGTACGATCAGCATTGTACGATTGGTATGGTCAGTACGATCAGTATGATCGGTACGATACGCATAGTCAGTACGATCAGCATGATCAGTACAATACGATGGAGAAGGTTAGTAGGATTAACAAGACATTTGTGTTTTCCAAAACAAAACATAGAATTCAAAAGAGGAATTTTGACTCAACAATCTCCCCATTTTTGGAAAGCACAAATCACAAAATAAAAATTAAAAGAAATACTTATATCCCCCTGAGTTATTGGAAACTCTTCTGAATAAGAAATTAAATACAAATAACTCCCCCTTAGGTATGGACTTTCCTAAGGATTGTATTCGTAGATTTTCCTTAAGAGTGTTGTAAAGCATTCTCCACTTTTATAAAACATTCTCTCTCTTTGTAAACATTCTCCCCCTTTGTGATCATTCTCCCCCTTTGTGATTTACAAAAAGAAAGAGGTAATCTTGTATTGTCTGAAGTAGTTAGAAAATAAACACAAGACAATGGATAAAAGAAATTTCATTACGATAACAAACAACACTAAACATGAGAACAAATACAAGTCACTTGTTTTCTCTTTCCTTCTCCTTTTTAATCAACTCATGAAGAACCACCTTCATCTTTGTTATCTCCTTCTTGTCTTCAGAAATAGCATCACCCTAAGACCTGAGAAGGTCTTATTGATCAGAAAAGAGTTGATCCTGATTTCTGATTGTCTCTACCTGAACCCTGATTACTTCTTCAAGAGTATCAATTATATCTTGCAGATTTTTGTTATCTTTGGATAACACAGAATTTTGTTTCTTCAACAAAACCATTTCATCCTTGAAAGATGAAACCATCGAGAATTCAGATTAAAAAGCATTCATTCTCTCTTGCAAATCTTTCACTGAAGAAATATCGGCTCGTTGAGAATACAAAAGATTCAACCTTTCAACCATTTCTCTGTCAAGATTATTGAAAGCAATTGCAAGCTAATTTGACAACCTCTTTATATCTTTAATTTCTATCTCATGGTCATTGATTGATCTCTCTATTTTTTACGACCACTTGGTCATCTTGTTGCAGGACTTCTTATGAGCAACTGAACTTTCTGAAAGAACTTTTAAATCAGCTTCAACTGACAAAACTTTCTTTCTTAATTCTTTTACAGAGCCAAACTTCTTCTTTTGATTATCAGTAATAAAGAAAATCTTCCCTTCCAACCTCGAGAAATATGGAATAGTCTTCTCGACCCTTCTCAAAACATGGACAATGTAATCACTCTTTTTGAGAGAGATTGTATGTTCTGAATCAGTATCTTCATCGTACGAAGCCAGTTCAATTGATTTTCTTGAATCTACAACTGGCTGTTTTCCTTTTGCTTTTTCTTTTTGCTTTCTTTCTTCTTCTATTTTATCACTAATGACAACAACTTTATCAGTGTGAGAGGATTGAGCACCTTTCTTTTCTTGAGACGAAATTCTATCCGGAGTTTCAGAAGTTTCAAAAGGTGCTTGATCGGCATGAGGGATTTGTTGAACACATTCACTCAGCTTTTGAATCGATTCCTCCTTACTCTTCTTTGAATTCTGAAGGAATTCTAAAAGAAAATCTCCTTCCTCTTCTTCCACTTCTTCTATCTCTTCCATCATTTGTTTTCCTTTTTCATTCTCAGGAAGGCTCTGTACGATGGGTTCTTGATGCACTTCTTCTGTCAGTTGAGCACTAGCATCTTCAACTGATTCAAGACTTTAGAGACATCAAATTCCTGTGCATTTCTTTTCAAAAGAACCTTCTTTTTCTTTTCAGTCTGAAGGGTTTCTTCTACCATTATTCTTTCTGCAAAAGCCTTACATGGGTCAAGACCGAACTTTGGATCACCCCCCTTTCTCTGTTCCTTATCCTTTCTCCATTTGGCTACAACCTCCTTACTATACTTTGGCTTCTTCTTAGGCTTTGAACTGGTTTGTGGATCAGACTTTTGAGTAATACCAGTAGATTGAATGTCTTTGGTTGGCATATGTGCCGATTGATTCTGAGCCAATTCATTTTCTACATCTCTGACAAAAATTTTTGAATTATGATCAAAACAAACATTCAACTTCTTCATAGTACTTTTTCTAATCCAAGAGGGCTTCAAATATATGGGTTTTCCTTTCAAATGAATGTTACAAAACTTCATACTTTCGAGAATGAACTTCGTAAGGATGGCTGGATACATAATCATTTAGGATTTAATCCCTCCTGTCTTGACATTATTAATGGTTTCAAAAACATACCCCATGAGATTTACTTTTCTCATATTTACAAGATAGTCAAGCATAAATATATTAGAAACTTTCATAGTTTCTATATCCCCTTTCCTTGGGATAAGAAAACCTTGCATCCCTAAAGTGACAAACCAATTTTCCGGAGAAAGATGAGTCACTTTCCTTTTCTCTTCATTAATAACAAACAAAGTCTTTTCAGAACTTTCTTTATTAAATGTACCAACTTACTCTAGTAGTTTATGATATAGACAGAAATAATCCCTTTCTATTGGGAAATTCAGAAAATGAGCCGCTTGTTTTATAGACATAGACAACTTTCTATCGTATACAACAAAATTGATAGTCATGTCTTTGTCGAAAGATACGGTTTTATAGAACTGACAAACTTTATCAAAGAGAACCGGATCTTGAGAAACAGGTCTTTCAACACACAAATGTTCCCATCCTTGAAACAGAATGATTCTTCTGATTGTGGAATCATACGAATCAAAAAATTCCCGAGAAACTAACATTTCTCTGTTAAAGTCTTTCTCTGTAAAAGTATTTAAATACATTTCGGCGGGAGTGTTAGCAGAGGATTGAGACATAAAGGTGATGCCGATGGAAGATCGTACGATTATTTAAAACCAGTGGAGCAGATCTTTGCCTCAAAATCTGAAAAACCAATGTGGGTTTGGGGAGGGGGCTATTTATAGGCAATAAAGGGGTGACTGTTGATCTTCTACGGTCAAGATTAGAGGAAAACAGATCAATGGTTAGGATTAAAAACAAAAAAAATAAAAAAAAATGAAAAGTACTTGCCAGAGATCGTAAGATAATTGTTGGTTTTGGTAGAATTCAAAAGAAAACACAAACATACAAAATAAGACAAAATAAAACTATTAATCGACATGCCAATAGAAAACAATGTCGTTACCATGAACTGACAAGCCGATGGGAAACAATCTTATTACCATGAACTGACAAGCCAATGGGAAACAATCTTGTCACCATGAACTGACAAGCCGATGGGAAACAATCTTGTTACCATGAACTGACAAGCCGATGGGAAACAATCTTGTCACCATGAACTAACAAGCCGATGGGAAAGAAATTGATTACCATCATCGGACAGTACGATGGAAAAGAAATTCATTACCATCATCAGTCGATACGATGGAAAAGAAAATTATTACCATCATCAGTCGATACGATGGAAAAGAAAATAATTACCTTCATCCATTGATACGATGGAAAAGAAAATCATTACCATCATCGGTCGATATGATGGAAAAGAAATTTGTTAGCATCATCGTTCGATACGATGTAAAAGAAAATCATTACCATCATCGTTCGATACGTTGGAAAAGAAATTCATTACCATCATCGTTCGATACGATGGAAAAGAAAATCATTACCATCATCAGTCGATATGATGGAAAAGAAATTCATTACCATCATCAGTCGATATGATGGAAAAGAAAATCATTACCATCATCGGTCGATACGATGGAAAAGAAATTTGTTACCATCATCAGTCGATACGATGAAGTAAATAATAAAATAAAACTATAAATACGATAAATAGAAAAGTAAAAACACATACCAGAAGAGTAAACAATTAAATATCATAAGATAAAAAGAAACATAAAAAAGAAAAAATATATCCACCCCTTTTCAAAAGGAGTTATTTAATGTTAGGAGAATTGTAAAACATGAAGTAGATATGAATGATTATTTTAATTTAATCATTCCTAGATTCTGTTTTATAAACTCAAATCTATCGGATGGTAATGGCTTTGTAAAAATGTCAGCAAGTTGTTCTTTTGTTCCGATAAATTGTAGAATAATATCTCCTTTTTGTGTGTGATCCCTAAAAAAGTGATGCCTAACATCTATGTGTTTTTCACGAGAGTGGTGTTCTGGGTTCTTACTAAGAGCTATGGCACTAGTATTATCACAAAGAATTTTTGTTTTAGAGAAACTCAATCCATAGTCAGTGAGTGTGTGTTGCATCCACAATACATGAGCACAGTAACTTCCAAATACTACATATTCAGCTTCAGCAGTGGATAGTGCAACTGAGTGTTGTTTCTTTCAGGACCAAGAAACCAAGGAATCTCCTAAGAAATTACATGTTCCAGATGTACTTTATCTATCCATTCTACAACCACCAAAGTCAGTATCTAAAAAACTTATAAAAAAATCATTCCCAGAAGAGTAAAAAAGACCTAAATCCATAGTGCCTTTTAAATACCGAAAGATTCTCTTTACGGCTTTTAAGTGAGACTCTTTTGGATTAGATTGGTATCTTTCACATAATCATATAGAAAACATTATGTCGGGTCGACTGGCTATCAAGTATAGAAAACTTCCTACCATACCTCTAAAGATTGTTTGATCTACTGGTTTCCCAGTTTCATCCAGATCAAGTGTATTTGAGGTACAAATTGGAGTGCTAATACTTTTAGTTTTTTCATATCCATACTTTTTTAGTAAATCTTTTATATACTTATGTTGAGATATATATGTTCCTTATGGTTTTTGAAAAATTTGAAAACCTAAAAAGAATGTTAACTCACCCATCATACTCATTTCAAACTCAGATTTCATTAAATTTTCAAAAGAATCAGTTAAAGATTTTTGAGTTGATCCAAATCTGATGCCATAAACATAGATTTGAACAATCAAAACATTTTTGTTTTCCATTTTTATAAAAAGGGTTGGATCTGCTGTACCATTTGTATAATTGTTTTGTAAGAGAAATATTGTAAGTCTATCATACCATGCTCTAGGAGCTTGTTTAAGACCATATAGAGCCTTGGTAAGTTTAAAAACATGATCAGGATGTTTTGGGTCTTCAAAACCAGGAGGTTGTTCGACAAAAACTTCTTCTTGAACAAAACCATTTAGAAAAGCACATTTAACATCCATTTGAAATAGTTTGAAATTTAAATATGCTGCAAAGGCTAATAGAATACGAAAAGATTCAAGTCTAGCTACTGGAGCATATGTTTCTTCATAGTCTATTCCCTCTTGTTTATTATAGCCTTTAGCAACAAGTCTTGCTTTATTTCTTACAATGATTCCATTTTCATCACATTTGTTTCTGAAAACCCATTTTACACCAATTACAGTTGTTTCTTTAGGTTTATCAACTAAAGTCCAGACTTGATTCCTTTCAAATTCATTTAGTTCATCTTGCATTGCTTTGATCCAATCATCATTACCTAAGGCCTCACTTGGAATTTTAGGTTCAAATTGGGAAAGAAAAGCAAGGTGCTCTATTTCATTTCTTAAGGAATTTTTGGTCCTTACAGGTTGATTTACATCACCAATGATGTTATCACTGGGATGATTCCTACGAAACAATTGATTTGGGTTTTCTAAAACCTATTCATCAACATATGGTAGAATATCTTCCATGGTAAAATTTTCAGGAATACTTTCTTAAATATTTTACTTATCATAAGGATCTTCTATCAAAGGTCGATAATCAGTTTTTGAAAACACATCCGAGGATGTAGGATTGGGTTGGTTGAAATCAAAAGGATTAGTTTCATCGAATTTTACATGCACTGTTTCATCAACAGTACAAGTGTTTTTATTGAAAACTCTATAAGCCTTTGAATTTGTAGAATAGCCTAGAAAGATTCCTTCATCAGATTTTGGTGCAAATTTGTGTAGATTATCTTTTGTATTCAGAATGAATACTTTGCATCCAAAAACATTGAAGTATGAAACTTTAGGTTTTCAGCCAGTCCATAACTCATAAGGGGTTTTATTAAGAAATGGTCTAGTTAAAACACGATTTAGAGTATAACAGGAAGCACTAACAGCTTCAGTCCAAAAGTGCTTAGAAATTGAGTATTCACTCAACATGGTTCGAGTCATTTCTTGAAGAATACGATTTCTTCTTTCAACAACACCATTTTGCTGAGGAGTTCTTGGAGCTGAGAAATTGTGAGTAATACCTTTCTTACTACAAAAAGTTTCAAAATCTGAATTTTGAAATTCACCACCATGATCACTATGAATAGTTATCAATGGTAGGTTTTTCTCATTTTTAACTTGGGCTCTAAAAGTTTTGAAATAGGAAAAGGCTTCAGATTTCTTTGTGAGAAAGTAGACCCATATAAATCTAGTAAAGTCATCAACTAAAACAAATACATAGTATTTGACTCCAATGCTTCCAGATTGTGAAGGACCAAAAAGATCCATATGCACTAGCTGTAATGCATTAGAAGTTGAAACTTCATTAATTGATTTAAAGATAGTTTTATGTTGTTTGCCAAATTGACAAGGATCACAGACTTTTGATGAATCATATATAAGGTATGGTAGCCCCTTCACAAGTCTTTTCATTGAGAGTTTACTAAGGTTTCTCAGATTACAGTGTCCTAGTCTTCTATGCCATAGCCATGATTGGTCTTCTATTGCACTTAAGCAGGGTAAGTTTTGGCTCCTAAGGTCTTCTAAGTTAATAGTGTAAACATTCTCTTGCCTATGGGCAGATATAATGAACTCATCCTTGGAATTGTGTACTAGACACTTATCATTTCTAAAATTCACAAGGTAACCATCATCACATAATTGACTTATGCTGATGAGATTGTGCCTAAGACCTTTAACAAACAAAACTTTTGAGATAAGAACTTTTCCAAGAAAAACGATATTACCTATACCAACAATCTTTTTTTGAGCATTATCTTCGAAGGTAACTTTTCCACCTTTTGTTTTGATAACCTTTTCAAAGAGACCTTGGTTTCTAATCATGTGTCGAGAACAACCACTATCCATGTACCAAACATTCTTATTGGCACACTTCTCATTTTCCTGAAAAAGAAACAATTAGATTTTTCGAATCCAAACTTGTTTGGATCCAGAAGGGTTAGATAAAAGAATTTTAGAAATCCACATTTGTTTTGCAAAATGAGCTTTATGAAACCCTAAATATTGATTTTTGTTAAAAGAACAATCTCTTCTCCAGTGTCCACCACATTGGCACTTAGTACAAAAAGTGGTTTTTTGTGGAACAAAATAGTTATTACTAAAACAGGTTTGGAATAAGTATAACCAAGACCAGAATGATTTCTCAAAGGTCTAATTTGAGAATACATTTTGTCAAAGTCTTCCTTTACATGAGTAAAGTTTGACAAAAAAAATTCAAGGAAAAAATTTCTGAATTTATTTTTAAAACCAAATTCTTATTTTCCATAACATTTGAATTTGAACTAGAGTTAGGCTCTAAAATAGTTTTCTTTGAAATTACAGTTTCAAGATCCTTAGAAAGTTTATCCTTATCAGATTTAACTTTCTCAAGGGTTTTTAAAATACTTTCAAAATCAGAAGTTTTCACATCAAGATATTTAGAAAGATCTGATACTTCTTTAGTCAAGATTGAAATTCTAGAATTTTCTTTCTCGAGTTTCTTTTTGAGTTTAGAATTTTCATTTTCAAGTAATTTAGCAAATCTAGATACTTCTTCAAAAGTAGGTAATGTACCATCCTCTGATGATGAAGATTCATCATTTGAAAATTCATAATATCTATTATTAGTATAATTTTCATTCAAAGAGACATTTGTAATAGCTTCAGCATTATGTACCTTAGCCATGAGACAATGATCTTCAATTGGTAATCTGGCTAAAAGTTCAATATTCCTCTGTCCTGAGGACTCATATTCTGAAGAATCATCTGAAGAATCACTACCACTTGCACTCCAGGTATCATTTTCCTTCAATACTTTCTTTGTATTATAAAACCTTTTCTTGTTTCTTTGAGAGTGTTTCTCCTTTCTATCTTTCCTTTTCAGTAAAGGACAATCAGGCCTTATATGTCCTGCTTTCTTACATTCATAATAAGTTACCTCTGAATCTTTCTTATCCTTCCTATCTTTCTTTTTGAATCTATATTGGAAGTCTTTCTTTCCCACAATCTTGTTCATCCTTTGAGCAAGATTGGCTAATTCATTATCTGAAAGATCACAATCACTTGACTCAGATATAACTTTCTTGGCTTTGGATCTTGTAAGCCTTTCAGGTATTTTAGCTTTAGATGGAAAGGCTACAATTCCATTCCCATTCTTTTTCTTGTTGAAATCAGCATCTCTCTTCATTCTTGTCTCATGCTGTAAAAGAGTTCCAAAGAGTTCATCTAGAGAAATCTGAGAAACTTTTCTGTTTTCATCAATAGCTGTCCTTTTTTACTCCCATTCATTTGGCATTATATCTATAATCATATCAACTAGAGCTTCATCATCAAGACCTTTTTCACCCATAGATTGTAAGCTATTTCCAATTGTCATAAACCTTTGTTGCACTTTACATACTGGCTCTCCATATGGAAAAACAAATTCATGATACTCTGCTCGAAGCATCGCTCTTCTTGTTTCTATAACCTTGGATGTACCAAAATGAGTGACTTATAATTTCTTCCAAATACAATTGGCTGCTTCACATGAAGATATCGGAATATATATATTCCTGGTCATAGAACATAATAAAGTATTGCGTACCTTGTAATTCAGTTGATATTCTTGCTTCTCTTGGTTAGTGAAAGTACTGACTTCTTTGTCAGGAATTTTGTAACCTCCAGTAAGCATTATAAAACTGTCTACACTGGTATTGATAACAAAATTCTTCATACGATCTCTCCAGTACTCATAATCATTCCAATCAAAGATTGGTGGTCTAGAAGGATTCATATTGTCTATTGACCTAATATTCATTCCTACCATCTAAAAACAATATCTTTTCCACTTCACACGTTAGTGTAGTAAGTAGTAAAAAATATGAAAGAAACAAAACAAGTAATACAAATCGATGGAAAACCCCCTCTGATACCAATTGTTGGATCGAATATATAGATATGTATGTCTATTAGATGGAACAATACAAGAGGGGAGTGAATTGTTGGTTTAAAAACCTTTAATTTTTAGCACTTAAGAGATTAGTTTAAATGATCTCAAACTAATACAAATACAAACACCCACAATTGTATTGAATATAAAAGGTATGATGTAATGTAATACTAATGAAATGTAAAACAATTATATTCAAGATGAACACAATAATCAGAGTAATATAAAGATGAATGATTCTACCTTAAAGCGTATAGAATCAATCAATACAATATATAATAGAATGGATGTAATTGAAACAATTACAAATGTATAAGAGATAGAAAAGGAAACAAAAACAATTTCCTTTCTAATACAATTAGCAGTGGAAATGTAAAAGAATTACAATTCTTTTAACCCAAAGAGAAGGGTTATCCTTTCACCTAGGATAAAAGGCCTGTCTCACCAACACCTTGGTGAGCCCTCGATACGATGATCGGACTGTTTGTCTGCTTATCCCCGGCAGCCCTCGATACGATGATCGGAATGTCCGTCTACCTATCCCCGGCAGCCCTCGATACGATGATCGGTCCGTCCGTCTGCCTATCCCCGGCAGCCCTCGATTTTGTAGGTAATCGGCACCTATGTCTTTCAATTACTTGAAATCCCTCGATATGATGATCGGACGCACAAAGCAGAAGAGAGAAGTCACAACATCTCTCTCTAGAATATTGATTGAATCAAAGTATCACAGTTGTTTCACAAAGTCTCATCCATTCTTCTCTCAGCTTTAAATGACCTCTTATTTATAGGCCTCGGTTTCCAACGGTCACATCTCCTCCAACGGTCATATTTCTCCGAAAAACTCAGAGGGACTTGGACACCTAGAAACATAATGGTCATATTGAAACAGAAAGCACGACATTGTTTTGATTAGTTTGTAAATAACTCAACGACATCGTATTGGTTAAAACAAGATATATGTCAATGATCAGCAATGGTATGATTCATGTGGAAAAAATGTTTTTAACAAAGTACCAAAACAAGTATGTAATAAAAGATATGAGAAGGTGAGTTAATGAAATTTCTATATTCAGTACGATCAGCATTGTACAATTGGTCATGGTCAGTATGATCAGTATGATTAGTACGATACGCATAGTCAGTACGATCAGCATGATCAGTACGATTATCCTGGTTAGTACGATCAGTATGATCAGTACGATTATTATGGTCAGTACGATCAGCATTGTATGATTGGCATGGTCAGTACGATCAGTATGATCAGTACGATATGCATAGTTAGTACAATCATCATGATCAGTATGATACGATGGACAAGGTTAGTAGGATTAACAAGACATTTGTGTTTTCCAAAACAAAACATAGAAGTCAAAAGAGGACTTTTGACTCAACAACCCCAGGCAGCACAAGATAAAATCATGCATGGGAGGGTGTAGCTGATCATTCTTAGGTCGGCCAACCCTACCCTCGTGGCAGCAGGAGTTTTGAGTTCCAGTTCTAATCCGGAAAGGGAGACCTCTAGAGTTCGAGGATGGCCACCACGTTCTTATACGGGTCTCACCTTGACGAGGTTTACGGAGATGTAGCTAAGGCGACGACATTTCTCCGAGGTTCAACGGACCTTTCTAGGTCCCTAGTAGGGTAGGCGAGGTGTTTTACCGCTTCACTGTTCCACCTCAGTTGCACCGGGTGCATGAAATCTTCCACGTACCTCGGCTGAGGAGATACATGCAAGATCCTTCAAATATCATCGACCTCAGGGAGTTGGACGTCGATGACAGGGAGACATGCATGGAGGTTCTAGTGGAGATTGAGGATGGATAGGAGCGGATCCTACGAGGATGGTCAATTCCTTGGGGGCGCTTTCACTGGCAGTATGAGAACCTCCAGGTGAGCACATGGGAGTGAAAGGCTCAGATATGTGCTCAGTACCGCTTTTGTATCCCTAGTTTGTGTTAAAGATTTACGAGGATGTAAATCCCTAAGGTGGGAGTAATGTAAAGACCCGTAAAATTCAAGGGAAATTTTTTCTTAATTTTCTTTCGGATTTTACAAGAATGCAGTTTCTGATGGCGTCTGATTCTGAGTCCCGGTGAGCCCGGAATCAATTTCTGAAGTTTAGCTCGGGTACGTTCAGTGAACGAACGAGCGGGTTTTTCTATCTTTTGAACTGGTACTCAGAATTGAAATCTGAGGACACTGATGAACTCGCAGCGCCGGTATTTGCTTAAGAGGACTTTTACCATAGGTACGTTTGCTTGGGAGAAGAAGTTAAATTTTGGGGTTTAAGGAAGAAATAAATAAAATTGTTAACAATTTTATTTTTCTTAACCAAGGGAGTTAAATTCTACCATGGGAAGTTGTTGGTGGGACCCCCAACCACCCAACTTCCCATGTGTGGATATGTGGGGGTTGGGGCCCACACGAGACCCTAACCCCCCCTTGATCTTCCCATAACCCCCTTGACCTCCCATAACTCACTTCCCTCTTTAATTTTGTAACTCCACTTTAACTTATGTGACTCTTCCTCTTCCCTCTTCCTCTTTAACTTTAACTTTTTCCAACTCCATGTTTAATTAATGAAACCTACCCAATTAATGAATTAAGTTATTCAAATTTTGAATGGCTTGGAAGATTAATTAAAATAAGGTGGATTCTTATTTTAATAGGGTTGGATTTTATTTAGTGGGGAGAACCCTCTTGATAGAGAGTTTTGTGGAGGAAGAGGGGTTTTCCTCCATCGTTAAAGAACACCGAAACCTCCAGCGAAGAACGACACACCCTTCCAAGATGAACGATGATGCACCCTCTATCCTCTTCTTCATGTGACAAGAGAGGATACATCGATTCTTCTTCGGGTGCACTTCTACAACGACGGAAGCGACGAACACCAACGACTGTCGTCACTCTCTATTCCTTCTTCGCAACGCCGTTATACCGCGACGTTCGACTTTCGTGACTCGAAGACGTGCGACGTATTTTCGAGGTAGGGGTTTTTATATATGATTGAATTCATTTTATTGATTCTTCATATCTTAAATTCATGATGATGATGACCAAATGAACATGGACATCGTCCCGCACATAAACCATTCTCCTTTTTCTTTTTATTCTTCACGTGTTCTTCGTGTGTTCTTCAATGCCAAATATTTATTAACGCTAGAAACATGAAGTTTTGTTGAGCGCAATATATGGATGCGAAGTCCTCGAATCAAGGATCACAAATATGTGATCGTTTAATTTTTCGGGCTTGGAACGAAGCCACAATGGCTTGCGGAAGGAGGTGTCCAAATATTTATTGACGCTGGAAACTGGATGTTTCCCTGAGCGCGACATACGGACATGAAGATCTCGACCCGAGGATCATGAATATGCGTTCGTATCTTTTTTACGAGTTAAATCGAAGTTGGAACAGAGTGCGGAAGGCGGAGGCCGCTGGTGCAGGTCATGGGGAGAAGTCGTGTGAGGAAGCAGGTGATGCGGGAGCGGGCGCATCAGGGTTTACGGTGAAGACAGCCGTGACAGTTCTGGCGAATACAGCGGGAGCGAGAGGTTGGCCGCTGGGGTTCGCAGGAGAGGCGGTGTGAAATCGTGAATGAATAAGTAATGTGATTTGAGAGAGAAGATGGAATTGAAAGGATATAAAATAAAAACAAAATAAATGGAAAATGAATTCCCACGTTGAATCCTCATGTAGAAAATGAATGCCCATGCGTTGATTGAATTTTGAGTTAAGGAAAATCAAATAAATAAGTAATAATAATAATAAAATATTGTTATTATTACTTTTGTTGATAAAACACTTTTTATGCCGTAACTTATTCGTGCGACCTCGGTTTCATGAACCATCTGCGGCAGTGTGACCCTGACTTCGAGACAGAATTTATGAGTCCAATATTGGATTCCTTTTTTGGGTTTTTGGATCGGGTACCCGAAGCGGTCAGAAAAATAATAGATATAATATTATTATTAAATCTTCGACCCACCATAACTCATGCGTGCAACGTCCGATTGGCTTTCCGTATGTGGCGATATAATCCCATCATTAATACGGTCGATTCAAGTCTAATGTTGGATAATAAATTCTAGTTCGTGGTGCGGGGCCACGAAACACCGAATAATATTATTATTATTATTATTATGGGATCTTGTATCGGACATATCTCTCTCATACAGTATCAGAATGATGAACCATCTGTGACGTTGCGACACTGGAATTACGACGGATGTTTCAAGACTAATTTTGGATATTTAAGTCGAGGTTGAGGCGTGGGCCCCACGAGGCCCAGTTCGCACATGATGTGGTGAAATGAAACTTTTTCACCGGCTATCCGTTTGGGACCAATGGGTAGTCCATCTAGTGTGTTTTTCCGTATGGATCGCAATGGTGTGACCAGTTTGGTTAACCGGTGTCATTTGTAGTACGACTGGGTTGGATCGAACATGAATCCAACCGGGCCCTCGGAGCGGAAACACTTATAACTTGAGCTCCAAATGTTTGATTGATGTGCCGTCAACTTTGTTAGATTCGTCTTGATGAGACAGTTCTTTTGGTATACTTCTTCGGAGGTTTGGACATAGTTGGAATATGGCCGGGTTGGATTGTACCTGAAATCCAACCGGGCCCCTGGAATGGAAAAGCTGATAACATTCAGACTGGACGTCTGTTTGACGAACCATCAACGACGTTGGTGATCTTGTTGAGAACCAGTCCCTATGAGTATACCCTATGAGATTTAGGGGTACAGTTGAGATATGGCCAGGTTGGTTCGTACACGAAACCAACCGGGCCCCTAGGACGAAAAGGCTAATAACTCACAGACCGGGTGTCCGATTGACGCGTCGTTTGTTGCGTTGAGACCCCTATGACGAGGCAGTCCTTTGAAATACTTCTTCATGGGACTTTGAGATACTTGGTGTATCGACCTGTAGCTCATGGAGCGGACCCTCCTAGAGACGAACGTTCGGAGTACGGAGACCGTGTAGCCGGATGATACCTGACGACTGCTTGACCGACTCGATTTGGAGTGAGTCGACTAGCCCAGTGGACGGAGCACTAATTTGTTGGGTACAGACCCATGGCGGATGGAGCACTACCTGTGTGAAAGTGCAGACCAGCGGTACTCGTCCGGAGAGTACCTCTGCAGGCTATTAGGGGGTGTGCACTACTGTGTTTGGGTGGCATACCTCGGCGGGAATCACTATTGTGTTTGGGTGGCTGGCCCGTGGTACTCGACAGGAGGAGTACCTCAGCAGTCTTAGGTTAGTGAGCAGTACCTCGGAGTTGTGATAGGACCATTGTACACTCCAGAGATGGGGCTCTTCAGCAGTTACGGTTTCGATAATGAAAATCCTGGTTTGAGCTGAGTCTATGATCTTTGTGTTTACCTCATCATTGAGATGGGTCACTTCATAACATAGGTATATGTATGGGAATATACCTGGGTAGTGGTTATGCGTTGATTTCATAATCTCTGTGTTTCCTCATGATTGATATGGGTTACTTGATAACTTAGGTATAAGTATGGGATTATACCTAAGTAAAGGTTATTTCTTGAGATCCTTCTTTGTGGTTATCCTTTTTGGATTTAGTGAGACCTTGAGGGTCTCGGGGTCCCTACTGAGTATCGTATACTCACCCCTGCATGGGCTATGCCCGCACCTCGTTGTGTTGGTTGCAGATGACGGGCAGCACTGACAGAGGCCGAGTGTTCGAGGAATGGCCGATACCCGGAGGTGGGCCTCATGACGAGTCACTATCAGGAGGTGGACTTCACGGTGAGACGATACTCGGAGGAAGTTGACGGGCAAGACCATTGTGGAGGCTATCTGTACCTACCCATCAGGTAGGAGCCGTGGTGGACGATCCAGGAGCTGTGCTATCTGTACTTACCCTTCAGGTAGGATCCGAGGAGGACGACCCAGGAGCTGCTTCCTTTCTTCCAACTGTTGTCTTTTCTGTTGTACTTTCGTTCAGTTGTAGTTTTACTTTCAGTTGGGTTTTTATTCTGGCCCATTTACTTTTTAGCACTTTCTTTTGTACTTAGTGTTTTACTTCCACTTGTACTCTATGGTGTTTAGTTTACTTTTTTAAAGGCAATGTCTTCCCAGTTATTGGGATTTACGCCTTTGGTTCTAGTCACCAGTCCCTGGCCTATGGAAGGCGGGCTTAGGGTAGTCACGACACGGGCCCCAAAGACGGGTCGTGACATTCCAGTGGTAAATTAATACCTTGATGTTTTTCCTGATTAGTTAACTAGTGTCATACCTGATCGGGAAGTTGAATTCACAATTTACTTAGTTCCTGATGCAAGCCAATTTCAAAATCCCCATATCATATGGATCAAATAGAACTTCTTGAATTGAAAAATCAGTTATATGATTTACTTGATAAATTATTCATTCATCATAGAACTTCTCCATGAGGAGATCCTGTTTTGTTCATTAAAAATAAAGATGGTTCCATGAGACTATGCATTGATTATAGAGCTTTGAATAGCATCACTGTTAAAAACAAGTATCCTTTACCTCATATCGATGACTTGTTTGATCAGCTCCAAAGATCTCAGTACGTTTCCAAGATTGACTTGAGATCATGATACCATCAGTTGAAGGTGAAGGAGGATGACATCCCTAAAATAGCCTTTTGTACTTGATATGGGAATTATGAATTTGTTTTTATTCCCTTTGGGTTAAATAATGTACCTGTTGTATTAATGGATCTTATGAATATAATATTTCATGAGTTATTGGTTAAGTTTGTGGTTGTGTTTATTGATGAAATTCTGGTATTTTATAAAAATAATGAGGAGAATGAAAAACATCTAATTGTTGTTTTACAAACCTTAAAAGAAAATAAACTATATGGAAAATTCATCAAGTGTGATTTTTGGTTGCAACATATTTCTTTTCTTAGGAAAATTGTAAATAAGAATGGAATAACAATTGATCCTACCAAAACAAGAGTGGTTGATGAATGGCCAAGACCCACAAATGTTAGAAAGATTCATAGTTGTATTGGATTAGAAGGTTATTACCGAAGGTTTGTTAAAAACATTTCATGGTTATCAAGCCTTCTAACCAAGTTAATGTAAAAAGGGTTTAAATTTATTTGGATAGAATAATGTGATGTTTGTTTTCAGGAACTGAATAAGATATTGGTGAATACTCTTGTTTTGGCCTTGCCTTCCCGAAATGGTGAGTTTTTCAACTATAATGATGCTTTATTGAAGGGACTTGGTTGTGTTCTAATGCAAAATGATCAGGTAATTTCTTATTCTTCAATACAACTAAAATATCATGAGTTAAATTATCCCACACATGATTTGGAATTAGAAGCTATGGTTTTTGATTTTAAAATTTGCAGGCATCATTTATACGGAGCCAAATTTTAAATATATAATGAACATAAAAGTCTGAAGTTTATATTCACTCAGAAGGAATTAAACAAGAGGAAAAGAATATGGATTGAATTGATAAAAGGATTATGATTGTACGATCAATTATTATTTAGGAAATGAAAACAAAGTGCCAGATGCCTTGAGTCAAAAACATCATGCATCATTAAACATGTTTTGTTTGGAACACGATCTCTTGATTAATAATTTGATGAATTTTGGCTTAGAAATTATTGGGGTAGGGAATACATATATTTTGTTTCAGGTTTCAGTGTAGTCATCATTATCAGACAAAATTAATCGAGCACAAAACGAAGACCATGAGCTATAGAAAAAAGTAGAATTGGTTAAAATGGGTAAGCTTCTAGAATTAAACCTTGATAAAGATTTTGTGTTAAGATTTGGAAAAAGTTTGTGTGTGCCCTGTGATTACTAGTTGAAGAAATATTTTTATGTGAAGCTTATATTTCTCCATTTTTAGTTCATCCTGGCAGTACTAAGATGTACACAGACCTTCGGGGGTATTATTGGTGGGATGGAATGAAAAGAGATATTGTTGATTTTAACAGGAAATGTTTGACATGTCAACAGGTTAAAGCAGAGTAGCAGTTACCAAAGGTAATGCTTCAGACTTTTCTAGTGCTAAAGTGTAAATGGGAGAATGTATCCATGGACTTTGTGGTGGGACTAGCAAATACTTCTTGAGGTATCAATGTGATTTTGGTTATTGTTGATCGACTTAATAAATCTGTACATTTTCTTTCTATTTGAGATACAATGTCTTTGGAGCAGCTTTCTCGACTGTACCTCATTGATATTGTCAGGTTACATGGAGTTCCTCTTTCCATTGTATCTGATCAGGATCCCAAGTTCACTTCTAACTTTTGGAAGGGCCTTCAAAAGTCATTGGGCATAGAATTAAATTTCAGTACAAATTTTCATCCTCAATCAGATTGGCAGTCAGAAAGAACGATTAAGAATTTGGAGGATATGCTTCGACCATGTTCAATGGAGTACCGGGGAAGTTGAGATTAATATCTTTCTTTAGATAAGGTTTCTTATAATAATATTTTTCATTCTAGTATACATATGGTTCCTTTTGAGACATTGTATGGGAAGCGGTGTCAGACTCTAGAATTTTGAGATTAAGTTGGTGAAAGAAAGTTTATGGGGCTAGAATTAGTAGAAGAAGTGGATGTGAAAGTAAATATGATACAGCAGCACATGAGAATAGCTTAGAGCAGGCATAAAAGATATATAGATAATAGAATGAAAGACTTATCTCTCAATGTAGAAGACCTTGCTTTCCTTGAAATCTCTCCTTGGAAAAGTGTGATGTGTTTTGTTAAGAAAGGGAACCTAAGCTCATGGTTCATCGGTCCTTTTGGAATTTTGGAGAAAGTTGGACCAGTTTCCTACTCACTAGCTTTGCCTCCGATTTTGTCACAAGTACACAATGCTTTTCATGTTTTGATGTTGAGAAAGTATGTGCTAGATTCAACTCATGTCATGAGCCTAGAAGTAGTTCAGTTGGAAGAGAACATTTCCTATGAAGAGAAACCAATTCAAATTCTTGATCAAAGGGAACATGTATTGTAGAATAAGATAATCTACTAGGTAAAGGTTTTGTGTAGAAAATACACGGTAGAAGAAGCAAAATGGGAGTCTAAAAATGCTATGAGGGAAAGGTACCCTCACTTGTTCAATAAGTAAATAAAATTGCGAGGAAACAATTTACATAAGGTGGGGATAATGTAACACCCCAAAATTTTAAAAATAAATTTAAATGAATAAAAGTTTTTAATTAGATATTTACAACTAGCCTTTAAACATAATTTTGTTGCTTCTATGTTTTAAATTTTGAAAAATGGTTATCAAAAATTGTGTTCAGTAAGTTATTTTGAGTTTAATGGAACCAACTTGTTTTTTTGGTAAATAGTAACATACCCTTATGAATAGTAATATGACCATGATGAAGAGTAAATTTTATTATTATTTTATTTTCTTAAGGTTTTAAGATAATGACACCTTGGTTAATTTTTCAATGTGATATAAAAACAATTATAGAATTAGAATTTATTTTTGAATTAAGTAATATTTTATTTAGAAATTAAATTAATAATATTTAGAAAATTATTTTCTAAAAATAGATTTATTTTTTTAATTCTATACGTCTAAAAATGGTATCGGTGAATTTTTGCAATTTTTCTGAAATAATTGAATTTTTGATGAATAGTGAAATACAGTAAAATACCGTACATTGAAATTATCAGTTAAATACACTATTTATGACATCATAAGTGATGTAAGGCCACTTTTTTTTAACTCAAATTCCATTATTACTATTTGGGACCATATGAACTAAGACTATTCATAGTCTTGGAAAAAAATTATAATAATGATTAAAATAATGAAAAATACCCCCTCCCCTCCACTATAAATACCACCCTCATTTACCTCTTCCTACCACACCTCTCAAGCCTTGATCCTCACCTATGTTTTGCCCAATACTCCTCCCAAGGCTCTTCCCCACGTCCTAGGGCTTCTGGTCTCACCAAAAGACCAAAACCAAAGCCCTTAATAAGGATCTCAAGGAGAAGAGATCAAGAGGTAAACATCCTCTTTTGTTTTATTTCTTTTATTTCATTTAATGTTATTCTTTTTAATTTGATTTGGATTATGTTGGGATATGTCATTAAATATCCCCCTTACTATCCATATTATTTAAAAGTTATGAGATACCCCTTTTCTATCATCAAAATATTTTATGAAATTTTAAGCAACGTCGTTAGGCTGCCGAAATTTCATAAGGGATTTCTCAACTCTTCTTTTATTTTGAGTTCCTTTATTTTATTCTTATTTCCTCAACTCATATTATCCAAGAGGCATGAAAGATACAAAATATTGTATATTATGGATGTTCTCATGTTCATGAAAAATTCCTCATCAATATTCTTCTCCTCTCCCACTTATTCAAGAAATCAAAACATTATCTGTGATGTGTTGATTTACCAACATCGTGGGAGATGTGATTTAAAATTCTTTTACATCATTCAAGACTGGTCATAAAACCATTTTAATGGTTCAAAAAGATTATAATTTATGTATTATATCTTATTTAATGTTCTGAAATCGTTTTGGACACATGTAATAAATTTACGGAACAAATGAGTTCTTTACGATCGAAGAATCGCTAAAATGACCTAAAAAATATCCATAATGTTTTAACTTATGAATCATTCTAATGTAACAATTAAAAATAATAAATGGTATAATTTATTGTTATGGAAATATTTAAATACCATTCCATTCTAATTTTGGATTTTCACTTCCAATCAACAAGAACATCCATCATGAACCGATCATGAAAATCAAGTAAAGAACTCACCCAAAAATAGTGTAAGGAACAAAATACTAACAATTAAAGGGTGAAATAGCATAATGAAATGATTATATAAGGTATTATAAAAATCTATATGTCTATTAAAGATATTAATAACACTATTTTAACTATTATATATGAGGTTTAATTGAATTGGAAGTAAGAAAAAAACCCAAGGTAAGGGAATTCTTAACCCGATTTCCATTCTTTGGGTTTACAATCTACTTCATTAGTTTTGTTGTATTAAAAATAATTATGATGAATTATATTTATATTATGTTTAATTATATGTATTTATAGTGTATATACATATTCCATCCACTTATTTCATTCTCACATGAATTATATGATATATATAGGGGGATTTTCTTTTAAAATCCTCTTTTAAAATTTTGTTTTATAAAATTCAAATGAAATGTTTTTATGAAATTATTCATGTTGTATGATTATTTTATGGTTATTGAGAATTTTTTAGGATGAATTTATGTACCTAAATGTCCCTCTAATTCATTTGGTATGTTTAATTTTGAGGTCGGCCGTATGGTTACTTCATGTGTAACTGCGATGATTATACAAATTGTAAGGTATTTGTGAGGGTTACAAATTATAAGGTAGTCATGAGGGTTAAAATATTATGTAAGTAATGATAAAAGATACCTTTATGGTTATATTTATGTTCTTATGTTTGTGTGGATCTTTTGGAAAACTCATGTTTTACAAAGTAAGTATATATGAGTTTCAAGTAAGTATTTTGAAAATGATTTCATACGTTACAAGTGTTCATGGAATAATGTGTTATTCCCTTCTTTTTATACCCCTTACTAAGATTTTTTTGCTCATCCCAAGTTTTTAAATGATTTTCAAAGGTTATAAGGATGTGTAAGACAAATAATGAATCCAATTTAAATGTTTGAAGAGTTGTCAAAGAAATCATGTTTTATTTGAAAAGTTTTATATTTTGTAAAGAAATGAATATTGTTTTTTATGTTATCCACTCAGTAATAATGTGTATTGTTATGAACGTATTATGTCCCAATTCTCTAAATATCTAAACTTGGAATGATACTCAACGTGGAAGTAAGTGATATCTTAACTAAATTCAAGATTATGTAATGTAATAAGGCTGGGTCCTTATAGTATGAGTGGGTCATGCCAAAGTTGAATACCCATGAATTATTTTGTGTTAAGATTGTATAAAAAATTAGCTATACTTTGAGAGGAGTTCTAAATATTAGTGAAATAATAATAAAATATTTTACTATTATATTTGGGATACTCTTGAATAGGTTAATATAATGGGGTTGGGTGCTTAGGGTAATGGATTTTATAATATCCATAATATGGACTAGGGAATTTTTTTTCCAATCAATTATCTAATGTTTATATATGACATAATTCACATGATTTTAAACCTAAATAGATAAATGATTATAGAAACCCCAAATTGGACTTGAAATATTTTAAAATATGGATCTTGGTACACTTATAAATATAATGTAAAATGGTATTAATATTTCAGTAGGAGTATATTAAATAAAAATTATTATTAAGTACTCTTAAAACATAAAACTCATCTAAAAATGATTCTATTTTAGATTAAAATAAAAAAGAATATAATTTAAAATTTATCATTGAGATATATACTAGAAAGAATAAAACTAAATTTTAGTAATTTTATTAGTTAATATAAAAACTTTAATATCAATCTCGAATAAGAATAACTATTTTCTGTATTAGAGAAAATACTTATTAAAGAATCCTTTTATAATGAAAATCAGTAAGATAAATTTACTTACAATAAGAATAGAAAATATTTTCTTGATATCTCTTTACTCATTATTTTATCCAAGGATCCTAATTTGTAGAAGAAATATGAAAATATGGATACTTATGGGATTATAGATAACCCAAAGAGGCTCTATCATGGATAAATCAGGCATGAGAGGAATGAGATTTTTGAAGTTTTTTTGTGTAAAATGAATTATTTGACTTTATTTTCCACTAATGTGATCAATATGATCAGCTACATTAATAATATGGAAATACCATGGTCAAAACTCAATCTAGATTTGGATATAACTTATGTATAATTTTTTTACATTTATTGTTAATAATAACATGAATGGTTGTAAGACTAATTTTATTAATATCCATAATATGTTAAGGGTAACCGAGTAGGACATGGGGGGTATAAGATCAAATAACATGGAGATGGTATAAAAAATTAAGGGTAAAAGAATATCCAAAATAAATATAGTAAAGGTCATGGAGTATCCACACCTACTTATTTGAAACCAAAACAAGGTGTTATAAAGGATGGTAAATGTTTCAACTATGGGAAGGTTAGATATTGGAAACTTATTTTTTTCATGACACTTAAAAGAAAAACTAAATATTCATATAAAATCCACATAAACTATTTTTCATATAAAAATAAAATTTTCTCTTTCAAAAGGGTATATGATAGCAAATTTACATTATGAAATTTTTGTTCTTATGTAGAGGAGTTTATAAACAAAGATAAGTTGATAATGGGAAATGGTAGTATTATATTTGAAGATGAAATCAAGAGTTACTACTTTATAAGAATTAAATATTTGGATTTTTCTTGATGGATATAATTAACCAATGTTATGTGTTGTTTTATTTCACAATCTCTTATATAATAATATAAATACATTTTATGTGTAGAATAGAATTTTTTTATGAATGAAATAAAATTTTTCTTGAAGCATATGATAATTGCTCTTATAATATATTCTATAACATAATATAAAAAATAAGATATTAATGAAAGTATTAAAAGTTTCAATGAGATGGAAATAAAATAATTTATCCATATATTAAATTATGAAAATGTTTCATATTTTAAATCTTATTTGTTTGATTTTCACTTGATTAAAATACATAATATGTAAAGATATTATATGAGATATTATTTTTGAATTTATTTTTCAAAAATAAAATTTGGGAAAATTAGAAGTATTTTCTTTAGTGCTCAATGTAATGGTATCTTGGAATAATATATTTTTATAAAATATATTTTTATAAGAATAATGGGAATAAAATTGAGTTTAGAGGTGTTTAAAATTCAAACAAATAAATGGTTGAAAAAATATTGTTTTTGAGATGTTAGTTTAATCAAAGTGAAAGTCAATAGGAATATATCCAATGTATTTTAGAATAATTTTAGATATATATTGGTAAATTATTGAGATTAATATAAGATTTAAATTGTTTCTTATTGCCAATAATCTTAATTAAAGTTTTGTACTCTTAGAAATATTCTAAGTGTTGGCCTTTTATGTAAAAAAAGTATAAATACTTCATATTATTTGATATTATGAAGTAAAATTATTTGGATAGAAAGATTAAGTATTGAATACAAGGATTTAAAATCATGATCCCACAATTATTTGGATATTATTTATTTAAAAATGTTGTCTTACTAAAGTTTTTAGTGGGAGGATTAATTTGTTATATGGATACATGGTGATATAACATATTTTCATAGAACTAATAAATTCATCAAGACATAAGGTCTTTCAAGGTCCCTACATAGTAGAGTTTGGTGGTATTGGAATTTATGTATATAGTTTTGATATTATATTCTTAAAAAAAATTAATAATATAAAAATGTATCATGTTATATAAAATAATTTGTACTCTATAATTTATTAATTCATTATATGTATAGGGGATTATAAACTGTAAACAACACACATAAACACCTAGGAACCTTAGTGGGTCAAGCCTCATCCCCCCATAAGGAATGATAAACAACCACTAAACATATTTTATTATATATTAAATTGCCAAAAGTCCCATGGTTGTGATGCCCCAAAGGCCCAAATGAATGTAAACTAAAGGCCCCTAAATAAGATGTCTAGAGTTATAGATGAGTAGCCAAATGATACTTTGAGTCACCAGTATTTTATGTCTCATCGCCCTTGATGCTAGAAACATCACATCGTGTTTCTTTATCATGTCATAGTAGGTCACCCCTCCATCCCATGTTAAAGAACCATGTGGGTAGATGGACATTTATTAGTTCCAACACATCCATTATCCTTTATTAATGTATACTATATAAATCATGATAGTTTAATGATAATTAACCCCTTAGAGATAAGTTTCTAAGTTATTCCTAGTTGATGATCATTATAGAAATACATGGGTTATGATAGAATGGTAGGATTAATGTGAGTAAGGGATCATGTAGATATATAGAGCTTACTCATGTGAAATGAGTGTGAATTGTTTTTTGGATTGAGTCAATTGAGTATACCACATGGAATGTCATACATGATGTCACTGGTATGCTTGGGATACATGTTTCATATATAACCCTTATTATATGAGGTTAATGAGGTACCCAATATGTGAACCTTTATAGTCTGATACCTTTCTTATGTATGATATGAGGATAAATATAACATGGGTGTTTGGGTATATTGTTGATCATGTGGTGGGTTTTTATTATCAAATTTTGGATTTATCCTTCTATATGTCTAGTTTACATTCATTCCCATTATGAGAATGACTAAATAAGTGTATGAACATACTTAGTTAAGTTACATGTGATATACTCATCTAATTAGATGAACGTAATATAGTATATTTATCTAGATTAATTACATATGATACAGTCATCAGTCTTATAGTTAGTCTTTACTTGGATAATCGACAATGTAAGATTTAACCTATATGAGATTGAAACATTACATGCCTAATGGACATACTCAAAATCTTGGATATAGAGATTATGTAATTATGCATGATGTATGTGATATATTTTGTGGGATACTTTATAAAGATACATTTATTTGATATATATCACACAAAATACCTTTGTAGATTGAGTGTAAACAACACTTTGTTAGTGGATTCTCATTGTTATGAATTAGAAATTTATAATCATTATCAATGATATAAAGGACTATAGGGTAATAAAAAATGATAAGTGAGTGAGAAATTTTTTTATTACAAGGTGTTTGTATGAAACTATGATAATTATGAGGTAACTTATCTAAAAAAGTTTTGGAGGATATTCATAATATTTTTTGTAATGGGTTTACAAGTTGGTAAATATAACGTGATATAAGTTTAATTGTGCCTAAAAGTTTATAAGTTTTTTGTGAAAGTGAGAAATTTATGGAGTTATGAATTAAATCCTATATAATATTGTAAAATACATGACATGAAATTTCTCAAGATAGATAATATTTATTTGATATGAATATATCTCTTGGTGTGATATAAATTTTGGGGAATATAATATCGGATATCACATACTAATCAATTTCTTATACATAAGTTCTCAATGTTAATTTATTACAACATTTGACACTGTAACAATAAAGGGTTTGTTACATTGAATGTTTAAACATTAAAATTTCAAATATTTGTTTAGTTTGATATAAATCATGAATTTTACATATTATTTAATGTGTCACTCTTTATAAATAGTGTTTGTGAAATTCATTGTTTAATTAAAACCTTAGAGAAACCATGGGTGATAATATAAAGGAATTAAAACCAAAATAGATTTAATAAAGCTCTCTTTAAGTTCATAAATATCTTTATCTCTTTATTTTTTAACCAAGATACAACCATATCATAAATAATTGAGAGATCCTTTTAAAGTGTATAATAATTAACACATCTAGTGGATAGATCCTGATATATGAGTTTTTTATATTATTTAGAAATTTTCCTCATGAAATTTTTAAAGAGGAATATTTATAAATAAGTTTATATTCTTTATTTTTAAATAATTTCTTATAAAAATATCTTGGATGATCTTATGACATGGTTATTTTATGATTATTTTATCATGTTTTCATATGTTTTATGTCTTTAAAAACCCAACAAGGAGTACCATAAGGTAGAACAAATTTTTATTAATATTATTTAAATAGGATTAAAACTACATAATATGATAATTTTATGATTAAGATTAGTTCCTAGGTAAGTAGGTGTATTTTATGGTGAGAATGATGTGTTTGGAGTTAGTTTACGTGCTTGATGTGGTCTTTATGGAGATATTTTTGGTTGGTATTTATAATACCACTATATATAATTAAGGAATTTATTACATGCTTCTAGTCTTAATTTTTGAGTGTGAAAAGTTTTTATAGTTGTGTGACTTAAATACCCTATATTTTTTAGATTTAATTTATAAATGGGAAATAAATTTGGAAAATTAAGGATAAAATTTTCCTATTTTATTTAAAGTATGAGTATAGTAATTTTAATGATTATTAGAGTTTAAAAATGATTAAAATAATTTTAAGGATGATTTATTTAAAATCAAGGAAGTTTTTAATACATTTTAGATGTGAAGAAGATAGAAAAATAAGGATTAAGAAAGATCATGGGTTGGTATATGGTTTTTAAACCATACACAAAAACAATGCAGAGTTCCCAAAATTAGAAACTATATACAGATTTTTTTGAAATATTGTAGGAAAATTATGTGCCTCATAAAATGTCTTAAATTTTTATTTATATTTCTATATATTCTTATCATTTATCCCCCCTTTGGAACTACACTACCTCCCCTCCCCCTCCCTCATTTTTCCTTCATACATTTCATCTACTTTAAATTCAATATCCTTCACATCATAATTATCCATTTCTTGGTGTAAGTTAAATAAAACTTGTTCACTCCCCACTATCGTATATATCTCCCCACTTTGTACATCCATCAATGATCTTATAGTTTCTTAGAAAGGTCTTCCAAGAATAAGTGGTGTTTTCACCTCTTATATATCAAGAACTAAAAAGTCTATAGGGAAAATAAATTTTCCAACTCTGATCAAAATATCTTCAATCAATATTCTTGGTAATTTTATAGTTGAATCTATGAATTGAAGTGAAACTCTTATAGGAATCAAGACCTCTAGTCCCAGGCTCTTGAAGGTGATGTATGAAATGATATTAACTCTCAAACCTAAATCACATAAGTCTTTTCTAAATTTATTAGAACCAATATAAATAGGAATAAAAATACTACCTAGGTCGTGTTTCTTATTGGGAAGGTCCTTTGATACCATAATAGATAACTCTCTCATGAGTTCAATGCTTCCAATATATTTTGGTTTTATTGTATTCATCACCATCTCTTTCATAGACTTTGAGTATGCTGTCATGTTTGAAATGGATTCTGAAAATGAAATATTAATTTTCAATATTATATTTTTTAAAATAAATTTACCACTTTGGATGTCCAGATTTTCATGATTTACCCTATTTGTAAATGGTAAACATGACTTTCATGGTGGAGTAATTTCCTCTCATGCTTGTTCTTATTTATCTTTATCTTTATTCTTCTTTTTCTACTCTTTAAATTCTTTCTCATCATTTTATTCTTTCTATCTCCTACTTGGTTTAGGTTTTCCTTTGGTGACTTTTCCATTTATTAAATTTATAGATTTTAAATATCCTCATGGGTTTGGTTCATAATTTCCTAGTAAAAATCCTCTTAGCCTCTCTCTAAGCTGCTTCGTGATTTCACCAACTTGGATCTCTAGATTTCTCAATATAGAATTTTGGTTAATCAATTCTTCCTTTATTTATTTGACTAAATCACTAATCATGGTCATAAAAGTGGGAAACATTTATTCTAAGGAGTGTACCTGGATTGAAAGTGAATGAACTTAAGGTTCTTATTATTGGAAACCCTATAGCCTTTATTCATATCCTTGAACATGTAGTTTTTGTTTCTTATACACATGAAATTGATTTTGTCTATTATAATCAAAATAATTTGTATCCTAATTATATGTACCTTGGAGAGTATGGAGATCCATTATTTCATCCATATTTCTTATCATGGATTCTATTTGGGAAACCATCTAGGTATTTCCCACTATGTTCAACCATCAGCTTTGGGTGGTTTTAGATTAGTATCAGAAGATATTTCTAGCTATTTCATCTAAAAAATCAATGATTTCATGAGGTGTATTCATCATTAGAGATCCTCCCACTAAAGAATCTATAATAAACCTATTTACCTACGAAAAATCCTTATAAAAATTTTATACTAGGATACATATCTCCATACCATGATGATAAATTTTTCTACTTAAATATTTAAATCTTTCGCAAGCACTATAAAGGGAATGATCATCAAACTGATTAAAATTAAAAAAAATTACCTTGATATTCATTGATTTGGTTGGAGGGAATAATTAGGCAAAACAATTTCTCACCAAATCATCCCAAGTCTTAATGAAATGTAAAGGGAGGCATGGGATCTGTTTCCTTGTTTTTTTCTTTCAGTGAAAATCTAAATAGTCTAAATCTTACAAAATTGGTTAAGGCACTATATAAGGACCCAACCTTAAACCGTTACATAATCTTAACTTAAATGAATAATTCAAATTGAGGATCTTGTCAGGTTTAAAGTTTTATAGAATTAAGCCATAACTATTACAATACATCTCAATAATTACAAAGTAGACACTTTTACTTAGTTTCCATTTTGTCACAAAACTAAAAAAACTCTTGAAAAAAAGAGTCATGTCTAGTTCCATGTTTTAGACAGCATAAATATTCCTTGATCCCATCCTTGACCCAATTCATCTTTAAGTCCTGTGAAAAACATTTCAAAACATTGGATGAACATAAAAAGCCCAGTAAGGGTCATAAAACAACGAAAAAAACATTAGTTCATCATTACATACATAACATAAGCTCTTTAACATACTTCATGAAGTCATAAGATTTATGAATAACACATAGAAATCATAAATCATAAGGGTAACTTGTGGTATCCATGTCATACTTACATTGTAGCTATCACAGCTACATAGGGAGTTACATTTGGAATACCCATCACAGTATATTCCCTAAATATCTTAGGAGAAACATTCATGTTTACCTCCATCACCTTACCCAATTCATTGGAGAGCTATCTTGGGCTCACCCACCCTAGGATTATAATGGAACCACCTGTATACGTAAACAATACCGAAGGACCATAATATTATCATAACACATAACATAAGCATAAAGGAAAGATAATATTCTAAAATTGCAATCACAATATATCTTTTCAAGATATTGAACAATATATTGAAATAATAAATCCAAAAACTATTTTTAATACCAAAATATGTAAAATATTATATGGTATTTATTTTCTTTTTAAAAACATTATGGCTTTTTAAGGAGCCCATAGATCAAATAATACTCGCGATGATAGAAAAGTTCGCTGTCACCACTTACCTTAAAAGGAAACATTTTTTTGTCATTTATTAAAACGCTTCATATAAAAATATTCCCTTTGAATGAAATGAAAATTAAAAGGTGTTTATACAACGTATAAAAAAAGTTATGTATTAAAACAAAATACGCCTCAATGATAAGAGATTGAGACGAAGTCCCTTACCTCATGTCTAATTTGACCCGTTCATTATTTAATCTCTTGAATAATAAAAAAACTTAATTTATAATTTCTTAATATCCTTTTTCAAGTTTATTATTCCGTTTATATCACTTATTACAATGTTATAAACATTATGTAATCATTTAATTTAATAACGGTCATTTTGTCGATATTTGGTACTTGAGTCAAAAATGAACTTCTTATAATTACAATTTGTTCATGTGGTCAAATATCCATTATATTTAGAATTATATTCATGATATATATATCATATATATCCAATATATGTATGAATTTATAATAGTACATAACATTTAGAGATAAGAAATGAAATGCACCGTTCATGGAGACGGTAAGCCGTACGTACGCATGAACCCTACTTTCATTTCTATTTCTTATTTTAATGGATTTAAAACATAATGATACATAGGTATATCATAATTCCGGTATAATATCATATATAATATCATTAACTCCGTCCTTTATACGTACCACATATGGCATTGATGTGTCATGTCACTTTGAGGGGGCGGTAGTCTGCACTTCCTCAAATTAAATTATCGCGTTTACCCATAATGGAAACCATAAAGGTATGATATAAATGGAAAATACAGATTCATAAAGAAAAAATAAACATAATATATATAATATATAATTATATTTCCATCATAATGTCCACCATGATAGGCAGTAGGAGATAATTGAACAATCATCGTTTTGTGAGGCGTTAGTTTTCCATCCACAGAAATAGTATGTTCTTTACCCATTAGATGGAGGTGTGTTTAAGTGTAGTTCGAATCCTTCTCATAAATCATACTATTATATTAAGTATACTGGTTTTGTTATAAAATAAAGTAATAAAAAGAGATTAGGGGGTTGGAGAAGTAAAATAAAACAAAAGAACTTAAGAGAAGATGTTACCTTTAAATCGAGAAACTCTCTTTGGTTTGAACAAAAAGGGTTTGTTGAAGTGCCTTCTAACTAAGTTAAAGCATAAAGGAGGAGTATAGGTATGTAGGTAGCTTAATTGGGTAGATTTTGGATGATCCAAGGGGCTTGAGAGTTGTGAGTAATGGGTTAGAGGTTAGGGTTTTTTATAAGGGGGAGGAGGGTCTCTTTAGGAAAGTGTGAAAATATTATTTTATTACATAATTATTTTCGGTTTATAAAGGTCTAAAACTTATCAAAGTCAAAGATAAGATGACTAATGTTCGAAATAAAATTATCCAATAATAACTGGATAGGTTTTGGATATTATTTTAATCTTTATAATCTTATTTATTTAAATCTTTTTTTAATGAGGTAAACACCACATCATTATTGTGTCATAAATAATTTAATTTATTTGATGTCTACAAATTTTAAACAAATACCATGATATAGGAAATATTTTTAGCTTTCCAAATAATATTTATAGTTGAAAAGATAACTTATGTAACCCTATGTAAAAATTAATATACTAAAAGATATTTGTTTATGACATTTTTGTCTTTACTTTAAGTAAATTAAAATAAAGTGTCATTATCACTCCCATGTGGCCTCATAAGGTCCCAAAATCGACACAAGGATGACCATGGTCGGAATTGTATCAACAAATAAGATTATAACACATGTTATGATAATTTTATATTATTATAGTAATATTTGTTTACCCTTATTTACCAGATTTACCCTTTAACCATGGTAAATAAAATATTTACTGAAGTAAATATTCATAATGTCTGAAAATAAAAGTTAACTATTTACACAATTTGGAAGTTCTGATTCCAAATATGGAATGCATTTTTCCAAATTTAAAACACATAAGTGGCAGGAATTAATTTAAAATTAATTCTCACTATCAAAACAAAAGGCTTGTTTTTAAGAAATAATAACTATCAAAAGATTGACACTTGTTTATGTCCAACTTCAAAGTGAAATTAATTCCAATGACCAAAATTGGGTTAAATGGTAAAAATATAATCTAATTACACTTTAAAACTAATTAAAAAGATAATATAACCATATTAATAAATTAGATTAAAAGGTAGTTTTGAATTAAAATACAGTATTTTCACTATTCATTAAAAAATTAACTTTATCAGAAAAATACCAAAATGTCATCCAAATTATATTTTGATCTTTTGATTCTAAATAATAATATATATTTTTCAAATAGAACATATTAAAGTGAAAAAAAACTAGATTTAAAAAAAGGTTCACCATCAAAAGGCGGTAAATCGACCTTTTAAAAAATATTAGAGTGTTTGTGCTTAAAATTGGATTCATTCACATTTTAAGCCTCTAACTTTTATTGGATAAATGTAAAAACATTTAACATACATGTATAATTATATTTTAGTTAGTTCTGTTCATTCCCACCAATACAACAACATTGAATTAAATACCATTTAAAAAAATAATATTATATTATTATTGTGCAACGTATGATTTCAAAGAAACTCATTGTTGCGTATCAGGTACGCCATCGAACATAGAAACCCATTTAAGGTAAAATTAATATTTAATTCAGAAAATATTAATTAAAAAGAAAATGTATTATTTCTTTATTTACCTAGGATGTTACATCCTTCCCCCCTTTTGGAAATTGCGTCCTCACAATTTTATTCACTTATCAAATAAATGGGGGTATTGATCCCTCATAGCATTTTTAGATTCCCACATCACCTCTTCAACCATATGGTTTTTCCACAAAACCTTTACCTAGTGAATTACCTTATTCCATAATACTTGTTATTTTTAGTCAAGAATTTGGACTGTCTGTTTCTCATAAGAGAGATTATCTTCCTACTGAACTACCTCTAGACTTAAAACATGAAATGGATCTGGCATATACATTCTCAAAATTGAAACATGAAAAAAAATTATGTACCTGGGATAAACATGGAGGTAAAGCCACTCTGTACATAACTGATCCAACTTTCTCTAGGATTTCATATGGTCCAATAAACCTAGGACTCAACTTTCCCTTATTACTAAAATGCATCACACTTTTCCATGGAGAAACATTGAGAAAGACATGATCACCTACCTCAAAAGAGAGATCATTCCTTCGATTATCCACATAACTTTTCTGCCTACTCTGAGCTGTTCTCATGTGCTTCTGAATCAACTGAACTTTTTCTGCCATCTCTTCTACCAATTCTGTTCCCATCAGCTTCCTTTCACCTACTTCATCCCAAAAATCTGGAGTTCGACACCACTTCACATATAATGCCTCAAATGGAGCCATCTGTATACTGGAATGAAAGCTGTCATTATATGAAAATTCAACCAAATAAATATATTGTTACCAACTTCCCTAGTAATCCAGTGAACAAGCATGTAGAATATCCTCCAAGGTCTGAATTGTTTGTTCTGATTTCCCATCTGATTGCGGATGCAAAGTTGTACTAAAATTTATTTCAGTACCCAAATACTTCTGAAGAAATTTCCAAAAGTTAGAAGTAAACTCAGTATTACGATCAGATACAATATAGAGGGGAACACTATGCAACCTGACTATCTCTTTAACATACAATCAAGAAAGTTGATCTAGAGACAAAGTATCTCGAATAGGAAGGAAAAGAGCAGATATAGTCAATTGATCAAAAATAACTTAGATTGAATTATTACCACAAGATGTCTTTGGTAATCCCATAGCAAAGTCCATGTATATATTTTTCCATTTCCACTATGGCACCGGTAAAGACTGAAGCATCCCTTTAGGTAACTGCCGCTCTGCTTTAACCTGTTGACAATTCAAACACTTCACAGTAAAGTCAGTAATATCTCTTTTCTTTCCATCCAACTAGTAATACTCCCAAAGATCTTTGTACATCTTAGTACTGCCAGGATGAACTGAAAACGGGGAACTATGAGCTTCACATAACAACTCATTCTTCAACTGTGAATTACAAGGCACACATAATCTCTTTCCAAATCGCAAAACACAATCATTATCAATGTTAAATTCAGGAAAATTACCCTTCTAAACCAACTCTACCATTTTTTCAACTCATTTTCTTCCTTCTGCACTTTCTTTATTCTGTCTGATAGAGATGATTTCACTAACACCTGAAACAAAACAGAATAATTTCTTGCACCAACAACTTCTATGCCAAAGTTCATCAAATAAAAAACCAAAGGATCTCGTTCCAAACTTAGCATGTTCAATGAAGCATTACTTTTTTGACTCAAAGCATCAACCATTTTATTTTATTTTCCCAGATGGTAAAGGATCATGCAATCATAATACTTGATTAATTCCAAACATCTCCTCTGTATCATGCTCAATTCTTTCTGAGTGAATATCTACTTAGAACTTTTGTGGTCAGTATATATTTCACATTTTACTCCATAAAAATGATGCCTCCAAAATTTTAAATCAAAAAACAACATAATCTTATTCCAAATCATGTGTAGGGTAATTTAACTCATGAGGTTTCAACTGATGTGAAACATAAGAAATTACCTAATCATTCTACATAAGGACACAATCAAGTCCTTTCAACAAAGAATCACTGTAAATAAAAAACTCACCATTTCTGGAAGGTATTACCAAAACTGAATCATTCACCAATCTACTTTTCAATTCCTGAAAACAATCATCACATTCTTTTGTCCAAACAAACTTAGCACCTTTTCGAGTTAACTTATTCATTGGACTATATAACCATGAAAAATTTTCAAAAAACCTCAGGTAATAACCTTCCAAACCAATAAAACTATGGATCTCAGTTATATTTTTGGGTCTTTTCCATTCTTCAACAACTTTAGTTTTAGAAAGATCAACAGTCATGCCATCTTTTGAAATAATGTGACCAAGGAAAGAATTTTTTTGTAACCAAAACTCACACTTTCTGAATTTACCAAATAGTTTCTTTTCTTTTAAGGTTTGCAAGACAACCCTTAAATGAATTTCATGCCCTTCTTTACATTTAGAATAATCTAAAATATCATCGATGAACACAACCATAAACTTATCCAAGAACTCACGAAAAATTCTATTCATAAGATCCATGAATAAAACAGGTGCATTGGTTAAACAAAAATGCATAACTACAAATTCATAATGGGCATATCTAGTATGAAACGTGGTCTTTGGAATGTCTTCTTCCTTTACTTTCAACTGATGGTACCCCGACCTCAAGTCAATATTCGAAAAATACTGAGCTCCCTAGAGCTGATCAAACAAATCATCGATATGAGGCAGAGTATACTAATTTTTAATAGTGATTTTATTCAATGCTCTATAATCAATGAAAAGTCTCATTGAACCATATTTATTTTTAAAAAATAAGGTAGGAGCACCCCATGATGATGTGCTAGGTCTAATGAAACCTTTATCCAATAACTCCTGTAATTTCTTCTTTAACTCAAAAAGTTCAATTTGAGCCATTCGATAAGGGGGGTTTGAAATTGGCTTAGCATCAGGAACTATGTCCACAATAAATTAAACTTCTTAATCAGGTATAATACCAGAAAACTCATTAGGAAAAACATCAAGGTACTCATTTACCACTAGAACATCGTTAATCTAAACAGTTCCTTTGTTTTCAACAATATGTTCAAGGTAATATTCATTTCCATCTTTTACTAGTTTCTTAGCTTCCTGATATGTTATCAAAAGTAAGGGTTCATTATTTTAAAAAAACTAAAAATATTTCTGAAAAGAAACCTCTTTAGCACTGCAGTAAATCTTAGCATGATAAACAGAAAGACAATCCATACCTAAAATAACATCAAACTCTACTAGAGGCAAAACAATAAGGTTTGCAGGTAGATTCTTTCTACACACAAGGACATGAAGGTTCTTATAATTTCATTTTGTTTCAACATTACCATAAGTTCATGATTCATATATTGGGATAGAATTCCCAATTTACTAGAAAACTTCTCAGAAATGAATGAATGTGTAGACCCCGAATCAACCAACACATTATCATAATCAGAACAAACAAACAACATACCTGATACTACTTCATTTGATGGACCAACATCTACTAAAGTAGTTTCAAATGATTTCACCTCCCCATTTTGCTTGTAGTCTAGTTGTTTTCCCTCAGTTGAGTTCTTCATTGGACACTCATTTGCATAATGACCCATTTCATTATACTTAAAACATTCTACTTACTGTAAATAATATTTTTTCTTACCATTACCTAGATCTTTTTCAGTGCAATTATGATATTTATGTCCCATTTTACCACATCGGTAGCACTTAGCAGAATTCAAAAGACTTTCCCCAGGATGATTTTTACCACAATTTTCACAAACTGTAAACTTAAGTTTCTTACCATCATACTTTTTTGAAGAGTTCTTCCCTTTTGTCTGCCACCTCGACCTCTTATTCTGTTGTTTGTCAAAGAACACCTGATCATCAAAAAACTCCATTTCCACCTTCTCTGCACATCGAATAAGATTTTCATAACTTTTGAACTCACGAGAAGATAAATCCCTTCGATACTTTTTCTTTAATCTTGAGTAAAAAATGGTTGATTTTTCTATCAATATCTCATATGAAATTTGGAACATACCTTTCCAATTGAGTGAATTTTTCTTCATAAGTAGCCACTGAGTCATCCTCCTGCCTCAATTCTAGGAATTGTTTTTCCATCCAAAGAAAAACCACCTTAGAAAAATATTTCTCAAGAAACATACCTTTGAATTCATCCCAATCAAGAGAATAAATCTCCTCATTATCCCTAATATTTTTCACCATCGACCACCACTAATCAGCTTCAACTTAAAAATGGTAAACAATGAGGCTAACCTTTTGATTTTCTGAACACCCCATGACATCAAAAACTATCTCCAGTGCTTTAATACACCCTTCAGCTATAACAGGGTCAGATGATCCTCTAAATGATGGGGTATGTTGCCTCATGAAATGCTCCACTACTAAAATGTTTCTCTGTGGTTGATCTGGCTGATCTCATTCATGGATACCACCACCATTTATAGCTTGAGTCAACTGTTCCATCACTACAACAAACCGTTCAGTTCCAATTCTGACCATCTCATGTTGCTGATATGGAAGGTTGTATTCCTCCTGATGTTGTCCCAATATAACTACCCTATTTCCTCTATGGAAAACCATTATAAACATAGAAATATCTTAGGTGAAGCAACATGGTAATCTGTAAATGATATATCACTTCAATCTTATCATAAATTAATTTATGGACATTAATTTAACAATATCCTAACTTCTAAATTTATTTAAACTGACCCCTCTGATACCAACTATAAGGACCCAACCTTAAAACATTACATAATCTTCACACTACTAGAAATCTGACCTATACTAATGCATCTATACCAACGGTTTGTAAAAAATTTTGGTATAGGTCCCCTTTATAACGGTTTGACCAAACCATTGAGAAAAGCCCACTTTGAGGTCACTTTTCCCAATGGTTTTCCAAAACCGTTGGGAAAGGGTATGGATTTCCAAACAGTTTGGCCAAACTATTGGTAAAAGCTCACTTTGAGGCCACTTTTCCCAAGAGTTTGGCCAAACCATTGGGAAAATTCAACTTTGAGTCCACATTTCCCAACGGTTTGGCCAGACCATTGGGAAAGAGAGGGTACCTATCCCAACGGTTCTCAAAACCATTGGTAAAGGCCTATCCCAATGGTTTTGAGAACCGTTGGGATAGGTAACCTTATTTTTTATGAGTACATTTATCGAATATTATCAAATAAATCAATATATAAATTACATATAAATATAAATATATATATGTATTTATCCAAATATATTCACAAAGGAAACTCTAGGATAGTGGTAAAGTCATTTATATATAACGTGGAGGTTGTGGGTTCAAACCTCCACTGTAAATTTTTTTATATATATTTAACTATCCCAATGGTTTGGAAAAATGTAGGGAAAGACCTATATCAATGGTTTGAAAACCGTTGGGATAGGTCTTTCCCAACGGTTTTCTCCAAACCGCTACGATTGGCCTCTCCCCACGCCAAATCACCCAATGGATTCCCATACCATTGGTATAGGCTATACCAACAGTTTGGGGACCTATACCAACGATTCCAAACTGTTGGTATATGTAATTTTTCAATTAGTGTGAATTAAATGAATAATTCACATTGAGGATCTTTTTAGGTTTAGAGTTTTAGAGAATTAGGCCATAACTATTATATTACATCTCAAGAATTACAAATTAGACACTTCTACTCAGTTTTCTTTTTGTCAAAAAAAATTTAAAAAACTATTGAAAAAAAGAGTCATGTCTAGTTACATGTTTTAGACAGCATGAATTTTCCTTGATCCCATCCTTGACCCTATTCATCTTTAAGTATTGTGAAAAACATTTCGAAACTTGGGATGAGCATAAAAATCTCAGTAAGGGTTATAAAACAAAGAAAGAAAACATTAGTTCATCATTACATACATAACATAACATACCTCATGAAATCATAAGATTTATGAGTAACACATAGAAATAATAAATCATAAAGGTTACTTGTTGCATCCATATCATACTTACATTGTAGATATGACAACAATTTAGGGAGTTACATTTGGAATACCCATCACAGTATATTCCCTAAATATTTTAGGAGAAACATTCACGTTTACCTCCGTCACGTTACCCAATGCATTGGAGAGCTATCTCGGGCTCACCCTCCCTAGGTTTATCACGGAACCACACGTATACGTAAAAAATTCCCAAGGACCATAATATAATCATAACACATAACATAATCACAAAGGAAAGATAACATTCCCAAATTACAATCACAATATATCTTTTCAAGATATTGAATAAGATATTGAAATAATAATTCCAAAACCAAATTTCCATACCAAAATACTTAAAAGATTATATGGTATTTATTTTCATTTTAAAAACATTACGTCTTGTTAAGGAATCCATAGATCAAATAATAATCATGATGGTGGAAAAGGTCATTGTCACTGCTTACATTAAAAAGAAACATTCTTTTTCTTGTTTAGTAAAATGATTCATAGAAACAGATTCCATTTAAATGAAATGAAAATTAAAAGGTGTTTATATAGATTATAAAATAAAGTCATGTATTAAAACAAAATATGCATCAATGAAAGGAGATTGAGATGAAGTCCCTTACCTCGTGTCCGATTTGACCCGTTCGTTCTTTAATCTTCTGAATAATAAACTAAATTTAATTTCAACTTGATTAAGATTCTTTTTAAAGTTTATTATTCCTTTTATATGACTTATTACAATGTTATAAACATTATGAAATCATTTAAGTTAATAACGGTCATTTTTTTGATATTTGGTACTTGAGTCAAAAATGACTTTCGTATAATTACAATTTGTTCATGTGGTCAAATATCCATTATATCCAGAATGATATTAATGATTTAGATATAATATATATTATATATATCTAGTATATTTATGTATTTATAATAGTACATAACATTTAGAGACAATAATTGAAATGCACCTTTCATGGAGACGGTAAGCCGTACGTACGCATGAATGCTACTTTCATTTCTATTTATTATTTTAATGGAATTAAAAAATAATGATACATAGGTATATTATAATTCTAGTATAATATCATATATAATATCATTAACTCCATCCTTTATACATCCCACATATGGGATTAACGAGTCATATCACTTTGATGGGGCGGTAGTCCGCACTTCCTCAAATGAAATTATCACGTTTACCCATAATGGAAACCATAAAAGTATGCTATAAATAGAAAATTCAGAAGCATAAAGAAAACATAAAAATAATATATATCATATATAAATATATTTCCATCATAATTTCCACCATGAGAGGTGGTAGGAGACAATTAAACAATCATCGTTTTGTGAGGCGTTAGTGTGCCATCCAAAGAAACAGTATGTTCTTTACCCATTAGATGGAGGTTTATGTAGGTGTAGTTATAATAATTCTCATAAAAACATCTTAGTATATTTAGTATAATGTTTTTGTTATAAAATAAATGAATAAAAATATTTTAGGTGGTTGGAGAAGTAAAATGAAACAAAAGAACTTAAGAGAAGACATTCCCTTTTAATCGGGTAACTCCCTTTCGTTTAAACCAAAAGGATTTGTTGAAGTGTTTTATGCCTAAGTTAAGGCTTCTAGGAGGATAATAGAGATGTAGGGAACTTAATTTAGCAGATTTTGGATGATCCAAGGGGCTTGAGAGGTGTGAGGAATGGGTTAGAGGTGAGGGCTTTTTATAAGTGGGAGGAGGGGCTCTTTAGGAAAGTGTGAAAATATTATTTTATTACATAATTATTTTCGGTTTATAAAGGTCCAAAACTTATTAAAGAAAAAGATAAGATGACTCGTGGTCGAAATAAAATCATACAATAAGAATTGGGAAGGTTTTGGATATTATTTTAATCTTTATAATCTTATTTATTTAAATCTTTTATTAATGAGGTAAACACTGCATCATTATTGTGTCATAAATAAGTTATTTTATTTGATGTATAAAAATTATAAAAAATACCATGATATAGGAAATATTTTTATCTTTCCAAATAATATTTATAGTCGAAAATATAACTTATACAAACCTATGTAAAAATTAATTTACTAAAATATATCTGTTTGTCATTTTTGTCTTTACTTTAAGTTAATTAAAATAACGTGTCATTATCACTCCCATGTGGCCCCACGAGGTCCCAAAATAGACCCAAGGATTCCAATGGTTGGAAGTGTATCAACCTATATGATTAGGAAACATTTTAGGATAATTTTATATTATTATAGTAATATTTGTTTACCCTTATTTACCAGATTTACCCCTTAACCATGGTAAATAAAATATTTACTGAAGTAAATATTCATAATGTCTAAAAATAAAATTTACCTATTTTCACAATTTGGAAATCCTGATTCCAAATATGGAATCCATTTTTTCAAATTCAAAACACATAATTGGAAGAAAACAATTTAAAATTAATTCCCGCTGTCAAAACAAATGACGTGTTTTTAAGAAACAATAACTATCAAAAGATTGACACTTGTTTATGTCCAATTTCAAAGTTAAATTAATTACAATGACCAAAATTGGATTAAATGGTAAAAATATAATCTAATTACGCTTTAAAACCAATTAATAATATAATCTAACCATATAAATAAATTATATTACAATACAGTTTTGAATTAAAATACTGTATTTTCACTATTCATTAAAAAAATGAACTTTTTTAGAAAAATAAAAAAATTTCATCCAAATTATATTTTGAGGTCCCGATTCTAAATAATAATATTTTTTTTCAAATATAATATATAAAAGTGACAAAAACTATATTTAAAAAATATTCGCCATCAAAAGGCGGTAAATCGACCTTTTAAAGAATATTAGAGTATTTGTGCTTAAAATTGGATTCATTCACATTTTAAGCCTCAAAATTGTATTGGATAAATGTAAAAACATTTAACAAACATGTATAATCATATTATAGTTATTTCTGTTCATTCTGGCCAATACAACGGCTAGGCGTTAACTACCATTTAAAATAATAGTTTATATTATTATTGTGCAACGTATGATTTCAAAGAAACCCGTTATTTCGTATCGGGTACGCCATCAAATATAGAAACCCCTTTAAGGTAAAATTAATATTTAATTCACAAAATATTAATTAAAAATAAAATTTATTATTTCTTTATTTACCTGGGATGTTACACATTATTAAACTAAAATGTGTTATAGAGATTAATAAAACTCCATATATGATCATTAGGATCCTCATGTGGTATTCAAAGAAATTGGATTGAGTTATAAATAATCTGTATGATAGCCATATTTATTTGAAATTGTGGTGTGATGATTGGGAACACTAGGATACTAGGATAAATTCCCAATCCTGAGTTTTTACTGTAATCCATGAGCATGTGCATCTCTAATGGTGGTCAAGAAAATTCTCCAACCACAACTTACTATTCTTATTCCACCATACCTTGTTTGTTCTTTCTCAACTGACATATGGTCTTCTCCAGCTCTGGCTTGTATTCAAGATCATCGGATATCCCTTTCCCATCAGTATAATAATCATGCATTGGATTATTACCTGGAACCACAAAACTAAATGACCAAGTGTAAAATAATTAATTAAAATAATTACAATTATGGTTATTTCTAAAAAACCTAATCATAACAGAAACCATCCCTGAAAATGATACTAGAAATTTGATATCACATAGGGCATTATTAAATTTCTACAAAATGATAAAAAATTTAATAATTAATAAACTCAAACAACCTAACCATAAGAATGAAGTAATTGGTATGTTTGATTGTTAAACCCATATGGATGGTCTGAAATTATCAAGGTGAATTTAAAAAAACAAGTGATTGTTTAAAAAATAGAGAATGAAGGTAAACAAATTGGTTTTTTGGAATCAAATGATATAACATGCTAGGTTCAACAATTTTTTGGTTTTTGTTCTATGTATTCAATTAATTATGAATTCATTTATATTTTTTATTAAAATTAGGTCTTAGGGATCGTTATTCTGGATACCCTTCTCTAATCCTATTAGCGCACCATTGGTATGGTCAACTACTTGGTTCAATCACAAAACTAGGCAACCCAAAACTCTATTTAAACCTAACCACATTGAATTATATAAAGTTCATATGTAATCTAGGGTTATTAGTTGACTCAATCAAATAATTCTCTTTAGATAACAATGTAATGACCATGCTTTCAAAAAAATAAAGATATTAAAATTGATAAACATATATACAATAACCCAAACATGAATTGAAAATAAAATAATCCTTAACCAACACTTCCCCCTACAACCACTTCCCTCAACATAAATAAACTACCCCTTCATGTTAATCATGAAGAGGGATGAAGACCTGATTAAATAATGGTGAAGAATGGTGAAAACAATAGGGTTCTGAAGTTGCACACTCCCATAGACTAGTAGTCTCCATGTGTTTGGTCCCTATTTCCCTGACACATGGCTTCTTCTCAAAATATATGCCTCTATAAAAATAAACCCTCATATCTATACATTAATTCCACTACCGACTTTCAGTATATAACATAAATATTGATTTTATGATGTGAATGGTGTGAATCTATCTTATGAAATATTCCTTCATGCTAATATTATGTAATAAATGGTGTTTATTATATGAAAAGTGAATGAACCATCTTATGGATCGAAAAACGTATGATTTAAAAAGACAATTTATGATGTTAATTTCATTTATGAAGCCTTGAATAATTCATGAATTCCGTTTTTATTGCATGTAGGGGTGATTAAAATTTTAGCATATCCTTGCTCCCAACCAATTTATGAAGTAAATTCACTTAACTTTATAAATACATATTTTTCAAAGATTCTACAGTTCTACTCCAGCTTCAATCCAACTTCAATATTTTAGTTTGACGTGAAGTTTCTTTAGCTTGCTGAAATCATCTCTTTTTTGTTTTTTTCCAAATATTTTATACATCCTTCCATAAATTACAAAATAATTTAAACAATTCCAAAATTGTAAATAATACCAATAAAATTAGAAAGATAAAGGTTTTAAAATACCAAAACATATATGGATGAAATGTACATATCAGTCATCCCTTAATTGAGTGAATAGTCCTTGACACAACTCCTCCAACAAGACATTTAGATAAGATAAATCCCACTATACATGGATATATTCAAAACCACTCCCTATATAACTAAATATCTCCATTAAATACTATATAATCATGTAAAGGAAATCATGAAAACTATATAGTGGAAGAAACATATTCAATTATGAAAATCATGTAATAGAGTGACAATAGATACTCTTATGCTTAATTTCTTTCTATAAAATATTAGAGTACAGAATTAGAATACAAGGAAAAATGATATATCAAGAAAAATAAACTCAAACCATAAACATGGAACTTTCCCCTAAAATCAACCATCAAAAATTAGACCTCAATATAAGTTCATCATAGGGGAAGAGAATGGTACAAACATAATTAAAATGTAAAAGGAAAATTTTAGATAAATTAAAAAAAATATAGTCCAAAATCTCATAATAAATTATTATGTTAGGATTATTAATCAATTTATTAGATTTATCATTAACTTTAAGCCATAAAATTACTCCACATGGCATGAGGTTTCTTAGGTGATTCTTTTACATGGGTAGGGGAATCTTTATAACACCCTTCTTTATAAGTTAAGATCTCGATAGATTGGATTTCTAAATTTATCCCATAATCCATTCCTTACTCCCTCTCTCTAATATCAATCTTTTTGTGTATTTTTATTAGGTAATTACTTGGTTTAGTTAGGAAACCTATATAGGGAATATTATTATTCCCTTAAATGAATGCATGTATTCCATGCGTCTTGTGAGCTTTATCAAAAGTTTGGATTTAACCATATCACAAGATTCTTCTTATTCACTTATTATAACTTGATCACGATTATAAATTCCCTAAGTCTTTGGTTTAATGAATTATAATAGTCTTTATGATGTTGTTGATTGATTTCCTTAGTTTTATAATTTATGGACATCGTAATTGTGATATAGATAAGTCTAGTTCATCTTCCTATCACATAAGATGACATATCCATGTCATAGGCTACAATATGAATTTATTTATTTTCATAATCACTGATATAATCCTATTATAGATTTCAATTTCATCTTATACTTTCATATTATTATTTTAAACAATTTAAGTAACCATGTTGTTTTTATGACTCACATGAATATTCAAAAATAGCTTGTTAACCCCATTCACCACCACTAATAATACCATATATTATAAGTTAATAATACATATGGATACTATTCAACATCCCCCAAAAAATAGAGTTTTTTAGTTAGATAATGATGTCTTGATATCATAAGTTGGGATACTATCATAGTTATCAAAATGGTTTACCTTAAGCGATGATATGCAAGGCCTCCTTTAAATTCCATTGTGGAAACCATCAATATAGTTATTTTGTAATCCATGATATATAGTTGTGGACAATGATATTACAATGTTTCTATCATAATGATTTTGTGGGAAGAAATATAAGGAACCAAACATAAACATTACATAATATTTAGTTTTAATTCAAGAGTTTATTCTCTTATATTTTAGGATCTTTTCACCTTTATAGTTTTAGAGAATTAGGGCATAACTCATACATAACAAAACCATAAAATACAATGTAGACACTTTTGATTAGTATCCATTTTTACCATAATATAAATTTTTTAAAATAAATCATGATATATTTTCATGTAAAATCTCCATTACATTCAAATTAACTTCTTTCTTACCCTTACACATCCTCAAACCCTATGAAAAACATTTTAAAATGTGGGATGAGCACAAAAAAGCTCAGTATGGGACATAAAAAGAAAGAAAACTAGTATTAAATTGAAAATAGGAAAACATATATAAAATTTTCCTTTAAAATCAATCCTATTTGGGTGTATGAAGTTAAAATTTTTCCCATAAACACACACACACACACATTTTTCTCAAATAAATCCCTTAAATCCCATAACAAGCAATTAAAACCCTTTTTAGTAACTTTGAGAATCATATTTATAAAGCCCCTTAAAACCCTTTTAATAAAAATAAAAATACATCTAACTTACAATATTATCATTACCCAAGGAATTGAAGAGATACAATGGGGATCACCATTCATATATGCTATATCGAGATCACCCATTTTTCATGAGCTATAATGGGGCTCAACCCTTCGTATAAGCAATATCGGTCTCACCCGTGAGCTATAATGGGGGTAAAACCTCTATATAAGTTGTATCATGATCACCCATTTCATATAATTCTAAATTACCATATCATGAATAAAAAATTCCATCATAAATCTCTTTTAAAAACTCTTTTAAACCCATATGAAAAACACTTTTGGATAAAAATACCCTTTTCTTTTGAAAATCCATTTTCAATTCCAAAAAACCCTTTTCTTTGAAAAACCATTTTCAATAAAAAATACCCAAAAATGGGAATATGGTTTTTATTTGAAGAAAAAATGAAATATTTCAAAGTAATCTAGAAATAATATAATTTTCATAGTGGAATAAATGTCATTTTTTCCATATAGAACATTCCTTTTCTCTTTTATTAAGACATTAGGTATAAAACATGTAAAAAACAATTATTTTCTGAAAGCCTTTGAAATAAAGTAAAAGTGACATAAAATAAACTTTATAAATATTTTATTTCCATATATAACTTCAATAAAATCATTTTAAAAAAATTAACATGGAACATGAAGAGTTTGAAGGAAAACTTTAAATGTGATTTTTTTTAAAAGAAAAGTCCCCTATCACTTGGTAAACACTTGAATAACAATACACATGAAATAATGACATTAAAAACATTAAATATTATGATAATATATAAATTCATGATATAAAATGTCATATTGGATGTATATTCACCTTATAAAAGAATAAATGTGCATAACATAAAAATATGCCTTAATAAAAGGAAATTGAGACAAAGTCCTTCACCTTGAGTCTGATTCATCACATGTGTCTTTATCTTCTTGAATAATAAACTTATATTAATTTTTTTATTTCTTTATAAAATATTTAAATTTTATTATTTCTTTTATTTAACTTATTACAATGTTTTATGCAATTATTTAATCAATTAAGTTTCTATATGTTTTGACCATATTTGGATTATGTGTCAAAATCGACTTTGGTGGGTTGAATATGGTCAAAGATGTCATTATTTAAACATATAAAGAATAATAATCATGAAATAATTATCATATTTATAAATAAATTAAACTTTTAAAACCAAACATAAAATATTGTTATGAAAAAATAACTACGTTACAATCATAAAGGTGGTAGGTCAAACACACGTGAGTAACGTTTCCATTTTCCAATGATCACTATGGAAATATGATAAGTAATATTTTATCCTTAAATAATTATAATAATATCATAAATACAATTTTATTTAATTATATATACTTATATATATCATTCTTGTGATGTGGTGATGAAAATAGAGTCACATCACTTTGTGAAGGTAGTAGTCCACACGTACACGAACTACGTTATCACTTTTTCATTCAGTGAAAAGGTAAGAAAGAAAATGATAGATTATATTTAAATAATTATAAATATGTCATTAATATCATATTTTTTTCATTTATATCATATATATTAATTATATTTACCCTTATTACCTTCTTTGTAATGTGATAGTGAAAAACGAATCACATCACTTCGTGAGGCGGTAGTCCACCGTACACACGAGCGGCATTATGGTATCCCCTTTGGAATGGAATTTAAATGGTTATATATGATATAATTACTAAATAGGTATAATTATGTTTTAAATATCATATATATACTTTATATCCATCATCATAACCAACCATTATCGGTGTTAATGGAAAAATGAACGACATCGATACACAAGGAGGTAGTCCACCGTACACATGAATGTTGATTTTGTAACCTATTTGATGAAAGAGAGAAATGATTTAGGTTATAAAATTAAAATAATAACACATAAGTATATTTAAGATAATAATTTTATTATATAATCATGGTTTAAGAAGAATTTAATCAGGGGGTGAGAAAGAAATAAAATAAAAGTTCCTGTTCGAAAATGTTACCTCTTCTTCAGGTAACTTCTTTTATTTTGAGCCAATGGACTTACTTGGTTGGATTTATCCCTAAACTAAGTAATATAATATTATAATATGGAATTTGGAAAGTTATTTGGTCAGGTCTTGTCCAAACTAATGGGATTTCAAGGTGTTAATAGAGGAGGATATGAGGCGAACTTTTATAAGTGGGGGAGATGACAGACTTGGTATTTTTGAAAATAATTGAGTGATCCCACATTTTTCATATGTCAAAAGGGTCAAAAATGGACCATTATAGAACTTTATAGGTTTAATGGTAAGAATATAGGCAAAAAATTGTTTTTAGAAAATTTTATAGGTCATTTTTACCCTTATCTCTTTAGTTTAACCCTCTGTAAACTCATTTTTACCTTAACCGTGATAATTAATTTTTATTGCATTCACTATTAATTTTGGTAAAAAAATTATGTTTTCCTTACTAGATAATATATATTATGATTATTAAAAACATGTAATACATTTTTCCAAATTTCATTCACAAAAGTGGAAAATTTTAATTTAAAATTAATCCCACATATGCGATGAAAAAGTGAGTTTTTAAAGAGAAAATGTTCAAAATCTTACAAAGATTTTATATCAAAAATAATTATGAGATTTATTAAAATGACCTAGAATAGATAAATTTATTTATAATTGAACTAATTTTACTCTAAATCCATTTCAATATATAATTTAGCATTATAAATTATTTAAACAAAAAGGAAGTTTTCAATTAAAGTTCATTATTTTTCATTATTTGTCAAAAAACTAAACTTTTAAGAAAAATTCCTGAAAATTCAACCTAAGATAATTTTGGTATTACAATTTCAAAAATTAAGATTATTTTTTCAAATTAATTTTATTAAATTGGTAAAAATAAATAAATTATGTCTGTAAAGCGCGACTAATCAATCTTTTTAAAAAAAATATAGTTTTTTAGAAAACATTTTTTTTCTTCAAAATTACTATCATTTTATTACTAGTTAACATATAACCATATTTTTAATAATTTAGTTAGTAATATTCATACCCTCTATTTCAAAGTCTAGGATGTAACTATTATACTAAATACTAATATTTTAATAATATTTCACATTTCATTTAAACTCGATGTTGCATGTAACGTAAGCTAAACTGAGTGTTGTGTATAATAGAAGATAAAAATAGTGTTGCATGTAATGAAAGATTAACTCAATGTTTCATGTAATTAAATCAATTTAAGTGGTTAAATTTACTTAAAAATAAATATATTGTAAAGTCTTGGGGTGTTACATTTCTTTCTAAGTACAATGTTTCATGCCATTTATGCTATTAAGCATAATTTTATTCTTTTAAAATCTCAGGGTGTTACATCCCCTCTTTAATAAATTGTGTCCTAAAAATTTTAACTTGATCTCAATAATCAAGGGTTTGAAATTTTTAAATACAATTTTTGAAAAACCCACATCATAAAAATGGTTTATAAAACATCCTCTTAATAAGAGAGAAATAGAAGTACAATGATCATATGGAATAACAGATAACTAGGTTTTTAAATAGGAGGACATATGTGGGAAGTGAAGATTTGGACATGAAATAAATTCATAAATAATTATATAGAGTGATTGAGGTCATTGATCAGAATCAAGTGTATGATCAATGAAAATTTAATTGCCTCAAAACCATAAATTTGTAATGTTCTAAAAGACCATCTGATTCATTGGATATAAATGTAATAGGATAACATTTTGTTTTAAGATCATTTTCCTAAAGTTGAGGAATTATTTTACTATCTAATAATATAATTAAATATACTTACTTGATATGTTTCTATTTCATAAGTACATTTTATCTTTTGGTTGTGCTTAGCTCAATTTCCAAGTAATACTTTACTCCAAAAATGTTTTTTTTTCTAATGAACTAAAATTCACTTTTAACAGATCGTAAGATCCATAAAGGGGTGAAAAGTATTTCTGTCTATCTCTAAACATTCTCCAGAATCAATATAGTCAAAATAAGTTATAATAAATTAATATCTAAACCCCAAAAGTAACATCACTGATTCATCATTAATATATATATTTCAAAACTTTTAACTAAAAAAATGTCATATCAACCCAGACATCGTGTAGGCTAGTGATGGGCACTAAAACATTATATTCTATTGGTTATGGTTTCAATCCCTACAGCCTTTCTAGTTGTGATGGGCAATCACCTAGCATATTTTTTGTCCTTTTTCTAAACTATTCAGATACAATTCATATAAAGTTCAAAAAAAAGTTTTATATCCTTGAAATAAATTTAATAATTTAATAACCTTTTTACTAATGTTTTAAATAAAATATTTTTTACAAGATCTAATATTAATATTTGAGTATTATTAAAATTTAATTAATGATCATATCAACCCTAGATCTTATCTTTACCTTTAAAATTATGTATACAACATGTAAAGGCATTATTTCTCAAATAAATTTTCCACAAAAACATATATTTTAGATATCTATGAAAACACAATAAATGTCTCAAAAAGCACTTCCATTACTTATAACATCAAAAGAGGGATCCCTAATTCATTGATATTATGATCAACCATAAAAAAATATTGAGCTCCCTGGAACTGTCACGACCTCACCAAATGGTCTAAAATCAATTATAGAAGTAGAAAATTATTTTCCACCCCCTTTTATATTCTGATCATGATGATTTCTACACTGAGTGAGTAAATTAAGACACACATTAGAATAATTTCTCAACTCATTACAGCTAAAAATTCTAACTATTGATTGAATATTTGTTATATCATTCTTAGATTGTTCAGGACTCTTTTATTTACAGTCACAAATCTTGTGACCAAACTTACCACACTGGTATCACTTTCTTGATCTTGACATACATTCCCCAAAATTTATTTTACCACACTTGTAACATGTTTGGGACTTACCTTTAGGCTTCTTAGTTGGTTTCTTCTCTATTTCCTACAACTTTGACCATTTCTTACTCTTTTCATCTTATGGCACATAATTGTTGGAAGACTCCATCTCAACTTTATAAACATAATGAAAAAATTTCTCATAAATTTTAAATTCATGTGAATCCAAATATCTTTTAAAGATTGGTTTTAATCCTAATTAAAATCTATTAATTTTATTATCAATTTCCCAAAAAAATTTGGGTACGTACCTATCTATCCATGTAAAATTTACATCATATATTGACACTAAATCTTTATCCTTTTTCCTCAATTACAAGAATTTTTTTCCATCATAATTCAAAATAAAATAGGGAAATATTTATCATAGAAAATATTATTAAATGTGTCCTATTCCATAGAATCAAGATCATATATTTCCGATACTTCTTAACCAAATAACAGCATCGATCAACTTCACTATCAATACGATAAACAACAAGAGTTACCTTTTGACGTTCTGAGCATCCCATGAATTAAAATATATTATAAATATAATTTATCAATCCTTTGGCTACCATAGGGTAAGATGATCTGATAAATTATGTGAGATGTTTCTTCATGAAATTCTTCACTATAAATATATTCCTTCACGGTATATTAGGTTCCTCTCTAGCATGGATACCACCACCATTTATAGCTTCTATCAACTAATCCATCACTGCAAAAAATCTATTTTATTCTAATTATAACCATATCAGGATGCTAATTTTTAAGGATATTTTCCTCTATGTTCTTTACAACTACATATTTTCTATTTATTCTATGGAAAACCATTCTTAATAGACATAGTTTAGATGAATCAAAATAGGAATCTTAAAAATCTATATCATTTAAACTTAACAATAAAGTAAAATATTACAAGTGAATTATATTGACACTATCCCAACCTCTAAAGTTTTCTAAACCATCCTTTGATACCAACTATAAGGACCCTCCTTAAACATTATATAATCTTGAATTTTAAGTCAAGAGTTAATTATATTACATTTTATGATTGTTTCAAGTTTAGATTTTTAAATAATTAAGCCATAACTCATACATAACAAAACCATAAAATTCAAAGTGGATAATTTTTATTAGTGCCCATTTTTACCAAAATATAAAACTTATAAAATAAATTATGATTTATTTTCATGGAAAATCTCCATGAATTTTAACTTGACTTCTTTTTTTCCCTTAACAATACTTAAGCCATGTGAAGAACATTATAAAATGTGGGATGGGCATAAAAATATCAGTAAGGGAAATAAAAATAAAGAAAACCATTAGTCCTGTGAAAAACAAGAAAACTCAAATAATGTTTACCTTTAACTTCAATGTTATTTTAATGTATAAAGTAAAACAATTTCACATAAAAAACACACACATTTTTTTCTAAAAGAAATCATTTAAAACATATAACAAGCAATAAAATCCCTTTTCTGTAACTTAGAGCATCATATTCATAAAACCTTTTCAAAACCATTTTAATTGTAATAACCATATGATTTAATTACAATATAATCAATACCCAATGCATTGGAGAGATATAATGGGGATCACCCTTCATATAAGCTATATTGGTATCACCCATTTTTCATGAGCTATAATGGGGATCAACCCTTCATATAAGTTATATTGGGCTCACCCGTGAGCTATAATGGGGATCAACCCTTCATATAATCTACAATAGGCTCACCCTTTTAATATAATTCTCAAGTACCATATCATGAATAATAAACTTTCATCATAAATCCATTTTAAAAACTCTTTTAAACCCATATAAAAACACTTTTAGATAAAAAATACACTTTTCTTTTTAAAATCCATTTGTAATACCAAAACACCCCTTTCTTTGAAAAACCATTTTCAATACCAAAACACCCAAAAAATGGGGTGTTGTTTTTTATTTGAATAAAACATGAAATATTGAAAATTAATATATAAATTGAATAATGTTCATGATGGTGGAAAATCTTTTGTCGCCGTGTAGAACATTCCTTTTGTCGTTTGAAAAAACATTCCATATAAAACAAATAAAAAACATTACTTTTTCAAAATCATTAAAAGAAAGTAAAAGTGATATAAAATGTTATTTATAAATATTTTATGTTCATATAAAACTTAAATAAAATAATTTTAAAAACATGTACATAGAAAATTAATAGTTTTAAGGAAAAATTTAAAAGATTGTTTTTTTAAAGAAAAGTCCTTTATCACTTGGGAAACACTTGAATCGTAATCCCTGTGAAATAATAGAATTAAAAAAACACTAAATATAATTATAATAGATAAATTCATGATATAAAATGTAAAAGGGGATGAATATACACCTTATAGAATAATAAAGGTGTATAACATCAAAATATGCCTCAACAAAAGGAAATTGAGACTATGTCCCTTACTTTGAGTCACATTCATCATGCATGCCTTTATCTTCCTAAATAATAAAATAATATTAATTATTTAATTTACTGATAAATTTTTTCAAGATTATTATTAATTTTATTTTAATTATTACAATATTGTATAAAATCACTTAATCAATTAAGTTTACATCAGATGTTTTGACATTATTTGGCTTATGTGTCAAAATCATCTTTGGTGGGTTGACTATAGTTAAAGAGTTCATTATTTAAACATATATAGAATAATAATAATTACATAATTATAATATTTATACATCAATTATAATTTTAAAACCAATCATGAAATATTATTATGAAAAATGAACTACATTACAATCATGGGGAAGGTAGGTCATACATATGCATTAGTAACGTTTCCATTTTCCAACGATCATTATGGAAAGATGGTAAGTAATAGTTTGTCTTTAAATAGTGATAATAATATAATAAATACAATATTATTTAATTATATATACTTATATATATCATTATTTTTATGTGGTGATGAATTGAGTGTCACATCACTTTATGAAGGCGCTAGTCTACACGTACACAAATGACATTATCAATTTTTTCAATGAGTGAAAAGGTAAGAAAGAAAATGATATATTATATTTAAATAATAATAAATTTTTAATTAATATCATAATTATTTCATTTATTTCACATATATTCATTATAATTTCCCTTATTACCTTCTATATAGTGCGTTTGTGAAAAACAAATCACATCACTTCACGAGGCGTTAGTCTACCGTACACACGAGTGATGCCATCGAATCCTTAATGGAATGAAATGTAAAAGGGTATATATGATATAATGAATAAATAGGTATAAATATTTTTTAAATATCATATATATTCTTTATTTCCATCATCATACCCAACCGTGAGAGGTGGTAATGGAAAAAAAACGACATTAGTTCGCGAGGCGGTATTCCACCGTACACACAAATGATGATTTCACAACCCATTTGATGGAAGATGTAAATTATTTAGGTTAATATTTTAATATAATAAAATCTAATTATATGGAATATACTAATTTTATTATATAATAATGTTTTAAGAATAATTTAATTGGGTGGAGAAAAAAAACTGCACGTTGGAGAACATTACCTCTTCTTAGGGTAACTTCTTTTAGTTTAAACCAAAGGCCTTAATTGGTTGGATTTATTAAAAATAAGGATTCTTAGATGATATTAGGGTAGTTTGGAAGTGATTTTTGTGGGTATTATCTGAAAAATGTGTTTTAAGGTGTGAATAAAGGAGGATAGGGATGGACTTTTATAAGTGGGGGAGGGAACACACTTGGTATTTTGGAAAATATTTGATTAATTTCACATTTTTCATATGTAAAAAGGGTCCAAAATTGACCATTATAGAATCTTAGAGGTCTAATGGCCTAAATATTTCCATAAAATAGTTTATTATGCAAGTTTATAAGTAATTTTTGAAGTTGAATTTGAGTTTAATTTCATTTGTTGTCAAAAATGATGATTGAATTTGATATAAATTTGATGTCAATATGTAATTTTTAATTTTGGAATGATGATGAGAATGGTTATGAAAATATCCTCAAACATGATTTTGATGATTTTGGAGCTTGTTTTTTTCATAAAACATGTTTCAATGGTGAATTGAATTGACACATTGTTTACAAAAATGACTTTTAGAAGAGTCAAAGCCAAGAAAAATATTATTTGCATATGGTTAGAATTTATAAATGAATTCTGAATTGAAGAAATAATTGTGTATTTTTTTAAGTTGGCTATGTATAATATTTTTTTGAATATTTATAAGAGGTTGTATTAGAAATTACCACACACTACCCAACCAACCATGATGGACCCACACCACTGTAGAGGTGGATAAGTGCGACCTCCGTCCAGCCAACATAGTGGTGACTGGATTGAGTGCCGACGGGAGGTGCAAGTGGCAGAGATCCATCATCTAGTGTTGAATGGCGGTGGAGTAGTGGCTGGAATGGGGTAGTTCCAATGGGAGGAGAGGAGCAATTTGTAACAGATTTATGATCAGATTACATCGCACCTTATATTATAATGGATCACCCAATACCAAGGAGTTTTGATGTGGTATACGATTACTATACTGAAAGATTTGTAGTCATCTGATATGATCAATATTCTCATCTAACTATTTGATTGCCTCTCTGAGCCTTCAACTATGCAATCTTCGCAGATTATTTCTTCTAGTAGTTAGATCATCTCCAACTGACTCATCTTCTCCAGTAAGCCTCGCGATCGGGTGATGTTCTTCGATGCTCTATTTCAACAATGACATAATCTCTAGACAAGACTTTAGTGCTTAATTTGAGCATTCCAAAAATCTGAAGTTGATAAAAATATGATGAAATTTTATTTACATCATAAAATGAAGATCAAAATGAATAAATGAATCATAAAGACAATATGAAATATCTTTGATGGTGATGGTTTGTGATCACAAAAATCTCTTTAACAAAAAAATGAATGGGTCATTGTTATTCTATAAGGTTTTGTGACAAATTTTTTTTCTATAAATACCACATGAGGATCTCGATTCAGATGTTGATGATTTTTGAGAAGCTCTTTTTTCATAGAAACAGAGCATCATGAATCTATCTGTATCACAAAAGATAAGTTCAACATAGATTATGTTTTGTGTGAATGTGGTTCCTTCAACCTTCTAAAAGTGAATAACACTCTTTAAGTGTTTTATGAAGGATTCCATGCACTTTCTATTTGTCTAAAGAAGAATAGATTTCAGTGGCCAAATGATATGTTCACAACACACTCGCTCTGTTTCACGATGAACTGAGGTTTCATGAAACTCAAAGAGATTGCATGATAAATTTCACACATATCTACTGGTATACATGAACGGAGTAAATATAACACATACACAACATCCATGAAGGTTCTTTTGGTTTAATAAAGACATTCACAAATTAAGTGCGCATATTGTATGCAAAGGAGAAGTACACCAAATGTAGTGTTGTGTATCATAATCAAAATATCCATGCATGAGATACTATGCATACTTATTTGTGTCAAAAGAAATAATTGGACATTGTAAATTTACATACATACATTAATATTAATTTTAAACTGTACGTGAAAAATAAAAATTCAATAGTGTGTGTGCTTGAGTGTGTATGAAACAAAATTTACATGCACATGTGTTGAAAAGACCATGCATGATACAATATATGCATGATGAAATTGTTTTATACATTCACGAAGAGAATATATTTCATGTAAAATATATAAATTTAGAGTATATATTGTGAAGTGATATCTATGGTTAAAGCCGAGACATTATTTATTTCAGTGATTCAGAATATTTTTGTATCTGAGTTTTTAGTGGTTAATGAGGTCGGATCTTTAGTAGAAAAAATAATTTTTTCTAGAGAAGTATTGTATTAGTGAAGTTGATTATATATAGGTAATTAGAATTTATTGAGAAAATTAAAGTTAAAATCATTTGATGATCAATGGACAGTTAGTATTATCATAGAGTTGTTTATCAGTTTTCAAAGTTCTTAAATATTGTACACAAATAGATAAGATGATCCATTTTGTTTGTGGATAAAGACATCATCTCAAGGTAGTGAAAAAGTAGTCTAAATCTGAAAGAGATATTTCTATCAGTTGATCATATCTTGTGTGATTCAATATTAGTTAAAGTCTTTAGTGTAATTCTAGAGCAATCTGGTGGGATGATGGTAACACTGTGTAACATAGTATAATAATCCTCCTATGGGACTAAGGAGTAACTAGTGTAAGTGGGACCTTATAAACTCTAGTGGGACTCTAGAGTGGAACATAGTGGGACTTAGTTTTTATGGGAATAGTACTTTTCTTGGTTGTAACCATCTACATATAGTGAAAAATATATAACTAAGGAGTATAAATGGTTGTATCAGGGGCGTAGGTCTTAGTACTAAACCTTGTAAAAATCCTTAGGTGTTGTGGTTAAATTTAATTATTGTTTTCAGAGAGAAGATTATATTTAAAGACAAGTGATCAATACTTTAATCAGTCACAGAGGTTGGATTGAAAATAAATAATTTTTAAAACAATGTACCACTGATTCACCCCTCCCCTCTCAGTGGTACATAAATGATCCATGGACACTTCAATTGGTATCAGATCACAAGGTACCCTATGTAGAACTATAATACTTTCTGAGAAATCAAGAATTTTAATTTAGTGAACAATTGAGGAGTTCCTACTTTTGATTTCATGAACTACCATAGTACGAGGAATATGATGCTTCCTTACCTTTAATATCTTGGCCTATAAGTGAGAGATGCAACAACAGTGGGATTCCATCTTATAAAAGAATATATTTCTATGACTCAAGATGAAAAGAGAAATCTAGAAGTTTATGGTAAGGCTCCTAATGAAATATTAATGGATTTATTATAAAAATTTCATACTAGATTTATGGGTCTCCAAACTACCAAGGAGATTTGGGATAAACTAAGAAGTAATTATAAAGGAAATCTTAAAGTCAGAGAAGACAAGTTGAAAATATAGAGAAGAAAATTTGAATATATCAAAATGGATGATGATTAAAGTATTGATCATTATTTTACAAGATAAAATGAATTTTTCAGTAATATTATAGGTTTTGGATAGAAACTAGATGATTCTACTATTGTGATGAAGTTTATGATAAATTTCATTGATAACTTTGACTCAAAGATTTCATCATTGGAATAGATAGAGGATCAATCATTAGATGAACTTCATGATACTCTCATATCTTATGAAATGAGAAAAGTTCTAGCATTAAAGAAAAAGTTAAGAGCATAAATATTCTTAGAGAGTATAAGAAATGGTAAGTTCAAAGAAGTAGAATTTGAGTAATCTAATGATAATAATGATGATAAAGTTGATAAGTATCTCAGTGAAATTTTTATCTTATTAAAAAAGGTTTAAAAAAGTAAAATGGGAAGGAAAAGGAAAAAAACTACTCATGTGATTCAAATGTAATGGAATTGGACATTTTTTCTATAAATTTTCCAATGGAAATGGATGAATCAAAATCTGATGATGAAAGTGAGAAAACTCGTAAACAGAAAAAGGATAAGAAGAAGAAAAAGTATTCCAATTAAAAAAAATTTGATGAGAAAACATGCACATGAAGATTATTCATCTAGATTTTCTTTAGATAATGAGCTTAATTTCATTTCTCATGTTAAAAAAGAATCAATTTCTTTAATTAGTGATGATGATGGTGATTTAATAACTAATTTTTAATTGATGTTGGAAGAATATTCTTGGAATACAATTTACCACTAATAAAAGGAAAGTGTGTCTTATATAAATACAAAATTATGAATTTCCTGAATAGATTTATCAACAAAATAGAAGATCATAGATTAAAGGTTTTTTCTAGTGTTGTGAAAAATTTGAAAATAATTCCAATTCTTGTTGGAATAACATGTCATTTCTAGGAATCACACATGAGACTAGGGGAGTTTTAATTAACTAATGAGAAAATATTATCAAATAAATCCATCAAAGGTGTCAATATAAAATCGATATGAATTCTTACAATAAATATGTGGCATATGTGGATTATAAGGTCATAGAGCTGAGGTATTCATGACTAAACTACATAGAGAGGTTCCCTATGATTTAAATAGGATGAAAAGACAGAAGGAAAAAAGAAAGAAAGGCATGTATATTAAATAATCAGTGTGTGACATCCAAAAAAACAAACATACAAAGAATAAATGTTTGACTATTTGGACAGATCAATTGAAGTTGGATAAAAAATTGGAGAAAACTCATATTGATGTTTCAGTTGAAGGTAAGAAGGTTATCTCAGAAGAATATATTGAATTTCAAAAGAATTCAATAACTTGTGATTATCTTTAGAATCAAAAGATTCAGTCTGAACTAGTTGGTTGTGACATGAATAATTCTATGCAATCTAAAGAAAAGAATGTTTCTTTACTTACAATGGTAGAGAAATAGCTTCACCTAAATAAACAGTTTATGAGAAGGTTAATTCTTCAAAATCTTAGATCAAAAAAATAAGTGCAAGACTAGGTTGATAAAAAACTCTAAGGCTGAGTGTTATTTCTAAAAATAAATAAGTCCCCCTTATTCCCTTATATAAATTATTTTTTACTAACATTCAGGGAATTAAAGTAGATGGATGCAACCCTTGAGGGAGAGCATAGATTATTTTGTTACACTAAAAAGTAGTAGATATATGTTTTGCACTTGAATTTTTTTAACGTGTTTATTCATATGAGTATAGGATAAATATTATTTCATGAATTGATTGTATAAGTAGATTCTATGTATAAATAGATAGTTATCTAAGAATGTTATCACAAGTATGATTTTTCATGAACTGCATTGATCACCTTGGTTATATATTCTTGTTTTCTATATTGGGATTTCCCATGTAGATTTATTGTTTTCTAGCTAAATTTTCTTTTCAAAATAAAATATGTGGTATCATTTTTAAGAGTAGAATATGTTTGATGAAAATTGATAGTCTCGTTATGATCATTGTATTCACTATCAATAAGGTTGAGAAAGTTAAAATGACATATTGATCTTGTCATTGTTTGGTGGTATTGACAACAAATTAAAGGGGAAGATTGAAGTGTCATTTGAGTTAAATTTCATTTTTTCAACAATGATGATTGGATTTGATATGAATTTGATGTCAATATGTCAGTTGTAATTGTGGAATGATAATGAGGATGGTTTTGGAAATATCCTCAACCTTAATTATGATGATTGTATAGATGATTTGTTTTTATAAAACATGTGTCATTAGTGAATTTAATTGACACATATTTTACAATAATGATTTGTATTAGTAAAATCCATGAATAATATTATTTGAGTATGGTTGTAATTTATAAATGAATTCTAAATTGAAGAAATAATTGTGGATTTTTTTTAATTTGGATATGTATAAGAAATTTTGTGAAGATTTATATAATGGGTGTATTAAAAATTTTCCACACACTAGCCAACCAACAATGAGGGACCTACACCACTACAGAGGTGGCCAGCTGCAAACTCAGGCCATCTAGTATAGTGGTGGCAAAATTGAGTTCTTATGGGTGGCACAAGTGGTATAAATCCATCGTGTGGGGTGGCATGATGGTAGAGTAGCGACCGACATTGTTTGGTGATTGTGGGAGGAGAGGAGTGCTTTGTAACCTATTTCTTATCGACTTACATTGCAACTCCTATTATAAGAGAGCACCCAAAACCAAGAAGTTTCAATGTGGGATATAGTTACTGTATAACCGAATGATCTGAAGTCATCTAATACATTTGATCTTCTTATCTGACCATCTGATTGCCTCACTAAGCCTTCAACCATGTGATCTACTCAGATGATTTCTTATGGTTGTTCGACCATCCTTGGTTGAGTTGTCTTCTCTAGCAAGCCTCGTACTTGAGTGATCTTTATCGCTACTCCATTGCAATGACGACAGAAGCTTGATCAGAGCCTTCCGAGGTTCATTTGAGTGTTATAAAAATTTTAAGTTGATCAAATTATGATACAATTTCATTTTCATCATAAAATGAATATCAAAATGAATAAATTAAGTGTACAAAAAAATTGAAACATCTTTGATGGTGATGGTTTTAAATCACATCAATCTCTTTAAGAAAAAACCAAATGGGTCATCATGATTCTAATAGGTTCTGTGACAATGTTTGTTTCCTATAAATACAACCCAATGATCTTGATTTAGATGCAAATGATTTTTGACCAGCTATTTTTTTAGAGAAATGGAGAACTATGAGTCTTTCTGAATCATGGAAGATAAGTTTGGTATATATTATGTTCTATGTGAAGGTGGTTCCATAAGCCTTCGATAAGTGAATAGCACTCTCAAAGTGTTTATTGAAATATTTTTCACTCTTTCTGTTTCCATGAATGAGAATAGATTTCAGCAGGCATATAATATGTGTATACCACACACGCTCTGTTTCATGATGAACTGAGGTTTTGAGAAACACCAAGATATCGTGTGATAAATTTCACACATATATACTACTTTTCATGAACAAAATGAAGATAAAACGTACCCAACCTATGTGAAGGTTCTTTTGGTTGAAGAAGGACATGCACGAATTAAGTGTGCATATTGTACACAAAGTAGAAGTACATCGAAGGTAGTACTCTTTATCATAATAAAAATATGCATGTGTGAGATCATGTACATACTCTTTTATGTGAACAGAAATAATTGTACATCGTACATATCCATACATACTTTAAGAGGAATCTAAAAATGTATGTGCAAAATAAAAATTTAACAGTGTTTGTGGTCAAGATTGCATGAAACAAAATTTACATGAACATGTGTTGAAGAGATCATGCATGATATAATATATGAATGAAGAAATTATTTTAAACATGCATGAAGAAAATATATTTCAAATGAAATATATAAATTTAAAGTATATAGTGTGAATTTATATCTGATACTGAAGTCGATACATTATTTCTTTCAGTGATTCAAGATATTTTTGTATCTGAGTTTCCAGTTGTTAGTGAGATTGGGTCTTCAGAAGAAGAAATAATTATTTCCTAAGCATCATTTTATTAAGGTAATTTATTATATATAGGTAATCATAATTTATTGAGCTGGGTTAAGTTTAGATCAGTTGATGATCATTATACAGTGAGCTGGATCAGAAAATTGTTTATCAATTGTCGAATTTCTTGAATATTGTACACAAATAGATTTGGTGATCCATTTTGTTTATGGAGAAAGACATCATCTTGAGGAAGTTCATAACCAGTATAAATCCAATAGAGATATTTCTATCATTTGATCATATATTTTGTGATTCATGATTAGTTGAAGACTTTAGTGGGATTCTAGAGCAGGCTGGTGGGATTCTGGTAACACTGTGTGACAAAATATAAAGATCCTCTTGTGGGACTCAAGAGTCTCTAGTGTAAGTGGGAAATTTTAAAATCTAGTTGGTCTCTAGAGTCGAACATTGTTGGAATCAGTGTTGATGGGACTGAGACTTTCCCTATTTGTAAACATCTACATATAGTATAAAATTTGTAATCAGGTAGTATAATTCGTTGCATCAGGGATGTAGGTCATAGTACCAAACCCAGTAAAAAAACCCTATGTTTTGTGGTTTCATTTAATTATTTTTTGTAGGGAGAAGTTGAGATTTTAATACAAGTGATCAAGACATTAATCAGTCACATAGGTTGGATTAAAAAGAAAGAATTTGTAAAATAGTGTACCAATGATTCAACCCCCACTCTCAGTGGTATCTAACTAATCCTTGTACACTTCATTTTTTACCCTTATCTTTTTAGTTTAACCCATGGTAAAATAATTTTTAAAATAACTACAGTAATTAATTTTTACTTCATTCACAATTAATTTTTGATAAAAAATAAGTTGACCTTAATATATGATTATGGCATCCCGCCTTATATTACATAACTTTTCCTTACATTTTAAAAATAGCGGATCTTTAAAGTCTAGTGTCTTGGAAATAAGGTACATAATACATGAAAACATAAAAAAAATTAATACTATAGCACGTATGACAGTCATTTATAATTTTTCTTTAGGAATTTCACTTTCTATTATTTCCTCCACAATTCATTCAATTTTTAAAGTTTTGATATAATTTTAGTTATTAGATTAATTATTGGTAACCTATTTTAAATTATGGTTTCCTACATTCAATGTCATTGCATAGGGAGGTATTGAATATTGAAGGACGTGTACCTTTAGGATTTTTTTTCTTGAGTGGAAAGAGAAATGATGGAAGTGTGGTTAAAGAACCGACACAAAAACAGATTGTAAGTTTTAATTTGTTGATTTAAAATTTTAATATTTATTTTCTAACTTAATAATCTATTTATATTTGTAATAGGCTGATTTGGAGGCCGTTGATGCTCATGAATCTGACAGTGTTGGGCCAAATGATCACCTACATCAGGTTTTGAGAGATGAGCACCATGGCAGAGTATGCTGGTGACCTAGGAAGAGTATAGTCTTGATGAGTTATTGTCCTTATTTAGGTACCATTTGTATTACAACTTAGTTTTAAAATGTTAAGGAATGGGTAGAACATGCTGAAAAAGGGCCCCATAGGTGGAAGAACGAGTTGAAAGAGAAAACACTAAATTTATGAAACTGATGAATGTTTTATGTCCATCGCTTCCACTAGAGATCATCAAAAATTGTGATGAATATATATCATCGATGCATTCATTACATATTACACCAGGAATCACTCCATGTAGGGGTCAAAACAATGTCATTCCTGGTGATGGCGATGGTGAGGAAGAGGAAGAGGACAAGGATGATGTCAAGACTAAGGCTGACACTGAGGATGAGGCTGAGGCTGAGGTTGGGGATGATGGAAAAGATGAGGCCGAGGATGAGGAAGGAGATGATGATGGGGATGAAGATAGGGACAGGGATGAGGAAGAGGATGAGGCTGATGATGACAATGATTATAGTTATGGTGATGAGGTATAGATTGATCCATTACATTTTTACTGATATTTATGACCTTTGATGTTTGATGATTTTTTGTGACCGAATATATTTGTGATATTTTGTATATTTTTTATAAATGGTTAAATGTTTCACTTGATTTGTCTTGTTATCATTATTTATGTATTGTTTTGTTGGTATTTGAGGATGCTCTATTGTTTTCATTGCATGTTTTTTTGTTGAGTATGTTTTGTTGGTTTCATTACAAGTTGATGATGTTATATTTGTGTTTTGATTATAGTGGGCAGTTAGTTTCATCATTTACTCTTTTTTTTTATTTTTGTTAGTTTTGATTGCAGGTTAATTATATTTTAATTTTTTGCAGGTGGTGATGGAAGTTCTGTTTTGCAGGTAGTGAATTATGTTATGCTTGTAGGTAGTTTTGAGGTGCATTTACCTATCTTGTTTATTATTGAATTTTATTTTCTACCTCCATAAAAATATTGTTCTTCCAAATCCCCATATTAAACAATTTTCAGTGATCATTGATATAGTGTCTTCTATAAGGGTTGAATGTTACCCATGCATATCAACCCCTGATGTGAATTTAGAGGAATTAAACCATTATAAAGAATATTGTTTGATGTTTCATGTGGATATTGGTTTAAGGATAGTTATGGTGTAGTTCAAACCAAATATTGGTAAATTGAGATATTTTTGTGTATCTAGTAATGTATAATGTGATGTTCATAAAGACACACATGAGAAAGTGTTATGTTTATTCATGATCATTCTCTACATAGATTCAGGGTCACTACACTACACGTATTGTAGTGCTTCTACCATCTCACTGAAAAAGTAAATCATTCCAAAAAATAAAAAAAATCTCATCATCTGCAGTGTATGAAAATAAATAAAATATATATTTCCATGTGAGGTGAGTGGTTGGGCCCCATAAAATATATCAAGACCCTTTATAATTTGTTGATAAATTTTCCTCCCTTTATTTTTTCTTTCTTCTTGAGTATAACTACCATAAAATGATGAACTAATAGCTCAAATAAGTTATGGAGAGGTCCCTACTAAATGTATAACAGGATAAAAACATCAAAATTATTTAAGATACCTCAACTCTCCCCTCTATGGATCAATAGACTCACAATTTTCTAGTAGATGATGTACTTTGATTGATCTATAATAGATAATTATTTGATTTAGTAGGACCATCAATGGATAATGGGTCTCTAGTGATCAATTTACATTTATAAAAAGGTGTGTCTTTAGGTGGATCTATAGAAGACATACCATGTGTAAGATTTTAAAAAATAAATTAGTATAAATTCTAGAAATCATGGAAAATTAATCATGTATCGCCCTTTATGGATGATCTATCAAGCGGAATCCAACCATTTTGTGATGGTTTCAATAAAATGAGAAGACGGGTTTACCATAACATAATAGTCTTCATGCTCATGTTATTAGTTTTTTAAAATACATAGCGGATATAGTATGTGTTTTAATGGGATTGATTAGTGCCATGGTTTTAAGTAGACATTGGAACTAAAGTTTTATTAAAAAAATTATTTGAGGCTTTAAAGGGAATATGAAGAGTTTCAATATAGATGGAGTGTTCAAGTGACCTAACTGGTGTTTCCTGATGCCTTTTAGTGTTAAGGTTCTTGCATTCCATATTCCTATGCATTTCCATGTCAAGTCTGCACAATTTCATGCTACTAACATGCCCTTCCATTCCTAGACACACCCACACTCTTCTTCACTCGAGATACCATACCCATTCTAGCCACACCCTAATTCTCATGCCCACACCACCCATGAGCCCATATTAAGACACCCTTGTATAACACACCCACACATTGTACCTAGGAACCGTAGCTGGTTATCAGAGAACACATGAACCCAAACCTTTTTTAGCCCGTAAAGGTCCCCTAGCCTCCCCATTTGAACAAAGGTTGACACCAAGCTCAATTTATATTCATAGAGCTAGAATAAAATCTACTAAATAAGACATTTATATGCCCGAAATTTTAAAATTATCTCTATAGTGATTTTATAAATAAAAACCTTAGAAATTTAATTAAAACTATTGATATTTGGGTCATCCAAAGGTTTTTACACCCAAAAACTTATAAAATTACCATTTCACTTAAGCCTCTACCAAGGAAAGGGTGATGGAACAATCTTGATAATGTCTCCCAAGAAATATGTTTGAATCCATGTGGTTATCAAGAATCTTTTAGTGGAGTAAGGACTAGTTGTATTCATTTTTATAATTATATCTAATTGAACTTCAACAAAATGTATATATGTTCCTATAAGAATTAAAATCTCATTATCAAAATTTTAAATGGGTTTTTTTCATAATTATACCATGAATAATTGGATATGAATGACTTGTGAACATTCAAATTATTTTTTGAACCAAATGAGACATTAATTAGTCACCCCATCCATTACCCTAGTAATTTATTAAAAAATTAAAGGTTGACAGTAAACACATAATGTGTAACAAGTTTACACCATCAAGGGATTGAGAGAAATAAAATTTTAGGGATACAAAACCATCTAAAAGAGAACATTACAACAAAACTATCTGCAAAACCATGCCAATTTCCTAACAGATCATTGTTATTGTGGTTTAGGAGAACATAAAGATGTGGTTGAATATTTATATCTCTAGATTACCAGTCTGCATGTAAATCACAACATCTAAAAAAAGTGATGAAACATCCTTCCAAATATTCAAAGAAGCAATCACTTTTTTAATAGTATATTTACTTTTGTCCTTATTCTGTGAATTTAGCTCTTCCTTGAGCTCCTGGATCTCTCCATTTTCCACAAAGATAACTTCTTACTAGAATTATGAAGCCAGTTCTAGTTTTTTTTCATCTTCATACAAACTACCTGAATTATTTTTTGAGAAATGGTTAAGAATTTTTTTGATAGATGATGAGTTTAGAAGAGGTAGAAGAAATATCAGCATATTTGAGAATTAATTCCATACTAACAGGTGATTCATGTACTCAAAGCAACTATCTTGTTCATGTGAGGGCTTCCATGTACAAGATTTAATCTTAGGATTCTCTCAATAAGATTCCAATACCTTCTTGTGTTAATAAATGCCGATAGATTAATAAATGAAACAACATTATACAATCCTTCTAAACGTTGCATTAAGATCCATTCTCGTCTCTCCAGAGGGCCCTGTTCTGCATCACCCAATCTATGGAAAGCAAAAAATTATTTTAAATGAGCCCATATATATTTTAAACCAATATTGGTAACACAATACCAACCCTTTTGAGAAATAGTAAGTCCATATCCTTCCAAATCAGTAACCCAAATATAGCAGTCCAGCAACACCAAAATTTAGAAAAAATTAGAACTAAGGATGATTACCACTTCTCACTCATTAACAAATTCATAAAAAAAATGTTTAGAAACTATAGAAAATACTAGTGATAATAGGTGGCTAATTCAAAACTCTAACCCTTCGGTTTAGAATCCTGCACCATCTCAAAAAAACACAAATAAAACTATTAGTCAATGAAAACATATCTTAATAACTTTTAGTCCTAAGACTTATGTATCCATTAATACTGATCCAGCCCTACAACTAAACCACCAGTAGATCCCTAAACATCCCTTAAAACAAAATCATTTTCAAGTGATGTTAATATATTTAAAGTTTGGATTTATTTTAATTTTTTTCTTCATTTTAGGCAGCATTAGTTCTCTAACTTGAAGATAAAATTTAGTAGTGACTTCACCATCTTTGAATTTTTGTAAAACAGTTGTATCTTACATGTTAACAATTGAATTCACCATAAATTATTTACTATATTGTCTACATTGTCAAATTTGGTGATGTTTTTTTCTTTAATTGATGTTTTTAGGTGTTGTATGAAAAGGAGGGGATGTTTTTTTCTTCTATTCATAAATCTGGAAAGACCATTTGTATACCAACAGTTTTAATAAACTATTGGTAAAACTCTATACCAATTGTTCCTTAACCATTGGTAAATTTTTTACAAATTATATATACCATTAGTTTTCAATAAAACATTGGTATACTGCAATTTTATAGTATCTTATACCAATAGTTTATGAATAATCATTGGTATAGGCCTATACCCATGCTATAGTACCCAAGCATTTGGAAAACATTGGTAAAGGGTATACCAATGGTTTCCCACCCTATACTAATAGTTTCAAGTTGTTGGTATAGCCTAACTTTCTAGCAGTGAAAGGGAGTCCAGTATAGATCAAATATGCAGAAATGTTGACAAAAATTATAAAAAAAGTTTCTTATATAGCCAATTCTCAAAGATATTAAACCTTATGTTCTTGAGATTTTGTTACTATTTTTGAGATTTAATGTTTAACTTGTATAAATGATATAAAATAAATATATATTTAGCCTAGTACATCTCACTTTTCATAGAATATAATGTTTAAATAAAAATATTTTAGCATCAGACCCAAGAGTACGTGTCGGGGATGCTAAAGTTATACTTCATTATATATATGGGGTAGGACTACCTATTGAGTTGTAATGTGATTACTCGATTAGGGATATCCATGTGGTTTATTATTCATATTTTTAATCTTTTTTACTTATGAAGAAATATGATTTACATTTTTCTCTAGTGGATGTGGGATGAAAATATAAACCATGAAAAAAATTGCTTTTAATTTTTGTCACACCTTTTTTTTCTATTTTTATGCATGTGTGTTTATTTGTCAATAGACTCTATGCGTTACGATTTAAGGTGCCTTAAATATTCCTATCTTCTGGATAACATAGTAATAGAGGTGTGGCATGTTGGTTCATGTGACTTCTAGTGTAGATAATCTTCTGATGAATTCAAAATATTTTATATGATGTTTTAAATGTGGTTATTTCACATATATGCATGTTCTGGTCCCAAAAAGAGGTATCATAGCTTGGTTCTTGACAAGTGATCACAATCAACAAAATAAAGTGAATTTATTTTAGTTTATTATCTGATATTATTAGATTCAATGGGAGTTTTTCATCGGTAAAATGGAATTGGAGGATGGAAATATCATGATTGATAAGTTTTATGGAAAATACTATAGATTCTAAAGAATGTAGATAGAGGATTATCTCATCCAAAAGGACCTTGAAATTATATTAACTAGATTCAAGCCATATAAGATGAAAAAATATAAATGAGAATGACTATATCATATGGCACTCTATTTGATTTGAGTTTCATTGGAGAGAAATATTTCTTTAAACATTTGATAGAATAAAAAAATTATTGAAATGATGGTTTCCTAGATATACATATATGAAAAATGGTCATCTTCAAACTAGGTGTTTATGATGTGTAGTTTTTTCATCATGAGACTAGCATAAGGAAGAATTTTTACATACCATATTAATGATTTAACATGATTAAGATCCCTCTTAATTCATTTAAAGTTATTTTCATAGATGATGTCCATGAATTTTGTTTTTTCATCGCTTCTAGAGAGATGAGAAGTGATAGTAAATATTGTCAGTAGTTCTACCAAAAAATTAAAATTAATATTTAAAGAAGTTAAAAACTAAATTTTAAATGAATACCATTGGTAGAGGGATGTTTAATAACCTACCATAATTATATTTAATATATAAGGTAAAATATAGTAACCTAATTGGAAGATGAGTTAAAAGAATGAAATTAAGTCTACATATAAAATTAAAGGTAAATCTATTGGACTCAGATTAGCTTCATGGAATTTTAGTGAGAGGTTTTATCTTAATAAATATTAAAATGACCATAGAGTGAGTTCTATAAGATCGTATTCTATAAATTATAGTTCTTTAAATTCAGTGGATTATAGTAGTGTTTTACTATTAAGTGTCAATTTTCTCATATAATCGCAGGCCTTTGATTTAGGAAAATTATTACATTCCACACCAGAGAAAGGGTTCATGAATAAATTTGTATACATGATATTTGGAAAGGAGTGTTTTTTTGATGATGAGGCTCTTGAAGTTATCAAAATGGGTGATGTGAACATTCAGATGTCAAATGGAAACTTTCTTAAGTTGTAGGAAGTGAGTCACATCCTTTTTTTATCAAAAAAATATTATTTCCTTGGGAAAGTTGGATGAATAAGGTTATGGAGAAAGCATCACTAATGTTTTATGTAAATTTACCTGAGGTTCAATTATTATAAAAATAGGATTTATGTATTATACATTATATCTAACCAAATTTTTAAATAGTTGTTTTATATTCAAAACTATAACTATCAGTGGTATAGAGTTATAGAATAATTTTCCTGGTCATCTTAGAAATAAGAACATAAAGGTTATTATGGAAAAGGGTGTATTAAATCTCAATCACACTAATATAAAAAAGTGTGAGAGTTGTATAATCAAGAAATAGATGAAATCTTCATTTAATTTGAATATTAGAAATCCTCATAGTTAGAAGCTTGAACTTATTTATACATATGTTTTGGGACTAGGATAATTTTATTTCACATAGTTCTCTTGTACTTTGTTACTTTCATTAAAGATTATATAATAAAAGTGTGGATTTATTTCCTAAAGAAAATGTCTTATTTTTTTTATTTTCACTCATTGGAAATACATGGTTTAGAGAGATACTAGAAGAAGGTACAAATGACTTAAGTCATATAATGGTAATGAATAATGTGGAAGGGAATTTAAGCAGTACTACTAAAAGAAGAGAATCATACATGAGATAAAATTCCTATTAATTTGGAATAAAATAATGTGCCATAATGGATGTAAATAATTTTGACTAAAAAGACATATAACATGATGTTTTACTCCGAAATTTTTATATATAATTAGGTAAAAAACTAAATTTCACTATTTACTTAGTTAACAGAAGTCCTTCATCACTGATAGGGTATGATATTCTTAAGCAGTTGTGGTCTGATAAGCTAATATAAATTCATTATCTGAAAGTTTTTAGAAGTATTACTTATATTTACATTGATTCTAAAGTTAAGGATAATCTTGAGGCTAATTATTGATTTATTTGTGGGCTAGGATATGAGTACTTTGATATTGAATCCAGAATGACAATCTTCAAATGATCATCAAAGCTCAGAATGTTATATTTAATGAGAGGGTCCTATAAAAATACTAGAATTTATAAGAGTTTGAAGCTGAGTCCAAATAATCATCAAGTCATATGAATGTTGATCTATATGGGATCACTATGAGTAAGATATTTCTAGTGAATTTATATATAAGAAATAGATATACAGAAGATAGATTATTGGAGGATATAACATAATTATCAAGCATTGTAGAATCACAAAGAATAACTCTAAAAGTTCATACATCGGATGTCTTGGAAACAAAAAATATAACATCAGAAGAAGAAAATTCATAGATTGAACTTTAAAGGTATTACATATTCAAGAGCCTTGTAGAAAGAAATTTTCATGACTTCCACTATATACTTTTAACTGATGGGGGAGAACCTAGGATCATAGAATAAGAATCATAATTAAGTGATTCCTATAATTTAACTTTAGCTGTTGAGGAAGAATTCGATTCATTAAATTATAATGAGACCTAGGAGCTAATGTATTTACCATGAGGAAAAAAATATCTTAAGAATAAATGGATTTTATAATTGAAGAAAGAAGTTGATTAAATAAAGAGGTATAAATCTAGGATGGTAGTTAAAGGATTTCAATAGAAATATGGAGTGTATTTCTCTGAGATATTTTCATTGGTGGTAAAACATATTACCTTATATATAGTCATGAGATTGGTTTATACTAATGTTATTTATTTATAAAAAATGGATGCAAATACAACATTAATTCATGGTAATTTAGACAAGACATTTATGTGAAGTAATCAACTAGCTTTTAGGTTAGATAGAAGAAAGACTTGGTGTGTATGCTAAAATTTATTCTCTATGTCATAAAATAAGTACCATCTTAATGGATATGAAAATTCAATTATTTCATAGTTGAAAAGGGTTTTCAAGTGAAGAAACACATATCACTTTTTTCATTAGAATGTGTAAAAGGATGGTTTCTTTATTATCCAACTTATATATGTTAATATCATGCTTCTGGTGGGTTTGTGCACACAATGGATCTTGGATTTGAAGTTTGAGTTATATGAAACATTTGAAATTAAGGATATTAAAATTGAAAATAAGATTCTTGGTATGAGGATTGAAAGTGGAAGGATTGTTATAAGTTTATTTTTTGCTCGAATAGAGCACTTATGGAAGGTCGTCAAGTAGTTTGAAAAGACCAGATATAAATAAGTTTCAAATCTGCTAGTCAGGAACTTTAATTTTTCAAAGAGATAACCTCCATGAATGGAATATGTGGTGATATACATAGAAGAATCTCATTTTTTTTTATAGTAATAAGTTTAATGTATGTGATGGTATGCACTTTTATAGACATTTCTTATCCATTAATAGTTTTCAGTCATTATATGGTGAATCCTAGGAAAGAACGCTAGGAATCTATGAAGTGGATCATCAGATATCTCAAATATATAAAAGAAACTATCTTATATTTTTCTTATATTGAAAATTGAAAAGGTGTGTGGGTGAAAATTTTATAAGTTATAATGATAATAATAAATGTATAATGGGATTTTTGTTTATATTTGGTAGAATATAAATTATTTTAATTTTTAAGTTACAGTCATAAATTTCACTCTATAATATAGAGGTAGAATATGTTTTTGTAATGGAACCAATGAAGTAGATGGTTTAATTAAAAAAATTATTATTGGAACTTGGGAAGAATATGGAAAGTAGTTTTCTTTATTGTGATAGAGAAAATGTGATTCACTTGGATAAAAATATTGTGTTTCATTCTAGGACAAAACATATCAAGCTGAAATATCTTTACATTCTGGAGTTGGTGGCAGATGAATAGTTAGTGTTGTGGAAGATTACTATGAGGGAAAATCCAACTAATATGTGAACTAAGTTTCTGATCCAAGACTGTCTCTGTAGGAACTATTAATTATTGGTATTATGGTAACTAAAATAAAAAAGGAAAGTATTGTATCTATATGGAATGAGGATGTGAATTTTGAATATATAAAAGTGTTTAAAGTTTCAAAAGGTTCCTTTAATAAGTCTTAAAGTGGGATATTGTTAGGATTGTGAAGCATCTATAAGGATTTGGAATTAGTTTATTAGAAGTTCAGGACTCATTTCAATGGAAGGAGGTAGTAGAGGCACATAGTTTAATAGAAAATAGGTTGATCTGGAGGTTCTTCTGATAGAGGTGTGAGTTTAGTGGATGTGTTGATCATATTGAGGTAGGTTTTCTGGGAGAATTTTGATGTTCTAAATTTACTAGATGTAGCTAGTCATGTTGAGTATTTATATTGTAGATTAATGGTTACTATTGTGAATGGATAGAGGCCTATATTTGTAGGTAGTTAGGGAAACCAAATATATTTTCTAGACTCCATTATATATATTATATGGGGAAACCTATTGGGTTATAATTTGATTACTCGATAGGAGAGATCCATGATATTGACTATTCATATTATCCATATTTGTACTTATAAAAAAATAAACTTTGCATTATTTTCCTATGGATAATGGATGAAAATATGAACAACATAAACCAAAAGTATCCTTTTTGTTTTTTTCAACACTTTTTTCCTATTCTTGTTGTGTATTTTTATGTGTTTATTTTTTAGTAGACTCTATGTGTGGTTATTTAGGGTTATGTAATGTTCTTATATTCAAGATAAATTAGTCAAGGTGGTGTGGTGTGGTGTTGTACATGAAGTCTATGGGATTCAACAACTTGTATCTAGTGGTTTAAATCTTTTTATTTCACATTTATGCATGTTCTTTTCCCAAAAATATCATATTTCCATAAATATCCATCCCTTATAAGTTTCATCACATCTCATCACATAAAATTTACAATAATAGAGTAACAATAAATGATGTTATTAAATTACCCAAGTGAGTGCATCTAAAATAGGCTAATAAAACTTTTTCTGCTTAAAGTTTCATCTGCATCCTTTTAAGTAAACAAAGTCACTACTCTGTATTACCTGAACATTTCCATAAATTACAAGTCATTCCTTAATAATTTCTCACATCTCTAGTAATTATACTAGACCATTTGAGGAAATCACCATCCTTATAATTACATCAATATTTCATTTCCATCATTCACTCCCAATGATAACCACCATTTTCACTCCTTTTAAATTAAATCACATTTCTAAATTTATCATTTAATTATGTATGTAATTTGATTTCATGATCCACATTTATATTATCCATTAAAAAATTTATAGTTCTATTCATTACAATACATATAAATAATCCACCTATACTAATTGACACTACTTACTTCTTTTAAATAATTGTTTCACATCATTCATTCAATACTTGATAACACACCTTCATTATTATATTTATTCACATTACATTAATTTATTCCCAACCATCCAAATCATACATGATAGACATATCAAATTAATTATTTCAAAATGTATTCATAATCTTTATTAAGGTTCTGACATATCTTTAGACAACTATTAAATAATTAAATGCTTATCTCTTCCTCCAATGGCCCAAAGGCCTTCATTTTTTTATTGATTTTTGATAATACACATTTAAAGGGATGAGGTGGAACCCTTATAAGGCCAATAGGCCTTAGAGGAATTCATTTCCCATAGGCTTAAAACATTACATACAACCCAGACTAACTACTTGGAACTACTCCTCTGTAAAGACCCGCAAATTTCAAAGAAATTTTTTTCTTAATTTTCTTTGGAATTTTACAAGAGCGCAGCTTCAGACGGCACCTGATTCCGAGGCCCGGTGTGCCCGGAATCAATTTCCGAAGTTTGGCTCGGGTACGTTCAGTGAACGGACGAGCGGGTTTTTCTATCTTTTGAACCGGTGCCCGGAATCGAATTCTGAGGGCACCGATGGAATCGCAGCGCCGATTTTTGCTTAGAAACGCCTCTTCCGGAGTTGCGTTTGCTCAACCGTGGTTTTTAAAATTTTGGCTTTTAGTCGGAAATAAAATAAAGGTTGTGCGACAACTTTATTTTATTTCACTTAAGCCGCTTGGAAGTCGCTTGAAAGCCACTTGAGCTGAGTTAAGCGGATAGGGTGCTATCCGGAAATATCCTACCCTCTTGGTAGGATATTTGTGAGGTGGGGCCCGCACGAGCTCCGCCGTTTCTTTCGCTAAGTAACGCACCCGCGAAAACCCGTCAAAGTAACTAAAAGGTCAACCGACGCGTTTTCTTTAATTCTTAACAGACCATTTAATTGGGCGGTTTATTTCGTGAATTAAATGGGCTGTTACATTCGTTGAATTAATTCAACGATTTTAATGGGTCGTTACTTACGCGTTTGCGGTTGTTGGCAAAATAATAAAATAGACCAACGTGTCTATTTTGGAGGATTACCCTTTATTCTCTGAGCCTCCACCCTCCCCACGAAGAACGCGAAGAACGCGAAGAACGCGAAGAACGCGAAGAACGCCGGAACCAAAATTCGACGACGCACACCGTGATCTGCGCCGTCGACGAGCTCTACCCGCGACGTTCTTCGGCGACGCCTCTTCTTCCGCGGCCGATCCTCGTTCGGCAACTAAGGTGAGAACGGATCGTTTAATTCTCCCTTTTTAATTTCAATGACAACGGATTTAAATTAATTAAATCCGTTTGTTCTAGATCCAGAGATCGTCGGCGCGACGTTTTTCCCGCGGTGCGACGAACGTCTCTTCCGCGACGAGCAATTCCGCAACGACCTCACGTCCGACGACGACGACAAGGTAGGGATTTATTTTCTTGATGATTCATTTCCTGTTGTTTATGACTAACGCGGAGGGTGCGGGTCTAACGAACAAGACCCGGCAACCCTCCGCCGATCTTTTTGTTGCGCGGATTTGGCGGACGACGACGAACCGTGCGGCAGGGGCGATCCGTTGATTTCGTAGTGAAGATCGGCCCCCAGGAGGAGCAACGGCGCAGACGGGAGGCAAAACGGGCCACCGGAGCAACTCCGGCGGCCCGCGGAAGGCGGTGGCGGCGCCCGGCGCGCCGCCGGAAGATCCGCCGCGGCTCGGCCACGGCGGCGGCGAACCGCCGGACCGCGTCCGCGGTCCGGCCACCCAGCACGCGGCCTGCGCGGGCCGCGTTCCTCCAAGTCGCGGGTCAAACCCGCGGCGGTTTCTTCGGCCGCTCGGCCGAAGCCGAGCCGGCCGGTCCGGTCGGCCGGGCCGCGCCCAGGCCGGACCGGACCCGGCCTAGCCGGGTCGACCCGGTTCGGCCGACCCAGGGGGGGTTCGGGCCGGGTCGCCCCGGGCCCAGAACCCCCGTTTTCGGGCCCTCTTCGGTCTTCTGCCCATATCTTGGGCCTGGGACCTCCGTTTGACGAACCGTCAGCGGCTACGTGATCCTTGGATCGATACGGTCGTTTCGGTATATTACACTCAAGGTTTCGGAAGACTTTGGGTTCGGCCGGGTTGGTTCGTACATGAAACCAACCGGGCCCTCGGAGCGGAAACGCTCATAACTTGAGCTACGGACGTTCGATCGACGTACCGTCAGCTGTGGTAGTTTCCTCTATGTGAGACGGAACTTTTGGCATACTCCGCCCGAGGATCGGACATAGGCGGCGTACGGTCGGGTTGGTTTTTCCCTAAAAACCAACCGGGCCCCTGGGACGAAAATGCCAATAACTCTCAGACCGGGCGTCCGATTGACGCGCCGTCTGTTGCGTTGAGATCCTGTTGTCGATACGGAACTTTTGGATACATCAACTTCGGACTACGTGTCAGTTGATGTATCAGCCTCTCGGCTCGTGGAGCGGACCCTCCTAAACGAGCTCGCTGTGTGCGGGAACCCTAGTGCTGGCTGTGACTTCGACGACAGAGCAGAGATCCTCCGTGGACTGCGACGACGATAGAGCAGAGATCCTTCGTGGACTGCGGCGACGACCGTGTAGAGATCCTCAGTGGACTGCGTCGACTACTGCACTCAGCGATCCCATGTGGATCAGTGCTACAGGTCCTGTGTGGGCCCGATCCTGTGTGGGTCCTTACTACCGGTTCTGTGTGAGCCACTGCCTACAGGTTCTGTGTGAGCCCGATCCTGCGTGGGTCTTTTGCGGGGGTTAGTACCTTTCGATCCTTCGTGGGTCCGACGACTTAGATGGATCAGTGATCATCTTTGACGTCATCTGAAAAAGTATACCTGGTTGAGCTGAATCTTATGTTATTCTCCTTTGTGGAATGTGTTGAACTATCCTATGTGGATTTACTGTTTACTCTCCTTTGTGGATTTGAGTCTTGCTTTCCTGCGTGGATTGAGTTGTTCTTGAGCTCGTGAGCAGAGCTAGAATTGGGGACTTAGGTATATGTATGGACATATACCTAAGTCGAGTCAGATGTTACTTCGTGATTGCACCTTCCTTTTGTGCTTTATCCTTTGTGGATTTCGGGAGACCTTCGGGGGTCTTGGGGTCCTTACTGAGTAGCTTATACTCACCCCTGCACGGGCTATGCCCGCACCTTGTTGTGTTGGATGCAGACGACGGACAGCGCTGATCACGGTTGGGGCGTGGAGTAGGACGGTACCTGGAGGTGGACCACTGGGCGGACGTGCTCGGAGCGGACGTGGGACCCGAGGAGCCTGGAGGCTATCTGTACCCACCCTTCAGGTGGGATTGCCAGTGGACGACACGAGGCCGCCGACTTTTCTTCAGTTGCTGTTCTTTACCTTTTTCAGTTGTACTTTCGTTTGGGCTTGTATTTCGGCCCCCTTTTACTTTTCTGCACTTGTAGTTACTTTCCGCTTGCTGACTCTGTGGTGGTTGTTACTTATAAAGGCAATGCCTTCCCTGTTTACCGGGATTTTACGCCTTGGTGCTAGTCGCCAGCCCCTGGCCTATGGAAGGCGGGCTTGGGGTAGTCACGGCACGGGCCCCGAGGTCGGGTCGTGACAAATTGGTATCAGAGGTGGTCGGTTCTACCGCAGACTCTGATCGTCTTTTCTTTCTATATGAAGCAATAGTGTTTAGTGTATTGAGTGTGGTTATCAGTTCAGGGAGCCCAGTGTTGGTGCGGCGGCCGACGTATCCGTACACCAGGACCCTGACTCCTGATTTCCGACTTAATGCATGAAAACATTGATTGCGTGTGTGTTTCAAGTTTTCTTTGTGATTAATTGTGTCAGCTCACCGGGTATACTGATCTGCTTCATGAAAGTCTCAAGTTATCCTTGTGATTACTTGTGCCAGCTCACCTGGTATACTGTTCTGACTGTGGTGCTCCTGTTCTCCTTTTCAGGATGGCCCCGCGACGACAGCCAGCTAGGGTTCCGAGTGTAGGGTGCGACGGCAGCCCACCGAGCGACGAGGCCTCGGTGCAGGGCCCTTTGCCAGCAGTGGCACCGGCGGTAGCTTTACCCGCCGAGCCACCGATGCTACCAGTACCAGACGCTAACGATGCACGTCGCCTCAGGGCACTGCATGAGTTTCAGAGCCAGCGACCGCCCAGGTTTCGCGGTGAGGCGGACCCCCAGGCCGCCGAGGACTGGCTAGAGGCGGTGGTACGGATCTTTAGGCTAGTGAGGACACCAGCGGATCTCATGGTGATTCTCGCGGCGAGCCTCCTGCAGGCGGCGGCAGGACGATGGTGGAGCTTGATGCTCCAGGTTCACGATGAGGCATCCTTGCTCTGGACGGACTTCGAGAGCCTCTTCCGCTCTGAGTTCGTCCCGGCCACCCTCCGAGCGGTGCGCATCCAGGAGCTTCTCCAGCTGCGCCAGGGCAGCATGACGGTCGCTCAGTACGCGGCGAGGTTCACTGACCTATCTCGCTACTCGACCGACATGGTACGGGACCCCTTCTTCCGGGCCCGGACCTTCGAGCAGGGCTTGCGGCAGGAGATTCGGGCGTCGCTGATCTCCCTCAGCATTCCGACCCAGGCGGGAGTACTGGAGCGAGCCCTCCTGATCGAGAGCTTCCTGGCAGAGCCTTCTTCAGCGGCGAGACCTAGCGCAGGGCGGCAGGTAGCTGAGTCTTCGGCAGCAGGTAGCCGACGGATGACCCAGGGTTCCAGGCGGACCAGACCTTCCGGCAGGCGACCTCGGGACACTGGCTCAGCAGTGCAGGGCACCCAGCGGAGTGCCAGCCTTCCGAGAGGCAGGCTGTGCTACTCCTGCGGCGGGCAGGGCCACATGGCACGTGACTGCCCGACTCGCCGATCAGAGGAGCAGCAGACGGTGGAGGGGCCACCCAGGCAGAGGCAGAGGGTCGACCGTGGCGGTCCGCAGAGAGGAGGCGGACGAGGCAGAGGATCTGGCCGAGCAGCGGGTGGTGGGCGACGCTTCCAGGCTCTACCCCCACCACCACCAGGAGGGCCACCTCGACCACAGGGAGCTGGCGGGCAGGGACAGGCCCAGCTCCAGGCAGTGGAGGCCTACGACCCCGACATGCCAGAGATGATTCGAGATACAATCTGTGTCTATTCCACCCTTGCTGCAGTACTTATAGACACAGGAGCGAGTCACTCTTTCATAGCCTCTGCCCTTGTTCGGAGCTCGGAGATTCCGACTGAGTCGTTGGCTCGATCCTTACGGCTAGAGACTCCTACGGGAGCAGACTCGACGATTACGCACTGGTGCCGGCAGTGTGAGCTTACTCTAGGAGGCGAGAGCTTCGGCTGGGATCTCCTTGTAGCGGCGTCGAGGCCTTACGACGTCATCTTGGGCATGGATTGGCTATCCACGGTTCATGCCCAGATCGACTGTTTTAGGCGCAAGGTGCGATGTGTTCGCACCGACGGGAGCAGGTTTACCTTCACCGGCGAGAAGGGAACCTTTGCAGCACAGGATGGACTTCCGTGGAGGAGAGTGCAGCACATCTCTCATCAGTTGGCTAGCCTCATCCTAGGAGCAGTGGACGTGCGGAGTCCAGTTTTTCCTATAGTGGTGGACCAGTACGTGGACGTCTTTCCCGACGACGTTCCAGGGCTACCTCCTCGTAGAGAGGTAGACTTTTACATCGACTTGTACCCCGGGACAGCCCCGATATCTACTCCAGCATATCGGATGGCCCCCGCCGAGCTTCGAGAGCTGTGGGTACAGTTGGAGGACTTGCAGAGCAAGGGGTTTATCCGACCCAGTGTTTCACCCTGGGCTTCCCCGATTTTGTTCGCCAAGAAGGCGGACGGGAGCTTGCGACTGTGTGTCGACTATCGTCGCCTGAACCAGGTGACAGTGAGGAACAAGTATCCGCTACCACGGATTGATGACCTCTTCGATCAGCTCAAGGGAGCGCGGTGGTTCTCGAAGATAGACCTCCGGTCAGGCTATCATCAGCTCAGAGTTCAAGATGAGGACGTGCAGAAGACAGCCTTCAGGTGTCGGTATGGCCATTATGAGTTCTTGGTTATGCCGTTCGGCGTAACCAATGCTCCAGCAGTGTTCATGAGCCTCATGAACAGGATCTTCCAGCCATACCTCGACCGATTTATCGTGGTCTTCATTGACGACATTTTGGTATACTCGACGACTGAGGAGGAGCATGCCTACCACCTGCGAGTTGTGCTAGACACACTCCGAGAGCACCAGCTTTATGGAAAGCTCTCAAAGTGCCAGTTCTGGTTACGCGAGGTCCACTTCTTGGGGCACGTCATCTCTGAGGTGGGAGTTGCAGTGGATCCCGCGAAGATCGAGGCAGTGCTAGCTTGGGAGCCACCCAGGAGCGTGACGGAGGTGCGGAGCTTCTTGGGCCTAGCCGGATACTATCGGAGATTTGTGCCAGACTTCTCCAGAGTTGCGGCACCACTCTCAGCCTTGAAAAAGAAGGGGAAACCATTTGTGTGGTCAGACAGATGTCAGCAGAGCTTCCAGGAGCTGAGACAGAGATTGACCAGCGCACCTATCTTGAGGTTTCCTGAGGAGGGAGTGGGATACGTAGTTTACTGCGATGCATCAGGGACTGGACTCGGGTGCGTCCTGATGCAGGAGCGGGCCGTGATCGCCTACGGATCACGTCAGTTGAGGCCGCATGAGCAGAACTACGCCACTCATGACCTGGAGTTAGCAGCAGTGGTCTTCGCTCTGAAGACTTGGCAGCACTATCTGATGGGCGAGCGCTTCACAGTCTTTTCTGACCACCAGAGTCTCAGGTATATCTTCTCTCAGAAGGACCTGAACCTGAGACAGCGGAGATGGCTTGAGTTCCTCCAGGACTATGACTTTGAGATAGTCTATACTCCTGGGAAGGGGAACGTGGTAGCTGATGCCCTCAGCAGGAGGACGGGCATTCAGCTACTTGAGGAGGCGACGGAGCAGCTAGCCTCCTTACAGATATCCTTCGTGGATAGAGACGGAGCAGCCTTTCTTCAGTCCCTCACAGTCTCTCCTCCACTTCTACAGCGGGTCAGAGAGGCTCAGCGTGGGGACGCTGACTGTGAGACCCGGCGTGCACTGATATCCTCAGGTCAGGCGCCTGATGGCTTCTCCCTTGGAGCAGAGCACGACATCCTTTTCAGAGGACGTACCTTTGTACCAGTCGCTTTACGAGAAGAGGTGCTGAGAGAGTTTCACACTTCTCCCTTGGCGGTGCATCCCGGAGTGGCGAAGATGTACCAGGATCTCAGACGACAGCACTGGTGGCCGGGCATGAAGAAAGCTGTGGCAGAGTTCGTTTCACGATGCCTCACCTGCCAGCAGGTGAAGGCAGAGCATCAGGTACCAGCAGGCTTGGTACAGCCCTTGGAGGTCCCGGAGTGGAAGTGGGACGACATATCTATGGACTTCGTGACTGGACTTCCACGCACTTCCAGAGGTCACGACTCCATTTGGGTGATTGTCGACCGACTCACCAAGTCGGCACACTTCTTACCCATCAGAGAGCAGGGCTCAGTGGAGAGCTTGGGACGTCTTTACGTCCAGAAGATCGTACGGCTTCACGGTGTGCCATCGTCTATCGTCTCCGATCGAGATGCTCGTTTCACTTCCCGGCTTTGGAAGGGGTTTCAGGAGGCGTTCGGGACGCGGCTCCATCTGAGCACAGCCTTCCACCCTCAGAAGGATGGTCAGACGGAGAGGACCATACAAACACTCGAGGACATGCTCCGTGCATGTGTTCTCGACTTTGGTCGCAGCTGGGAGGACCACCTACCCTTGGTGGAGTTCACGTACAACAACAGCTACCACTCCACCATCGGGATGGCACCATACGAGGCGTTGTACGGCAGACCCTGCAGATCACCGTTGTGCTGGACAGACCCTGGGGAGTCAGCACTCGTGGGACCAGAGATGGTCCGAGCCACGACAGAGAAGGTCCAGTTCATCTAGGAGAGGATGAGGACAGCTCAGAGCCGGCAGAAGTCATATGCTGACAGGAGGCGGAGGCCACTAGAGTTCGAGGATGGCGACCACGTCTTTTTGCGTGTCTCACCTCGACGTGGTTTACGGAGATTTGGCCGAGGCGGCAAGTTGTCTCCACGCTTCATCGGGCCTTTCCAGGTCCTCAGCAGGATAGGAGAGGTGGCTTATCGCCTGGCTCTACCACCTCAGTTGCACCGGGTGCACGACGTCTTCCACGTGTCTCAGCTGAGGAGATACGTGCACGACCCGACGCACATCATCGACTTTGGGGAGCTGTACGTGGACGATGGGGCGACTTTTGCGGAGGTCCCAGTGGAGATCAAGGATCGACAGGAGCGGGTCCTACGTGGGCGGTCGATTCCTCTTGTGCGCGTCAGATGGCAGCACGGGAACCTCCAGGAGAGCACTTGGGAGCGGGAGGCTCAGATGCGTGCTCAGTACCCCCATTTGTTCCCCTAGTTTTTGATGTATCTTTACGGGGACGTAAAGCCCTGAGGTGGGAGTAATGTAATGACCCACAAATTTCAAGGAAATTTTTTCTTAATTTTCTTTGGAATTTTACAAGAGCGCAGCTTCAGACGGCACCTGATTCCGAGGCCCGGTGTGCCCGGAATCAATTTCCGAAGTTTGGCTCGGGTACGTTCAGTGAACGGACGAGCGGGTTTTTCTATCTTTTGAACCAGTGCCCGGAATCGAATTCTGAGGGCACCGATGAAATCGCAGCGCCAGTTTTTGCTTAGAAACGCCTCTTCCGGAGTTGCGTTTTCTCAACCGTGGTTTTTAAAATTTTGGCTTTTAGTCGGAAATAAAATAAAGGTTGTGCGACAACTTTATTTTATTTCACTTAAGCCGCTTGGAAGTCGCTTGAAAGCCACTTGAGCTGAGTTAAGCGGATAGGGTGCTATCCGGAAATATCCTACCCTCTTGGTAGGATATTTGTGAGGTGGGGCCCGCACGAGCTCTGCCGTTTCTTTCGCTAAGTAACGCACCCGCGAAAACCCGTCAAAGTAACTGAAAGGTCAACCGACGCGTTTTCTTTAATTCTTAACAGACCATTTAATTGGGCGGTTTATTTCGTGAATTAAATGGGCTGTTACATTCGTTGAATTAATTCAACGATTTTAATGGGTCGTTACTTACGCGTTTGCGGTTGTTGGCAAAATAATAAAATAGACCAACGTGTCTATTTTGGAGGATTACCCTTTATTCTCTGAGCCTCCACCCTCCCCGCGAAGAACGCGAAGAACGCCGGAACCAAAATTCGACGACGCACACTGTGATCTGCGACGTCGACGAGCTCTACCCGCGACGTTCTTCGGCGACGCCTCTTCTTCCGCGGCCGATCCTCGTTCGGCAACTAAGGTGAGAACGGATCGTTTAATTCTCCCTTTTTAATTTCAATGACAACGGATTTAAATTAATTAAATCCGTTTGTTCTAGATCCGGAGATCGTCAGCGCGACGTTTTTCCCGCGGTGCGACGAACGTCTCTTCCGCGACGAGCAATTCCGCAACGACCTCACGTCCGACGACGACGACAAGGTAGGGATTTATTTTCTTGATGATTCATTTCCCGTTGTTTATGACTAACGCGGAGGGTGCGGGTCTAACGAACAAGACTCGGCAACCCTCCGCCGATCTTTTTGTTGCGCGGATTTGGCGGACGACGACGAACAGTGCGGCAGGGGCGATCCGTTGATTTCGCAGTGAAGATCGGCCCCCGGGAGGAGCAACGGCGCAGACGGGAGGCAAAACGGGCCACCGGAGCAACTCCGGCGGCCCGCGGAAGGCGGCGGCGGCGCCCGGCGCGCCGCCGGAAGATCCGCCGCGGCTCGGCCGCGGCAGCGGCGAACCGCCGGACCGCGTCCGCGGTCCGGCCACCCAACACGCGGCCCGCGCGGGCCGCGTTCCTCCAAGCCGCGGGTCGAACCCGCGGCGGTTTCTTCGGCCGCTCGGCCGAAGCCGAGTCGGCCGGTCCGGTCGGCCGGGCCGCGCCCAGGCCGGGTCGGGTCGACCCGGTTCGGTCGACCCAGGGGGGGTTCGGGCCGGGTCGCCCCGGGCCCAGAACCCCCGTTTTCGGGTCCTCTTCGGTCTTTTGCCCATATCTTGGGCCTGGGACCTCTGTTTGACGAACCGTCAGCGGCTACGCGATCCTTGGATCGATACGGTCATTTCGGTATATTACACTCAAGGTTTCGGAAGACTTTGGGTTCGGCCAGGTTGGTTCGTACACGAAACCAACCGGGCCCTCGGAGCGGAAACGCTCATAACTTGAGCTACGGACGTCCGATCGACGTACCGTCAGCTGTGGTAGTTTCCTCTATGTGAGACGGAACTTTTGGCATACTCCGCCCGAGGATCGGACATAGGTGGAGTACGGTCGGGTTGGTTTTTCCCTAAAAACCAACCGGGCCCCTGGGACGGAAATGCCAATAACTCTCAGACCGGGCGTCCGATTGACGCGCCGTCTGTTGCGTTGAGATCCTGTTCTCGATACGGAACTTTTGGATACATCAACTTCGGACTACGTGTCAGTTGATGTATCAGCCTCTCGGCTCGTGGAGCGGACCCTCCTAAACGAGCTCGCTGTGTGCGGGAACCCTAGTGCTGGCTGTGACTTCGATGACAGAGCAGAGATCCTCCGTGGACTGCGACGACGACAGAGCAGAGATCCTCCGTGGACTGCGACGACGATAGAGCAGAGATCCTTCGTGGACTGCGGCGACGACTGTGCAGAGATCCTCAGTGGACTGCGTCGACTACTGCACTCAGCGATCCCATGTGGATCAGTGCTACAGGTCCTGTGTGGGCCCGATCCTGTGTGGGTCCTTACTACCAGTTCTGTGTGAGCCACTGCCTACATGTTCTGTGTGAGCCCGATCCTGCGTGGGTCTTTTGCGGGGGTTAGTACCTTTCGATCCTTCGTGGGTCCGACGACTTAGATGGATCAGTGATCATCTTTGACGTCATCTGAAAAAGTATACCTGGTTGAGCTGAATCTTATGTTATTCTCCTTTGTGGAATGTGTTGAACTATCCTATGTGGATTTACTGTTTACTCTCCTTTGTGGATTTGAGTCTTGCTTTCCTGCGTGGATTGAGTTGTTCTTGAGCTCGTGAGCAGAGCTAGAATTGGGGACTTAGGTATATGTATGGGCATATACCTAAGTCGAGTCAGATGTTACTTCGTGATTGCACCTTCCTTTTGTGCTTTATCCTTTGTGGATTTCGGGAGACCTTCGGGGGTCTCGGGGTCCTTACTGAGTAGCTTATACTCACCCCTGCACGGGCTATGCCCGCACCTTGTTGTGTTGGATGCAGACGACGAACAGCGCTGATCACGGTTGGGGCGTGGAGCAGGACGGTACCTGGAGGTGGACCACTGGGCGGACGTGCTCGGAGCGGACGTGGGACCCGAGGAGCCTGGAGGCTATCTGTACCCACCCTTCAGGTGGGATTGCCAGTGGACGACACGAGGCCGCCGACTTTTCTTCAGTTGCTATTCTTTAACTTTTTCAGTTGTACTTTCGTTTGGGCTTGTATTCCGGCCCCCTTTTACTTTTCTGCACTTGTAGTTACTTTCCGCTTGCTGAATCTGTGGTGGTTGTTACTTATAAAGGCAATGCCTTCCCTGTTTACCGGGATTTTACGCCTTGGTGCTAGTCGCCAGCCCCTGGCCTATGGAAGGCGGGCTTGGGGTAGTCATGGCACGGGCCCCGAGGTCGGGTCGTGACATCCTCCCCAGCATCTTCATCGTGAAATCAACTCTCCACCTTCGCATGGCTATTTGGCTAGGCTTTCCCGTGCATGCCCAGGCTTGTCCCGATGGTATGAGCCAAAATCTCTCATTCTTGCAATCCATTTAGCTTATATTATGGTGAAAGCTTATTTCTCCTCCTCCTTATGAAGCTTTTTCCTTATAGGTTGTCTGGTTTGCATCTATACTTAAGGTGGCCTAAAGGCCTTACTGACCCGAAGGCCTGGGTGGCCCAAAGGCCTTAATGGACTCAGTGACCAAATTGGTGGCCCAAAGGCCCAAACGGGGGAATATTCTTGTCTACTACAGTGCCAAACATTACTTTCTACAGTTCCTGCTATAGTAACTGCTACATTTCGTCACAATTCTTGCTACAGTTCCTGCTACAACACCTACTACAGCACCTGTTACAGTAACTTGGAAATTAGCTACCTCCTGGATTTGATCTCGGGTCTCCTAGATGCACTTAAGGAGTCCTCACCAACTGGGATGAGGCTCATGTACAAATGATTATCTCTTATTTTATTACATTGCCTCATATCCCCTGAGTTTTTAGTAAGAACTATAAACTATCCCCCATGGTTAATAAACTCATACATGTGATTAATTCAAGACCTTACTCTAATCCTTATTGATTATTTTTCAAACATTGTTATTATTTATTTTTATTATTAATAATAATAATTACATGGTCTCATAAGAAACACAAATATCCCGGTTTAGTAATTTGCATTCCACTAAGTCTTTTTTTCTCAGAACACTTATATTTGATGGATTTGGGCGATGATTTATGCTAATTATTGTTAAAAAAATTATAATTATTATTATTAATTAATATTAACTTATATTATCATTTAACTATCATATGATTAAATTACCGATATTATGATCTATAAAGGACCCAAATTAAGTTCTATTATGTCTGGGACATCAAAATGAGTTTGATGGAATTTTAGGAGTCAATAATGGACCCCACATGCTCTATAAAATGATCTAATAAAACCATTCTAATAGGGGTCTCATGTGGTAGTCCCAAATATATAAAACACATATTCCTTACATGTAATATGTATATTTGATTTTGTATATATGATATGTCGATCAAATGGACATCCTTCCCCACATTTCATTCATGCAGTTCGTCGACCATGTCTCTCCCTAGCCATCCAATCTGACTAGTCAGACAATTATGTTATATAAACTTTTTACACTACATATTCAGCATTTTCCCTCATCCAAAACCATCTGATCTAATGATAATATATCTAATATTAATGCGTTCATATCAAATTATTATTATTTTCTTGAGTTATGTGGCCTTATCTATCATTGTCTGATCATGTAGATCAAATAGATATTGGAATGAATAGGGATACACCACCTCTGTCAAAATATTTGGATACATAGTGTTGTATCCGTCATTTTGTTGAAGATCAAACAATCCACTTCACTTAGGTTATCCTCTACCACAATTCTCACTGCCATCCACTATCCATGGTGGCTGACCATCATTGATCATTTCCAAATTCCACTAAAATTTAAGGGGGGTAGATCCTAAACCACCGATTCTATATCTAGGCTCTCTTTCTCAAAAATTGGCCTCTAGGTGTCCCAAATCATAGAGATAATGTGAAGAATAGAGAATTTTTCTCTCTAAGATTTATCATAATCTATAAATATGATTTGAATGATTCCAATGGAAGTTAATTTTTCTCCTCAAGGTATTTCCAACATTGTATAATAGTCTTGGTGAAATGATCAAATGAAAAATTTATAAATAGTTTTTTGATTTTATTATTAAAACTTTTTTCTATCATTTCTTGGAAATCATTTGTTGTATTTTTATGAATCCAAGGGTTTGGTATTTAGCCTGAAGTGGGGAACAATATACTAAAATTTCATAAATACATATAGGTTTAATCATAAAATAAGTAGATATAATTTTGAGAATAAAAATGGGAATCATATTAAATAACTATACATGTTCTCCATGATTTGATGATCCTCCAACTAAGCTCCCCTGATTCTAGTGTAACAACGTAGATTTTTCAGATATAAAAAAACCTCTATATTATATTTATGATATGAATTTTAATAATTCATATATTAAATTAAGAATTATTATTTTTAAACCTATCACCTTATAAAGAATATATTATATATAACTGTAAATAATAATTATGAATAGAAGTATGATCACTCTTAGAAAAAAGTAGTTTTTATAAAATATAAATTGTTTTTCATGTATTGTGTGATTTTATTTAGATGTTAAATTTCAATAGTTTTGAATCTAAATATGATAAAATTTATTTAATTTTTGAAATAATAACATTGAAATTAACTTATTGTGAATTTCTAGGGTTTTTATGAAAAGGTTGATTTTTTATTGAATATTAAGAAAAATAGTTTCTCTGAATACCATATTTTTTATATCATCATGATATCAATATGAATTAAAATTTTACGAAACATTTTTCACAACATTAAAATAAAAATATTACGAATAAACAAATTTTTATGTATATTTATGAATTTTTAAATTATAAAACATTATAAATTTAAAAACTCTTACCTAATGCTTAAAAAATCTAAGAAAATTAAAAATGATTATCTTAAATATTTTATAATGACATTATGGGACTGAAAAATATTATTAAATTTTTATATGATAATAATTATTAATAATAAATTATATTTATGTTATTATTTTATTTTAAAATTCGATAATAGTATATTTATCTAAAACCCTTATGCAGCATCGACACGATTCTTATGTTAGTAGAGTAAAAGTTAAAGTAAATGGTTAAGGTGGTATGATTTAGATGAATTATGTTATTTTATTAGTTTTAAGGATAAAAATTAAAGGTAAAAACTATTTATATTTTTAATTTTTAATTTCATGGTTATCTGGATAATTATAATTTAAAATTACTTGAATGACACTAAAAATGACATTAAATGAAATTTAATGTTAAAAATGATTTATAAATTAATAAAAAACATATAGTCTTATAAATATTCAATTTATGTGTGGTTATTTTCTAACATATAGTCTATTTTAATTTTATGAGTCACTTTCCTATTAAAATTACATTTTTGACCCTTAAAGACTAAATATATGTGAAAATTTCATTAAATTCTTCAAAAAGGAGACTCATTTTAGAATTTTTCAAATACATATAAATTTTGTTCTTATCTATATATTATTCAAAAATATCTCTATAAAATTTACATTACACAACCATGATGCTCTAGTCTATCCAAAATCTCCTCTGGTGAAAGATTTCAGCTGAATCTGAAGGAGGTAACTCAAAGATCAAGGTAAGGGTTTCCAAGCATGTTTCTTCCTTATTAATTATGATTTATGCATTTTCTTTAAAAACTATTAAAAATTCACTTATTTTTATTACATTATTATATTATATTTTTACTGTAATACTTTTGATCCATCCATGATGACATTTCACTCATTTTCTCTCACCAAACTATTTTTCATAAGTCATTACTTTGTCAAAATAGAGGTTTTTCAAAAAACAATGTCTTTTCATTTTAATTTTACTCTTACACTTTTAAATAACATAATTAATCATAAAAATTTTCTCTAAAATGGTAACTTAATTATAATATGATTAATTTAAAACACAAATATTTATTAGGTTTCCCCTCCTTTAAACTCTTTTGAAAAATATCACTCACAATGGGGGTTTTACACTTCTTAAGAAAAAAATGATGTTTTATTAAACATGAATATTTTAAGGATAATATTAAAAATTGATTTTATTATTAAATATATCATTAATAATAAATTAATTTCATGATTAAAATTCTCTAATGATAAAATATCTACTATAATAATGAAATCAAAAGTAAGCAGTCATAGTAATTTTTCACCATAAAGAACTGGCTTATCAAGGAGGATTCTAAAAATAGTGACTACTTAAAAACAAATTAAACTCTTTTTCATCTGTTATGAGATGAAAATAAATACCTTTACACTTATATAGATTATGGAACCATTGAAAAGTAACCTTTTAACATTACCTCCTCATCAATGTAGTTGTTTTGGAACCATGAATAGAATAACATAAAAACAGTTGATGCAAATGATATTAATTTTATAAATGAATAAAGAATTATAAAAATGGATTATAAGATATTGAATAAATATGGAAAATATTTTTAATAAAGTAATTAATGATTTTTTATTGACTATTAAGTAGGTTAGAGGTGCTTCTAAAGAATGAATGGACTCGAGTAAAGGGTTTTTATGGATTCAATATCCTTTTCTTGAGTAATAATATTTATTTATTAACTATGTTTATATGATTGATATATTATTACATTATCTTTATAAAATTGTATTTTTCTATTTTTATCTGAGTAAATTACATTTTCATGGAATGATCTTTTTATTTGATTAATTTATTTTTACGTAAATTATGACATTATAAGAATAGTTCCTCTCCATTTAATTGCCTATTTTTCTCCTCCATATCCATGTTTGAGCTTACTACAAATGTTTTATTTTATTATTTTGAAATATAGATATGACATAACTTTTAATCCATTTCTAATTCACATTTTTTCTATTAAAACGATTTTTTAAATTTATTCTTTCAATTTTAGTTTCCTTAAAACTGTTTAATAAGCCTAAAATGTATGACTTGAAACTTATATTTATTTTTTACCTTCCACTCCAAATTCTTACAATTTAACTTTATTTATTTTAAATTTTATAATATTAGGAATTCTTTTGAAATTATGGTTTTCAGAGTCTTCTTTCACCCCTTGAAATGTATTTTGAAAGTTACATATAACAAATTTTTTAAAATAAATCTATATAAGTATTAAGAAAATTTTATTTATGATCTCATTTCCATTTTAATCTATATATTCAAATGATCTATATCCTATATATTTTTGCTTCATGGATCACCTTATAAATTCTCATATGATATACTCTTTTTAGGTTATTGAATTTTTAGTATCAATTGATCCAATTCTTAACATCATCTTATGTGATATTATATGAAGTTGTTATATATCCCATTTTATTTCAATAGATTACAATTATAAGATATATGATTAAATTATTATGGAATATATATGTATAGTTTATCATTATTTAATGGGTGGGTCTGATATATCCCTCTAATTCATTGAGTAATTCTTAATGACACATGGGATCACTATACATGGGACAAATTAAGTAAGCCTCATCCATATTTTTATGTGTGAAAATGATGTTATCTTTTTCACAATTTATACGATGGTAATTTTTATGTGTATGTTATGCATGATAACGGGGCTATATTTATTAAAAATTTATAAAAGAGCTTTGAAAACAATGTTATGATGTCATGGAAGTGATCCTGGGCCTATGTTTATAGAGAAATGTCTTATGTTTTTGAAATACTAGAAGTTCTCATATCTTTACCATGCTATTATGATATTTTAATATTATATCATGTTTTTATACGAAGTCTTATGATGATTTTATTCTCATTTTGATTCTATTATTAATAACTCTCATGACATGTTAGCCCATGTTATACTATTACACCCTTACTAGGCTTTATGGATCACCCATTATTTTATGTATATCCCCATGATATCCCTTGAAATAGTAAGATAATGTTAATCTCTAATATAAATTATAAAGATGGTAATAAATTACTATGTAATTATTTATGAGGTGTGTTTTTATGTTCCTAGTTCTCCAAAGACATTTAACCTCTATATTTTTGGAAGTTTAGTATGGATATTGATGCTAAAAAGAACGTAATAATGTGTCTATGATTTATGGAATATTATATCAGCAACCCTTTTATGTTTTCCTCCTCAATCCCTAGATACCCCCCTCTATTTCCACTTCATATATCATAATTAAGGTAGGGGATAGGTTGAGATAAAATAAAATAAAAATAAATGAATTATTAAATAAATAATGACTCATTGAAAAACACTTCCTCGCCATTGTTCACAACTGTGACCTCACCCAAAAATTACAAAACATCCTATATTAAAGTAAACACCCCATTCATAACACAATGATGTAGTTCATTTTCTAATATAACACCCCAATCAAGGTGAATTTGCCATTTTTTCATTTTAATTCAAAATTGATATTTTAATCGAAAATCACTCATGTGGGCCAGTCAAAGCCACTAAGGCTCACATCTAATTCAAAAAGATCTAATCAACCCAAAAACACTAAAACAAGCTTTGGTATGTTATAGTTTATGTGAGGAGGGATGGTTGACAAAATTTATAGGACTAATTTAATGGTGTGTTATAAATTATTGAATATATTTGAAAAGGAAAATAATTCATCATATTTATGTCATAGGTGGTTGTATCCAATGAATTGATTACCATTGAATGGAATGAAAAGACTTGAAATATGCATCCATTTTTTAGAGGTGTTTCAAATATTAAACCTAATACTTTTTATCCAGAGAGTACCACTAGTGAAAGAAAGATTAAAATTTATGATCATATAGAAGTGTTAATAGTTTCATATAGTGATAGTGATATTATATTCTTAGGTAATATTGAGAAAGTAGAGTAATTAACCCCTTTAGGTGATCTAGATCATGTTGTGATTACTATTTCATGGGTGACAAATATTATTGGTTTAGATATTATTTGGAAATATAATGTAGATTAAAATATGATGGAATTTTGTTTTTATATATTTTTGAATGCTAATTTTTCATCTTTCTATAAAAAATAAAAATAGATGATGTCATATTTTTTTAAATGGGTTAACAATTAGTGTGATTTTTATTGGTTTTAATTAAAATTTATATCACTGTATGATAAATTGGTATTTGATGGGATAAATGAGAAGATCAATATGGTTCAACCCATATAAGTTTTTTAATTAAATATTTAGATATATTTTTATATCATATGAATATTGACCTATGGTTTTTTATAATAAAACAAAGAAAAGTATATTTAATATATATATATATATATCTTGTTTCCTTTTATGGGTCCTTGTGTGATTTTATAAATGGGTTCCCACAATATTCTAGAGAATAATGACTTCAAGAGTGTAGTGGGTGTAGAACAATGTGGTGACTTATAAATTATTATATTATGGTGAATTATTTTTTAAACATTCCAAATTGTGTTTTCATAATAAAAAACATCGGTAAAAATACATAAAAGGGAAGTCATTGAAATTTTGTTTCAACAAAAATGTTTTATAGTGACCCTAGATTTTTATGTATGATTAAAAGTAAATTTTTTACAATTGAACATTTTTCATGGATGATTTTATTTGATTTTGAAAAATTTATAAATTAATTTTTCATTTTTAGGTGAAGGATGGAATGTTGTAGTTTCAATTTTTTAGTATACACTTATAGATACCATGTAGCAACCATAGGGTTCCCAATGACCCTCTATGGTGGAAGGAAAAGCCACAAAATGTTCATCAGCATGATGATGGTTCACTAGGTACTTTATATTATCCACCTGGTATGTCATAGTCAATGTAGATAAATTAATTGGTTGAAATTTTAGTAATTCTTTCAAAATCCATTTTAAATACCCCTTTCCCTATTCTCGTGTTATATATATAACCTAATCCCATTTTCCCTAAGTATTATTCCACTCCAAGAGCTCTAAAAATCATATATGGTGTTAAAATCAAATATTGTTAGTTTCATTGGTCCTCTCTCGGTAAGGTTAGTCTCCCACATCTCTCAATATACAGTATATATCACTATTTGTATATATTTAATTCTAGATCCCTAAGATATTGTTTTTGTTAAATTTTTTAATATCAAGAAATCAAGGACAAATAAACTCAGAATATTGGATGAGTGTAGTTCTACTAGATTTACGTACACAGTCCCTAGAATTATATGTTCATTTATATATGTTTTATGTTTCATTTAATATGTGAATATGGATAAGTAGGTATAATGGACCTGAATGGGAACTAAGAGGTTTCATATTTGTGTGAGGAATTAGAAAGGACCTATTAGGGATGTGTTGGGAATTATTAATGTGTTACTTTTAATTTTGAATCACTCGGTGAATATACTAATATTTAGAGCCTTGAATAAAACAAAAACAATGGAACCCATAAAGGGGATCTTATTATGAGTTATGATATATGATATTCCATTTAGTGTAATAATATATTCAATGAATTAATAAATGGGATCACTTGATCTTTATTATATGAAAGAGGTAATTAGTGGACTAGGGGCCTAATATTCATATAAGAGATGGAATTGAGTATTTTGGTTCATACCAATGGTGGTCAGGTTAGGTGTAGGGTATATTTAGATGTGTGATTCATTAAGTGTGAAAAAATATCAAAGAGTTATTTTGTAAAAGTTATTTAAGGATATGTTTGTTTGTATTGTTTTTTTTTCCTATATTATGTTTGATGTGATAGATCATTCTCTACATATGGGATGAATACATATATATTGAGCCCATTCTGTAAGGAAAAAGTCCTTGGGTTTGGATGTTAATTTGTGGACCTATAATTAGATAGACTCACTGAGAGTTTGATACATGGATTCCAACACACTATTCATCATATGGTCGATATAAGCATATTGACCCACTATTATAAGGATCGTTATTGTCTCTAGACTGGAGCCTAGCATGATTGATGCATGAGTATATCCATGTATTTAGATTTGTACATGTCATATCATCCATAGGTAGACCAATTATTGATATTGTGGACCATCCACATGTAGATGGTGACCCCTTGATCTTTGTGATAAAAAATTTGGAGTGAATATCCAAACACTCCAATATTGGATAAAATAGGAAATTTCGATCATCGGGGTGCCTTTTTAATCACTTGATGATATGACTTGGTGATGTAAATTAATTTTTACTAATTTAATTTCATATTACACATGTAATCACCAATATTTATAGATTATCTTATTGTATTTTTGATGGTGTACTGCAGTGATTTTTTACTTAAAACCAATATATAATCCTTTTTGTATGTACAGACTTCATATTTCATGATAAAAGTAAGGTAAAGGCCCTAATAAAGGTTATTTAAGATGGAGTATCTTGATAGGGATCTATATGAGATTATTTATCTACCCCTATGATAATTTTGAATGTTTTTATTGATTTATTTTAATATTTTACTTATTCCATGAATATGATCATCCCACTTGGAAATATTTATTCTTATGTATGGAATTTTTAACATTATATGGGTTTTATTTTATTATTATGTCATGGTATGAGACTTTTATGAATGTAATTTAATTTTAAATACATTATAAATTGTTTATATATATATTTTTTAAATGGTTTTTTTGTATTATATTATATAAAGTTATCAAATTGTGGGTGTAGTCTCTCCAACTGATGTTTTAGACCCCCAATTTGAGTTGTTAGCATCTATCATACACATAGGAACACTTGAAGTCATGTTTAACTCTAGGCCATGATAGAAACCAGTTTTGGGCTATGAAATTTAAAAAAAGATATCATATCCCTTGTTTTGGTGGTTTATTTTTTTGGGATTGGTATATAGATATATGTTGGATAGATTTTCTGATGGATATTGTATACGTACCTAGAAATCACCAATACAGTAGAAATACAAGTTATAAAGGCTGTAGAATATATTTTTATTAGTTTTTTTATTGAAATTTAGTTACTATTGATAAATTATTGTGTTATTACTTTTTATATACTCTTAAGATTGTTTGTAAAGAGGGTATGTGTACATGTGTCTTACCTTCCACATAGGTTCATATGAATTAATTGTTTAATAAAGTTTGGACTGAAGCCTCTTTTTTATTAAAAAAGTACCTTTTTTCTATCAATGTAGAGGGAAACCCATTACATGGACCATGGTCCTAGAGGCACCAGGGACCAAGGAACATGGCCTAGAAGTCCCAACAAATGGCCCTTAAATCCCATGATACATGCCCAAAGGCCCATAGCTCGAAGGTTTGAGATCCATCTCATGGGGCCTATGATAAAGATCGGCCTTCACTATACTACTACATCATTTTCCCCCCTCCCATCATCACCACCCGTAGTCAACACCACTACCGCCTAAATCATCCATCATCATTGTCCCATAGGCTGCTTAAAGATTCTATATTTTGATCGGCATCCACCATTGTGGAATCCTAAGTCAATTGTCTCCAGAAAGATGACTATGCATTGGCTTCTTGATTCTTCACCTTACTAAATATTATTCTCACTAATGTTCCCTATGGTAACCATATACCACACTCAAATATCACTAGAAATGGAGACTAGTAGGAATAAAACCCTACTTGTTAAATTCAAAATTATGGGTGGTTCACATGACTCATTAGTGATACGTAAATGGATTTAAAATATTGGTGATTTTTTATCACTTTTATATAATACTATTATAATATTCATATTTTTTTGAACTATACCTCAATATTATGTTATATAGGCATAGATATTCCCCAATTGGGATAATTTCCCTATAACATGTGAGTGGAATTAGATATATTTATATTATAAATAAAATCATAGTTTTTGTTATTGAAATAGTATATCCTAGTCTATTGGATAATATTAGGACAAGTATTTAAGACCTGTAATATAATAAGTCAAACCTCTATAAAAATGTTATTTAGATGCACCAATATAGGTTATTGTAGTAGTGTGGACCACATTGATACATGGATAGTGCATTATTATGAAACACCATACAGATCTTAGTTCTATAGAAACATGGGGTTCCATAGAACCATGTTTCTCAATGAGCTCATTTTCAAGATAAAGTTTTGGACTATGTTTTCACACCATATAACTATGATTCAATAAATTGTGAAATTGTTTCTATATCTATATGGGAATAATGATTATTCCTAACACACGTGAATTTTTGTGGTCATTTTTCTTACTTTTTCTAAGTTTTTTCTCATTGTATGAATCATCCATTATTTAATATACTATGTCTCACTATAATTTACATGTAAGATTCATTTTGAATTTATATGATGTATGGTCGATCAGTAAATCCTGTGAGATTATCTTAGTCTAGATGTAATCCATGTAGAATGGGTAGAGGGTGTTAGCATAATAGTAGGACGTTCCTTTTATTACAACTTAAAATAAACTAAAATATTAATAATTGTGATGCAATTAATCAAAGTAGTTTTTCGGAATTTCATAGACATTCTTCTACTACATCATCCAATATAGATTAATATTATGGGGGTAAGAATGCTCCCCCTATGACAGCTCAGGGACCTCGTTTTGATGAAATTATCTTAGATATTTTTTCAGAGTGATCTAGACTATGGGGTGAGAGATACTTATGGGTGATGAATTCTTAGGGGTGAGGACACAATAATAGATCCCACCAAAGATTTATAGATGTTACATCCAACTTTTTTCTAGGGTAATAGAGGGATACATGGTATAGAGGATGACATCGAGCAGATCCAAATTATGTTTGAGAAGATAAATACCCTAAAAAAAGAGGTTAAATATGGCTATGTTTGTTTTATGAGGTCCAAATAAGAATTATTGGGATGTCATGGTTTATGCTAGGTGGCATAGGGGTTGTCCTTGGAGGACTTTTAGGGACACTTTTTTAGATAAATTATTCCCAATATGTTGAGGATGGATCAATCATGTAAGTTTATAGAGCTATATATAGGATATATTTCCACAATGGATTCTTTTATTTTCTTTAAAATGTATTGTAGTTTTTCTCTATTGTTATAAGGACATGTTACCATGATGGATTTAAATTTTGAGATAGGATTAAAGTGTAAATTCCATGGTTTGATTAGATTATTTACTTTGATGATCTTATTAAATTTCATAAACCAAACTCTCTTTATTTAGAATAAACTAGTATAGAATAAAGAATCAATATACTCAATAGCATTTAGAGGATCTGGTAGTAAAGACTAGAAGTAGGATGAGGTGGTTTAAAAAATATAACAGGGTGGTAGGAGATAGGGTGAAATGGTTAGTGGTTTTTCTCTTCCTCGTTGAGGAAATAATCCTTTAATGTGTCATCAATGTGTATGAAAAGGTCACATTAAACTAAAACGAATTAAAGTTCCAAATTATAATCTCACACGTGGATATGTGGGGCACCTTTAGTGATATTTAAATATTGATTCATAGCTCATTATTGGGTGAGACTTAGGATAGACACATACATTTTGATCTTTTTCAAGAGGACCTCCGCATTGTGGTATCCATGTATCATCTATTTGATCATGGAAAGGAGAATAATATGGTTTATTAGTATACATACAACATGAGGGTATGTAAAAATATAAGATTCATGTATCTAATTGGAAGACCATGGTATAGGTTCAATATTCTATTTTTACTATAAATAAAACACTAATTGATAATATTGAGGGTGCATCTACTGTATAAGGTTTAATATTGGTGATGTTAACATTGTTTATAGATTATTTTGACAAGGGTGTAATGTATTCTTTTATTTCAATATGAATTGTAATTAATTAGGGTTTTGAATTTAGGTTTCTAATGTGGGTTTAGACCATAAATATACCCTTTAAAATATAAAAAGAGGATATTTGAACGTATGTAGGATTTGTAATAGTGGTAAGAAATTATAAAAATATAAGATATTTACTTATTATATATATGGGTGGATTAAATGTTATTTTCAATAAGGATTCTTTAAATAACTTACAAACATGCGTTAACTACTATTAGAGGTGGGTATTGTTTACATTTATTATGGGTGATTCCTAAAATTATATTTGTGAATTGGATGTATAGGAAGGTCTTGCAGGATATGAAATTCAATAACTAGGCGTGATTTTATCTCATGTGGAGTGTATCATCCTTGGATCTATTTAGTATACATGGAATATTATTTTTTTCATTAGTTTTTAATCGATTTTTAGACGTTTTTTCTATGGACATCTGAGGATTACCACCTAGGAGAGAGTTCATGTTTAGGATATATCTAGTTTTGGGTGAAAAAAGCTATATTTACTCAATATTATTATATATGAGCAGTTCAGATAAGGGATTTTAAGGTATAAATTATGTAAATTTAGGTGAAGGGATATATCCAACATATAATTTCTCCTTGGGGTGCTCCGGTTTTATTTTTCAAGAAGGGAAATGGTATCTTGAGAATAAATGTGGATTACTGGAGGCTGGATCAAGAAATGATCAAGGACCAATACCCAATTCCACATATTGATGATCTATTTGACCAATTTATGGGATCCCAATGGTTCTCCAATATTGATATGCGATTATGATATCATCATATTCGGTTCAATGTTTCGGATGTACCACAAACAACTTTAAATAGTTAGTATGTTCTTTATGAATTTTTAGTGATACCTATTAGTCTGAAAAACATGCTAACAGAGTTTATTATCATGATAAATATGATTTTATATCCATACCTAGACTCATTGGTGGTTTTATACATTAACTATATCCAAGTATATTCCCAAACACTGTATGATCATGGAAAAAAATTGGAGTTATTATAGTGTACACTATAAATGAATCAAATTTATGATAATATTTAAAAGTGAAACTATTGGACATGGAAATATAAATTCATGGGCCATGTGATATTAGGGTATGGATTTTTTATAGAGCCTAATAATTTTTATGGAGTTACTTATTATGAGATACCAAATAATGTATTTGACATCAATATCTTCCTTTAACTCACTAGTTATTATCATGAATTCATTTGAGATTTATCTAGATTTGTATCACACACTAGTGCAGAAAACGTTTTTTACGTCACCATTTTTTACGTCGGTTATATAAAACCGACGTCATAATATGTAAAACGAGGTTTTTTACGTCGGTTATTTCTTAACCGACGTAAAAACCTGTGTTCGGTACACCTTTAACGTCGGTTATTTTTATAACCGACGTTATTAATCGCGCGGCTTCGTTTTTTACGTCAGTTATTTTTATAACCGACGTAAAAAACGCGGTTTTCGAAGGCCTTTTTACGTCGGTTATTGAATAACCGACATAACAAACGCGGTTTTTGAAGGCTTTTTTACGTCGGTTATAAAATAACCAACGTAAAAAAAGAATCCCCATATGTTTTTGACGTCGGTTATTTCATAACCGACGTAAAAAAATGCGGATTTTGAGCCCTTTATAACGTCGGTTATAAAATAACTGACGTAAAAAATGAATCGGAGGAAGGTTTTTACGTCGGTTATTGAAATAACCGACGTTATAAATGTTTTTAAAAAAATTATCACGTCGGTTATTGAATAACCGACGTGATAAATCATTTAAAAATTTACCCAGACCCGTGGATTGTCATTCGCGAGTTTACCTTCGACAGTCGTGACTCGTCTCTCTCGCGCGTAAACCCGAATCGGCTCGTCCATTTCGTTGGTTTAGATTCGTTTTGCGATCATCATTTCTCATATTTAATCTCCTCGGATCAATCATCTAAACTCGCAGCACTCAGGTAATCCTCCCACTCGTTCGTTTTTTTTCGCGGATAGTATATATATATGTGTTGTGATTTTTTTGTTGAAACTAGCTAAGATTCTTCGATTGAAAACCCTTTTAACTCGTTTTGGCACCATAATCTTATTTATCATCCCTAGATCTATTTGTTCGACTTGCAATATTGAGTAATTTTATGATTTCACTAATTTTTCATCGTTTTCTATAAATCCCCGAGAGGGTTGGGGCGTGTCCATTTGGATGGGTTGCCCTTTTACAGTTGTTACTTCTTTATTCACACACAACCATGGCATAGGTGCATGGATTTGGGGTCGGGGGGTGTCCAGGGGGGTTTACAAGGGGGTGGGTGGGTGTGGGGGGCTGTCCAAGGGTGTGGGTGGGTGTTGGGGGGTGTCCAGGGGGGTGTCCAAGGGGGTAAAGGGTGGGGGTGGTGTTTAGGAGGGGTGGGGGGCTGTCCAGAGGGTTGGGGGGTGTCCAGGGGGGTGTCCAAGCAGGTCGGGGGTGGGGGGTTGTGTCCAAGAGGGGTGGGGGTGCTTTCTAGAGGGGTCGGGGGCTGTCCAGAGGGGTCAGGGGGTGTCCAGGGTGGTGTCCAAGGGGATGGGTGGGTGTGGGGGGCTGTCCAAGGGGGTGGCGGCCTGTCCAGAGGGGTCGGTGGGGTGTCCAGGGCGGTGTCCAAGGGGGTGGATGGGTGTGGGGGGCTGTCCAAGTGGGTGGCGGCCTCTCCAGAGGGTATTTGGGGTTGTCCGGGTGGGTGGGGGGGCTGTCCAGAGGGTTGGGGGATGTCCAGGGGGTGTCCAAGGGGGTAGGGGGTGGGGGGTGGTGTCCAGGAGGGGCGGGGGGCTGTCCAGAGGGGTCGGGGGGTGTCCAGGGGGGTTTACAAGGGGGTGGGTGGGTGTGGGGGGCTGTCCAAGGGTGTGGGTGGGTGTTGGGGGGTGTCCAGGGGGGTGTCCAAGGGGGTAGGTGGTGGGTGGTGGTGTTTAGGAGGGGTGGGGGCTGTCCAGAGGGTTGGGGGTGTCCAGGGGGGTGTCCAAGCAGGTCGGGGGTGGGGGGTTGTGTCCAGGAGGGGTGGGGGTGCTTTCTAGAGGGGTCGGGGGCTGTCCAGAGGGGTCGGGGGGTGTCCAGGGTGGTGTCCAAGGGGATGGGTGGGTGTGGGGGGCTGTCCAAGGGGGTGGCGGCCTGTCCAGAGGGGTCGGTGGGGTGTCCAGGGGGGTGTCCAAGGGGGTGGATGGGTGTGGGGGGCTGTCCAAGGGGGTGGATGGGTGTGGGGGGCTGTCCAAGTGGGTGGCGGCCTCTCCAGAGGGTATTTGGGGTTGTCCGGGTGGGTGGGGGGGCTGCCTAGAGGGTTGGGGGATTTCTAGGGGGGTGTCCAAGGGGGTAGGGGGTGGGGGTGGTGTCCAGGAGGGGTGGGGGCTCTCCAGAGGGGTCGGGGGGTGTCCAGGGGGGTTTACAAGGGGGTGGGTGGGTGTGGGGGGCTGTCCAAGGGTGTGGGTGGGCGTTGGGGGTGTCCAGGGGGGTGTCCAAGGGGGTAGGGGGTGGGGGGTGGGCGTGGTGTTTAGGAGGGGTGGGGGGACTGTCCAGAGGGTTGGGGGGTGTCCAGGGGGGTGTCCAAGCAGGTCGGGGGTGGGGGGTTGTGTCCAGGAGGAGTGGGGGGCTGTCCAGAGGGGTCGGGGGGTGTCCAGGGGGGTTTACACATCGATTTGTTTTATATTTCAAAATTGTTATATTCAAATTATGATTTTTTCATATAAACATATATTTGTCTTATCTAAAAAATATATATATTTTTGCTATTTGTTATAGGTAATAATGAGTCGAAGTTGGATTACGGCACATCGAATGAGCAATGAATATGAGAAAGGTGTTGATGCCTTTTTGGAATTTGCTAAACGAAATGTTCCAAGTAGTGACATTTTTTTCTGTCCATGCCTGAAATGTCTGAATATGAAGAAGTTGAAAAGTAGAGAGATAAAAGATCATCTGATTTGTCATGGTTTCAATCCGAGTTACAACCCTTGGATTTGGCATGGCGAAACTGGACAGAATGTCACTGATGATAATGAATCGCAAGATGGTAACTCCGATGGAATTGAAGAAATGATTCGCGATATTGTAGCAGAACAAATTGAGATAGAACCGACAGTTGCACGTCTATATGGTGATGCCGAAAAACCATTATATCCTGGTTGTACAGATTTTACGGTTTTGTCGGCGGTGTTAAGATTGGTTAACCTGAAGGCGAAACATGGATGGAGTGACAGAAGTTTTACAGAGCTGCTACAATTGATGAAAGACATTCTTCCAAAAGATAACGATCTTCCAGATTCACATTATAAGGCCAAAAAAATATTATGCCCGATGGGATTGGGATACAGGAAAATACATGCCTGTCCGAATGACTGCATTATATATAGGAAGGAATATGAATTTCTGAAAGAGTGTCCTAAATGTGGGACATCACGGTATAAGGTGAAAGAAAAATCACAAGCTGATGTAGAGATTACAAAGCTCCCTTCAAAGGTATTTTGGTATCTTTCTATAATTCCTCGTTTCAAACATTTATTTGCTAATTCACATGATGCAAAAAGGTTAAGATGGCATGCTGATGAGCGGGTATGTGATGGAAAAATACGTCATCCAGCTGATTGTCCACAATGGAAGAAAATTGATGCCCAGTACCCTACATTTGGAAATGAAATTAGAAATCTGAGACTAGGCTTGTGCACAGATGGAATGAATCCATACCGAACCCTCAGTAGCACACATAGTTCATGTCCTGTTTTATTGGTAATTTACAACCTCTCTCCTGAAGTTTGTATGAAGCGCAAATATGTCATGTTGAGTATCATGATCTCTGGTCCAAAGCAAACCGGCAATGATATTGATGTATACTTGTCACCGCTGATTGATGATTTGAAACTGTTATGGGCTGATGGTATTAGGGTGTATGATTCTTATAAAATGGAATATTTTCAACTGCATGCAGTGCTTCTATTCACTATAAATGACTTCCCAGCATATGGAAATTTTTCTGGATACAGTGTTAAAGTGCATAAAGCATGTCCAATTTGCGAACAACAGACGTCATATTGTCAATTGCATCATGGGAGGAAAACAGTGTACATGGGTCATCGAAAGTTTTTGCCTATGGATCACCCTTATAGAAGACTAAAAAAGGCATTCAATGGCTAACAAGAATTTTATACTGCTCCTCAACCTTTATCCCCAGAATTGTATTTTGAGAGGGTGAAAAACCTTGATGTGACATTGGGAAAGACACAGAAATCTGGTAATGATAGAAATATTTGGAAGAAAAGGTCAATATTTTTTGAGCTACCATATTGGAGGTATCATGAAGTCAAACATAATATTGATGTCATGCACGTGGAGAAGAATATCTGTGATTCTTTGATCGGAACATTGCTAGATATTAAAGGAAAGACAAAAGATGGGTTGAATGCAAGGTTAGACCTACTGTCAATGGGAATACGTTTGGAGTTAGCTCCCACTCCTAAAGGAAGACGAACATTTCTTCCCCAGGCTTGTCATACATTATCGAAGAGGGAGAAAAGTAGCTTCTGTCAGTGTCTTCATGATATCAAAGTGCCTCAAGGTTATTCTTCAAATGTAAAAAATTTTGTCTCATTGAAAGACTTGAAGTTGATAGGTATGAAATCACATGATTGTCATGTCATGATGTAACAAATTCTACCAGTTGCACTACGTGGAATATTGCCCATCCGTGTCAGAAAGACTATAATGAGGTTGTGTTATTTTTTCAATTCAATTTGCAACAAGGTGATTGATGTGAATGCTTTGAACATTTTGGAAAAGGATGCAATTTTTATACTTTGTCATTTGGAAATGTATTTTCCTCCAACTTTTTTTGATATGATGGTGCATTTACTGATTCATCTGGTTCGAGAAATAAGGCTTTGTGGACCTTATATCTTCGTTGGATGTATCCTTTTGAAAGGTATATGAAAATATTAAAGGGATATGTTAAAAATCCATATTGACCTGAAGCCTCCATTATTCAAAAGTATATTTCTGAGGAGGTAGCAGAGTTTTGTACGAGCTACTTGGCTACGGCGCAACACATAGGTTTGCCTCCATCTCGCCATGAACGGGTTAATAATGAGGGAAAGGGGATTCGTGGCTTGAAAGTCAAATCACTGTCAGCTGAACATATGAAGAAGTTAGAATCATACATCTTGAATAACATAGCTGATGTTCAACCGTATATCACATTGCATATTAATGAGTTGAAACAATTTCATCCAAAGAAGAAAGAAATGTGGATTTTGAATGAGCACAACAAAACTTTTTTGCCATGGTTTAAAAAGACCTTGCTTGGTAGATCAGATGTATCAGAGACATTAAAATGGATAGTGGGTGGTCCATCTTTAAATGTGATAACATGGTCCGCTTATGACATTAATGGCTATACATTTCATACGAAAGCTCAGGACAACAGAAGTGCAGTTCAAAATAGTGGTGTATTGGTGTTTGCAGAAGCAATGCATTTTTCGAGTGCTAAGGACAGAAACCCAATTTCGGCATCAAGTGCATATTATGGAGTGATTGAAGACATATGGGAGGCTGATTACTTTAAAATTAAAGTTCCCGTTTTTAACTGTAAATGGTTTATCAGTAACAACAGTGTCAGACACGATGAATTTGGAATGACACTTGTTAATCTGAATAGATTGGAAGACACAGCTGATTCTTTTATAATGGAAACACATGCCAAACAAATTTTCTATGTAGTAGATCAATCAGATATGCAGTGGGCTGTTGTTTTACAAGGGAAAAACCAATATGTTGGTGAGGATGAATTTGATGAAGATGCTGATTTATGTGAGATCCCTACTTCCATGGAAAGATTAACAGAACATAATGATGAGTATGTTGAAGACATGGTTTGTGCCATAAGGAACGATCACGACGAAGGAATTTGGGAAAACAATCCAACTGTACATTCCTAAAATTACAGGTAACACAAGTTTATTTCTTGTTTACATTTAGTTTTTTCATATAATGTTAGATACTGTAAATTTTTTACTTATTAAAACATGTATCAAACCAAAACGATAAAACAATAAAAACCGTAAAGAGAAGTCCTGGGAGCACCGGCTGGCCGGTGGTGGATCACCGGTTGGCCGGTGGTCCAGAACAAAGCTCTGTCTGGTCCACCGGCCGGCCGGTGCTGAGCCAGCGGCCGGCCGGTGGTCCAGACAGAGAGCCTTCCTCTCTGTCTGAACCACCGGCCGGCCGCTGGCTCACCATCGGTCGGCCGGTGGACCAGACAGATCCTTCCTCTCTGTCTGGATCCCCAGCGGCCGGCCGGTGTTGAGCCAGCGGCCGGCCGGTGGTTCAGACAGAGAGGAAGGCTCTCTGTCTGGTCCACCGGCCGGCCGCTGGACCAGACAGAGAGCCTTCCTCTCTGTCTGGATCACCGGCGGTCGGCCGGTGATGAGCCAGCGGCCGGCCGGTGGTCCAGACAAAGGAAGGCTGTTTGGTCCACCGGCCGGCCGGTGGTGAGCCAGCGGCCGGCCGGTGGCACCAGGCAGTGGGCAAGTCTACTACCTGGGTCCTCCGGCTGGCCGGTGTGCTCACACCGGCTGACCGATGGACTCAGTGAGTCCACTTTTCAGCTTTCTTGGGCCAACTCCTTGGCAACCTTTTGCCTGTGTTTACCATGTTTATCATTGTTTAACATGCTTACCATATTACCAATGTTTACTATTATGTAATTTAGTACACTTTTCTATTTGTGAACTAATGTTTGTTTTTTTGATTTAAAGGAAAATGACAGATCAATCAGTTGATCAGCCACATGATTCTGGAGATGAGCATATTGGTCATACATCTGGGGAGGAACATTCACATGCTCCTATTACGAAAAAGAGTTCAAAGGTTGGTAAGCGTGGGTGCACACGTTTACCAAAATTATCACTTGCCCGTACGAAGGAGGAGAGGATAGTCGTGGAGTTTGATGATGATGATCTTCCTAGAGGTCCAAATGCTAAAGATTTTAAGGGTTTTGTAGCAACTCAGGCTAAGAGCAAAGTAAGCATTCTCTATGATGATTGGAGAAGTGTGGATAAGGCGATAATTTCTCAGCTGTGGGAGACCATTTTGGTAAGATCTTTTGCTATTGTTTGAATGTTCTTTAAATGTTTCTAGTATATATAATATTTTTAACCTCTTTTTTATCAGATGACATTTGATATTCCTGACACTGGAGGAGTCAGGAAGAAATGCTTATCATTGGCTGCTAGGAGATGGAGGGATTTCAAATCAACCCTCTCATCTGATTTCATTTATGGTCATAGGAGTCATGAGAATCCATGTCGTATATATCCTTTTATAGATGAAGACACATGGAGAGAATTTTTTGAAAGTAGAAGAAAAGAATCATTTTTGGTAAGGGCAATGTAAACTTTTATAAGCTTTCTTATATAAATGATCTTATTATTGTTTTGTTAATGATTACTTATTCTTAATTTACAGCAAACAAGGAAAGCTCATCAAGAGATCCAATCTAAAAATGTATACCCTCATAGTTTATCTCGGGGAGGGTATGCATTATTGGAAGAACAAATGATGGCAGAAAAATTTCAACAACTAAGAGCTGAGTCTTCAAGCTCTGGAGAGGTGGCCCCCCCATCCCCTCCATCTAGACATGAGAAATGGAAAAGAGCTCAGAAGGGAAAAAAAGGACAATATCTTTCGGAAGAATCGAGACTCGTAGTTGAGAGGATTGTAAGATATCTATTTTATTTATTTAAGTTTACTATTTTCGTCATATATTTCCAATCATTATAGAAATGTTCAATTAATTATTACAGGACTCTCTTGAGGAGCAGAGTTCACAGGGGACATTTACACCATCTGGGAGGGAAGATATTTTATATGTGGCATTGGGAAAGCCCGAACATCCTGGCCGTGTAAGAGGATATCCGGCAGGTGTATCGGTAAGAAAAGTGTTGCCACGTTCCTCAACTTCTAACGTTGAGGGAGTTTATAAAAAAAATAGAATCCTTGGAGGCTGAAGTCCATAATATTAATGCGACAATGGAGGACAAGATTAGAGCATCGGTGCAGTTAATGTTTGCAGACTTGCAAAGACAATTTCAGGGTGCAGCTCCCACTCCACCTCTCCCAGTAGCTCCCACTCCCCCACCTCAGCCTGCGGACCCCATTTTTGATCCTCCTCCTCCGCCGCAGCTACCTACTTATTGTGAGTTGTATGTTGATGATCCTCAATATCATATAGTTGCATATGGGATGGTATATTGTATAGGAGATACAGTTCATCATCAACAGTTAGAGGTAGAGAATCAGAGGGTCACTGTACATGATATTATAGATAGATCAGCTCGGATACCATTACCTACAGATGAGGTGACGACAGTTGGACATAGTATCGGCCATTTTTTACTTTGGCCATCCAGACTTCTTCGACTCATTACCATAGAGGTATGGATGTTATATCTTTTATTTTATATTTTTATTAATGTTTTATCATTTGAAAACTAATATATTTTTCAATTTATTTTTACAGGAATACTTCAAAGGTAAAGAAATACTGTATAGACAACAACAAAGACAGATAGCTATGACATCAGATGCAGATACTAGCAGTCTTGACAAATTGTCAAGATATTCAAATTTGTTGGCGGATCATTATGACTATACAATGGAAGCTCATGTCTGTGGACGTGAACTATGTGTGGGGATTATGAAAACTGATATCATGGAGTTTGTCACTAGAGATAAGTTGGGCATCAACGTGGTGCAAATTTTTATCATGTAAGTCTTAACACCTTTTCCTTGCGTTATATTTATTAAAAATGTATACTTATGTCTGCTTTGTATTAGGTATCTGTATAAAATTTGTGAGAGGAATGAGCTGACAGATGTATATGGATTCGTGGACCCACAATTGATTTCCCCTGAAGCATGTGCATTGGATGACGAACAAAGAATGCTTTATATTGCTGATAGATTTGAAAAGAATGTAATCACACAGTGTTGGATGATGCCTTTTTGTGAGAGGTATGAAACACATCCCTCTCAAAGAGTTAATTATCTTTTAACATAAAAAACCACTAACGTTAAATTTCCTTTTATCAGGGATCATTGGATGTTAGGGGTTTTTTTCCCTAGGGAGAAAACACTTTATTGGATATGCTCTCTCCATGATGATGTGCGAGAAAGTTTTAAGAATATATTGGAAACGTAAGTTTCAATTTCACAATAGTTTTATATATTATAATGAATTTTAAATTTACCCCATTCGTATTATTTTCTAACAGGGCATGGGTCCACTTTCGAAAAAGCGCAAAGAAAAGGAATTTCAAGATCAAATATGTACATGCGAAGGTAAATATCCATTTATAATTTGTACATTTTGATTTATTACATAAAAATAATATTTTGAATTTACACTCATTCAAACAGAAATGTCATGAGCAACAAGGCATCATCGAATGCGGATATTACATGTTAAGATTTATGTATGAAATAATAACAACCGGGACAGTTCTGAGTTTTGACCTGGTAAGATTTCCTCTTTCTCATAATATTTCAATTTGATTTATTCATTATACACGTTGACTACTATCCTTTTCCTTTGTAGCTTTTTTATGACCCTCAACCCTTTACTGCTGAAGATATCAAACACTTACAAGTGGAGTGGTCAAATTATTTTACAGGTTTGATTGACTTTTAGTTGTTTGTAATGTAAAATGTAATTTTGAATATTGTCAATGTAATTGTGTATTTCGTAGTCGTTTAGGTTGGATTTAGTTTTTTTTGAAGTTGACAGTGTAAGTTTTGAATGTTATATAAGTGAATGTTTAATTTTTCTCTACTTCTTGTTTTGGTCTACTGTTGATGGTTTTTCTGGTCTAGATTTTGGTATGGGGGGAGAGGTTTCAAGGGGGTGGGTGGGTGTTTGGGGGGTGTCCAAGGGATATGGGAGGGGTGTCCAAGGTGTGTTTGGGGCTGTCCTAGGGGTCGGGGGGGTGTAAATGAGGGTGGGGGGGTGTCCAAGGGGTGGGGGTGTCCAAGGGATATGGGAGGGGTGTCCAAGGTGTGTTTGGGGCTGTCCAAGGAGTCGGTTGGGTGTAAATGAGGGTGGGGGGGGGCTGTCCAAGGGGTGGGGGGTGTCCAAGTGGTGGGGGGTGTCCAAGGGATATAGGAGGGGTGTCCAAGGGGTGTTTGGGGCTGTCCAAGGGGATGTGGGGGGGGGGGGGTTTCCAAGGGGTAGGGGGGTTTCCAAGGGGTCGGGGGGGTGTCCAGGGGGTGGGGGGCTGTCCAAGGGGTGGGGGGTGTCCAAGGGGTGGGGGGGTGTCCAAGGGATATGGGAGGGGTGTCCAAGGGGTGTTTGGGGCTGTCCTAGTGTTTGGGGGGTGTAAATGAGGGTGGGGGGCTGTCGAAGGGGTGGGGGTGTCCAAGGGGTGGGGGGTGTCCAAGGGATATGGGAGTGGTGTCCAAGGTGTCTGGGAGTTCTATCCAAGGGGCCGGTTGGGTGTAAATGAGGAGGGGGGGGGGGGTGTCCAAGGGGTCTAGGAGGGCTGTCAAGGTGTGGGGGGGTGTCCAATGGGTGTTTGAGGCTGTACTAGGGGTCTTGGGGGTGTAAATGAGGGTGGGGGGGCTGTCCAAGGGGTGGGGGGTGTCCAAGGGGTGGAGGGTGTCCAAGGGATATGGGAGGGGTGTCCAATGGGTGTTTGAGGCTGTACTAGGGGTCGTGGGGGTGTAAATGAGGGTGGGGGGCTGTCCAAGGGGTGGGGGGGTGTCCAAGGGTTGTGGTGGGGCTCCAATGTGGTGGGGGAGGGCTGGCCAGGTTGTTAGGTGGGTATAGATGAGGGTGGGGTTCAGTTGGGGCTTGGGGGAGGGCTGGCATGGTTATTTTTGTTTGGTTTCTGGTTGCTTTTTGGTGAGAGCAGTGCAATTATTTAAAAAAAAAATTTCTTTCACGTCGGTTATTTTATAACCGACGTGGTAAATAAATCGGTAGGGGTTTATCACGTCGGGTTTTTCTAGAACCGACGTGATAAACCGTTCCTGGGGCTTTTATCACGTCGGTTCTTAATATAACCGACGTGCTAAAAGGCCTGGGAATCGATTTACCACGTCGGTTATTGGATAACCGACGTGCTAAAACGTTTCCCAGGCCTTTTTATCACGTCGGTTTCTTAAATAACCGACGTGATAATAGGCCAGGGGAAGGGTTTATCACGTCGGTTATGACATAACCGACGTGATAAACGATATCCCAGGCGTTTTATCACGTCGGTTTAGGGAATAACCGACGTGATAAAGCCCCCCGCGCATATTTATCACGTCGGTTATTATATGAACCGACGTGATAACCACCGTGATGTTAGGGATATTACGTCGGGTTTTAAATAACCGACGTAAAAAACGTTATTTATAACGTCGTCTGTATTAACGTCACCTAAAAACCGACGTAAATAATAAAAAATAACCGACGTAAAAAATGTTTTCTGCACTAGTGACAAATGATGAACCTCAATAAGAAGTGATTGAAATTAAATTCAAAAAATAAATATGAGATTCCATTTTAGGAGGTGAAATGTAGGATTATTTCTATTTCAATTCTGACCATACTAGGTTTGGGGGAGAGTTATACTATATATTTCAATTCATTGGGAGTTGGAGTTAAAGGATTTCTTGTGTAGGATGACTAGTAATTATAATAGGTTTTTGATAGTTGATTCCACAAGAGTATAACTACTAGACCCATGGTTTGTATTTGGAAATTTTGGTTTATGTGATTATGTTTTATATCCACTATCAATTTAGTGTGATAGTTTTTTGTGTATATGAACTATAAGATCCCCAAATTTGTATTCTCTAAATGTGACCAGAATCTCAAGAAGAGAAGATATGTTGAATGCCTAATTTCCTTGAATTTTGAGATGATTTATGCCCCTATAAATGGAAACATTTTAGTAAGAACATTCAATAGGAATACATAGGTATAAGTAGCACATGAATTGAGTAAGAAGTGGAAATTGATTTGATTCATTTTTGATCCATGACGGGATGTATAGGAGGACTGTGGGGAGATGGATATGGAAACTTTACATATTAATTTTAAATTGATGTATAAAGGAAATATATGAATTATAATTGGACTTTTAGGTGATTAGGGAGAGACTATATGGTATGAAGCACCTTATATTGGGAATTTGGTACCACTTATCATCTAAAGTTGAACCATTGGAACTTATTTAGATGAAAACAAAGCTCCAAAACATCCCAGACATGAAGAACCCCATGACACCAATTAACTAAAACTTATAAATCTGAACTTATTTCTGAATTACTATATTGATTTGATCATCTCACATAATCCAAAAAAATCACATAAACAAACATTCAAGAAAAAAAATTTAACTGAAATGAATAAAAAAATTACATGGTTCAAATTTTAGTTTGAAATCCATGAGAGAACACTATTTCTATTTTCATTTCATTAAAGTTACAAGATTACAATATCTATTGAAAAATCATCCAATTATATAACTAATCACATTAATCATGTACACATGGTCCCATCCCACCTTTATTACGGGGTCTAGTCGGTAAATCATTTACACCAACCTCAAATATTTTTGGGGATCCTATTGTTTATATGGGTTAAATTCTAAAGCTTGTAGGTGCCTTTGAATCGACCACTAACCTTTGATAAAAGTATAATTAACTCTTAAATTTCATTATGATGGCCCTTATGTACCATCCTTAACTGAAAAAAATCCCTAAGGAAAAACCATTTGTAATCCAATTAGAAAAACCTCACATATATTATAAATTCCACCATCCATATTCCAAATAAAAACCATATACACACAAATTCTAGAATGTGACATCTAGACATCTGCCTCCACTGTACCTCTATAACACTCCCCCGACCCCGGACCACTCACCATTATCATGACCAGGGTACAAGTCTGGACCTTTGGAGTGTCTTCTTATATGACAAAGGTTTCCAAATAGCATATAGGGTCTATAGGATGATAGTGGAGACACTATAACCTCTGGTGAGATATAATAATAATACCAACTCATCAAATTACATGGGAATCTAATTAAATAACCAGCAATAATAAATCAAAAAATATATATGGACAGTATAACAATTATCTTATATTCTATGATAGTCATATAGAAGTTAACAAGATCACCCATGGGATAATAACAAATATATATGAAAAAATATCTAAAATTAAACTCCATAAAGGTATTAAGGAACCACTTTTCACGTTTGAAAAAACAGATCATTGGGATTATGCACCCTCCACACACCCCTTTCTACTAAGCACCATACATTAAGCCTTTTCCATTATATGTATTGTAATGCCCCGACCCCAGGTACCCAAATTCGGTGCATTATTACATAACATTGGCATGATCACAAGAAAGATCAAGTCTCGAAAGACCGTTTAGTTTAGTAGCCTTGGAAACACTAGATATATTCATAAAGTTTACATTACATCATAAAAGGGAAACTACAACAAGATAGTCTCCATAGTCCAAACTCTTATCCCCTCATACTATCCCTGAAGGTCATTCATAAATTACATCTTCACATCCTGGGAAAAATAAAACATAGAAAAGGGGTGAGCTCAAATGCCCAGTAAGGATAACAATATAGCGGAAACTTTCATAAATAAGAATAAACATTTAAGGAAACGTATAAATAAAACAAAAACCTTTTAAACTTGAACTTCAACATAGTATGGAAAAAATAAAATGAAATAATTCCATTTACTTATTCACATGGATATTCTACTAATCGAATAATCACATGCAATGTCAATAACCACTTTTATAATGATGGAATGCATAATGCCAGACTATCATAACCACATAGCCAAGGCCTCATGCCAAGACTACAAATAATATTTTGTCAAGGCCTTGTTCCAAGACACTAGTTTGTCTCATGAGACCTGCCGATGCATCGAGGAGCTATAGTGGGCTCCACCCATCACATATTAAGTCCAATGCATTAGCATATGAAAAGGTTTAAACATAACATAAACATTTGTATTAAAACTAGCATACAAAATGTAAATACTTCATCCATAAACCATGAATGGTATAAAAATAACACATCCAAAGTAAAACATATCACAAAACCTTCAATACAATATAGAATTTTTGTATCATAATAAATCAACTTCAAATAAGAGTAAAATCCATCAAAGGATGTTGACATAGATGAAATCAAAACTCTTTTTAGAGAAATGTCTCTTTTTATTTTGAAATCATTTAAGAGTCATATATCTATAAAATAAAACATTTTCTTTGAAAATAATCTTATAATCTTATAATGGAAGCCTCGATGATTTTATAACGGCGTAAAATAGCCGCACCCGCCGTATAAGTTAAAAAAACATTCTTACCTTAATTCTGTCGAAAAGGTTAAAAAAGGACCTTGTTTGGAAAACGACGAAAAGATTCCATTATAAAACACTTATAAAATTCAAAACAGGTATAAATTACTTTAACCCATATTTTAGTAAATAGTAAAAATGTTTTGAAATACATTTTTAAGAAACATGGATGTGGATGATAAAGAAGTCCCAGTAGATTATTACGTATAAACAACCTCAGATAATGAAGAGATTGCAAAATAAACCCTTATAATGTACTTTTCCTTGGTTGGGGGTAGGTTAACCTCCTGTATAATGGTAAAAATAATTTTTAATAAATTATACAATAATCATATACATTAATATGATATCATATATGATCTTTTAATATTGATTTTTTAATAATATCTTAGTATTATCGTTGTTTCGGGTGTTAACTTACTCATTTTTTTATATGTTTTGTTACGTAAGCCGTGTTTTTCATGGATAGGTTGTATATTAACAATATCCAGAATGATATGAAGTCCTTAGATACTATTATTTATCATCAAATGAGAATTATACTTGAATGGATACGATGGAGAATGAATCTCATCGCGTTCGTGGAGATGGTAGTCCGTACGTACGCACGAGCGACAATATCATTCTTTTGATATTAAAATAATATATAATTGGATGTTATATCATATATACAGAATCATTATATTGTTATATTTATTATTTACATGAATTAAACATCATTATTTTACCCATCCAAATAATAATTTATTGAATGACAATAACACCACGACGTGGAGACGGTAAGTCGTACGTACGCACGTATGGTGACATGCCATTCAAAGGATGGATAGAATACTTAATATGGTTGTACCATATTTATAATAACATCATAGTATATATAAGGTACTGGGGTTATTATTTTAAAATAGAAATAACAATAAAAGAAGAAGTTGAAGAAGAAAGGAACTTGAAAGAGGGTGGTGAAAACATTACCTCTTCTTCGGGTTCTTCCTTTTGATTTGATCAAAAGGGCTCCATAGGTTATCTTTCTTATCAAACTAAGGCCTCTAGGTTGTAGTGAGGGAAGTTGAGAGAGTATTTGGTCTGGTTTTGTCCGAGCCAAAAGGATATGAATGTGTGAATTAGTGAGAAGGGGGAGTGCCCTTTTATAAGAGGGGTGAGGGGCACCTTTGGAAAAGCTAAAAATATTATTTTATAATAAATTCATATTCGGTTTTTAATGGCTCCAAAGTGGTTGATTTAAAGTTTAAGGTGGGTATGGGTCGAAAACCACTCAAACAATAGAATTTAGACAGGTTTGGGACATTATATTAACCTTATCTTTAAGTATTAACTCTTAGTTAATTAGTTTCACTTTTACAATGTCTCTTTGTATTTTTATATTGTATGGTTAATAAACTTACTATATACATCCAATCGACCCCCAAGTGGTCCATTAATGATACACCTATCATTATATAAGTCTCTTGGATGAACCTTAGATTTGTAGGAATTTAATATCAATTAATAATATAATATTTTTTTTAAAAACTCTTTTATGTCAATTTTGATACTATTCAATAATTGATTTTTTGTAAAAATCATTACAGAATTATTACTTCGAAAAAAGTTAATTAAATCAATCCTAACATGTTATATTAACCTAGAAAATTATTTTTATTTATAAAAAGTCTCAATTTACATTTATTTGGGTATTTATAATATCAATTATTCTAATTTTTTAATAATTATGTAATTACTACATCACCATTGTGTCATAAATAAATTAAATTATTCAATGTATAAAAATTATAAATAAAATACGATTATGTAGGAAATATTTTTATCTTTCTAATGAGTATTTACAATCGAATATATCTTATGTATAACCCTATATTAAAAATGTTTTAGTAAAAAAACATTGATTTTAACTCTTTTAACTCTTCTTTGAATTAAATAATAATAAATGTCCTCATCTAATACAAGTGGACCTAAATGATAATATTTTACTCCTAAGATTGTTTTTGGTCGATATACACTTGTACAATAGAATTAGTACATTTGTTAGGGTAATATTAATATCATTTTTACCCTTAATTTCCCTATTTGCTTTTAACCGTGGTAAATAAAAGTAAAAAGTTACTATTCACCAAAAATTATTTTCATCTCATTGGACCACATTTTACTCCTTGATATTAACCATGTCTCTCGGATTTTCGAAATTTCACTCACAGAAGCGGTAAAATTATGTTTTATGAAAAAATCAGTTTTTTTAACTACCACTTAGAGGTTTCACTATTCATCAAAAAATAAAAGTTTCCAGAAAAATACCAAAAATTAAGCCTAAGCTATATTTGATATTATGAATTCAAAAATGATGTTTATTTTACCAAATTCAGAACATATTAGTTGCATTAATTAATTTAAAAATTAATTCTCGTCGTCAAAACAAATAGCGTGTTTTTAAGAGATAATAACTATCAAAAGATTGACACTTGTTTATGTCTTGTTTAAATGTGAAATTACATCCAATTACCAACATTGTATTAAATTGTAAAAATATATTATAAATGTACTTTAAAACCACTCAAATTAATAATTTATCACTATTAATTATTTCAATTAAAAAAGTTGTTTTTAATTAAAATTTAATAATTTTCACTATTCATCAAAATATGAAAGTTATCCGAAAAGTACCAAAATTTCACCCTAAGATAATTTTGATATCATGAATCCAAAAATGAAGTCCATTTTGAAAGATAAAATTTATAAAATTTCAAAAATTAGGTATTACTATTCATAACGGCTATTTTGATTGGTTGTGGTGTGTTAGAATCTCGAAGTTGGTACAATGCACGCCATTGCATTATTCAATGGGAAACGTACCGTGGAAGCTTGGGATGTTTCATTGTAAATTTTTGATGTCCCCATTCTAAAAAGTAAATTTAGTTAGTCAAATTGAATATATAAAAGTTTAAAATATTGGATTAAAAAAGGGTTTACTATTAAACGTTTGTAAAAGTGCAATACTAAAAATGAATTTGTTCTTACATTATGTCTAAGAAACTCATAATATGGATTCTAAAATTATAAGGATTATATAAAGTTTAAAATTTAGTTAATACTATTCATATCCTCTTTTGAACGGCTTGTTTAGTAAGTCATGGTGCGCTTGAACTCAGTGTTGCATGTAGTGCAAGTTATTGAATTATTTTGAAGAAATAACACACTATGAAATCTTGGGGTGTTACATTATCCCCTCCTTCAATAAATTGAATCCTCTCAATTTGAAATTGTTCTTCAAAAATAAAAGGTTGAATATAGAAAATATCTTTGTGGGAAAACCCACATCGGAAATGGGGTTAATAAATTTTAGTGTCAATAAGAGGAAAAGAGAAATGAAAGGGTCACCACCAAATTATGATCTCTATTCGGAAAACATTGGTGGCAATTAGAGACATATAATTGGAGTAAAAACGTAAATATTTATAGGTAGTGATTGAGGTCATCAATCACAAACAAGTGTAAAATTGAGGGCCTTAAATTCATCAATCTATGATGATTTAAAATACCATCGGTTCAGCAATACATATGGTATTGGGATAACACATTTTTTGTTTTAAGATCCCTTCACTACTGTATAAGAATTATTTTCTTCATTGAATAAAAGAAGGAGAAAAATATATACTTGACAAGTAGAGTCTCATCCTTTAACTAAGTTCTACCACTAACTCATCTTTCACTCTAAAATATAATAGAACTTAAAAATAATATTCTATTTATCCTATTTGTATAGGGTTAAAAAATGAATTTATAATTCATCTAGAAGAACCATTAAAAAATGACATTATTCAATCTAGTACATCATGTGGGTCAGTGGTAGGTGATACACCCTTGTCGCCCTTCGGTTGTGGGTTTAAGTCTCGCGGCCTTGCTGGACGCGACAGGTTGCCGCCCGACCTCCAGGTTTTCCTTTTATGGCAATCCAAAATAATCCAAACTAGAACTATCCAAAATACTTCAGTCCAAAATTTATAAGTAAGGTAAACACAATGAAGATCCTTTTTTCTGTGTAATAACATGTTAACACGTTCATTATGTATTCTTTTAAAACACTGCAACATCCTGAATTACCATAAAACCTTATTGATTACATTCATGATCCCTTGTTCGTTAAAGAATAATAGATATACTCCTTCAATCCAAAAATGTTGTAAATCCAAACAATGATATAATATACAAATCATTAATCAGTTTCAAGGTATTCAAGAATATCCAATATAATTTATCCAAATCAATCATGTATTATTCTAAAATCACTACCTCGGTATCAAAACCATATTAGGGTTTATCTTTCTCTCAACCATATATTTTTCAAAAATTTAACCTGCTATTGAGTCACTTTTCTTTGTTCCACACAATCTCAAGTCCTTAATGAAATAGTACTGCAGTACAATCCTTATATACTCCATAATTATTATAACAAGTACATTGTTGATACAACACTCAAATGACATAATCAACATAAGAACTCTAATAATTCCTCTTTATCTGTGGTGGTATCATAACTTGATTATTATCCAATAGCATCATTTGCGGCATAGTCTGATGACTGGGACATAGGTTCACATAGTGTCCAAACTCCTTGCAAATGAAGCATTGTACATTTGAAACCATTTTTTTACCCTTGCATTCACGTACTTTGTGCCCTTTTCCTCCACACTTATAACAAACTCTCATTCCTTTCAGGCAATTTCCAGGGTGTTTCTTCCCACAGTTATCACATATGGGAAAATTCTTCTTTTCCTCTTCCCTTTATCCATCTTTCCATCTTCCATCCTTTTCTTCTCTTGCTTCCCTTCAAATCCATAGGACTCAGTAAACTCTTTACTTATCTTAACAACACATGATATTATTTCTTCATATGATGATAATACATCGGAGACTATTTCTCTTATAAATTATGGATTAAGACCATGAAAGATATGATCCTTCTTTCTCTTTGGATCATGTGCATTGCTGGAGTTCTCATTCCTTCTACTGGGCGACATTTCTAAATAATGGCATACACTAGATTAGTTTATGAATAACAATACCTAATCCCAAACTTGTAAAACACATAACATAAATTAAATAGTTTATGAATATAATCCATAATCATAAAAATGTCTCTGTTGAGGAAGTATATACTCATAAACCTTTCATAATTGTTTGTAAAGCAAATGAGAATTATCCTAAGCATATCCCCTGGGAGTGTCGTAACCAAGAGTGCAGCAAGGCCCGTTGTCGTGCACCAGTTCCCGTTCGAGTCTAGCTCAAAGCGGTGTTTTCGAGTTTTATGCCTAGGTACATTTGTGCTAGAGCCGCCTCTACCTGCTTGTATCCAGACAGGGATGTATTTCTCGAAAAACTCACAAAATCTCTACAATACCAAAATTCAAGGAAGTTCTTCTATACTAATCCTCAAAGTACATCTTAGGTCTAATTGATCTAATCAAATTTTATCTAAATCTAGCTTCCAAGGTTTGTACTAAACTTCCTCTGATACCAACTGTAATGCCCCGACCCCAGATACCCAGAGTCGGTGCATTATTACATAACATTGGCATGATCACAAGAAAGATCAAGTCTCAAAAGACCGATTAGTTTAGTAGCCTTGGAAACACTAGATATATTCATAAAGTTTACATTACATCATAAAAGGGAAACTACAACAATATAGTCTCCATAGTCCACACTCTTATCCCCTCATACTATCCCTGCAGGTCATTCATAAATTACTTCTTCACATCCTGGGAAAAATAAAACATCGAAAAGGGGTGAGCTCAAATGCCCAGAAGGGATAACAATATAGCGGAAACTTTCATAAATAACAATAAACATTTAAGGCAATGTATAACTAAAAAAATCTTTTTAAACTTTAACTTCAACATATTATGGCAAAAATAAAATGAAATAATGTCATTTACTTATTCACATGGATATTCTACTAATCGAATAATCACATGCAATTTCAAAAACCACTATCATAATGATAGAATGCATAATGCCAGACTATCAGAACCACATAGCCAAGGCCTCTTGCCAAGACTACAAATAATATTTTGTCAAGGCCTTGTGCCAAGACACTAGTTTGTCTCATGATACCTACCGATGCATCGAGGAGCTATAGCAGGCTCCACCCATCACAAATTAAGTCCAATGCATTCCCATATGAAAAGGTTTAAACATAACATAAACATTCGTATTAAAAATAGCATACGAAATGTAAATACTTCATCCATAAACCATGAATTGTATAAAAATAACACATCCACAGTCAAACATATCACAAAATCTTCAATAAAATATAGTAGTTTTGTATCATAATAAATCAACTTCAAATAAGCGTAAAATCCACCAAAGGATGTTGACATAGATGAAATCAAAACTCTTTTTAGAGAAATATCTCTTTTTATTTTGAAATCATTTAAGAGTCATATATATATAAAATAAAACATTTTCTTTGAAAATAATCTTATAATATTTTAAGGGAAGCTTCGACGATTTTATAATGACGGAAAATAGCCGCACCCGCCGTATAAGTTAAAAAAACATTCTTACCTTAATTCTGTCGAAAAGGTTAAAAAATGACCTTGTTTGGAAAATGACGGAAAGATTCCTTTATAAACCACTTATAAAATTCAACAAGGGTATAAATGACTTTATCCCATATTCTAGTAAATAGTAAAAATGTTTTGAAATACATTTTTAAGAAACATGGATGTGGATGATAAAGAAGTCCCAGTAGATTATTACATATAAACAACCTCGGATAATGAAGATATTGAAAAATAAACCCTTACCTTGTACTTTTCCTTGGTTGGGGGTAGGTTAACCTCCTGTATAATGGTGAAATAATTTTTATTAAATTATAAAAGAATCATATACATTAATATGATATCATATATGATCTTTTAATATTGATTTGTTAATAATATCTTAGTATTATTGTTGTTTCGGGTGTTAACTTACTCTTTTTTTTATATGTTTTGTTAATTAAGCCATTTTTTTCATGGATAGGTTGTATCTTAATCATATACAAAATTATATGAAGTACTTATATACTATTATTGATCATAAAATAAGAATTATACTTGAATGGATATGATGGAGAATGAATCTCATCACGTTCGTGGAGACGGTAGTCTGTACGTACGCACGAGCGACAATATCATTCTTTTGATAATAAAATAATATATAATTGGATGGTATATCATATATACAGAATCATTATCAGGTTATATTTATTATTTACATGAATTACACATCATTATTATACCCATCCAAATAATAATTTATTGAATGACAATTACACCACGACGTGGAGACGGTAAGCCATACGTATGCACATATGGTGACATGCCATTCAAAGGATGGATAGAATACTGAATATGGTTTTACCATATTTATAATAACCTCAAAGTATATATAAGATACTGGAGTTATTATTTTAGAATAGAAATAACAAGGAAAGAAGAAGTTGAAGAAGAAAGTAACTTGAAAGAGGGTGGTGAAAAAATTACCTCTTCTTCGGGTTCTTCCTTTTGATTTGATCAAAAGGGCTCCGTAGGTCAGCTTTCTGATCAAAATAATGCCTCTAGGTTGTATTTAGGGAAGTTTAGAGAGTATTTGGGCCGGTTTTAGCCGATCCAAAAGGCTTTGAATGTGTGAATTAGTGAGAAGGGGGAGTGCCCTTTTATAAGAGGGGTGAGGGGCACCTTTGGAAAAGCTAAAAATATTATTTTATAATAAATTCATATTCATTTTCTAATGGCTCGAAAGTGGATTATTTAAAGGTTAAGGTTGGGATGGGTCGAAAACCACTCAACCAATATAATTTAGACAGGTTTGGGTCATTATATTAACCTTATCTTTAAGTATTAACTCTTAGTTAATTAGTTTCACTTTTACAATGTCTCTTTGTATTTTTATATTATATGGTTAATAAACTTACTATATACATACAAGAGACCCCAAAGTGGTCCATTAATGATACCCCTATCATGATATAAGTCTCCTGGCAGAACCTTATATTTTTATGAATTTAATATCAATTAATAATATAATATTTGTTTTAAAAACTCTTTTATGTCAATTTTGACACTATTCAATAATTAATTTTTGTAAAACTCATTACAGAATTATTACTTAGAAAAAATTTAATTAAATCAATCCTAACATGTCATATTAACCTATAAAATTATTGTTATTTATAAAAAGTCTCAATTTACATTTATTTGGGTATTTATAATATCAATTATTCTAATTTTTCATTAATTAGGTAATTACTGCATCACCATTGTGTCATAAATAAATTAAATTATTTAATGTATAAAAATTATAAATAAAATACCATTATGTAGTAAATATTTTTATCTTTATAATGAGTATTTACAATCGAATTTATCTTATTTATAACCAAATATTAAAAAAATAGTAAATAAAATTTGATTTTAACTCTTTTAACTCTTCTTTGAATTAAAAAATAATAAATGTCCTAATCTAATACAACTGGACCTAAGTGATAATATTTTACTCCTAAGATTGTTTTGGGTTGAGATACACTTGTACAATAGAATTAGGACATGTGTTAGGGTAATATTAATATCATTTTTACCCTTAATTACACGATTTACTTTTAACCGTGGTAAATAAAAGTAAAACGTTATTGTTCACCAAAAATTATTTTCATCTCATTGAATCACATTTTACTCCTTGATATTAACTGTGTCTCTCGGATTTTTGAAATTCTACTCACAGAAGTGGTAAAATTAAGTTTTATGAAAAATTCAGTTTTTTTAACTACCACTTAGTGGTTTCACTATTCATCAAAAAATGAAAGTTTCCAGAAAAATACCAAAAATTAAGCCTAAGATATATTTGATATTATGAATTCAAAAATGATTTTTATTTTACCAAATTCAGAACATATCAGTTGCATTAATTAATTTAAAAATTAATTCTTGTCGTCAAAACAAATAGCGTGTTTTTAAGAGATAATAACTATCAAAAGATTGACACTTGTTTATGTCTGGTTTAAATGTGAAATTACATACAATGACCAAAATTGTATTAAATGGTAAAAATATATTCTAAATATACTTTAAAACCACTCAAATTAATAATTTATCACTATTAATTATTTCGATTAAAAAAGTTATTTTTAATTAAAATTTAGTAATTTTCACTATTCATCAAAATATGGAAGTTATCCAAAAAGTACCAAAATTTCACCCTAAGATAATTTTGATATCATGAATCCAAAACTGAAGTCCATTTTGAATGATAAAATTTATAAAATTTCAAAAAGTAGGTATTACTATTCATAATAGCAAGTTTGATTGGTTGTGGTGTGTTAGAATCTCGAAGTTGCGTACAATGCACGCCATTTCATTATTCAAAGGGAAACGTACCATGGAAGCTTGGGATGTTTCATTGTAAATTTTTTATGTCCTCATTCTAAAATGTAAATTTATTTAGTCAAATTGAATATATAAAAGTTTAAAATATTGTATTTAAAAAGGGTTCACTATTAAAAGTTTTTAAAAGTGAAATACTGAAAATGAATTTGTTCTTACATTATTTCTAAGAAACTCATAATATGGATTCTAAAATTATAAGGATTATATAAAGTTTAAAATTTAGTTAATACTATTCATAACCTCTTTTGAATGGCTTGTTTAGTAAGTCATGGTATGCTTGAACTTGGTGTTGCGTGTAGTGAAAGTTATTGAATTATTTTGAAGAAATAACACACTATGAAATCTTGGGGTGTTACATGTACCATGAACCATAAATTATATATTCATCCAAAAGGGAACATACATCATGTGAGTATGAACTCAATAGTCCACCACTAACAGTTCCTTGAGATTATATCCATTCATATACCAATGTATGTAAAATATAATAAATTTTAGTCAATATATCACACAACTCACTATCCTTGTGATCAAATAGCCAAAAGTGGCCCTTTACTTTCTTCAACTAATGTAAAAGTGGAACAATACATCCATAGTATGTCATACTATAATAACCCTCATCCTATTAAGAAATATCATACCACATGGTTTCATATTCCAAGTATAACCACAAAACCATCTAGATTCTCTATGATGACATGTATGTCCATAACCCGTGTCACAAGACCCATAGTCTTTTGAATCTTTTTTCCAACCAAAAACTCAATATCCTAATGAACTCAAGGAGCTATAATTCCTACCCTTTACTAATCCCATTCCATCAGCCTCAATATAAATGGTGAGCCTCAAGACCCCATCTAGTGGTCTCTCCTACCACCAACCATGGACTTTTATAGTGATCAACTCTTTAATATTAATGGTCAATATCATCACTTATGTTTCATAATCTAAAAATTAATCTATTCATAACAAGTGGATTAAACCACCACATGGGTTATTACCTATGTACATATAACCCCAACAACACCATTGGATGGCCATGGTGAGTGTCATAGCCAATATACAAGGTCACTCTATCAGTGAAGCTCTATCACCATTAGTGAATGATATCACCCACATGAAACAATGATCATAACCATATGTATCATCCTATTGAACCACTTATCCCCAATTCTGGTAATCAATATCACCCATAGTTACATGGTTCATGACCAACACATTCTCACAGAACTACATCAGTAATCACATCCCAGGCACATCATCAAGAACTAGTTTCATCACACCCAACCAACCATGTAACCCCACATTACACAAATTATTCTATACAAGGCACAAAATAACTATTTTTTAGGTGAACCTAACCCATAGTATCTCTTATGAACAAAGAAAACCCACATTGGTTCAATTTCTAGTATCACACCCATGACCTAACTCTTTTCTATTGATTACATGATAAATAATGAACGTATAAACAAGAAATAACTATTAATAACCTAAAATGAGTTAGTAGAGCTCCACTTTCCAAGCTACTCTGGTCAATTATGATTTAATTGAAATAATCACCAACATCTATAAAAAATTATGAAATTATGGTTTTTGGTGTGGGATAAGGAAATAGTGAGAAATTTAAAAAATAGATGAATAGAAATAGATAGGCGTAACTGTATCTCACTAATTCAAACATCATGAGATTCAGATAAGAAATGGTTAGATTCTCACTCAAAGAAGAAGAGAATAATGAGGGACTGTTTTAGAATATTTTCCCATGTTCTGGTTGAAAGGAAGCCCTGGTTTCCCTTTTATAATGTTTTTCTAGCGTAAATAATCATTTAGAGAATTTTTGGAAAAATATGAAAAAAATCATCATAACCAAAATCTGTAATACATTAGGAAGTGACATACGCAACTGAAAAATCATAATCAATATTTTAAAATTATTATTTATTCTAGAAAAAGTATTAGTCAATCAAAAATTCTTACTCAACCTAGTAAATGTCTTAGTCAACCCAAAAGTCTTAATCAATCTATAAAAAGTATTAATAAACCCATCAATAGAATTTCTTAGCCCAAAAGACTTACTAAATCCATAAATTCTTACATAACCTAAAAAAAGCATACTCGACCCAAATTTATTAATAAAAATAGTGATTTTAGAATGACTCTTTAGTCATTGCCTTTATAAATTTCTAAAAAAAAATCAATCCCCAAACCCTTCCCCATTAAAACTCTAAGAAATAATTTTTAGCCATTACAAACATTTCCAAACCATTAAATAATGATATATTCATGTCTGAAACACCTAAAAACATTTATAAAAATTAAAACCTCAATCTAAATTCAACTCCCAAGGGACATTATTTGGACTATAAAGATACATCCAATACCTCTACAGGGTCCAAATTCATAGAGTCGATCCAAGAGCCACCCCAAATAACTATTATAAATACCTATAACCTTATAACCTCCCTAAAATATGATAACTCATACCTGATTTATTCCAACCACTTACCAAACAACTCTTACCAACACTTGACCATCCGGTTTTGTGCATTCTAATGACACAAAGAGAAAATTGAATGCATCTATATCTTCCCCACGTATTCAAACTACTAAACAACCCAAAATAATAAATTGATTTCTTCTATGGGAACTAACCACTATAGGAATAACATACTCAGTCTAATCTTGATCCAAATTCCATAAAAAATGACAACATCACATTCTTTCATTTTGCACACACTGGTTATCCATATATAGCTGATGGTCATTATCCATCATCACCATACATCATCTAGATGCCAACATCTCATCCTATATAATATCTGATTTCCACTTTTTTCCCTCACTATAACAGATTCCCACTTTTATCCCATGGCAGATTCCCACTTCTATCCTCAATTCCAATACATCCCACATTTACCATGAATCATATATGACGTTCACCCATTAACTAGTACCATATTAATTATATTATCTTATATGAATTTAATACACTTGTATACACTATAAAAATCCAAAACATGTGGTATCACCCTGACAGAATGAATTTAACAGTCATAAAATCTATGTTTTACTACAAATACATTGGCTCAACCTCATAAAATTGGTTAAAATCCCAATTACTCGATGCATGTCCTCCTTACAGAATTGTATTCCCTATCGTCCACTAATCCTATTATAGGGTATCTCTACCACTACATATTATTGTATGTGTAGATAAATTTTGGGAACCATATCCTAGTCTTTCTTCCAATTCTACCTTAGATCCCTAAGTTTGACTAAGTCTATGACTCCCAGGTGCATGTGTGGTCCTTCAAAAAAACCTCTCCAATTGCCCATTTTGGACACATACCCTACACTCTTTTGATGGTTGATCACATTGGGACCAAAAATTTCCCACCTACCTTCCCTGTAAAAACATCAATAAAGGTACATTTCATAGTAGTATTATTATACATATTCTCTAATTACTCTTCTAATTCTTCTCGTGACTCTGCTTTTGGATACCCGGAGCTCCACTTCATGTCTCTCCCAACTAAACTGCCCAGCTCATTATACTTCCATATTCTAAGTTCTTATCTTCTATAAATTCCTAATTCAATACCTTTAAGAAATATTTCAATATTAATATGTTTACTTACACCCTAACACCATGTTGTAAACAATCCTCAAACAGTCACACCATAGCGATCTCATCTCCCACTATCATCAATAAAGATCAAAAATAAACTATGAACTTATTAACATAATATATAATTGAGGTATCTCTATATTAAAAGTACATAAACTTATAGTCTTGTTCCTTCATCAGTATATTAGGTAAAAAAATCTTGAAAATCACAATAACTATTCCTTTCCACATTAAACCTTCATGTCTTCCAGCCTATACCTATATTCCCTACAAGAGTTTCATTGGTCCTATAAAAATATATATAGAAAAATTAACCCTTGTAGCTAAGTGTGTCTCAATCTAGTCAAATATAATACTCACATACTCAATCCATTACTCTGATCTCTGGTTCTACCCTTACCCTAGAGAAAGGACTAGAAAACCCAGGTCATGTAGGCCATAGATGGATTATCTCCCTATGCTCCTCAAACGATACTCAATAACCCACACTTATCTCTCATTGATCTACTCATCCAGCCACTTCCCCAGATCCTCTACCCATTGTGGTTGTCCATCCTACCTTAGAGCCTCCACTTTTATCCCATTCTCACCCCAACCCCCATGGTCCTCATACTATACATGTCTTGGTGGAACCACATCTCTTCCCTCTTAAGACTCCAATAGATTATGTCTATGTATCATATTACTAATAACTAAATAACATAATCAACATAGATATAGTCATTAATATATCTCAAATAGGGAAATTTTTTATAGTCTAAACAAATCACTATCCTTTACATTTCCCCACTACACTCAAGTCACATATCAACCATATTTATAGCCCCACCTACCTATGTCAGCGTTAGGTACCATATCCATTATATCCATGTAATATCATATACTTACCAAACTAAGAATCATATAAGTGGGATAGCTGAGTAGAAATCCACCAAAAATATATACTATAAAATACTATATAATCTATTAATAAAACATTAAACAATAAAATGCTTTTTTTATTTTCGGAACCACTACCCTTCCTAGGTTAGATGAGTATAATTCCATAAATATACTATGTAGGAAAACAATTTTTATCCTATTTTTGACACTTTAAATAGCTAAACATATTTTTATTCTAGGTTCCAAATAACAATCATAAGAAACAAACATATTTCATTTGATCCCTACATTCCTAACATGATTAATGAGCAATCCATCTTGCCTCTCTGGTCCTAGAGTCTGAAAAAAATCAATAATGTACAAAATAGTTTAATTCATAAAAAATAACCAAAATGTAACCATAAAAACAAAATAAAAATCTCATTTCCACTAAAACATGGACTTCAACTCATGTAGGTGCTGAATAGACTCACAACATGACATTTTTTCCAAATTATTACACATTTATAGACATATAGTCTACTAAAACCCAAATAAAAACAACTTTATAATAACCCATCTTTAATACCACTTGGTATTACCAATTTGGAACCACCTTTCTTAGGAACATCCTTATAACACCCAAGCTCTGATACCACTTTACAAAGATCCCCTAACCTTGGACTACTCACCAGTGTCTGGATCAGGGTATAATAATGGACTATAGACATGCCTCTTATACACTAAAAGATACCAACTAGTAGTGAGTATCAATTGGGTTATAGTAGGGAAACCATACCCTTTGATAAAAAATAATAATAATATCAATTCAATATTCTATAGTAGAAGAAATTTAAATAACAAGTAATAATAAATAAAAATATACATATTATTTGTACAATAAACACCCACCATGTTATTCCATTCATACATGAGTAAGAATAATCATTCTTGGAATGATCACATATGTCCATATACAAAATAACCAGATATATCCACCTTCTCAACACCGAGGAACCATATGAACCATCTAAAAAATCACACCATCGATCTTATCCACCCTTTTACACCACTTTCCACTAATATTTAAACACTGAGCCTTTTCCATTTCATATACCAAGAACTATAAAGTCATCACATATTCTAGAGTACCCATGAAAGGTGTGAGTATAAACTCAGTAATCCACCACAAATGGTGTCCCTAGATTATATCCATATATATAGAAGCATACGAAAAACATAATTAATGGAAATAAACATATCACACATCATGGCCTACTTGTGCTTAATAGCCATAAGTGATCCTTTACCAACTTCATCTAGTGGTAGAGTTGAATAATACATCCATAATCTATAATATTGGAAGATACCTAGGCCTTATAATCAATCCTATACCACACAAATTTACTTTCCAGTTATAACCACATAACCATAAAAAGTCTCCATGATGCCCCAAATGCATGTCTAGAACTAATGTCACAAGACCCACAATCTTTTGAATCATTTTTACATTATCTAGATCAATATCTCAACAAACAAAAGGAACAATGATATATGTCCCTTTATAATCACATCCCATAAACCCCAATATAAATGGTGATCCTATATCCCTCATTGGGTGGTCTCAACCTCCAATAATTATTCCCTTTTACAGTGAGAACCACCTATATATTGATAGTCCACACTATCCCCTATATAGTTTAATCTATTAAGGCCTCTACCCATAATCAGTGGACTAACCCATCTCATTTTTCATTCCCTATGTGCACACAACCCCAATGGTCCCATCATCCAACCGTAGTGAGCGGTATAACAAAAATCCTAGTCCACATGATTGGTGAACCACTGTATACACTAGAAAACCATGTTTACCACCCACAAAAACTAGTCAACACTATCCACATTATCATGGTGAACCACATTGACCCACTTATGGTGATCAAAATCACCCATAGTCACATGGGTCATTCCCAACATGTTCTAATGGAACCACATTGGTCATCACATCACAATCACATTTTCCAAAATCAAATTCATCACACCCAACGAACCATGGAATCACACATCACACAAACCATGCCATACCATGACTAAAATCACTATTTCTCATGTGATACTAACCTCTCATGTCTCTTAAGAACAATAGACACAAGCATTGGTTATATTTCTAGTCATACACCCATGACCTAACTCTCACATTTTTATTACAATAGTCATAACACATTTATAAATAGGAAATAAATAAGGACCACCTTCTTGGAGTTACTAGGACTCCAATTTTCATTAAACTCCATCCAATTCAGTTTTAATTGAATAATTCATCAAGATATGATAAAATCCTTGAAAATAGGGGTTTTGATGAGGGGAAAATAAATAAAAATAAATCAATAAAATTGATTCATATGGATGGTTATCCTTACCTGTATCTCTATTCTAATTTAGATGAAAAAATATTCTGATAAGAAATGGCTTGATTCTCTGTTGGAGAAGAAGAGAAGAGTGAGTGATTTTTTATGATTTTTCAAAGTTTTGGGTGAATAGAATCCCTAATTTCCCATTTATATTATTTAAAAAATATAAAATATAACAACCCACAAATTTAGTAAATATTTCATTTTAAATAAATATTGTGATGAAAATCTTGCTTCACAGACAACACAAAACTAAAACAAGAACTGCAACACCTTAATAAAATTAAATTATTAAATATCACTATTATAATATTTCCATTAAATAGGAAGGTATAAATATAAGTAACTAAATTATGAAAGCTATGTAGAATTTAGAATTTATAATAATAAAAATATATAATTATTAATAAATTTTATGTTATGAATTAAAAAGGATTTACCGATACATGATTTATTTTATGGTTTCTGTGATATGAATTTTGATATAAAAATTAATTTCTACAATTTTTAGAATATTAATTGTATAAAAATAACAATATTTTTTTATTCAAAATTTAAATATTATCTTAGAGTTAATTTTTGGGTATTGTAGGGTCCTGAAAACTCCGCAAAGGGAAGGAAAATACTCCCACAAATTTGATGAAGGAATAACATGCAGGTTCGATTAAAAATTTGAGAAGAAGATTGAAGAAATCAAATTTAGAAAAGGACCAAAGTGGTCTGCATACTAATTTCTGAGAATGGTATGTGGATGGTATTTCCCACCAACGAACGATACATGGATATCCTGTGAAATGCTAGCCTGTGAAGTGTTTGCTAGAAAACTAGGAAATTCGTGGAATAATTGAGGAATGACGTTGATCCCCCATGAAACACATCATCAGCGGAATGGAGGCGGAGAAATTCCACCCATGAACTATAGAATTGTGAACCACATCATTGGATAAAATGTGATGGAGAGGTATTCCCCGACACACGATCCCCAAAAACTCAATTTGCGGACAAGGCGAGGCCGGCGACATCTCGAAAATTGCGTCTTTTGTGGGATTGATGTGGTGATTTCCACCACCGCGAACCACAACCCCACAAATATCAGTTGACTGAGTCATCTACAGGACAAATGATTTCCTCATGGACTTTTTCAAAAGGTGTCATGTGGCCCATAGATACATCCTCCTCGACACTCTATAAAAGGATCCTGAGGGGAGCTGAGAGAGATATTGAGGATCATATTTTTGGAGATCTTGGAGTTTATAGATGAAAGACTTCAAAGGCAACTGATCGATAGTGTACGAAACCATATATAGTTTATAGTAGGTATAAACATGCCACGAACCATAAAAATAAGAACGGATAATAATATTGGAAACCCACAAACCTAACTGGCGAACCATGAACCATGCTCCCTTTACGGATGAAATTCTTGTGAACCACAGGACTAATTCCCCTTCTTCATTCCAGCATACCACATAGCACATCTCTGTACAGATGAAACCATACCCTACATAGCATTCTGCCACATGGATTGACTCCAGCACCACATACCTCCACCTTATGCGGACAGAACCTGAGACTGCATACCACTATGTTAAAAAAACTACATCCAGGTCTATGTACCACATTGGTATGCAGAAAATATCCCGGTCTGTGTACCACATCATCATGTGGATAATGTCCAAGTCCTCATACCACATCATTACATAGACGGACCCTCCACCCGCATAGTAATATTCCATGTGGAGGGTACCCCACCCCTCATAAACAAATGATACATGGAGTAAGGTACCTTCCGACTTTCCACCTTCCGATACTGATCATGCCCTTCCATTTCTATTCCATCCTCTAAATCCCCTCTACTAACTAGTCCATCAGCATCAGGCCAAAGCCTCTTCCAAATCCACCAAACTCGTATGATAAAACCATCAGGAACATCATCATATCCTTCTAATTTAACATACCAATGGTAAGCAGAGTCATGTGGGTAATCCTAGAAAGGGTGTAGACTCCCAGAATGTGTTTAAGTCTACATCCCAATGGTAACCCAGGGTCCTACTTTGGGATACTGATGTGAACTTCCTCATTCTAGGGATCAAGGGTAATCACTGGATTTTCCATTCAATGAGTGATAGTGATACGTTAAAGGGATCATTCCTATCTCTTCCTTTGATGAGGATCGATGCTTCTCCCCTTTCCCGAAACCAGCTTTAGGGCATCCCCCTCAAGGTGAGCCTATAGACTTTCTATAGGAGGTGGCACTCTTACTCCTCTCAGGCTCAACCCGGGACATGTTTGGATAGACTTCCAAATATTACTATCTTTTATATTAACATGGGAGAGAGTTAGAACATTCAAATACCCTCTCTTTCTCATATTTTTCACCCCGCTTTCTTCTGTTTTTTCCTCCTTTTCCATCAGCGGAGTAGAAAGGTGTGTGCTCTACTGGATCTTCCGCTTCCTCTTATTTCATACACCGATCAAGACTCATGTGGGCTTAGAGGTTAACGATGATCAAAACATCCATAACATATTCCAAATGAACTATAATAACTATGATTCCTACCCCAAATATAATATGTAAGATGCATGTATGAAGGCCTGAGCTCAAATGGGTAGCTTCCTTTTTAACAATTAATCACCAATCATGCCCCAACCCACATTTAGGGCCACCTTTATGGTATAAGCACCAACATAAACCAAACTAAAAGGGATTTGATTCCTAACTAACTAGGATATGTAAGAGGCCTCCCTGAGGTCCAAACCTAGCACCCAATTCACCCTTGTGTTCACCAGGACATATCTCCGGTAAGGCCATATCCGCCCAGATCACCATGCCACTCTTGATCATCCTGGGATGCTTTAATGTAAGTCCCATACTAAATATTAACTAGTAATCCTCCTCATAAATTTCCTTACCACGTGATGTTAAACTTCATGGATGGGTCCCTATCACATGACCTTAAAAGGTGATGTGTCTAGTTAAGTGGCGCCAAACTACGTGGGTTCGGATTCATCTCGTGAGGATATGTATGAAGCCCATATCATCGGTTTGATCTTGATATCAATGAAACTTCCTTCCTCCCTATATGATGATAAACTCTATAGCACCTCATCATAAGTCTTAAACAAACATTGTCTCAGTATTTCCTGATCCATGTATATCTATGGTAAAATTCATGACCCTGGGGTAATCCACAAACACGTGCTTGGGAATGAACCAAGGATTCACGAACATATGAAATTGGTTAAATATATAAGAGAGTCCCATAGTAGGAAATAATTCCCCCAAAAAGGGTGTGGTGAGCCCGACCTCCCATCCTCTTGACCAATGGAGTCCTTAAGTGTCATTTCCCAAATCTTCATCCAACGAGCGCATGCCTTTGGAAGGTAGGTCCATGAATCATTGATACAAGGTTCGTTGGGTGTTTCTAGATCCATGAATGAACCCATTGGAGACCATTCGATGACATTATACCTGACATGGACTAATTACACACATACTCACCCCCTACAATCACCCATGGGAACCACTCAACTATGGCACCTCCTTCACAATATGAGAAGGATACACTGCCCAGTCCCCATAGGGACAGAATTGAAAATTGATCATCACCCATGGTACGATGTGAATCGGGTTGAAATAAAAATGGTGAAACTGTTGTGAAAACCTTCATAATAATGGGAAATTGGTTACTATCCATCAGTCCATTTTGACCACCCCATGGTAAGATGAAAATCGGGTTGACACAAAAATGGTGAAACTATTGTGAACCCTTCATAATGATAGAAAATTGGTTACTATTTGTTAGGCCACTTTGTATAGACCATGGTACAATGTGAATCGGGTTGAAAAACAAAATGGTGAACCCAATGTGAATCCTTAACAAAGGTGGCAGTATTATCCCACCACAAGCCCCTTTAATTCAAAAAGGAAGAGTTCCAAGAAAGATCGTCAATTATGCATGTGATCTTGAGTTTATACTTTGACGGCATCTTTTTTCTGTATATTTCATATATATTACAGGCATTTCACAAATCTATATTCGATCCAAATGGCATCCCAAAAATTTTCTCAGAGACGCATGTTAGTGACCTAACAGGTGGTTGGGTCCCAAATAAAGAACAAGACTCCCTCGCCTACCCAGTTTCTTTAACGTTGGGTTTCAAACATGCTGGTCAAAGAGTACCACCAAAACTATAGTCTCCCTATAGTGGAGGCTGCAAGGTAGGCCCTCCAATCAGTGAAATCTGTCTACCCACATCTTTATCTGTGACCAGAAATCCAACGATGGATGGCTCCACTACCATCTCAAATCATTTCAAGAGCATGTCCCCAGAACTAGAAAATTAATACATCCCTTATCTTAGAGATTCATATGAGTTTGACATTAATGACTTCATCCAAGATACATAGGAACCCCACTTGAGGGATCCTACTGGAGGATGTCACTGCCAATGATGTACAACCCAATATCCTCACTATGAATAACATCCCATGCCGAGGGAACGTGTTGAAGTCCAATGGACATGGGGCCCTTAGGCTACCCACTGAGGGTGGAAAATGCACAATCAAGAGAAATTCATCTCCCTGGTTCCTGAGGAGGAGGTCCACCACAAAAATGTGGTGGCATATAATGGGCAGGCATACAATTCTTCCCCTCCTACTAAATCCCTCCATGGAAATAAGGTGGAAATCTACCAATGGATGCATATACCTTCTTGCTCTTATAAAGACAACCTATCAAATATGATCAAAAAAATATTAGTAGATTCAAATTCCTATGGATGCACACAAATCCCACAATCCAAATATGGTGGCAACAAGAGAAGATAGTCGGTGGCAGACTCGTTCCTCTTTCCCGGTGTAGGAGAACTGCCAGTACCCATTGGAAACCCATGGAGGGCCGAAGCAGGCACAAACTCTTGCTCCGACATCAGAATGTCCATTCATACCCGTTCTAGCCAAATACGTATCTCAACACATCTTGTCCATGATGGAGGATCAGACATCGATCCCAGACTATATCTTCCAGATGTGTCAATATGTCATTGCGTCAGTGGAAAATGAGATGATTCATGCCCATGACACGATCTCCCCAGGTGGGGTGGTTCATCCACCAAATTAGATAGTCACCCTAGAGCAAACTCACATTCCTTCTCCAGTCTAGAAGGTTCAACGAACATATTCCACGATAGAAGGAAAACCAGATTGATAAAAAACACTTGTTCTAAGTGGGGGACACCGATCCAACATGGTGGCTACTCCATGGAAGGCATATACCCATGATAGAACTCAATATGCTTGTTTTTGTATCTCTAATACATCATGGGAACCATCCAAATAGGTTCCCATATAAGAAGGCCACTACCAACATCAGGAAGATCCAGTTTCCCACAAGAGAGAACCCAAACATAAAAGGCTCCAAAGGAAACCATAAAATGAAGAGCACATTCATGATTGTGCCCTACTGAAAGTTGGAGTTCTTGACACCATAAAACATTTATAAATAGAGTCTCAAGATCATGTCAGTACATTACCAAATTATATAAGTGGTAGTAGCGTTTTCTAAGTTCCTTGCTGCAATTTTTCTATTAGCAGCTCTAAAGGTCCTCCCCAGAGCACCCACAAGGGATTAATATATGAGCCAGAAATGATTGATCACAAGATCCTATCTCCTAATGCATGTCATGGTAACCCACCCCTTGACTAGAAGATCAAACAGCAAGAATCCCCCCTTGCTATTGTCCTCCAGGATGGTCTTCCCTAGGGTATAAAATGTAGATATTTTTTCCATGTAGTTGAATGTCAAGTTTTGATGGTAGTCCTCACCATGATGGTTGTCGCTACGAAGGTCATCCCCATAGAGACATCAAGAAACAGGAAGTTCCTTCCCTCATTACATTACATCCTGAAGGCCCTCCCCAAAATTTACACTACAAATACTCTCCCCGAAACCATAGCAATGATGGTAGTCCTCGCCATGATAGCAGTCATTGTGAAGCCCCTCCCCCTCAATGATTCTAAGCAGAAAAAAGTTCCTCCCCTTATTGTTGTCCATATGAAGTTCATCCCCATAGTATACACCACAGAATCCCTATCTATGGTCGGACACTAAGAAATGATGGTATTCCTCTCTATAATGGAACCAATTGTGAAGGTCCTCCCTACAGTCAGAATTTACACTGGTGAGAAGGTCCTCTCCTCATTGGGTCAAATGTGAGAAATCCCTCACATAACGAGGCGATTGGAAAATTGGAATATGACATGTTGGATACTCTCTCCATGAAAATTGATATCCTTTCTCAACCATAGGATGGATTGAGGGCCACACTTGTCTTCCAAGCCACCCACGTACTATTCAAAAGTCCACAAGACTCCTGCTAACCCCGCTACTAGATATCAAATCATTAAGGAGCAGTCAACCTAGGAGAATCAAGAGGAAGAGTCCCTTGAAAAACAACAACAAGATATGTTGATTTTGGGAAGAAAACTAGATAGGGATGAAATAACTGTGATGTATTGGCCCAAACCCACTTCTCAATTAAACATACCAAGAGAGATCTCAGAAGAATGTATGCATAACATTCACCTCAATATCTAGGAAACTCTCTTCCATTTAAAAGTAAAAAAAAATCCCTACGATGGTTATGCAGACCATGTTAATATTCTAGGAGAGCTTCTCCATCAAATCTACCTAGAAGAAATTCCTTCTACATGACGATTACAATCAGAAAAGAAAAAGGAAGACCTTGAGGTGTCCTTCCTCTATGCACTGCACAAGTTACTCTGCCTTATCAGTAATGTCATGTCTAGTATTCATATCCAGGGATGGGGGGAACACAGAGCTCAACATTTCACCCCACTTCATGTCCATTAGAACCCACTAGAATTGACATCCTACAATTTCATCATCCTCAAATGGTAGTCAAATGAATTCCCTGCTTAGGAAAGGTGGAACGCTCGACAAGAACTGGCCTTAAGTAAGTCTCAGAAGGGTTTGGCCCGACAAGAGAAGTCCATTAAGAAGATCCTGAACTAGGTCACTGAGAACATCCAGTAGGCCTTTCATATAAGGTAATCCAATATATGATCATTGATCATGTCCTCAGAAGCAAGTAATTCACATGTAGACCCGACACCATATTCGGCCAACATTTTCATGGAATGCATGAGATCAAAGAGGAAATAGAAGCAAAAGCCACCACAACATGGGATCAACCCCATCATATAGGACTGGGGGGATTTTTAACACAAAAATTACCCTATAAGACCAGAAAATTGAGGCTATGGAATGTCAACTGAAGAAAGGGAGTAACCCTGGCCTATGGGACTAAGGGAATTTTTACCTCAAATTCTCACCCAATGGATGTCTGTCTTCTCCTAATTGGGGAGAACAATGGATAGAGGGGTCACACATTCCATCCCATATTGTGAATAACATACCCCAGAATAGATACATACTTCAAGGTCATATCAAGGCTCTCTTTAAGTCACTCTTCACCAAGAAACCCAAAGAGCATCACAGAATGGCTGGAAAAGATCCAACAAAGGATGCAAGAATCTCTCTTATCATTCAGCACTCACCAGACCATCCCCAATGCGATATGAATAAGTGAAGTTCATGGAAATCATCCCCACATAACATGCTAAAAATTATACAAATGGTGAGAAAATAGGAGAAGAGGGTTCCCTCTTGGAGATGGTCCACACCGAGCCTAGAGTTGTGTACACCTGAAACCAGAGAGTTAGCCTAAATTTGGGTGCCCCCTCAGTTAATCTGCCATTACCTCCTACACGAATCCCCATCAAGTAGAATAATAAGTGAAAGTTATATGACCCACATTATCCTCCCCATGAGGATGATTCCCCTACACTTGAGGATAGATTCTCTCAATAGGTGGAAGAAATAAAAAAGCTAAGGAAAATGAATGATGAGATGCTAAGAGAAAGTCACCCTACCGAGTATGTTCCTTAGGTGGAGAATTAACTTACACTTCCAACATATGTACCTCTACATTATAGGCTCATATCTATGGATGAATTAAGGCTAGAAAAGTCATTCAAAGTAGTTCCATTAAAATCAGTCTACCTGAACCCAATCGTGGTAGGATACTAAGATTTACCTCCATTGGGAAAGCAACCAGGATAGATTTAGGGTAATCCATAAAGGATGCCCCGGCTGGGAATCCATCTCAAGTTCCAGTAGTGCTGAAACATCCAATATTGTCCCCTAATACACCCACTCATGCTCAAGTCCAATAGGACATGCATCAAGGGATCTAGAATACCATCGAGTTATTGACAACTTGAATGGAAGCAATGGAAGTATGGTGCACTCCAATACAATTGGAACAAAATCCCTACCCCAATTGGGTAAGAAACTTCCCCCCACCGCCAAATTTTGGGAACCACGTATTCTCAGTGTTCAATAGATCAGGGGACCTGGAGAAGTATTTAATGAAACCCTAGAGCAACAAGAATTTGTGAAGCTCAAATGCTTTATATGAACTTTTAAAGGTTCAGCCTTTGTGTGGTACACCAATTTTCAAGCAAACTCAATAACAGGATGGGAAGATCTTCAGTGGCAGTTCCTTTTCCATTTCAGCTCGACATTGACAAAAACAACAGTCAGTGACCTCATGAACTGCAAATAGTAAGAGAATGATATAGTTTCAGACTTCATTGCCAGATGGAAGGTTCTGACTTACTCCTTGAACTGGCCACTTCCCCAAGATGAGATTTTGGTCATGTGCATAGACAACCTTTGCGATGAGTTGCAAACACTTCTTATTCTGGTGAAATATAAAAGTGGGTTCTAATAATTCTAATCTATCTCTCAAAGGATATAATATTCCTTATAATGGAATAATCCCAAGTCTCAGTCAGTCCCATCAGCCCTAGTAAAAATAGTGGGAAGAGTTTAAGTGGCTTATGTCATGCTTAAGCCACCCCCTGCATAAGATCTGGCTCCCAGGCCCACACCGAATCATGTGGGGCCCCCTGGATGTCAGAAACCACCCCATCCCTATCAAGACAAGTATAGGGGGACAAAATAAATTAGTTTTAGGAACAAAAAAAATATATTGTATTCATTCTGGGATGATCAAGTCTATGGCTACTTTGAAGCTTCAATGAATTGCAACTTTCTTTGGCTTCTAGATAAAAATTGGGATGATGAAGTAGGCTTTGATGACCATCCAGATTATTGTCCCTTCCACCAGATATTTGGGAACAACATTCAAGAGTGATATTTCTTCAAGTAACTCCTAAAAAAGATGATAGATTTCGGAAAATTCAAGTTGGTACCACTGCTAGCGCAAGCGGCGTATGTTTCCACCACTAATTAGGATGAAGAGGGGGAGTGGAAAAAGTTATTAGCAAAAAATAGAAAAAGTTCAATAGTTGGTTGACTCGGAAAAAAAATCAATCGATCCCACTGTATCCTCCATGCACAGTTGAAGCAACTGATTGTGCCTCCAATAGCTCCTGATGCAACACAACTGACATCCTCATCCCCACAATCCTCCAAAGGTCGATTGCCCAAAACAGAATGGTGGAATGAAAGTGAAGGGAGATGAACATATACAAAATAAAAATTTGGGTTTGACACTATCATATTTCATGCCAATGAATCTGAAGACACGAGAATTGCCCCTCCAAATAGTACCACCAAAATAGGATGATAAGGCAAAGTCATCATTAAAAGAGGAGCTTATTTTTGGCTCTATCAATGTTATCCACTTAATGGATCCCTTCTCCGAGGATGAATATGGTTATCAACCATAATTCCCCATATCCAATTGGGTTCCTCGAGGAAGAATCCATGGAAGCTAGGGATATCAAGGGAGACATAGCCATGGCAGAAATCAAGTTTATGGTCGCACCCCCACTCAAACTATCAGTGTTGTAGAAACCCATGGAAGGACCCTTCAGAGAATTCTAAATGGATAGGAAATTATCATACCCACACATGAATCCATCCTAGAATAATACTTTTAGAGTATCCATTAGAAGAAGAAAATATGACTAATTTCTCTCAGCAGGTGGGCAGACCTGTCCTGCCCAATCCACAAAGGATAGAAGCTCTTCCGGCTCTGACCCCTAGGGTCAACCTGTCTTCATCAAACGCTCAAGCCCCTAAAGATCCTATTAAAGAGAATCTCCATGTTGGGAAGTGACAACCTTTAGATCAGAAATATGATATTTTAAAATATTCATCTTTAGTACCATCTAATCTCTCAATCATGGATGAACTGAATCTATTATAAGATCTTAGGGAAGCACTCATCAAAGTTTCGATAAGTCTCTAAGAGTTTGAAGCTAAGGTATTTGCCACTGAAGTCTACCAGACAAAGAAAAATCATATATAATTCCATGAAGTTATCTCCTTCATGGATCAATGTGAAGATTCCACCATACAGGGACACATCAAACCCTTATATGTATCCAGAACAATAAATGATGTCGATATCTGAAAAGTATTTATCAATAATGGATCTAGGGTTAATCTCCTCCCACTATGGACACTTTTTCGGTTAGGCTACAAGGAGGATAATATGACGCCCTACACTACAACTCTATAGGGATATGAGAAAAGTGATCAAAATTTTTTAGGGAAAATTAAGCTCGAAACCCAATTTGATGACCACATAGTTCACCCATAATTTCTGGTGGTTCGAAATAATATGGCCTTCAACACCCTACTAGGAAGGCCCTGGCTATATCACCATAAAAAAGTTTCCTCCTCTTACTATAAATGCATCAAATATATCATTTATGAATAGAGTGGTACACTACATGCTGATGAATACCCATTTGAGTCTTTAGAGTCACACAATATTGATGTAGGGTTCTATGAGCCAAAGAGGAAGCTACCCTCAGTTGAATGAATTGATTGGGTTGTTGCCCCAAATGGTTTGGAAATGGATCCCACCGACCCCCTCATGCATCTTGGGGAGGAATATGTACTACACTTCAATCATATTGAGTGTGAAAGTCCAAATTTGGATGCATATTCAGTGGTCCTCATGATTTTAGTCAAGGCCGTCGAGCTTGGTAATGTTGAAAATCTTATTGACTCCCGAGATAATAGGGAAGGTTTGGATAAAAATTCCCCCAAACCATCATCAAAACACAAGGAAATCTCTACCTCACCCACTGAGGTAAGAGGAAGTATCTCATCACTAAAAGAAGATACAAAAACTCTTTTACCCCATACTACATCTTCCTTAAAGAAGCCTCCGCTGATGGCTGAGACAGAAGTGTCGAGTTCATTTCCCGAACACCAAAAGTATGAATCTTCCACAAATTATGGAATGATCATCTCAATAATTGTTTCCCCATTAGAACATAAATATAAATATAATGGGGATATATATAAGGAGGAAGAAGAATACCTAATGGATGCCCCCCCCCACATTTGAGAAAGGATTCTCTACCACCATTGATGAACTCAAGGAAATCAACTTGGATACAGAAGAAGACCAGCAACACATTCTGGTTAGTGTGGCCATGAATTCTAAAGAGAAAGAAGTATACACCTCTTTCATGAATTAGAATCGAGATTTTTTCATCTGGAATTATATATAAATTCTAGTTCTCAATCTATTGGTGTCCATTCAACACCTGGGCCGGCCCGAGGACCACCGTGGTTAGAAGAAAGACGCCAGAAGAATGCACTCAACATATAATGTAAAAGTAGACGATGAAGTCAACAAGATCATCAGAGATAAATTCATTCAGGAGGTCTAATAACTAATCTGGAAAGAAAACATTTTCCCCATAGTGATGAAAAATGAACAGATCTAGGTCTTCATCGATTTCAGGGACCTCAACATGCACTACCCAAAAGATGATTTCCCAGTCCCGATCATAGAATTGATGATCAATGCAACTGCTGGATATGAGGCTCTCTCTTTCATGGATGACTATTCAGGATATAACCAGATCTGAATGTCCTAAGAAGATGAATAATCAACCACCTTTAGGGATCCCTAGGGGGTGTTTTTCTACAAGGTGATGTCTTTCAGTTTAAAAAATGTCGGCGCCACATATCAATGCGCCATGAACCACATTTTCAAACCCTTCCTCGTAATGTTTGTCGCGTGATATATTGAAGATTTTGTGGCTAATTCACAAAAATACTCAGACCATCTGGTAGATCTTGAAACTATCTTCAATGAACTACAACAACACTATCTGAAAATGAACACCCTAAAGTGTGCTTTTGGGGTTACCTTAGGGAAATTCATCAGCTTCATCATACGTCATAGGAGAATTGAAGTAAACACTGAGAAGGAAAAGGTCATCCTTGTCTTGTTACCTCCTCACAACCTCACTAAGTTGAGAGGACTCTAAGGATACCTAGCTTACATTTGGTGCTTCATAGACAACCTTGCAGGAAAATTCTTTCCCTTTAGCAGGTTGATGAAGAAAGGGGTGGAATATTAATGGACTGAAGACTGTTAGGAAGTGTTCGAAAATCTCAATAAATACCTCTTGATTCCACCGATGCTAATACCACATGTCGAAGTAAGACCACTCATTCTGTATGTAACCTCCTTAGATAAATCCCTAGGTTCCTTCCTTACAAAAAATAATTATTTCAACAGTAAGAATAATCTCTATTACCTCATCCACATCATGATCGATGTTGGGACTCGGTATTCAAAAATTGAGAAGATTTGTCTTGCATTAATATTTTTGGTCTAGAAGGTGAGGAATTTCTTTACGAACCATGAAGTCTATTTGGTCTTACATATCAACCCACTCAAGTATATTCTCAGCCATCCAATGTTAATTGGATGCCTATCACGGTGGGTGGTTATCCTGAAGTTGTTCAATATGTGGTTCATACCCTATAAGGCTGTCAAAGACCATGAGTTAGAAAACTTCCTAGAAGAACACTACTCAATAGAATTGACTACATTAGATGTCTAATTACCAGATGAAGAGGTGTTCTTTGTCCAAGAGAAATCACAGATGTGGGAAATGTACTTCGACGGTGCCTCCAGAAGCCTAACAGAAAAAATAATGGAAGACCTCAAGATCACCAAAGTGGGGTAGGGAGTCATACTCATATCCCCAAAAAAGTAGTTATACCCTATTTCTTCCTACTGTTAGAAGGATGAATGAATAATGAAGTAGAGTAATAGGACCTCATTGTAGGCCTGGAGCTAGCGCTTCAAGCACAAGTTAAACACCTGAAGATAAAAGGTGATTCAAAACTGGTCATGAAGCAATTCAATGGTGACTATGATATCAAGAAATATAAGTTTATCCTTTTGATGAACCATTTCCAAGAACTGATGACACAATTCCCATCAGATCTGACATTGACTTATGTCCCCGGTTGCAAAATGTGCAAGACAATGCATTAGAAAATGTAGCCATGACTCTGGCTGACCCAAATCGGAACAAAACAGTCATCGGTAATTCCCACTGACAAATGTTCTTAACATTTATTCAGTCCAACATGGAATAAATTAATGAATTCAATCCCATCTCTGAACCATATGGTCCTACCACCAATTGGATGACTCCCATTGCAGATTACCTTCAAAAGGGAGAGATCCCACCTGATAGGGCCGGAAGGGAGAAAATCTGAAATAGGAAATCAACTTCATGATATACGATGAAAAAAATCAATAGAAGGTACTTTATAAGTGAGGACTTGATGGAGTATTTCTTAGGTACATTTATGGAGAAGATACCACCACCATCATAAATGAAGTGCATGTCAGAACTTGTGGATCACATCAATCATCATCCAATCTCTCGCAATAGGTTTGAAAGCTTTGGTAATATTGTCCCACCATGATGTAGGATTACACCACATTCACTAGGAAGTTTCATTCCTACCAAGTTCATGAAAATTTCATCCACCAGACCCCAGTGCTACTTCACACAGCCAAGTACTCCAGACTATTTTTCATATGGGGAATGGACGCTATGGGACTATACCATCCTGCCACAGCCAGAAAATTCAAATATATTCCCACAAAAACTAACCTATTTTCCCAATGGATAGAATTTGTACCTATCAAAGAGGCTAGGGAAATAAGCAGTTTCAGCTTTGGGAAATCAAAAATCATCACCAGGTTTCGTGTCCCTTATACAATACTGACGGACAACGACACCAATTTCTACTCTGTTGAATTGGAAAAGCTATATCAAGAGTATGTAATCAAGGACAATCATTCATCCTACTATCATGAAGTGGAAAATGAGTAGATAAATTCCTTAAACAAGACCCTATCCAATATACTCTAGAAGATGGTAGACCAGGACAAGAAATCATGGTCAGATAATCTCGTTTGTGCTCTATGGGCTTATCGGGCCATGACCTGCACCACCACTCAAGAAACCTTATACTCATTAGTATATGGGACATAGGTGGTTCTACCCATTGAAGTTAAATTACCATTGCTTCATGTGTCCCTCGGTGATAAACTATTAGTAGATGAGAAATCCTAGAAATGGTTCAATGAACTGGAGCGATTGGATGAGAAGATATTTCACACTCTTCACCATTAGGTTGTTTTCTAGAACTGGATTGTATGAGCCTTCAATAATAAGGTTCACCTCTGATCATTCCTCAAAGTAGAAATGGTGTTGGTCCTTATAACCTCAATGATGCTCAGAAAGAAACCTACAAAGTTTCCAACATGGGAAGGACCATATGTTATACACAAGGTATACTCCAATGGATCTTATTCCTTAATTTCAATGGATAGGTAGCACACCACAGCTCCCACCAATGCAAGGATCTTGAATAAGTAATTTGGGTAATTGTATAAAATTCGTCTTAGTTGCACGATTTTAAACTACATAGAATCACCTACGTCTATGTTACATGATGTTAAACTATATGAAAATGGTCCTGATCACATGACATTAAACTACATGATGAACTCGTCTTAGCTACAAGATGTTAAAACTGCATAGTAACATATGCATTCATGCTATACAATGTTAAAATACTTAGCATATTCTTCCTTACCACAAGACATTAAACTGTATGGTGATCATTTTTTATGGTATAATGACTTATTGCACATAAATCATATCTTTTCAAGAGAATAGTAAACCCCATCCCCTTCTATGTATGGGTCAGACCAACATAGATGTTGTATCTTAGAACTACTTAAGGTTTGATTCCCATTCATCAATGGGATATGTTTTGATTCCTATATTCTACATCTTGTTCCAGCCACCAGTCAAATTAAACAATTCACCTCTCCTTGTATATAGGTTAGACTTATGCCAGGAAATTCATGAGTCCTAACCACATGACATTAAGATGCATGGCCAAATAATTCCTAACCACATAACATTAAACTGCATGGCCAATGAAGTCCTAACCACACATCATTAAAATGTAAGGTACCTCAAGAACTATGTATGGATTGATTCTTGCCCTCATAGGATACATAGATACACCTTGACCCTAAGTCCTGGTCCATCCCTCACATGATACAAATTCCCCCCTCTCTGTGCACAGGTCAGACTAACATGAAGATTTTTCAAGAACTTTGTGTGGCTTGATTATTTCCCTCACAGGATACATATTGACATCTGAATTCTCCATCCTAGTTCATTATACATTCAGAAAAACTTTTCCTTTCATGTGCATGGGTTAGATCAGCACATGGAACATGTTTTCAGAACTACATGGACTTTTATTCCCAACTAACTAGGATACATAGGAAACCTTCATGAGGTTCAAGACCAACACATCACTTACCTCATCCTTTCCACATTGGTTCATCCTCGTCCTTACCCTATGATGTTAAACTACATAGGATACTAGAAATATGTGTGTTTTGATTCCCATCTATCAATGGGACACATAGTAATACCTGGGCCTTCCCAGGTCTAGCCACCATGAAAAACATTCCTCCCCCTACATATAAGCCAACTTGCACATGGAAATTTATGAGTACTAATAGCATTATGTTAAACTACATGTCCAAATAAGTCATAACATCATAACAATAAACTGCATGGCCAAATAATTCCTAACCACGAGACATTAAACTGTAAGGTATCTCAAGAACTACATGTGTCTTGATTCTAGGTATAACGAGATATGTTGCGACACTCGGTCTGAAAACCTTGGATCCATCCATGCAGAATAAAACAAAAAAACTACCCCCAATATCTTGTATGTGAAATGAAAATAGATGCAGGGGATTTTAAACCAATAATCTTACATCTATAAAGTGTCGAAATGACATGCTTCCCTTTACATATGAATAAGATCTAAGTGGAGGATCTCGTACCTCAGAACTAATCATGGTCTGGATATATCTCACCTACCCATACATCCCCATTTCATCCATCAAACTCTATGCCCCGGTAAATCTTGGATCACCATAATCACCCACAGATATTAGAAATGGATGGATAGTGTCCTTCAGATACCTTTTTTTTACTATACATACAATTCCCCGTTGACTCTACATATGTTTCCCATAAAAATGGCCTATCAAACAAGGGAAAATTCATACCTAGGAGAGGTTGTTCCTACTTATATATTCCCATTGGATCCTAAGACTCATATCATCCCTCCTGAATCAAGGGTCCCAAAATCATGGTTTACACCTTATTCCCCCACTCAAGTTTGGGGAATACCAAGACTATATCAGCCAGATTATATCATATTTACACACGATCCCTTTGATATTTCATCCCTGTAACATAACGTTAAATTGTGTTGTCAGTTTCCTTTCTATAATAATTAAAACTACATGGACCCACAACAACTAGCTCGTTCACATCGAGTCACCCACATCCTCACTGCATGACATTAAACTACATAGCCCAACAATTCTCTTTTATTTGATCCTTCCATCCTTATGTGGTTGAGTTAAGCCCTTTCCGTCCCTTATTTTTCACAACATGAAGAGATAATGTGGGATTAGTAATTTTGGCAGGGGATTCCCCACAGATCCAAGGCAAATCAATCTACATTGAATGATCCTACTAAAACGATTTTAAAAGGAATATTAGTGTTTTACACTCCATATTGGGAAACATAAAGTCCTAACTATATGACATTAAACTGCAAGGTACCTCATATATAGCTAAAATGACCCCCCCACGCATGTACCAATCCTATGCAGGGAATCCGATCTTGGGACACCTAGATCTTCAAAACTGGGCCATGATCTAATGAGGGATTCAAAATGCCCCGCCTCACGCACAGGTCAAATCTATGTAGAGAGACTCTGAATTCCATGAATATTCATAGACTGAGTGTTTCTAATATGTCCAAACCAACTCTCTCAATTCATCAAAATTCATGCTTTGAGTTATCTTGGGTTGTCATAATCCTTTATAGACATTGGGAATAGATAGATGGTGTCTTGAGGATAACCTTTTTTTGACTATGCACATAATGCCCTGGTGGATCTACATATGTTGGCCATAAAAAATGGTCTATCAACCAAAGGAAATTTTGTCCCTAGGATAGGCTTTTCCTATTTTCGTATGCCTAACAACTTCCATGCCCCATGTCATTTCTCTATATCCAAGATCCCTCAAAACCATGGTTTACACTCTCCTATATACACATGTCCTGAACATTTCAGAACATCCTAGATTGATTACCCTCCAGTTACTCCGGACTTCTATATCAATGTCCTAATCACATGATGTTTAAGCTACAGGATACTCAATTCCTGGTATTCACCCTTAGGCCAAGTCACATCAAAAGGATATTTCCACTCATGACCCTATATAAGAAATGAATCTACATAGGAATGTTTGACGTATTCCATGCCTCATTGGTGAATCTATATATAAAACAAAAATTCCATATCCATATGCGTGAATCAGATCTGCATAGAAATGAGCCTTAAAAGAACTATGTACAACATGATCCCTATCATCACAAGATATGTAGTGACATATAAATTTCATATGTTAGGTCCATCCATGAAATAGTATTTTCCCATCCCTTCCCATGCAATGGTCAAACCTATTTAAGGAAACAACTCACAAGGATGGGATAAAAATGACTCCACCAATTCCCAGTATTTCGGGTAACGTTTGACCTAAAATAACCCCCTTTAATGATCCGGAACCCCTCTTCACACACCATAATATATGAATAGAAAGGTATGGATCCCTATGACCATCCCCGAACATCATAAATGGACGGATGGTGTCTTGTAGACACCTTTGTTTGACTATTCACACAATTCCCCGACACCTCTGCATATGTTTCCCAAAAAAATGTCATGTCAACCAATGGAAAATTCTCCCTCAATAGAGGATTTTACTATATCTTTGCACCCCTATTAAGTCTACATCTCACCTCATTACCTAATTTTTGAAACCCCCCAGATTACAGTTTACATATTTCTCCCCTCATGCATGAAGGTGATAGAACATTGCTGGTTATACTGTCTTGGAAAAGGAAAATTATTTCCCTTCTATATTTCAAGTAAAAAATTACTTTAAACATATGTATCAAAATTCATAGTTGTGTGATGTTAAACTACACCATGAACAATCCCTCCTTAGAATAAGTCAAATTCGTGCATGAGCAGTTTCTAAACCAGAACCAATATAAATGCCCCCATAATTTTAGACATTGTTCCTTTGACAGAACACCCACTATGTCCCTAAAAAAACAAATCTAATATTTTATATGAATTGTCTGGATATAAAAAATAGATAGCCAGTGTCCCACAGAAACCTTTGTTTGACTATTCATATAATACCCCGATGACTCTGTATATGTTTCCCGCAATAATTGCCTGTAAACTGAGGAAAAATTCATCTTCAGGAGTGTTCTTTCCCACTTCCATATATACCATGGATTCCATGACCCATATCATGTAAAAAATCCAAAAATCACAATTCAGGGTCAATAAAAATCCCTTATACAAGTTTGAAAGTTGTTAGGACATTCTCAGTTAATGGGTCCTAAATTAGGGCCCTTGCCCCGCAAGTCATGGTCAAATATTTTTGACCTAAAACATCATTAATGATAGTCTGGTTTTCAAGACACTAAACTACCAATGAAAAAGACACAACACTCTCCAAGGTGAAACCCCAAAAAGGTAACCTTGGAGAAAAGTCAAGTATCAACTCGCTAAACCTATACTAAATATGGTTTAGGAAAAACATCGATCAACCAAAAATAATCAAGAGATGAAAAGATTGTTAGGTTGAAAACCTAAAAAGGGCATCCAATTAAAAATTCTAGTTATACCTTTTAAGCCCACACTATAATAGGCTTAGGAAAATTTTTTGGTGATAATGAAAAAGGAACCAAGTTTTTAGGGTTTTCCATGTGACCCAAGAAAGAGTCAAACTATGCTTACTGAGCCCCTCCGCTTAGGAAAATATTAAGTCTTGATTTGATTATTTCTTTCATCCCAGATTATGAATCAAATTGATATTCAATTTAGATTATGGTTTAAAATTAAGTTGATCGTAAATGATTGATATTGCAGGAAAAGGTAAAAGAGTAACACTGGAGAGAAAAATATTTCCATTTTATCAAAAGAAGTGGGAGTGGGGGGGGATCCATAATCCAGAGTCTCTCCCCGATGTCAAAAAAATGTGGTGTAGGGTAGCCCAACAGATTACAATGAGGTTTATCTTGCTCTTTCTTGCAGGTTGATAATGGTATGATAAGGTCCATCAAGGGATTATTCCAAAACATCCATCCGTTTAGCTTTAGCTTCCACCATTGGGTGTACTCTCTTCATAATAGTTCATATGTCTCGCCCTTTCTGTTTGATGACCTCAAAATTAGCACTTTATGATGCCAGTTTCATGTTTATTTTGGACATGAAAACTTCTCACTAGTGCAGTTTCTCTATCTGGTCAATCACTTAGTCATGAGAACTAGCTTCCTAAGCCTCTAGATGATGCAAATCGTCAGTAATATTCCATAAAGCATGATCTTGATATTGATAAGCATTGAAACAAGCAAGGTCACCTTCACAAGAATTTTGATCCTCTCAAACTATAACAATATGGTACAAGAAGAGATGCAGGTGTCAGTAATCAAAGCTTCCCAAACCCAGATTAACAAATAGTCATTGAAATTTATCCTCCTCATTGGAAAATTTGATCATGGGAGTTTCTGCGGAAAGAGTGAAGATTTGATACCATGGTCATTTTTACACAATTCGATAGCTTATAATGGCACTGGGATATTCACCCTCCTCCACCGCGATAGGTATGTAATCAAGAAGCATCATTATAGCAAATGGAAGCGCCTTGAGCTGAGCCACCCAAGCATGAAGACTTTCACTTCCAATAGATGGTTCATCCTCTGGGACTAAATGAGAGGGTCCAGTAGCAACATCAGGAACACCTTGTGATGTCTCGCTCAGACCAACTTTAGTAGGACCACAAACCATATTAGAAAAAGATATGGGATCTGATTCACTTTCCATGGAGATGGGTTGTGTGGGTGAATCCCCTTCCAAGTGCATGTGACGACGGGTAGAATGCCTTCTCACCATAAGGAGGGGAATAGATAGCAAAATTGGAATGGTTGGGATAGGATCGGAAGTATCCAACGGTCTCTGAACCTGTCAAGCTAGCCTTACCAATTCCCTATCAGGGTATCAAGATACCCACAGTTAGGCATACTCTAATGATAGGTAAGTTGAGGATACTGTGAGAGGAATGAGGACTTCCACATTAGCATCCTCCTGTGTCATGGATATCCAAAATTGGTGAAGAATCATAGGATAAGACTCCCTCTTATCAAGAATAGTATGGAGAGGTGCGACCTGTTGAAGGCATCCAAATTTCCTAGAAATATTATAAGGAGCATAGGGTTCTCAGATGATTACCCTATCAATACGAGTAGATAAAACATCATCTCATAGTGCAATGATATAATAATGTTCTTTTGAATATCCCCTTCCATTATCCATTATGGATCTATGGAGAACAATGTAAGGTGAAAAATAAAATAGAGATATGTCAGTCAACAGTTTGATTGCATCATCAATACTCAATTATTGGGGACAAATGGCAGTAATTTTGAGAAGAGTTGGGAGAAATTAAGAATAAGGAACCCTCACAGTATGCCAATACTCATAGTAGGGGAAATGCTCTGCCATCTAGCCATAAAAAATTGAAATGGCCCACTAAGAAGATGCAAGTATTTCCCCTTCTGTATCTTTCTTAACAGTTAATAGATTCGGGAAAGGGTAGGAACAGACAAGTTAATGGGTTTTTCCTCTACCAATGTGACTGCCATAATTAGACTACAAGCCCTAACACCAGTATAAACATCATGAGAGGGGAAGAGTCATCCACTCAAAAACAAAGACTTCCAATCTAATATTGAGAGGTACGTTTTACTGAATTCTATACCCCCAGGTGGTGTATCAAACCACCTCGAGGGTGGTGCAATATGAGCCTAGGATTTTCTGTGATTGTTGAGTCGGGTGATTTAAGCTACGGTGAACCCTCAACCTAAGACTATTCGCCTATAAGAATAGCCTAATCCAATCATTAAATGAAATAAGTAAACCAACATGTATGGTTTGAATGAGTAATCCCTCTTTCATAACCAATAATTTCTTTGCATCAGAGATACTTGTTTGAAATTCCCCCAGGAATTGGCCCCTGGAAGAAAATCATCATACATGTTTCCTAGAAAGGGAAGCCCTTCTAGTTTATGGATGTCCCAAAAACTAATCCCCACCTCCCCATGAAATAAGTGGAAGGTATTATTGCTTGACCACTAATGGATAAGTAGTTAACATCTCACATGGTGAATATATTGAAAATTAGGAAACACATGCTGCCTGATATATGTTTACTGCTTCCAACTAGCTAGGGGATTCCAAAAAAATAGAATGCACCTAGAATGCCCAAGCCCAGTCCTCAAAGAAGCATCCTCTGGATCATAATTTCCATTTGGTGCTCCACCAACCATTGGTATTCTCTTAAGAAATATTGAAAATTGACAGGTACTCCCAGATGACTAACCTTAATGAGGTGTTACGATGACAATGATTACCCTGAGTCCACATAGAGCCTTTTAGTGTGAACACATTATCTTGAGTAAAATAAGTTATGAGTTATCCTATTGAATAAATATTGGCCCAATCATGCCCTTGGGATTCCTTGAGGTTAATAATAGGAGTAATGTGATTGGATAATGGAAAGGGAACATCATTTAGGAGGCTGAAGTTATAAAGAAGGAACTGAACAGATAACAGCTAGGTTGTTAGCTCTGGTGAAAGAAGGTATCTAAGAATCCCCTCTTGAGGAATGATGTAGTAATGAAGGTTGTATTTAGAATTCTCAACCATAGTTTCCCTCATCCTAGTCGATTCTATTGATATAAGAGGAAGATCCATTATATTGCATTAAAAATACCATAAAAAAGGTTAGTCCAATAAAATCTTTGGGAAAAAGGAAAAAATTGGAAAAGGAATACAAGAAGTCCAAATAAAAAAGCTCCGTGTATTGAACACTTGAAACAGTTCATGGAATTCATTCCCCACAAACCAGTAGTTTGCAGAATGCTCCATAAGATGCCAGCCTATGAAGCAATGTCCTGTGAACCGAATGGTTCGTGTACTGAGTGAGCTGTATACTGAGCCTCGCTACGCAATCATCCAAAGTTAATACTTAAAATTTTAAGCTTTAAATTTATATTTCTGTTCACTAAATTGAGGTTTAGTCCACAGAGTAGGGTAACCTCATAGGATATTACTACACTGTAATTAAGACTTATGTTTTCAGTTTCAAAGTTTGGTTCATGGATTCAAAGGTCGGTCCGTGTACAATAATGGCTGTGAAGAGTTCGGATTTCATGGAATGTGAATAACGGTTCACAAACAATGGATTTCGTGAAGGAACTAGTATGCAGATGCAGGGAAAGATGAGAATAATTTGTAGAGAAATTTTTACTGAGAATTCCGATAAATGAAAAATGATCTAGAACCCCTATATATATTCACAGTCCTTCCAACGGGTCTACATTACTACCACAAACCAGTTAAATTTAGAGTCGCTTTCTACATTAGAATAGCCTCCTCTTCATCATGATCAAAACTCATTTCGATGGAGGGAATTTATAGGGTTTTGAAAACTTTAAAAAGGGAAGGAAAATACTGCCACAAATTCTATGAAGGAATAATATGTAGGTTCGATTGAAAATTTGAGAAGAAGATTGAAAAAAATTGAATTTAGAAAAGGACCAAAGTGGTATGCGTACTAATTTCTAGGAATGGTGTGAGGATGGTGTGGCTATGAATTAATGGTATGAAGATATCCCACAAAATGATATCCCATGAAGTGTTGTCCAAAAAACCAGGAAGTTCGCAAAATAAATGAGGAATGGTGCTTATCCCCTATAAACCACATCATTGGTGGAATGGAGGCGGAGAAATTCCACCCTCGAACCACAGCCTTATGAACTGCATCATTGGTGAAAATGTGATGGAGAGGTATGCCCCCACACACTGTCCCTGCAAACTCAGTCCATATACAAGGCAATGCTGACAGAATCCCATGAACTACATCATTCTTAGGATTGAGGTGATGATTCATGCCGTCGTGAACTACAACCCTGTAAATCTCTGTTGATTGAGTCATCCACGGGCTGGATGATTTTCCCATGGGATTCTAAAAAAGGAGTCATGTGACCCATAGATGTAGCCTCCACACACTCTATAAAAGGACCTTGAGGGGATCTGAGAGAGAGATAGAGGATCAGATTTTTTGAGATCTTGGAGTTTACTGACGGAAGACTTCGAAGGAAACTAATCGATGAAGTACGAAACTGTGAATAGTTTCCAGCAAGTATAAAATGCCGTAAACCATAAAAAGAAGGAAGGATAATAATATGGGAAAACCACGAACCTAATTGAAGAACCACGAACCATACTCTCTTCACAAATGAACTTCACATGAACTGTTGGACTAATTCCCCTTATTCAATCAGGCATACCGCATAGCACATTTCTGTGCAAACGAGACCTTGCCATGCGTAGTGTTTCTCCATACGGATGGACTCCAATGCCGCATACCACCACCCTATGCAGACAGAACCTAAGATAGTGTATCACTACGATACACAGACAACATAGAGTTCAATGTACCACATCAGTATGCGGACAATATCCAGGTCCGCATACCACCTCGGTATACAGACAGTGTCTAGGTCTGCATACCACATCATCATGTGGATGTTCCCTCCACCCACATAACAGTATGCCATGTAGATGGTACCCCACCTTTCATGAATAAATGATACGTGGAGTAGGGTACCTTAGGGATTTCCACCATCCGACACCAATCATTCCCTTTTGTTTCCATCCCATCCTCTAAATCCCCTCCACTAACCAGTCAAACGGTGTCCGACCAAAGCCTCTTCCAAATCCACCAGACTTGTATGATAAAACCATTAGGTGCATTAGCAAAACCTTCTGATTTTACATTCCCAGGGTAAGTGGGGTCATTTGGGTAATCCTAGAAAGGGTGTGGACCCCCAAAATGTATTTAAGTATACATTACCATGGTAACCAGGGGGTATACCTTAGGATACTGACATGAACCTCCCTATTCTAGGGATCAAGGGTAATCATTAGCATTTCCATTAAATGAGGGACAGTGATAAGTCAAAGGGATTATGCCTGTATCTACCTTTTACAAGGATATATTCTTATACACTTTCCAAGAATCATCTTTAGGGTACCCCCCTTAAGGTGACCCCATAACCTTTCGATGGGAGGTGGCGATCGTGCTCCTCTCAGGCTCAGCCCAAGACATTTCTGGATATACTTCCAAACGTGACTATCTTGGATATAAACATGAGTAAGACATGGTATGTTCAAATCCCCTCTCTCTCTCATTGAGACATTTCCCCAGCCTCTTCAATTGTCTTCCTCCTTTTCTATCAGCAGAGAAAGAAATGTGTGTGGTCTACTAGATCTATTGTTTCCTCTTGTTTCTCACACCAAGCATGAATCATGTGGGCTTAGAGTTTAATGATGATCACAACATCCATACCATCTTCCAAATGGACTATGAGTACTCTGATTCCAACACCAAATAGGATACGTAGGACACCTATATGAAGGCTCGATCTCAAATGGGAAGCTTCCTTTTCAAAGGTTAAGCCCCATCATCCCCCACCCCCTCACAAACAGGACCTCATTTACAGTATAATACCCAACTTAAACCAAACTACGAGGGATTTGATTCCCAACTAATTGGGATACATAGGAAGGCTCCCTGAGGTCCAAACCTAGCACCCAAATCACCCTATTGTTCATCAGGCCATGTCCCCAGTGGGACCATATACAACCAAGAGATTGTTCCTCTCATAAGAATCCTAGGCCACTTATATGTAAGTCCCACATGAAATCTTGACTAGGAATCCTATGCCTATTGGTCCTTACTTCATGACGTTAAACTGCATGGATGGGTCCCTATCACACGACCTTAAAAGGTGATGTATCCAGTAAAGTGATACAAAACTACATGGGTTCTGATTCCTCTCACATGAATATATAGGAAGCCCATCTTATGGGTTCGATCTCAATATCAAAGCAAGTTCCATCCTCCCTGGATGATGATACACTCTATATCACATCATCATTGGGCTTAAACCAGTGTTGTATTAGTAATTCCTAGTCCATGTATATCCATGGTTGATTTCCCAACCAAGAGGTAATTCATGGACTCATTATTGGGAATGAACCAAGGATTAAAGAATATATGTACACTATTAAAATCTATAAGAGAGTCCCATAGTAGGAAATAATTTCCCCCAAAATGGTATGATGAGCTCGACCTCCCATCCTCTTGACCAATGGAGTCATTAAATATTGTTGTCCAAATAGACATACAACAAGAACCTTCCTTTATAAATAAGGTTTATGAATCATGGATACAAGGGTCTTTGGGTGTTTCAGGCTCCATGAATAAACCCATTGGAGACCATCTGATGACGTCATACCTGATGCAGACTGATTGCACACATACTCACCCCCCTATAATCACCTGCAGGGACCACTCAATTGTGGAACCTCCTTCGCAATATGTGAAGGATGCACTACCTAGTCCCCATAGGGATGGACCAGAAAATCCCCTTGTCACCCATGGTATGATATGAATCAAGTTGAAACAAAAATGGTGAACCCGATGTGAAACCCTTTATAATAATGGATAATTGGTTACTATCTGTTGGGTCATTTTGTCTGCCCCATGCTACAACATGAATCGGGTCAAAAGAAATGGTGAACCTGATGTTAACCCTTCATAATAATTGAAAATTGGTTACTATCTGTCGATCAATTTTTTCTTCCCCATTGTATGATGAAAATCGGGTCAAAACTGGTATTTTTTTAAATATTTTATTTTTAGTTGAATAGTGAAAAATAAAGTTACAAATACCATAGAATTTATGAATATATCATAATGTAAGTATGAATTTAAAAATTATAAAACATTATTAATGGAAAGAAATATTTAATTAATAAAATTATGGATTTAAAATATTTTTTTGAATTTTTAAAACTCATGTTTTATATTTTGAAAACATAATTAATCTATTGTTCTAATAAAAATTATTTTTCACATTTATCTTTTAATTAAGTATTATCAAGGTGGAATTAAAATTTGGTTTTCTTTAAAAGACAAATAAGTCTTATTTGGGTAATAATAAAAAAATTAATTTCTTTGAAATCAATAATATTTTTAATTTTCTCCTGAGAATTATTTTTATTCTTAAAAATAAAATTTTCTAATAATGGTTTTTTTTCATGAAATGTACTCTAATATTAAAATACATTCTTATCACCTTAGAGATTATATTATATATAAAAAATATTATTTTAAATTATTATTTTTAAATTAATTAAAAGGTTTATTTTCATTTTTTGTCATAAAAACAAGTTATTGTGGTTAAAAATGTAGTTATCACTCTAAAGGTAAATTGCGGTTAAAAAGATTTTAACCAAGTGTAAGATAGATAAAACATGTCAAAAACATGTCTCTAAATGAGTTTTTGAGGTTTGGATCGACCAAAAAATATCTCATATCCATTATTTTTAACTTTGAATTCCATTTCCCATGGGAAATATGTGTTCCTTTTCTATTAAGAGGTAATATTTACAAAAATTATATTCCCTTCACTTATAAAAGAGGTCTCCCATCACCCCTTCAATGCTAATCTAAATATTTTATTTCCTATTTTTAACATACCCATTTTCCTTCCCTTAGATTCATCTTCCACATATATAAGATAATTATCACAAGAAGTTGGCCTACGTCATCCATTTTTGAGAAGTTATTTAAGAGAAAGTTTAAATTCTCAACATAAGTACAAATCACTATATAATATTTCTTAGTACATATATTTCTCTTAAAAACATATAATAACCATTAAATAGTTATTATTAATGAAATTACATAATTTTATGTTTATAAAACAAACATTACCCACCTTTCACCATTATCTATAGAAAAATTAAAACATCATCATGTGTATGTGTGGACTATCACCTTAATGAATGAACTGCCTTACATGGATGGTTAAAAAATAGTATTTATTAAAATAATATGGTATTTATAACATGATAATATTCTATGAAGATAAATCATTTCATACCTTCTTTCCATTCTATGTAAAATGAATACATCATTTATGTGTTCGTGCGGACTACCACTTCCATGTAGTGATGTATTTTTTTATCATCACCATACTTGGATGATTATAATAATGTATTTAATGAATAAAAATGATATTAATAATATTATTAATGTTTTTATGTGTTATATTAATATTTTATTTGTTATTGTAACAACTATCACTTGTTAAAAACTATTGAAATAAGGTTGTCACTAATTCCATCTTCACAAATTGTAAATAAGCATTCATTGAATGAAATTAGAACTTTATAAATTTTTTAAAACATATATTAAAAGTAAATTTAATTATATTATAATTATTAACATGTATCTAAGAGAATAAGAATCAATATCATCATTACAAAACTCATTTGAAGAAAAAAAACTACTAACATCAGATGATGAAAATGAACTATAACTAGCTGATAAATATATAATAAATTATTATAATTTAAGATTATAAAATGTAATATATATGAAAAATTGTATGTAATATTTTATATATATATTCATTTTTTGTATACATGAGTATAATTTTATTTTACGGAATTCAGGAGTAAAGGATATAGATTCTCATCTCAATTTTTGTTCTTTTATACTTATACTATATTAACTACGTGTTTAATTTTATGTGGTGTATATACTACCATGGACATATTTTATCATTTTTTAAATTAAATTCAATGGATTTATAAATCCATATCATGTTCCATCTTTCATTGGTTCTTATTTAAGGGTTACTAATGCTGAAAGTCTCTTATTTCCAATATCATCCAGAAATTGAGATTTCTTATGAGTGATAATCCATTTGGATAATTTTTATTCTATTTATCTCTCTTAGAAACAAAAAAAAAATTATTATTCTCTAGAATACCCTAGTGTTCAAGTTATGTGTCTGTCTAATGTTTCTTAATTTAAGCTTGAGGGGTGAATCTAATTCGGGACGATGCACTCAGCCTTTATTATTTCTAGACTCCTTAGACTTTTTCCCTTTGTATTCTCCTTTTTGAATATAAATAGTAATGTTGATGATGATGAAAAAAATATCTAATTAACATTTTTTCATATGAACACATCTTTCCGCTATCTTTGTACTTTTTTATGAATATTCCTCTCCAAGTTTTCATGTTTTTAAAATAAATTATTCTTATACTCATTTTATAAATAATTCCATTTAATTAAATGTTTTAAAAGGTTAGGGACATTTCTATTGGTTTCCAATTGACGTTCTTAGTAATCCATTAGAATTATTTTCAATTACATTTGTATAATTCTTCATATATTAGGCTTGATCAATGTTATTCTATAAATGGTACCATCCACCTTATTTCCATGGATGGATTATGGTACTATTTTATATAATCCTACTATAAAAACCATCTCTTTATCATTTGTTAACCGAGTGATGTTGAAATTATGAATATTTTTAGGTTTTAGTGGCACGCATATATGGATTATATTATGTAATGATTAGGGTTCTATAATTCCCCCCCAATGAATTGGTAAAGGTTTTATATATCATGAGATAATGATGATATGTGTAGTTCTGATTGTTTTTAAGTTATGTCCACAATACTATGTGTGGGCCTGATTGTTATCAAGTTATGTAAACAAGACTATGTGTGGGCCTCGTTGCTGTTAAGTTGAGTCCAAAAGACTATTTATGAGTCTAATTATTGTTAATTTATGTCCAAAATATTATTTATGGACCTAATTTTTATTAATATATGTCCACAATGTTGTGATATTATGTGCTAATGTTTTTACTATTCTCATGTGTTTTGAAACATATTCATGTTATAGTGCATCACGTTTAGCTCAGATCCTCACCTATGATTTAAGATTCATGTTAATTTGGGTATGAACTCCTTATTTTATTCTCATGGGCCTTGATTATATTTTCATAACCAAATGATTTTATTATGATCAATTATGATATTCAATTTTATCTCTAATTTTTATCCTTACTGAGTATCTAATCTCACCCTTTCATAAGTTTATTTTCCCCAAGTTATAAAGATGATTATTTTGTGTGAAGAGTCTATATAATATCTTATAGATGGATTTTATGGGAGATATTTAAGATGTTTTATAATAATATTAGTCTTTATATAATATCCAAAATACTAAACCTTTGGGTTCTAGGGTATGATTTTATGTGAGGTGAAAAGGATATTCATGTAAAATATCTTATTAAGTGTGTTTATTTTATTTTGGGTTTCCACCATTTATATTAGTGCATGGTTTAGTTATTTTTTTTTTGGATTAGGATAAGAGAACTTTAGTGAAAACACTAATGATAATTTTAAGTATAAGATAATATCTTAAAATTTTATCAAAGTATAGCTTTTTCTAGTTTCTTATAAATTACATACATGTATAGATACTATCAGGGAATATATCCTTTGGCATATATGTACCTAGGAGTAATAACCCTAAAAATAATGGTTGAGAATTAAATTGATCTCCACCTGCTACACAATAAAGAGTCCTAACATAACACTTGGTTTGACACTCTCGGGGGATTTGATTTGGTTAATTAAAATTATCTTTATAAACCATTATGAGGGACTTGAATGTGTTTAGGTTAGGGATCCTAATAGAAAAATTACTATGGATAAAATATATTTAATCCTAGAGATTCATGAGTTGGATTATACACATCATTTATGAATTATTACCTATAAGATCAAATTTTTCCCTAATTAAATATATTTATTTAAGTATTATCATCCTTAATTAAAAAATGGTTGGATTAAATAGTAACTGGGTCTACGATGGCTATAAAGGAAAACATGGTGATTTTCTTGATGATATGCCCAATGGGATTGGATTTGGAGTACAAAATGTCACGGTAATTCTCACTCAACTTTCACAAGCTATAAATAACAATATGATCTAGGCTGAGATCCTAAACACACCAAGGAGAAATTTTTTATTTATTATTTCATACAATAACATTCAACCTCTTTTAGTGGATCTTAAATTCAATTATTATCAATCAATGGATCAATGCAATAGAAAATGTATTTTATTCTCTAGTTCTTGGAATGTGAGAAGGTTATTATGATCATTTATCATTCTTAATTTTAGGTTTACCAATGGAGGACTCTCGTTAATAATACTATAATCAATAAGGAAATAGAATCTATAAAATGGGGGGATTTCAAGAAATTATTCTTCACAAAATATTTTTCTTTAACTCTTCATGAAAGTATGGATATGGAATTCTTGATGTTAAAACAAAAGTATGATGTATCCGTTGAAACCTATAAAGAAAAATTCATGAGACTCACATGGAATGCCTCAAGTTTTATTTCAAAACCCGAAATCATGATTGATCAGTTCTTTAGTGTCTTAAAACTATGTATTTGAAAGCTATTTTCTATAAGTGTCTTTGGAATCCATAAATAAATTGTCTGATGTGTACTGAAGGTTGAAATTGAGATTGGAGACTCTCATTCTCTACGGGGGTTAGGGGATAAGAAAAGAAAAATGTAATTTTATGAAAACTCAAATAAAGGGAGGAAATATATTATTCTTTCATGTATAGAATGTTAAGAAAGACACCCCAGATAATTTCAATAGGGAATAATAAAAATTATATAATAGATGAAAGGAAATCCATTTAGTTCATCAATTCCAAAGAAATATGGAAGGGCCAATTAAAATAGTGGAGTAAAAGTAGGTCCCCAATAATTCCCCACCCACACTTCAATGCTTCAATTTTAAGAAGTTTGGGAATTATGTGAATGGGTTCGCTAATAAAATGGTTAATGATGATAATAAATTTCAAAAACATCCTAATACAAGGGGAAAAGGGAAAGATTATGTAATTATAATCATGAAAGTGGATCATAACATTTAAGTAGTGAAAGGTATGCTTATCATCCACTATATAAATACAAAAGCTTAATTTAATTCTAGTTATAACCACCCCTTTATATCTGAAAAACTTTCTAAATACATCAGAACACCACCCCAATGATTGGATATTGAATTATCAATAAAAAATACTAGTGGTTTGGTAAATAAAACTCAAGTATTCAAATCCACTTTGATATAATTTTATAGGAATTTTCTCCCTAAAAATATTATAATAGTTCCTTTGTTTGAGTTTGATATGATTTTAGGTTTGGATTGGTTGTATTTATATAGATCTATTATTAATTTTTGATATAGAGAAGTCACTTTTGGTATCGTAAATCAACTCACAGTCATCAATTAGTTCAAGTATGACTGTGATCCTTCTAGAGAAAATAATTCCATTATATGGGTCTTAATACCCAATCAAGAGGGAAATTTCTCTTAAATGGTTGATGAACTCATCATTTAAAATATTCCTATTGTGCAGGAATATGTCAATTTATATCTGCAATAATTTTCTGGTCTTCCAACATATCATGAAGTACAGTATTTAATTGAACTCATGACTGGTTCCATGCCTATATCAAATATTCCTTCTATAATGGACCCCATTGAGTTTGATGAATTTAGGAATAAACTCCAATGAAATATATATAAGGGATTTATATGGCTAAGTACTTCACCATGGGGCACACCAGTTCTCTTTGTTAAGAAGAAGGATGGATCAATGTGTCTCTACAATGACTATCATGAAATTAATAAAATCACGATCAATAAAAAGTATCATCTACCCTATATTGATGATTTTTTTAATCAACTTATATAATCTCAATACTTCTCAAATATTGAAATTTGATTTTAATATCATCAATTAAGGGTCAAAGGGGAGGTCATAACCAAGAGAACCTTCCAAAAAAGATATGGAAACCATTGAATTCATATTGATTCCATTCAGACTTACAAATTCCCCTTATATATTCATAGATATGATTAATATATTATTTAGAAACTACCTTGATCAATTTTTTGTTGTCTTCAGAGATAATATTATAATATATTCAAAGAGTAAGGAATAACATGAAGATCATTTTTAGATTTTGTTAAAGAACTTGAGAAAATAGATGATATCATCCAAATTCATCAAGTGTGAATTCTGGCTATAGAAAGTGTCTTTCTTAGATCATGTAATCACAATAAAGGGTATATCTATGGATCCTTCGAAGAAAGAGGATATTGATAAATGTCCCTAAATGACCATGGAAACAAAGATCCATGGTTTTATTGGGATAATTGGATACTATCAATTCATTATGAAAGTTTTTTCATGGAGATCAAATCCATTAACCAAATTAACATATAAGGTATATAAGTTCATCTAGATAGAAGAATTCAAGGAATGTTTTATGGAGATAAATAATATGCTAGTAATTGCACTTATACATACATTATCTAATGATGAGGAATATCTAAAGCATTTAGTGGTAAATGAAAGTAGCACAAAGTTGATAAAAGGATTTTGCATATAATAATTGATGATATATTAAGTGTAAGGTTGGTGAAAGGGTATTTCTATGGATATCACCTTGGAATCAGGTAATTAGATTTGTGAAGAATGGTAAGTTGAGCGTTAGGTATATCTATCCCTTTGAGATCCTTGATCACATTGAGGTTTTAGCCTATTTTTTACCACTCTATACATAATACACCCATTCTTATGATGTATTTCATGTATTGCTTTTGAGGAGGTATATACTAGACCCATCACGTGTACTGAACTCAGAATTTGTGTGATTGGATCTTGATATCTCTTATAAGAAGAAACCAGTAGAGATCTTGGGCTGATGAGATGATGTGATATAGAAGAGGACCACCCCTTTTTTTAATGTTCTTTATATGAATCATATGTTTGAGGAAGGAACTTGGGAACCTAAGAACATAATGAGACAAAACTTCCCTCACTTATTTACATCCTAGTAATAAAATTTCAAAGATCAAATTATTTTTTATGGGTGAATAATATGACGGCCCATGGTTTTAGTAAATATTTATCCTTAAAAAATATTATGATAAATATCTTACTTCGCACACAATGCCAAACTAAAATAAGAACCTTAATACCTTAATAAAATAAAATTATTAAATATACTATTATAATATATAAATTAAATAAGAAAGTATAAATAAAAGTCAAAATGTTATGAAAACTAATTATAAAGTAAAATTTAAGATTATAAAAAAATATAATTATTAAAAAATTATATTATGGATTCAAAAGGATATATCAATAAAAGTCATTTTATGATTTTTTTTATATAAATTCTTATATTAAAATTAATTTCTACCATTTTTAGAATTTCAACTGTAAAAAATGAACTTTACTTCTGGGTTTAACATGTCAATATTATCTTATGGTGAATATTTTTAATATAATAATTATATACATTGTATGCCCACCAATATATTCATATCATGTTAGGATAATGATAAACTCCCGTATACCCTCTTTCAGGCTTAAGATAACCTCTCATGTACCCTTTGAGCTCATTGAATATTAATATTTACCCAATGCATTGGAGGAATATATAATTTTATACCCACCCATCACCTATTCAAAATACATTCATATTTATGCCAAAATATCATGAAAACATTCATCATAACTAAACCAATAGAAAATAAAATGGATTTTATTTATATTTAACCATAATAACCGTAAACCATACATAGAAAAAATAAGTATGGTATTATTGGATCATATCCATGGTAAATTATAAGTAACATAAAATGATGTTATCATATATCAAAAATGTCTTTAAAAGATTACTAAATCATTAAGTGAATAAAATACCCATTTTCATATTGAAATAACTTATCTAAATATTTCCAAAATATCAAGGAAAACATTTTATTTTAAAATAACCTTATAAAATTTTAAAGATGTAAATCATTAATCATTCATAATGGAGGGATTTTTTTGATGTCGTGTACATTAAAAAAATATCTCTATCACATTTTCCATAAAAAGTCAAAAGTACATAGTTTAGAAAATAAAAAAAATATTCCATCAAACCATTTTATATAAATTTAAACATGGGTAAAAATGTATTTAAAAAATAATTAGTGATTAGTAAAACCATTCTTTAAAACATTTAGGAAACATAGATATGAAAAAAAGTATTTCTTAATTAATAGAGAATTAAATTTTGTTTTTCCTTAAAAAAATTGTGTATATTGAGTACTTAAAGTGATGAAAATAAAAGTAAAACATGAATTATACATAAATAAATAGTGGAGAATAAAATTAAAGGTGTTTATTATTGGATTAATTCCAATAACCTCTTTATTTTAATGATCTCAAGTCATGTTTATTATGTTCATATTATGTTTTATGTTTTATGATAATAAATTATTTCTTGGATAAATTGTGAAAATTGGCTATGTATTAATATACCATTACTAAAGAACATTAGTTGAATGATCTACCACTCTAAGATATTTTTAGCTCAACAAGATACCACTGGTTCAATTAGGCAACCTCTAGGATCTTCCATCAGGTTGTACTACCATCGAGTGGAGCTACCACCACTTCTAAGTACATCTACCACCAAAAGCTTCTACTATCCCTCGATGTTACTGTCGGTTCAATGGTGCTACCTCCAAGTTTTTATAATATTAAATAGAGCTTCCTCTAAAGAGAATCTACCACTAACAGTAAGATAATATACTATATAGTATAGATATCGTTAGTTCCCTAAGTGATGTTACCACTAGGATGCGCTATTGTTAGGATTTTCCACCAAGGAATTTTACCACCAGTTCAAGAATATAATGTTAAATCTACTACTGCTAAATATTTCTACTATCAAATAGCTACAATAGTTATCCAAAATTAATTTCAAAATTAATTATCCATCAGAATGTTTAACGAATTTAATGCAGTTAGATTCACATGGATTAAATTTTGATTATTCTTAAATAATTACATGGATATATTAAGAAAAAATTCATACCTTTCTATATTTTTCTCTATGTACAATGATCTAGGTTTTTCTTTTATTATCCTGTAATGGATAATTATACCTAGAGTGTTATATATTCAGCATCCCCTCATGTGTGCAATGAAAGTAGAAGATACATAATAATTTACACATTGGAACAAAAAGTCTCATTGATACATGTGTGTGGAAGAACACTAGATAATTGGCTTCCCAAGAATGAAAGAATTTTCTATACTTATATAAAAATATATTCTCTTATAATTTCTATGCCACCATGGTTGATCCTTCATAGGGTTGAATTCAGAGAGTTTTGGACAACTAAAGTTCGAATTGAGAAGCACTACATTTTCTCATATCTCATTTCTCACTCTTTATACTTTAGGATACTTTTGAGATGTGTTTTTTTACTCTATTTATCTATAAATCATAGTTTCCATCACTTAACTAGAGAGTGATTGAAACTCTCTCTAAATTATTTTCATTTATATTCCGATGAATAATTATGCAATAGGTGATGAGAGAGATGGTTTTTATCCCACGTATAACTGTGGAAGAGGCTCTGTTCTTGGACAGCCTTGTGTGATATTGTGTAAAAATCAATCCGTGTTTTGGATCAGTTTAGTTTATAATAAATTTCTTGATAGTGGGTGATTTCCAAGAGGAGGGGATTAAGTGTCATCTTGAGACTGAAACCCTTATTTAAATTCTTCTATGCCTTATTTTCTATGTTTGATTTTTTTGTTGTCTTTTCATTATTATAAATCAAACCAATTTATGTTTTATCAATTATTGAACAAAATTTTTCTTTGATAGTTAAATTAAAAAAATTATATTAATTTTTTGAATTGAGTAAGTTAGTTTCGAAATTTAAAGTATTTTCAAAATTATTTTAACTGAGTTGTGATCGAAATTTTGACAATATTTTCTAAAGATAAAATTATATAATTATGTTGGGTCTTTTAACTAAGAAATTTAGTTAAATTGGGAGATATTAGTTTTAAAATTGTTTTTAATATAAATTTTATTGGAAACTCAATGTACCCCTCCCCCCTCTTGAGTTTTCTACCAAGACCAACATTTTTTATTAGAGCATCTTCAAAAATACTTTTTATAGTGATCTTGTTTTACCTAAAGATATTAAATTTCTATTTTATATAAATTTATATCCTTATGTATAATACTAATCTTGAAGTAACTTCTGCTAATAGTCCACCTTATTTTAATGGAAATAATTATGCTCAATGGAAGATTAAAATGAAAGTTCATATTGAAATCATGGGGTTTGATATTTGGAATATTATTAATGATAGGTATGAGATACCTAAATCTCTTATAAAGTATTAGAGTGATGAAAATAAGGATTAATATGATTTTAATTTGAAAGTAATGAACAATTTGTATCATGCTTTAGGAAAATATTAATTTAATAGAATATATGTTTGTACTACTACCTTGAAATATGGGATAAACTAGTTGTTTCTCAAGAAGGAACATCCAATGTAAAAGAAATAAATTTGAATACATATACTATTAGATTTTATACTTTTAAGATGAATCTTGATTAATCCATTTCTAATATGTATCTCATGTTTAATGAAATCATGAACACCATGCATGCACTTTGAAATATAATTGCTGATGAGGATCAAGGAATGAAAATTTTGAGATGCCTACTGGATAGATGGAGAAGAACATTTATTTCGATAAAATAATCATGTGAAATTAATAATTTTCTACTGAAGGAACTCATTATAAAAACTCATGAGGTACAAAGAGGAATATCAAGTAAACAAATAAGATAATTAACATAAAAGGAACTCAGTATACTTCAATACTTATGACTCAAAACTAAAAGAGAAGATCAAATTTGAAAGGTTTTGTGATGAGGAGTCACCCTCTAAAAATAATAGTTGACCTAGCTAGATGAGTCAAGAAATTATTTATAAAAAATAAATTATTTAAAAAATCAAACTACATAGGTAAGTATAACAATAAATATAAATGGAGAAAAAAATGGAGAGTGGATGGTTCCACCAATGAAATAACCTATTATGAGTGAAAATGAAAAGGATGCATCAAAGAAGACTCTCCCAAGATCAAATATAATAAAAAGTATTAGTATAGAGAAAAATGTTTAAAAGGTTAAGAAATCCACTTGGATCACCTATGAGGATAGTTTAAGTTGTTTCAATTCAATTAAAGAAGATATAAATGATTGAGCCATTATGTAACTTATGAAAAACACATCTGAGGTATAAAATATTTTTCTAGTATATCCTAAACATATGCCAAATCATTATAAAAATGATAATGATGATGAAAATATGCCCAATGATGATCGATTTGGATATTTTAATATTCAAAAAGAGTCATTTAATGAATTAAAGGATAAATAAATAAGTTTAAAGAAATGATATGCTTTTTATGATCAATTTAAAACTGATTTTTCTATTGAAAACGATAATATTTCTCAACTATTAAAGGAAATAACGTGATAAAATTATTTATTTAGTGTCTCCAACCCTAATAGCCACCCAAATAGTGATATTGGGATGGGTGCCATTGGCCTTAAGTGTGCCTCCCCGAACACTAAAGGCTTCTGACTAGCTGCGAGGGTATAAAAAGGTATAGTGGGGAGGCTATACCCTCTGGGAATATATAATAATACTAGTATGAGTATATAATATAACATTTAGTGGAATGGTATGACTTAGCAGACTCAAACCAAACCTGCCAATGGAAGAAGCATAGTTAATACAAATAAATAGAGGAAGCGATAAATAAACAAAAATAGCCGAAAAGTAAATAAACTAGTCATCATTCCAAAAACACCACCTGTAGAAACTAAAATAAAAATCATGCATTTCATAACAAGTCATACAGATCAAGTAAAAAAGGGCATTCATGGATAATAGTTGTCTCTATATACAATATACAAAAAAAGCACGTTGAAACTGAAATAAACTAAACAAATACTCCATCTAGTTATGACCTCAAGGTCCAGGCCAAACTCCATGCAATAAACTACTAAAATTCATCCCCTAAGGCTGATCCTTTACATTAATGTAATAACATAAAGTATACATGCATCCCGCGGGACCCATGTAGGGTGTGAGATGAATCATAGTATGACACCACCCAAAGGTGCATACCCTGAATATGTTTTTTATGGTAATGCCTTGGACTGAATGACCAAAGCACAAAATTTATTAAAAGAAAGGTTACAGAAGTCTAAAGTACGAGATCGTATTACAATATTTTTCATGGAAGGGCATAAGAGCAGCTGGGAGGTCTTCACACCAGGTAATGTCTTGATTAACTCCCAAGTGGGCCAATCCATCGGCAACCATTTTTGCTTCCCGATAAACATGTGTGATGATGTAGTTTAGGTCAGCGAGCAAACAGTTGCATTCCATCCAACGGGTAGTGATCGGCCAAGCTAAATGAGTTACAATGTTCCAAATTGCTTGGACTATGGTCATCGAGTCACTTTCAATCCAAAGGTTGTTCCACCCATAAACCATGGCAAAATTGATCACATGAATCAATCTCATCATCTCAGCTTCAAGGGATGAGGCAGTGCCACAATATCCCATGAAGCATCCTAGAATCTATCCTAGGTGGTTCCTGAAAACAGCACCACATCCTGTGGGAACTGGATTGCCCTGCATATGTGTTTAAGTAGGTATGTAATATAAACTGAGGTAAATACATACAATAAAATAAATAAACAAGGTTTTCCCAATGCTCAACATCCACTAGGAAACCATCACATACCTCATCCAATGCATGAATATTAGAATAGAGTAATGTCCTTGGCATGTGGTCTATGGAACCTTCAATGTATCACAACTTAGGTAAACCCTTAGGTTCCACCTCAAATCAAGTAACCTGGGACCTTGTGCTGCCAGAAACCTCATGTCTCAATAAGTACTAAGGCCCCAAAGTCACACCCAAACAATTCACTGATATCTCGGGCCCCTTCTCAAAAGAATGTGTTGGATCAAAGACTGACAACCAGAGGCATGATGATATCCATCCTGAAAATAAGTCTAGGTCTATGACTCCAACCATGAAAATCCTCAACCCTCAATCGATAGCCACATCTCTATCAACCAAAGGCTCCTCAAATTTCATGTGGTTTTCTATGTACAACACCCAAACGCAAATCCTAAGCCACTCTACTAGGGCATCTACCCATATGAGTGGTCAAACCACCTCATCACAGAGTCAACCTTGTGTTCAAATGACTCAATTCAGAATTTTTTTCATCACAGGTGAGCAGAAATCACCAATATAAAATCCTTAAGCCACATCAACCCCATCCTCATGCCCTTATGACCTTGTTGCTCACATCTGATGCCCTTTAATTCCCAATATCACAGTTCATTCCCAACCTGATGGCCTTATCACCTTAAACGACATCCTCGACACCCAATCCCATGGTCAAACCACGCAAGAAATCTGGTCCAATCCCAACCAGTGATATACATCACTCAATCCTGATGTCCAAGCCACCAAAAATCATCTCAGGCTAATCCCATCATGACCCCATGGGTCTCATCTCATTACACAAGCATGTAAATATATACAATTCACATCAAAACACTTTAATCAAGCAATTCAATTTAACATGATTGAATTTCACAATATAAACTGTCATAAAAATTCAATTAAACACAATTCAATGCCTCATAATTAAAAAAACAATTAATTTGAAAAAAATCAATTAAAATGAATTTAACACCCCCCAACGTAGCTACCCAAGGTACTGACGACCTCTAACCTCACCTCGTATGCTTGAAATTAGAAAAAGAATTCCTAGAGGAATCCCACATGGTCAAAAAATCAATTTAATATGCAATAATGGGGTCTCACTCAAAACCCAATGATGTGCTAAAAATACACACCACACAAACATACATGAAAAAAAATCATGGTATGTACCACCTACCATAGACCCATAGATATAGGAACAACTCATATTGAGCTCTAATTCAAAGCTGATTGGCGTAGATGTGAGTTTCCATCATATTCCCTAAAAATATGGTGAAACAACTCAAATGGATTTAGTGATCCATGGGGTGAAAACAAAGAGGAACGGAAGAACATGTGTGGTAACCCTTACTGGAATAGTTTTATTTCCTCTGATGGATCTAATAATGGATGAATAAGGAGGAATATTGATTAAAATCCATGGAAGGAGGAAAAGATGAGAAATCCTCTACTGTGCATGCATCCAAGAGGGAGGAAATGGAAGTAAAATAAGAAACACTAAAAAGGGGAACATTTTTCATTTTTCCTCATGTACTATCTTTCATGGTTTACCCACATATTTTTCTAAACCGTGTGGTAATTGTGTGATCTACAGTGCATAAGTACTTCCTAAGTGGTAGTACCCATGTGATCTACTGCACAGTTTACACTTACCACGTGCAAACTGTGCGGTAGCTCTATATAATTTCTACAGATGAGCCCGAATGGGTATGTTCCCACTATGCATGGTTTTCCAAAACCATGCGGCATTTAAAAAACATGTCACATAGTTAGCTTGAAGGTGTCTCATGGTTTACCCTAAATTGTGTGCCCTTTTCCTGCAAACCAAAACCGTCCATTTGTCCTCTGACGCTCCCAAAACCAAAACCAAAATCACTTAAAGCATTCTCTAAGCCTATATAATAACCAAAAACCATCATATAAATATGATGGAACTCTCATAATTGAGTTTAAATCAATGAAACAAAAAGTATCATGGACACTAATTGAATAGTTCAAATCGGGAGTGGTTTTCGACCCGACTCAAAAACCCAGGATGTTACAATCTCCCCACCATTACATAGATCATCCTCGAGCTATCAAATGATACCTAGATATGGTACAAAACATACCCATCCTAGTAAAATCTAACCTAAAATACCCAAGTCTAAATGGTATATGTCAACATCTTCAAGGAGGGGCTCCCTACCTTAGGAATTTTCTAACCTGGTCACAACCAGCCCAAAAATCAAGCCAAAAAATGGTTCGTCAACCTATTTCTAGGAACCATGGTCCTCTAGTGATGCATCATCACTCCCAAACCTCTTCAGGTTCTCCCATGTCATATTAGACACCCAAATCACATCCTGCACTGCATCAGTGCCTGCCTTGAGCCCATACCACACATGGCACCAATGAGGTCCCACATCACCACGGATGCTTGAATCTAGCAAGGTTATTTGCAACTCAACTAAGTACTGAACCGTCATGGTTCCAAGATTCCTCACACATCATGTATCTGCATTCATCAATGCCCTGATTCCAATCATGTCAAAACTACGCATCCAACGATGCTCAATTTCAAAATCTGGTGCCACACAATGCATATATATATATATATATATATATATCACATCTTATAGTATTTCATCCTAATGACCAACATTTAGTCAGTCCATACACATAGTCGGTTTACCTCGTGAACCCATGTGGACATGAATCAACAGCCCATGCTGAAGAAGAAAAACAAATACAATCAATGCCACGCAGATGACATACCTCTACTCATCATCGGCTCACCAGCCCTCTCATCCCCTAGAAGCTCCACAGTGTTCACCTAGACTAAAGCATGACTACCTGAAGTCTGGCCTGCCTAAGGTACTGCTCTAGGGGCCACTGACCCCGGTTCTAGGTCCCACTATCTCTTCCATGAACAATACATACACCTAAATCTTGAATACCTTCACTTGGCACTAATCCTAAACTAATCTTAGAAGCCTACATATTCCCCTGAACACGATCACCAAATGGAAGAAAAGTCTTCCTATAGAACCTCTTGAGATGTAAAACCTACCCACATTCCCGAAACTCCATTGGAATCCACTCACATTGAGTCCAGACATGTCATAGCTACCCACACTAGAAGAAATATATAGAAGATCTAGCATGAGGTGGTATGATCGAGTCCTTGGCCATACTGCCCTGTTGGAACTCATCCCTAGATGACTTACTTATATATGAAGCATTGCCACTAAAATCACTTAAAGACACTTCCCGACTTGAGTAAGACTGTAGTGCCCCGACCCCAACTACCCAGAGTCGGTGCATTACTTCGTAACATTGGCATGATCACAAAAGATCAAGTCTCGAAAGACCGATTAGTTTAGTAGCCTTGGAAACACTAGATACATTCGTAAACATTACATTACATCATAAACTGAAAAACTACAATAACAAAGTCTTCATAGTCCACACTCATATCCTCTTCTGACAATCCCTGCAGGTCATTCATAAAATACTTCTTCACATCCTGGAAAATATTAAAACATTGAAAGGGGTGAGCTCAGATACTCAGTAAGGATAACAATATTGCGGAAGCTTTCATAAATAAACATTAACATTTAAGGAAATGTATAACTAAAACAAAAGCCTTTTTAAACATGAACTTCAACATAATATGGCGAAAGTAAAATGAGATAATGCCATTCACTTACTCACATGGATATTCTACTAGTCGAATAATCACATGCAATATCAATAACCAATTACATAATGAGGGAATGTATAATGCTAGACATTCTGAAACATTTTGTCAAGGCCTCGGCCAAGACGTCTAAAATGATTAAGGACTCGGCCAAAACCATAAATCAAATTGGGAAAGGGCCTCGGCCAATTCCACGTCTAGTTGTCTCATGAGACCTACCGATGCATCGAGGAGCTATAGCGGGCTCCACCCGTCACTTATTAAGTCCAATACATTCCTCATATGAACAGGTTTAAACATCTCATAAACCATAACATAATCGTATCACATAAGACATGCATAAACATAACATTTCCACATTTCAATCATAAGATATAAATACAACACATTGATATAATAAAAACGCTTTCAAAACCATTTTCAATACCAAAATAAAAGAAAAGTATAACATGGTATTTATTTTTCATTAAAAAAAGGGTATGGCTTGTAGAGGAAGCCGAAACTCAAATAGTGGTCACAGCGGCGGAGAAGTCGTTATCGCCGCATACGTACGACAAAAACATTCCCTTTTGTCGTTTAGTAAACGCTTCGTATAAAAAAGATTCCTTTTGAATAAACGTAAAAGTCAAAGTGGTTTATACACCGTATAAAAGAAATTTGTGTATAAAACCAAATATGCCTCAATGAAAGGAGATTGAGACGAAGTCCTTACAAAGATCATTTTTAAAATAAAATAGATATATTATGTGTATTCACTATAGGTACACATAAAGAAAGTAAAAATACAAAATAATACATAATAATATCATGACATAATTTGAAAGTAGGAGATTAACCCAAAGAATGGAAGTTGGGTTAAGAAGTTCCCTTACCTCGTGTCTGACTTGACTCAACCGTTCTTTAACCTCCTGAATAATAAACTAGAGTTAATATATACCTTATTAAGAACCATTTTCAATTTCATTATCCTTTTTATATCACTAATTACAATTTTATGAACATTATGTAATTATTTATGTTAATAACGGTCGTTTTGTCGATCTTTGGTACTTGAGTCAACAATAAACTTCTTATAATTACAAGTTGTTTATGTGGTAGAATATCCATTATCTCCAGAATTATATTCATGATTTAGATGTCATATATATCATATATATCCAGTATATACATTCATTTATAATATTATGTACCATTTAGAGGTAAGAAATGAAATGCACCGTTCATGGAGACGGTAAGCCGTACGTACGCATGAACGCTACTTTCATTTCAATTTCATATTTAATGGGACGAAATCATAATGATATAAATGTATAATATAATTCCAATATAATATATTGTATAATACCATTTACTCCATCCTTTATACATCCCACATATGGCATTAACGATTCAAATCACTTTGAGGGGGCGGTAGTCCGCACTTCCTAAAATGAAATTATCGCGTTTTACCCATAATGGAAATCATAAAGTATGCCATAAATGAGAAATACAGAAGCATAAGTAAAACATAAACATATTATATATCATATATAAAAATAGTGACATCTTAATGGCCACCTTTGAAGGTGTTATATGAGTGTTGAACAATCATCGTTTCGTGAGGCAGAAATTCGCCATCCACATAAACCGTATGTTCTTTAACCATTAGATGTAGTTGTGTGTAATTTTAGCTCGAATCCTTCTTATAACAACATCCTAGTATATTGAGGATACTGTTGTTGTTACAAAAGATATGAATAAAAAGAGTTTAGGGGGTTGGAGAAGAAAAATAAAACAAAACAACATTAGAGAAGACATTACCTCAAAATCGGGTAACTCTTTTTGATTTTAGAAAAGGCTTCCTTGGGAAGAGTTCTGCCCAAAGTGAGGCTTCTAGGAGTAAGAGGGGGAAGTTGGGAGAGTATTTGGGCAGAGGATGGCCGAGCCAAATGGCTTGAAAGTGTAAATGAGGTGGGAGAGGTGGGGGCCTTTTATAAGTGGAGAGGAGGGGCACTCTTGGAAAGTAAAGAAAAGTCACTTTATTATAAAATTAGTTTCGGATTTTAGTGGTCCCACACTTATATAATTCTAGTATAATATGATAAGGGTTAGAAATATACTCATCCAATAGGTTTTTGACAAGTGTACGCTTTGGATTTTACATTATCATTCCATTTTATTTAAATCGTTAAATAATGCGGTCATCGCTGCATCATCATGATGTCATAAATAATTTAATTTATTTAATGTCTAAAAATTATACAAAAAATTCTATGATTTAGGAAATCTTTTTATATTTCTAATGAATATTTATAATCAAAATTTGGACTTGTGTAACCCCACTTAAAAACTGTTTTAGTAAAACAACTCATGTTTGTGTCAATTTAATTTTAACATTAAATAAATATATATTAATGTCATTTTCCAACCAAAGTGGCTCCATGGGGTCCCCAAGTTTACCCATGGGTTGTCTTGGTCGTCCATGACTCATCCAATAGGAGTAGGACAAGTGTCAAGCTCATCTCATATTATTAAAACATTATTTTTACCTTAAACTACACTAATTACCTCTAATCGCGATTAAGAACTTAAAAGTTACTATTCACCAAAAAATTATTTTAATCTCATTGAACCACATTTTGCTTCTTAATGACAACCATGTATGTTGGATTTTTGAAAATCAAATCACAGAAGTGGTAATATTTCATTTTAACGAAAAATCAGTTTTTAACCACTTAGTGGTTTCACTATTCATCAAAAATTGAAGTTTTTCAGAATAAGGCCAAAATTTCACCCTAAGCTATAATTGATATTCCGAATTCCAAAATGATGTCTATTTTACAAAATTACAAATATATAAGTTGCATTAATTAATTTTATAATTAATTCCCGCTGTTACAACAAATAGCGTGTTTTTAAGAAACAATTTATATCAAAAGATTGGCAATTGTTTATGTCCAATTTCAATGTTAAATTAATTCTAATGACCACCATTGGATAAAATGGTAAAAATATATTATAATTATACTTTAAAACCACTAAATAGTATAATTTATCACTATAAATTATTTTTATTAAAAAAGTTGTTTTTAAGTATTTTTCACTATTCATAAAAAATAGAAGTTCTCAGAAAAATACCAAAAATTCAACATAGGCTAATTTCGATATTCCGAATCCAAAAATGAAGTCCATTTTGATAAATAAAATTTATAAAATTTCAAAAAGTAGGTATTACTATTCACAACGGCTAGTTTAATTCGTTGTGGTGTGTGTTAGAGCTCGAGGTTGCGTACAACACACGCTATTGCATTATTCGAAGTGAAACGTACCGTGGAAGCTTGGGGTGTTACATTCTCCCCTCCTTCAATAAATTGCGTCCTCGCAATTTTAAATTTTTCTTTGAAAATAAAAGGTTGAAAATAGAAAATACCTTTGAGGAAAACCCACATCGGAAATAAGGTTAATAAATATATAACATTAAAAGAAAGCAAGATAAGTACAAAGGTCACCCGATATAGCCCATTCTAGGATTCTATGAAAATATGGATATGGAGGAGAAACAAACCATCAAGGTCTGATGGAGAGTTGTAGAAAACAGGATTAGGAGAAAGTTTAACTACAAGAAAATCACAAACTTGTGATTGGTTAAACGGTCATTGAATCCGCAGTTGGAAAAGTTAACCGACAACATTTTTGTTTTAAGTTACCTTTTATAATGTTGAGGAATTTATTTAGGAGATTTACTAAGAATGTAAGGGAATATACATACTTGTTATGTATACTTTCATTCGTTAATAAATTTTTACCACAAACCCATCTTTTACTCCAAATGGTAATGGAACTCAAAAATATTCTTTTTATCCTAATTGTATAAGGTTCCAAATATTAACACATACCATTTAGATTAGTAAAATTATTTTTTAATAACCAGGGACTTCCTGTAGGCTAGTGGTAGGAAATAAAGGCCTGTCGCACTATGATTGTGGGTTCGATTCCTGCAGCTTTGTCCGACGCGACGGGTTATGCCCCACCCTGCAGGTTGTCCTTTTCCTAAAACTATAGTATCATAATAATCCAAAAATAATCTTCATAAATTTTTTTAACCTTAAACAATACTATCCAAAGATCAACTTAATCCACTCCAACCTTTATAGTTTTCCAAAATACCTATGTCCAGACTTTCTCTAAAAGGTCTCTTAATTCCAAAATCAATTTATCAGATTCCCCAAACAAAGTAAAGTTTCTCTTATTGTCACATACTAAAAATATGATTACCTTAATCATATTAAAACCTTACTGAAATAAAAAAGTACTGCAGTACAATCTTTATATATAACACATTATTCTTATAACCAGAATATAATCCTTGAGTCCAAAAGCACCAATACATTAATTATTCTGCTTCAACTGTAGTCACAGCATAAGATTGGCCTTGATCCCTTGGCCTTTTCTGAGGTAAGTTTCCTTGACGCTTAGGACATTAATTTGCATAATGCCCCATTTCCCTACAATTGTAGCATTCAACATTGATAGCCTCTTTCTTTCCCTTGCAATCACGAGCCTGGTGACCCTTTTCTCCACATTTATAACAAACTCCCATTCCTTTTAGGCAAGTACCAGGGTGATTCTTCCCACAATTATCACATAATGGAAAATCCTTCTTTCCCTTTTTCCCTTTATCTGTCTCTTGTTCCACCGTTCTCTTCTTCTCTTGCTTTACTTTGTTATCATAAGACTTAGAGAATTACTTTTCTGTCTTGATAGCACACGAGACAATATCTTCGTATGATGAGAAGGATTGTGATACTAAAGCTCGACGGAGAAATGGTTTTAACCCATCAAAGAAACGATCAATCTTACTCCTTGGGTTACGTATATAATCAGCAGCATGCCTCGCTAACCTTGTAAAGTTAGCCTCATACTTTGCAACATTCTCATCCTCCTTCTGCCTCAGACTCATAAATTGCCTTTCCATATCTACTCTATGGTCACGAAGAATGTATTTTTCTAAGAAAAGCTCTTTGAACTCCCTCCATTCCATATTCGATACGTCATCATCTTCCTTTGTGTTTTGAATCAGCGACCACCACTGATCGGCATCTCCAGTGAGGCGGTAAACTGCCATGACAACCTTCTCCCTTTCACTACTCCCCAAGGCATGGAATATTTTCTCTAAGGAATTTATCCATTGCTCAGCTACTATAGGATTTGTACTCCCATTGAAGGTTGGTGGTTGTTGCCTCATGAAACGGTCTAGCATTGATCCTCCACGTTGCGGATCAGGGTGCTCCATACGAGTAAGGTTATTATTCATAACCTGAGTGAGTTGTCCCAGTATGGTAATAAGTTGATCAGCACCAGTTGTATCTCCAGATCCACAATAATTATCTTGAGCAGGAGGGCAATCCCTACACGGAGTTCGTGCATTGATACAGTTTCCATTCCTTCCACTAGGCACCATTTCTAAACAATGGCATAAACTAGATTAGTTTATGAATCAAAATACATAATTCCATACTTGTAAAACACTTTACATAAATTGAACTTTTTATGGATATAATACATAATCATAAAAAGAAATGTTTTCTTTGAGGAAGTATATACTCGTAACCCTTCATGGTGGTTTGTAAAGAAAATGGGAATTATCCTAAGCATATCCCCTGGGAGTTTCATAACCAAGAGTGCAGCAAGGCCCGTTGTCGTGAACCAGTTCCCGTTCGAGTCTAGCTCAAAGCGGTGTTTTCGGGTTTTACCCCTAGGTACATCTGTGCCAGAGCCGCCTCTACCTGCTCGTATCCAGACAGGGATTTATTGCTCGGAAAACTCACAACATCTCTACAATACCAAAATTCTAGGAAGTTCTTCTATACTAATCCTCAAATTCTATCTTCGGGCTATGTGCTCTAATCAGAGTTTATCTAAATCTAGCATCCAAGGTTAGTACTAAACTGCCTCTGATACCAACTGTAGCACCCCGACCCCAACTACCCAGAGTCGGTGCATTACTTCGTAACATTGGCATGATCACAAAAGATCAAGTCTCGAAAGACCGATTAGTTTAGTAGCCTTGGAAACACTAGATACATTCGTAAAAGTTACATTACATCATAAAGTGAAAAACTACAACAACAAAGTCTCCATAGTCCACACTCATATCCTCTTCTGACAATCCTTGCAGGTCATTCATAAAATACTTCTTCACATCCTGGAAAATATTAAAACATTGAAAGGGGTGAGCTCAGATGCTCAGTAAGGATAACAATATTGCGGAAGCTTTCATAAATAAACATTAACATTTAAGGCAATGTATAACTAAAACAAAAGCCTTTTTAAACATGAGCTTCAACATAATATGGAGAAAGTAAACTGAGATAATGCCATTCACTTACTCAAATGGATATTCTACTAGTCGAACAATCACATGCAATATCAATAACCACTTTCATAATGAGGGAATGTATAATGCCAGACATTCTGAAACATTTTGTCAAGGCCTCGGCCAAGATGTCTAAAATGATTAAGGCCTCGGCCAAAACCATAAATCAAATTGGGAAAGGGCCTCGGCCAATTCCACATCTAGTTGTCTCATGAGACCTACCGATGCATCGAGGTGCTATAGCGGGCTCCGCCCGTCACTTATTAAGTCCAATACATTCCTCATATGAACAGGTTTAAACATCTCATAAACCATAACATAATCGTATCACATAAAACATGCATAAACATAACATTTACAAATTTCAATCACAAGATATCAATACAACACATTGATATAATAAAAACGCTTTCAAAACCATTTTCAATACCAAAATAAAAGAAAAGTATAACATGGTATTTATTTTTCATTAAAAAAAAGGGTATGGCTTGTAGAGGAAGCCGAAACTCAAATAGTGGTCACGGCGGCAGAGAAGTCATTGTCGCCGCATACGTACGACAAAAACATTCCCTTTTGTCATTTAGTAAATGCTTCGTATAAAAAAGATTCCTTTTGAATAAACGTAAAAGTCAAATTGGTTTATACACCGTATAAAAGAAATTTGTGTATAAAACCAAATATGCCTCAATGAAAGGAGATTGAGACGAAGTCCTTACAAAGATAATTTTTAAAATAAAATAGATATATTATGTGCATTCACTATAGGTACACATAAAGAAAGTAAAAATACAAAATAAGACATAATAATATCATGACATAATTTGAAAGTAGGAGATTAACCCAAAGAATGGAAGTTGGGTTAAGAAGTTCCCTTACCTCGTGTCTGACTTGACTCAACCGTTCTTTAACCTCCTGAATAATAAACTAGAGTTAATATATACCTTATTAAGAACCATTTTCAATTTCATTATCCTTTTTATATCACTTATTACAATGTTATGAACATTATGTAATTATTTATGTTAATAACGGTCGTTTTGTCGATCTTTGGTACTTGAGTCAACAATAAACTTCTTATAATTACAAGTTGTTTATGTGGTAGAATATCCATTATCTCCAGAATTATATTCATGATTTAGATGTCATATATATCATATATATCCAGTATATACATTCATCTATAATATTACGTAACATTTAGAGGTAAGAAATGAAATGCACCATTCATGGAGACGGTAAGTCGTACGTACGCATGAACGCTACTTTCATTTCAATTTCATATTTAATGGAACGAAATCATAATGATATAAATGTATAATATAATTCCAGTATAATATAGTGTATAATACCATTTACTCCATCCTTTATACATCCCACATATGGCATTAACGATTCAAATCACTTTGAGGGGGCGGTAGTCCGCACTTCCTAAAATGAAATTATCGCGTTTTACCCATAATGGAAATCATAAAGTATGCCATAAATGAGAAATACAGAAGCATAAGTAAAACATAAACATATTATATATCATACATAAAAATAGTTACATCTTAATGGCCACCTTTGAAGGTGTTATATGAGTGTTGAACAATCATCGTTTCGTGAGGCAGAAATTCGCCATCCACAGAAACCGTATGTTCTTTAACCATTAGATGTAGTTGTGTGTAATTGCAGCTCTAATCCTTATTATAACAACATCCTAGTATATTGAGTATACTGGTGTTGTTACAAAAGAAATTAATAAAAAGAGTTTAGGGGGTTGGAGAAGAAAAATAAAACAAAACAACATTAGAGAAGACATTACCTCAAAATCGGGTAACTCTTTTTGATTTGAGCCAAAGGCTTCTTTGGGGAGAGTTATTCCCAAATTGAGGCTTCTAGGAGTAATAAGGGGAAGTTGGGAGAGTATTTGGGTAGATTTTGGCCGAGCCAAATGGATTGAAAGTGTAAATGAGGTGGGAGAGGTGGGGGCCTTTTATAAGTGGAGAGGAGGGGCACTCTTGGAAAGTAAAGAAAAGTCACTTTATTATAAAATGAGTTTCGGATTTTAGAGGTCCCAAACTTATATAATTCGAGGATAAGATGATAAGGGTTCGAAATATACTCATCCAATAGGTTTTTGACAAGTGTACGCTTTGGAGTTTACATTATCTTTCCATTTTATTTAAATCGTTAAATAATGAGTTCATCGCTGCATCATCATGATGTCATAAATAATTTAATTTATTTAATGTCTAAAATTTATAAAAAAAATGCTATGATGTAGGAAATCTTTTTAGCTTTCTAATGAATATTTATAATCAAAATTTGGACTTGTGTAACCCCACTTAAAAACTGTTTTAGTAAAACAACTCATGTTTGTGTCAATTTAATTTTGACATTAAATAAATATATATTAATGTCATTTTCCAACCAAAGTGGCTCCATGGGGTCCCCAAGTTGACCCATGGGTTGTCTTGGTCGGCCATGACTCATCCAATATGAGTAGGACAAGTGTCAAGCTCATCTCATATTATTAAAACATTATTTTTATCTTAAACTACACTAATTACCTCTAATCACGATTAAGAACTTAAAAGTTACTATTCACCAAAAAATTATTTTAATCTCATTGAACCACATTTTGCTTCTTAATGACAACCGTGTATGTCAGATTTTTGAAAATCAAATCACAGAAGTGGTAATATTTCATTTTAATGAAAAATCAGTTTTTAACAACCACTTAGTGGTTTCACTATTCATCAAAAATTGATGTTTTTCAGAATAAGGCCAAAATTTCACCCTAAGCTATAATTGATATTCCGAATTAAAAAATGATGTCTATTTTACAAAATTACAAACATATAAGTTGCATTAATTAATTTTATAATTAATTCCCGCTGTTACAACAAATAGCGTGTTTTTAAGAAACAATTTATATCAAAAGATTGGCAATTTTTTATGTCCAATTTCAATGTTAAATTAATTCTAATGACCACCATTGGATAAAATGGTAAAAATATATTCTAATTATACTTTAAAACCACTAAATAGTATAATTTATCACTATAAATTATTTTGATTAAAAAATTTGTTTTTAAGTATTTTTCACTATTCATAAAAAATAGAAGTTCTCAGAAAAATACCAAAAATTCAACATAGGCTAATTTAGATATTACAAATCCAAAAATGAAGTCCATTTTGATAAATAAAATTTATAAAATTTCAAAAAGTAGGTATTACTATTCACAACGGCTAGTTTAATTCATTGTGGTGTGTGTTAGAGCTCGAGGTTGCGTACAACACACGCTATTGCATTATTCGAAGTGAAACATACCGTGGAAGCTTGGGGTGTTACAAAGACATGTCCATCAGGTTTCCCTTGGCTATGAGCACTTGGTTAACCACCTCTAAGAATGAGGCCAACCTAAATATGTTTACCTACACCTGAATGGTGTGCCATAAACCATCCTAAATGCATCTCATCCTAGAGGTTTCATAGTTTAACATGATGGTTTCAAAGAGATAAAACTCATTGAATGTCACTTTATAGTCCATGATAGACATGTCAATTTGCTGAAGGCTCAAGAACTATTAATCTCTTTCCACCCTCAGCGCCTCTGAAAAGAAATTCTCAAAGAACCTGGCCTCGAAATCGTTCTAGGACAGTCCCTTATGTATTCCATCCTGTACCTGCACATCCCAACAATGCTTATTTGGTCCACTGAGCATGTATTTATCTAGTTTAACCCTCATCCATAGAGGAATATTTATTTTCTCAAAGATCATCTTCATGCTCTTGATCTGGTTGTCAACCGCCTGCGGACCACCCTCACCCTGGAAAAGTGGTGGGTGTTGTAACTGAAACTCCCAAGTCAAGTATTCCATAGATGTCTCTACTCCTTTATCTCCCCTATTTGTCCCCTGAAAGACACATACTGAGCTTGATCAGAGCATCTCATCGAGCCACGACCCAAAAGAAGTGAAATATGTAGGCTTCCTCAACTACATTGGAAACTAAGCATGAGCCTATCCCTACCCCTATGCTTGTACCTGCTCTTCCTGACCCTCAGGGGTCTAAACCTACTTGTGATCTAACGGAACCCGGCCCTTGCCTTCCTGACACTCCATCTGATCCATCAGGGTAGCAACCTACTAAATACCATCAAATGGTCATTCATCCCATATCATATATATCATGCAAATAGGGAAAGTAGTAAAAGGCGGTGTGATCTCACTACAATTACCCCTCCCTATTGAAATAATTTCCCATGGAATCCCAGCCTTATGGCCTCCTTAACCTCCCTCAATAGATCCAAGTATCAATATAATCCCCAAGCCTCTCCTGTCTTGACGATCATAATTTCCTCAATCTGATAACTGATTTGCCTAACCTGGTGATCAAAATCACCCAATTCCATGATATATTCCTGCTCTTATAAGATCCAGGCCCATTTTACACATCACATGAAATTTCATATATATATATATATATATATATATATATATATATTACATCACATATAAAATTAAACAAGGAATAAAAAATTACATATCACAGCAAATAACATTTATCAATGCCTTTGATTGTTAACACATTGTATAATCATTTTACAAAGAATACATGCATTTATAAATTTAAAATACCATAAAATATTCTTATAAAAATCCATAAAAGATATAAAAAACACCTTGCCTCACTGATCCAAGGTCTATATCTCATATTTTCCTCACCAATCCAAGGATCACATGCCACAACCAAAAAAATCCATATTCCAATTAAGCCACCAAGGTGGAAATCATATAAACTCTAATCTAACAAAAATAGAATGGAAATTCCCGCCCAAGGAAACTTGGTCCTTCTCCCATATGTGGGGTTGAAAGAACCCAAGAATGATCTCTAAACCCAGTTCGAACATCACCTAATCTTCAGTATACCGTAACCCAAATAGTAATACTAGAAAAAAAGAAAAGGCAGTCTCTATCTCATTTGTAGTTGGTCAAAAGATGCTACTAAATCCCAATCAAGAACTCATCTGATACCACTTATAGCATCCTCGACTCAAATATCCACTCGAATAGTTATATCAGGCTGGGTTCCATGGACATTAGGTGTGCCTCTCTAAATTCCAAAGGCTTCCAACTAGTAGTGAGGGTTTAATTAGGTATAGTGGAGAGTATATACCCTCTGAGGATTCATAATAATACCAGTTTGAGTATTTAATATAACATTCAGCAGAAAGGTATGAATTAGAAGAATAAAACTAGAACCACCAATGGCGGAAGCACAACCAATAGCAATAAATAGATGAAGTGATAAATAAACAAAAGTAGCAAAAGGTAAATAAACAAGCCAGCATGCAAAACAAAAAAGTTATATAATCTAAGAGAACTAGAATTCATTTCATATCATGTCATACATATCAAGTACAAAAAGGGAATCCATGTCTAAACACTGTACTTAAATAAAATATATAAAAATATCATTCTAATATAGAAATAAAACTAAGAAAAGACTCCATATAGGCTTGATCTCAAGGTACATTCCAAAATCCATGCAAGAAGCTACTAAAATCTATATCTTGAGGCGTATCCTTTACCTGAACGTAATGACATAAAGTCTACACATGTCCTGAAAGACCCATATAGGGTGTGAGATGAATCTCAGTAGGATACCACCTAAAGGTCTATACCCTGCATATGTGTTTAACTAGTAATGTTATATAAAATAAGGTAAATAAGTACATTGAAATAAATAAACAATGGTTCACTAGTGCTCAACAACCATCAGGAAACCATCACCTACCTCAGAAAATTTTGGAATATCATAATAGAGGAAGTTTCTTAGACCAAGGCCCAAGGTACCTATAATGTCTCACAACTCAGGTAAACCCTTAGGTTCCACCTCAAATCAAGTAACTTGAAACCTTGTGCCTCAAGACACCGCATCTCTCAATAAATACCAACTTTCTGAAGGCATTCCCAAACAAGTCACCGGTCCCTTAAACCCCTTCTCAAAATCACACGTCAGCTCAAAGCTTGAAAATGGGAGGCATGATGATTTCCATCCTCAAAATAAGTCCAATTCCATGGTTTCAATCATGGTGTGCCTCAGCCCCCAGTCGATAACCTCATCGCTATCAATTGAAGGATCCTCACCTTACACATGGATTTCTATGGAAAGAATCCCCTACACAAATCCTAAGCTACTCTACGAGGGCCTCTACCCACTTGAGTGGTCAAAACCACCACATCACGGAGTCAACATATGTGCAAATGACTCAATTCGGCACTTTGACCATCACGGGTGAGAGGCAATCACAAATATAAAATACCTAGGCCACATCAATCTGCACCTCATACCCATGCGACCTTTTCACTTGTATCTAATGGTCTTTCCATCCTAATATCATGGGCCATGCCCAACCTGATGGCCTCACCGCCTTAAACAAAATCCTTGTTTCCCAATCCTATGGTCAAAACAATCAAGAAATATAGACCAAGCTCAACTAGTGGTCTACATCACTCAATCAGGATGGCCAGGACACCTTAAATCATCCTAGTCCTATCCCATCATGACCCCATGGGTATTATCACATTATACAAGCAATCACATATATACAATTCGCATTAGAACACTTTAATCAAGAAATTCAATTTAACAAATTTGAATTGAGCTATATAAAAAATCATAAAAATTCAATTAAATATAATACAATTCCTTAAAATTGAAATAATAAATCTATTCATTGTAACATATCAATAAAAATGAATTTAACACCCCTGGCCTAGGTAACCATGGTGTCGATGACCTCTAACCCGGCCTCGCATGCTTCAAATTGCCAAGGGCAGGCCTAGGGGAATCCCACATGATCAAACAATCATTTTAATATGAAATAATGGGGTATCTCTTAAAACCTAATGATACACTAAAAATATACACTAACCAAACTTCTGAGAAAACACAAATCAAGGTCTGCACCACCTACCTTAGACTCGTAGTCATAGGTATATCCAATATCAAGCTCCAATTCAAATCTAATTGGAATATATCTATGTTTCCATCATATTCCATGAAAATATGGTGAAATGGATCAAATATATTTGGTGCTTTGTGAGGAGAAAACAAATAGGAAAGGAAGGATGAGTGTGTAATACCTTATCGGTGCAGTTCTATTGCCTTCAATGGATCAAAGAATGGATGACCTATGAGGAAGATGGATCAAAATCCATGGAATGAGAAAAAGAGGATAAATCCTTTGCTATGCATGTGGACCAGAGAGAGGAAAGTGAAAGAAAATAAGAAAAATTAAAAGGGGGAAATTTTCATTTGGAATCATCACTACTATAAAACTGGCCTTTAACAATGCTAGAAATTGCCTTTATTAGTGCAAAAAATGCACTAACAACATGAGTGACATTAAAATCCCAAGACTTTTATTATCATTGAAAAAGCGTTGATAAATGGGTCATTTATTAGCACTAAAAAAATAATTGATAGATAGGACCTTTATCAGCACTTTTAAAAGAACTGATAAAAGACCCATTTATTAGTGCTTTAATTTAGCACTGCTAAAGGATCCATTTATCAACACTTATAAAATCATTGATAAAGGTCTTTTATCATCACTTTTAAAAACACTAACAAATTTGTTTTTTATCAGTGCTTTTAAAATTTATAATAAAGGTCATATTTATCATATCTTTTAAATTCACTGATAAAGGGCCATACTATAGTCTGTTCTTATAGCACACTACAACACCACCATAGTGTACTACAAGAGCACACTGCAGCACCAAAAACACATTAGATATCAAAAAAACAAGTACCAATTCAAAATTTAAATGAAATGAAATTTAAAAAAAAATACAAGAAAAACCACTATGTTATAGACATTTCAAACATTGGTTTATACAGTTACATAAATACAAATTATTACATACATTCAAAAATAATCCTAAGTTTCAATGTTACCACAATTTCTATTGACTTTCTTTTTCTAACTTCCAACATTGCATGAGTAGTTTCGAACAAACCGCCTCACTCAAAAAAAATAATTCACCAGTATAAGAAAACAATTATTATCAGTAATACTAAAAATAAATAAATTAAACATAAATATAAAATAATACATTAATTATATGAATAATGATTTTACTATAAAAATATCAAGATTACCTCTGTGATTAAGTAGTAGAGGGAACTTGAAACAAAGTGATAAATGTCAACACTATTGTAGTGAAAGGTTTTTTGAGAGAAGAAGTATGTGGATGTTTTGTTGTAGAAAGGGATAAAATACGGAAAAAGAATCCACATGTATAAGAAAACAATTATTATGTGAGTAATACTAAAAATAAATAAAATAAAAAAAAACATATAAAACAATACATTAACTCTATGGACAATGATTTTACTGTGAAAACATCAATATTGCCTCTATAATTGAGCAGAGGTAGCACTGTTTCTCTTCCTGCAAAGGTAGTGGAGGTAACATGAAATAATGTGATAAATACACCACTAAAGGGGTGAAAAGGTTATAAAGGATAAGGTTTATGAAAGTTGGTAAGAACAACCAAACTCAAACAAAAGAATCCACCTTTATAATAAAAAAATTATTATATCAGTAATACAAAAAAAGAAGTAAATTAAACATACATATGAAACAATAAATTAATTCTATGGAAAATTATTGTACCATAAAAACATCAAGATTACCTCTGTGATTGAGTATAGAAAACATAATTTCTCTTCCTAAAAATGCATTAGAGGTAACTTGAAATAAAGTGATAAATGCACCACTATAGTGGTGAAAAGATTTTAAGGGAGAAGGAGCATGAAAGTTTGACCGATCACCCCATATTGAACAAAATTATCCACCTGTATAGGAAAACAATTATTATTTGAGTAACACTAAATAAAATAAATTAAACATTAATATGAAATAAAATATTAATTATTTGGACAATGATTTTACTGTGAAAACATTAAGATTACCTCTGTGATTGAGATAAGGCAACATCATGGCTCTTCTTACAAAGGTAGTGGAGGTAACTTGAAATAAAGTGATAAATGAACCACTATAGGGGAGAAAAGTTTTTAAGGGAGAAGGAGCATGAAATTTGGACAGAGCACCCCAACTTGAAAAAAATAATCCACCTGTATGAGAAAATAATTATTATGTGAGTAATACTAAAAAGAAATAAATTAATCATAAATATGAAACAATACATTAATTCTATGGAAAATGATTTTACTATGAAAACATCAATATTGCCTCTGTGATTGAGCAGAGACAACATCATTTCTCTTCTTGCAAATGCATGAAACATGGATCACTACTACAAAAACGGGCAATAACAGCGCTAAAATCGGGCTTTAACAGCGCTAGAAAAGCGTTGTAAAGCTCAGTGCTGATAAAGGGGGGGGGTCCTTTAACAGCGCTTTTTTAGTGCTGTTAAAGGAGACCTTTAATAGCGCTAAAAGAGCGCTGTTAAATGTCGCCTTTAACGGCGCTAAAAAAACGCTGTTAAAGGATACCTTTAACAGTGCTAAAAAGCGCTGTTATATGTTGCCTTTAACAGCGCTTTTTTAGCACTGTTAAATATCTCCTTTAACAGCGCTTTTTTAGCGCTGTTAAATGTCGCCTTTAACAGCGCTAAAAAAGCGCTGTTAAATCCCTGCCTGCTGCTAAAAAAAACCTGTACCAGTACAGCCAGCCGAGCAGACCTGCACAAAAACCAGTATATTAACCACGGACCTGCACAAAAACCAGTATATCAACCACAAGCATGTCATCAACTGATCACAACCCAACCAAACAGTGTTCTTACCATGAGTTAGATACCGTCTACCCAGAAACAAAAACTACCTCATTACATAGTATCACAAAATATTCCTACACAACTCAGAAGATAAATACTAGAACATTCCACTATGCATTGTTTCTCCTTGGATTGCCACTTGGTTTTGACAAATCGTGCAGAGCCCATGCTCCTTGAATCATTCTGCAATACATAAAAAGGATATCCCAACTCTCCCAACCATCACCCTTAGTAATTATGTATATTAATACAAAAAAAGTAACATATCATAAACTGGGGGACTGTAATGAGACATCAAGATTAAGATTCTATATATAGGATCGATGTCTGGTAGGATTGGTTGCGTTGATACATGACTCTACCTGGACCTCAAAAATAGATATATGATCTCACTCCAGGACTTTCAGAGAGACTCCAACTATGTCTAGGACGTCCTGCTGAAGCGATCGTACTACCGTAAGTAGGAAAAGATACCAAAACCATCCTAGGAAGGATCATGGGAGCCAACCCTAATGAAATATTTCCTTGATATAGTGTTCAAAGAGATCAATCATGGTACATAAAATTATGTGTCATTTAAAGGGTCACATGCCTTGTCCCTTTACCCTGGGTAACTCCAATGTTCAGCTGCCTGTGTGAATATACATGTCATATCAATAGGAAATTACACGGCATGTTAAAAAACATATACTTGTTACCCTTTGATCTTGTGTCCTCTTATGCACCCTTGCCCTATGTTAGTACATGACGTCGATCCCGTGTGATTCTTCCTGTGTATCTATACAAGGGATAAACTGCGTAGCTGGCTCATTAAAGACGTGTAGTGGGATATATTCCATGTAGGAAAGCCATGTAATCCACCCCATGTTTGTGTATCTCAAAAATTCATGCCAAGTCTTGGGGGAGGGTCTACACTACATGTGAGGTGGATATCTCAGTTGTTGATTTCACTTAAAAATAAGTCCATTTTGAACAAAACAGAGGCACTTTGAGTGGTGTCGACCACATCGGGCCTCGTATTGAGTCGGGGTTGACTCATACACATCAAATTTGACCCATGGATCATTGTCCTTAAGTTTCAATAGAATCCGAATGTGTTTGGTCAGTTTCCCGTATGTCAGTTGTTGATTTCTCACTTAAAATTAAGTCCATTTTTAACAAAAACAGGGGCACTTTCAGTGGTGTCGGCCACACCGGGCCTCGGGTTGAGGCGGGGTTGACTTGTACATGTCACATTTGACCCATGTATCATTGTTCTAAAGTTTCAACAGAATCCGAATGTGTTTGGTTGGTTTATCGTATGTTAGTTGTTGATTTCACTTAAAATTAAGTCCATTTTTAACAAAACAGAGGCACTTTGAGTGGTGTCGGCCACACCGAGCCTCGGATTGAGGCGGGGTTGACTCGTACACGTCACATTTGACTCATGGATCGTTGTCCTTAAGTTTCAATAGAAACCGAATGTGTTTGGTCGGTTTGGTGTATGTATGTAAAATATTGTCCATTTTAAACAAAATACATACACTTGGAGTGATACCGGTCACACCGCGTCTCGGATTGAAGCAGGGTTGACTCATACACATCACATATGACCCATGGATCATTGTACTAAAGTGTTAACACAATCCTAAGGCGTTTGGTCGGTTTCCCGTATGTCAGTTGTTGATTTCACTTAAAAATAAATCCATTTTGAACAAAATAGAGGCACTTTGAGTGGTGTCGGCCACACCGGGCCTCGGATTGAGTCGGGGTTGACTCTTACACGTCAAATTTGACCCATGGATTATTGTCCTTAAGTTTCAACAGAATCCAAATGCTTTTGGTCGGTTTACCGCATGTCAGTTGTTGATTTCACTTAAAAATAAGTCTATTTTGAACAAAAGAGAGGCACTGTGAGTGGTGTCGGCCACACCGGGCCTCGGATTTATGCGGTGTTGAATCATACACGTCACACATGAGTCATTGATCATTGTGAAAAAGTATCAACGCAATCAGAAGCCGTTAGATCGGTTTGGCGTATCTACGTAAAATATTGTCCATTTTAAACTAAATACATACACTTGGAGTGATACCGGTCACACCGCACCTCTGATTGAGGCGGGGTTGACTCGTACACGTCACATTTGACCCATGGATCGTTTTCCTTAAGTTTCAATAGAATCACAATGCGTTTGGTCGGTTTGTCGTATGTCAGTTGTTGATTTCACTTAAAATTAAGTCCATTTTTAACAAAACAGTGACACTGTGAGTGGTGTCGGCCACACCGGGCCTCGGATTGATGCGGTGTTGAATCGTACACGTCACACATGAGTCATTTATCATTGTGAAAAAGTATCAACGCAATTAGAAGCCTTTAGATCGGTTTGGCGTATGTACGTAAAATATTTTCCATTTTAAACTAAATACATACACTTGGAGTGATACAGGTCACACCGCACCTCTGATTGAGGCGGGGTTGACTCGTACACGTCACATTTGACCCATGGATCGTTTTCCTTAAGTTTCAATAGAATCCCAATGCGTTTGGTCGGTTTGTCGTATGTCAGTTGTTGATTTCACTTAAAATTAAGTCCATTTTTAACAAAACAGTGACACTGTGAGTGGTGTCGGCCACACCGGGCCTCGGATTGATGCAGGGTTGACTCATACACATTACACATGAGTCATGGATCGTTGTGCAAAAGTATCAACACAATCAGAAGCCGTTAGATCGGTGTGGCGTATGTACATAAAATATTGTCCATTTTAAACAAAATACATACACTTGGAGTGATACCGGTCACACCGCGTCTCAGATTGAGGCGGGGTTGAGTCGTACATGTCACATATAACCCATGAATCGTTTTCCTAAAGTTTCAACACAATCCGAAGGCATTTGGTCAGTTTCCCGTATGTCAGTTGTTGATTTCTCACTTAAAAATAAGTCCATTTTGAACAAAACAGAGGCACTTGGAGTTGTGTCAGCCACAACAGGCCTCATATTGAGGCGGGGTTGACTCGTACACGTCACATTTGAAGGTGAGTATGCATACACGATAGTTGACCTTCTTATAGAAGAGTTTCTGGAAGAGTATAAAATACATGAAGCAATGAAGATCATTAGAGTGTTGGAGCAAATGTGGTTGCTACAAACAATGTGGAAATCGGCTTGTGCAAAGAGACCTAAGTTACAACTTGTAGGTATTGTACTCTATTTTTTTCTGGAAGGTTTCAGTTTAAATTCATTTTGGAATGATCATTACTAGCCATTGTCTTTTAGGTTTTTTTGACAGCCGAGGGGAAAGGGTGGGGTCTGCAGACATTGGAGGATATGTCGAAGGGTGATTTTGTGTGTGAATATGTTGGAGAAATGTTAACTCCCGCAGTTCTGAAAAGAGTCACTATTTAAAAGAAAGTCACAAGTTTAGATACATCTCAACATGGTCAGTTTAAAGACATTTTGAGGGACACTACTAAAGACATGCTCAGATATGCACACATCCCCCACTTTTAGATCATTGTCTACTACAATGATCTTCCAAACAAGATATGCATTAGAACGCTCATGATACATAGAGAAATTCACTGGCCACCTTCGAGAATGATCTGAAGCACAAACCATGACAGCATTATGTTTTTCCTTGAAAATTCTCTTGGCGAACTGGAATGGCAACTCACTCTTGTGATTTTGCATCTCTACTTTTCTCTTCATGTGTGCAGCTACTGCCATTCCAGTTCGCCAAGAGAATTTTCAAGGAAAAACATAATACTGTCATTGTTTGGGCTTCAAATCATTCTCAAAGTTAGGCAGTGAATTTCTCTATGTATCATGAGCGTTCTAATGCATATCTTGGTTGAAAGATCATTGTAGTAGACAACGATCTAAAAGTGGGGGATGTGTGCATATCTGAGCATGCATTTAGTAGTGTCCCTCAAAATGTATTTAAACTGACCATCTTGAGATGTATCTAAACTTGTGACTTTCTTTTAATTAGTGACTCTTTCTAGAACTGCGGGAGTTAACATTTCTCCAACATATTCACACACAAAATCACCCTTCGACATATCCTCCAATGTCTGCAGACCCCACCCTTTCCCCTCGGCTGTCAAAAAAACCTAAAAGACAATGGCTAGAAATGATCATTCCAAAATGCATTTAAACTGAAACCTTCCAGAAAAAAATAGAGTACAATACCTGCAAGTTGTAACTTAGGTCGCTTTGCACAAGCCGATTTCCACATTGTTTGTAGCAACCACATTTGCTCCAACACTCTAATGATCTTCATTGCTTCATGTCTTTTATACTCTTCCAGAAACTCTTCTCTAAGAAGTTCAACTATCGTGTATGCATACTCACCTTCAAATGTAACGTGTACGAGTCAACCCCGCCTCATTCTGAGGCCTGTTGTGGCTGACACAACTCCAAGTGCCTCTGTTTTGTTCAAAATGGACTTATTTTTAAGTGAGAAATCAACAACTGATATACGGGAAACCGACCAAACGCCTTCGGATTGTGTTTACACTTTAGGACAACGATTCATGGGTTATATGTGATGTGTACGACTCAACCCCGCCTCAATCCGAGATGCGGTGTGACCGGTATCACTCCAAGTGTATGTATTTTGTTTAAAATGGACTTATTTTTAAGTGAGAAATCAACAACTGACATACGGGAAACCGACCAAACGCCTTCGGATTGTGTTGACATTTTAAGACAACGATTCATGGGTCATATGTGATGTGTAAGAGTCAACCCCGCCTTAATCTGAGACGCGGTGTGACCGGTATCACTACAAGTGTATGTAATTTGTTTAAAAGGGACAATATTTTACGTACACACGCCAAACCGATCTAACGGCTTCTGATTGTGTTGATACTTTTTCACAACAATCCATGACTCATGTGTGACGTGTACGAGTCAACCCCACATCAATATGAGGCCCGATGTGGCCGACACCACTCACAGTGTCTATGTTTTGTTAAAAATGGACTTAATTTTAAGTGAAATCAAGAACTGACATACGGCAAACCGACCAAACGCATTCGGATTCTGCTGAAACTTAAGGAAAACCAAGATATGCATTAGAACGATCATGATACATAGAGTAATTCATTGCCCACCTTCGAGAATGATCTGAATCCCAAACCATGACAGCATTATGTTTTTCCTTGAAAATTCTCTTAGCGAAGTGGAATGGCAATAGCTGCACACATGAAGAGACAAGTAGAGACGCAAAATCACAAGAGTGAGTTGCCATTCTAGTTCGCCAAGAGAATTTTCAAGGAAAAACATAATGCTGTCATGGTTTGTGCTTCAGATCATTCTCAAAGGTGGCCAGTGAATTGCTCTATGTATCATGAGCGTTCTAATGCATATCTTGTTTGGAAGATCATTGTAGTAGACAACGATCTAAAAGTGGGTAATGTGTGCATATCTGAGAATGTCTTTAGTAGTGTCCCTCAAAATGTATTTAAACTGACCATCTCGAGATGTATCTAAACTTGTGACTTTCTTTTAAATAGTGACTCTTTTCAGAACTACGTGATATGAAGGTATTTTGGAGATTTTACTGGTTCATGCATGATATGAAGGTATTTTGGAGATTTTACTGGTTTTTTTGTCCAAAGGCCAAAGAAATGTGGTCCATCATTCTTGCATGTTACTGGTGCATTTCATCTGTTAAAATGGAAAAATGACCCATTGGAGAAAGAATGTTTTATTTAATAATAATTACAATTTTTCTACAAACATTTACATACAAGAATGTTTCATCTTTTTATCCCCATGAACCCCTCTCAAAAATTTCTGCCAATTATACGCATCTGCAACTCTTACAATAAAAGTCAGATCTTCATGCTATATCTGGACAATCTTGCATCAGGTATGCGGCCCACTCGTTTCTGAACATATCTACATCGTCTTGTGAATATGATGCTTTTCAGAATTCATAATAGTACTGAAAAATATATAAATAAAGAATTAATAAATAATTTAAATGAAATAGTACTTGTTTTCGAAAATACCTCTTTAGGGATGCTAATTTGTCCATTGAAAATGATCTCTTTCATGAATCTACAAACATAATAACCGCAATCTTTGTCGTTTGTTTGTTTTGGACACTGCAGAAACATTGATGATGAGGCGAGTAAGTAACTTGTGTTTCATATATGCTTGGATAGTGCAATTTTATTATATATACCCTGATATTTGTCCAGACATAGTACTTGCTCGGCTCTTTATGCTTAGCCCCTGTCCTCATACCATGATTTAGACGATATTGGTACACCGCCCTATCATAACAGAATCCTCAGTAAAAGATAATATATATTATATAAATTGATGTTTAGACCTAAAACGTAGGATGTAGTGTCTTACAGATTGAAAAAATGCATCACATGCGGTCGGTTTGTTGGATATCCGTGCTTTGAGTCCAGAAAATAAATCTTGGGAGTATCCAAATGCACCGCAATTAGCAGCCAATGTTGCCTAAATACACAAAAAGGAATAAGTAATGAAAGAAATGAAAATATAATTGATATGTTTTAATCGTAGAGTTTTACCCCTTCATGGTTGGTATGAGGAAGAGTCGGTCATCCGTTATCTTGCTATCAAATGCTTTCAGCAAAGCAGTCGCTCTTTCCTTAATTTTTGATTCTGGTAATTCTATTTCTTGTGTTGATGTGATATGAGGACTGACGAGTCCAAACTTTGGCTCATGAGGAAAACCCTTCAACTGCTTTTCATATATACGTCTGCCAATAATACAAAATGTATTTAATCATAATTAGCACAATATATCATCTTTTGGAAAAGCGACGGGGTTGAAAACATACCTCATATACACATTTACACTTGTGACGCCGAGCCACTGATACTCAAGGATCTCATTTACATTTTCAGCAGCAACAAAATCTTGTATTTCCTCTCCATACATATTCTCTTCAAAAACAACTACATGGCTACTACCATTTGTCAACTTCGTATACACATGAGTCTTCAATTCAATTAAATGTGGATAGAGAATAGGCGGTGTAATTCCACTTTCAGTAGATATTTTGGATCGGTTGGTCGATCCTTTCGATGCTCCTTTCACTACATCCCCTTTCTTCGTCTACAATAAAATTCATTGGTTCATACCTTTTTTTTATAAAGGTTTGGCTTAAAAAACTGTAAATAAATACCTCTTTTTCGGCGTGTAGTCTCACAAGTTGTGATGGCCATGCAATGAATGTCCCAATAGCCTGTTCGACTGTACAAATATCATCATCATCAAGTGGAACAGGTAGTTGTGCTGTTGGCTCATGAGCTACCATAATTGTCACTTTCAGATGATCTTTTGGAAGTGCTCTATTGTACAGCGTGTCCTCGGAGATGTTGAATACTGTAGCCCTCGCTACAAGGCAATAGGTGAGTGTTGAAAGATATAAATCACAATCATTATCACCCTACAGAAGATCAGTATAGGAAGAAATCAGTGTTTGTCTGATTCACATTTTATCAGAACAATTAATAGAATATTGATTACCACAACTAACACAGCTCTTTCAGGGGAATGGATTGCCTCAAAGCTGGTGGGGTGTGGGGCAGGATCTTCAGGCGCTGGTTGTTCCTGAGTTGTCTCTTCTCTTGGCTTCTGACCCATTAAAGTTGCTAGCAACTCTCCCTGCCATTGAAACTGTTCTTCAAGAGTTGATAGTCTATTTTTCATTGCTGTCATTTCTTCATTTTTTTGATCCTCTTGTTTTTTTCTCTCATAATATACTCGGGGTGTCACCCCAAACCCCCCAGCTCTGACGCGATCGTATGGTTCTGGTCACTTCAAAGCTGTCGCTAATATATCTGCACCAGCTGCAAGAGTACCTGACTCCTGTGACTGTCGGATATAAGAAAATAAGTAATTATTATTATGTAATAACAATTTAAAAACAAAACATTTTATCGTGTCATACTTACACATATTTCCCACACTTTTTGTGTGTTTTCATCAACCAAATTCCCTTCCTTATCCACACGTGCCTTCTTCCATAGCACATGACGAGGGATGGATGTGTGTTTGGTTTCAGAGGCATCAATCTACATATAAATAAAGAAAGATTTTTATAAAGTTGTTTCTTGACACATAACAATATCACTGTAAATTTAAAATACGCACCATTTTCTTTTCTAGTGAGGCGTACCCCATCCTTGCTTTATGATAGGGGTACGTCGGTTTTGATGCGTGTTCCTTGTTTTCAGTACTGAGTTGCTGTTTCATAAATGAAATATTGACAATCAAAGTGATGAATACATGTATATCCTCAAACAACATATTATCAGTCACAATGTACCTGAAACTTTTGATCCCCACGATGACCAACAAATGAATCCCATGATTCTTGGGATATCAAGTGATTGTAGACAATGGGTGGTTGCGGGTTTATTTTACCCTTGGAATCTTTCAGATTGTATTTTGTAAGAAGAGTGCAAAAACCTCGAAGACACCTTCCCACAAGCCTTAGTACATAAGTCTTGTGTGAATCATCTACTATAAATGCACTCTGCAATGGATTGTGAAGAATAAGACATTGTTTCATTATTTTATTTGCTAGTAAATTAAAGAAATGAAATCAAAATGTTACCGTAATTTCTTCCCACATCACAGCCTTCAGGCCAGACAAAACATGGTGCCATGAAGCTATGTCAATCGGCACGCATTGCCGAGTGACAATTCCAACGTAACTGCTAAACATTTCCTTGTTGGGGTTAATGTGTTGGCCCCGTGCATTCCACCCAACATCGAATTTGATTCCTTTACTCTTTCCCTTCAAAACATTAGCCAACACTGTTAAACTACGACGCACCTGTTTTTTCTACGATGTCGCTCCTTTATCCCCAACCATTTCGTCTATATCAGCATCATCAATGTTTTCATCTAAAATCCTAGCATCAGCATGTTCAGATGGTTGTTGGACCTCAACAATAGGAGCACCAATAGTAGCAGCAGTACCAACAACAATATGTTGAGATTGAGAGTCTTGAGAGGCTTGAGAGGCTTGTTCAGCAGTAGCAGCAGCAGAAGCAGCAGCAACAGAAGCAGAAGCAGCAACAGCAGCAGCTTGAGAGGCTTGTTCAGCCTCGAGGTTAGGAGCACCAGAACGTGCAGAAGTCATTATCTGCAAAAAAAGGTTTAACACTTAAGTTGGATTACATAAATGCAATAATGATAAGATAATAACATGAGATAACAATATTTATATTACAAACAAAATATAACCTGTTTATTGAACTCTTTTTTTTTCAAAGGCTGAATGGATTTGACACCTCTATCGATAATCCAAATCCCTTCATTATGGTCTCCTCTAACATACAAAATGTCATCTTCATTGGGACCGTTGCGAAATGATTGCGACGTCCCACTGAAAGGATCATCCTCAATTGAATTTTCATCGGACCCTTCAGTAGTTTTGGACGATAACAGAACAATCGACCACTTTCGGTTTGCGGGGTCTGGAACATAAAATACTTGTACCGCTTGTGATGCCATTATAAATTGTTCGTCTTTGTACCCTTCTTTACTGAAATCAACTTTCACAAATCCCAATTCATCTATTTTAACACCACTGTTGTTATCAAGCCAGTTGCATTGAAAAATCGGCAATTGGAATGTCATATAATCCAACTCCCATATTCTTTTGATAATGCCAAAGTATGACATATTCGTGAAAATTGGATTTCCATCCTTACTACCAGAAACATGCATCGCTTCAGCCACAAGTGTTACTCCACTATTTTGCATGGTACTATCTTCATCATGTTTATCTGTATAGAATGTATAACCATTAATTACATAACCATTGTAAGATAATACATACACGCTTGGTCTGGCAGCTAGCCATCGAAGTGTTTCTGAAATTGAATTCGGATTTTCATCTAACTCCTTAAAAATATGGTCTCGAAACCATCCTATAAACTGGTGATTATGTGTATTTGCTATCCATTTTTCAGCCCTTGATGGATTCAACTGCCTCAAAATTTCTTTGTGGGTTTCAATATATGGAGAAACCTCCCAACTGTTATGCAAAACATAAAGGTGGGCCTGCTCCCGATCAGTAATATTGATTGTCACAACATCTCTTCCAGAAATTCCCTCACCCTCAATGCATCTAGTGTGACGAGATTTCGGCAGACCAATGCTTTCCACATCAGATAGGTATTCGGTACAGAATTCAATGGCTTCCTCAACAATATATCGCTCCACAATACAACCCTCTAGCCAACTTCGATTTTTGACATACCCTTTCAAAATATTCATATACCGTTCAACGGGGTACATCCATCTATAGTGCACAGGACCACAAAGTCGAACCTCTCTCACCAAATGAACCATCAAATGAACCATCATATCAAAGAATGTTGGTGGGAAGAACATTTCTAATTCACATAATATGATGACAATTTCTTTTTCCATAGCTGGTAATTTCGCCGGGTCTAAAACTTTGCTGCATATAGCTTTGAAGAAGAAACAAAGTTTGATTAACGTATGACGAACATTCTTGGAAAAAATGCAACGTAAAGCTATAGGAATTAAATCTTGCATCAAAACATGGTAGTCATGTGATTTCAAACCTTTTAACTTCAAATCATTCATTGACACAATGTTTTTGATATTTGATGAATATCCCTCTGGAACCTTTACATCATTGAAGAAGTTGCAAAACTGATATCTCTCATCCCTAGAAAGAGTGTACATAGCTGGAGGAAGAAACGTTCGATTTTCACCCTTCACGGGAGCCAACTCTTATCTTATTCCCATGTCAACCATGTCCAACCTTGCCTTAATTCCATCCTTTGTTTTTCCAGGAGCATTTAGCAACGTTCCTATAACACTGTCACATACATTTTTTTCCACATGCATCACATCAAGAAAATGTCTGACGTACAGACATTTCCAGTATGGTAATTAAAAAAAATTTGATCTCTTTTTCCAACCGATTTTCGTAAGGTTTTTCGAAAATGGTTTACCAAAAACAGTGTTCACGTCTTTTACTTTCTCAAACAGCTGATCACCTGTTAGTGGAGACGGTGTTTTGTGTTGTTATGAACTTCCATTGAATGATGTCGTCCAAGATCAGTACTTATGTCGATGGGGTAGAAATCTACAATGTCCTAGAAACACGAATTTGGATGAATGTTTCAACCTAATTGATTCTGTATCTTCTTCGCACACAGGACACCCTTGACTTCCTTTAATGCTATAGCCTGACAAATTTCCATAAGCAGGGAAATCATTTATCGTCCCATACAACAATGCTCTCAACGTGAAGTATTCTTTTTCATAAGCATCATACAACATAACACCTGAATCCCACAGTAACTTCAAATCATCGATCAAGGGAGCCAAATATACATCAATATCGTTACCTGGTTGTTTTGGTCCTGATATAAGCAAAGATAACATAATGAATTTCCGTTTCATGCATAACCAGGGTGGCAAGTTATAATTTACCAACATAACAGGCCAAGTACTATGAGTGTTGGTTTGAAAACCAAAAGGATTCACTCCATCGGTAGATAACGCAACACGCAGGTTTCTCGACTCATTTCCAAATTCAGGATACTCATGATCAATTCTCTTCCATTGAGGAGAGTCGGTCGGGTGACGTAATTTTCCATATTTATTTCTTTTATTTGCATGCCACGACAATTGTCTTGCAGTTTCTTCACTTCCATATAGACGCCTAAACCTTGGAATGATTGGAAAGTACCATACAACTTTCGTAGGACTGCGTTCATCTTTCTTGTATCGAGAAGCACCACACTTTGGGCATTCTGTAAGTGATTTGTTCTCCTTGCGAAATAATATACAATCTTTCGGGCAGGCATGTATTCTTTCAGAAATCATACCCATCGAGTGTAGCATTTGTTTAGCTTTATATGTCCGTCTTGGGAGCTCATTATCTTCTGGAAGCATGTCATTAAAAAGAGCAAGTAGTTCCGTGAAACTGACATCACTCCATCCGTTGCCTGCTTTCAATTTATACAACTTCAGTACAGCTGACAATGCAGTATATTTAGTGCAACCAGCATACAATGGCATCTTTGCAAAACTCTTTAACTTCTCAAACAATTTTGGGCAATCACGGAGTTCATGTTCAACTGTCCTTGTCATTTCCTCAATATGATCTTCATCATCATTGATATCTGTAATCACATCCTCTATACGGTCTTCTTCATTATCCATATTTGTAATCATATCTGATGATCCATAAAATGCAGTTTTATTCCATCCAATAGCTACATTCGCTTTTTCCCCGTGTTTATTCCAACATTTATAACTCCTATCTATTCCGTGACATATCAAATGTTCTTCCAACTCCTCTGGAGTAATTAGTCTAGAATAACAACAACGTAAACACGGACAAAGGAGTTGAGAAGGATCCTTTGCATGATACTGTGCAAACTTGATGAACTCTTTCACTCTGTTCTCATACTCTATTGTCAAACGATTAGCATCCATCCAATCTTTATTCATCGCCATTAATTCTGAATAAACAACATGGAACATCATGTCCATTAATTACAAATGAACAATAACGAATGTCGTGTCCATTAATTCCATGTAAACCATAAGGAGCATATTGTTCATTAATTTTGAATAAGAAATATGGAACGTCATGTCCATTAATTCCAAATAATTAATAAGGAATTTCATGTCCATTAATTCTGAATAAGCAATACAGAATTCCATGTCCATTAATTCCAAACAAACAATATAGAATGTTAATTCCATTAATTTCAAATAAGCAATATGGAAGTTCATGTCTATTAATTCCAAATAATCAATATGAAACGTCATATTCATTAAAGAAGGTAATAATGATGTAATCACATCCATATCATATTATGATCAAGTCTAAGGAATATCACCCTTGCATTTTATCAATTAATTTGATAAATTTAAGTCTTATAACTGATAATTAGTAAGATGGGGTCCAAGGTATATAATCAATAGCACTACATTGTTTAAAAATGGTTAAGGAACATGGCCTTACCATTCAACTTTTATTTAATTCATTTATAAGTGATCAAGTAGTCCATGGGTATGTCCATTACACATAAATATCATTAATTCCCTTTAATAAACCCATGGGCATGGGATATATCAACACATGTCAAAGGTGGTTCAATTTCAAGCCAAAGATCAATAGGGGTCACGGGCCTATAAGAAACACACCCTAAGGGGGTGATTCGAGTAAGGTATACAACATCCAAAGAATAAGTTTGGTGCACAATGACTAACCAATTTAAGACATGATAATCTACTAAATTAATTTTACATTTTATATTCAACATGCAGAAGGTTCACCACACGGCACAATAGCGCATCATATAAACTAGGGGTGTCCATGGGTCGGGTCGGGTCGGGTTGGAGGTGTTTCAAGGCCCGACCCGAACAAAAAAGTTCGGGTTGGGTCGGTTCGGGTCACAAGCTTCCGGAGCAACCAACCTGACCCAACCCGACCCAGTGGGGTCGGGTTACCCGTCGCATGCCCGAAGGACCCAACCTAACCCAACCCATCGAGGGTCGGGTCAATTTGGGTCGGGTTATATGTGTAAACCCGACCCAACCCGACCCAAACCAATCCAACCCACCCCAACCCAACAGACCCGAACCATCCACTCAAACCCAACCCCCCTAGACCCAACCCAATGGACCCCCTGCACTGCACCAGCCTGCTGCACAAAAAAACCAGTCCCCCTGCACAAAAATTTCAGCCCCCTCCCCCTGCACCCTCTGCCCCCTCCCCCAGGCACACCATCCCCCCCCCCCTCCTGTACCCTATACAACACAACACCCCTCTCCCCCTGCCCCCTCCCCCCTGCACAGTCTCCCCCCTTCTACACCCCTGCACAAAAAACCCAGACCCCCCCCCCCCCCCCCCGCACAAAAATTTCAGCCCCCCTGCACAAAAAATTCAGCCCCCTGCACCCTCTGTCCCCTTCCCCCAGGCACACCAGCCTCCCCCCTCCTGTACCCCATACAACAAAACAACCCTCTCCCCCTGCACTCCCTGCCCCCCTCCCCTGCCAGACCCATCCCCCTCCAGCAGCACCACCAACCGGCCTCCCTCCCGCCACATGCCCCCTACCCACTCCCTCTTGCAAACCATCTTGTCCCCTCTCCCCCTGCCTGCACACACTAAACCAACCCAGCCTATCTCTCCCCCCCTGCCTGCACACACCAAACCCAGCCTCCCCCCTACACACGCCAACCCCCTCTCCCCCCTGCCTGCACACACCAAACCTACCCATCCCGTACCCCTGCACACACCAGCCCCCACTCACACCCCCTGCAAACCATCCCCCCCTAATGTGACTCACTATCAACACCAGTAACAGAACCAATTTAAGTTAAAGTGGAGTAAATTCATGATGCAGTAGAAATAAACATTACTAAAATAAGGAAAATCAAATCAAAAAAACACACAGCAGTAGCAGATTTGAAGAACGAATAAGCGAAAACATATGAAAAAAAAATCATCACCAGGAGTAGAGTGAATAATATTGATTCAGTCTGAAAAGAGGGAGGAGGGGAAGCAGAGGTGATAAATAAATGACAACCACATAAAAACCTACACTGTAAAACAATATTTAGGGCATCCACATACCTTGGGTGAAGAAATCGGAAGTCCAAAGAGGTGAGGGAGCCTTCTACACTGCTTGGAAGACGCGACCGCCGGAGTAGGGGTGCACGGGAGGAGCCGCCAACCGTTGAAGAGGAGGAGTAGGGTTCGGAAGGGAGGAAGATCCGCGGAAGAGGGTCGAGAAGAAGGAGAAGGAGTACGGCAGAGGTCCGGAAAAGGGAAGATCGAGGGGAGGAAGCAGTCGCAAGGGTACAGTCCCGCGAGAGCTTGGGGCACGATAAAAAAGAGGAGACTGGCGGCCTCCTTTTAATAAAATCGGAGACAGGTTTTAACAGTGCTAGAAAAGCGCTGATAAATCCCCCCTTTATCAGCGCTTTTTTAGCGCTGTTAAAACCTTTCCTTTATCAGCGCTAGAAAAGCGCTGATAAATCATCCCTTTATCAGCGCTTTTAAATAGCGCTGATAAAGATTATCCTTTATCAGCGCTTTTTGATTAGCGCTGATAAAGGTAGCGCTTTGCTTGCCCGTTTTTGTAGTAGTGGATATAAATCTTCTAAAATAAATGAACTCTATAAGAAATATAGATAATTAAATCAAAATTCCATTATATAATTTTTTGGTAAAATACAAAAAGTATATAATAACATTACCTTTACATTTATCCAAAGGGTTTCCTTCATTATATTTTGTTCTTCTGAGGGATTGGTAATATCATCATGTGAAGAAGATATTGTTTTCATGAGTAATCAAATGTTTAATTTAGATTATGTTAATGCAGTAGAGAACATATAATATTAGAATGAAAAACATAATATAATAAAAATCACTTTTACCTTCTCATCGAAATCTATTTATTTTTTTAAAGGTTTCTAGGATTTAGTTCCTCTTTCAAGAATAATAATCCCCAATTTGTAGTCCCCTCTAACATACAAGATATTTTATACATTGGGACTGGCATGAACTGATTATGATATCCTAATGAAAGGGTCACCCTCAATTGAATTTTCATCTGACACATCATTTTTTAGTCCCCATTAAGGAAATCGACCAATTCTTATTTGTTGGATTAGAGACATAAAATACTTTCACTACTTGTGATTCCATTATGAACAACTTTCCTTATTCCCCCTCTACACTGAAATTCACCTTCATAAATCCCATTTCATCAACTTTCACTCCATTGATATTTCCATCCCATTTTCATCAGAAAAGAGGAACTTTAAATGTTATATAATAAAACTTTTATAACAATTCGATAATGCGGAAATATGACCTATTTGCATAAATTGGATTTCTGTCCTTAGAACCAGATATGTGCCTCACTTCAGCTATAAGTGTAACACCGCTGTTTTTCATCGTACTAAAGTCAGCGTTATTTTGTATAGAACGTATAAACATTGATTACAAACCTATTTTAAGATATAAAATTTTCATTCAGACTTCTAGATAGCCATTGAATTTGTTTAGCAATTGAATTTGGATTTTCAGATAACTCATTAAAAAATTGTCTTTGAACCATCCTATAAACTGTTGATTGTTTGTATTTGATATCCATATTTCAGACCTTGATGGATTAAAATCTCTAAGAATTTATTTGTGGGATTCAACGTATGGATCAATATATTCACTATTACTAATATGTAAAGATGTGTTTTCTCCTGCTCTTTCAAGGTAATTGTAACAACATCTCTTTCAAAAATCTCTTTGCCTATAAGGTGTTCGTTGTGATAGGACTTTGGGAGATTGATTCTTTCAACATCTAATAGGTAATTAGTATAGAATTCAATAGTTTCTTCAACAATATATCATTCTAAAATACAACCTTTAGGATGACTTTGATTCTTGACATACCCTTTCAAAATATTCATATACCGTTCAATGGGGTACATTTATCTATAATGTATAGGACCATATAGTTGAACCTCTCTGACCAAGAGAACTATCAAGTGGACCATTATATCAAAGAATGATTGTGTGAACAACATTTATAATTCACATAATATGATTTAAATCTTCTTATTCATGATGGGAAACTTCATCAGGTCTATAACTTTACTACATATGGATTTAAAAAAAGAAGAAAAGTCTAGTTAATGTATGTCATACATTTTGAGGAAAAATGAAACATAAAGAAACAATCATTAAATCTTGCATCAAAACATGAATGTCATGTGTTTTTATTCCTTGTAACATCAAATTAGTCCTTGAAACGACATTCTTGATATTTTACAGATACCACTGCAGAACATTACACTCGAAAGGATAAAGGAAAGTATAATTTTTTATATCTGTATAAAGTTTAAGCTGTTGGAGGAAGAAAATTATGACTTTTATCCTTCACTAGTGCCAAATATTTCCTTATCTCCATTTCAATAAAGTCCAACCTAACCTTGATTCCATATTTTTTTTACCATGAACATTTAGTAACATGACAATAACATTATCAAATACATTTTTTCTACATGCATGACATCAAGAAATTTTCTGACATACAAACAATTTTAATATGGTAATTCAAAGAAAATTGATCACTTCTTCTAACCTAATTTTGTAATATTTTTTGAAAATGTTTTACCAAAAACAGTGTCAATCTTTTTTACATTTTTGAACAGTTGATCGCTCGTTGCTGGAGATGGTGTTTTACCTTTTTCTATATTCCCATCAAATTTCGTCATCCCATATCAGTATTTATGTCATCGAGGTAAAAAAATTAGATTTCCTAAAAACATAGTCATTGAGGAATGTTTCAATCAAACTGAGTATGTGTTTTTTTCACAAATGGGACACCCCAACATGTCTTTAATTCTATAGCCTGAAAAATTTCCATATGTGGGGAAGTCATTTATCATTATGTACAACATGGAACTTAATGTGAATTCTTCAATTCTATGAGAATCATACATTATATCACTTGTATCCCACATCAATTTCATATCTTCAATCAATGGATCCAAATAGACTTTAATATCATTATCGAGTTTATTTAGTCTAGATATAAGCAGATCCAAAATAATGTATTTGTGCTTCATGCATAACCATGGAAGAAAGTTATAATTTACCAACATGAATGGACATGTACTTTGAGTACTACTATAAACAAAAAAAAGGATTTATTCCATCTGTATATAATGTAAGATGAAATTTTCTCATCTCATATCCAAATTCTGGAAACTCTTAATCAATTTTATTCCATTGAGGAGAATCTACTGGATGACGTTGGTTCCCATATTTAATTCTTATAACTTCATTTCATGTTAATTTTCATGAAGTTTTCTGAAATCCATATAATATTCTAAATTGTGGAATTATAGGAATGTACCATACATATTTTGAAGGACATGATTCATTTTTCTTGTATCGATCTGCACCACACTTAGGTAATTTGATGAGTGATTCATGGTCCTTGCAAAACAATATGTAATAATTTTGACAAGCATGTATTTTTTTAGAGATCATTCTCATTGGATGTAACATTTATTTGGCATCATATGTTTAAAATGGTAGCTCATTTTCTTTTGGTATCATATCTTTCAGAAGACCAAGTAGTTATGTAAAGATGGTGTCACTCCATCTATTTCCAACTTTCAAATTATATAAATTCAATACAGCTAAAAATGTTATGTATTTAGTACAACTGATATACAATGGTTTCTTGGAATAACTATTTAACTCCCAAAATAACTTTTGACAATCACAAAGGTCATCTTTAATTTCCATCATCATTTCCTTCATGCGATCTCCATCATCTTTTACAAAGGTATTCATATCAAATGATTCATAAACCATAGTATCATCCCAATCGATGTCCAAATTCAATTTTTACCTACGTTTAGTCCAACATTTATAGATTTTATCTATTCTGTGACAAATAAAATGTTCTTCCAACTCTTCTACACTAATTTTCCTTGAATAAAAACAATGTAAACACAGACAGAGGATTTTAGAAGGGTCTTCTACATGCTCACTTAAAAACTTGATGAACTCTTTAACTCCATATTCATATTCGTTTATAAAAATATTAGTGTGCATCCTTTTTCATTTCAAATACATCCTATTGGGTTAAAAAAGATTAATTTTATACAATATATAAATAAATACACATAAGATGTTAATTATCAAAAGTGAAAGTTATAGACAATTCTAATAAGGGAAATATGGGTCATTTCTACTAGAATTATGATCACCTAGATATTCCAAATCCAATAATAAGGGATGTTGGAATTTGAAACTATAGAGGGAGAAAAAGTCAGATAATAAATGATATTATCACTAAACTTTATAGGTGTAAACTGGAAGATGGATAGTGTAATGACCCTATCTTGAATTACCCAAACAACACCAAGTCAGATCATCTTATGGCCTCTAACACACCTCAAAGTCACTAAAGGATGGATTAAAATTTGGGGGGTAAAAAACCATAAATGGAAGGTGGTACCCCCCCCCCCTAAATAGAAACAATTAGTACCAGAGGTCGAACAAAATTCTAGCATGACCCTTACGGTCAATGGACATGCAGACCCAAAATCATCATTGCCCGATATAGGCATACCTGTTAGACAAAAAAATATGGAAATAAATGATTCAATATCTATATAGACACACATACATGTCACTCTAGTATAAAAACTCACTCACTTATAGTCTATAAGAAATATCAAATTGATAAAAAACTGATATTCATACATAACGTGAACTAAAGGCGCTATAATGATTCAAAAAGTGAAGGCTTGATGGGATAAAACCTCATGTGCTTAAATGGGGATGATCCCTTTGAATCTACTCTATAAGCAAATTAAGGAACATAGTGAATTATAAGAGTAACTAGATCCTTTGATACATATAACCAATAGATGAACATACATCACTCCACTAACTTGGTTCCTAAAAAATAGCATCTGAAGATGCATGTCTGCTTAGGTGTCCATGAAAGGTGTCAACATATATATAATCATTAGGGTACCACCAATGTGCCTCAAATTAATAGTAAATAAACAAGAATATACATGAAAATTTCTACACATTTATATACATATATGAAAAAATTATTTAGTAAAAATATACAAAACTTAAAAGTAAAATAACAATGAAGAAATACAAGGTCCGGTGTCAGGTATAAACAATGGATCATACATTGGTAGTCAATAGAAATAATAGACTAAAAATCATTCCCTAAGAAACATATCACAAAAAAATCATAAATAATGGATCATAAACAAATTGTATGAGAATAAATCAAAAATAAAACAAAAAATACACCAATAAAATTGAAAGGCCTACCTCGCTGTATTGAAGAAAATCTGATACCCTCTTAGGATGTTAGACGAGATATTCTGAGGTATTTGAGTGGTTTTATTCGACCATCGATTCACTGAGGAGGAGCACCAGCAACGAGTGGCTTCCATAGAAATATTCTATATCGTGATGGGTTCGCAAATGGTTAGGGTTTTTAAAATAGATCAGGACACTTTTATCAATGCTTACCAATAAGCACTGATAAAGATCCCTTTTATCAGTGCTAAACTTATAGAACTGATAATTCCTCATCTTTATCAACGCGAGAAAAATGTTGATAAAGATTCTTTTATCAATGGCTATTAATGAAGCTTTCTTAAAAGATTTTTAATTATAATTATAAACAAAAAATTTATAAATATTTATAAATAATTATTAAATATGTATAAATATAAATATAGTAAATATATTTAATGAATAACTAATTTTTAGGTCATTCATATATGTATTAAATGAGTGAAATTGAATAAATTGAGAATATAGGTACACTTTAACAATATTGAAAAAATGGATAAGTTCTGTGTGTGTGCATATTGTACATAAAAATGCATTAATTACATATATGTGAAATAAATATAACACAAATTTGATCTATATTAAATTGAAAAATAAAATGGCATTCAATTATATGTAGATTAATATGCAATTAGTCAATATTTTTAATTAAATTTTTTTAATTATATACCATTATTCAATAAATATATGAAAATTTAATGTAAAGCACATAAATATTTTGTAATATATAAATCATATTTTTATAAATTAATATATATCTATATATTTAATATATACAATTTAATAACACTAATTATCTTAATTATCCAATTAACAATATGTTTAATATTTAATAATGTATAATCAATCAATTCATTTTTACCAATAATTATTTAATTAATAAAATATGTAATATTTTTTTAATAAAGAGATTTTTTATTTTTTATTTATTTCATTATTTCATTTTATCAGTGCTAAAAATGTGTTGATGAAATAAATATTTATCAGTGCTAAACATAAAGCACTGATAAAGTATACCCTTTATCAGTGCTAAAAATAATGCACTGATAAATGTTTTCTTTATCAACGCTAAAATAAAAAATCATTGATAAAAGGTTAAATTTATCAATGATTTCTTTAGCGCTGATAAATATTCCATTTATTAGCATTTTATTATAGGTATGATAAATAATAGCGCTGTTAAAGGACAGTTTTGTAGTAGTGAATTTACTAGGTCGCACGGTTTATCAGCATGGTTTTCCAAACCGTGTTGTAACCGTGAAAGCTTCAGTTCATAGGTACTTCCTAAGTGGTAGTACCCATGCGGTCTACCGCATAATTTTCACTTAACATGAAAAAACCATCTGGTATCTCTCTATAACTTCTGTATATGAGCCCATGTGATTGTGTTACCTCCATTCATGGTTTACCCTAAACCATTCACCCATTGCTTGCAACCCAAAACATGCCATTTTGCCTTCGATGGTCCCAAAACCAAATTACAATCACCCAAGGCAATCTAAAAGCATCTATACTAACCCAAAATCATCATATAATGCTGATTTAACTCACTGAATTGAGTTATGATCAATGAAACAAAATGTAGCATAGCCACTAATTGAAAAGTTAAAATCGGGTGTGGTTTTCAACTCGACTCAAAAACCTAAGATGTTACAATATAATGAGAAATTGAAAAAATATTTGGAGAGATTTAATAATGGTATAAAAACTCTAAACCAGATGATTGGTAAACAAAATACTCCTAAATATACCACAAGAATTGATTACCAACATGGACAGGTAAAATTTAATAATAAATTTTTTTACCTATTATAGCTCTTCCAATTATTTAAACACTTGTTATTATTAATGAACCAACAATTTTTTTATTTCTGAAACTCTAATGTTTTCTTATAGAAAACCATTTAAAAAGTTACATATTCTTAAATCTCTTATTACTAACATATCTAGACCCAAGAAAATATTGGTACCAAAATCATTTCTTATTTTAAATTTTCTATAGTAAACTTTCATGAAGTGTACCAGTAAGCACTTATGGTATCTATATAGTGTTTATTCTAGAAACATGACTTGATACTACTTGATATTCCATAACCTCATCAAATTCTATGGTGGACATGTCACTTTTAGTTGCAATTCTGAAGGAAAAATTATTGTTCTTGGTAAAATCAGTAACTGTAGTATAGTTTTAATTTCTAAAATTTTATTTTTAATGGATTGAAATATAATCTGCATACCCTCATAGTTGTATGATGATGTTTATCATGTTAAATTTTAAAATAATACTTGAAAATAATTTTATTCCAAAAATGATTTATTTTCACATCTTAATGAAATGACAATGTTTATGCTGTTGATTTGAATTATTTATTTTCTAAAAACATTTTTTATTTAAATTAATTTCACAGTGAATCTTGGATTTTTCCTAGGATACTAGGCCATTACAAACTTTACTTAGGAATCTAACTAGAAAATTATTTGTCAAATATATTCTTAAAGTATACTTCCTAAAAAACAATGTCTGTAACCCATATCAAAAAGGGAAGTAGCACAAAATCTCTATCAAACCAAATAATGAAGTGAAGACTTATCAACCTTTAGATATGGCTCACATATATATATTTGGAGCTTCTATATTTTATATTCTAGTTGGAAAACATTATGTTTATCTTATAGTGGATGACTATTTAAGATATACATGGTTTTATTCCTTGTTCATAAAAGTTAATCTCTTTCTTGTTTTTATAAATATGCTAAATCAATAGAAAATATTAGTGGAATTATAATTAAGATATTTATAAGTGATCATATCCATGAGTTTGAAAAAAAAAAGAGTTTGAATAATTATTCTCACAATATGACTATAGTCATAAAATTCATTCTCCTAGAACCCCACAACATAATGGTGTGGTAGAAATAAAAAATAGAACCCTTTAATAAATTTCCCGAACTATACTCAATCAGTATGAATTACCGATTTATTTTTTGGAAGAGGTTTTGAATACATATTTTCATATTATTAATAGAGTTATAATTAAAAAATTTTTAAATAAAATCCCATCTGAGTCCTAGAATTGTAGAAAATAAAATGTTGATTAATTTATATTTTTTGGTTGTAAATTATTTATACTCAATATAAAGGAAAATTTAGACAAGTTTTCACTCAAAACTGATGAAGGAATTTTACATGGATATTATACATCCAATAAATCATACAGCATATTTAATAAATGTAATAAGATTGTGGAAGAATTTGAACATGTCAAGTATGATGAGATGGATCCAATTGATCCTAAGAACCCATTAAAAAATCTGGAGAATGATTTTTCCAATCTGGATATCAATTATAAACCGAGTAATAATTTTGTAAAACCTATACAAAAATCTCCCAATTCTATAGTTTGAACCTGAACCTATAAATGAAAATGAAGTTCCAAATACCTATATTCATAGAGAAGTTACGACACATAGATATAATCTCTTAGATATAATTGTAAGAGACATAATAAAATAACTCATAGTATAGCTTCTCTTAGAAATCAGGTGGAACATCAAACTTCCCTTTCACATCTTGAACCAAGAACATCACAAAATTAATGGATGATGAATTATGGGTAATGAAAATTTAATATGAACTAAATTAGTTTGAAATAAATAGATTTTAGGAATTATTTGGAATACCCAAGGACTATATAACCATTGAAATTGGTTTCAAAAGGGTATAGTCAATAATAAGTTATTAACTATGAGGACAAATTTACCCTAGTAGTTAGAAATGTATCCATCATAAAGGTTTTTGTCTATGTAGCACATTTGGATTTCGAATTATATCAAATTAATGTTAAGAGTAAATTATTAAATGGTTATATAATTGGGTATGTTTTTGTAGTTCAACCACCTATATTTTAAAACCACACTTTCCAAATTGTGTTTTTAAATAAACAAAATCTTTATATGGTATAAAACATCACCTAGATATTGTAATGAAATGTTCATCTTATTTTTTATTTGAAATTTTTTTATTAAATAGATAGATAACCCAAATTTAATTATTAAAATAATTCCAAAGTATTTTTTAATTTTAAAAAGTTTGGTTTGTGATATTATCTTTGGAACTTCAATAATTTCTTTCTGTACCAAATTTTCAAAAATAATAAAGAATGAATTTGAAATGATTTTTATGGGTGAAATTAAATTCTTTATTAGTTTTTATATTTTCAAAAATAAAGATGGATTTATTTTAAAATAGATGAAGTACACCAAAAATCTTCTAAAACATTTTGGTATGGATAATATTAAAGTTAGTGATACTCTCAAGATTATAAGATGTAAATTAGATCCTGCGGAAACTGGGAAACTGGTTGATTAAACCACTTATAGAGGTATTATTATAATATTACTATAATTAATTATTAGTCAACATGATATAATGTTTGGTGTGTATATGTGTACACATTTTCAATCAAATCCAAAAGATTCGCATTTACTTATTGAGAAAATATTTTTTAAATTACTCAAAATTAAAAACAATTTAGGACTATTTTACTTAAAATAACAATCATTTTATCTATTTTGTTATTTAGATACTTATTTTGATGGTTGTAAATTAGAAATAAAAATCACCTCTATAACATTTCTCTTTTTGGGAAAGTCTCTATTTTCATTGTATAGAAAGAAATGGAACTCTATTATCTTATCCACTTCTGAAGCTGAGTACATAGCTTCGGGTTGTTTTTGTGCATAGATTATATGGATGAAGCACACTTTTCTAGACTATGGATATTAATTTACACATGTCCTTATAAATTGTGATAATATAATTTCTATAAAATTTTCCAATAATCTTGTGTCTCACTCTAGAACAAAACATATTGATATAAGGCATCACTTTTTGAGAGGCCATTTTCAAAAAGGTGATGTAACTCTTGAATTCATTAGAAATTAACATCATATTGCTGAAATATTAAGAAATACCTTTAATTTTGAGATAATGGGTTATATCATAAAAGAACTTGGAATGATGTGTTTTGGTTAGTCTTTTATTCTTACATTTATTTTCGTACTAGTAAAGAAAAATCACAAGATTGGTACTACCATGGTTGATCTACCATTGTCATGATACCATGATGATCAAATGTTATTCATTCTACCATGATGATCTATTGTTAGTCATTTTACCATGATGATCGAGCATTATTCATGCTATCTTGATGATCAACCATTATATATTCTATTTTTGGATGATTTACCACTGTATGATCTACTATTAGCCAAGTTCTATGAAATTATTTCATGACATTAAACCGTTAGAATGATACCATAGAACCTATCATCAGGTTACTACCATCCTTAGTGATACTTTTTCTTTTATTTATAACTAAAAATTGTATCGAATTTAATTTTTATTATTCATATTATAATTATTTAATGTATTATTTTTCAATCCTTAAATGATAAAATTACCTAAAATCTCAGTATAAATTGTAAGTAATATCTTAATATCCTCTTTTAAAACTCTTTATCTTCTCTCTCGACCCTTGTACTTTTACCTTCAACCTTCAAACATCGATCCCTTTCAAAAAATGATGTGAGTGAAACATCCTGTTGTTTCTCTTGATGAGTTGTATCCTTTGAATAAATCAAGAGGATGATCGATTCGACCTGTATAAACAAATACTACCCAACATGAGTCTCGTGTAGTTGTCATCGAGAAGGAAATTGAGGTCATGTGTCTATCTTCAAGAAGCTCTCTCATTTGGAATGCGATCCATGACCTGGGATGGGTCAAATAGTTCTCTAGGAATGATAGACCGTTCTACCCTAGGTTGGTTAATGAATTAAATTTATTTAAAAAGTATTAGTTTGGAGAAAATAAATATGTTATAAAAATAGTGCTAGATAGAAAATATCATGTTTTTTCATTGATACAATGGGCTAAATGTCTAGGAGTTCCTCACAAAGGAATTCATGAGGATTATCAAGGTTGATTTCTAACAAATTGTGAGAAATTTGTGATTGAACATGTTTTTCTAGAGTTGGCATGAAATGAAACTCTCTAAATACCTATTGTAGTAGAACTTTATAGAGGATGTCAATTTTTTAACTTTATTCAGCACATGTAGTGTCCCTAGAGGGAGCTTTTGTATAATGAGGTATCATGGAATTTTATTCTTATTTATTATGAAAAGAGGTTAAAATGTTATATTTTGTAGATATTTAATGGTGAATATGATTGAATTATTAAATCCTTACTTGAGATCTAATTCCTTTTTCTATCTGAAAATGATTTCTATTCTCTTAGAAGATAAATGACTTATTCTTGTTGGAGAGGGAAAGGTAGTCAAATGTAATGGTTTTTACCTAAGTCAAGTAATCTATAAAAGGATAATAGTGAACTATAACCCATGGTTGAAAAGGTGGGTAGTGGATAATGATAAAATTTATTAAAAGTTTAATCTATTAATGAATCATTATAGACAAAAAGATTTGGTTTCTCCTAGATTAGATCCAGATGCGGTAGAAGATTATTCCTCTGATGAATAGGTGAGAATATTTATAATTATGGAGTTGAATTATAAGAATATATTGATGATATGGAAGTGTTTGTACTAGTTTTAGTGGAATAGGGGGTGATCTTGATATTTATAAGAGTCCCAAGGTATCTTATGGTTCTCCTAGACCACTTATTTTTCTTATTTCTATAGAGATATTTCTAGAAGAAGAGGATCAAACATAAGAGACTGAAGTATCTAATGGTTCTTTGTTTGAGGGAGATTATTTAGAGAATTTAGAGGATATTTCTGTTTTATCTGATGATTTAGAGTATGATATTGATTGTGGAGATTAGGTAGATTAGTCTAACCCCTATGAGACTATCACAAAATCTATGATGAATACTAGTGGAGAGTTGTAGGTCATATTTCCATCTTATTAAGTCAAGAATCTATTGAAAGAGATAAACCACCTAATTCAGAAATTTAGGATACTAGAAGACATATTCTTCTAGTTACTTTAGACAAAGATAAGGATGGGGCACCATCTAAGAGGGATAAGTCCCTAGGGTCTACCAATCCTAGTCTATCTTATAGTGATTCCTCGTATGACAATGATACTAGTGATGATTAAGATAAGGTTAGTCCACCTTAGAATAGTCAACTTTCCATATCAATTTCTCTAAGATATCCTAAGGTATCCCTATATTAGATAATTTATTTTTTAGATATTTTATAATATTTTTCTTCTGAGGTTCCAGTTGTGGAACTTGGACATGAAGATGCTTACATGCCTTGGTAGGAGAGGACTTCATCTCCTACTTTTTCATCTCCTCCTCATTCCATCTATCTGACTCAAGATAATATTAATGCCTTCAAAATAGATCTTCTTTAATATCTTAATGGTGTGCTTATGTCCTAATCTATCCAAGAAACAAATCTATGTTAATATGACACCATGATGATAGTTTCTTTGGTTATTACTCATATCCAAATGAGAATTTTGATCAAGATAGAAGATTTAGAAATATAAAATAAGTGGATAATGGTAAAAATGACTTTCATTCAATATTATAAGGAGTAAATGAGTTTTATATTTACAAGAATAGAGATATCTATTATAGAGATGGTGTAGTCCTTGTTTATTATTGTAGAAACTTCTTCTAGAGCCCCACCTCCCTATGATCCTATTTCAATTGATGATAATTTTATATGATCCATATTTATGGAGGATATTCAAGTTGTGATGGGTGATTTCACTACTTATCATTATAATGATCTTCATCAAATTAAATATCATGGTGATAAAATTTACAATTTTGTTATATAGTGCTTAAATGAGTCTAGAAGTTATAGAGAAACAATTACAAAATATATAAAGTACAATATCTCTATTATTTATATTAAACATGAGTTTAACTCTCATTTTAAGTTCTTGAATAAGAATTTGATAATACATCATGTGACCAAGGCCTTTAAGGAGTAAGTAACCCAGTTTTAGACTCTGGATCCCCTACTCAAGTTGTTAATGGAGGAGACAGTGTAATTTTTGAAGGATATGAAACATTTTGGATGAGAGATTACTAAATTGTTAGAGTTTTTGGAACCATTTTTGTATACCATAAGGACTATTTTTATTATACCTCCATCCATAACTATGATTTACTCCCCTTCTATACCTTTATCAGAACCCCTGCAGACAACCTCTATTGCATTAAATCCTTTTGTGCTTACCCCAATTGAGGCTATCAGGCTTATCGGGCCTATTATGTTTAGGCATGCTTCACCTACTTCCCCTACCACTCCTCTTGTCACTATAAAGGGAAAAAATGGTGGATCCTACCTCTAGTTAGTCTGATGATGATTTATTATACTCAAATTAGAATTTTATAGGGCTTGTATATTTTTAAAAATCATTTTATGATGTAACCTTTTGATTGTGTTATTCAATAGAAATTCTCTATTTATTCATATTTTGATCTTATTTTGTTTAATCTTATTTATAAATTTTTGATAATCCCAAAAGGTGGAGTAATTTTATGGAATATCACATGAGTAATTTTGTGGAATATCACATAAGTAACTGTGTGGACTATCGCCTCCATGTAGCGATACAATTTATTTTCTATCACCATATTTTAGGGATGGTTATTTTGATATGTTTAAAGTTTATATATAATATTTATTAATTAATTAACATTACATATGGAATTTAATTAACTAAGAATATTGTATTTATTTTATTCATCTATCATTTATCTTATACATCTATTAAAATGTTTTTGTATGATTATGAATAATATGATTTTTTATCAGCAAAAGGGGGTGATTGTTGGCTTAATTCCAGGAACCTTATTATTTTAATGATATAAAATAATATTTATTATGTTCATAATAAGTTCTATGTTTTATTATAGTAAATATTTTCTTGGAGAAATTGTGAAATTTTTTATGTCTTCATCTATCATCTTTATCTACCATTAGTGGAATGATATACCTCTCTAAGATACTATTAGTTCAAAAAGCTGCCACTAGTTTAATTCTATGGCTATCGGGATCTAATATTATGTTATACTACCATCAAGTAGAGCTACCTCCACTACCAAGTACATCTACCAATAGAAGCTGCTACCATCACTCGATGTTATCACCAGTTCAATGGTGTTATCGCCAAGTGTTTCTACAATTTAGTAGAGAACCCACCAAAAAAATATTTCTATCAATAAGATAATCTACCATCCATTGAAGCTTCCACTAGTTCACTAAGAGATTATACCACTAGTATGTTCTACCGCTAATAGATACCACCAATTCAAGAAGATACTATTAATGTGTCTACCACCAAAGAGTTTTCATAGTTTCCCAAAATTAATTTCAAAATTAATTATAAAATGTATATTTTAAGTTATTTAATTAATTCAGATACACATGGATTAAATTATGATAATTCTTAAACAATTACATGGATACCATAAAGAAAAATTCATACCTTTCTAGATTTTTCTCTCAGTATGAGGATCCAAGTTTTTATTTTTTTTATCCTATAACAGATAATTGGTCCTATAGTGCTATATATTCGGTGGCCCATCATGCATGCAATTGAAGTGGAATACACACAGTAATATATACACTAGAATAAAAATTATCATTGATATGTGTGTGTATAATAAAACTATATAATTGGAAAATTAAGAACTAAGGAATTTTCTAGACTTTAATGACACTCTATTTTTTTGTATTTTCAGTGCCACTATAGTTAAGCATTAAAAATTAATAATTCAAAGACTCATGGACTACCAAATATATTTTTATTAAGCATCACTATATTTTCTCATCTCTCATTTCTCTCTCTTTCTTCATTATCATAATTTTATGTTTTGTTTTTATTTTACTTTTTTATATATAAAACACATTATCCTACACTAAACTAGATAGTTCTTAATATAATATCAATACTTGTTTCGTTTTTATTCCCAAGAACAATTATAGAGGAGTTCATGTGTTACCTAGAACAATTTTATCTCATTTATAACTATATAAGTGGCTTTGTGCATGGAAATACTTGTGTACTATTTGTAAAACTTGATTAAGGTTTTAGATCAACTTGTTATATAATAAACTTATCAGTAGTGGGTTACTTATAAGTGGAGGGTATTGAGTCTCAGTTATAGACTAAAACCCTTTTTATAATTCTATTGTGAATTATTTTATGTTTGTATCTATTTTTTTTCTTTGTTTCAAATCAAATAAGTTTCAATTTTCAAGATTGTTAAACAAAATTTTTCTATGACAGTTAACGTAAATTTGTGTTTTATATACATTATTTTATACAAGTAAATTAGTTTTAAAATTTAAAGTATTTTCAAAATTGGTTTAATCTAGTTGTGGTCAAGATTTTAATAATCTTTTATAATGATAAAATTATATAATTCTACTATTTTTGTTTACTTTGTATTTTTATTAAATTGGGTTTTGTAAGTTTTAAAATTATTTTTAACTGATATTTTGTTGGAAACCCAACTTACCCCCCCCCCCCATCTTGAGTTTTCCACTAGGACCAACATTTATTTGATAAGGATTTTATAATTACACTTAATGTAAATTCAATCATAGATAATCCAGATTAAAATGAGATTGAAACATAAATCTTATACCTCAAGTTTGAATTCAATAAAAATAACTTTAACCTCATGTAAGATAAATTTAAATTTGTTATAATTATACACCATAATTATGTACATACTTATAATATCATATATTATCCACTTATAATATTTCAACACCCATTTATTAATAATTCTTTATTAAAATCATCGATTCAAAGTGTTAACTGTTTAGTTTTTCATGGATGTTTGGATTCTGCGGTTTCAATTCATGTACTTTGATCATGGTTCCACCATCCCTATAATTTTATTTATGATAGAAAAATCATATATTTTCATTATATACATATTTATTATCATCCATAAACTATAAATATAAAAATATTATTTACACTGTTCATGGAGACTTTAGGTCATACGTATGCATGTTGTTTTAATTTTCTAAAGAAAATAAAGAAAGAAATAAAAATATCACATTATCAAAAACAACTATAATTTTATCATAAATTAAATATATATACATTAAATATAACCTTATTACCATCCAAGTGAAGTGTAAATGAAAAATTAATCACGTCGCTTTATGGAGGTGGTAGTCTACACGTACGCATGAGCGACGTTATAATTTTCCAATGGATAGGAAGGTATGAAGGTAGAAATGATATTATAATTATATAATAATAATTAATTAATTAATATTTTACATAAACTTGAAACCTTTCATAATAACCATCCAAAAAATATGGTGATGGAAAATGAATTGTATCGCTGTGTGGAGGTGATAGTCCACACGTACGCATGAGTGATACTTTCACTTATCATTTGATGTAAAAGTGGGTGAATAATATTTGTTAAATAATAATAATACCATTTTAGTATATAGAGTGTACTAAAGTTATTATTTTATTATGAATATAATATATTTATTGGAGGTATAATAATAAATAATTTAAAATAGGTTGGGTAGGATGATTACCTCTCTTTCGGTTATCCTCCTTTAGATCTGTTATTAAAGACTATTGGAATGATGTTTTAAGAGTACTATCACATTTAATTCATGTATATGGAAGTTTAAAATATAATTAGGTAGGTTTTTTTCAATATAGATGGCTCAAAGTGGATTAAAGAAGAGAAAGTAGTGGCGTTATTTTATAAGTGGATAAGATGACACACATGGAATTTCTTAAAATATTAAAATATAATAATTTCATATTTGAGAAAAATGATTCCAAATTGATATATATTTTATTTTTGGATAATATGAGTTTAAAATATGTCTTTAAAATATGATTTATAAATTTTTTTATTGGAAATCATACCCTTATCTCTTAGTTTAACTCACCCCTAGTAAATGTTGGATCCAAAGCCTTTCATAGTTGTAAACGGAGTATAGTTTATGTTTGTTTTCAATCCACACTAGGATGATGGGGGAGTTTTTAAGGAAATTGATCTTATAGTATAATCTAACTATAACTTTGAAGGTGGAATTATTTCTTAGTGTTTTCTAAATGTTTGGGCTTAAAATCAAAATAATGGATCAAGCATCACGAAAGAAAGTTTTATAGGATTGAAACTTATCAAATAAGGTAAAAGAATGTGTTTCATGATGACAAGGTTTCACAAAAGGTTTAGTATTGTGAAGTTGTGTAGAATTATGAATAAGCAATAAAAAATAGTACATCTCTGCAACTGTGATAAGTGGAGCATTGTTAATTCATGATGAAAAATGGTACATCTCTATGACTATAAAAAGAATTGAGAATGGGTTAAATTTCACTAGATATTTGAAAATATGAGAGCTTAATGAATATTATTTTAGAGTTTCATAAAAAATACACTGAGATATTACGATCTTCATGAAAGGCTAAGCCTATAAATAGGTGGCTATCCCCACTTAATTTGATACAAAGAGAATTGGAGAAAATGGTAAATTGCTCTGATTTTGTGAAGGTTGGGAGCTTTGAAAATATGGAATTATTTTTGATCTTTATCATCATAAAAAAATAATTTTTAGGTATTGAATAATTCCAATTCTTATGGGATATGAATGTTTTGTGAATAATGGGAGTTTTGTGAAGAATTTGTGTTCCGTGAAGGTAGTAAGAATCACAAAAGGAGTTTGTTCCATGAAGGCAGGGAGATTTTTTAAGGCAGTTTGTTCTATGAAGGCAGGGAAATTCATGAATAAAGTTTTTTTAGTGAAGTAAGTGATCATCATGAAGGTTGGGATCTTCAAAAAAGTTTTTGGGTTTTCCATGGATTATATTTCATTGAAACATATAGGGGGTTTCTTGAATACAAGGAGCTTCACAAATAGAAGTGTTGAACATTTGGTTTAAGTAAAAATTTCTTTCAATAATATCAACTTAGGACATCAATGCAAGAAGATTATTATACTAGTCAAGGAAAAAGACTTAAATCCCAATCTACTGAAGCAACCTTCAAGACATTAAACTAAGTAAGACTTAACCCAAAGTAGTGATCTAAATGTATTTTATGGAAGTGTTACAAGGTAGGTAGTTTGATATACATAAAATCTTCTAAAGGAAGCTTTCCTGTCATAGAGTGACAATGTCTAAAATTATATATTCAAATACTAGAGAATATTAGTGGATTTTGGTATTACCCACACACTTTTGGTGTATAATCCTTGAACAAGCCCTTAGTGGTGAACCAAGTAAAATTTTTGTGTTTTCTATCTTCATGAAAATTTTTAATTAATGTATGATTCCTTCATATGGGTTTTAACAAGTTCCTACTGACCTAGGAACAAGATACATTGCTTTAAAAGAATAATTTCACACCTTGATTCACCCCTCCCCTCTCAGGGTGTTCTAGGTTTCTACAAGTGGTATCAGAGTGAAGGTTATCCTATGCTATATTATCTATAATAAAGTTATTCTCTTTTAAAGGTTTGCGTTTATTTCCCGAGTCAACAATGAAGTGAAATTTTGGTGAATATTCAGTTATCTCTAAGCAGATGTCTATATCCACCATGACCATGGTGAACATGAAAAATAAAGATAATAGAAAGTTGAATAAGACCATCTTATCTAAATAATAGGTGGTGTATAGTTCTCCATGAACTTTTAATAATTAATATATACCAGTCTTGTAAAGTAAAGAGTAGGTGGATCAGGTTTCCACAAAATAAAAGGGCAACTTTTTTACCTTAAGTAAATAAAAATATTAAAGTGATTAGAAGGTATGTGTTAGCACCTTTGAAAATTTTACTCGAAATAAAGATCCTAGAACAAGTGGTGATGATCAACATAAAACCACTCAAGCTATATTATTTTTTGGATTAAGATATATTCTTTATGGTGTTTCTATAGAAACAGTCTCCCATTTTTGAGGATTCTTTTAATTTATGAATGAAGTAACACTCAATTGGGAGTAGATATAGATTCTATGGACAACATCTTCCAAATAAAAATTATTAAATGTTTCAAGATCTCTAAACAAGTTGGAACTATTGAAGAAACAAATATGGAACTTGAAATAAGTTCCTCAAAATACTTCAAAGAATTTGAAGATAAAGGGGGATTCAAAAATAATTTTGAAGAAAATATCCATGTGATTGGTGTGAAATTGAAAAATATCACTGATTTAAAGGGTTTAAAATCCGAATAAATGTCTAATAAAATCATGGAACAAAACTCTTTGATTCATAATAAAGTTATTCTCTATGATGAATAATTTGTTATAATGAATAAGTCTTGTGAAGAAAATATCATTATGGTTGAAGATCATAAAATCTTCCTCAATATAAGATTTATAGATTAGAAAGCTCGGTTGGAAAATCTTTAGAATACATATATTGAGAATTAACAAAATAAGTAAATGGTTATTGTAGCTACTCAATTTTCACTGGAGGATTCTAAATATGAAAGATCTAAAACATGTTATAAGAAGATCATGACATCTTTTTATGATCTATCTCAAGTAGCTGATAAGAAACTGGTACCATCCATACCAACTTGTATTAATTATTATAAACCTATTATCATGAATAGTGTAAGTTTTAAGAAAAATATTGAAAAATTATGGATGAATAATGGTGATAAGAAACCTACCACCATGACTAAGGTGGATATGAAAAAGAGTCTGGAGGTTAATTTCCCACAAAGATCTCAAAAAGTCATGAAGAAGATCCAACAACCTTATACAAAAGATATAAAGGATAAAGGATTTTTGGTTAATGTTTATGATGAAAAATATTTTGACATTGTGAATTGGATTGTGGGTACAATCCCTTAAATTAAAAATCACAATGTAAGCCTATTTCAAGGGGGGAAGCCAAAGAAGAAGAAGCAACATCCATAGGTCCAGAAGAATCTACATACTATAAACAAATTTTGGAATATTGATAGCATCTATGATTTATGGAATGGTAATGGTCAAAAGGTTGTTATATGATCATTTCAACATGAATTAAATGTTTATAAGTAAATAATACCACAAAATTTGGATAAGTATGAAGAAGCTACCATGTGAAGAAATAAAAAGAATATTGTGAACACAAATAACCCCATGAAGATCTCAAGTAAAAAACATGATAAGACCATGGATTATAAATACAAGAATTTGAAGGTTAGTGCATCCAAAATAAATACTAAGAGGGATCCAACCTTTAAGAACCAATGTGGAATATCCAAACATTTTTCAACAGTTCCGAATGAAATGTTAGTTATTTGGCCAGAATATTTGGAAAGAATTATGAAACTTGAACAAGCACGGGATAAGGTTGGTGGAAAAGGAAAATAAAAGATTCCACATGATGAAGAAAAACCACATGATTGTTTTCAAACTAAATTAATCTCTTGTGTTAAATAAGTTCTATGTGAGGTATTTAAGAAAAAATTTCACATTGAAAATGTTTTTTAACCGTAATAACATAACAAGAATAAATCCTTAAGAGGAGTAAGAATGTATCATTCATGAAGGTTATTAAGAAGTAAAATTATCCACACAAAGAAGAATAGAATGTTAATAGACTCATTCTAACAAAACATAAATCATAATATATGTTTAGACATGAAAACATAAAGGCCGAAGAAAATCAAGAAACTTGGTTGAGAACATCATCTCAAACATTCTATTAATATTGAAGAAGAAAAAAAGGATGCACCTTATTCCCTTATTTTTTGTATTTTATTTTTTCTTATAATTTAAGGAATTGAAGGTGAAGTAGGTTCTCAGGGGGAGAATCTGAGAATGAGAAAGAGCTATCAATTCTTTATAGCCAAGCTAAATAAGTCACCATCTTTGAATGATTACTCAATTTGGTATTCAAATAAAAGTATGATAGAGGATCATTTTTTATAAAGATGAATATTTTATATTCTAGAAAACTATGATAAAGAAGGTACTATCATGGTGTGATATTATTTATAGTATTCTTCAGAATAAGTTTTCAAGAAGATTATCCTTTGTGAAGCTATGAAAATTTTCCAATGAGTACAGTGAAAAATTGATGATACATTTTGGTGTATTATCTATACTAAAATTTCTTGAAATCCATTATTGATGTGATCCACCATTTTGAAAATACTAAAATTGGAAGGCTTGTAAAATATTCAGTGATCATAGAAAGAAGATGATTCAGATGAAGAATTAGAATAGGAAATCATTACTGAAGAAACTTTATCAGAACCTCACATAAGGCTCTCTATGGTATGAGGAAGGAAACATGACCATGGTATTATTGATTAGATGCTTATCTGAAGAAGTTTCAATTTAGAAGAGTATTTTTTTACCATTATCTCTTTGCAAATAATTCTCAAAATGATCAATTTATGGTGCTTGTGTATGTGGATGATATTATTTTTTGCAGAAGCAGACAGGGATCAGATAAATAATTTTCTAACCACACAAAATAAGAATTTGAAATGACCTTGATTGGTGAACTCATATACTTCTTGGGTATGCGGGTGATTTATAAGAAGGATTTCACCTTAATTTATCAAGAAAATATATAATAGAGCTTCTGAATAAATTCAACATGCATGACTCAAAATCAATGTAGAATCTGGTTTCAATTGGGGGAAAAACATGGAAATAACAAAGATGGAACCTTTTTGGATCCCACCTTGTACAGTAGAATCATTGGAATATTCTTATAATTGACTGCAACATATCAAAATATCATCTTTTCAACATTCTTTGTGGCCCGATTTCAAATTAATCTGAAGGAATAGCATTTGAAAATAGTTAAACGAATCATGAGGTATATTCAATGTAGACTAAATTTTGGATTATACTTTGTAGCAGGAGGAGATAAAAACTATCAATATTTTCAGACACTGATTGGTATAGAGATGTGGTGGATTAAAAGTCCACAAGTGGTGGTTCTTTTTTTATAGGAAAAAAATGTGTGGGATAGATGAGATAGAAACAAGAAAGTACTTCTCTTTTTTGGTTTGATGTATAGTATATCTACGATTCAAAGGATTGAAATCAACTATTTTGGATGAATAAACAACATACTTATGTTGATGATGAGGTAAAATAGCTAACGATGATTCACTGTGACAACAATAGCGTGATCAATCTTATGAAGAATCTGATTTAGCACTCTCAAATAAAATATATTGAAATAAGATATAACTTCATTAGGGAAAAAAATTTAACAAGGTGTGATTAAAATAGAGCATATTGGGAACTATGACCAAGTAGATGACATTATGACTAAGCCATTGGCAGAACATGTGTTCGATAAAAATTGATTGACCGACGGTGTTCATCCACCTCTCAGTGCATGAGGATGTTATGGTTGGTCCCCTCTATCCATTTATGTTAGCTATTTTAATTTATTTATGGATGTGATGTAGATTTATGGGGGATATATGATATAGGGGAATTTTTTATATATAAAAGTAAAAATACAGGTTCTTTTGGGTAATTTTAAAATAGGGAGAATGAAGAAATTAAAACGTTATAAAGGTTTACTAGAAGTTACAAAGGGTTTTTGGTTGTAGGTTTTTGACAAATCATGAAATTCTTCTAAGATATGATGATAATTGGGTGTTATAAAGAAATAGTAAGAGACTATCAATCACGAGAACCTAATTAAAACTTCCCCTATTGTTTTATACACTGATCTTTTCTTACATAGACATAGATTGCTAGATGATTTGTTTCTCACATATCAGGTTTTGATTGCAGCTGGTACATTATGTAATTTATCTACATATTTCCAATAAAATCCAAATAGATAGATTGTTGGAACCAATGCCTTTTAGAACTAGAAAGAGAGTCTGGTTTGTGTTTTTTGTCAACCCACACAAGGATGATCAAGGATTTTTCAAGGCAAGTGGTCTTACTGTACAAGATTACTACAATTTTGATGGTGGTTTCATCTCCTAGTGTTTACCAAATTTTTGGGCTTAGAATCAGGTGGATAGGGAAAAAATTATGAAATATAGTTTTTTGGGGTTGAATCTTCTCAAACATAGTAAAGGCATAAGTTTCACAATGACTAAGTTTTGGGAAGACTGGTTTTTTCAAAAAAATTAGTTTCATGAAGGTATGGATCATTGCGAATGTGCGATGAAAAATGGTACAACTTTGTGGCTATGAGAAGTGGAGCATCTCAAATGTCTGATAAAAAATGGTACATCTCTACGATTATGATAAGCTTAACGAACTAGTTAAATTTCACTGTAGCTTCATGAATAGGATAGCTTCATGAATATAATTTTAGAGTTTCATGAAAAACTATGATGAGATCATAGGGTCTTCATGAAAGTTTAATCCTATAAATAGGTGGCAACCCCCACTTCATTTTATATGAAGAGAATTAGAGAAAGGCTAAATCACTTTGATTTTGTGAAGTCTAGGAGCTTCATGAATCTGGAATTCTATGCGAGCATGAGGATTGCAAAAAGAATTTTTAAGTATTGACTAATGATAATGCTTATGTGTTATTAATGTTTCACAAATACTAGGAGTTTGTTGAAGACTTATTGTTCCATGAACGTAGTAATCTTAGTGAGAAAAGTTTGTTCTGCGAAGGTAATGAGCTTCGCCAAGGAATTTTATTTCATGAAGGCAGTGTGCTTCATGAAGGAAGGTTTTTAATGAAGTTAGTGAGCTTTGAGAAGGTTTTTAGCTTTGAGGAAGGGTGTGGGTTCATGAAGGATAGTATTTATTTGAAACATAAAGGGGGTTTCATGAATACAAGGAGCTTCACGAATTGTAGTGTTGAACATTTGTATTAATTAAACAGTTCTTTCAAGTGCATCAACTTGGGACATCGATGCAAGAAGAGACTCATGCTAGTCGAGGACCAAGACTTATATTCAAATACACTAAATCAACCTTCAATTTGTTAAACTAAGTAATACTTCACTCAAATTGGTTAGATAGGGGGAGTCGATAGAAGTGTTTCGAGGGAGGTGGCGTACTGTACCTAAAATATTGTAAAGTAAGTGTGCCTAGAATAGAGTGGATATTTATTAACTTATATATTCAACAAATTGTGAAGATTATTTTATTTTAGTATGATCGAAACACTATCTTTTTATTCTCCTTGGACTATCCCTTAGTGGTGAACTGAGTAAAATTGATGTGTTGCCTCTCTGCAGGTGAATGTTTAATTACCATACAATTCCTTCAACCAGGTTTTAACAAGATCCTAACAATGTGGGAACAAAATAAATTATTTTAAAATAAAATTTTGAAACCCTGATTCACCCCTCCCCTCTCAGGGTTCTCTGGAGTCCTATAGTAAACTCATTTTAACCTTAACCGTGGTGAAATTTTTTCACTATTTTTATTATTCATTATGATAAAAAATTAAAGTGTCCTCATTTCTATATTTAGAAATATTTATTCCAAATTTAAAATCCATTAAATAAAATTTAATTCATATAATTTGTGGAATTTAATTTAAAATTAAACACTTAAAACGTGATGAAAAGTAGTTTTCTAAAAAAAATCTTAAGTATAAAAATCTTTTATACCAAAATCCAACATAAAATTAATTATGATGAACTTAATTTTATTATTCATAATATAAATTAACTAATTTTATTATTAAAACCATTTAAAAATAAAATGAAACATTTTAAATTCTTTAAACAAAAAATGTTGTTTTCAAATAAAAATCATTATTTTTACTATTCATCAAAAAATCAATCTTTTAAGAAAATCTTAAAAAATTCACTCTAAGCTAATTTGGACATACACATTTCCAAAATGAAGTTCATTTTTTCAAATAAATTTTCTAAATGTGATAATAAAATAATTATAATATTTTATCAAAAAAACAATAAAAATAATTTAAGGTGAAAAGTACATTTTTAAAGCATAAATTGAGAAATTATTTATCAATATATTTTATTCATACAAAACCATTATGCATGTTTTTAAAAAAAATATTCAATCTTCCAATTTAATTTCAAGGTTATAATGGTATACTATATTATTGTTTATTTAGACTCTGTGTTGTGTGTATCAAAATCTATCAATGAAATTAAATTTATTTGAAGCGAAATATATCATAAAATCAATGGGTGTTACTAAAACCTCATAGACTAAAAGAAATAGATGAAACTGGTGTACCAAAACATATGAAATAAAATTATATCCTAAATCACTACACCTATTTGATCCTCTCATACACTCAAAAAAACTCATAGAAATAAACATTCAATTTAAACAAAAAAAATATAAATAAACAATAAAGGTTTATGTGGTTCGAAAGTTATTATTACATCCATGGGGGGAAAATATTAGTAATTTTCATTTGATGGAAGTAAAAATATTACAATCACTATTAAAATATAATTCAATGTGATCCCCAATCACATGGCCTGTGCACACATGGTCCCGCCAAACCTTTATAGTGGGGTCCAACTGGTCAATCGGTTCCACTGACCATAGATCTTTTGGGGGGTCCGACTATTTTCTTTGGTCACCTCTAAAATCCCTTGGGTGACTTTACCTCAACCTCAAAATTTTATTTGAAGTATAAATAACTCATAAATTCTATTATGATGACCTTTTCATACCATTTATTAATAAAAAATCATTAAGAATAAACTACAAGTAATCCAATCAGAAAAATCTCACATATTTTATAACTTCCTCCATCCATGTTTTGAACAAAAAATATCTACACACAACTTCTGGAATGTAACATCCAAAAACCTATATCCATTAGACTTACATCATGACTAATCCTCATCACACTCTAGAAACCTAAGTTCTATAGTTACTCATTATGAAGACTGAGAACTAGAAACATGAAAGATTCTTAATATTTCTTAACACTTTATAGTCTGGACATAGGTGATGATGTAGTATTGTACGATTATATGGAGGTGGTGGTGTCACACCCTGGTATGGATTTCCTAAACAATATCCGAGTAGGAGGCATCACAAGACCTCAGGTATGCCTCCTTGTATACCATAGGCTTATAACTAGTAGCATAGGCCTAAAATAGTCATGAGAAGACTATTTCCTATAAAATAAAGCATGGGGTCATCATTGAATCTACCAAAAACAATTATAAGCCATTTATATAACTAACATCCCAAAACCAATGAAAAAATAAACAAGAATCCAAGAGTGACCCTTTAGTAATGAATAAAAAGAAGTAAACTATTCACCTAATGAATCAAAGCATAAAAGAGTAGAAATAGTAAATAAACTTATAATGTGCATCATATAAAAAATGATACACTATATAGTATACATGCTAAAAAAATGAAAAAGATTATGACCTCCGACCGAACTCACATGATCCAACCTGTCGAATCCTCAACCTCCATAGCTTTCTAGAACTGAACCACATGTCCATCTCTAAGAAATTCTTTTTCCCTATAATAACACATGTAGTACAAACAACATACATAGAAACCCATGCCGTGCATGTGGGTAGGGTTGAGTCCAACTACTAAATAAGAATCCCTCATGCCTCAACAATATTGAGTGTTGTTATGATCAAGTTTTAGTTCATGTAATATGCATAGGGATTGTAATAATTCTCATGAAACACACCCACTTGGTAAAATAAAATAAACTGCACATAAAAGCATGCATGTGAGGTTATCATGTGCTATATAGGAAACCATGACATTTGGCCATACCTTTTTTGGATCTATACCAGAATGAAGTTATCTCATACCAAAAAATCCAACACTTACTCGATGACTCATGGTTGGTTTTCATATTAGATCTTAATCCATACTCAATGAGGTATGTTTTGGGGTCTTACTATGTCCAAACCACCACTCAAAGGATCTCGGTATGCGGAACATCAACTCTTGAACTACCCCTTCTCACTCATTGGAGATCACACATCAAGTACTTTGACCATCCCTTCTCACCTAAGGGAGGTCCTCCCTATACATTCTCACTCAAGGTGAGGGAATTATATTAATCACTACCTTATCACTAAAGTTATGGTCCATTATCACATCACAACCTGGGACAACCTTCTCACTCAATGTAGTCCATGACAAGACCTTCTCACTCAAGGTGAAGACATTGTTTTGACAATTGCCTTGTCACTCATGGTATGGTTTGATATCACATAATGACCTAAACAATACATTATCAATCAAGGTAGGTACTTTCTAGAACCTTCAAACTCAATTTGATCCCATCATCTTGTTATGTCATCTATTATTCACACAACTAGGTACACACAAGCAATAGAAAATAGGGCACACTACCCTTACCACAAGCTCACCATCTTATCATCAGGGTTATAGTTACTCAAGACCTATCCCTACATCTCAAATATGTATTAACTCCCACTTAACCTCACTGTATAACCTTTTGGTGAACATCCCATAAATAAAATATTTAATTTACCATTAACAAATTAGTCTAGGCTCATCCATCTCAGGAGGACAGACCCTCCTTATGTTATGGAACTAGGCATGGTTCCATTGGACCAAAGAAAATTTAGTTATATCTACCCTCTAAGGGCCAGTTACAATATCATAATAAAACGTAGGATTTGATACCAATTAAACATCCTCAAGAAAACTCAAATAATCATGTATCATCATGTATAAAAATATAGACCATGTAACCATAACCAAGAATCAAAATAAGCATAGAATATTTAAAAAATAGGGAATATCCTTCATGAGTTTAAATAGACCAAACCCAACCTGACCAATCCTTTATGACTTTCCTTTTAAAAACCAAATCAATGTTCTCTTTATAAACCATATATAATAGTTATCTCATATTGTATTACTCACACTAGAACCTTGACCAAAATCCCTCCAACACATTGTTTAGAAAATAACATTTTCATTTTGAAATACCAGTTCGAAACCCATTTCTCAAATCAAAACTTTTCCTTTGAAATTACACTTTTATCAATCTATTTTTAAAATAAAATTTTAAAAAATATACCTATTTCACTTTTAAATCCATCTCAAACTACAAAAAAACCAGAAAAAAGTTCATCAACACTCATTCAAATAAGGTGCCACCATTGAATAGTTTAGCAGGATATATAGTCTATGTTGACTATTAAGATAACATAAACCCATCCTAGTCTATGGGGAGTAACAAAACAAGGAATGAAACATGTTAAAATTAATTAAAATGATGTCATGTGAATATAAAATTACCGAATAAGCTAGATACTAGATAAATTCAAGTCCACTTACCACAACCAGTCATTTATAAATTAACCCCAATATCTTACCTACCTCCTCTAAGTCTAAAAATTACTATCTCTTCAATAAACACCATAAATTTAATAAATTGTTCATTTAAAACTAAAAACCCAAATTGGCATAACTAACACCAAACTCACTAAGAGACCTCACTGCAATAAAACCATAAGAAATGGGGACTGATCCACTCCCGATATTCTCTCGAACCTAAGCCACCCAAAATCCCCATATTAAATTCCCCAACCAATTTCCAATTTAACTCAAATTCACCAAAATCATAAATAAATACATGTTTAAACATACCTCAAGTAAAATAATGAATGAAATCTTGAATACCTTCACTAGAGACCCCCTCTACAAGTCGTACAAGAAAACCATATCAAGTGGGATGATTTCACATTGATATGGTGAAATCATCTCTCTAAAACGCTAGTTAGTAAACCAAAAATCATAAGGGGTGAAAGGAAAAGAATAGGGGGTGAAAGGGAGGATCATCAACTCGAATCCACATGAAAAAATATTCCTAAATGATCTAGACTAATGGGGAGACAAGGGGGAGAATGGGATATCCAAATAGATATCTCCCTCAACTTACCATTAATTATAGGCTAATAAAAATTAGGTGGTTCAAAAATAATACCCCACAAAATTAATAAAAGTCCAATAAAAATAGGCATGTGACCAGTTAACGACATGACCATGAGGGGTACATTTGGATGCACACTCACCAAGCAAGATCGCGGTGCAGCCCCTATGGTTCATAACACAACCATCCCCATGTAGAGAGCTTGATCCATCTTCCAAGAAGCATTATGAAGTGACCCCCATTGATCACAGCACAAACTTCGGTACATTAAATAATTCCTTTCACTAATTCCCAAGAACTTACTCTGGTCGCTCTTCCATTGAGTCACCACTCCTAAAACATCTCATATACCATTTATAACATGATAAGAACTCTTTTACCTAACCCCAAAACCAAAAAATAAAATTCCTTTTGATTTCTACTAACCTATAATGACGTGGGTTGTGAAAAACTCCCCACCATAATGATTCACAACCTCAGGAAGCTAGAACATCCCTCCATCTATAAATCCTAACTTTCCTCGGTCGTCAATTCACCATCAGCACACACTGTTTCATTACCAAATGAAAAATATGCTTCCTTTGGGTAACTCTAATGCCCATGTGTACTATTCATTGAAATTAAAGATACCTACTCACTGAGCATTCCATATCTTTACCAATGACTGTTGCCAGATCCCTAGTGTCATTTCAATCTGATTTTTCCCTAAACACTCTCAGTATAGTTTTTCCCTCACCAAATATCCTTATATACAACATCATCTCTCAGTCCTTCTCTATTCATATTTATTAGAAACACTTTACCTCACTCAATGAAGAATCTATATGTCATCGTATCATGATTCTTTAACTCTAGGATCCGTCATAGAATCACACAGATTTCCACACTGAATTTCAATCCTAAAAATCTATGTAATTTAATGATTGGATCTTCAATAACTAGAATCATCATCAGACTCCACTCATGAGTACTGATGCATCTCCAATCTGACTCACCCTCAGCCAACATGAGTTCCATACACTCATGACTGATTTGATAATCCCTGACATAGAATTATCCTTATCATTACCTCACTACACCAAAACATCATATCTCCACCATACATGCCCTGTCTATTACCAAATTTAATGACTAGACATGACCACCTAGCTCATACCTAAGTTCTAACAGAAAACATCAAACATCTAATTCCAAGTTGATGCTCAACTACACTCATCAATCCCAAAACATGTAATTTCCAATGATCAATTTGTATCAAGGATTATAGTACTCTCAATAATAATACTCCACTCATAACTTTTGATTCCAAATAATGGTGCTCCCCACTATAGTAATCACTTACCAAAACCAAAACAAACTAGTCTCATCCATGAACCCATGAAAACTCACATCCAGTTACTTGATCCCAAAATCAAAAATTTATCATCCAAGCCTAAACACAAGTATATCTCAAAGAAACCTTGTAAAACTTATTTAATTCACAATTAAAACACTTGGGTACTCTCTTGTCTACTATTAAAAATGTGAAAACCTAGTATAAACATGAACTTGTTTCTTTTTCTCAGCATCAGACCAAAAAAAGTCCAAACCCACCAACCTCACTTAATTTTTTTGAATAAAACATAATACATTATCCAAGAACACAATTCAATAACTTGAGCCATTCCTAGATAAAACACAAAAAATATAAGAAATATAGTTCACACAGGAACCCATTACTTATATTAAACCCATCTCAAAACATTTCACACGTACCAAAACTCACCCAAGTTTTCAAAACACCCCTTAGAATATCCAAGGTTTTTTTATCAAAATAGATATCACCAAAATCCATAGCATAGCTAGTCCATTTTTGGAAAATCGTTCCCATTTACAAATATAAGGACCCAGCCTTAAACATTACATTATATTGAATTAAATGAATAATTCACATTGAGGATCATTTCAGGTTTAGAGTTTTAGAGAATTAGGACATAACTATTACATCTCAAAAGATTACAAAGTAGACACTTCTACATAGTTTCCACTTTTTTTTACAAAACATGAACTCTTGAAAAATATTCATTTCTAGTTCATGTTTAAGCCAGAATGACTTTTCTTTAATCCCATCCTTGACCCTATTCCATATTATGTCCTGTGAAAAACATTTCAAAAACTTGGGATGATCATAAAAAGATCAGTAAGGGATACAAAAAGAATAAAAATTGTTAGTTCTTCAAAACAACAAGTAAACAATGAATACTTTAACATAAGTAATACTTTTCACCTTTCTAAAGTAGTAAATACTCTTCACTGAATAAAATATCACTAATTACCCTTTTGTAACCAATAGGTTACCATAAAACCAATATAAATAACACATAACATATAAAGGTAACTTGGGACATAAACATACTGAAATGGAATAACCATACGGTCGACTTCCACACATATCACTAAATCGAATAGTCATACGACCAACTTCCATACCCAATGCATTGGAGGTTATAACGTAACCACTCTTCCTAGTATTCACGACACCACCCATCATTTGGTTTATCACGTAACCACCCATCAAATGTCCAAGTACCATTATAAAATCATAAGACATAAAACAAATATAAAGGAAAGAAAACATTTCCACATTTAAATCAAAATATATCACTTAAATATATTGAAATAAAAAATCCATTATCAAAACTATTTTCAATACCAAAATACATAAAAGATTATATGGTATTTATTTTCTTTTAAAAACATTACGGCTTGTTGAGGGAGCCAAAGATCAAATAATACTCACGGCGGCGGAAAGGTCATTGTCACTACTTATATTAAAAGAAACATTCCTTTTTGTCATTTAGTAAAATTCTTGGTATAAAAATATTCCCTTTGAAAATTCAAGGGTGTTTATACAATGTATAAAAGAAAGTTGTGTATTAAAACAAAATATGTCTTAATGAAAGGAGATTGAGACGAAGTCCCTTACCTCGTGTCCGGCTTGACTCAATCATTCTTTAATCTCTAGAATAATAAAATAAAGTTAATTTCTACTTGCCTAAGAATATTTTTCAAGTTTAGTATTCCTTTTATATCACTTATTACCATGTTATAAACATTATGTAATCATTTAAGTTAATAATTTTCGTTTTGTCGATATTTGGTACTTGAGTCAAAAATGGACTTCTTATAATCACATGTTGTTCATGTGATCAAAGTTTCATTATATCCAGAATGATATTCATTATTTAGATATCATATATATCATTTGTAGCCAGTATATATTTTTATTTATAATAGTACATAACATTTGGAGGTAAGAAATGAAATGCACCGTTCATGGAGACGGTAAGCCGTACGTACGCATGAACGCTAATTTCATTTCTATTTCTTATTTTAATGGAATTAAAACATAATGATACATAGTTATATTATAATTACAGTATAATATCATATATAATATCATTAACTCTATCCTTTATACATCCCACATAAGGCATTAATGAGTCACATCACTTTGAGGGGGCGGTAGTCCGTACTTCCTCAAATGAGATTATCGTATTTACCCACTATGGAAACCATATAGGTATGATATAAATGGAAAATACATAAGCATGAAGAAAACATAAACATAATATATATCATATATAAATACATTTCCATCATAATGGCCACCATGAGAGGCAGTTGGAGATATTTGAACAATCATCGTTTCGTGAGGCATTAGTTTTCCATCCATAGAAACATTATGTTCTTTATCCATTAGATGGAGGTGAGTGTAAGTGTAGTTAGAATCCTTCTCATAAAAACATCCTAGTATATTGAGAACATTTTTTTTGTTACAAAAAAAATTAATAAAAATAATTTAGGGGTTGTATAAGTAAAATAAAAGAAAACAATTTAAGAGAAACGGTTACCTTTAATTTGGGTAACTCCCTTTGGTTTTATCCAAAGGACTTCTTGAAGTGCCTTCTGCCTAAGGTAAGGCTTCTAGAATAAGGAGGGGGATGTAGGGAGATTAATTGGGCAGGTTTTGGATGATCCAAAATGCTTTAGAGGTGTGATGAATTGGTTATAAGTGTTCTCTTTTTATTAGGGAGAGGAGGGGCTCTTTAAGAAAGTGTGAAAACATTATTTTATTATAAACATATCTTCAGTTTCAAAAGGTCCAAAAATCATTAAAGTTGAAGATAAGATAACTCATATTCGAAATAAAATCATCCAATCATAATTGGACATGTTTTGGATAATATTTTAATCATTATAATCTAATTTATTTAGATCATTTATTAATGAGGTAAATACTGCATCATTATTGTGTCATGAATAATTTAATTTATTTGATGTATAAAAATTATAAAAAAATACCATTATGTATGAAATATTTTTATATTTCCAATGAATATTTATAGTCGAAAATATAATTTATATAACACCATATAAATATTAATTTACTAAAAGATTTTTGTTTATGCCATTTTTGCCTTTACATTAAATTAATTAATCTAAAGTGTCATTATCTTTCATATGTGGCTCCATGTGGTCCCAAAATAGACCCAAAGATGTTCATGGTCGTCCATTACTCATCCAATAAGGTTAGAACAAGTGTTAAGGTAATTTTGAATTATTATAATATTCTTTTTACCTTGAATTACCCTATTTACCTTTAACTGCGGTAAATAAAAGTCAAAAGTTACTATTCACCAAAAATTGTTTTCATCTTATTGAACCACATTTTACTTCTTGATAATAACCATGTATGTCGGATTTTCAAAATTCAATTCACAGAAGTGGTAAAATTTCATTTAAATGAAAGTCAGTTTTTTTAACTACTACTAAGTGGTTTAACTATTCATCGAAAATTCAAGTTTTTCAGAAAAATACCAAAAATTCAGCCTAAGCTATATTTGATATTCAAAATTCAAAAATGATGTCTATTTTTTCAAATTCAAAACATATAAGTGGAAGTAATTAATTTTAAAATTAATTCTCGTTATCAAAACAAATAGAGTGTTTTTAAGAAACAATAACTATCAAAAGGTTGATACTTGTTTATGTCAAATTTCAAAGTGAAATTAATTCCAATGACCAAAATTGTATCAAATGGTAAAAACATATTTTAATTATAATTTAAAACCAATTAAAAAGATAATCTAATCATATAAATAAATTAGATTAAAACGCAGTTTTGAATTAAAATACAATATTTTCACTATTCATTAAAAAATGAACTTTATCGAAAAAAATTCCAAAAATTAACACAAAGTAAATTTTGATGTCCCCATTATAAAGAAGGATTTTATTTGGTCATATAGAATGCATTAAAGTGACCAAAACAACATTTAAAGATGGTTCGCCATTAAAAGGTGGTAAATCGACCTTTTAATGTAAATTATGCTAAAAATTAGATTCATTCACATTTTAAGCCTCTAACTTTTTATTGGATAAATGAAAATACATTTAAAAATCATGTATAATCATATTTTAGTTAGTTTTGTTCATTCCCGCCAATACAATGGCTATGAGTTAACTACCATTTAAAATAATATTATATTATTAGTGTGCAACATAAGATTTCAAAGAAACCCATTGTTGCGTATTGGGTACACTATCGAACATAGCAACCCCTTTAAAGTAAAATTAATATTTAGTTCACAAATATTAATAAATATTAAATATGTCTTATTCTTTATTTACCTGAGATTTTACATCAAATCCATTTTAAAATATAATTTTAAAATTGTTTCCTATAAAATCTATGCAATCCCAACCATTTCAAAATCATTGGATCCATAATCCATTTCAAATAACTTAAAAACTATTTCTTGTACACTTAATAGCATATAGTGTTTTTTATTTTCAAAAATATTGTTTTTCCTTAAAAACCATAAATCCCCAAAACCATTTTTTATAGTGTACAACAGTCACAATCACAATCATAATAAATCAAAAAACCTCTAGAATACATTTTAATATAATCAACCCTTATAAATTAATCAAGAAAAAATCTATTATATTTTAAGTTTATTAAATCTATAGTGGACCCAACAAGTAAACATGTCAAACAACACCACCCATAGGCACATGTATCATTCCATGATAATGCCTCTATCATGGTTCATGGATAACTCACTAGCTCACAAATAAGACTTATTACACATCTTGAGCCTCATCCATATCACTTTTGGATTAATGGTTCTAATCCAACACCTCAGTCATCCTAGAGTGCCTAGACACAACACTAAAAATACCATGGAAAATTGGGTTTCAATTGATGTTTTGTTGTCTAGGCATGATCTTGATCTACCACCAAGTCCTGGAAACTTATCACTAATTATAATTAGGACTACCCCATCGAAAAATATGCTATGATTCCATTTTTTTCATTTCTCCTAGATATCCCAAATGACACCTGAGTAAGTGATATCACATAACCTAAAACATGTGTCCCCATATACTAGAGGTTTTTTACTAGTGGTGAGTCCCTAAAATATCTATGGGTAGAATATTCCCTCTAAAACAAATCTCAGGGGTCGTGCGTGAATCTACTAAAAATTAAGCATGACCCTTCTATATAACAAACATCCCAAAAACCATGAACAAATAAGTAAGGAGCTGAGAGGGACCCTAAATTCCATAATAGAATGTAATAAACTATCTATATAATTTATCAAAACATAATATAGTAGAATCAGTAAATAATCATATAATAATCATTATATAAATAAACAACACACTGTCCAATACACATGCTGAACAAAAACTAAAAAGTAACCAAAATAATTTCCATCCCTGCTCATGAAATCTGACATACTAAATCCTTGGACTTCACAACCTACTATAACTGAACCACATGTCTATATCCATGTATTACCTATTCTAGAGAATAAAATATAAATTTTTATCCACATACATCAAAACCCATGATGTATACTTAAGTAGGGGTGACTCTAATGACCTAATAGGAATCCCCAATTCATCAACAATATTGAGTGTTGTTGTGATAAAGTATAAGTTCATGGAATATATATATATATATATATATTGGGAGTTCAATAATTCTAGTGTAAAATACACACCTAAATAAATAACACACAATTCACATACATGCATATGTTCTAGGCTATCACATGTTAACCCGACCACCACGACACCTGACCATACCTTATTTTGATCCATGATATAAGGAATTAATCTCATTATATAAATCATAACCCATACCTAAAGAATCAGGGTAGGGTTTCATATTATGCCTTGGACCATACCTAAATAGACAAGGTAGGGGTTCTTACCAAGTCTGTACCACTACTTGAATGCTTTGAGTATGTCGCACATCAAATCTCAGACCATCCCTTCTCACTCAAAAGTGTTCACATGTCATGTTTTTGAACCACCCATTCTCAGTAAAGGGAGACCCTTCCAACACAATCTCACTAAAGGGGATAGAACTATATTTTCCAATACCTTATAACCCTAGGTAGGGTCTGATATTGCATCAGAACCTATGATAACTTTTTCACTCAAGGAAGTCCATGTCAACACCATCTCACTCAAGGCGATGACATTATCCTGACCACTACCATATCACTCAAGGAAGTGTTTGGTATAATATCATAACCAAGACACTTCTATATAGCTCAATGAAGGTTCCTAACAATGCCTTCTCACACAAGGTGAGTTCAATATCCAATCTCTTCATATGGAATACACACAACTAATCCCATGCAAGAAATAGAAAATAGAACATGTAAATTATCCCACAAGCTCAAAAAATCATCACCATGGTTCTTGTTATTTGAGTCCTATACTCACATATCAAATATTTATTGAATCCCACTTAGCCTCATAGGATAATATCTCCAATACTATATTGGTCACTCTGTCCTTAACCAATCATGAATAGATCACTCTAGGCTTATCCGGCTCAAGAGGACAACCACTTCTCACATCATGGAATTGGGAATGGTTCTATCAGGCCTAATCCGATTTACCCATATCTACCATATAAGGATAAACTATATGATAATAACCCAACTTGGGATTTGATATTAACCAAACATCATTGTGTAATAAAACACACACCAGGAAACCATAACCAGGATTCAAAACAAGTATGAAAGACTTAAAAAGGGCATAACACTTGTAGGTTCAAATACACCAAAACCATACAAACCAATACTTTATATATTTTCATTAAAAACTAATCCAAAATACTATTTTTCAACCATTTAGAAAAATATTCACATATCATCTTACTCACACTAGGCTTTTTTCCAAAAATACCATTAATACATTCTTTAAGAGACCCTACTTTTTTTTGAAATACCATTTCAAAACCCATTTATCAAATCAACATTTTCTTTGGAAATTATAATTTCACCGAAACTATTATTAAAATAAAATTTTAAAAAATAAACATCTTTCTATTTGAAATAAAACTCACTCTACCAAACAAACCATAAAGAGGGACATCAGTACTCATTTTATGAATGTTACACCACTAAAATATTTAGAATGATATGATATTTATGGTTATTATTAGGCCAATATAGTCCCATCCTATTATATAGGAAGAAAAAAACAATGAAATAAACATGTTTACAATAATAAAATTTATGGAATATGAACATAAAATCACCAAATGAGAAAGCTACTCAATAAATATAATGTCACTTACCATATCTAGTGATCCATAAATCTATCCCAATCACGTACCGACCTCCTATGACTCCATGTATGCCTATCTTATTAATAAAAACTATCAATTTAATAAACATAACATTTAAAATAAAAAACATAAATTGGAATAACTCATGAAAAACTCATCAAGAAACCTCATGGAACCAAAACTACAAGAAATAGGGTATGGCCTACTCTTGACATGCATCCATAACTAATCTACTCAAAAACTTCAAATCACATTCCCAAATCAATGGCCAATTTAACCCAAATTACCCAAAAACCCATAATTAAATTTACATGGAAACATACCTCAATTCAAATGGTGAACAACGGCTTAAATACCACCTATCGGGACTTTCTCTATACTTCACACATGAAATACCACCAAATGTGATGATTTTACCATGATTTGATGAAATTTTCCCTCTAAAACCCTAGTTAATGAATAAAAATTAGAATAGTAGAAAGGGGAGAAGGAGAGGAACCTCACCCTGAATCTTCATGATAAGATCCTCTTGAACTATCTAGATCGAAGGGGAGATAATGGGAGAATAAGAGATTTAAGGATGGATCCCCCACTTCTTTCCATAAACTAGAACCTAATAAACTTTAGGGGGTTACAAAATAAGAAACCTCCAATTTACCAAAAGGTCCTTAAAAATAGGCCTGCAGCTAGGTCATGAAGTGACCAAGATTGTCACACCACAACACACCCACTCCATGATAGGTCACAATGTAGACCCTATGGGTTATTGAATGAAAATCCCAAAATAAAGGGACTAAACCCCAATTAATCATCATCATAGAATGACACACTTGGGTCATGGCATGACAACCTCTTTGTAAAGAGCTTGATCCCTTGGAAAATAACCATTAATGCACAACCCACTTCCACCATGGAAAGACCTCTCCACACAATAGAATTCCATCAACCAACACCTGAGAACCTACTTAGGTTATCTCTAACCAAACCATCACTTCATTAATATCTTATATATCATTTAAAACATGATATAAACTCCTTTCACTTTCTTTGTGACCAAAAAAACAAATTTTCTTTATTTTTCACCAAACTGAAAACAATGTGGGTCATTATAGGTAGTATTGAAAATCATAAGTGAGGAGATCATAAAGTATTCCCACACCTAAAAATTATTAGTAAAACCTATATTAATGAACGTATACTATGACATAAATCACTAATTATAGTGTCTATGGATAAAGAATATCATAATAGGCTACATTTCATAGTGCCTCACCTGAAAATTGGTGAATCTAAATCCCTAGAGACCCACTAGACTTCTATTATTTATTTCTATTATGATGTGAAAATGGTATAAGGTCATGATGGAATTCATAATAGATCCTCCAATATCACTCCAAGAAAGGTAAATTTTCTAGGTTATTGTAAATAGGCTTACCAAAGATGTAAATTTTATGCCAATCATAAACACTATCAGTTGGTGAGTTTATGTAAATAAAATGCATGATAAATGGTCTACTTTAATGAATTTAATATGAGTATATTATATTGTTATAATGTGTGATTAAAGACTCTTTTAAATAATATATTGTGGAAATCATTGATAACTCAGCTAAAGTTGAGTATAACATATCATCCTCAGAATGATTGATAATTTGAACATACGATTAGGATCTTGGAGGAAATTTTGTGGGAATGTATCATGGATTTTGGTAAACTTAGAAGGATAATATATCATTGGTATAGTTTTACTATACCAATATTTATTATGAATCAATTTAGATGATGCATTTTGAGACACTTTGTGGTAGGATATACCATTCTCCCATTTTCTAGTTATAGGTAGGAATGTTAATAATTATTAGAATTGGTCTCATTAATAAGAATTAATAGGATGTATAGATGATATGAAAGTGGTTAGATTCTATATAGAGTAAGAAAAAATCTTATGTATATTAGTGATGTCAAATTTTGATTAGGTGGTAGGGGAAGCAGGCATTATGGTTTGTGGGCTCGTTCAGGAGTATTGATAGGATTGATACAATGGTGAACTAAAAAGAACCTACTCTATAATATAGTTTGATGAAAGATATATTTTATATATCTTATTTTGGTAATTATGTTATAAAACTCACTAATGCAATTATTGTTGATGATTTTGAATTGGAGGTTAATTCCTTATTCGAGGAATGACTGCTGCATATTATTGATCGAAGCATAAAGTGTTTACTAAGGGAAGATATTTCATATGGTATATGTGAAATGGTGATATGGGAATATCTAATAGGATTCATGGGAGTATAATAAATATATAAGATCCCACTATCCAAATTTATTCACTGAGGATTCTCAATAAAAATTCTCAAAGATAAGAAACATTATGGTGGAGTGTTGACAATGACCTATAATTTTATGATGTGATTCAAACATATTTTTTAATAGTTGAACATTTAATATTGGATTAATTTATATGATTTTAGAAAATATATAAATTAATTGTAGATATTTTGGGTGAATGAGGATGTGGTGTTACTATAATTATGTAGTAAACAACACTTAGGTACCTGGTGAGCTTCAAGAGAGGAAGCTATATTGGATGGCCACCAGCTAACCAGTGGCCTTAGACCATATGATCTGTGGGAAACTAGGTTCCCATTAGTCTTTAGGGATAAATTATTAGGTTATCATTTTGTAATTTTTCAAAAATAAATTTTAAATAACCTTTCCTTCCTCTATTAGTAGTTGGATGACACAATCCCCTCTTTCATTGGTATTCATTCACTCTAAAAGCTACAACTATTTGTCTAGTGTTAGAATAAAATACTTTCAATTGATTGAATTGATCCTCTCTATATAAGGATAATATCTTGTACCTCTCAATACATGGTTTAACTCACTATTTATTGACATTATATTCCATATACCTAAATTGGGATGATTTTTTAGATTATTTTATATAAAATGATCGAGTATTGATCTACTCAATATCTTTATCAAGTGAAGACCTATTAGAAAAAAGTAGGTGTTTCCCAGAATTTTTCATTGTTTTATATGTATTTCAGGTTTCATGTGATATGTGAGAATTCGTAATTAGGTGCGATGAACTCAAATGGAAATCGATTGGGCTTGGATGCGTTTAATTAATTATGTGAGACATATTGGGGTTATATCGATCATTTTTCACATGTTATCTTGAATTTAGAGTCACTCTATGACTATGTAGATATTTAAATACTTAGATATAACTAATCAAGGACCCAAAAAAGGTTTATTGATGTGAGTTATGACTTGAGAGACCTTGTGGGGTCCTGTGTGATGATATGAAATGTTCCAATGAGGACTATGTGTGATGATCCATGTGAGGACTTGCTTATTTTTATTGTTTATTTATCTTGACTTACATTCGATGTGATGTATCATTCACTACATGAAATATAGATATAGGTATGTTGGGTTTTTTTATATTTCTTTGGGGTTAGATATATATACGTTTTATTGTTGTTTGGTTAACTCATTATGATTTGGATAGGTGGATTCTAATAAACTATTCTAACCATAGTTCAGGAGGGAGGACATGAGTATATCAAACCACTATTCAAATGATCTTTGTTGAGGCTAGAAATGATCCTAACATGACTAATTTAAGAGAATTTCCTCGGTTTTGGATACGTACATGTTACCTCATCCATGAGTGGATTTGTTATTGACATCATATACCAGCCACACGTTGGTGGTTACACAATTATATTTATGAAAAAAAATGGTAATAATCATCCTAACTCACCAAAATTGATTGAAATGGGAAGTGATAATCATTAGAGTGGTTTTTTAAGCACTTGATGGCATGACATGGTGATGCATGTTTATTATTAATTATTCTATATCATATTACACATGCTCTTTATAAGGATCTAGCCTGAAACATTACATAATATTGATTTTCTATAATTCATTCTCTTACATATGAGGATATTTTCAGATTTATAGTTTTAGATAATTTGGTCATAAATCATACATGAAAAATCATTTAATACAAAGTGGAAACTTTCGATCACTATCCATTTTTTCCACTATATAAAACTTTTAAAACAAAACATGAATTATTTTCATAGAAAATATTCATAACTTTAAACTTGGCCTCTTTCTTTCCCTTACCAATCCTTAAATCCTATAAAAAACATTTTAAAAACACGGTATGGGCAAAAAATATCAGTAAAGGGTATAAAAATAATAAAATCATTAGTCTAGTAAAAAATATGAAAACCCATGAAGAACTTTTTCTTATAACTTTTTACCCAAAAAGGTAATTATCATTATTTTAAAAATATCATTTATTTTACCTTCTGAAAACAAATTATTTCCATGGAAACTCATTAAAAATCATAGAAAAGTCATGTAGGTGCCTTGGGAATTATCTCATAGAACCCTTACAAATTGGAATAAACATACTGAAAACTTCCAATATAATTCTCTAGGGAACATAATCATTACCCAATGCATTGGAGCACTATCTAGCCACACCCATTTTATAAGATATAGTGGTCTCACCCAGAACTCTCCGGGATAACCAATCATAAAAATTTTATAAAGACCATATCATGAGTAAAACATTTTAAGATTGCAACTTTTCATCATAAAACAATTGAAATACTCTTATAAACTCTTATGAAAATCACTTCCGGATATCAGAATACATGTTTCTTTTGAAAACCGATTTTCAATACCAAAATTTCCTTTCCTTTTAAAAGCCCATATTTAATACAAAAATACCCCCAAAAGGGTAAGGATGGATTTTTTTTCTTTGAATAAAACATGAAATCTTATAAATGAATCAAATCTTCAAATAATGGTTATGGAGGAAGAAAATTATTTGTCTCCATATACGCTAAAATAGAATATTCATTTTTTCTTTTTGTCAAAATGTTCCATCCAAAACACATAAAATATTCTTTTAGAAAATATTTCGAATAAATTAAAAAAGAGACATAAAATTTCCTTTATAAATAATTCATTTTCATATTAAAAAAATTTATAAAATTATTTTAAAAACATAGACCTCTAAGAGAAATAGAGTTTGAAGTAAAACATTACAAGATAATTTTTTTATAAAAAAAAAGAAAAGAAAAGTCCCCTATCACTTTGTAAATGTTTGAATCATAAGACCCATGAAAGAATAACATTAAACAAAAAATTAAATAAAATGATAATAGATAAATTTATGATATAACTTGTAAAATAATCTATATATACACCTCATAAAATAATATAGGTTTATAACATCAAAATACGCCTCAACGAAAGGAAATTGAGACGTAGTCCTTTACCTCAGGTTTGATTCGTCATGTATGTTCTTTATATTCCTGAATAATAAACTGATGTTAATTATTTTCTTGATTAAAAAAAATTAATTTTATTATTCCTTTAATTTCACTTATTACCATGTTATATATGATTACATAATCAATTAGGTTTACATCAGATGTTTTGGCAATATTTGTCTTATGTTTCAAAAATGATTTTGGTAGGTTGACTATAGTCAAAGAGGTCATTATTTAAACATATATGGAATAGTAATCATAATATAATTATCAAATTTATACATAAAATATACTTTTAGGACTAATAATTAATTATGGTTATGAAAAATTAATCATGTTATGATCATGGAGACGGTAGGTCGTATGTACACATGAGTAATGTTTCCATTTTCAATGATAATTATGGAAATCAGTTAAGTAATATTTTATAATTATATAACCATAATAATATCATATATACCATATTATTTCTTTAAATATACTTATATATATCATCCATGTGGTGTGGTGCTGAAAATACTCTCACATCGCTTCGTGAAGGTAGTAGCCCATACGCACACGAACGATGTAATCATTTTTTTGCAAGTGAAAAGGTAAGAAATAAAATAATATTTTATCCTTTAATGATGATAAATAGGAAATTAATATCATATTATTACATCTATATTACATATATTCATTGAATTTATCTTTATTACCTTCCATATAAAGCATTAGTGAAAAATGAATCACGTTGCTTCGTGAGGTGGTAGTCCACCGTGCACATGAGTGACATTGTCATATCCCCTACAGAATGGAGAGTAAAAAAATTACATTTGATATAATGACTTTGGAGGTATAATAATTTTATTAATTCCATATATATATATAAGGTGTTTGGGGTACAATTACATTTAAATGCACACACAGTCCAAAAAAGCAGGCCATAGCCCCCCCCCCCCCAAAGGGGGTAGAACACCCATCAAGCCTTAATTATTCAGTACAAGGCCTGTAGCCCCTATGGGCATGAAGCCCGTTATAAGTAATGTATGCCCAATGGGCATGAAATCCCATTACATGGCCCTGAAGCCTTACATTTTGACCTGAAATCCTTCCAGTGAATAGTGCTTCTTTAGTACCCAGGATACTATAGTACCTATTACAGTTCTACCACTGCTACAGGTAGTGTTATATTTCCCACCACCACTATAGTACCTATGTCCCATGGATTTTGAACCCCCAAACTTGATGTAGTATTAAAGGGTTCTTAACCACTAAGACAAATCCCAACTACACATATATGTACTTTAGATCTATCATCATACCCAAACTTGAGAGGTGTTGATGGGAAACGTTTCACATTGGTTTGTGTGTTGGTAGTCCAGCTTACAAATGAGTGATGTTATAATTTCCTATTTGATGGAAGAGGAGATAGATATAGGTCATGACCTTAACATAAAAACATCTTAGTATATTTCATATAATTTTTTATTATATAATATTATATGAATGATATTTGAATAAGGTGGGAGAAGAAATAAAACAAAAAACAAATGGTTAGTAATTTTACCTCTTCTTGGACAACCTCTTTAGGATTATACCTAAAGTATTCCTAGAATGGATTTATGAAAAAACAAGAAACTATAGGATAATGGTATGGACGTTGGGAAATTATTTGGTTAGGTATTATCAAAACCAAAAGGTTTTCATGGTGTGAATAATCGAGTATAGGTGGTAGCCTTTTATAAATGAGGTGAGTGGTACACTTGTAATTTTTGAAAATAAAAAGGTGTACCCATGTTTTTAACATTATAAAAGGGTAAAAATGGAGTATTATCAAGAAATAGAAACTATAAGGTTGAAATATGGATATAAAGTTGATTTTAGAAAAGTATTTTGTACATTTTAACCCTTATATTTTAGTTTAACCTCTGGTAAATCCATTTTTACCTTAACTGTGGTAATTAATTTTTATAGTTTTCAATATTAATTATGGAAAAAATTAATATGAATTTATTATAAAATATAAATTAAGATGATTCCAAATATGGAATACATTTTACCAAATTAATTTCACATAATTATAAAAATTTAACATAATAAAAAACCCACAAGCACAACAAAAAGTGGGTTTTCAGGAAGTGTATTTTTCAAGCAAAAGATGGTTCAATATTAACTCTATGACTAATAATAATAATTATATGAGTCACAATTAATATTTATTAATATATAATATAAAAATTAATTTAAAATATTCCTCATTATGGATCATTTTAATTAACTAAAATGGATCAATATTACACATTTTAAAAAAAAAATTCCAAAAATCCTATTTTTAAACCCATAAACAAACTTATTCTAAAATCCAATATCAAGATGAATAAATAGTAATTAAGTGGATTAAATAAAAATAAATAATAATTATGTTTATTTAAATCATATTCAAAACATTTTGGGACTTTTAAATGGCATAATTTATTGAAAATAAAATATGTTTTTACAAAAAACGGTATTTTTCACTATTCACTAAAAAATCATCATTTTCCAAAAAATCAAAAAAATTCACCAAAAGTAAATTTTGATATGATTATTTAAAAAATTATTTTCAATTTCAAAATTAAAATTCTAAAATTTATAAATTAAACTTTAAAATAAAACTTTATAAGAATAGAGTTTAGTTAAAACGATTTCTTTTTTGATTTAAAAATTACATAATATTTTTCATGATGAATAAAATTAGAAAAGTGTTTTATTCTATAATTACCTAGGTTTTTACATTCTTCCCCATTTTTTTAATTTTTTTTCTTGTAATTTTATTCACTTATTAAACAAGTGGGTATATCTTTCCCTCATAACATTTCCATTTTCTCATGTTTCCTCTTCAACTACACAGTTTTTTTATAAAACCTTAACTTGGTGAATCACCTTATTCCACAAAATTTTCTCTATATGGTCAAGAATATGAATTGGTTTTTACTCATAATAAATATTATATTACAACAAAACTAATTCAGGGATCAAATCATGTGAGGAATCTGGAACATGTTTTCTTAATATTAAAATATAAAATACGTTGTGTAACCTGATTTAAACTTGGAGGCAAATCCAATCAGTAGGAAACTAATTAAACTTTATCTAGGATTTCATATCATTTAATTAACTATTTACTTAGCTTCCCTTTCTTAACAAAACATATAAAAAAATTTCATGGAAAACTTTATGAAATATATGATCACCTACCTCAAAAGAAAGATCTTTCCTCTGATTATCCACATTACTTTTCTATCTGCTCTGAGTTATCCTCATATATAGCTGAATAAACTGCACCTTCTCATCTATTTCCACAAATAACTCTAGTCTAATCAACTTTCTTTATCTTAATTCATCCCAAAAATCTATTGTCTTACACCACTTTCTATATAATTCCTCAAATGGTTCTATCTGTATACAGTAATGAAAATTATTATTATAATAAAACTCAACCAAAAAAATGATATTGATCCCAAATTCCCTAATAATTAACTAAACAAGAAAAAAGTATATCTTATATGGTATAAATCTTCTTCTCATACTGACCATCAGTTTTAGAATGAAATGCTACACTGAAAGTTAATTCAATGCCCAAATATTTCTGAAGTCATTTCTAAAAAATAGATGTGAACCTATGATCATGGTATAATAAAATGGAGAGTGGAACTCCATGTAGCCTGAATATATCCTTTATATACAATTGAAAAAAATTATCTAAATAGATTGTATCTTGAATGGTAAAGAAATGTTTAGATTTGGTTAATCAATCATTAGTAACCCAAGTTGTATTATTACCACATTGAGTATTTGGTAATCCCACTATAAAATCCGTGGATATTTTTTTCCCATTTCCACTCTAGAACTAGAAATGATTAAAGAATTTGCTTCAGTAATTATCATTTTTCTTTAACCTACAAGAAATTAAAACACTTCATAGAAAATTTAGAAATATATATTTTCATACCATCCCACCAGTTATACTTCTAAAGCTATTTGTACATATTACTGCTTCCCGGATGAACAAAAAATAGGGAACTATAAGCTTTACTCAATAACTCTTTATTTAACTGGGAATCACAAGGCACAAATAATCTTTTTCAAAATCATAAAATAACTTCTTAATCAATATTAAAATCTAGAGAATCCTCTTCTTAACGGAATTGACCTTTTCTTGCAAATTTGTATCCCCCTTTTGATCTTTCTTAATTATTTCTAACAATGTTTCACTTAAACCAGAAATAAAATAGAGGTTTTCCCTATATCTATAAATTATAGTCCATAATTTATCAAATCATTAACCAAAGGTTCATTTTCCAAATGTAACATGGTTAATGTATCATTATTTTTTTGAATCAAAGTATCTTACACTTTTTTTGATTTTCCAGGATGGTAATGAATCATACAATGATAATCCTTGGTCATTTCCATCCATATTCTCTATATCATGTTCAATTATATATGAGTTAATATATACTTTAAAATTTTGTGAATAGTATATATTTTACACTTTACTACATAAAAATTATTCCTCTAAATTTTTAAATGAAAAACAATAACAGCTAACTCTAGATCATGCGTGGGATAATTTAACTCATGATGTTTCAACTAACTTGAATCATAAGAAATAAACTTATCATTATACATTATAAAACAACCATGTCCTTTCAAATAAGCATCACTATATATGAAAATTTTCAATTTCATAAAGGTAGATCCAAAAATAGATCATTCACCAATTTTTTTTTATTTTTTTAAATCAATCATAACATTCTATTTTTCAAATGAGTTAATTACTTTTAAAGTTAACTTAGTTAGTGGGATAGATAATTGAGAAATATTTTCAACAAACTCTTGGTAGTAACTTGTTAATATAATAAAACTATGAATATATATGATATGTGTGGGTATTGGCCATTCTCCAACAATTTTTTTAGAAGAACCAATAGTTATTCCTTCTTTAGAAATAATATTTCTAAAGAAATAAATTTTTTTCAACCAAAATTTACACTTACTAAATTTTACATATAATTTATTGTCATTTTATATTTGAAAAAAAATCCTTAGGTGTATATCATATTCCTCATGACTTTATAATAAACCAAATTTTCATTAATAAACACAACCACAAATGTTTACAAGACCTAATGAAAAACTATATTCATAAGGTTCAAAAATAAAATAGGTGCATTAGAAAACCCAAAGGACATAACTAAAAACTCATAGTGCCCATATCTAGTTAAAAATGAAGTCTTTAGAATGTCATCCTCCTTCACCATCAGCTGATGGTACTCATACCTCAGGTTTAATTTCGAAAAATATTGTTCTCCTTATAGCTAATCAAACAAATCATTGATATGAGGAAAATGATACTCATTCTTAACATTGATGTTATTTAAAGCTCTATAGTCAATGAAAAGTCTCACTGAACCATATTTCTTTTTTTTAAAAAAAATAGAAGCACTCTTTGGTTAAGTTATAGGTCGATTAAAACCTTTATCTGATAACTCCTACAATTTCTTTTTCAATAATAAAAGTTCTACTTGAGGCATTCAATAATGGGGTTTAGAAATAGTCTTAGCATCAGGAACTAATTCAACATTAAATTCAACCTCTCAATCAGAAATAATGATAGGAAAATCATCCAGAAAAAAAATCTATGTATTCATTTAGTACTGGAACATCACTAATTTGAAAAGTTTCTTTCTTTTAAATAATATGAGTTAGGTAACTTTTACTACCATATATAATTAATTCCTCAATTTCTTTGTATGTAATCAAATGTAAGAAATAAACGAATAAAACATTATTCTCTCAAAAATATATCTTAGAATTATAAACTTAAGGTTAAATCATGACCAAAATGATATCAAAATCTACTATGGATAATAAAAAAATATTTTCAGGAAATACCATCCCATTAATAACAACAACAAGACTCTTAAAAATCTTGGTTTCTTTAATACTTCTAACTGGATTTTTCACCAAAATGTATATATTATATTCATGAGGTGATATTCACAATTTACTTGAAAATTAGTATAAATGAATTAATGTAGAGATCTTGATTCGAATAAGGTATCAGAATAATTCAAATACACAAGTTACAGACTTGTTACTACTTTATTTAACATCCCAACATCAACCGTAATATTATAAAAGGATTTTCCCACACCCTTTTTCATTTGATCTTGATGATTTCTAGCCTAAGTTACTAACTTTAGTAACACGTTCTCATAGTGACACAACTCATTAAAACTAAAACACCTCAATATTGGATGTATATTAGTTACCCCATTCTTTAATTCTTCAGGATTCTTTTCCTTTCAATCACGGGCCATATGAAAATACTCTCCACATCGGTAACACTACCATAATTTCATAATAAATTCTATAGGGTTATTTTAACCACACTTACCACAATATGGGAACAAAATTGTCTTACCTATTTATTTTTTTTATGTTTCCCCATCACCTTTCATTCATATCACTTCTTACTTTCATCATCAGGAGGTACATGAGTGCCAGAAAACTCCATCACAACTTTTTCATCACAATGAAAAAAATTCTCATAGATTTTAAATTATCATGCATCCAAATATATTCCTAGACTTAGTTTCAATCCTGAGTAAAATATATTAATTTTATTATCAATGTCTTAAAAAAATCTGGTATGTACCTATACATTTATGTAAAATCGTCTTCATATGTGGCCACAAAATATTAATCTTTTTTCCTCAATTCTAGGAATTGTTTTTCCATAAAGATTCATACAAACATAGCGAAATATTTCTCAATTAAAATATTCTTAAATATTTCCCATTCTATAGTATCAAGATCATATTTCTACCATGTATTCTTAACCAAATACCACAATCAATTAGCATCACCTTAAAAATGATAAATAACAAGATCCTCCTTTTGCTTTTCTGAACATCCCATGAATTCAAATATCTTCTCCAGAGCATTGATCCATCCTTCGACTACCACAGGTTCAAATGATACACTGAATGATGGGGGATGTTTCCTCATGAAATTACCCATTATAGAGATTTTCCTTCGTAGGGTACCTATTTGGCATTCATACCACCACCATTTATAGCTTGTGTTAACTGATTCGTCACATAAAAAAAATCATTCCAATTCCAACCATCTCAGGATCCTAGTTTTGAAGGATATTTTCCTCTGGGTGGATTCCCACTACATCTTCCTTGTTTCATCTATGGAAAACCATTCTGAACAGACATATTTTATATAAAGTTACATGGTAATATTAAAATACAATATCATTTATACCTAACCATAAAGTAAAATCTTTCAAGGGTATGCTATTAAAATTATCCTATCCTCTAAAGTTATCTAGACCATCCTACGATAAAAACTATATGGATCCAACCTTAAACATTACATAATCTTGATTTTTAAGTCAATAATTTACTTTATTACATTTGAGGATCATTTCAGGTTTAGAGTTTTATAGAATTAGGTCATAACTCATACATTAAAATACCATATAATACAAAGTGGACGCATCTGATTAGTATCCATTTTTTCTCCATATAAAACTTTTATTACAAAACATGATTTATTTTCATGAAAAATATTCACAACTTTCAACTTGACCTCTTCCTTTCCCTTACCCATCCTTAAATCCTATGAAAAATATTTTAAAAATGTGTGATAGCACAAAATTTTAGTAAGGTACATAAAAAGAATAAAATTGTTATTCTAGTGAAAAACATGAAAAACCAGGAAAAAAATTTCTTATGACTTTTTACCTAGAAATGAAATTATCATTATTTTAAAAATATCATTTATATTACCTTTTAAAACAAATTATTTTTATGAAAACTCATTAGCACGCATAGAAAAGTCATGTATGTTACTTGGGACATCATCTCATAGAACCCTTATAAATCCCTTATAATTAGAATAACCATATCGTCAACTTCTAATATAATTCACTAAAGAACATAATCATTACCCAATGAATTGGAGTGCTATCTGAGTGCACCCATCTTATAAGGTATAACGAGCTCACCCGATGCTATCTGGGTAAACCCATTGTAAAAAATTTCCAAGAATTATATCATGAATAAAAAATGTTATGATTTTAACTTCTCATTAAAAAACATTTGAAAAACTATTTTAAAAATCATATGAAAATCACTTTCAGATATCAAAATACCTATTTCTTATAAAAATCATTTATCAATAACCAAATACCCTTTATATTTTAAAACCCATATTCAAAACCAAAATACCCAGAAAAAGGGAAGGATGAATTTTTTATTTGAATAATACATGAAATGTTTTAATGGAATCCAAACTTTAAATAATGTTCACACCAGTAGAAAATTCGTTTTCTCCATATATGATAAAATAGAACCTTCCTTTTGTCTTTTTTGTTAAAACGTTCTGTTTAAAACATATAAAAATATTCATTTTGAAAAAAATTGGAATAAATAAAAAATACAAAAAATTTTCTTTTTAAAACATTTATTTTCATATAAAAATATTTCTAAAATAATTTTAAAAACATTTTCATGGAAGTGAAAGAGATTTTGAAGTAAAATATTAAAAATGATTATTTTTAAAGAAAAGTCTCTTATCACTTTAGAAATATTTGAATCATAAGACCCAATAAAAAATAACATTAAACAAAACTTTAAATACCATGATAATTGAGAAATTAATGATATAACATTTCAATGGGATTTTCCATACAACTAGTAAAATAATATGGGTACATAACATCATAATATGCCTCAATGATAGAAAATTGAGACGAAGTCCCATACCTCAGGTTCGATTAGTCACATATCCTCTTTATATTCTTAAATAATATACTTATGTTAATTATTTAAAATATTAATAACCTTTTTCAAGTTTATTATTCCTTTTATTTAACTTATTACAATTTTATATATTATTACTTAATCAATTAGGTTTACATCAGATGTTTTGACCATATTCAACTTATGTGTCAAAAATGATTTTGGTAGGTTGACTATGGTCAAAAAGATAATTATTTAAACATATATATAATAATTTTCATGACCTAATTATCATATTTATACATAAATTATACGTTTAATACCAATAATGAAATATGATTATGAAAAATGAACTACTTTATGATCTTGGATATAGTAGGTCATACATACACATGAGTAACATTTCTATTTTACAACGATCATAATGGAAAGTATATAGGTAATATTTTATCTTTTAATAATAATAATAATATCATATATACTGTATTAAATATTTAAATATGCTTATATATATCATCCATGTGGTGTGGTGATTAAAATATTGTCACATCGCTTCGTGAAGGTGGTAGTCCACAAGTACACGAACAACGTTATCATTTTTCAGTAAGTAGAAAGGTAAGAAATAAAATGATATATTATGTTTTTAAAATGATAAATATGTCACTAGTATCATAATTATTTCATGTATATCACAAGTATTTATTAAATTTATCTTTATTACCTACCATGTATTTCATTTGTGAAAAAGGAATCACATCGCTTCGCGAGGTGGAAGTCTGTCATACACACGAGCAACGTTGTCATATCCCCTATAAAATGAAAATTAAAAAAAGTATATATGATATAATGAATCAATAGTTATAATTATGTTATGAATATAATATATTGACTTTATATTTGTAATCATACCCAATCATGATTGGTGTTGATGGAAAAAGTGTCACAATGGTTTGTGTGGCGGTAGTCCTTCGTACACACGAGCAATGTTATCATTTCCCATTTGAGGGAATAGGAGAAGGATATAGGTTATGAAATTAACATAATAACATTTAATTATATGGTATAAAATGGTTTTATTATATAATCATAAATTAAAAATATTTTTAGGAGGTGGAAGAATAAATAAAACAAAAAAGCATAGTTAGGAATTTTACATCTTCTCAGACCACCTCATTAAGATTATACCTAAAGTATTTATAGATTGGATTTATGACCAAAAAAGGAATCTAGGATTATGGGATGGAATTTGAGAGTTTATTTTAGTAATTATTGGCTGAACCAAAAGTTTTTTAATGTGTGGAGAAGAGATTAGAGGGGTGACCTTTAATAAGTGAGGTGAGTGGCACACTTGTAATTTTTAAAAAGAAAAAGGTTCACCCACATTTTTCACTTGATAAAAGTGTAAAAAAAATAGATTATTATAGATAATTATACATTATAAGGTCTAAATATTTTCATTAAATATATTTTATACAATTTATTAGGTCATTTTAACACTTATATTTTTATTTTAACTCTCATTAAATCTATTTTTACCTTAAACGTGGTAATTAATTTTTACTATTTTCACTATTCATTATAGTAAAAAATTAAGTTTAAATTATTATAAAATATAAATTATTATGATTAAAAATTTATAATTCATTTTAAAAAATTCAATTCATATAATTGGAAAAACTAAACTTAAAACAAAACTCGTAGATGTGATGAAAAAGTAAGTTTTCTAGAAGTGTATTTTTCGAGCAAAAGATTGTTTTATATTAACTATTTGATTAATAATAATAATTATATTAATACAAATTAATATTTACTGATATATAATATAAAAAATAAATTTAAAATGATATTGATAATATATTATTTTAATTAATTAAAATGGACAAACATTATGCATTTTAAAACAGTTTTTCAAAAAATCCCATTTTTCAACCCCAAAACAAACTTATACTAAAATCTAATGGAAAGATGATTCATTAGTAATTAAGTGGATTAAATGAAACTAAATAATATTTATTTTACTCTAAATCATATTCAAAATATATTGGGACCTTTAAATTACAACATTTATTGAAAAAAAATACTTTATAAATATCGGTATTTTTTACTATTCAATAAAAAATTAATATTTTTTAAAAAGTCAAAATAAATCACTCAGAGTAAATTTTTATATGATTATTTTAAAAAAATATATTCATGTTTTAAAATTGAAATTATGAAATTTTGAAATTAAACTTTTAAATAAATCCTTATAAGAAAAGAGTTTAGTTAAAACTATTTCATTTTTTATTTAAAAATTACTTAACATTTTTATGATGAATAAAATCATGAAAGTGTTTTATTATTTCTGTCACGACCCATCCTCGGGGCCCGTGCCGTGACTACCCCAAGCCCGCCTTCCATAGGCCAGGGGCCGGCGACTAGCACCAAGACGTAAATCCCGGAAAAAGGGAAGGCATTGCCTTTGAAAAGTAAACAAGCACCACAGAGTAAGCAAGCGGAAAAGTAAACACTAAGTAAAAACTGTAACAAGCTGTGCTGAAAGTAAAAGGGGCCGGAAATACAAGCCCAACTGTAAAGTACAACTGAAAGGGAAAAACAGCAACTGAAAAGAAAAGCCGCAGCTTCGAGCCATCCTCTGGAAGTCCCACCTGAAGGGTGAGCACAGATAGCCTCCACAGCTCCTCGGTCCAGTCGTCCGCTCCAAGTACGTCCCGCCCAGTGGTCCACCTCCAGGTACCGTCCTGCTCTGCAAGCCTCCACCACGATCAGCGTTGTCCGTCGTCTGCAACCAACACAACGAAGTGCAGGCCAAGCCCGTGCAGGGGTGAGTATAAGCTACTCAGTAGGGACCCCGAGACCCCCAAAGGTCTCCCGAAATCCACAAAGGATAAACAATAAAGGAAAGATGCAATCACGAAGCAACAACCGACACTGCTTAGGTATAAGCCCATACATATACCTAAGTCATCAATTCCTGATCGGCTCCAACATCTGAGCCCAAGCACAACCCAGTCCACATAGGAAAGCAAAACGTATACCCACACAGGATAGCATAATGCAATCCACAAAGGAGAGTACACAGTAAATCCACACAGGATAGTTCAACACAATCCACAAAGGAGGGTAAACAGTAATCCACACAGGATAGTTCAACACAATCCACAAAGAATAGTAACACAAGATTCAGCTCACACGGGTATACTTCTTCATATGACGATAAAGATGATTACAAATCCATCTAAGTCGTCGGACCCACAAAGGATCGAAAGGTACTAACCCCCGCAAAGACTCACACAGGATCGATCATGAAGTTGAACCCAAAGCTATTGGAAACTCCTTCTCCATCAAGTATAGTGGTTATGCCACTACAACCAAGCGCTTCCCTCTTACCTTGGACTGCTGTAGTTCTCCACCTATCGGGTACTGTGGGCCTGCTGCTACAACCAAGCACTCCCTCGTGCCGCTACAACGAAGCGCTCCTCTGTCGTGGGTCTGCCGCTACAACCAAGCGCTCCCCTGTGCCGCTACAACCAAGCGCACCTCTATCGTGGGTCTGCCGCTACAACCAAGCACTCCCCTGTGCCGCTACAACCAAGCGCACCACTGTCGTGGGTCTGCCGCTACAACCAAGCGCTCCCCTGTGCCGCTACAACCAAGCGCACCTCTGTCGTGGTTCTGCCGCTACAACCAAGCGCTCCCCTGTGCCGCTACAACCAAGCGCACCTCTTTCGTGGGTCTGCCGCTACAACCAAGCGCTCCCCACTGGGCTATCCATAACACACTGAGTCATTCGATCAACAGTCGTCAAATCTCAACCGACTCTAGGGTTCCGCACACAGCATGCTCGTTCCAGGAGGGTCCACTCCACGAGCTAAAAGGTCGATGCATCAACTGACATGCAGTCCGGAGTCGATGTATCCCAATATGTACCGTAGTGGTCACTGCCGAAAACACGGAGGATTTCCGTACTGTTCTCATCATCGTCGCAGTTGAATCCACCGAGGATCTCTGTATAGTCGTCGTCGTCGAAGCCGCAGCCAGCACTAGGGTTCCCGCACACAGCAAGCTCGTTCGGGAGGGTCCGCTCCACAAGCCGAGAGGCTGATACATCAACTGACACAAAGTCTGAAGTTGATGTATCCAAAAGTTCCATATCGTCAACAGGAACTCAACGTTGCAGACGGCGCGTCAATCGGACGCCCGGTCTGAGAGTTATTGGCTTTTTCGTCCTAGGGGCCCGGTTGGTTTTTAAGGCAAAACCAACCCGACCGTACCCCACCTGCGTCCAAACCTCGGGCAAAGTATTCCAAAAGATCCGTCTCACATAGAGGAATCCACCAAAGCCGACGGCACGTCAATCGGACGTCCGTAGCTCAAGATATGAGCGTTTCCCCTCCGAGGGCCCGGTTGGTTTCGTGTACGAACCAACCCGGCCGAACCCAAAGTAATCTGAAACCTTGAGTGCGATATACCGAAACGACTCTCTCGATCCATGGATTGCGTTGCCGCTGACAGCGCGTCGTTCGGAGGCCCGTAGCTCAAGTTACGAAAAAAATACTGAAAACGGTCTGAAGACGGGGGGTCCGGGCCCTGCCCGACCCGACCCCCCCCCCCCCCCCTGGGTCGACCGAACCGGGTCGACCCGACCCGGTCCAACCCGGCCGGACCCGGTCCGGTCCGGCCTGGGCGCGGCCCGGCCGGTCGGACCAGCCTGGCTCGGCTCGGCCGAGTGGCCGAGCAGCTCGGGTGTCACGGAGCGCCACCCCCGCGGTTTGGAGGTGTCGCGGCCCTCGAAGGGCCGCGCTGATTGAACGGACGCGGCATGTTGCCGTGTCCCGTGTGTACGAGCCGGACCCGCGCGGCCGCGGGTCCGCTGGCCACAGCCACCGCGGCTTCAGCCGTGGCGGTCCCGTCCAGCGGCGCGCCGGGGCGCCGCCGCGCCGTCGGTAAATTCCGCGGGCCACCAGAGTTGCTCTGGTGGTCCGTTTTCCTTCTCGTCTGCGCCGTTGTTCCTCCCGGGTTCCGTTCTTCACTGCGGGATCATCAAAACGCCCTTGCATCACGTTTTGTCATCGCCCGCCAAATCCGCACAACCACGAAGAACGGCGGAGGGTTGTCGGGCCGTGTTCGTTTGGCCCGCACCCTCCGCGTTAGTTAATAACAACGAGAGGAAATATTCAACACATGAAACAACAATTTTAATAAATTAAAATTGTCCATATAAATCCGGTTCTTTAATTTTTAAAGAAACTTTCACGGGAATATAAAAAGGGGTATTTCCAAAAATAAAAATCCCTACCTCGTCAAGTCGTCGCCCGCGGGTTCTTCGCGGAATTGGTCGCCGCGGAAGGAGGCGATCGTCGCATCGTCGCGGTATCCGGCGTCGCGGAAGGGTGTCGCGTCGACGAACTCCGAGGTTCAAGAACAAAAATATTTAATTAATAATAATTAAATCCTTCTTGAGTTAAAAACCACAAAGGAAAATTAAAAGAAAACCGAAACTCTCACCTCAACGGATGATCGAAGGTTTTTGCTGCGGATTAAGGAACATAGCCGAAGAACGTTGCAGGAGAGGAAACGTCGGCGTCACAGCACACGGTGTCGTGTCGTCGATTTCCGCTGGTTCGGCGTTCTTCGTCGGAGGCCCGCGTTCTTCGCGTTCTTCGTGTTCTTCGCGTTCTTCGCGAAGAAGGGTGAAGGCACAAGAACTTCTGTCAAAAACCTCTCAAGGTGAAATCCTCTAAAAGTCGTGTTGGTCTTATTTTATTATTACGCCAACAAACGAAAAAGAGGTAAGTAACGACCCATAATTCGTAGAATTAATTCAACGAAAGAAACTGCCCATTTAATTCACGAATAAAAACGCCCAATTAAATGGTGCGTTAAGAAATTAAGAAAACGCGTCAGTTGACTTTCATAATGACGGGTTTTCACGAGTGCGTTACTTAGTGGAAAAGAAATGGTGGGGCTCGTGCGGGCCCCACCTCACAAATATCCTACCAAGAGGGTAGGATATTTTTTGGGTAGCATCCTATCCAGATCAACTCAGCTTAAGCCGCTTTTAAGTGGCTTCAAGTGGCTTCCAAGTGGCTTAAGTGAAATAAAATAAAGTTTGTCGTACAATTATTTTATTTCTTAACTTTAAGCCCAAAAATTAAAAACCACACCCGAGTAAACGCAACTCTGGAAGAGGATTTTCTAAGAAAATACCAGCACTGCGATTTCATCGGTTCCCTCAGAATTTGATTCCAAGCACTGGTTCAAAAGTTAGAAAAACCCGCTCGTCCGTTCACTGAACGTACCCGAGCCAAACTTCGGAGAATGATTTCGGGCACACCGGGCCTCGGAATCAGGTGCCGTCAGAGGCTGCGTTCTTGTAAAATTCCAAAGAAAATTAAGAAAAAAAATTTTCCTTGAAATTTACGGGTCTTTATATTACTCCCACCTCAGGGCTTTACATCCCCGTAAAGCTTCACTACAAACTTAGGGATACAAAGGCGGTACTGAGCACACATCTGAGCTTCCCGCTCCCAAGTGCTCTCCTGGAGGTTCCCGAGCTACCATCTGAAGCGCACTATATGAATAGATCGTCCATGTAGGACCCGCTCCTATCGATCCTCGATCTCCACTGGGACCTCCGCAAAAGTCATCCCATCATCAAAGACCAGCTCTCCATGGTCAAAGATTTGTGTCGGGTCATGCACGTGTCTGCTCTGCTGAGATACGTGGAAAACGTCATGCACCCAGAGCAACTGAGGTGGTGGAGCCAGGCAATAAGCCACCTCGCCAATCCTGCTGAGGACCTGGAAGGGTCCGATGAAGTGTAGTGACAACTCGCCGCTTCGGCCAAACCTCTGTAATCCACGTCGAGGTGAGACCCACAAGAAGACGTGGTCGCCATCCTCGAACTCTAGTGTCCTCCGCCTCTTGTCAGTAAAAGACTTCTGTTGGCTCTGAGCTGTCCTCATCCGCTCCTGGATGACCTGGACCTTCTCTGTCATGGCCTGGACCATCTCCGGTCCCACAAGAGCTGCTAAGATTTCTTCTTTTCCGATAAGAGAAATCTGGTCTCATCCCCTGGATGAACCACTTCCTTTGCCTAATACAGTCAATCCCGACATGGATGGTACTAATCCATACCAAGAATGACGTCGTAAGGCCTTGACGCTACTACCAAGAGATCCAACTGTTACTCTTGCCTCCAAGGGTTGAGTCACACTGTCGGCATCAATGTGTGGTAACTGGGTCTCCTCGAGTAGATGTTTCACAAGTGAGGGTCAAGTCAATAGTCTAAACTGGAACCTCTTAGTAACAACACAAAAGAGGACAGGAATGAAAACATCACAAAGGTAAGCGTCTTTTTTCTATTGCAGCCTATAATACAAAGACACTACACAACAACAACAAGGAACTAGAAGTACAAAGGACGTATCCACTAGTTCTGCTCCTGTCCATCTGCTCCCGGAGTTCTATGATCGAAGGCCTCAGCTGCCGGAAGCTGAGCTCTCGCATGTACACCAACTCCCTGCGGTCAGGGTGGACCTCATGGTGGTGGTGGTGGCAACACCCCGTAGCGTCGTCCACCTCCAGCTGCACGACCAGCTCCCCTTCCATGGTCGCCTGCTCCTTGCGGTCCGCCCTGATCGAACCTCTGCCTCTGCCTGGGGGGTCCTTCGTTCATCTGCTGGTCATCCGTATGGTGGGTCGGACAGTCACAAGCCATGTGACCAATCTCACCGCAGGAGTAACACTGCCCTCTCATGGCAAGTCGTTGTCCACCCCGAGTGCCTCGCACAAACGATCCATAGTCATGCTATCGACCACCAGTAGGTCTAGTCCTCTTGGACCCCTGCGTCATCTGTCTACTGCCCGCTGCAGAAGACTATGCCGCATGCCGGCTAGTGGTGGGTCCTGCTGCTGGAGACTGCTCAGCAAGGAAACTCTCCACTAAGAGGGTTCTCTCCAACACCTCTTCCAGTGTCGTAAAGTTGAGGGAGATCATCGAAGCCCTGATCTCGTGCCTCAGTCCCTGCTCGAAGGTCCGGTCCCGGAAGAACGGGTCTCGTACCATATCTGTGGAGTAGCGCGAGAGATCAGTAAACCACGCCGCGTACTGGGCTACTGTAATGCTACCCTTCTGCAGCTGTAGTAGCTCATGAATTTGCACCGCACGGAGGGTGGCTTGGACGAACTCTAAGAGGAAGAGGCTCTTGAAGTCCGTCCAGAGAAGAGATGCCTCGTCGTGCACCTAGAGCATCAAGCTCCCCATCTGCCTGCTGCCGCATGCAGGAGGCTCGCTGCAAGGACCACCATAAGGTCTGCTGGTGTCCTCATTAACCGGAAAACTCGCACAACTACCTCTAGCCAGTCCTCGGCTGCCTGGGGGTCCGTCTCCCCACGAAACCTGGGTGGTCGCTGGTGCTGGAACTCATGCAGAGCTCCAAGGCGACGTGCATCATCAGCGGTCGTGGCGGGAAGCATCGGTGGCTCGGCGGGTAAAGGTACCGCCGGTGCCTCTGCTGACAAGGAGCCTCGCACCGAGGCCCCATCGCTCGGTGGGCTGTCATCATGCTCCACTCTCGGAACCCTAGCTGGCTGCCATCGTGGGGCCATCCTGAAAAGAAACAGGTGTGCCACGGTCAGAACAGTGTACCTGGTGAGCTGACACAAAGAATCACACAGAAAACTTGAAACACACATGCAATCAATGTTTTCGTGCATTAAGTCGGAAATCAGAAGTCAGGGTCCTGGTGTACGGATACGTCGGCCGCCGCACCAACACTGGACTCCCTGGACTGATAACCACACTCAATACACTAAACACTATTGCTTCACATAGAAGAAAGATCAGAGTCTGTGGTATAACCGACCACCTCTGATACCAATTTGTCACGACCCGTCCTCAGGGCCCGTGCCGTGACTACCCCAAGCCCGCCTTCCATAGGCCAGGGGCTGTCGACTAGCACCAAGGCGTAAATCCCAGAAAAAGGGAAGGCATTTCCTTTGAAAAGTAAACAAGCACCACAGAGTAAGCAAGCGAAAAAGTAAACACTAAGTAAAAACTGTAACAAGCTGTGCTGAAAGTAAAAGGGGCCGTAAATACAAGCCCAACTGTAAAGTACAACTGAAAGGGAAAAATAGCAATTGAAAAGAAAAGCCACAGCGTCGAGCCATCCTCTGGAAGTCCCACCTGAAGGGTGAGCACAGATAGCCTCCATAGCTCCTCGGTCTAGCCGTCCGCTCCGAGTACGTCCCGTCCAGTGGTCCACCTCTAGGTACAGTCCTGCTCCGCAAGCCTCCACCACGATCAGCGTTGTCCGTCGTCTGCAACCAACACAACGAAGTGCGGGCAAAGCCCGTGCAGGGGTGAGTATAAGCTACTCAGTAGGGACCCCGAGACCCCCGAAGGTCTCCCAAAATCCACAAAGTATAAACCACAAAGGAAAGATGCAATCACGAAGCAACAACTGACACTGCTTAGGTATATGCCCATACATATACCTAAGTCATCAATTCTCGATCGGCTCCAACATCCGAGCTCAAGCACAACCCATTCCACACAGGAAAGAAAAACGTATACCCACACAGGATAGAACAACGCAATCCACAAAGGAGAGTAAATAGTAAATCCACACAGGATAGTTCAACACAATCCAAAAAGGAGGGTAAACAGTAATCCACACAGGATAGTTCAACACAATACACAAAGGAGAGTAACACAAGATTCAGCTCACACAGGTATACTTCTTCGTATGACGATAAAGATGATCACAAATCCATCTAAGTCGTTGGACCCACAAAGGATCGAAAGGTACTAACCCCCGTAAAGACCCACATAGGATCGATCATGAAGTTGAACCCAAAGCTATTGGGAAACTCTTTCTCCATCAAGTATAGTGGTTATGCCACTACAACCAAGCACTTCCCTCTTACCTTGGACTGCTCTAGTTCTCCACCTATTGAGTACTGTGGGCCTGCTGCTACAACCAAACGCTCCCTCGTGCCGCTACAACCAAGCGCTCCTCCGTCATGGGTCTGCCGCTACAACCAAGCGCTACCATGTGCTGCTATAACCAAGCGCACCTCTATCGTGGTTCTGCCGCTACAACCAAGTGCTCCCATGTGCCGCTACAACCAAGCACACCACTGTCGTGGGTCTGCCGCTACAACCAAGCGCTACCCTGTGCCGCTACAACCAAGCGCACCTCTGTCGTGGGTCTGCCGCTACAACCAAGCGCTCCACTATGCCGCTACAACCAAGCACACCTCTGTCATGGGTCTGCCACTACAACCAAGCACTCCCCACTGGGCTATCCGTAACACACCGAGTCATTCAATCAGAAGTCGTCAAATCTCAACTGACTCTAGGGTTCCGCACACAGCATGCTCGTTCCGGGAGGGTCCACTCCACGAGCTAAAAGGTTGATGCATCAACTAACATGCAGTCCAGAGTTGATGTATCCCAAGATGTACCGTAGTGGTCACTGCCGAAAACACGGAGGATTCCCGTACTGTTCTCATCATCGTCTCAGTTTAATCCACCGAGGATCTCTGTATAGTCGTCGTCGTCGAAGTCACAGCCAGCACTAGGGTTCTCGCACACAGCAAGCTCGTTCGGGAGGGTCTGCTCCACAAGCCGAGAGGCTGATACATCAACTGACACAAAGTCCAAAGTTGATGTATCCAAAAGTTCCATATCATCAACAGGAACTCAACGTCGTAGACGGCGCGTCAATCGGACGCTCGGTCTGAGAGTTATTGGCTTTTTCATCCCAAGGGCCCGGTTGGTTTTTAAGGAAAAACCAACCCGACCGTACCACACCTGCATCCAAACCTCAAGAGGAGTATTCCAAAATATCTATCTCACTTAGAGGAATCCACCAAAGCCGACGGCACATCAATCGGACGTCCGTAGCTCAAGATATGAGCGTTTCCGCTCTGAGGGCCCGATTGGTTTTGTGTACGAACCAACCTGGCTGAACACAAAGTAATCTGAAACCTTGAGTGCGATATACCGAAACGACTGTCTTGATCCAAGGGTCGTTTTGCCACTGACTGCGCGTCGTTTGGAGTCACGTAGCTCAAGTTATGGGCAAAAGACTGAAAACGGTCCGAAGACGGGGGTCCAGGCCCGACCCGACCCGACCCGACCCCCCCCCCTGGGTCGGCCGAACTGGGTCGACCCGACCCGGTCAAACCCGGCCGGACCCAGTCCGGTCCGGCCTGGGCGTGGCCCGGCCGGTCGGACCGGCCTGGGCGCGGCTCGGCTTGGCCGAGCGGCCGAGCAACTCGGGTGCCGCGGGGCGTCGCCCCCGCGGTTTGGAGGTGCTGCGGCCCTCGAAGGGTCGCACTGATTGAACAGACGGGGCATGTCGCCGCGTCCCGTGTGTGCGAGCCGGACCCGCGCGGCCGCGGGTCCACTGTCCGCTACCGTCGTGGCTTCAGCCGCGGTGGTCCCGTCCAGCGGCGCGCCGGTGCGCCGTCACCTCCGGCCGCCGGCGCCGGCGACCCGCGCCGCCGGTAACTTCCGCGGGCCACCGGAGTTGCTCTGGTGGTCCGTTTTCCTTCTCGTCTACGCCGTTATTCCTCTCGGGTTCGGTTATTTACTACGGGATCATCAAAACGCCCTTGCGTCACGTTTTGTTGTCGCCCGCCAAATCCGCACAACCACGAAGAATGGCGGAGGGTTGTCGGGCCGTGTTCGTTTGGCCCGCACCCTCCGCGTTAGTTAATAACAACGGGAGGAAATATTCAACACATGAAACAACAATTTTAATAAATTAAAAGTGTCCATATGAATCCGGTTCTTTAATTTTTAAAGAAACATTCGCGGGAATATAAAAATGGGTATTTCCAAAAATAAAAATCCCTACCTCGTCAAGTCGTCGCACGCGGGTTCTTCGCGGAATTGGTCGCCGTGGAAGGAGGTGATCGTCGCGTCGTCACAGTATCTGGCACCGCGTCGTCGCGGAAGGGTGTCGCATCGACGAACTCCGAGGTTCAAGAACAAAAAGATTTAATTAATAATAATTAAATCCTTCTTGAGTTAAAAACCACAAAGGAAAAATTAAAAGAAAACCGAAACTCTCACCTCAACGGATGATCGAAGGTTTTTGCTGCGGATTAAGGAACATTGCCGAAGAATGTCGCGGGAGAGGAAACGTCGGCGTCGCGGCACACGGCGTCGCGTCGTCGATTTCCGCGGGTTCGGCGTTCTTTGTCGGAGGCCGGCGTTCTTCGCGTTCTTCGCGTTCTTCGCGTTCTTCGCGAAGAAGGGTGAAGGCACAAGAAATTATGTCAAAAACCTCTCAAGGTGAAATCCTCCAAAAGTCGTGTTGGTCTTATTTTATTATTACGCCAACAAACAAAAAAGAGGTAAGTAACGACCCATAATTCGTAGAATTAATTCAACGAAAGAAACTGCCCATTTAATTCACGAATAAAACTGCCCAATTAAATGGTGCGTTAATAAATTAAGAAAACGTGTCAGTTGACTTTCATAATGATGGGTTTTCGCGGGTGCGTTACTTAGTGGAAAAGAAATGGTGGGGCTCGTGCGGGCCCCACCTCACAAATATCCTACCAAGAGGGTAGGATATTTTTGGATAGCATCCTATCCGGATCAACTCAGCTTAAGCCACTTTTAAGTGGCTTCAAGTGGCTTCTAAGTGGCTTAAGTGAAATAAAATAAATTTTGTCGTACAATTATTTTATTTCTTAACTTTAAGCCCAAAAATTAAAAACCACACTGGATTAAACGCAACTCCGGAAGAGGCGTTTCTAAGCAAATACCGGCGCTGCGATTCTATCGGTGCCCTCAGAATTTGATTCCGAGAACCGGTTCAAAAGTTAGAAAAACCCGCTCGTCCGTTCACTGAACGTACCCGAGCCAAACTTCAGAGAATGATTTCGGGCACACTGGGCCTCGGAATCAGGTGTCGTCAGAGGCTGCATTCTTGTAAATTTCCAAAGAAAATTAAGAAAAAAAAAATTCCTTGAAATTTACGGGTCTTTACAATTTCATTAACTATGTATTTACACTCTTTAATATATTTTTAATTGTCTTAGGGTGTCACGACCTATCCCCCGGGGCCCGTGCCGCGACTACCCCAAGCCTACCTTCTATAGGCCAAGGGCTGGTGACTAGCACCGGTAAGGCATATCCCTAAAACTGGGAAGGCATTGCCTTTTTAACCTACAACTCACACAATCCAAGAAAATAGAAAGATACAAGCACAAAGTAAACTATATAGTAAAAAGAGTGAGTACATTAAGTAAAAGGGTCTAGAATACAAACCCAGCTGGAAAGTACAAGTAAAACTGAAAACAACTCTGGTGAACGCCCGCCAAGGATCCTACCTGAAGGGTAGGTACAGCTCTAGAAATGTCATCTCTGTGGTACATCTCGACTAATGGTCCACCTCTGAGTAGCCTCTAGTCCCAGCACCCTCAGAATTGATCAAAGATGTATGTTTTTTGCATAAGACATAGCAAGGTGTGGGCATAGCCCGTGCAGGGGTGAGTATAACAATACTCAGTAGGTACCCCGAGACCCTCAAAAGTCTCTCAAAATCCATAGAGAATAATACACAAATCAAGACCACAATTATAAATCATGAAACAACAATCAACCCTACTTATTTATATTCCCATACATATACCTAAGTAATCTAGTAAACCCATCTTGTTTATGAGGAAAAAAAAGGCCCAACTCTTTATCCATAAGTACAATAGTTCCATGAAGGAAAGAATACCATGAAGGTAAGTACCACAAAGGTAATTCCACATAGAAGAATACCACGGAGGTATCACCACACAAAAGTGTACCACCAAGGTAAGGACTCAACTCATACCAGGTATAACTTAAGTACTGAAGTATAGATGATTAGCTGTATTGCTAGATCATCTTACTTTGTCGAGAAGCTCTGCTATTGACCCACACAGGATTGAAGATGTCCCACATAGGATCTGAAGATGTTGACCCACACAACCGTAGCCTCCTCCTCTACCATTGGTGTGGATGTGTGTTTCCCTGCTTCCATGCGGTTGGCCAGTGTGCCGACCGCCACCCTCCTCCACCGCGGCCGACAGGCTATGGCCTCCTTCGGCGGCATGGATGCGCCACTACCACCATCGTGGCCAGCCAGTGTGTCGGCTGCCGCCTTGCACCTTTCTGGAACCAGTCACCGGTGTCATTGCACCGATGGGCTTCCGTGGGTCACCGAGTGAGCTCTGATGGCATGTTCTTCAATCTGATGAATCACTGTGTGTCTCATGATGTCGCCTTTGCACCTACCCCAATGTGGTCAGTTCTGCTCAACCCAACGATCCACTTGTGAAGAAAAAATCAAACAATGAAGTAGCGTAGGGATCCGGCCGTGTTCATTTAGCCCACACCCTCCATGTTAGATCGATATCAGGCGGTTCATAGATTGAAGACAACGATTTATCACAAAGAACGATATGAAAAATTTCCCTACCTCGATCATTCGTTGGATATGGTATGAGGAAGGGGATGAAGACGTTGAAGGAACTTCAGCGTTCATCCCTCCTGCAATACACTTCTGATCCAGGATCGAGTGTTTGTTCCTTGTTCTTGATCCAGTGGTTTGTTCTTCATTGGAGGATGTTCTTCTTTCAGGAGTTATCCAGCAAAAGTCTCCTCCACCAAGAGAGTTTTCCAACCTAAGAGGGAGAAGAAAGGTGGGGAGCCAACATAATTAAGTTTAAGTTAATTAATTGATCAACTAATGTTGGCTTGTTAATTGGGGGGGTCCAAGAGTTACATCACATTAAAAGAGGGGTTCAAGGTCGGGTGGTCCCTACCACCAAGATTCAAAAGAGAGGTTTTGAATAAAAATAAAACAATTGTGTTATTTTATTCCTCCAAAAAACCTGAAAATTAACTTCCACCATTGACCTACTGTAGTTCAAGTGAAGGTCTCCTTAAGTGAATAACGGTGTTGCAAGTTCAACGGTGTCCTCAGATTTCAATTCTGATCACTAGTTCAAAAGTTACAAATTCCCGCTCGCATGTTAATTGAATGTAGTTAAAGAAAGTTCATAAATTCATTCCAGCCACTTCAGGCCTCAGAATCATACGCCATCAAAATTCACAGACTCGTAATATTTTCATATAATTAAAAAAAATTACATAGAAAAATCCAGGTCTTTACATTCTCCTCACCTCAGGGATTTATGTCCCTAAAAGCCACAACACAAACTAGGGAAACAAGTAGGGGTACTGTGCATGAATTTGAACCTCCTGCCCCATGTGCTCTCCTAGAGGTTCCTATGCTGCCAAAGTACACGCACCAAAGGTATTTACTACCCATGAAGAACCTGCTCCTATTGATCCTCAATATCTACTGGAAAATCTGAAAACGTCGCCCCATCTTCGATGCCCAGCTCGCCCTAGTCAATGATGTGATAAGGATCATACATGTACCTCCTCAGCTGGGATACATGGAAAACATCTTGCACCCGATGCAATTAAGGGGGAAGGGCTAGGTGGTATTCCACCTCTCCAACTCTACTGAGTACCTAAAAGGGTCCTATGAAACTCAGAGATAACTTGTTGCCCTGGCCAAATCTCCACAAACCTCATTGAGGTGAGACCCGTATGAAGATATGGTCACTATCCTTGAACTCGAGAGGTCTTTGTCTCCTATTATCAGAAGACTTATGCCTGCTCTGTGCAGTCTTCATCCGTTCCTGGATGATCTACACCTTCTCTGTGGTATCCCATACCATCTCTGGTCCCATGAGTGCTGACTCCCCTGGGTTAGTCCAGCACAGAGGTGATCTACAAGGTTGACCTTACAATACCTCAAATGGTGCCATAACGATAGTAGAGTGATAACTGTTGTTGTATAAAAACTCCACCAAAGGAAAGTGATCCTACCAACTGTGGTTGAAATCAAGGATGCAAGAATGAAACATGTCCTCAAGAGTCTAAATGGTCTGCTCTGTCTGACCATCTGTCTGAGGATGGAAGGTGGTGCTCAATCGAAGTCGTGTCCTGAATGCCTCCTACAACCCATTACATAGCTGGGAAGTAAAACGTACAACATGGTTGGAAAAAATAGTTGATGACACCCCATGAATTCACAAAATCTATTATATGTAGAGGCGTCCAAATCCCTCTATTGATCCCTGCTCTATGATAGGTAGGAAGTGAGCTGACTTGATGAGTCGGTCAACGATCACCCAGATGGAATCATTTCCCTTGGACGTGCGTGGAATTCATGTTACAAAGTCCATGGAAATTCCAACCCACTTCCACTTGGGAACCTCTTGTGGCTGAACTAATCTTGTTGGAACCAGATGCTTTGCCTTCACTTATTGACAAGTGAGGCACCAGGAGACAAACTTTGCCACTGCTTTCTTCATTCTCGGCCACCAGTGCTGATGCCGGAGGTCCTGGTATATCTTATCCACTTCTGTATGTATCACTAGAGGGGAAGTATGAAACTCCCTCAACACTTCCTCACATATCGCCACTAGTAACATAGTATGCCCTCTAAAGAGGATGATGTGCTCCCCACCTTTAGAAAATCCATTAGGTGCCTGTCCAATGGATATCTGAGTACTTCGTGACTCACAGTCAGTGTCCCCAAGATACACCTCTCTAACTCGCTTAAGAAGTGGGGGAGTGATTATCAGAGACTGAAGATAAGCTTATTCATCATGATCCATGTTGGATATCTACAAAGCGGCCAGCTGCTATGTCGCCTCACTCAGACACTGTATACCAGATCTCCTACTAATTTCATCTAATAGAACATTATACTTCCCAGGAGTATAGACTATCTCGAAGTCATAGTCCTGGAGAAACTCCAGCCAATGCCGTTATCTCAAGTTCAGGTCCTTTTAAGAGAAGATATAACTGAGACTCTTGTGATTATATTAAACTATAAAACGTTCGCTCATCAAGTAATGTTGCCACATCCTCTGGGCGAAGCACTGCTGCTAACTCCAGGTCATGGGTATCATAGTTCATCTCATGCTATCTCAGCTATTGAGAACCATAAGTGATCACTGCTCACTCCTGGATCAAGACACATCCATGCCCGGTCCCTGATGCATCGCAGTAGACTACATACCCAACTCTCTCCTATAGTATCCTCAAGATGGAGGCACTCATCAGTCTCTGCGTCAGCTATTGGAAACTCTTCTGGCATCTCTCTGAACATATGAAGGTTTTCCCCTTCTTTGTCAATGCTGATAAGGGTTCCTCAACTCTGGAAAAGTCAGGCACAACCCTCCAGTAGTAACCAGCCAAACCCAAAAAACTCTGCACCTCCATCACACTCCTGGTTGGCTCCCAGGCAATAACAGCCTCAGTATTCACTAGATCCACCGCAACTCTAGCATCCAATATGATGTTTCCTAGGAAGTGATCCTCTCAGATCCAAACTAGAACTTAGAGAGCTTACCATAAAGTTGGTGCTCTCAGAGTGTGTCCATAACTAATTGCAGATGATAGGCATTCTCCTCTTATGTAGATGAGTATAATAGGATGTCGTCGATGAAGACTACCGCAAAGTGATCGAGGTATGGCTAGAAGATTTTGTTCATGATTCCCATGAACATTTCTGGGGCGTCGTTCATGCCAAATGGCATAATAAAAAACTCATAATAGCCATACCAACATCTGAAGGTCGTCTTCTGCACATACTCATCTCGTAACCTGAGCTGGTGATAGCCTGATCTGAGGTCTATCTTTGTAAACCATTGTACTCCCTTTAGCTGATCAAAGAGATTGTCAATCATCGGGAGTGGGTACCTGTTCTTCACGGTCAACTAGTTCAGGTGCCGATAGTCCACACAGAGTCTCAGACTCCCATCCACATTCTTAGCAAACAAAATCAGGGCTTCCCAAGGAGAAATACTTGGCCTAATGAACCCCTTGCTCTATAAGTCCTCCAGCTATACTCGCAGCTCTCGAAACTCTTTGGGAGCCATCCGATATGATGTTGTAGATATTAGTGCCTTCTCGGGGTACAAGTTGATATAAAATTCCACCTCCCTGCGAGGAGGTAGACCCAGAACATCATCAGGGAAAACATCAGCATACTGGTCCACCACTACAAGATAGCTTGGACTATCAACATAAACTGCTCCAAGGGTAAGTCTAGCCAACTGATGAGTGATTGGTTGCAACCTCCTCTGGTTAAGTCTATCATGTGCAGCAAAGGTTCCCTTATCACTGGTGAAGGAAAACCTGGTCTCATCCTCACGGACACACCGCACTTTGCACCTAATACAGTCAATCTGAGCATGGACTGTGGATAACCAGTCCATACCAAATATGATGTCGTAAGGCCTCAAAGCCACTACTAGGAGATCCTAGACGAAGCTCTCGCCTCCTAGAGTAATCTCACACTACCGGCACCAGTGTGTAATAGTCGAATCCTCTCTCGTAGGAGTCTTTAGCCATAAGGATCGAGCCAATGGTTCCACTGGAATCTCTGAGCTCCGAATGAGGGTTGTGGAAATAAAAGAGTGACTGGAACATATGTCTATAAGTATTACGGATAAGGTAGAGTAGACACAGATCATACCTTTAATAATCTTCGGAGTGTCATGGTCGTAGGCCTCAGTTTTCTGAAGGTGAGCTAGTCCCTATCCACCTGCTCCCTGTGGTCAGGGTGAACCACTTGGAGGTGGCGGCGGTAGAACCTTGAATCGCCGCCCACTGCCTACTACATGGCCAGATCCTCTTCCACATCCACCTGCTACTTGCGAAGCTCATCGATCGAATCTTTGCCTCTGCCCAGGCGGTCCTTCGACCGTCTTCTAGTCGTTCGTATGGCAGGTTGGGAAGTTGCAAGCCATGTGACCCTGCCCGCCGCACAAGTAACACTGCCTAATCCTCGCATGTCCTGCTCTATCTCAAGAACCCCACACAACCAACCTTGTATCCTGCGGTCGTCCACCTATAGGTCTGGTCCTCTTGGACCTCTGTGTCATCTGTCAACTTCCAGCTGCAGATGACTCTACTACGTGTCATCCAGTGGTGGGTCTCGCTGCCATTGGCTACTCATCAAGGAAGTTATCCACTAATATTTCTCTCTCTAACACCCCCGCCTACATCAGGATGCTTATAGAAATCATCGAAGCTCTAATCTCCCATCTGATCCCCTTCTTGAAGGTTTGGGCCCTGAATAAAGGGTCCTGCACCATGTTAGTGGAGTAGCGCAAGAGGTCAGTGAACCTCACTGAATACTGAGCCACGGTCATGCTGCCCTAATGCAAGTGGATAATCTCATGTATACACACTTAGCATAAGGTGGCTAGGAAGAACTCTACCCTGAAAAGTCTCTCGAAGTCCTCCCAGATGAGAGTCACCTTGTCGTGAACCTGGAGCATCAAACTCCACCATCTTCCCGATGCTTCCTGAAGAATACTGGCTACAAGGATGACCATAAGATCAGCTGGTGTCCCTACCAGTCAGAAAACTCTGACTACAGCCTTCATCCAGTCCTCAACCGCCTGTGGATCCATCTCACCCTGGAACCTTGGTGGCCTCTGGTGCTGGAATTCATGCAATGCGCTCAATCGGTTTTCACATTTTGCTGCTAGGGCTGGTAGTATCAGTTTCCCAATGGGTAATGGTTATATCGTTACACCACCCGATGGTATAACTGCCTAAAGGGGGCCCTGCACTGAAGCCTCGTCTCTCGGTGGGCTTTCATTTCATACTCTACCTGGAACCCTAGCTGGCTGTCTGCGTGGAGGCATCCTGAAAAGAAACAGGTGTGCCACGGTCAATAAGTTATACCTGGTGAGCTGACTGAAGGATACCGTAAAGAAAACTTTTACAAAACACACATGCAATCAATGATTTTGAGCACTGATTTAGAAATCAGAAGTTAGGGTCCTGGTGTATGGATACGTCGGTCGCCGCACCAACATTGGATTCTCCAAACTGATAACCACACTCATAATACTTAACACTATTTCTGATTAAAATATCTGAGTCTAAGTTCTTTGGTAGAACAGAATCCTCTAATACCAATTTGTCATAACCCGTCCTTCAGGTCTCGTGTTGCTAAAAACATCATCTTTGTTTCTTTACTTGAAATGGATGGTTTTATTTTCAAATTTAGAAATAAAGAATGCCTCTTTTACAAAAACAACATTTTTTAAGGCATGGAACAACTAAATAACAGTCATTATATATTAAATTATGAAAAAAATATTGTAAATTTATAATGAATCATGTTTTCATGACTCATACAACACATAGCTATGGAATCATCATCTTATTTAGGTAAAAAAGAAGTGTTTGATAAATATATATCAATATGGTTATTTAAAATCCTTTTAGATAATACCACATGAAAGGTTTCATTTTTATTTGCAAGGAAAAATGACCAAACCACCATTCGATGGATGGGGTGAAAGGGACATGGAGATTCTAAGATTGGTACATAGTAATGTGTGAGGACCATTTCCAATAGAAGCTATAGGTGGATATTCTTACTTCATAAATTTTACCAATGACTTGAGTAGATATGTTTATATCTAATTGATGAGGTATAAGTCTGAGTACTTTGATAAATTCAAATAATTCAAGGATGAAGTAGAGAATATACTTGGTAAGAAGATAAATAATATTTGATCGAATCAAGTTGGTGAATATCTTAACTAAGAGTTTATCTACCTTCTATGGGAGTTTGGGATTCTATCCCAAATCACTTGACCTTATGCACCACAATGTAATGGTATCAGTTAAAGGAGAGACCATTCCTTTATTGACATGATAAGGTTGATGGTAATACATGAAGATATCCCATTATACTTGTAACGCCCCGACCCCAGTTACCCAGAGTCGGTGCATTATTACATAACATTGGCATGATCACAAGAAAGATCAAGTCTCGAAAGACCGATTAGTTTAGTATCCTTGGAAAACACTAGATACATTAATAAAGTTTACATTACATCATAAAATGAAAACTACAACAATATAGTCTCCATAGTCCACACTCTTATCCCCTCATACTATCCCTGCAGGTCATTCATAAATTACTTCTTTACATCCTGGGAAAAATAAAACATAGAAAAGGGGTGATCTCAAATGCCCAGTTAGGATAACAATATAGCAGAAACTTTCATAAATAAGAATAAACATTTAAGGCAATGTATAGCTAAAATAAAAGCCTTTTAAACTTGAACTTAAACATAGTATGGAAAAAATAAAATGAAATAATGCCCTTTACTTATTCACATGGATATTATATTAATCGAATAATCACATGAAATATCAATAACCACTTTCATAATGATGGACTGCATAATTCCAGACTATCATAACCACATAGCCAAGGCCTCGTGCCAAGACTAAAAATAAGATTTTGTCAAGGCCTTGTGCCAAGACACTAGTTTGTCTCATGAGACCTACCAATGCATCGAGGAGCTATAGCGGGCTCCACCCGTCACATATTAAGTTCAATGCATTCCCATATGAAAAGGTTTAAACATAACATAAACATTCGTATTAATACTAGCATACTAAATGTAAATACTACATCCATAAACCACGAATGGTGTAAAAACAACACATCCACAGTCAAACACATCACAAAAACTTCAAAACAATATGGAAGTTTTGTATAATAATAAATCGACTTCAAATAAACTTAAAATCCATCAAATGATGTTGACATAGATGAAATAAAAACTATTTGAGAGAAATATCTCTTTTTTTGAAATCATTTAAAAGTCACACATTTATTAAGGAAGTACTTTAAAAGAGAATTTTGAATCAAAGTGTCCCATACCACTTCAAAACTTTTAAAAAGAAATATCTTTTCAAAACATTCATGTCCATACAAATAAATCCTTAAAATCATTTTGAAAACATGGACATTAATTAAAAAAATTTATAAAGATAAATATTTAAAACATTTAAAATTCGGATTTTGATAAAGAGTACCTTTCAGAAAATCTTAAAATATTCATTTTGAAATCATTTCAAAGTCACATAATTATAAAATAAAACATTTAATTTGAAAATATCCTTATAAGATTTTAAGGGAAGCTTCAAAAATTTTATAACGGTGGAAAATAGCTGCACCCGTCGTATAAGTTAAAAAAAATACATTCTTACCTTAATTCTGTCGAAAAGGTTAAAAAGGACCTTGTTTAGAAAACGATGGAAATATTCCTTTATAAACATCTTATAAAAAGTCAAACAAGGGTATAAATGACTTTAAACCATATTCTGTAAGATAGTAAGAATTTTTTGAAATACACTTTCAAGAAACATGGATGTGGATGATAAAGAGATCCCAATAGATTATTACATATAAACAACCTCGGATAATGAATAGATTGCGAAATAAACTCTTACCTTGTAATTTTCCTTGGTTGAAGGTAGGTTAAACTCTTGTATAATGGTTAAATAATTGTTATTAAATTATACAAGAATCATATACATTAATATGATATCATATATGATCTTTTAACATTGATTTGTTAATAATATTTTAGTATTATCGTTGTTTCAGGTGTTAACTTACTCGTTTTCTTTTATATGTTCTGTTACGTAAGCCGTGTTTGTCATGTATAGGTTGTATCTTAATCATATCCAGAATTATATCAAGTCATTAGATACTATTATTAATCATTAAATGATAATTACACTTGAATGGATACAATGGAGAATGAATCTCATCGCGTTCGTGGAGACGGTAGTCCGTACGTACGCACGAGCGACAATATCATTATTTTGATATTAAAATAATATATAATTGGATGGTATATCATATATACAGAATCATTATCATGTTATATTTATTATTTACATGAACTAGACATCGTTATTATACTCATCCAAATAATAATTTATTTAATAACAATTACACCACGACGTGGAGACGGTAAGCCGTACGTACGCACGTATGGTGACATGTTATTCAAAGGATGGATAAAATACTGAATATGGTTGTACCATATTTATAATAACATCACAGTATATATAAGATACTGGAGTAATTATTTTATAATGGTAATAATAAAGAAAGGAGAAGTGGAAGAAGAAAGGAACTTGAAAAAGGGTGGTGAAATCATTACCTCTTCTTCGGGTTCTTCCTTTTGATTTGATCAAAAGGGCTCCTTAGGTTGGCTTTCTGACTAAAGGAAGGCCTCTAGGATGAATTGAGGGAATTTTATAGAGTATTTGGGCAGAGTTTGGCCGAGCTAAATGGATTTTAAGGTGTGAATTAATGAGAAGGGGGAGTTCCCTTTTATAAGAGGGGTGATGGGAACCTTTGGAAAATCTAGAAATATTATTTTATAATAAATTCATATTCGGTTTCTAATGGCTCAAAAGTGGATTATTTAAAGTTTAAGGTGGGGATGGGTCTAAAACCACTCAACCAAAGAATTTAGAAAGGTTTGGGTTATTATATTAACCTTATCTTCTAGTTTTAACTCTAAGTAAATTAGTTTCACATGTACCATGTCACTTTGTATTTTTATATTATATAGTTAATAAACATACTATATACATCCAAGAGACCCCCAAGTGGTCCATTAATGATACACATATAAGTATATAAGTCTCTTGGATGAACCTACGATTTTTAGGAATTTAATATCAATTTATAATATAATATTTGTTTTAAAAACTCTTTTATGTCAATTTTGACACTATTTGGAAAATTGATTTTTGTAAAAATCATAATAGAATGATTACCTCGAAAAAAGTTAATTAAAACAATCCTAACATTTCATATTAACCTATAAAATTATTTTAATTCATAAAAAGTCTCTAATTATATTTACTTGGGTATTTATAATATAAATTATTTTAATTTTTCACTATTATGGTAATTACTGCATCATCATTGTGTCATAAATATATTAAATTATTTGATGTCTAAAAATTATAAATAAAATATAATTATGTAGGAAATTATTTTAGATTTATAATGAATATTTAAAATCTAATTTATCTTATGTATAACCCTATATAAAAAATCTGTTAGTAAATAAACTTTGATTTTAACTCTTTTAACTCTTCTTTGAATTAAATAATAATAAATGTACTAATCTAATACAAGTGGACCTAAATGATAATATTTTACTCCTAAGGTTGATTTTGTTCGAGATACACTTGTCCAATAGAATTAGGACATGTGTTAGGATAATATTAATATCATTTTTACCCTTATTTACCCTATTTACTTTTAATCGTGGTAAATAAAAGTAAAAACGTTACTATTCACCAAAAATTATTTTCATCTCATTGAACCACATTTTACTCATTGATATTAACGGTGACTCTCGGATATTCGAAATTCCACTCACAGATGCGGTAAAATTAAGTTTTATGAAAAATTCAGTTTTTTAACTACCACTTAGTGGTTTCACTATTCATCAAAAAATGAAAGTTTCCAGAAAAATACCAAAAATTATGCCTAAGATATATTTGATATTATTAATTCAAAAATGATGTATATTTTACCAAATCAAAACATATTAGTTGCATTAATTAATTTAAAAATTAATTCCTATCATCAAAACAAATAGCGTGTTTTTAAGAGATAATAACTATCAAAAGATTGACACTTGTTTATGTCCGGTTTAATTGTGAAATTATGTACAATGACCAAAATTGTATTAAATGGTAAAAATATATTCTAAATATACTTTAAAACCACTCAAATTCATAATAAATTATTTTAATTAAAAATGTTGTTTTTAATTAAAATTTAGTAATTTTCACTATTCATCAAAATATAAATGTTATTCGAAAAGTTCCAAAATTTCACCTTAGGCTAAATTCGATACTCTGAATACAAAAATGAAGTCTATTTTGAGAGATAAAATTTATAAAATTTCAAAAAGTAGGTATTACTATTCATAACGGCTAGTTTGATTGGTTGTGGTGTGTGTTAGAACTCGAAGTTGCGTACAACACATGCTACTGTATTATTCAAAGGAAAGCGTACCGTGGAAGATTAGGATGTTTCATTGTAAATTTTTGATGTCCCCATTCTAAAAAGTAAATTTATTTAGTCAAATTGAATATATAAAAGTTTAAAATATTGTATTTATAGAGGGTTCACTATTAAAAGTTGGTAAAAGTGCAATACAGAAAATGAATTTGTTCTTACAATATGTCTAAGAAACTCATATTATGGATTCTAAAATTATAAAGATTATATAAAGTTTAAAATTTAGTTAATACTATTCATAACCTCTTTTGAACGGCTTTTTTGGTAAGTCATGGTGTGTTTGAACTCGGTGTTGCATGTAGTGCAAGTTATTGAATTATTTTAATGAAATAACACACTATGAAATGTTGGGGTGTTACAATACTTTTTGGGAAAATACATTAAATATTGTAGAAAATATTCTAAACTTATAACCAACTAAGGTTGAAGATGTAATTCCATATAATTAAATGTATGAAAAGAAATATGTGTTTTCACACGCTTGTGTGTGGTGATACAAGGAATTTGTTAAGTCCATATTAGGAAGGAAAAATAGCACCTGGAGACATAAAGTATATCATTATTGGGTATCCTAAGAAAACAAGGGGATATTATCTAAATAACCCCTCATACAATAAATTTATTTTCATAATACAAGACATCATTCTTGATAGGGAGCACATCCTTAAGAAGGATAGTGGTACAAATATTAACTTTGATGAAGTTTATGTTCAAGATAAACAAGAGTTGGTACATGAAAAAACTCCATAGGTCTCCATGGGATAAGTTATTCCTAAAACACAATTATTTCATATTATCACCATATATGTAATAGAAATAAAAATATATGGTTTTCTATTCATAGAATATGGTGAATCATTATTTATTGACAATAATGAACCTCTATTCTATAAATAGGTTGTAAAGTGCTTAAAAGCTGGAAGATGGAAAGGAGCCATGAATTCTGAGATGGATTCCATGTATCAAAACCAATTTTGGGTTTAGTCAATTCACCATTTTATGTAAATCCTATTGGGTGAAAATGAGCATTTAAGAAAAAATTGGAAATGGAAGTTAATGTAAGTAATTATAAAGCAATGATAGTGGATAAATTGTTTAAACAACATCATTTCATTGACTATGATGAAAACTTTTCTTCACTTGAAATGTTTAAATCCATCAGAATTATACTTTCCATAGAATATTTCCATGACTATAAAAATTGTAAGATGGATTTCAAAACAACTTTCCTTAATTGGAACCTTCAAAAAGGTTTCTATATGACAAAACTGAAAGGGTTTGAGACTTCAATTAATGCAGAAAATGTTTTCAAGTTGTAGATATCCATTTATATATTAAAGAAAGTATCCAACTCATGGAACATTTGGTTTGATGGAGCAATAAAATAATTTTGTTTCATTAAGAATGAATGTGATCCACGTATTAATAATAGGTTTAGTGGGAGTCTAGTTTTTATTCTAATAGTATATGTTGATGAAATATTAATTATCGGAAATTGTGTACTAGTCTTATAGTCAATTAAGGACTGGTTGAGAAAGTGTTTCTCTATGAAGGACTTAGGTGAAGCGGCCTATATTATAAGGATTAAGATCATTTGTGATAGATACAAGTGGTTTCTTGGACTAAGTAAAGGTATATACGTTGACCAAAAACTAAAGAGATTTAGTATGGAAACATCCAAGATAGGATTGGTTCTAGTGTCACATGGTATACAAATTTCTATAAAACATGACCCCTAGCATAATAAGAGAAAGAGATAATGAGTTGAATCTCATATGCTTCTGTGATAGGATCAATCATGTATATCATGTTATGTACTAGTATTAATGATTCCTAGTCTATGTTCATGGCAGGAAGATATTAAGATGATATAAGAGAATAATATTGGTCTATTTTTAAGTAAAACCATAAGTATCTAAGAGGAATTAAGGATATTTTCATGGTGTACGGATAATATGAAGAACTAGTCATCGGGGGTTATACTAATGCAAGTTTTCAAATAGATCAGAATTATATGAATTCATAGTTAATATATGTATCCAATCTCAATGGATGAGTTGTGATATAAAAGAGTTCAAAGAAAACAGTTTTCATTAATTCTATAGTCGAGTCTAAGTATATAGTGTCTTACGATACATACAAATAATCCATTTGGATACACAAAATTTTCTATGATCTTGATGTGGTGTGTAGAAGTAAATACTCTATCACTTTATATTGTGATAATACTATATTAGAGGCTCTCTCAAAATATCTAAGGGAACATCAACAAACAAAGAACATACTCTCGAATTATCACCTCTTGAGGGATTTTCTTAGAGGGGTTAAATTGTAGTAAGAAGATTTTAAATGGAAGAAATCATGGATAACCACTTTAATAAAGTCCTATCTCAGTAGAATAATTAATATTATGTGAGAGAAATTGGAATGAAGGTTTCTAGTAGTTGAATATAGTTCAAGTGAGACTCTATTGTATTTTGTTCCCTAGAACCAACTTCAATGTACTTCATGATAACTTATATTAATTTTTTGAAAATTAACAGACTTATTATCATGTCAATATTATTTTTATATGTGACATAGTATGTAATAATGTTTTAAGAGTAACTATCACACAAAAATTTCATAGTATATATCTGCTATGATGAAAACCTAGAAGTTCCATGAAATTATTCAAAAATATATGTTCTATATCCAGATGATGTAATTTGATAGGAAACAAATTATAAATTCTAACAGGTGTAGAGACTCATAATACTTTGAGTCAATTTCTCAAGGTGTACACCCTTTCATGATTTCTGGTGCGAGAGATTATGAAAACATGACCCACCAATAGGAAATCCACATTTATATGTGTAATTGGATGATAATATCTACAAAAATATGTATTGATCCTTAGACTTTAAAGATTATTATTAATGGATATTATTAGTCACTTGATTTTATGTATTGATGAAAACCTTGATGAAATGTTTTTGCAGTGAAGTAAGATACATTAGGTGTGTCATGAGTAATATTTCATTAATGAATAATGTGAGAAATGATTTTTCACTCCTAATCTTTAATGAAAGTTCATATCTGGGACCTTTGATAGATAGATTAATCACATAGGTTGATGACACTATCATGCAGCCTACATAATTAGAGATTTCATGATAATGGGATTATATTACATAGTAAACATCAGTATGAGGTTATATATCATTTCAAAATTAAATTATTTCTTTATGGATGACTTTTAATATTTATAGACACTAACCTTATACTTTAGGTATCTCTACTCAATGCCACTAAGAAAGACTTCTAGAGGGTCACACACATAGTGTATCCAAAATTTTATTTAAATATTAAATATTATTTATTATTTAACATGTTAAATAAATTTTATTCATGTACATGGTTTAATAATTATTCATTATTTCTTGATCATATATATTCAATCACTAATTATTTGATAGGATATTTTATGAGAAGAATATTTAATAAATATTTATTTTCTATTTAGTGAATATAATATTTATTTATTTATTTATTGTAGAATAATGTAGTGAAATTTATGTATTAAATAACAAGTCATTATTCAATACTTGATAAATATTGTGGAGGAATGTAAGACTGATTTTAATGGTCCGATGACAAATAATATATATTAAATTTAATTTGAATAAATATTAAACAATTTATTCAATAAATAATATTGAATTAATCTGTTGGTTTTTTTCATGTTAATAAATAGTAACAAAATTATTATTATTATAAACATTGGGTTCTATGGGGATTAAAGAAATAATAAGTGTTCATGTATAAATATTATTTTCTAACTCTAGCACTATTTAAAGCCAATTATATTATTTCCAACCCCAACAATAGTCATTATAATGGTTATGGACAATGAATCTAGAGAATCCTATAATTCCATAGATAGAACTTCACTAGGAATTCTATTAATAATGAAGATAAATATCCCTCTACCGCCCCTATGGATCCTAGAGAGATAAAGGAGAATCTTTCTTGGAAGCGATTCTCATGGCAGTCAAGGGTGAATGATGCAAGCGTTGGTATTCACCACACTAACACTAAAATTTTACTACAGTGATACTTGAAGGTTCTTGGTACAATTATGGATCACTATTAGAGGGAATCTACATTTGATTTATATAATGAAATTATGGTATGATGTAAATTCTTTTTCAAACTCATCAATAAAGAAAAAAATTATCACAATATAATTCTTTAATTGATTAAATTAATTATAAATTTATTATTGGATGATTCTATGTTTTGGTTATAATGTTCTTATGTAAATTAATCTTTGATTCAAATTCATGGTTCATAGAGTTCTCATTGATGTAAATATCATATTAATCATCAATTGTGATAAAAATATGGGTTAGGCATGACCAATCGGCGCTTCTGGTGCACCTAAAACCTTTATTATCAATCACACAAGCTAAGTTTATCATAATTTGTGGAATTTGTTAGGATATCCCACAGATGAAAATAATTCCTTCAAAATTTCAGATAATTTCAATATAAATATATCTTATATTGTAACTCCATTAGAAGGATGGATCCATTTTCACCCATACTTATTCATTTTTTATCACCCACTCCCTCAAGGTGTCTATGTTTTCCCCTCCCTTCTCATCATTTGATGGTACCTATATGTATTTCATTGTGTTTCATTTTATTTTCTAGTTTCAAATATATCTTTTTTTCACTCCCCTAATTATTCATGGTGTTTTCAATGGAGTGATACCTACTTTAGTGTGGGTTTCACCCTCGCTTTTCCTTTAATCGTCGGCTCCATATATCCTTCAAAATATGAAATTGTTTTTATGTGGGGTTCTATTATAGTTTTTTTATCTTTCTCAAGGTGGTTTCTGATATTTTTTCCCTCCTAGTGGTTTTTTTTCATCTTTTCTAAATTTGGATTCTTCCTCCTCACACTAATATTTAGTTTATCATCACTCATGTGTATAATGTTTTCCATAGTGGTGTTTTCTTATTAGGGTTTTATTTTCTATATTAAAACTTTACAAGGTCTATAATGAACCAACCCATCAATCAATATGATATTCTATAATGCCCAAATCACATTCCCAATCACTATGGATTGGTGACAAGCACGAGGAACATCAAAACATATCTTTGGTACAGTTTTTCCCATGGTAAACTAGCATGACCCATCCATGGTAGGGGATAACCACACCAATGTCATCGAAGCCAAAAGAAAATAAGCATACATACAAATTAATGTAGGAATGACCAAGGAAGATACCATAAATAACATCATAACCTAAAATATAAAATAGATCATAACAATACATAACATGGTATCTCAAGTAAAAACTCAAAATCCAAAAATGGGATAAGTCCTAGCAAGTAAAAATTAATAACATCCCAAAGGTACCAAAAAATATAAAATGAATCCTCATGAGCTCACCATGTGATACCACATCTCCACCACCAAAATGAAAGATGACAATAGTCAAGAATATCCACCCAAATGCATGGTTCCCTTGCCTTTACCTATGTCCTGCAAAAACAATTCTATATATTCCAAAAGGCATATTAAGGGTGTGAGCCAAAAGTCCCAGTAAGATACTACCATGAATCTATTTAAGGATTTTACACCATGAAAACTAATAAAATAGTTTGAAAAAATCATTTTTAAAACTATTTCACTTTGAACCAGTTTACATTAAACCATTCCTTTGAAATCCATTTGGTTTTCCTTTAATTAAAACAACTTTTATAAAATAATTATCAACACATATAAAGTAATGAAATAAGTCCATACAGATCATCATGCTCAATATACCCAAACAAGGTATAAAAAGTGTAACTAAAAAAATCATATTTATATAATAAAATGAAAGGAAATGGGCATAACACATGATATCACATCAAATAAGGCACCAAAATAATGCATAAAATCCTAAAGATCAACCTAGAATGAGTAATGTAAACTAAGGGATCTAACCATAATGGTCTAAAACCTAGTTTTCTACCCATATAAACAAATTTTATGCTCTCACAGTCTTCCTTGGGCCTAAATCCCAATAGTTCACTCGGTCCCTTGGCCAAAAAGTGGAATCTCTATCAGTATTCCTTCCAAAGGCTCTCACAATCCCCTAGTAAAAAATATAAGTTCTATCAATCTTGCCTCAAAATTATCTCATGGTCCCTTGTGCAACACATGCTCACAACCTGGTTATCTCATGTGTTACTCAATTACAAACATATAAACATCACAAGTGCCACACCTCGAAAGATATTCCACAATCCATTTTAATAGAAAAACATTTCCATTTTGGTAAAAACATATTTCTCAAGCTAAAAACATTTCTAAAACATCTTTATAAATACACTTAATACCATTTTAATCCATTTCATCATACACTTGGAGTAAACTTAAGCCAACCCCATTTAGAATAACCACATTAAGTGTGACATCGCGACCTGGATACCACTAAACTGGTGCCCGGACCCAGTTCTCCATAAGACAACAAGCGCGCCTCCTAGTAATCTAGAGGATACCAACTAGAAATGAGGGTCTAAAGTGAAATTGTGAGGAGACTATACCCCCATATCAGATTGTAAAACTAGGAGTAAATAACTAAAAAAAATATACATCAGATAATGTAGAATAATAAATAAAATAAAACTGAAACATGTTGTAATGAAATGAAATAAAGAAAAGGCCTGAACATCCATGTCATACATATAACAATGATCACCCATTGGGCCGATAATATATACAAAATAAATAACTTAAAAATAAATTAAAAATTCCCTATATCCAAATCTATGTCATTCCACATACCCAGTCTCCAGAACCCTTTTAAGCTTTTCCAGCCTAACCAATTGACTTCGCATGAGAATCCCACTGAACCATGAAATCTTGGGCCCTTTCCTAATTCATTGTGCATCTATGATCAACTTGAAAATAGACAGAAGGCATGTAGGCACACCGAGGTACACATATAGTGGGGAGAAAATAAATCTCAGCAGGACTCCCCCAATAGTGAACCTATAATCTACTTCCATAAGTGCATGCTTGTGCAATATTCTTATCCTAATCGAAAAATAACAATAAATAAATAAAAAAAACTATCAATCCATAGTTCTGATACCTCAATTGACCATACCTTCTTCAACCAATGTTTAAGTGTCTCTAAGCACATATCAATGATCTTGCATCCCAAAAAATCTGTGGGCTCCTTATCCATGGTAGCTAGACCCAAACCTAACCTTTTTTTGGACCCATATTGCAATAGTCCAAAAATCTGGGATACTAATCTCAATCATCCCATACCATGTCTTTATGAAACAAACATTATCTCATACTTGGAACCTCTCCACCATTGTCCCATTTACCACACAAAAGTACCATAAAGTCTAGACCATTGGTCTGACTTCTATCTCATGGATCATAAACAATAGTGCTTGGAACATTCATCTAATTCCTAGACCTCATATCAATCCAAACATTAATGGAGCATCATTTCAGAATCTAACCATATATTAAATAAAACATGACTATAGAATCAATATATGTATCCAACTAAGGTTCAAAATTATATGTATGACCATACCAAAAATAATTCACAAGGTCACTGGTCGACACACAAGGAGCATCAGTCCAAGTATCCAACTAGGATCTGGTACGCCATGTTTAGACCTCCCACCCACTAGGTCACAAGTTGGAAAACACAGTGCATCAGTCCATGTATCCAACCATGAATCGTAATGACATGTTCAACCATCCCAACCTTGATATGGAACGCCATGTCCATACCCTTGGGTTCTGAAGTATTAGTCCTTCCCCTCAAAAACTACGGTGCACCAAGGAGTGGAGCATCAATCCAACCTCCTAAAACCATTAATCATAGGTCATAAAACATGGAACATAAGTCCATGAATCCAAAAAAGAGTCATAACATCATGTTCGAGAATCCCCAACCAAACATACATAAAATCATTGGTTCTTAGAGCATCAGTCAAACATCTAAACCATGCAGTGACTACACATGCCTGAAGCCTCGGTCCAGCATCTCAAACAAGTATATGGAACATGAATTCCATAATACTCAACAAAATAAACAATGTGTCCACAACCTCAGTCCATCACTCAAACCATAACCAACTATCAGCGCTAATATGGACCCTCAGTCCAACAATCTCAATCAAGGATATTCAGAAACATACATGTGGATAGTTTTTTCAACTCTCTTAGCCATTGCTACCCTTACTAATAAAATGGGTTCCAAAATGTGGTAACCCAACCATATCACAACCTCCCTATGGGTGTAAACAAGTATTATCCTATGTGAACTAAAACATAAGAAGTGATGGTTATATGTCAATCTAGTCCAGCAACATCTCATCCCCATTGGCTCATACATCACCTCAGATCCAAGGGAACCTCCATAACCAAACTATTAAAGCACAAAAAACCTGTCAGGGTCGTCCTATCAATCCATACTATAAGGCCCCAGCCTTAAACCTTACTTAAACTTTAGTTATTACAAGATTACACATTGAGGATCTTTTCGGATTTAGAGTTTTAGAGAATTAGATCATAAAACTTGCATTACATTCCACATATAAACAAAGTGGTTACATAAAGATAGTATTCTTCATTCCCATCAATGGAAACACATTTAAAATAAAACATGGATTATTTCTTGACACATCCTTGACTCTATCATCTTATCATGTACCTTTCCCTTGACCTGTGAAAAACATTTCAAAAACTTGGGATGAGCATAAAAACTCAGTATGGGTTATAAAAAAAACATGGAAAGGAAACATGAGTTCATATATACATAAGAATGAAATCATACTTTACCCATAAAACATAGGCACTTTAACATACCTCATAAAATCATGAATAAATCATAGAAATCATAAGACATAAAGGTAACTTGAGGCATTCATAACATTCTTACGTAGGGAGTAACCCTCTTGGTTACGTTTGGAATACCCATCACAGTATATTCCCTAAAAATCTCTTCGGAGAAACCTTAACGTTTCACTCCTTCGCGTTACCCAATGCATTGGAGAGCTATAACGGGCTCACCCGCCCTTAGTTTATCACGGAACCACCCGTCTTCATAATAATGCCCAAGAACCATAACATAATCATATCACATAAAACATGCATAAAGGAAACATAAAATTTCCACATTTCAATCACGAGATATCAATACAACACATTGATATAATAAAAACATTATGAAAACCATTTTCAATACCAAAGCAAAAGAAAAGTAAAACATGGTATTTATTTTTCTTTTAAAAAGAAGGTATGGCTTGTAGAGGAAGCCGAAACTCAAATAACGGTCACGACGGCGGAGAAGTCGTTGTCGCCGCATACGTACGACAAAAACATTCCCTTTTGTCGTTTAGTAAACGCTTCGTATAAAAAAGATTCGTTTTGAATAAACGTAAAAGTCAAAGGGTTTCATACACCGTATAAAAGAAAGTTGTGTATAAAATAAAATATGCCTCAACGAAAGGAGATTGAGACGAAGTCCCATACCTCGTATCCGACTTGACCCGACCGTTCTTTAATCTCCTGAATAATAAACTTAAGTTAATATCTACTTTATTATGAATCTTTTTCAAGTTCATTATTCCTTTTATACCATGTTATGAACATCATGTAATCAGTTAAGTTAATAATGTTCATTTTGTCGGTATTTGGTTCTTAAGTCAAAAATAAACTTCTTACACTTACATGTTGTTAATTTGGTCAAAGGTTCACTATATCCAGAATGGTATTCATGATGTAGATATCATATATGTCATATATATCCAGTACATACATGCATTTATAATATTACATCACATTTAGAGGTAAGAAATGAAATGCACCGTTCATGGAGACGGTAAGCCGTACGTACGCATGAACGCTACTTCCATTTCTATTTCATATTTTCTGGAATGGAATCATAATTATATAAGAGTATATTATAATTCCAGTATAATAACATATATAATATCATTAACTTTATCCTTTACACATCCCACATATGGTATTAATGAATCAAATCACTTTTAGGGGGCGGTAGTCCGCACTTCCTAAAATGAAGATATCGTGTTTTACCCATAATGGAAACCATAAAGGTATGCCCAAAATAAAAAAAAACAGAAGCTTAAGGAAAACATAAACATATTATATATCATATATAAAAATAGTGACATCATAATGGCCACCTTTGAAGGTGTTAAATGAGTATTGAACAATCATCGTTTCGGGAGGCAGAATTTCGCCATCCACAGAAACCGTATGTTCTTTAACCATTTGATGTAGTTGTGTGAGAGTGTAGCTCAAATAAATCTTATAACAACATCCTAGTATATTGAAGATACTGGTGTTGTTACAAAGGAAGTAAATAAAAAGAGTTTAGGGGGTTGGAGAAGCAAAATAAAACAAATGAACATGAGAGAATGAATTACCTTTAAAAGTGTATCTCCTTTTGATTTGAGCCTAAAGGCTTCCTTTGAAAGGATTCTGCCCAAAGGTAATCCTCTAGGATGAGGAGAGGGATGTGGAGAGAGCAAATGGGCAGGGGTTGGCCGAGCCAAAGGCTTGAAGAGTGTGTGAAATGAGGTAGATGTGGGGGCCTTTTATAAGAGGAGAGGAGGGGCACTTTTGGAAAGTAAAGAAACATTACTTTATTTGAAAATGTGTTTCGGTTTTAAAAGGTCCCAAATTAATATAATTCGTGGATAAGGTGATAAGGGTTCGAAATCCACTCATCCAATTGGTTTTGGACATGTGTAGTTCATATATTTTATATTATCTTTCCATTTTATTTAAATCGTCAAATAATGATGTCATCGCTGCATCATTATTATGTCATAAATAATTTAATTTATTTAATGTCTAAAAATCATAAAAAAATACTATGATGTAGGAAATCTTTTTATCTTTCCAATGACTATTTATAATCAAAATTTGGACTTGTATAACCCCACTTAAAAATTGTTTTCGTAAAACATATTATGTTTGTGTCATTTTTACTTTAACATTAAATAAAAAGTAATTTATGTCATTTCCCAACAAAAGTGGATCCATGGGGTCCCCAAGTTGACCCATGGAATTTCATGGTCGGCCATGACACAACCAATGAGGTTGGGACATGTTTCTAGGTCATTTCATTTTATTAAAGTATTATTTATACCTTAAACTACCCTAATTACCGCTAATCGTGATTAAGAACTTAATAAGTTACTATTCACCAAAAAATTATTTTAATCTCATTGAACCACATTTTACTTCTTAATGACAACCATGTATGTCGGATTTTCAAAATTTAATACACATTAGTGGTAAACTTTCATTTAACTGAAAAATCAGTTTGCTTGATTACCACTTAGTGGTTTCACTATTCATCAAAAATTGAAGTTTTTCAGAAAATTACCAAAAATTCACCCTAAGCTATATTTGATATTCCTAATTCAAAAATGAAGTATATTTTACAAAATTCAAAACATATAGGTCACATTAATTAATTTAATAATTAATTCCCGCTGCCAGAGCAAATAGCGTGTTTTTACAAAACAATAAGTATCAAAAGATTGACACCAGTTTAAGTCTAATTTCAAAGTGAAATTGATTCCAATGACCACCATTGGATAAAATGGTAAAAATATATTCTAATTTCACTTCAAAACCAATTCAAAACATAATCTAATCATATAAATAAATTAGATTAAAAAGCAGTTTTGATGTAAAATGCAGTATTTTTCACTATTCATTAGAAAATGAACATTGTCAGAAAAATACCAAAAATTCACACAAGGTAAATTTTGATGTCCCAATCATAAAGAATAAGTTTATTTTGACAAACATAGTTTATAAAATTGTCAAAATATAGATTCAAAAATGGTTTTCCATCAAAAGGCAGTAAAATAATTTTTTAAGAATATTAGTGTATTCCATGCATAAGATTGTATTTATTTTCATTTTAAGCCTCTATAACACTATCTTAATCATTAATAGACATAGATATAAATATCTATTATTCATTACTTACTTGGGATGTTACATCCTTCCCCCCTTTAGAAAATTGCGTCCCCGCAATTTATTTACTTATCGAATAAATGGGGGTACTTATCCCTCATTGCATTTTCAGATTCCCATGTTGCCTCTTCAATCATGTGGTTTTTCCACAAAACCTTTACCTGCTTAATCACCTTATTCCGTAACACTTGCTCCCTGTGGTCAAGAATCTGGACCGGTTGTTCCTCATAATATAGGTTCTCTTCCAGCTGAACTACCTCTGGACTCAAAACATGAGATGGATCTGGCATATACTTTCTTAACATCGAAACGTGAAAAACATTGTGTACCTGAGATAAACTCGGAGGTAAAGCCACTCGGTATGCAACTGATCCAACTCTTTCTAGAATTTCGTATGGTCCAATGAACCTTGGACTCAACTTTCCTTTCTTACCAAATCTCATCACACTTTTCCAAGGAGAAACCTTGAGAAAAACATGATCACCTACCTCGAAAGATAGATCCTTCCTCCGGTTATCTGCATAACTCTTCTGCCTGCTCTGAGCTGTTCTCATGTGTTTCTGAATCAGCTGAACTTTTTCTGTCATCTCTTCTACCAACTCTGGTCCCATCAACTTCCTTTCACCCACTTCATCCCAGAAAGCTGGAGTTCGACACCGCTTCCCATATAATGCCTGAAATGGTGCCATCTGTATACTAGAATGAAAACTGTTATTATATGAAAACTCAACCAAAGAAAGATGTTGGTCCCAACTTCCCTGATAATCCATAGAACAAGCTCGTAGCATATCCTCCAATGTCTGAATTGTTCATTCTGACTGCCCATCTGATTGAGGATGAAAAGCTGTACTAAAATTTAATTCAGTACCCAACGACTTTTGAAGGCCTTTCCAAAAGTTAGAAGTAAACCTGGGATCACGATCCGATACAATGGAGAGAGGAACTCCATGTAACCTGACTATCTCTTTAAGATACAAACGGGAAAGTTGATCAAGAGATAAAGTATCTCGTATAGCAAGGAAATGAGCAGATTTGGTCAAGCGATCAACAATAACCCAGATTGCATTATTACCTCGAGATGTCTTCGGTAATCCAACAACAAAGTCCATGGATATATTCTCCCATTTCCACTCTGGCACTGGTAAAGGCTGAAGCATCCCTTTCGGTAACTGCCGCTCTGCTTTAACCTGCTGAAAAGTCAAACACTTCACAGTAAAATCAACTATATCTCTTTTCATTCCATCCCACCAGTAATACTCCCGCAGATCTCTATACATCTTAGTACTGCCCGGATGAACTGAAAACGGAGAACTATGAGCTTCACATAACAACTCTCTCTTCAACTGTGAATCACAAGGCACACACAATCTCTTCCCAAATCTCAAAACACAATCACTATCAATGTTGAATTCAGGCAACTTACCTTTCTGAACCAGCTCTACCTTTTTCTGCAACTCACTGTCTTGCTTCTGTGCTTGCTTGATTCTATCTGATAGAGAAGATCTCACTGATACCTGAAACAAAACATAAGGACTTCCTGCACCAACAACTTCTATGCCAAAGTTCATCAAATCTTTAACCAAAGGATCACGTTCCAAACGCAACATTGTTAATGAAGCATTACTTTTTCGACTCAAAGCATCAACCACTTTATTTTCTTTTCCCGGATGGTAATGAATTGTACAATCATAATCTTTGATTAATTCCAGCCATCTCCTCTGTCTCATGTTTAACTCTTTTTGAGTGAATATATACTTTAAACTTTTGTGATCAGTATATATTTCACAATTTACTCCATACAAATGATGCCTCCAAATTTTTAAAGCAAAAACAACAGCAGCTAATTCCAAATCATGTGTAGGGTAATTTACCTCATGAGTTTTCAACTGTCGTGAAGCATAAGCAATTACCTGATCATTTGGCATTAGGACGCAACCAAGTCCTTTCAATGAAGCATCACTGTATATAACAAACTCACCATTCCTGGAAGGTAGTGCCAAAACTGGAGCATTCACCAATCTTCTTTTCAATTCCTGAAAACAATCATCACATTCTTTTGTCCAGATAAACTTAACACCCTTCCGAGTTAGCTTAGTCATTGGACTAGATAACCGTGAAAAATTTCTAACAAACCTTTGGTAATAGCCCGCCAAACCAAGGAAGCTACGAATCTCGGTTACATTTGTGGGTCTTGGCCATTCTTCCACAACTTTTGTTTTTGCAGGGTCAACAGTTATTCTATCTTTAGAAACAATGTGACCAAGGAAAGAAATTTGTTGCAACCAAAACTCACACTTGCTGAATTTCCCATACAGTTTCTTTTCTTTTAAGGTTTGCAAGATAACCCTTAAATGTTTTTCATGCTCCTCTTTACTTTTAGAAAACACCAAAATATCATCAATGAAAACCACCACAAACTTATCCAAGAACTCATGGAAAATTCTATTCATTAAGTCCATGAATACAGCAGGTGCATTGGTTAGCCCAAAAGGCATTACTACAAATTCATAATGGCCATATCTCGTACGGAACGCGGTCTTTGGAATATCTGCCTCCTTGACCTTCAGCTGATGGTACCCCGATCTCAAGTCAATCTTTGAAAAAAACTGAGCTCCCTGGAGCTGATCAAACAAATCATCGATATGAGGCAAAGGATATTTGTTCTTAACAGTGATGTTATGCAAGGCTCTATAATCAATGCAAAGTCTCATAGAACCATCTTTCTTTTTAACAAATAAAACAGGAGCACCCCATGGTGATGTGCTAGGTCTAATGAAACCTTTCTCTAATAAATATTGCAATTGCTCCTTCAACTCTAAAAGTTAAATTTGTGCCATTCGATAAGGGGGTTTTGAAATTGGCTTAGCATCAGGAACTAAGTCAACAGTAAACTCAACTTCCCGATCTGGTATTATTCCAGGCAACTCATCAGGAAAAACATCAGGATACTCATTTTCCACTGGCACATCATTAATCTGAACAGTTCCTTTATTTTCAACGACGTGTGCAAGGTAACATTCATTTCCATCTTTTACAAGTTTCTCGGCCTCTTGATATGTTATCAAAAGTAAGGGTTCATTCTTGTAAACAAACTGAAAGTCTTTCTGAAAAGAAACTTCTTTAGCTCTACAGTCAATCTTATCATGGTAAATAGAGATCCAATCCATACCCAGGATAACATCAAACTCTACTAGAGGTAGAACAATAAGGTTTGCAAGTAGGTTCTTTCCACAGATAAGGATAGGAAGATTCTTATAAATTCTTTTTTCCTCGACACTTCCCCCAGATGTTTTTACCAAAAGTTCAGGAGTCATTTCTTGAGATGGTATTCCCATTTTACTAGAAAAGGTTTCAGAGATGAAAGAATGTGTAGACCCCGAATCAAACAACACACTGGCATAATCTGAAAAAACAAACAAAGTACCTGATACAACTTCATTTGATGGCCCGACATCTGCTGAAGTAGTTGCAAAGGATTTCACCACCCCTTTCTGCTTGTAGTCTAGCTGCTTCCCATCACTCAAGCTCCTTGTCGGACACTCGTTTGCATAGTGACCCATCTCATTGCACTTATAACATTTTACTAACTGTAAATCAAATTTGTTCTTACCTTCACCTTGATCCTTTTCAGTGCAATCACGAGCCTTATGTCCCATCTTACCACATCGGTAGCACTTCCCAGAATTCAGAAGACATTCCCCAGCATGCCTTTTGCCACATTTATCACAAACTGGAAACTTAGTTCTCTTACCATCAGACTTTTTTGAAGAATTCTTACCTTTCTCCTGCCACCTCGGTCTCTTCTTCTGCTGGTTGTTATAGAAAACTTGGTCATCGGAAAACTCTATTTCCACCTTCTCAGCACATCGAACAAGCTTTTCATAACTTTTAAACTCACGAGAAGCTAATGCCCTTCGATATTTTGGCTTTAATCCTGAGTAAAAACGATTGATTTTACTATCAAGGTCCCGGATAAAATTTGGAGCATACCTTGCCAATCGAGTGAACCTTTCTTCATAGGCAGCCACTGAGTCTTCCTCTTGCCTCAATTCCAAGAATTTCTTTTCCATCCTAAGTCGAACAGCCTTAGGAAAATACTTCTCAAGAAACATACCTTTGAATTCATCCCAGTCAAGAGCATCAATCTCATCGGCGTCCCTGATATTTTTAACCATAGACCACCACTGATCTGCTTCACCCTCCAAACGGTAAATAGCAAGACTAACCTTTTGATTGTCTGAACACCCCATGACATCAAAAATCTTCTCCAGTGCTTTAATCCACCCTTCAGCTAGCACAGGGTCAGATGATCCTCTGAATGATGGTGGATGTTGCCTCATGAAATGTTCCACCACTGACATGTTCCTCTGCGGTTGATCTGGCTGATCTCGTGCATGGATACCACCGCCATTTATCGCTTGAGTCAACTGCGCCATTACTGCAACAAACTGTTCAGTTCCAATTCCGACCATCTCAGGATGCTGATTCGGAAGGTTATTTCCTTCTTGTATGCCTTCCTAGCACTGCTTCCCTATTTCCTCTGCGGAAAACCATTCTGAACAAACATGTCTTAGATGAAGCAACATGGTAATCTTTAAATTCTATATCATTTCGAAAAAATATTTTTGGATAATCATTTAATATAATTCTAACTCCTAAAGTTATCTAAACGGACCTTTGATACCAACTATAAGGCCCCAGCCTTAAACCTTACTTAATCTTGAGTTATTACAAGATTACACATTGAGGATCTTTTCGGGTTTAGAGTTTTAGAGAATTATATCATAAAACTTGCATTACATTCCACATATAAACAAAGTGGTTAAATAAAGATAGTATTCTTCATTCCCATCAATGGAAACACATTTAAAATAAAACATGGATTATTTCTTGACACATCCTTGACTCTATCATCTTATCATGTACCTTTCCCTTGACCTGTGAAAAACATTTCAAAAACTTGGGATGAGCATAAAAACTCAGTATGGGTTATAAAAAAACATGGAAAGGAAACATGAGTTCATATATACATAAGAATGAAATCATACTTTACCCATAAAACATAGGCACTTTAACATACCTCATAAAATCATGAATAAATCATAGAAATCATAAGACATAAAGGTAACTTGAGGCATTCATAACATTCTTACGTAGGGAGTAACCCTCTTGGTTACGTTTGGAATACCCATCACAGTATATTCCCTAAAAATCTCTTCGGAGAAACCTTAACGTTTCACTCCTTCGCGTTACCCAATGCATTGGAGAGCTATAACGGGCTCACCCGCCCTTAGTTTATCACAGAACCACCCGTCTTCATAATAATGCCCATGAACCATAACATAATCATATCACATAAAACATGCATAAAGGAAACATAACATTTCCACATTTCAATCACGAGATATCAATACAACACATTGATATAATAAAAACATTATGAAAACCATTTTCAATACCAAAGTAAAAGAAAAGTAAAACATGGTATTTATTTTTCTTTTAAAAAGAAGGTATGGCTTGTAGAGGAAGCCGAAACTCAAATAACGGTCACGACGGCGGAGAAGTCGTTGTCGCCGCATACGTACGAAAAAAACATTCCCTTTTGTAGTTTAGTAAACGCTTCGTATAAAAAAGATTCCTTTTGAATAAATGTAAAAGTCAAAGGGTTTTATACACCGTATAAAATAAAGTTGTGTATAAAATAAAATATGCCTCAATGAAAGGAGATTGAGACGAAGTCCCATACCTCGTATCCGACTTGACCCGACCGTTCTTTAATCTCTTGAATAATAAACTTAAGTTAATATCTACTTTATTATGAATCTTTTTCAAGTTCATTATTCCTTTTATACCATGTTATGAACATCATGTAATCAGTTAAGTTAATAATGTTCATTTTGTCGGTATTTGGTTCTTAAGTCAAAAATAGACTTCTTACACTTACATGTTGTTAATTTGGTCAAAGGTTCACTATATCCAGAATGGTATTCATGATGTAGATATCATATATGTCATATATATCCAGTACATACATGAATTTATAATATTACATCACATTTAGAGGTAAGAAATGAAATGCACCGTTCATGGAGACGGTAAGCCGTACGTACGCATGAACGCTACTTCCATTTCTATTTCATATTTTCTGGAATGGAATCATAATTATATAAGAGTATATTATAATTCCAGTATAATAACATATATAATATCATTAACTTTATCCTTTACACATCCCACATATGGTATTAACGAATCAAATCACTTTTAGGGGGCGGTAGTCCGCACTTCCTAAAATGAAGATATCGTGTTTTACCCATAATGGAAACCATAAAGGTATGCCCAAAATGAAAAAAAACAGAAGCTTAAGGAAAACATAAACATATTATATATCATATATAAAAATAGTGACATCATAATGGCCACCTTTGAAGGTGTTAAATGAGTATTGAACAATCATCGTTTCGGGAGGCAGAATTTCGCCATCCACAGAAACCGTATGTTCTTTAACCATTTGATGTAGTTGTGTGAGAGTGTAGCTCAAATAAATCTTATAACAACATCCTAGTATATTGAAGATACTGGTGTTGTTACAAAAGAAGTAAATAAAAAGAGTTTAGGGGGTTGGAGAAGCAAAATAAAACAAATGAACATGAGAGAATGAATTACCTTTAAAAGTGTATCTCCTTTTGATTTGAGCCTAAAGGCTTCCTTTGAAAGGATTATGCCCAAAGAGAATCCTCTAGGATGAGGAGAGGGATGTGGAGAGATCAAATGGGCAGTGTTTGGCCGAGCCAAAGGCTTGAAGAGTGTGTTAAATGAGGTAGAGGTGGGGGCCTTTTATAAGAGGAGAGGAGGGGCACTTTTGGAAAGTAAAGAAACATTACTTTATTTGAAAATGTGTTTCGATTTTAAAAGGTCCCACATTGATATAATTCGTGGATAAGGTGATAAGGGTTCGAAATCCACTCATCCAATTGGTTTTGGACATGTGTAGTTCATAGATTTTATATTATCTTTCCATTTTATTTAAATCGTCAAATAATGATGTCATCGCTGCATCATTATTATGTCATAAATAATTTAATTTATTTAATGTCTAAAAATCATAAAAAAATACTATGATGTAGGAAATCTTTTTATCATTCCAATGACTATTTATAATCAAAATTTGGACTTGTATAACCCCACTTAAAAATTGTTTTCGTAAAACATATTATGTTTGTGTCATTTTTACTTTAACATTAAATAAAAAGTAATTTATGTCATTTCCCAACAAAAGTGGATCCATGGGGTCCCCAAGTTGACCCATGGCATTTCATGGTCGGCCATGACACAACCAATGAGGTTGGGACATGTTTCTAGGTCATTTCATTTTATTAAAGTATTATTTATACCTTAAACTACCCTAATTACCGCTAATCGTGATTAAGAACTTAATAAGTTACTATTCACCAAAAAATTATTTTAATCCCATTGAACCACATTTTACTTCTTAATGACAACCATGTATGTCGGATTTTCAAAATTCAATACACATTAGTGGTAAACTTTCATTTAACTGAAAAATCAGTTTGCTTGATTACCACTTAGTGGTTTCACTATTCATCAAAAATTGAAGTTTTTCAGAAAATTACCAAAAATTAACCCTAAGCTATATTTGATATTCCGAATTCAAAAATTAAGTCTATTTTACAAAATTCAAAACATATAGGTCACATTAATTAATTTAATAATTAATTCCCGCTGCCAGAGCAAATAGCGTGTTTTTACAAAACAATAAGTATCAAAAGATTGACACCAGTTTAAGTCTAATTTCAAAGTGAAATTGATTCCAATGACCACCATTGGATAAAATGGTAAAAATATATTCTAATTTCACTTAAAAACCAATTCAAAACATAATCTAATCATATAAATAAATTAGATTAAAAAGCAGTTTTGATGTAAAATGCAGTATTTTTTCACTATTCATTAGAAAATGAACATTGTCAGAAAAATACCAAAAATTCACACAAGGTAAATTTTGATGTCCCAATCATAAAGAATAAGTTTATTTTGACAAACATAGTTTATAAAATTGTCAAAATATAGATTCAAAAATGGTTTGCCATCAAAAGGCAGTAAAATAATCTTTTAAGAATATTAGTGTATTCCATGCATAAGATTGTATTTATTTGCATTTTAAGCCTCTATAACACTATCTTAATCATTAATAGACATAGATAAAAATATCTATTATTCATTACTTACTTGGGATGTTACACATACCATATTTAGTCCTCTAGTACCACACATAAACAGAGGTATCCCTACTTGGATCCTCATAACTAACACTAGAGAAAACTAATTCTCTTTTACACCTCAGTAACCACCAAACTCTTGATCCAAGTCTTGTCATAAAAAACATCCTCAAGCAGCCCTCAGTGGACTCCAACCAATCCTCAATCAATATAATTCCAACAAAACTAGAAGGATCCAACCACATTAACCCTCCAATATAGGATAAAAACCTCAAATTCTCTAACCTTAGGAAACTAGTCTTGATACACAAGGGAAAACCAAGATCTTCCTAAAGATACTACTCAATCCCACCTTCCTTGATCTGTCCAAGGAACTTCAAGCAGAATTCCATGGCACACTCAGGCCAAGCCAAATACCAAGACCACATCCCTCACTTGGTCCTTATAGCTCACAACCCAACCCATTCAAGGATTCTAAATCCAAACCTAAAGGAAATCCTCTCACAAAACCACCATGGTCCAAAACACCATTCAGATGACCATTATATATTGAATGGATCCCTCCATCGTGATCTACATGTAAAAATGATCAGAATGGACCACTCACAAGTCCAATTCTATTTCTGAGGCACCAAACACCCATAACCCCTTAAACGGTAACCAAGGAGAATCACACGATATGTATACCCAAGTACACAACAAGTTCCCCCACATCCCCACATGGGATTATACTTTGGCCAAACTTGGTGTATAAAACCCAAGTACACGATGTGTAAGTCAGGTACATGATGTCTAACCTACATGGGGTAATTACCCATATACCTCACATGGCATGGACATGTGTCCCTACCTGGTAGTGTACTCACACATGGAGTGTCACCCACACAAGGTCTAGTTGTGTACCCTACATGGCCATGTCCCCCTCACACAGGCCACCTGATCATGTTCTCAGCCACACACCGAGTGGAAATACATGAAATTTCCTCTATACTATATGTCATGAGGTCATATTCTTCTCTTATTCCCCATATAGAAATAACACACAACATGTTTTCTTCAAACTACATTCTTTTTAGTCTAGGTTTTTGAATTAGAAACCACTACGAACCTCTGAAATCCCCTGTTTTTTCCAAATAAGCATAGATCGACCCCCATGGAGTCCTTAGAAGACATAATAAGGCCTTAAAACATTAAAATAAATAATCTATGAGTATTGAGGCATAAGAATAAATTTTTTCCTACCCTATGGTGTAAACATCAAAGTTTTAGGTCCAAAACATCTTCTAAAAGTTGTTGCACCTCGATTCGGTCCTGATATATGCCAAGGACGAAGTCCAGCAGCATCTCCCTCTTCTCCCCTCTTAGTCCAGCAACCCCGCATGTAATGGAAATAAAATACCCCTCTCTTAAAGCATAGAAAACCCCAAAATGATGGGGGATAGATTTTTAATAATTTTAATTAATTAATTAATTACCCATTTAAAAGTTGTCCTGAGTCCCAGAACCCGATGCAAGTTTATACCTCACCTAGGACCCCCCCCCCCCCCATTGAGAGCTCAAAAATTGAGTCAGAATCACAATTTGAAGATATTTTCAAGATATATCACCACCCGAACCTACGTGAATAATTTAATATTTAATTAATTAAATATTAAATATTCCTCCAAAACATCAACTGCTCTGAATTCCACCAAACTCTTGTCCTAGGGTAAACTTCTTGTTATGATACCAATGGATTGGTTATAAAAATTATTTGAGATAATTTTAAGGGGTAAAATGACCATTTTTTCCCTCATGGGAACCTTAAAACAAAAAAACTACTCAAATTTCAAAATCCATAAAACTCGGGTCTCTAAATCCTCCCCACCATAAACCTTATTGTACTCAAGAATCCTTGATGGTCTTACAACCACACATCCCAACCCTCCTTGGTTGTCAACTCAAGCTTAAATCATTGCATTCTACCCAAAGACGCTAATGGGGTTTCTCCACATGACTCTAAATAGAGGATGTACAGCCCATCCAAAGGCCAATCCACCAATTGCCACCACCAAAAAACCACTAGGATAGTGCCTAGCCACACTTGTTCATCCCGATACATCACATCATCATTTAAAACTCATCATCAAAATCATGGTTCTCCCCACCAAAGGATTATCTTTACTATTGCCTCACAAATAAACATATTCCCCATAACCCATGCCCCAACCATAACCAAATCATGGAACTAGACTTGTTCATCTCACTCCCTCTAGAACAACAAAATGAAACATCTAATATCACATGTTCTCATTATCCAAGAATGAAAACCATGGTATTTATCAATATATGATCTACCATAGGTGCCTTAACCACATAAATTTGATGGTTCACTCCCCACCATACAGCTTTAAAAACACTGATCCATGAGTGAAACCTCCCAGCAGGCCCTTTATCAGCCTAAGGAAACATCTCTATATCATGATGTAAATCTGACGCTCTCTTAGAATACTCAATATGATATCAAGGTATTGAGAATGGTCATCTCTAAACTTTAATTATTTTAAGATATCATTGATGAATACCACAACAACCCATATATTCTAGAAAATCACAGTTCTATCTCGAGGGCCACGGGTCATCATGCTCGTGAAACTCTCATCACACCCATAGAAATTTCTTGGCCCACTTACAAATTCCTTCCCAACTCAATCACCTCATACGTACACTCCCATAATTTCCAATACAAAAACCAAATGACACAGTGTATCACCAGCATACGTATCCCTAAGATTCTTTAATCACAACCCATTACATGCCCTTGTGTAACCCAACTACAAAACCTGCTCTAACTCCAATGAGTCACCTCTCATAAAACTCATCTCACAAGCCATAAATACAAAACATGATCACACCATGTGCTCCCAAACCAACTCAAAGCAACCAGGCTCAACTTTCCTGCATAACCATTTCTTAGGCTAGGAACCTAAATGAGCCTTCCCTCCTTGAAACCAACTACAAGGAAAAAACACTAGCACACAAGTTCACCTTAAAATGAAAGGCATCCAACAAGCCTAACACTGCTAAAAAATGGTCTTTAATAGCACTAAAAATGGCCTTTATCATCACTAGAGAAGTGCTAACTACTGGAGCGAGATTAAATCTCTAGTCTTTTATCAGCACTAAAAAAGAACTGATAAAGGGATCATTTATCAGCACTTTTAGAAGCATTGATAAATGAAACCTTTATCGGTGATTTTTTAAGTTCTAATAAAGGACCATTTTATCAATACTTCTATAAGTGCTAATAAAGGTCTATACTACAGTGTGATGTAACAGTACACTGTAGCACCAGTGCAGTGTCCTGTAACAGCACATTGTAACACCAAAACACCAAAAAATCAGCAAAATCAAGTACGAATACAGAATTTAAATGAAATAAAATTTACAAAATAAAATAAAATAAAATAAACTATATTATAGACATTTCAAACATTGGTTTATACAATTCCATAAGTAAAAATTGTTACATACATTCAAAAACAGAAGTCTTCCTTTTTCTTTTGATCCCAACCCCTACTCAAGAAAAAAAAAATAAACTGTATAAGAAAAAAATTCTTATGTTAGTAATAATATAAAGAAATAAATTAATATAAAGTGTTAATTTTGAACTAAACTTTGATTCAAACAAGGAACTATGTGTATCAAATTAATTTGATGTCGATTCATGCACATCACATCATTTCTTGTTTGTCTTCAACCATTATCTATATGAAAATTAACTAAATAAGTATAAGATAAAAATTATAAGGATATTAATTAATTAATATCATATAAAATGATGAGAAAAAAATCTAGGCTTGTTTTCTTGGTTTTGGGGATTGATGCACCTTTTAAACTAAAATGACGCATATATATTGAAAAGACACACTTGGAGTCATACCAGTCACACCGTATGTTATATTAAGGTGTGGCTGATTCTTTCATGTCTCAAATGACTTATAGATATTTTTTCTAAAGTATCAAAACAATTTTAAGGTGTTTTCTCAATTTTGAGTATGTCACTTGTCTTTTTCACTAAAATGACATTTTAAACTAGAAAACACACTTTGACTCATACCAGTCACATTGTGTATCAATTTGATGTGATACCAATTACTACATATCAAAAATGATTTATGAATACTTTTCATAAATTATAAAGACAATCTGAGTGATTTTTATCAGTTTTCGGTGAGTGATACTTCTTGACCTAAAATATCGATTTTAAACTGACAACGGACACATTGATTCATATTGGAAACATCGTGTATTGGATTGAGGTGAGGCTGATTCCTACACATAAAAAATCACTTATGGATTGTTTTCATAAAGTATTAAAATAATATGAATTCATCTTCTCAATTTTGAGTAGGTCAGTTTTCCTTTTTTCTAAAATTGATGTCAATTTTAAATAAAAAGATGCACTTTGAGTCATATAAGTCACACCATGAATAGGATTAATGTTCGGATAACTAATACACATTCCAAATTGTTTATGGGTAATTTTTATAAAGTATCAAAACAATCCAAATGTGTTTACTTGGTTTTGAGTACATCACTTGTCTTTTTTACTAAAATGTCTTTTTAAACTGGAAACACACACTTTGAATCATATCGATCACATCGTGTATCAGTTTGATGTGAGACTGATTCCTATACATAAAAAATGACTTATGAATAAATTTCCTAAATTATCAAGAAAATAAAAGAACATTTTCTCAGTTTTCAGTAAGTTACATTTTTTGAACTAAACTGTCAATTTTAAACTAATAACAAACACATTGATTCATACCGGGAATATCACATATCGGATTGAGGTGAATCTGATTCCTACACATAAAAAACAACTTATGTATAATTTTAATAAATTATAAAAACAATATAAATTTTTTTCTTGGTTTTTAGTAGTTTAGTTGTCCTTTTTACCAAAATTGATGCTGATTTTAAATAAAAAGATGCGCTTGGAGTCATACATGTCACACCGTGCATCAGATTGAGGTGCGACTAATTCCTACAAGTCAAAAATGACTTTTGAATCATTTTTATAATGTATTAAAACCCCAAATGAGTTTTCTTGGTTTTGAGTATGTCAATTTCACTTTTTACTAAAATTGATGTTAATTTTAAATAAAAAGACACACTTGGTGTCATACTGGTAACATCATGCGCCATATTGAGGTATAGATGATTCCTACACATCCAAAATGACTTATAGATCTTTTTAATAAAGTATCAAAACAATTTTAATGCATTTTCTTGGTTTTGAATACATCGCTTGTCCTTTTTACTAAAATTGATGTAAATTTTAAATAAAAAGACGCACTTGGAGTCATACCAGTCACACCGTTCTTTGTATTGAGATAGGGATAATTAATACAAATCAAAAATTACTTAGGGATAGTTGTAATAAAGTATCAAAACAATCAGAATGTGTTTTCTTGATTTTGAGTAGGTCAGTTTTCCTTTTTACTAAAATTGATGTCAATTTTAAATAAAAAGACACACTTGGAGTTATACCAGTCACACCGTGCATCAGATTTAGGTGATGATAATTCCTACATGTTCCAAATAGATTATGGATAATTTTAATAAAGTATAAAAATATTATTAATGTGTTTACTTGGTTTTGAGTATGCCACCTGTCTTTTTTACTAAAATGTCCTTTTAAATTGGAAATATGCACTTTGACTCATACTGATCACATTGTGTATCAGTTTGACATGATTCCAATTTCTACACATCAAAAATTACATATGAATCAATTTCATAAATTATCAATCAAATCAGAGCATGTTTTCTTGGTTTTCAGTGAGTGGCATTTTTTGAACTAAATTGTCAATTTTAAATGATAATGGACATAATGAGTCATATTGGGCACATAATGTATCGTATTGAGCCTCAAATGATTCCTACATGTCAAAAATGACTTATGTATTGTTTAAATAAAGTATAAAAACAATATGAATGAGTTTTATCACTTTTGATTAGGTTAGTTGTCCTTTTTACTAAAATTTATGTCAATTTTAAATTAAAAGACGCATTTGGATTCATACCAGTCACAACGTGCATCAGATTGAGGTGAGTCTAATTCCTACACATAAAAAATGACTTATGAATCATTTTAATAAAGTATAAAAACAATATAAATGAATTTTCTCATTTTTGGATACGTCACTTGATTTTTTTACTAAAATATCATTTTTAACTCGAAACATACACTTTAAACCATACTGATCAAATCATGTATCAGTTTTATGTGAGACTGATTCCTACATGTCAAATATGACTTATGAATTGAAATCCTAAATTATAAATAAAATATGATCATGTTTTCTTTGTTTTCAATGAGTGGCATTTTTTTAACTAAACTATCGGTTTTAAACTGATAACAAACACATTGAGTCATAGAGGTCACACCATGTGTCAAATTAAGGTTCGGCTGATTCCTACATGTCTCAAATGACTTATGGATGATTCCCATAAAGTATCAAAAATAATCAAAATATATTTTCTCCATTTTGAGTATGTTAGTTGTACTTTTTACTAAAATTAATTTCAATTTTAAATAAAAAGAATCACTTTGATTCATACCAGTCAAACTGTGTGTCGGATTGGGGTGTGGTTGATTCATACACATCCTAAAGTATCAAAAAAAACCCAACTTCCAATGTAACCACGTTTTCATTTTCTTTCTATGTCTAACTACCAACACTAAATATTGACTCCATGTTCTTAGCTGAAAAACCTTTCTCATTATTGAAAGTCATAATAGAAGATGAAGCACATGTTCCCATTATATCATGAGAAGTCAAAAAAATAGGCACATGAGATTACTCTACTCTTATGGATTTCAATAATGAGAAATTTTTCTCAGTTAAAAACGTCAAATAAGTATGTAGGGTTGGTAATTCAACAAATAGAGGCAATGAAAATGGAAAACATGGTTACATTGGCAGAAAGAATCATTTTGTCTCTTTTTCAGCTTGTTGTAGATAGTTGAAACCAAAATATGACTTCCTAAAATATCTGTGAAAAAATAAGTATTAGATAAAAATGATAAGAAAATTAACTTAAAAATATTAGATAAAACGATGACAATATTAATTAAATAATTAGTATTAATTCACCTTTTCTTGATGATTGTATGCATTATTAACACATTTCCTTGTTGTAATTATCTTAGTTGCAGGCTAGAAGTCTATTCTCTCATGAGCATGAGCATCTTAGAAAAAACCACACAAACTCAAACTAAAGAATACACTTGTGAAAGAAAAAAATTATTATATGATTAATACTAAAAATAAATAAATTAAAAATTAATATGAAAAAATACATTAATTCTATGGATAATGATTTTACTGTGAAAACATTGTTGACCACAGAGATATTTTGATGGTAAAGAAATAATGATGATAAAAAAACCAAAATATATTTCACCAAACAATCAATCAATGAGTGAGTATGATAAATAGAAAATAAGATACATTGGATTGATTCTTTGAATCATCTGAGAGAAAGTAAATATATAATATTGGGTTCATAAAATATTCATTTTGTACAATAAATAAATAAATACACATAAGATATTAATTATCAAAGTTAAAAGTTATATATAATTTGAATAAGGGAAACTATTATTTAAAATAATTTCATTATGATTTGAATAAAATGGGTAAATGAATTTAAGAAAATAATTACTCCATTATAGTAGTTTTTATCCTCTAAATTCATCCAAAAGTGAAAGTTATAGACAATTATCATCCTCATAGGCTCATCTTTTGAACAGTTATCATTGAATTTTGTTGTTTGTCACTCATCCTCTATATCTTGTAGACATGAACCTTTGTTTTTTGAAATACTCAAAGTAGTAGTCATCCATATGATGACTATTGCTCATAATAGTATAGGAAGAATAAAAGATATGGGGGATGATTCCCAAGCAACAAATTAGAATAATAAATGTTCAGGAGATGAAACTAATGAGGATGATAGTTTTACTCCATTATATTCTCTAAAAGGGGTAATGCCTCCCATTTGTGAGAAATACATGGATTGTAATCAGAGATTACTAAGGGTGGAACCAAAAGGAAATGTTAAAGAATGGAAAATTTTTAGATGGATTAAATTAAAATATACATAGTGTTTATTAGATGTGTGATGAAATAAATGAAGTGGTTTTTAAGAAGTATCAATGAGTGGGTTATCAATTAAAATATTAATATATTTTTATCAATTGTAATAAATACAAGCAAAGAAGAAATTAATGAATAAAATGTCAATGGTGATCAGAATGTTTTGGTGAAAACTTGAAGAAGTAATACTCTACAAAAACCTCATTTTTTCTAAGTAGAGACTACATCATTTGGAGAGGCTAACAAGGATTATAATTGGATAAAATATATGCATGAAGAGCTTGATCCAAATAAGAACAATGTTACATGGGAAATTGTTCTGAGGCTATAAGATAGAAATGTTATCATAACCAAGTGGGTGTTCAGTAATAAAATCATTAACTATGGAAAAGTAGCTCAAAATAAAGAATGGATAGTGTGTAAGGGGAACTCCTAGATAAAAGGAATTTATATTTATGATAAATTTACTCCCATAGCTTTATTGGAAAATATTATGATTTTTTTGGTTATTTCAGTGAAAATTTAGTTAAAAGTATACCAAATGAATATCAAATATATGTTCCTAATTGGAGTTCTTAAGGGGGGTATATATTGAGAAACTAGATGGGTTTATTATGGATGAAATGAGAGAAAGGTGTTCCAGTTAAATAATTATTTATATAAGATAAAGAAATCACTGAGGACCTAGTATTTAATGTTGGATCAATACCTAATAAAACTTGGTTTTTAATGAGGTAGAGTTTATCACACCCTCTACATCAAGAAGGATAATGATCAAAGGATGTTGGTACTCATATATGTCGAAGACATAATATTTGAGGATTGGAAAAAGCATAATGCAATTTTTTTGTGGATCATATGAGATATGATATTGATATGTCTATGATTGGTGAAACATTTTCCTTTTTTATAGGAAAATTAAGGAAATAATAGAACATTAATTTCTCAATCAAAATATGAAAAAGAGGTTCCCAAGTGTTTTATAATGGAATATTCCAAACCAATGACAACACCAACCGCTATATGGATGAATTTTTTAAAATTTGATGATTGTAAAGTGGTAGATATCGTGGAATATAGGTATTGGGAGCCTATTATACCTCAAAATAACATGACCTGACATTGGGTTTGATATATTTCAAGTCTTATAGTACCAATGTTGTCCCAAGGAGAGCCACTTGCTATAGGGGAAGTTGATACTTCATTAATATATCTAAAAACAATGAATTTTGGGTAGTTTTATTATAGGATAGTTCAACTAGACTTGTTGGGATACACAGATGTGAGATGATAAGGTCTTGGATAACTAAGAGAAATTAGATATATCGAAAAACATGGATTTCGTTTGATCCTTGGTTTCATTCCACCCTTGAATCACTGGATCCTTAGATTCAAGCCTTGGAAAAGGTGAATCCTTGATTCTAGCCTAGATTCAAGCTTGGATTTGACAATGAGGAGTGTTGGCTACATGTCGCTTCCTTAGAGAGCTTCATATATCATGAATTGGTTTGTGATGGTTAGGTTTCTTAAAATAGATCAGGACACTTTTTTCAACACTTCCAGAAAGCACTCATAAAGATACGGTTTATCAGTGCTAAGCTAATAAGTGCCGACAAAATGAATCTTTATCAGCGTTTTTTTAGTGCTGATAAATACTTATAATACTTTTTAAAAAAATAATACTTTTTAAAAAAAGTATAATTATTATATATAATTATAATACTTATAATAATAATATAAATAATTTTAAAAAAAATATTTATATCATTATATGTATTTATATAATATATATATAGTAAATATATTCATTATTTAAATAAATTTATTATAATATTATAATTATTTATTTATAATTATATAAATAAAATTAAAAATATTATTTATTTGTTTATAATTATAAATATATAAAAATGGTAAATATACATTTTTAAATATATTCATTTATAAATATATTTTTTCAAATGCATGCTTAACATTATTAAATATTTAATCTTAAGTGCATTCATGTTAAAAATGAGTAAAATTAATTAATTAAAAATGAGTATAATATTGAAAATTTGGATAACTTTGATTAATATAAATCATTGAAAAAATGGATATATATTGAAATAAATATGAATACATATTGAAAATATTAAAACATAGAAAATAAATAATATACATTGATTAAATTATAAAAAAAATATTTGTGTGTGTGCGTATGTATATAAAAATGCATTAATTACGTATATGTGAAATCAATATAATTTTTATGTTTGATCTATGTTAAATTGAAAAATCAAATGATTTTTAATTATATCCATTACTCGATGCAATTAGTCACTATTTGTAATTCATATTAATTTTTAATTATAAACTATTATTCACTAAATATAATACTATTTAATGTAAAGCATAAATAATATTTTATGTTATATAAATAATATTTACATACATTCATATATATCTATATATTTAATATATACTATTTATTAACATTATAAAAAATTATTTAATTAATAAATTTTTAATATTTTTCTCAATTTACATATTTTTAACTTTTATTTGTTTTATTTTTATTTTAAAAATATCTATATACTTAATATATATTATTTATAATTTATATATAGTATAATAAATTTATTCATTTTTATCAAAAAATATTTAATTAATAAAAGTTTCAATATTATTTTAATAAAATCATTTTTATTTTTTATTTATTTCATTTTATTCATACTTTTATTGACGCTAAAAAAGATATGATAAAGGATACCTTTATGGGTGCGAAAGATAAAGTGATGGTAAAGAGTTTCCTTTATCAGCACTAAACATAAAGCACTAATAAGAGAAACGCTTTATCAGTGCTAAACAAATCACTAATAAAGGTTGTCTTTTATTGGTGCTAAAAAAATGTGATGATAAAGGGTACCTTTTATCAGTGAAAGAAAAAAAATGATGATTAAAGGTAGCCTTTATTAATTCTTGTTTTAGCACTGATAAAGGGTTCCTTTATTACCACTTTTTTCTAGCACTGATAAAGGCTAGCAATGTTAAAGGTTTGTTTTGTAGTAGTGTAACCCTCAAACCTAGTTGTACCATTCGTGCACCATTCCCAAAAGTCCCAAGAATCCATAAGTGCCTCAAGTACCTAAATGGAACACATAACTCTATTGAACCCACTCACGAGTCACCCTCTTAAGTCAAACAGCTCTGACTCAATGCTCTGGGGTCACGTCAAAAAGTCTATTAGGCTCTCCCACCCAGCCCTACCAATCAAGACTCCTATCAAGCCACTATGTCAAACCACTTAGGTCTAATCCAACTCATAGGAGGCCAAAATTTGTGGGGTATCAACATGCACCCATCTCATTATTGCACAACATCAAAAAGTCAAAACACCCTCCTCTTGGGTCTAACATTATAAAGGTGCTATAGTAACCAACTCCCTACAATGAGGGCGCTCATCCTCTCTGAGAATCTACACATTAGACTGCTCATTGGAGGACCCATAAATGTAATTGATCCTGAGAAAAAACCACCTACATGGGGTCCACAATCCTATAGTTATACCATACTGACCCACCAGGGTCACTACACCAACCTCGCATAAGAACCACAACAATGTCCTCATTGATGATTGCCTCTGTGTGGTTCCACATAACCTTCCATCAGAAATAAATTCATAAAGTGACACACTAGAAGGAATATAAGATGGGAATTCTATATGACTACCATGATGTATGAGACTCTCCATGTCTATACAGGCCAAGAGTCAAAACCAAGTCATAGGACTCTTTCCAATGGGCCAAGATCCTAAAATCCATCATGAACCATAAAATCAAAACAACATGTGCATCACTCAAAGCAAAAAAGCATGGCCAACCATAACATCACCAAGTAGAATAGTAATCTCAGCACTTGGTAACTTGGACTTCTCACCATAAAAGGTGTTCATGATGCACCAATCCAGTATCCATCGCAAGATCCAACACATTCCTATATCTCTTATCTACCAAATCCAAAATAGTAAAAAAAAATAAGAAAGTAACTCCTATGATACCACTTTGTAACATCCTAGACAAGATTCCACTAAATCAGTGCCCTGGTCCAGTTTTCCACAAGACTTCAAGCATGCATCCTCATACTCCAGAGGCTACCGACTAGTAATGGTGGTCTAAACTGAAACTGTGTGGAGATTATACCCCCATATCAGAGTGAACAACCAAAATTAAAAAAAATCAAACAACACACACATCATAGAATTTGGATGAATAAATAAATTGAAACTGGAACATGTTGTAATAAAATGAAATATGGGAAAGGATCGAATAGCCATGTCTTACATACAAAAATGATCACCCACTAGGTTGATAACATATAAAAAATAAATAAATTAAAAATAAATGCAATAGGCCCTATAGGAAACTCTAGGTTCATACCACATACCCAGTCTCTATAAACCTATCAAGCCGCTCCTGCCAAACTAGTTGTCACCAAATGATCATCCCACTCAACCATGAAATCTCGGGCCTCTATCTGATCCATAATGCATTTGTGATCAATATAAGAGAAGATAAAAGGTCTACATGCACACTGAGGTGCATGTACAGGGAGTGAAAAATAAATATTAGTAGATCACCCCTAATGGTGAACCTATAAGATGCCTTTATAAGTGCATGCTCATGCAATATGACCTTCCTAGTAGAAACATAGCTAATAATAAATTCAAATAAAACAATTATTGATGCTTAGGTATGAGACATCGATCAATCATACCTACTTCATCCAATTCTAGATTGTATTTAAGCATGTCTCAATGACCATGCATCCCAAATAACCTATGGTCTCCTTTGTAACGACCCAATCTTTTTGAGTATTATATTAACTTACTCTTAATGATTTAATAAGACGTTAATGGTTAATGCAGAAAGGGGAGTTGATGGCTTCATCCAGTAGACTCAACCCTTACGAAGCCCACTTATCAGAGCTTGGGAAGGAGGTAGCATCTGTGGGCTTCGCTTTGGACCAAGCCCAAGCCGAGCTCCAGCGTGTCAAGCTTGAACAAAAACGCTTGCAGGAGAAGTTCAAGTTAGTGGAGATTGCTACTAGGGCAATGTTATCTGAGACTCCCTCAGATTCTCTCACCATAGCACACCTTACACTTAGGTCTTATGCCAGTGTTATAAGGGGCTATGTGATGAGACCCTAGTTTCCTTGTGTAATCCTTTCGGGTGAATAAATTGAGATTTCCCCCTTTAGTGATGTTTGTGAAATTTCAAATGTCTAGATAATTTTAGAATGTATTTTATGGATGAATTTTGAAAAAGGGATATTTTGAAATATATATGTAAACCCTAAAATAACTAATGATGTGTAATGATTTTCAAAAAATGGTCTTCTAAAAAAGTGTTCATTAAGGAATTTGGAGTCTAATAAGATCAACTTAATTTTTGATGAATAGTAAATTATGAATAGTGATTTTACGCTTAGGATTAGTAATATGACCAAATGGATTAGTAATTTCACTCAAATAAAGTTTTAATATAATTTAGACACCTAGATTAAGTAATGTGATTCAATAAAATGGTTAAATAACGGTTTCATAAATTATTATTCAAGTATTAGTTTTTTCGGATGAATAGTGTTTTTTAATTAAAAATTTAATTAAAAATAATTAGAAAATTATTTTTATAAAAAGGACTTCATTTTTGAACTCAGAGCATCGATATTATGTTAAGGTAATTTTTGGGGATTTTTCTGAAAAAAATGAATTTTCGATGAATAGTGTTTTTATTTAAAAATTAAATTAAAAATATTTAGAAAATTATTTTTATAAAATGGATTTCATTTTTGAAATCAGAGCATTGATATTTGGTTAAGGTGAAATTTTGGGATTATTCTGAGAAAGTTGAATTTTCGGTGAATAGTGAAAGTATAGTTTTTAAGTTACGGGTGTTTAATGACATCATTAAATGATGTATTAAGTATATATTCAATATGGTCGAATTATGAATAGTAGGATAAGGTGTGAGGTGTCCCAAGTGGCCAATACCATGGGCAAATACCATGGGCAAGCCCATGGTTTTGCCAAAACCACTAGTGAGGTGTCCCTTGGCCATTAATGCTTTGTCCCCTCACTTTCCCTATAAATACCCACCCTTTCCTCCCTTAGTTTTCACTCCCAACTCTCCCCCAACGAAGTTCTGGTCTTCTTACCTTCCAAAGAGTCCTCCCAAGGTGCCCCCAAGCCCTCAAGGTCCAATCCTTTGAGTTTCAAGAGTCGCATTTTAAGGTAAGGGATCCGACCCCTCTCTTTCTTTTCATGTAACCTCTTTTATGTCATTCCTTTTATGCTCCATGTTTTTATGTGATAGGAGGTTATTTTATATTCCTCTTACTGCCCTTACATGTTTATATGATGAGATATCCCCTCTTACTCTCATAATTTCGTTTTAAGAAAGTTTAAGTGACGCCGTTAGGCTGCCGAATGTTTAAGTGATTCTTTCACCCTTCTCATTTTTCAAGTTCGATTTTCATGTCAAATCTTTCAAGTTCCTTTTATTATGTTGGGGTATGATCTCTATATCTATCATACTGATCTCTTATGATCATATGATGAGAGACCCTATTTCATTTGTCCAATTCATTTTTGTTGAAGTTTAAGTGACGCCGTTAGGCTGTCGAATTTTCATAAGAGAAATCAAATTTTTGTCCTCCTTCCATGTTTTTCATTTCAATTGGTATGTCCTTGAAATTGCATCACCATGTCCATATATCCTTCTTATTCTGTCCCTCTACCTTTTTATGGGTCAATTATTATTGTTCAACCCATGTTCCCTCTCTTTTAAAAGTTTCTAAAACCTTGTAACATAGCCGTTATGCTGCAGAATTCTCGTCTCAAAATGCCTCTCTTTTCTCAAAATTATTTTATGTTATAAAGTGAATACTCAAAGCTCCTATTTCTAAAGGGGTATTCACATATATGTAAAAATGTTCTATTTTAAATTCTGGGATTTACATACATGATACCCGCTTTCCCTTTCCGTGGGTTTAAAGTAACGTAAAGATCATGTCTTTAAAGCAGTTTTTGAAACGTTATGATTATGAAATGAAACCCATTTATTTTATGCTATATGGGTTATTTATGAAATGTTTGATGATGATATATGTGGCTCACATGAAAATAAAGACAAATTTAAGGGTGCGCCCTGATAGCGCTCCAATGCATTGGGTAAAGACTTAATCTTAGAGATGACCATTTTAACGACGCCTTGGTGAATAACCTTGGTAATTTTTAACGACACCTTGGGGATGGACCTTGGTGAAACGAAACGATTGTCAATATTAAATGTTGTAGACACATCTTCAAGTTATGAAAAATGATTATTTTTATTATGATGTATCTCATGAATTCTTTCTCATGCCTTAAAGTTCTTTTCATGTCCTTATTGAATTATCTCAAGTTCACTTGTAAAATGTTTCTCATGTTTCCCTTACTGGGCCTTCTGCTCACCCTTTCTTTTGATGTATGTCCCCAGGTTATGAGATGCATAATGAACATAGGATGAACTAAAGGAGAAGCCTTTCAAGTGTTTAAGAAGAATGTTTTTTTTATGTTTTTTTTATGTATCATGATCCTTGTTTCCAAGACACTAAACCTTAACGATCCTCAGTTCCGTGTAATGAAATGAAAGTTTATGTTATAAAATGGCGGGATGTTATAGTTGGTATCAAAGGATGGTTTAGTTATTTGTGGAAATTAGGATATAAAAACTTTAGGAAGAACCCTATAGAAAAGTTTAAATATAGGAAAACTTCCTGGTATTTTGGTAAGTATTGAGTAAGTGGTTTATCAAACAAATACATCCCTGTCTGGATACGAGCAGGTAGAGGCGGCTCTGGCACAGATGTACATAGGGGTAAAACCCGAAAACACCGCCTTGAGCTAGACTCGAACGGGAACTGGTGCACGATAATGGGCCTTGCTGCACTCTTGGTTACGACACTCCCGGGGGATATGTTTGGTTAATCACAAGCTTTTTATGAATCATTATGAAGGAATTATAGAAAAGTGTAATTGTCTAAGCATTAAGTCTTAGTTAAAAGATTCATAAATGAAATAAGTTTCTTACTAAGGTTTTATTCTTTTAGAAAATGGCGGGCAATAGGAGAAACCGTGCCGATGGTGACCGCAATGCACCATGTGCTGATGGCCCTCCGATGGAAGCCGGAATGGAAACATTCATGCGAATGATGAACCAACTGACTCAAGTTATGAGTAATAACTTGAATCAAGCTGAGAGGCCGACCTCACCAAGAAGGGAACAACTTTCTGTTGAGTCCTTCATGCGTCAACGACCGCCAACATTCAGTGGATCTACTGACCCATTGGTTGCGGAACAATGGATAAGCTCCATTGAAAAGATCTTTTCTGTACTTCATTGTTCGGAACAAGAAAAAGTCACCCTTGCTGTTTACCGCCTAGAGGGAGAAGCTGATCAGTGGTGGTCACTGATCAAAAACACGAAGCCACGAGGAGAGATGGAAGCTATGGAGTGGGAAGAATTTCGGGGGATTTTCTTTAACAAGTATTTCCCTCGTTCCATGAGGACGAAAATGGAGAAAGAGTTTCTCGAGCTGAAGCAGAAGGAGAACGAATCTGTCGGAAGCTACGAGATGAACTTCACAAGGCTTTCCCGTTATACCTCAAGCTTTGTCATGGACCCTAATGGGAAGGTTGATAGATTCTTTGGCGGACTACGACCTCATCTGCGGAAGAATCTAGCCAACAGGGACTATGATAGCTATGAAGAAATAGTTCGAAGTGCTATGAAAGTCGAGCTGGAGTTTGGTGAGACACAGTGGTCTCATAAGCCAAATGAAAAGAAGAGATCGTTGGAGCCCAGTTTAGGGAAGTCTTTTGATCAGGGAAGAGGTGGAAAGCAAATGCAACTTACCACATGCAATAAATGTGGGAAGAATCATCTGGGGAACTGCTTGAACGGAAGTGGCAAGTGCTACAGGTGTGGAAGAGGAGGCCATATTGCTCGGAATTGTCATAGTGAGGTGAAGCCTCAGCTTCCCAACACTAACGACAGAGGAAAGATGGTTCTGGCCCTACCCGAAGTCACATGCTTCAAGTGTGGACAGCTTGGGCACTTTGCTAACCAATGTCCCAATCCGAGGGCGGTGGAGGGGAATCACCATCAACCTCAGCAGAGGCCAAGGGAGCAAGGTCGTGCTTTCGCTATCACAACAACTGAAGTTGAAGTTCCGAATGATGTGGTAGTAGGTACTCTTGTTGTCCTCTCAAAACTAGCAAGTGCTTTATTTGATTCTGGTTCTACGCATTCCTTTATTTCTTCCAAGTTTGCAAAGAATATAGAATCAATCCCCGAATTGCTTGAGGTAGATTTGTCAGTCAAGACTCCAAGTGGGATTATCCATGCATCAACAGTGTTTAGAGACTCTAGTGTTTACTTTGGTGAGCACAATCTTATCGCAAATCTAGTAGTCATTCCCATGATGGAATTCGACGTTATACTAGGGATGGACTGGCTCTCAAAGTATAATGCTAAGATCAAATGCAGAAGTAAGGAAATCTCAGCAGTCTTGAATGAACGACCTACAGTTATCTTCCGAGGAGAGATATCCCGAACTGATCCCTATCTAGAAGCACCTCCTATAGCTTTCTTTATGGAGTTAATCGGTGATGAGGAAGAAGGAAAAGGGAGCATACAAATTGAAGATGTTCCGATTGTTCAGGAATACATGGATGTATTTCCTGAGGAGTTACCTGGACCTCCCCCAGAAAGAGAGGTAGAGTTCTCCATTGAACTCATACCTGGGTCTCAACCGATATCAAAGACTCCGTATAGAATGGCAAATGTGGAGCTAGAGGAGCTAAAGAAACAACTCCAAGACTTGTTGGAGAAGGGGTTTATCCGACCGAGTGTGTCTCCTTGGGGAGCACCAGTTCTCTTTGTGAAGAAGAAGGATGGATCAATGCGGCTATGCATTGATTATAGAGAACTGAACGGGATTACGGTGAAGAATAGATACCCTCTTCCAAGAATTGATGATTTATTTGACCAACTTCGTGGGGCTCAATTCTTCTCTAAGATTGACCTTCGATCTGGTTATCATCAACTGAGGGTGAAGAAGGAAGATATTCCAAAGACTGCCTTCCGATCAAGATATGGGCATTATGAGTTTACTGTTATGCCCTTCGGCTTGACTAATGCTCCTGCTATTTTCATGGATTTGATGAATAGAGTCTTTAAGGACTACCTTGATAACTTTGTGGTAGTTTTTATTGATGATATTTTGATATATTCAAAAAGTCGTGAGGAGCATGAAGATAATCTGAGGGTTATTTTGAAAACTCTACGGAAGGAGAGGCTCTTTGGGAAGTTCAGCAAGTGTGAGTTTTGGTTACAACAAGTGGCTTTCTTGGGGCACATCGTAACCAATGAAGGAATCTCGGTTGACCCTGCAAAGACAATGGTTGTGGAGGAGTGGCCTCAACCCACAACAGTAACTGAGATTCGTAGTTTCCTTGGTTTAGCGGGATATTATAGGAGGTTTGTGAAAAACTTTTCACGGCTTTCTAATCCACTAACCAAGTTGACTCGAAAAGGGGTTAAGTTCATCTGGACAAAGGAATGCGAGGAAAGTTTCCAAGAGCTGAAGAAGAGATTGGTTACTGCACCGGTGTTAACACTACCCTCTATTGGAGAAGGATTCGTTATTTTTAGTGATGCATCTCTGAAAGGGCTTGGGTGCGTCCTCATGCAAAATGACAAAGTAATTGCTTATGCATCTCGACAGTTGAAGATTCATGAGCAGAATTATCCTACGCATGATCTAGAGCTGGCGGCAGTTGTTTTTGCTCTAAAGATATGGAGGCACTATCTTTATGGGGAGAAATGTGATATATACACTGACCACCAAAGTCTAAAGTATATTTTCACACAGAAAGAATTGAACATGAGACAAAGGAGATGGTTGGAGCTTATTAAAGACTATGATTGTTCAATTCATTATCACCCTGGTAGAGCAAACAAAGTCGCGGATGCGTTAAGCAGGAAAGATCCTGTTGTTCTGGCAACAATGAGGATCCTGGGAGATCCCTTGATTAAAGATCTAGTAAAACTGGACATGGGAATTATAAGGAAAGGGACATCATCAACCCTATCCCAAATGATTTCTCAACCTTCATTACTAGAGAAGATCAAGAAGGCTCAAAAAGAAGATCCTTTGCTGCAGGAGAAGTTCGAGGCTGTAAAGGATGGGAAGTTCCCTGATTTCAATATTGATCAAGAAGGTGTATTGAAATTTCGTACAAGACTATGTGTTCCATCTATTCCGGAGATAAAGAAAGAACTAATGGATGAAGCTCATAGCTCTACTTTCTCTATACATCCGGGAAGCACTAAGATGTATAGAGACCTTCGTGATCATTATTGGTGGGATAACATGAAGAGGGAGATTGCTGATTACACTACAAGGTGCCTGGTGTGTCAGCAAGTAAAGGCAGAAAGACAACTTCCTAAGGGGGTATTACAACCGCTACCCATACCAGTATGGAAGTGGGATAATATCACCATGGACTTTGTAACTGGTCTCCCAAAAACATCCAAAGGAAACAATGCGATATGGGTTATTGTGGACCGTCTCACCAAGACAGCCCATTTTATCTCTATTCGGGAAGATTTCTCTCTGGATCAGCTTGCCAAGATATACGTGAAGGAAGTGGTAAGGCTGCATGGGGTACCACTATCCATCGTATCTGATCGTGACCCAAGATTCACATCAAAATTCTGGAGAAGTCTTCAGCATGCTCTGAATACTGAATTGAATTTTAGTACGGCCTATCATCCTCAAACTGATGTCCAATCTGAAAGGACTATTCAGACACTCGAAGACATGTTGAGATTATGCTCAATGGAATTTAAAGGTGGATGGGATCAACACCTCCCATTAGTGGAGTTCTCCTATAACAACAGCTTCCATGCGAGTATTCAGATGGCACCCTATGAAGCTCTGTATGGAAAGCGGTGTAGAACTCCTACTTGTTGGGATGAAACTGGTGAGAGGAAGCTTCTTGGGCCTGATCTCGTGCAAGAGATGACAGAACAGGTTCATGCCATCCAACAACACATAAAGGCTGCTCAGAGTCGGCAGAAGAGCTATGCTGACAATCGTCGAAGGGACTTGGAGTTTGGTGTTGGTGACAAAGTCTTCCTTCGAATTTCTCCATGGAAGAGAGTCATGCGGTTTGGGAAGAAAGGGAAGCTCAGCCCTAGGTACATTGGCCCCTATGAAATCCTTGATCGCATAGGAGCAGTGGCCTATCGTCTAGCACTTCCACCGAACCTAGCTCAAGTTCATGATGTCTTCCATGTATCTCTCTTGAGGAAGTACATACCCGACCCTTCGCATGTACTGAACCCAGAGGTGGTACAACTTGAACATGACCTCTCTTATGAGGAGCAGCCAGTGGAGATCTTGGACCGTAGAGACAAGGTTCTACGAAACAAGACTACCCACCTTGTGAAAGTGTTGTGGAGGAATCATAAGTATAAAGAAGCGACTTGGGAGCCGGAGGAAACAATGAAGCAAAAGTACCCTCACCTTTTCGACTAGGCCTCAAGTATAAATTTCGGGGACGAAATTTCTTAAGGGGGGAAGAATGTAACGACCCAATCTTTTTGAGTATTATATTAACTTACTCTTAATGATTTAATAAGACGTTAATGGTTAATGCAGAAAGGGGAGTTGATGGCTTCATCCAGTAGACTCAACCCTTACGAAGCCCACTTATCAGAGCTTGGGAAGGAGGTAGCATCTGTGGGCTTCGCTTTGGACCAAGCCCAAGCCGAGCTCCAGCGTGTCAAGCTTGAACAAAAACGCTTGCAGGAGAAGTTCAAGTTAGTGGAGATTGCTACTAGGGCAATGTTATCTGAGACTCCCTCAGATTCTCTCACCATAGCACACCTTACACTTAGGTCTTATGCCAGTGTTATAAGGGGCTATGTGATGAGACCCTAGTTTCCTTGTGTAATCCTTTCGGGTGAATAAATTGAGATTTCCCCCTTTAGTGATGTTTGTGAAATTTCAAATGTCTAGATAATTTTAGAATGTATTTTATGGAAGAATTTTGAAAAAGGGATATTTTGAAATATATATGTAAACCCTAAAATAACTAATGATGTGTAATGATTTTCAAAAAATGGTCTTCTACAAAAGTGTTCATTAAGGAATTTGGAGTCTAATAAGATCAACTTAATTTTTGATGAATAGTAAATTATGAATAGTGATTTTACGCTTAGGATTAGTAATATGACCAAATGGATTAGTAATTTCACTCAAATAAAGTTTTAATATAATTTAGACACCTAGATTAAGTAATGTGATTCAATAAAATGGTTAAATAACGGTTTCATAAATTATTATTCAAGTATTAGTTTTTTCGGATGAATAGTGTTTTTTAATTAAAAATTTAATTAAAAATAATTAGAAAATTATTTTTATAAAAAGGACTTCATTTTTGAACTCAGAGCATCGATATTATGTTAAGGTAATTTTTGGGGATTTTTCTGAAAAAAATGAATTTTCGATGAATAGTGTTTTTATTTAAAAATTAAATTAAAAATATTTAGAAAATTATTTTTATAAAATGGATTTCATTTTTGAAATCAGAGCATTGATATTTGGTTAAGGTGAAATTTTGGGATTATTCTGAGAAAGTTGAATTTTCGGTGAATAGTGAAAGTATAGTTTTTAAGTTACGAGTGTTTAATGACATCATTAAATGATGTATTAAGTATATATTCAATATGGTCGAATTATGAATAGTAGGATAAGGTGTGAGGTGTCCCAAGTGGCCAATACCATGGGCAAATACCATGGGCAAGCCCATGGTTTTGCCAAAACCACTAGTGAGGTGTCCCTTGGCCATTAATGCTTTGTCCCCTCACTTTCCCTATAAATACCCACCCTTTCCTCCCTTAGTTTTCACTCCCAACTCTCCCCCAACGAAGTTCTGGTCTTCTTACCTTCCAAAGAGTCCTCCCAAGGTGCCCCCAAGCCCTCAAGGTCCAATCCTTTGAGTTTCAAGAGTCACATTTTAAGGTAAGGGATCCGACCCCTCTCTTTCTTTTCATGTAACCTCTTTTATGTCATTCCTTTTATGCTCCATGTTTTTATGTGATAGGAGGTTCTTTTATATTCCTCTTACTGACCTTACATGTTTATATGATGAGAGATCCCCTCTTACTCTCATAATTTCGTTTTAAGAAAGTTTAAGTGACGCCGTTAGGCTGCCGAATGTTTAAGTGATTCTTTCACCCTTCTCATTTTTCAAGTTCGATTTTCATGTCAAATCTTTCAAGTTCCTTTTATTATGTTGGGGTATGATCTCTATATCTATCATACTGATCTCTTATGATCATATGATGAGAGACCCTATTTCATTTGTCCAATTCATTTTTGTTGAAGTTTAAGTGACGCCGTTAGGCTGCCGAATTTTCATAAGAGAAATCAAATTTTTGTCCTCCTTCCATGTTTTTCATTTCAATTGGTATGTCCTTGAAATTGCATCACCATGTCCATATATCCTTATTATTCTGTCCCTCTACCTTTTTATGGGTCAATTATTATTGTTCAACCCATGTTCCCTCTCTTTTAAAAGTTTCTAAAACCTTGTAACATAGCCGTTATGCTGCAGAATTCTCGTCTCAAAATGCCTCTCTTTTCTCAAAATTATTTTATGTTATAAAGTGAATACTCAAAGCTCCTATTTCTAAAGGGGTATTCACATATATGTAAAAATGTTCTATTTTAAATTCTGGGATTTACATACATGATACCCGCTTTCCCTTTCCGTGGGTTTAAAGTAACGTAAAGATCATGTCTTTAAAGCAGTTTTTGAAACGTTATGATTATGAAATGAAACCCATTTATTTTATGCTATATGGGTTATTTATGAAATGTTTGATGATGATATATGTGGCTCACATGAAAATAAAGACAAATTTAAGGGTGCGCCCTGATAGCGCTCCAATGCATTGGGTAAAGACTTAATCTCTAGAGATGACCATTTTAACGACGCCTTGGTGAATAACCTTGGTAATTTTTAACGACACCTTGGGGATGGACCTTGGTGAAATGAAACGATTGTCAATATTAAATGTTGTAGCCACATCTTCAAGTTATGAAAAATGATTATTTTTATTATGATGTATCTCATGAATTCTTTCTCATGCCTTAAAGTTCTTTTCATGTCCTTATTGAATTATCTCAAGTTCACTTGTAAAATGTTTCTCTTGTTTCCCTTACTGGGCCTTCTGCTCACCCTTTCTTTTGATGTATGTCCCCAGGTTATGAGATGCATAATGAACATAGGATGAACTAAAGGAGAAGCCTTTCAAGTGTTTAAGAAGAATGTTTTTTTTATGTTTTTTTTATGTATCATGATCCTTGTTTCCAAGACACTAAACCTTAACGATCCTCAGTTCCGTGTAATGAAATGAAAGTTTATGTTATAAAATGGCGGGATGTTATATCCTTATCCATGGAAACTGCAACCAATCTTGACCATTTTAAGGACCCATCCTTTGACAATCTAAACATCCATAATACTAACACCATTAATCCCATACCAGGTCCTCATGAACCAAACATTATCTCATCCTTAGAACCCTTCCATAATTGTCCCAATTACTACAAAAAAGTATCATCAAGCCTATATTATCATTCTGAATTCTATCTCATGGACCATAAACAATAGTGCTTGGACCATCGGTCTAGTACCTAGACCATATATCAAGCCAAGAATTCCTGGAGCATCAATCAAGAATCTAACCATGTATCAAATCAACCATGCCTTGAGAATCAGTCCAAGTATCCAACTGGGGTTCAGAATGTTATGTGTGACCATCCCAAACATAATTCATAAGGTCACTCCTCAACACACAAGGAGACTTAGTCCAAGTATCCTACTTGGATCCAGTATTCCATGTCTGGTCATCCCAACCACTAGGTCACAAGTTTGAAAACATAGATCATTAGTTTATGTATCCAACTGGGACTCATAATACCATGTTTGACCATCACAACCTTGATAAGGAATACCATGTCCATGCCCTTGGGTTCAGGAGCATCATTCCTTCCCTTGAAAACTACAGTTCACTAGGGAGTGGAGAATTATTCCAAACTTATAGAACCATTAGTCATGAGTCATCAAATATGAATAATCAATCCATGAATCCAACCAGGATTCGACACATAATTTCCAACCATCCCCAACCAACCATACATAAAATTATTGGTTCCTAGAGCATCAGTCTGACACCTAAACAATGAAGTGACTACACATACCTGTAGCCTTAGTTTATCATCTCAAACAAGTATGTGGAAGATCAAGTCCACCATACTCAACAAAATAAAAACATGCTCATAACCTTAGTCTAGCACTCGAACCATAACCAACTATCAGTATCGATACAGACCCTTGGTCTAACAATCTCAATCACGAATATCTAAAACCATACATGTTGATTGTCTATCCAACTCTCTTATCCATCATATCCCTTAATAATAAACTGGGTTCAAAAATTTGGCATCCCAACCATATCATAATCACCCCATGGGTGTAACCAAGTCTCATCCTCAATGAACTAAAACATAGTAGGGGTTGGATATACGTCCATATCAGTCAGTAACATCTTATCCCCATCGGATCATACATCACCTTGGGTCCCAAGGGAACCTCCATAACCAAAATACTAAATCGCACACACTCACGTAGGGTCATCCTATCAATCCATACCATTCTTGGTCCCCTCAGAACACACATAAATAGATGCATCCCTCCTTGGATCCTCATAAATAACACTCAATTGGAGGCATTACCACCCACGCCTTGGTAACCACCAAACTCTCGGGATAATACTTATCACAATAAACATCCTCAAGTGGCCCTCAGTGGACTCAAACCAATCCTCGATCAATATCATACCCAAAAAATATGAAGGCTCAAACCACACAGATCCTCTAACATAGGATCTAAACCTCAACTGCTCTAACCTTGAGCAACTGGTCCCAATACGCAGGGGGAAACCAAGATCTACCCTGAGATACTACTCAATATCACCTTATAGGATCTATCCAACGAACCTCAAGTAGAACTCCATGGAATGATCAATCCAGGAAAAACACTAATCCCATAATCCTCACTCAGGTCTTCTAGCTCACTACCCAACACATTAGAGGATTTCAAATCCACACCTTAAGTAAATCCTCCCACTAAACCACCATTTTCCAAAACACCATCCAAATGACTACTATATGACAAAGGGATACCTCCATCATGATCTATGTAAAAAAACACTGAAAATGGACCACTCACAAGTCTAATTCTATTTTTGATGCACCAAACACCCCAAACCCCTTAAATGGTAACCAAGGAGAATCGCATGGTGCGTATACCTGAGAAAACAAGGTGTGGTTCTATTGTCCCTCATGGTTGTGTACTCCATCCAAACTTGGTGTGTAAAATCCAAGTAAAGAGTGTGTAAGTTAGGTACACGACATGTACCCTACATGGGGTACCTACTAGTGTACCTCACATGGCCTAGCCATGTCTCCCTACCTAGTCGTGTACTCACACATGGTGTGTCACTGACATGGGGTCTGGTCATGTACCCTACATTGTCATTCCCTCCTTAAATGGGACACCTAACCATGTTCTTGGCCATAAACCTAGTTTCACTACACAGTGTGTCTTCCATACTACACATCATGTATTCATCTTCTTCTCTTATTCCCCAAACATAAAGAACACACGATGTGTGTTCTTAAAACCACACACCATGTAGTCTAGGTTTCCAAACGAGAAACCCCTATGAACCTCCTGAAGCCCCCGTTATTTCCCATATAAGCACATATCGTCCACCATGGGGTTCTTAGAAGTCCTAATAAGGCCTTAAAATTTAAAAAAAAAATTATAGGGATTGGGTAATCAAACATGAAAGTAGACCTACAACGTGGCTTAAATGGTAAATATTTATGTCCAAATCCACTCCCAGAAGCTAATGCACCCTAATACAGTATTGATCTATGCCAAGGAAGAAGTCTAACAGCATCTCCCTCTTCCCCCTCTAGGTCTGGCCACATCTTATGCAAGGGAGGGCCCATACCCCTCCCGTCATGTGTAAAAAATCCCAAAATGTAGGGGGGGAAAGTTTTAATAATTTTAATTAATTAATTACCCATTAAATAGTTGTACCAAGTCTTGAAACCTTGTAGTAACCCAACCCCAGTAATCCCAGAGTCAGTTTCTATAACCATTACATTGTCATGATTACAAGGAATCAAATCCCAAAGGATCAAAGAGTTTATTAGTCTTGGTAAACAAGATACATACATGAGTCTTGTATTACAAATGAATACAAAAATTAAAACATGATTTTTTTCTTTTGATGATAAATTTATTCCATAAAGTATATCCTTGAATATATTTCTTAGTACACTTCATGAAATCTTCAGGAAAGGAAACAAAATATAGGTGAGCTTAGATACTTAGTAAGGGTAAAGTGTAGTAGAAGAAACAATTAATCGATGAGATTAATCAATATGGAAAGTTTAAAAACTGATAACGCATGCCATTTAATCAATAACTGAGAAGGAAGTGATAAAATAATATGGCAAGGTAAATAACTAAAAAAACATTCCATTAAAATAATTGGATAAGGTAGAATTGATATGGAAAGGTAAGAAACTAAAAACCCAAGTCATTTAATCAATAAACTGATAATTAAATACATCCATAGACTTTTTCATAGTGAAAATATCAATGATAATAAATATTTAATCAAAATGAAGAAAATTCATAATTATTGTACATCATGTTCGAGACACATGAAGACTTATACCATCAAGACCTTTCACAAGAAGGTTTAAAAATATAGGTAGAAACCATTTTAATTTTCACAAATAATTTTTCTCATGAGAACCTATCGATGAATCATGGGGCTATATAATGTCAGGGACCCACACTTTATTTCTTTTCTAAAGCATTACTTATATAGAATAATTGATTTAATTAATAAACAATATTCCTTATCAAATATTCATTTTGAATAAAGAATATGGATTTTTCAATATTTCCTCGAATAGTTAAATAACTATCAAAGTAAATGTTGTATGTAAAATGATATATGGTTTAGGTAATAAACATATCCATGATAAATGATATGGATAATTATGGGAAATTAAATGTTTAATAATCATAGGAAATTTAATATTTCAACGTTACTAACAAAGGAATCAAGTAAGTGAATGTAAATACTATCCTTTGAAAAATCAATCATATACCATCCAGAGGAAGAATAAGAATGGTACCAATAAAACATATCCCAAGTTGAGTAAAAATAAAGGGTTGCTCTCATTGATTAATGGAAATGCAATAAAAATATATTTTAAAAAAATTATTGTGGAAAATATCCTTTTTATTTTCAAAAACATTTTGAAAATAATTTTATTTGAAAATAATTTTCTTTGAAAATAATTTTATTTGAAAATAACTTTAAAAAAAATTCTTATAAAAATCAATATTTTAAACTTGAAAATGAATCTTCAAATAAATGATGGGGATTAATTTTATACATATATTACAAGTTAAAAAGAACCTTACCTTTGTACACTAAAAGGTTAGAAAAGTTACTTGTTCAGAAATAAATAATAAGATTCCTTTGAAAAAATTTGTAAAAGACAAAAGGGTAAAAATGTCTCTAATAAATTATTTTTGGAAGGTTAAAACATTTTTGAAAACCTTTTTAGAAAACAAGGTTTTTAGAAGAAAATAGGTTATCCAACTATAGAGAAAAATGAATTTAGGTTTTCTCATAAATATTTTCTAAAACATTTTGAGTACCAAATAGTGGGAAATGGTACTATTACTTAAAAAATTTATAAATAACCATAGGAGAATAAAATTAAAGGATTTATTAAATAACGATCAAATAATATCCTCTAATGAAAATTCAATGGTAAACGATCTTGAACAAAATGATATTGTGAAGTAAACCCTTAAAATATCATAACATTGATGTGACAATAAATCAATTAATTGATTATGTGTGTTAAATGTAAATCCACATAAAAAAGTGGAAATAAAATAATAGATAGTAAAACGTTATTACGCAAATAATCTTAGAATATTAGCGACAATGAGGAAGTAATATAATACAAAGAAAAGAAATTGGGTTATGAAATTATTTTTCACTTCGTAACACTTAATTCAAATCCCCTTGGATGAAATAATTCAAATCGAAACTAAAAATATAATTAATAATGAATGAATCATGATATTACATGTCAAAGTGGTAGTGTGTACACTATATATAAGAAATCGGGTGTAGAAGAATAAAGTATGTCTCAAAGGATGGAAATTGAGATGAAGTCCCTTACTACTTATTAACTTTTGTGCACATGAGCTTCAACCCAGTAAATGAGGACTCATCCAGTTCATCCAAGAGACCCAAGATCAAATCTGAGTGGAGACATATTTTCCAAGTTACTCTAGAAGTACTGTAGTAGGTAATGTTTAGTACTATAGTAGCTGGAACTATTCATCCATCTAGGCCTTTGGGCCACCGGTTTGGTCCTTAGGTCCTGCAAGGTTTTTGGGCCACCCAAGGCCTTTGGGATAGTTGTATCTCAAGGCCTTTGGGCCATCTTAAGGCCTTAGGTCCACCCCAAAGCCTTCAGGCCACATGATTATGATGATGTACCACTCAAACTACAAGGGACAGGGCTCTAGATGAGGATTCAGGGCAGGCACAATCACTAGAGCAGAGCTAACCATAATTGGAAAAACGATAGGTTATGGAATTTCCATCAGTACCGGGCCAGTGAATCTTTGCATAAGACAGCTAGCCGACTTGCCCTGCGAAGGTGGAGTCTTTATATCATGACATATGCTAGGGAGGAGTAGTTCCAAGTTGTCTTGTCTAGGTGATTCCCTCTAAGACCTATGGATCATGTAATTGTCTCTAAGAATTCTATCCTTTTAAGGGTTCCACCTCACCCCTTAAAAGGTGGATTATCAAAAATAATAGAAAAATTAAGTCCTTCAGGCCATTCTGACTGACCAACTTTTGAATAATAAGCCTCATAAAATAGATAAATTCAAAATAAAGTTTAAATACTATGAATATAAAAGAATTTATTATATAATATATCAAAAGAGGTAGTAGATACACCACACAAAATAAGTAAGTGGTGAAAATGGTGTATGCCTCATGGAAAGAAAAGTGAGACAAAAATCCCTTACCTTGAATTTCCTTTTAGGTGAACATCATTTATACTTCTATATAATGGTTTTAAGAATGTTAATAACTTATAAGAAACCCATAATCATATTTATAATATCATATATTAACTTCTTATAATATCTTATTGTCTGTTTGTTAATAATATTTCATCATTTTCACTATTTCAGGTGTTAATTGCATAGTTTTTTTGGTATGTTTTAACTTTTTATTTTTTTTCTATTACTTAGATCATGGTTTAATCATATCCAGAATTTAAAACATGATTTAAATATCATATATATACAGTATTCATGTATTTGGAATAATCCATAAATTTGGAGATAGGAAATGAAATGCATCATTCATGGAGACGGATGTGCAGCTGGAAACTGATGGATTAAAGATTACAGTTTCTACATGCAACCAGTTTCAAGAGCTGGAGTCTGAAGAAGTCTCTCAAGTGGGGGAGAGTTCCAAAATTAAAGAAGGTAACAATATGAAGCTTGTGATAGTGGGTGCATTGAAGGAGGTGAATGCTAGCCATGAGTCTGTGGAGCAGCCACACTGTTTGGCAATGATTGATTGTAACAGGCAACATGAGAAGGACCGAAAGGTGATTTATAGTTCCCAAGATGTGCTTGTCTCTGGAAAATGGTGGGACTTCTCAGATAGTGACAAGGAAAATCATACTGATATGGTTAGGCCTTCCTATAGTGATATTGTCAAGGATGGGAAGAAGAAGTCCAAAAATGTGGAATATTTCACAAAAAATAGAACTTTGAGGAAATATTACTCTTATCTACTGATGTTGTTGTCCACTAGGTCCTCTTTCAAGCAATCTTCAAAAGAGTTGATATCTTTGGAGAAATTGAACCTTATAAGGAAGTATGATAAAGTACTAAAACACTATGAAAGCTCAGAATGGGAGTCGGACACTACGGAGAAATTGATCTATCATGGGGGTGATGATGGGTATGACTTTTATGATATGTAAACGGTTTTCTGGTTTGTTGTGCATGCTTTCTGTACTTTTCTTTTATCTTAATAAATGGTCAGGGGATTACCTCTGACTGACTTTCCTTGTATGTATATATATATATGTATGTATATGTGTATTATAATTATAGTATCATATGTATGTCATATATTTTACATATATTTATTAAACCCATCCTTTATACATTCCATGTATAGCATGAACAAATCATATCGCTTTGAGGAGGTGGTAGTCCAAACTTCAACAAACGATGTTATCATATTTACACAAAATGGAAATCATAAGGGTATGTTTTATATAAATATTAAAATAGTATAAATAAATTATAAATATCATATATAAATAGTGTGTCGATTATAATTCTCAACCATGAGAGGTGGTAAAGTAAAAAACAATGACATTGTTTTGCGAGGTGGTAGTTCCCCGTACACATAAGCAATAAGTTTGTTACCCATTAGTTAGAAGTTTGTATAATTGTAGGTATATCCATTAGAATAAAAAATATAAGTATATTTAGGACACTTTTTTATTATATAATCATTTAATAAGAATAGTTGAGGGGTGGATAATGAGAATAAAACAAAAGAGCTTGAGGAAGGATGTTAACTCCTATTCAGGTAACTCCTTTTGGTTTGCACCTAAGAGATTACTTGGAAAGATTTATGCCCAAGGAGATGATTATAGGTTGAGGGGAGATATATTTTGAGCTTTTTGAGTAGATTTTTTTCAATCCAAATGGATTGAAAGGTGTGAGGAATAGGGAGGGCTGAGTGTCTTTTTACAGTGGCATTCTTGAAAAATTTTGAAAAGGGAATTCCACCCATGTTTTTCATATGAAAAGTGGATAAAATAATTAAAAAAAATTTATAAAAAGGATTATATGTTCTATATATTTAAATTTAATGAATTTTGGAAAAGTTTTTAGGTCATTTTGGCTCTTAAGATTAATGTTTAGTTCCTTGTTAAGCTAATTTTCCTCTTAATCATTGTAATTAATTTTAATTACATTCACTAATATTTTTTCTAAAGAACTAAGTCAACCTTATTAGAAATTATGAATTATTATGATTCTAAATATGGAATAAATTTTTCCAAATTCTAATCATATAATTGGTAGAAATTAATTTAGATTGGATCCCGCATACGGGATGGCAAAGTGGGTATTTAATGTAAAATGTTCAAAAGTTTGAGATGTGTTTATATACAATTTCAATGAGAAATTGATTCTAATGACCTAAATTGGATTAATTTTTGTATTATTGATATAATATTACTTTAAAAACAGTTTAAAATATAATTTAACATTATACATAAATTATATGAAAAGCAGTTTTGAATTAAAATTCAATATTTTTCACCATTCATCAAAAAATGAAAAAATTTAGAAAAATACCAAAAATTCACCCTAAGATAATTTTTATGTTATGATTTCAAAAATGAAGTTTATTTTTATATATTGAATTTATAAAAGTTCCAAAATATTTATTTAAAATAGGTCCTCCATTAAAAAGCAGCAAAATTTTCTTTATAAAAATATAGGTTTTTGTGTGTAAAATTAGGGATTGTTCTTATATTATGTCTATAAAATAAATTGGATGAATATAAAAAATATTTAATTGAATATATAACATATATATTTCACTAATATCAAAAAATATTTTTAATTAATTTAATTTATTAATAAAAAATGTCTTTTGGATCATATAAACATTTTCTTTATATTCAATTAGTTTTTATATTCGTTTCTAATTAATTTGTAACCAATGAATTACTTTTATATTTGTGTAAACCAAATATTTTCATAAGTTAGTTAATACTATTCATAACCAAAATTTAATGGCTAGGTTATATCTTATTATATTAAATAATAATAATTTAATAATATATTATTGTTCGGTAAAACTTGGTCTTGTGTGTAACGCAAGCCATTGAAGAAACTTGTTGATGTGTCCGATGTACGCTAACTCAGAATCACATGAATTGAAAGCTATATCATAGATTGATTTTATTTTAAATTTTAAATATATTATAAATTCTTGGGATATTATATTCCCTTATGTGCTTGGTGTTTCATATCATACAGACTATCAAATATAATGTTCTTACTTTAGTTTTGGGGCGTTACAAACCTGAAGCAAGTTTATACCTTGTCTAAGAAAAAAACCCCTATTCTGAACTCAACCAAGAAGTTAGAATCTCAGTCCATTTCTCCGTTAAAAATATTCCACCACCTGAACCTGCATGAATAATTTAATATTTAATTAATTAAATATTCCACCAAAACTCTAACTGCATAAAATTCCACCAAGCCCCTATCCTAGGGTAAAGTACCTATTCTGGGACCAACATAGTAGTCAAAAAAATTATCCAATATTATTTGAAAGGGTAAAATGACCATTTTTCCACTCATGAGCACCCGAAAATAGAATTAAATTAAATTTTTTCATAAATTTTAAAATCTAGATAACTCAAGTCTCAACCTTAAACATCTAATTACCAAATCAACCCATGGAACACATCAAAAATGCTATATACATGATTCATAAATCATTTAAATTGAAATTTCACTAATAAAAAATAAATGATATTAATAATTCAAAGGTATTCAATAGAAAACACCCTTAAATAGATACACCTCCCTTGAAAATGGTTCCAAACTTGTCACCTTCATCGACAACAACCCGATTTAGGTAGAAGAAGGCCTCACACACCTATGATGTAAAAAGTCAAACCAAAACACCTATTAAAACCCTTAGGTTCATCTAACTCACCACCTAAGGTTTCCACCTTCCATGAAAATGGAATAACAAGGGAAGACAAGGAGGATAAGTTAGGAAATATCAAATATTAGTACTTAACTCAAACCAAAACACCCTGCAATCAAGGATAATCCACCAAGATGAGAGGGGGAAAGCTCTAACATCAAGGGAGATTGATTTTTCATGAATGGGGTAATAAAATAATCCCAAAGGTTAAAACTATATCAAGGTAATTTTGGTAAAAATTTAAATTTTTAATATGTTGTACAACTCACACGGTTAGGAAAACCTTGTGCCAGCCATGTGGGAGCTATTGTCTCACAAAAAACATAGTTGGATGGTTTCCCCTAAGATTTAAATGGATTTAAAAACCATGATCAAACCATGTAAAATAGAATTTTCCCCCTAAACATCCAACCTCTAATGGTTAACCGCATAGTTAGACAAATTGTGCGCCAACTGTTTGTTAGGGAATTTTTCCTCTCAATACCCAATTTTGACCTCGGCACCCGGGAAACTCAAAAAACCAACCAAAATATAAATAAGATCTAAAAATAGACACAATAGTGACACATTGGGTGTCAAAAAATCCCCACTATTCCACTTTATACCCCCAAAATGTCAGTAGGCATCCTTTGAAGAAACCAGATGAGGATACTAATCCCTCACCAAATCATCACGTTCCCATGTCTTGTTGATATTTCCACCACACTACAAGAGTACATGGATTAACAAGATAAACTTTCCATGGATAAAATTTTTATGATAATACAATACATGGATTGAATACTACACAATGGTAGAATCGAGAAAAAATCAAAATCTTCCCATTCTAACACATGGGATGGTTCTGAATGATACCTTTTCAACTGGTAAACATAAAAGAAATTATGGATTAAGGTTTTCCATGTTGGTAGCTCAAACTGATAGGTTACCTTTCCAAGATGTTCCACAGCTCAAAATGACCTGACATAACACAAAACTAACTTTTTCTAATTTCCCAGGTGATGGTGTCTCAGTCGAATGGATACCTAAAGAAATATTTGATCACTTACCTGAAATTATAACATGCGGTGAGTTGGATCGTCATATGACTTATGGAAACTATGAGCTATCGTTAACCTCTTACATATTAGCTTTATTGTCTCTATTGTGTCCTAGATCAGACTCGATACTACTAAGTAATTATCTCCCACATCATCCCAACACAGTAGGAATTAGCATGGCCACCCACATATAGCCCCAAATAGGTCCATCTTAATCAAGGATTGATAATTGATATTGTATGAAAACTCATCTAATAAAATAATCCTTTCCCACAATCCTCTAAAATCAAGCACACACACTCACACCATATCCTTGAGAGTCTGGATAGTCTTCTCAAACTAACCATCGATCTGTGGATGATATGTGAGTCTCAACTTAATCTCAATTACCAAAGCCTCCAAGAGTCTGTTGCAGAATTTAGAAGTGAAACATTCATCCTGGTCTGAAACTATTACTAAGGAAACTCCATAAAGCCTAAAAACCTCTAAAACATATAGGTGTTCTAGGTCCTCTACCTTTTTCAACTCTTTGATGGAAATAAAATGGGATGATTTCATCAAATTTTCAATAATCACCCATATGGAATCTTTCCCACTTAGATTATGAGGTTTAATGATAACTAAATCCATTGAGATCTCATCCCAGTTCCACATTGGGATGGGAAGAGGCTTCAATAACCTAGCTAAACTCTGATGCTCAACTTTTATTCTCTGCCAGGTTAGGAAACAAAGTATGTAATAGAATATCTCATCTTGAGACACCAATACTGACCTCTCAATGAATAGAAATTTTGGTTACCCAAAGGTATATGGACCAACTAGAATGATGCACCTCGTGCATCCTGTTATACCAATAAAACAAATGAATCACCAATGTAACAACCTAAACCTTTATAAATGGAATTTTTCTTCTTATAATTATTTTATAAAACACATTCATCATATATAAAACCCAATAAAAACATCATTCTCATAAATGAATAAAAAAATAAGTGATATTTATAGAAATTAAGGAACCTATACCAATAGAATAGTAACCTAATTGTGGGAAAATTAATATGACCATTAGGAATAGTAATCTAGAAATTAGAATAATAATATCACCTATGAAAGTATAAATAAAATTTAGGCATCTTATAAATAAAAATATTATATATTTATATCCTAGTATAAGTAAATAAATGTTTTAAAAATGAAAAATTAAGTGCTGGTATTTTTATAAAAAATAAATTTTTATTTAAAATTTTATAATTGATATAATGATTTAAAAGAAAATTTATTTCCATAAAATATATTCACAAATTAATATTTTGTTTTATTATAATTATAAGATAATTTTATGATACCTTAATTGATTTTTCAAAAGTGTCAAAAAATCGGTTATAATATTAAAATCAGCATTTTTCGAATAAAGGATTATTTTAATTAAAAATTAAATTTCTAATATTTAGAAAATTATTTTCTTAAAATGGTGTCCACTTTTGAAATATAAACTTTGAAAAATGGTTAGGGTGAATTTTTAGGATTTTTCTAAAATTGTTGATTTTTTGGTGAATAGTGAAATATTAAAATTTATGATATAAGCTAAATACATGGATTTTTTAGTCATGAATGATGTATGTATGATGTAAGAACCATTATATCAAACTATCCTTCCCTATTTACTTTATTTATTCATGTTAATCAATACTATTTATACTCTTGATCCAAAATAATAAACAAATGAATAAAATAATAAAAACACTCATCTCCTCCCCTATAAATACTACACCTCACACCTTCTAAGCCTTGTAGATTATATAAATTATTCCCAATTAAATCCCCAAGATAATTCCCCATTTTTAGGATCTATTATTATCTAAAAAATACCAAATTCAAGTTTCTTAAGGAGGTTCTCATGGAGACAACATTCAAGATGTAAAATCCTCGATCCTTCTCTTTTAATTTCTTTTATTTTCTTATACTCTCCTCACCTACCATTATCCAAAGTGTAATGATAAATATATTTTCATATATATACTATAATTTTATTTTTTTAATGTAATATTTATCATCAAATCTCTTCTCTCTTCTTATTCTAAAAAATTAAAACATCGTCTGTGATGTGTCCATTCATAGCCTTTATGGACGACGAGTTTTTGTTTTCCATGAACAACTTTAAGGATGGTCATAAAACCATTATTATGGTTAAATAATATTTTAATATACATATGATAACTTTTATCATGTTCTATAACCAATATATAAACATAATATTGAATAAAATGATACTGGTTCATGGTGGTCATAAAACACGCTAAAATAAATTAAATATTTTCATTTATGTTTTATCTAATGAATCATCCTCATATCATAAAAAAAAGATATATGGGACCATTTAAAATTTTTGAAGTATATTAATACCATTTCATTCCACTTATAAATTTTTTCTTCCATTTTCCAAGAACTCCCATAATTATACTCAAGGGAACTGACCATGAAACCATGAAAATGAATGCTACCAGAATGATGAAATTGTACATTATAACTCATCAAAATGGCCATAAATTAACTTAATAAATTATAATAATTATAATAAATGTATAAGAAGTTATTAATTTTGTAATTAATTAATCTAATTTGATTTTCTATAATATTAAGTGCAAGTACGAAACATATTTAGATATAAGGTAAGGGGATTCTTGAACTCAACTCCCTTTCTTTGGTTTATACCTCTTTCATGCCAAATTCCAGTATGGTTATTTTTTTAATGTTACTTAAATATCATTTCATTATTATTCCCTTTTATTTTCATGGGTATATATTTTTTATACTTTATTTTATGACAAAAACAAAGATTTTCCAAAAGAACTCTTCTTTCCAAAACAACCCTTTTACTCTTCTCAAGTTGTTTCTTATTTACTCATGAATGATAATTGTTATGCCAAATATGTTTTACTTTTTTCACTTAGTAACCCAAAATATTATTCCTGAGCATATTATTGATGTAATCCTTAGGAAATCCTTTATCTTCCTTTAGTTTATTTCATGGCTATGATTGTTATACATTCTATGTGACATGCATGATTATATAAATATTATGATGTGATGGGTGGGACCGAAATTAGATAGCCCTCTAATGCATTGGGTAATGTGATGTATCTCATGATATGATGTTTATTATTTGTGAACATGATTCTAGATTTGTTCACAAAGATGATTTTATGATTATGAATATATGTTATGCGTGAACATGATGTTATCTTTTCTTACAACTATGTATGTTATTTGACAACTAAGATATGATACTTCATTTTTATGCATTAATACATTCCATGCATTTATCTAATGCTTCTTATTATTATTGTGATGATGATCCTATGCTTATGTTATGATGATTATTATTATTCTCACCCATGTTATATTGATTCACGCCTTTATACACCCTCTTACAAGGATTTTAGATCACCCTTTTCTTTGATGTATATCCTTAGGTGACTACATATACTAATTATAACATGATATTTAGAAGGATAAATAAGAATATTTTAAATAAATGTTTATTTTTTATAATTCATAAGTGATGTATGGTCCTAATTTTCCCAAGATACTAAACCTTCATATCCTAGATTGTAACGCTTTTATCTTATTTATCATAAAAAGGATGTTATAGTTAAGTAAGAAAAAGTAGGTTCGATGTAACCATCCACCTCTGGAAAAGGATAAAAACATTGGTATATTGGTACCAATCAATTAAGTTCTCCCCACCATTTAGAACCTTGATAATATACTATCACTCAGGTTCAGATACATACTCACTCCTAACCCAATCAACAAGAGAGGGTGTGACATGCGCACTAGACAAAAATACATGCTCTCCATCCTCCTACAACTCCAAAATAAAATCATAAAACAATATCATCAGACCCCACTAATCTATTAATTCATGAATAACCTACACTGGAAGATTCATGATCAATGTGTCAGTGACTACGTTCCCCTTACTGGGTGTATAATCAATGGAGAAATCAAAATTCTACAGATATTCTACCCAATGTCTCTACCTAAGGTTCACGACCCTCTATGTAAAATACACTACAAGATTTTATGATCTGATTAGACTGTAAAACACTCCCTAAATAGATATTTTTTCTATGTGTTCATCACATGCATCATATCTTCTAACTTCAGGTCATCAGTGGGATAATTTTATTTATATGTGCATAGCTTCCACGAGCCATAGGCCACCACATGGTCATCTTGCATTAATAAACATCTCAATCCCATGTCAGAGGTATAATAATTGTAAACAACCCAACCCTAGTAGCCTATATTTTATAGTTACTCTATTGAATTAGCATTATATACAAGTGATCACATCCCAAAGGACCTAATAGTGTAGTAGTCTTGGAAAACTATATAATACTTTAATCTCACGTTGAATTTGAAAAAATAAAATACAACATATTATTTATTTTATAACACCATTATTCCATTTATAATATCCCTACATACCAATAATAATACACTTACTATCATCCTAAGGAAATGAAACATAAGAAATGGGTGAGCTCAGATGCTCTATAAGGGTATGCATATAATGGAAGCTAATAAGGCATTAATAATATGGAAAGAATAATTGATGATAAAATAATTCTATATAAATAATCACATGAGATAGAAAAATATCCATGGATATCATAACTATTGAAATAATCACATGGAAAACAATTATTTTTTTCATAATGATGGAATACATAATGTAGGACATCATAAACTTACCATTGAGGCCTCATGCGATGAAATTTTATATAAATGGGTAAGACCTTGAACAAATATCCAGTATAGTTTATCTTAAGAGACCTATTGATGCATCAAGGGTCTATTTAATTAAAATCCCTACACTTTAATTAATAATTCCAATGCATTAATCATAGAAACAAATAAAATAATCAACATGCCTTAAAAATCAATAATTGTGCATATTGTAAGAATTAGTATACAGGATATCAATAATTCCCCTAGTCAAGATGATCATAAACCATCCATAGAAATATGTTGGATGGTATCATAAGATCATAACCTTAGGAAACCATATCATTTAATAAAGAATTTTGACATAGATGAAAATATTTTCAAAATCTCACTAGAAAATTTCTTGAGGAAAATACCATTTTTCACTTTGAAATCTCTTATTTAAAATCTAAAAAAAATCCAAAATATTAAGGAAAAAATTTTATTTGAAAATAAACTTGTAAAATTTTAAATTAATATTTAAATAAATGTGTGTTCATGATAGTGGGAAATTATATTCATGTTATATAAGTTGAAAAACATTCATTTCACACTTTTGAAAAAAGTTAAAAATATACCTCATTCGAAAAACAACAAGAATATTCCTTTTAAACCATTTTTTTAAATTAAAAAATGGATCAAAATTTCTATAATAATAAATTTTAGAATAATAAAAACATAATTTTGGATATTTTAAGAAAAATATGGACATGGATGAGAAAGATTCATGACCGAGTAGAAAAACAAGATCCATTTTCATTAAAATAAATTATTTTAGTATCTTGAGTACTTAAAGAGAGAAAATTGAATTTAAAAATATTTATTTATTGAAATAAAAATATTTTAATAAAATAAATTGGGTTTAATATAGAAAAATAAAATATCTCCTCCAATGGAGACTTAAACAAAAACAATCATGAATAATGATGAGATTGTGAAATAAACTCTTACCTAAGGTTAGACTTCCTTTTTATGTGTCTAAAACTCATGTATAATAAATATTGATTCATTATAAATCAATTCATGAACCATAATAATATGTATCATAAAATATATTATTTACTTATAATATTTTATCACCCGTTTATTAACAATTATATGTTATAATCACTGTTTTAGATGATAATTGCTTTGTTTTTCATGTGTGTTTTAGTTCGGTAGTTTTGGTACATGTAATTTCTTCATGGTTTCATCCTATAAAAAATTTTAATAATAATATAAACATAATATATATATTCATTATATATTTATTTATAGTAATCCGTAAAATTTAGATATAGAAAAATGAATTACACCATTCATGAAAATGGTAGGTCGTACGTACGCATGAACATTATTTTTACTTTTCGGCCGATGGAAAAAAAAAGAAAAGTAAATAATCATTCAAAATTATAGAATAATTATTATATCATATATATATATATAAGAAAGGATGGAGCGCGGGAAGAAAAACTCTTGCTTGGAGATTTTGGATCTGAAGCATGATGATTTAGGAGGCAAATCAATTCATGAATCAGCGAACGATGATTGCTTTGGTCACAAGGATATGTTTAGTCTTTGTTCAAAGAAGACTCCTAGTGATAGTTGTGGCGATGGATACAAGAAATCCTTTGTTGATGTTGTTAGAATCATGGGTACTTCATCCTACCTTGATTGTGAATCATCCGCTGGAAGGGTCATTCGAAAGGGCCGCATTGCAAATGTTTCAGAAAATCAAAGAGTTATTGAGGAGAGAAAGAAATTATGCAGATTCTCAATCATCGCCTAGGTTGTTATTCCGAAAGGAGTGAAACCATGGAAGTTTCATGATCTCACTGCCAGAATTACTAAGATATGGGGTGTTTTTGAGTGGAAGATGACTGCGTTGGGTGTGGGTTTTATCACATTTTCATTCCCTCAGATGAAATTAAGCGACGTGTCTGGAGTTTTGGATCAGTTCCACTCAAACCTGGATTCCTTCGAATTCATGAATGGGATCAGAATTTTGATCCCAATTCTATCAAGAACACTTACACACAAATATATATAAGGGTCTCTAATTTGAATTTGATTTATTGGAATCCCCAAATACTATGGGATATTGCTTCGTTGGTTGGTAATCCCATCAGGCTTGACAGTAAGACTGATAACCCAATGTTTAGTCACTATGCTAGAGTCCTTGTGGAATTTGATATGTCCTCTACTTTGGTGGAGGAAGTGGTGTTAACCACAAATGATGATACTCTTACCCTTGTAATTTTATATGAAAGAAAGCCCAAATTTTTCCTCAATTGTCACCTCTTCGGACATATGGCATCAGATTGCAACTGAAATAAGGTATGAAACTTCTGCAAGGTCTGTGGGCATGATGACGAGAACTGTAAGCTGAAGGGTAGGAAATAAGCTCCTGCTAATGATCCCGGGCCCTCATTTTCTAAAAATACTCCTCTTGTGAATGATAAGCTGGAGTTGGTGTGGGATGCAAATCAAGATGGATGTAATGCTGGACTACCGCAGGCTGTGGGAAATTCTTCTCATGTTGCTAAGGAAGCTGTGATTCATGATACTCATTGTAAGGAGTCAGCTGTTATGAATCCTAACATGGTCAGTAAGCAGGATGCTCTCGATCCTAATAATGAATTGGTCACAACATCTGATGATGTTGCTGTCCCTGTACAAGACATGATTAATGACCCACTGAGTACTTCTTTAGATTCTGATCGTAATTTACCTTCAACTCCTGATGATGGTCATGGAGATAATGCCACTGCAGTTTGTGGTGAATTGGTCACAATATCTGATGATGTTTTTGTCCCTATACAAGACATGGTTAATGATCCATTGGGCTCTTCTATAGATTCTGATCATAATATTTCTTCAATTCCTGATGATGGTCATGGAATTAATGCTACTTTAGTTCGTGGTGATGTGGTCTCTGATGACCCTGGTTTTGTGCAGGTCCATGCGAATATGGCTGCAAGAGGAGTCTTACCTGCTAGTTTACTGGCTGCTCTGATTGACTATGGAAATAGGTTCTCGTTACTCAGTACTAGGGACTATTCTGAGCAGGATAATGGTGAAAATGTGTCTGATTCCAGTGGCAATAAGTACAATTCATCTGTAAGGCAGACAGTACAAGCAAATGAAGGGCCTAGTACTAGGCTCAGATCGAAAAAATGAAAATCCTTTTTTGGAATTGTTAAGGGATTGGGAATCCCCCCACTGTCAGGTCCCTTAGACACTTTATCCTGACAAATAAACCTTTGTTGGTTGGTGTTACTGAACCTAGAATGAAGTTTGAAAATTGGAGATCCTTCAAATGGGCCTCTTTAGGTTACTCCTTTGTTTCATGTAATCAGCTTGAAACAAATTCTGAATCTTTGTGGGTGCTTAAGCATGATAGTGTGACATTCAGTTCTATCCTGGTTGATGCTCAATCTGTTACTCCCACCTATCTCTATGGTGATGCCCCTTTTTCAGTGACTTTTGTGTATGCTTTCGACCTCTATACAAGAAGACAATCACTGTGGATAAATCTATTGGATCTTTCTGAAAATATGGTGAATATATGGATCTTACTGGGTGACTTCAACACTGTCCTCAGACCTGAGGAAAAAACTGGTGGGAATTTATGTCATGCCTCGGCTGCTGATTTGTCATCTTGTATTGATAAATGTGGTCTTACTGAGGTTCCTATTTTTGGGGCTGAGTTTACATGGAGTCTATGTACTATTAATGGGAGGCAATTAAGCAAGTTAGATAGGTGTTTTGTGCATGTGGATGATAGGAACATGGTGATTGATGTTTCTGGAATTACTTTTCCAAGATTAAATTCTGATCATAGTCCCATCCTAATTGATGTTTTTTTCAAACCGTGAGATCAGTACCTATTCCATTCAAGTTTAATAATGCTTGGCTGGTTATCCCAGGCTGCCGAGAAATTGTTCTGGATTCCTATAAAACTGAGTATCTGGGCAGTCCCTCTTACATTCTCTACTGCAAACTAAAGTGTGTCAAAGAAAGACTGAAGAAATGGAGCAAGGAATCATTTGCTTCCATTGATAATGATATTAGGGAGTCTGGACTCACTCTTTCAAGGCTCCAACAGTCTAGTTTTCCTCTCTATTTACCAACATAGGATGAGATTAAGGCTACATCAAATCTGGAGAAGCTGTTGCAACTGAAGGAAAATTTAGCACAAAATCAGTTGAATATTAAATGGTTAAAGAATAGTGATCGAAACACAAAGCTGTTTCATTGCATGAATAGAGAGAAAAAGGCTAAGAGGAGTCTTCAAGCCCTGAATATTGAGGGGAACCTTCTCTCCTCTGAGAATTATATTGCAAGTGCGGCCATTAACTACTTTGAGAGGTTGTTTTTAGAGAATGGTGAGGATAACTCTGACAAAATTATTCAGTCATTTGATCCTTCTATTGGGGATGATCAAAATAAGATGCTTGTTGATATCCCCAAGCCAAGAGAAATTTATGATGTTCTTTTTTCCCTGAATATTGACAGTGTTGTAGGCCCTGACGGATTTACGAAGAAAATTTTCATGTTCTATTGGGATATTGTTCATCTTGATGTAACAAATATTGTGAATGATTTTTTCAGAACAGTCCACATGCCCTTTGGGATGAATTCCAGCTTTATTGCCTTAATCCCCAAGAAAGAGAATGCCCTTGATATTAATGATTTCAGGCCCGTTGTTATTGGAAACACAGTCTCAAAAGTGATTAGCAAGATTCTAAATCATCGTCTGGGTGGTATTGTAAAGAGTATCATCTCCCTTAATCAATTTGGATTTGTTCCAGGACGGAACATCCAAAATTGTATTTACATTTCATCTAAGTGTGTCAATTTCATGAGGAGGAAGGTTAAGGATGGTAATATGTCATTGAAGATTGACATTTCCAAGGACTTTGACACCATCAGATGGAGCTTCTTGTTCACCATTCTTAAAATGCATGGGTTTTCCCAGAAATTTATTGATCTTGTTGGATCCATCCTTGCAAGTGCCAGGCTCTCTATTCTTGTTAATGGCTCTCCTACGGGCTTCTTTCAATGCTCAAGAGGGGTCAGGAAAGGAGACCCTCTCTCTGGTATGATGTTTGCTATTGCAGAGGATTACCTGAGCTGGTGCCTCACTGATCTCACCAATTTTGGATGGTATCAGAGAATGAAAATTGGGCGTCAGTTGCATGCCCCCTCACATCTGTTTTATGCTGATGACATTCTTCTTTTTGGAAGGGCTGACACAGGAACCATCTCTTGTATCAAGGTAATCTTTTCACATTATGAGGAGGTTGTAGGTCAGGCTATTAGTTGGGGGAAATATTTGGCTCTGTTTGGTGAAGGTATTAGCATCTCGAGACAATATAGAGTGGCAAGACACCTTGGTGTCCAGTGGGGTGTTCTTCACTTCATTTATCTTGGGGTACCATTATTCTGGGGTAGGGTTAAAAGGTGTTATCTGGAGAATATTGCTCTGAAAATCACAAATCAGTTAGCAATTTGGAAGGGGGAAAACATGTCCCAAGTAGGAAGAATATGTTTGGTCAATTCTGTGATCACTTTGATATTTGTTTACTCTTTTTCAGTGTATCGTTGGCCTAGAATTATGATTAAAGAATTAACTAGAAAGATCGGAAATTTTATTTGGACTAGCTCAGTTTATGAGAGGAAATTGGTCACTGTGGTGTGGAAGTATTGCATTAAACCACTTCACATGGGTGGGTTGGGTGTCAAAGACATAATATTATTCAATGACACCTTGATCAATAAGTTTTTCTAGAATTTAATTTCCAATTCTTATGAGTCCATGGACTTTCTTCAAATCAGTTTTCTTGGAAAGTTGTATAATGGGTACTCTGCATACCTTGGTTCATCTGTTTGGACTGCAATTAAATGGGACTTTGTTGATATAATGGATTGCTCTAAATGGATTGTGTGCAAGCAATACTTTCTTAATTTATGGACCACACCTTGGTTGTCTCAGCCTATCTCTGATGATATTTCAATTCCCACACTCTTAAGGGGGGCCTCCATTGCTGATTTTCAGAGCAATTCAATAGAAATAAACACCTTGATTCCAACTCATGTTGGAATGGAAATCACCAGGTATCGATATATTGATTGTGACACTCTGGTTTGGATGTCTAAATTGAATGGAAGATTCAATACACATGAATTCTATAGGTTGATGTGTGGTGCCTCCCTGAATCCTCTATTCTGGGTCACGGAATTCTATAGAACTTTCATCCCTCCATCTTCCTCTTTGCTTATCTGGAAAATATGGAGGAAGAGACTTCCCTTGCAGGCTATGCTCCAGTGTATTTGATTCATTCTTGCTCTGGCTTGTATGCTTTGTCTTCAGGCTAGCAAAGACTCTGATCATCTCTTTGTCTCCTACAACCTTGCTTCCAGGTTATGGACCTATGTTCAAGAGATCTTCCATTGCTGCATTCCCTCTCAATCAGTTTAAGGGCTATTAAAATTTGTTTGTAGGATTAATATCAATGAGCAGGTAAAATCGCTCCTCCTTGCAGTTGTGGCCAGCTTGTTGTCTCACTTATGGAAGGTGAGGAATGATGTAATCTTTAATGGAATTTCCCCCCAACTTCCACTCTGATGTTCTGGCAATTCATTGTGAAATCCACACTGCTTCCTCCATCCAATCTGGATCCATGAGGAATGATGTCTCTGATCTTGTTTTATTGAGATCCCTTGGTGTGAATGGCAGGGCAAGGAAACCTTTGATGTTGAAGCATGTATGCTGGATTCCGCCCATCTCACGATGGCTGAAGGTTAATGTTGATGGGGCTGCCTCTGGTGCACCAGGCCCCTCCGGATGCGGTGGTGTCTTCCGTACTCATAGAGGTTTTGTCAAAGGGTGTTTCTTCCATTATATTGGCAATGCATTTTCCATTGAAGCTGAGCTATGGGCCATGATAAAGGCTATCAGATATGTTGTCCAATATGGCTGGCATGACCTATGGATTGAGTCAGACTCAACTGTTGCAGTCCAAATTCTTCGTGAACGGTCAAGAAGTGTTCCATGGCAAATGTTACCGGTTTGGGTGGAATGTCTCTATATTTCTGAGTCACTTTCACTTGAAGTATTACATGTCTATCGTGAGGCTAATCAAGTTGCGGATGCTCTCTATAAATGAGCTATTGCCGAGGTGAGCTCAAGATGGTCTTTTGTCTCCCTGTATTTTTTGTGATAGGCTTGTGAAGGCTGATTGTTGGGGTGAGACTTACACTCGCCTTTGTAAACCGCCTCTATGACTTTTCATTGTGTACTTTTATTTTCATTAATAAATTTTTTCTAGGAGCAGGTGTGCCTGGATCCTGATCTTCTTGGTATATATATATCATATATTTTTATTAAATATTACTGTATTACAATCCATGCAAAATGGAAATGAAAAATGAATCACATTGCTTCATGGAGGTGGTAGTCCATACGTACGCACACATGATTTTATCATTTTTCATTTGATGGATAAGAGGGTGGATAATGGTGGTTTTATAATAATAATAATAAATTTTTAGTATATTTATTATAATAAAGTTTTTTTTATGATAAATACTATGTATTTAGTGGGTATAAAAGAAGAAGTAAAAAAATAAATTGATTTGTTATGGTGATTACCTCTTCTTTGAAAGAACTCCTTTAGAATGCCTCTTAAAAACCCCAGGGTTAGTATTTTGGGAATACCATAATGTATAGAACATGTAAATGGATATTTATAAGATAAATTGGTAGTTATTGGTCAATCTATTTTTCTCAAAGTGGTGTAAAGAATAGATAGAAGGGGCATCCTTTTATAAGGGAGGGAAAGGATACACTGAATTTTTAAAAAATAAAAATATAACTAAGTAATTCCCAAGAAAAATGATTCAAAATGTCTATATATTTAAATAAAAAGAGGATATGTTCTTAATATAATCATTAAATGAAATTTTGGTTTCATTTTAAACCTTATCTTTTTGTTTCACCCATTAGTTAAATAGTTTTAATCTTAACTTTAGTGATGACTTTTTTAATATTAAAGGGTTATAATTTAACTTATAAGGTTATAATTGAATCGTAAATGGACTTGGGATGAAATTTTCAACCATATATTATCCCCATTGTCCTGTTTTAATATTTTTATGATTTGTACATAATTTAATACAATATTATTTTCATAAAATATCATTAATGTCATTTTTAACACTATTCATTCAATTTGACTTCAAATACATCAATACAAATATGGAATTTGAATATAATATTTTAAAACAATCATAATATGTTATATTAATCTATAAAATTCATTGAAAACTATAACTCACTCAAATTGCACAAATTTTAACATTTTTTAAAACCATTTAGTTTATTTTTCTATTAATTAATGAAATACTATATTGATGTTGCATAAGAATTTAAGGAAATTATATAATCACTAAAAATTATAAATAATTTCCAATCATGAAAATAATTTAATTATACTCAAAATACTTATTTTTATTTATTCACAACTTTATTTTATCCCTATGTGAACACATAAGATATATTTAAAAGCAAGGGAGTGACATTTTGTATTTTTCTTTTCATTAAATATTACATAAGTAATTTTCACAGAAAATTATCCCATGAACAATTAAATTTATGTCTTAAGGTGTTAAGGGTCGAATTTACTTCATCTATAAATAATTAATATGAAAAATGGTGACCATAACGCTTATATTTAACCTAGGTTAACCTAATTTATCCTTTACCGAGGTGACAAATTTCACAATAGTTACTATTCATAACGACTAAAAATAAAAGGGGCCTATTTGAAAAATTTGAACATCCTAATTTAGAATATATCATCCATTTTTCAATATTAAATATTTATAATTAGAAGAAATTAATTATAAAATAAGTGCGCAAAATGCGGTGGAAAATTCTTTTTAGAAAAAATACAGTTTTAAGCATAAAACTGGATTAATATTTATCTCATGACTATAAAAAATATATTAGATTAATGTTAAAACATTTAATAAAATATATAATATATAAATTTCATTAAAATCATTCACCAATAGTGATCAATTTAATTTATTAATATAAATACATTGCACAGATAAGAATATTTTTTCATAAAAACATCAATTTTATCTTCAAATGATTTTTATTTCCATTTATAATCAATTGATAACTAATGGATTTATTATAAACCATAAATTTTTCATAATTTTGTTATTATTATTCATACTAATCAATTTTAATGTCTAGGTTATAATGGTCACATTTTAATAATATTTTAGTAGTAGATCATGTTTTATTTAAAATTAGTGTTGTGTGTAACTCAAGATATCAAAGAAATTAAATTTATTTTATAAAATATATCACAAAATATTAGGGTGTTACATTATAACTCCTTATCAAAATTTCTCCCTCAAAAAAATTATCACTTTGATACAAAAAACTAAGGATAACTCTTCCTCATCACATCCTCAAGTTCCCACGTAGCTTCCCCAATTTTATGATTTCACTACAAAACATTGACCAGATGTGTAGTCTTATTTTCTAGCACTTTATCTCTATAATCTAGAATATACATTGGTTATTCCTCATAAGAAAGATATTTCTCCAATGGTATTACCTTTGAGTTTAGTACATGTGAAGGATCATGTATGCACTTCCTCAGGAGAGATACATGTAAGACATCGTGAAACTTGAGAGAGATTATATGGAAGTGCCAAGTGATAAGTCAACATCCTGATACAATTAGAAATTTTTAAGGGACTAATAAATCTTGGGATTGAATTCCCATTATTTCAAAATCTCATAACCTTATTCCAAGGAGATATTCATAGGAATACCTTATCATCAGCTTCAAACTCTGGATCTCACTAATAATTTTCAACATAACTTTTTTGTCATCTCTAAGCTTCCCATATGTGTTGTTTAATGGATCTAACATTATCTAACATTTCTTTAGATATATCAAGTCCCAATATCTTCCTTTATCCAACTTTATTCCATTATGTTGGAGTTCTACACTTCTTTCTATAGAGGGCTTCATAAGGATCCATCTGAATACTTGAATGAAAGATATAATTGTATGAAAATTCCTCCAAAGGAAAGTGTTGATCCCCAAAACCTTTGAAATCCATAAAACAAATATCAACATGTATTCTAAAGTTTTAATAGTACTCTTAGACTGACCATCTGTCTGTAGATGATAAGTAGTTCTGAAACTCAACTCTGTATCCAATGCTTGTTAAAGACTTTGTCAGAACATCGAGGTAAATCTCAAATACCAATAAGATATAATATATTGTGGTACTCCATGAAACCTTACCAATTTCTCAATGTATATTCTAGAAAAAATATCAAGATATAAATCTTCTCTTATAGTAATTATATCTACTAATTTCATTAGATGATCGGATACACCTCATATAGAATTATTCCCTTTAGATGATTTTGGGATTTTGATGATGAAATCCACAGTGATGTTTTCTAATTAAAATTATGGTATTGGTAATGGTTGTAACATCCCCTTATACTTATTTCTTTAAAACTTAAATTTTTAACATATCTGGCATCAGTATATGTACTCTCTAATATCCCTTTTCATATTATCCCACTAAAAATATACTTTTATATCTCTATACATATTCGTAATTTCAGGATGAATAGAGAATAATGAGCTATGAGCTTCATCAAAAAGCTCCTTCAAGTCTAGTATATATGGGATACATACTCAGTTCCATAAACTTTCTATTCTATAATAACCATGGTTGAACTTAGGAACATTTCTTAGCTTATTTAATAGTTCTATATCTTCCTTTTGTGCCTCCTTAATCCTCTAATGGATGGATAGTTGAACATTCATCTGAGAAAGATAAGATCTTTCCCATTTCTTCATGATTTTAAGACATATCTTCCGAAAATCGATAAATATTGGATCTCCATCAATCCTTGTCATGGATAAACTATCACGTTCTTTCTGACTCAGAGCATCATCCAAATTTTCTTCCTTCCTAAAGTGGTAACGTATTGAGTAATCATAATCTTTGATCATCTACAATCATATTCTTTGGTTCATATTCAAATCCTTGTGTGTAAATATATACTTCAAGTTTTTATGATCAATATATATATATCACACTTTTCACCATACAGATAATTTATCCATATTTTCAATGAAAAAATTACCACTCCCATCTCGAAATCACAAGTCAGATAAATTTTATCATGAATTTTTAATTAGTGAGAGGCATATGGTATCACTATGTTATTATTCATGAGTAAGCATAACATTCCATTATTTGTTGTGTCACTATAGATCACAAACCCTTCTCCACTTCAGGGTAGTGTAAGAATAGGTGTGATGGACAACCTTCTCTTTAGTTCTTTGAAACTCTCTTTGCATTCATATGTCTATAAGAACTTAACCCCCTTCTGAGTCAACTTGGTTAGTGGATGAGATAGTCATAATAAATCTCTCATAAAGCATCAATAGTATCCATCCAAACCAAGAAAACTATGTATTTTGATTACTGTGGTTGGTCAAGGAAATTTCTTAATAACATCTATCTTTTAAGGATCAATTAATATACTCTCACTTGAGATTATATAACCTAGGAATAAAACTTTTTATAGCCATACTTTTAACTTGGTAAATTTAGCATATAACTTCTACATCCTTAGGTTCTTCAACACAATTCTCATAATGTTCTATATGCTCATCCTTTCACTTTGAATATATAATAATATCATATATAAAGACTATCACAAACTGATCAAGGTGATCTCTAAAGACTTTATTCATTAAATCCATGGAGATAGTAGGGGAATTGATACATCTAAATGGGACTACTATAAATTCATAATGACCATACTATGTATGGAAGGATGTATTGGGTATATCCTCCTTCTTGAACCTTAACTGATGTTATCCAGACAAAATATAAATCTTGAAAAAATATATATCTCTTCATAATTGATTAAATATATCATCGATATAGGGTAAAGGATACTTGTCCTTAATATTTATCTTGTTAAGTTCCGAATAACGAATGAAAAAATGAATTTACCCATATTTATTCTAAATAAAAAAGAACATGTGCACCCCAGGATGAAGAACTAGTCCAAATAAATCCATTATCTAGGTTCTCTTAGAGTTTATTATTAAATTAATACAACTTGATCAGGGCTATTATATAAAGATTCTTTAAAATAGGAGTAGCAATATGTATGAGTTCTATTGAAAAATCAACTTCACGATTTGAGGGAAGGCTAGGAAATTCCTTGTGAAATATATCAAGATATTCCTGAACAACGGGAACATTTTCAATGATGAGTTTATCTTTATCTATTTGAGATAAATGACCATCATGAATAGGGATCAAAACCCATATGATGGAATTAATTTCCATCGGGTGTTCAGGTTCATCCTAACACTGATAAACAATTGAAGGTTAATTCATAATATCAAATTTAACTTTCCTTCCTTGAAAATTATTATGGGATTTATACAAAGAGAGGCAATCCATACCCAAAATTACATAAAATTAAACTAGAGGAAGAATAACAATATTTTCATGAAAAACATTTCCCCAAACTTCTATCAAAGATTATTTATATACTTAAGATGTAGTAATCCCACCATGAGGATTTTTCACCACTAGGTAAATATCTAATCAATGTGGTGGTGATGTGATACCCTTAGAAAATTATTTAGATATAAAATAGTTGGTAGAATCATAATCAAATAAAAAAATTTCAATCCCAGAGTATATGATAAGTATACCTTTCACCATGTTTCTAGGAACTTCCACATTAGTTTTAGTAGTTGCATAAGTTTTTCCTTCTCCCCTTAGATTATTTTGTGGTAAGTTCCCTGATGTTTGGGGCATTGGTTGGAATAGTTCCCCATCTATTTATAGTTAAAACATTGTACATTGATGTATTCTACCTTAAACTTGAATTCATGAACATGATGGAATTTTCTCTATACTTTAACAAAAATCCTTTCTCCTTTTAAGCATGTACCAAGGTGTTTCTTTCAAAAAATATCACAAGTTGTAAAATTCTCTTTTATATTCTTCCCCTTGTCCATATTTTTCTCTATTGTGTTATTCTTCTCTTTCATTCTTTCAAATCCATAAAAATTTTGGAATTATTTCTATGTCCTGATATTACATGATATTTTATACTTATATAATGAGAATGTTTGGGATACTAGTTCCCTTAAAAGGATTTGATTAATACCATCAAAGAAATGGTTAATATTTCTCTTGGTATTATGTATGTATTCCACATAATGTCTTTATAACCTTGTAAATTTAGCTTCATACTTAGCAACATTTTCCTCTTCCTCTTGTCTCAGACTCAATAATTGCCTCCCCATGTCTTCTTGTTGTTTGGGAGGAAAATATTTTCCAAGAAAATTTCCTTAAAATACTTTCATTCCATGCTCACTATTTCCACCTCATCCTTAGTGTTTTGAATCAATGACCACCATTGATCTGCATCCCCTAAGAGATGAAAAAATGCCATGAAAATATTCTCCCGTTCATTACTTCCCAAAGCAATAAATATCTTATCTAAGGAACTCGTTAATTTCTTAGCTACAAATGGATTTCTAGTCCCATTGGATGATGAAGGTTGATGATGCATGAATCATCCCAACATTTTTTCACCGCATTATGGATCAATAGGTTTTTCTATATGGTCAAGTTTATTTATCATAATTTGATTCATCTACCCCAATATAGTTAAAATTTGTTTAGCTCTAGCTACAGATCTAGCTCCAACTTTATTTATTTCCTGGGATGGTAATCCCTACATGTATTACATACATTTATATGGTTCTCATTCCTTATTCTATGTTCCATTTCTAAATAATGGCATACACTATATTATATATTGACATTATAATTTATAATGTATAATTTGGAAACTAGTGAAACACTTAACATAAATTGAAAATTTTATGCATAGCTATTCATAGAATCATATTGGTTTCTCTGAGAATATTCCCAAATAATAAAAATAATTTCAAATATTTCATAATGGTTTGTAAAGAAAAAATTAAATTAACCCAATCATATCTCTCGATAATTTCTAACCAGATGATCAGTAAAGGTGAAATCACCATGCACCAAAATAATGGTCAAGATATACCCAACCAACTCTTTCTAGGTTATTATCCCAATATGCATGTGTGTAAAAACCACATCCAAATGTAGTATCTAGATAGAGATGTATTTCTAGTAAAACCACATAATATCTATCATACCAAAACATTAGGATGTTATCCTATACTTAGACATATATGCAAAGTCAATCATAAGTTTATGTTCTTTAATCTATGTTTTCTTAAATATAGTTCCCAAGGTTTTTACTAAACTTCATCTGATTCCATATATAAATACCCCAACCCTGGTAGCCTATAGTAATTGGATACTTTATTACATAGGCACTGGATACAAGATATAGCTTTCTAAAGGATCAAATTTTTTAATTGTATTGGAAAACTAGACACATATTTGAATCTCACATTACATTTGAAAACTTAAAATGCAACATATTATTTTCTTTGAGAACAATATTATTACCATTAGAATATCTATTCATATCAATCATAATTCACTTCATGATATCCTAGGTAAAGGAAACATAATAAAGGGGTGATCTTAGATGCTCAGTATGGTTATGTGTATAGTAGAAGCTAATAAGGCATGAATAATATGGAAAGAATAAATGATGATGACATAATGACATATAAATTATCACATGAGCTAAAAACTTATCCATGGATATCATAAATATTAAAATAATCACATGGATATTAATAAATTATTTCATAATGATGTAATACATAATTTCATACATCTGAAACTTATTGTTGATGCCTTATACCAAGACATATTACATAAATGGGTAAGGATTTTGTAAAATATTCAATCTATTTTGTCTCATGAGGCCTACCAATGCACCAAGGAGATATTTAATTCTCGGTTCCACCAGTCACTTAATAATTACAATGCATTCATCATATGAATAAATAACATAACCTAATCAACATTCCCTAAAAATCAATAAATGTCATTATTAGAAGAACTAGCATGAAAAATATCAATAAATTTCACAGTCAAGATGATCATAAATTTTATAGATAAATATTATGGATGGTATCATGAGTAAATAATAATATTCAATAAATTATTTTAATATAGTAAAAAATATTTTTAAAATCTCACTATATATTTTCTTTAGGAAAATCCCCTTTTCACTTTGAAATCGCTTATTTAAGATATAAAAATTTCCCAAATATTTAGGAAAATATTTTTATTTAAAAATAACCTTTTAAAACTTTAAACTAATCATCAAAGTAATTAGTGGTCATGATGGTAGAAAATTTTATTCAATTCATGTATGTTAAAAACATTCCTTTCACACTTTTATAAAAAGGTCAAAATGTACCACATTCGGAAAATAACAAGAAGATTCCCTTTAAAACATTTTTTTAAAAGTAAAACATGGGTAAAAATGTCTTTAATAAATAATTATATAATTTTAAAAACATTCTTTTAGATATCTTATGGAAAATATGGACATATAGGAGAAATATTCCCAACCGAGCAGAAAAACAAGGCTGGTTTTCTTTAAAAAACATTATTTCGGTATCTTGAGTACTTAATAAGAGGAAAATGAAATTAAAACTTATAATTTATATAAATAACCATAGGATGGAAAAATAAATTTGTTTTAAGATAGAAAAATAAAATATTTTTCCCAGCAGAGGCTTAAATATAAACGATCTCAAATAATGATAAGATTGTGAAATAAACTCTTACCTCAGGTTTGACTTCCTTCATATGTGTCCAATACTCCTATATAATAAATATATATTTTTTATAAATATATTATTGAACCATACTCATATATTTAATATCATATATTATTTACTTATAATCTTGTATCACCTATTTATTAACAATTCTTTGTTAAAATCATTGTTCCGGTTAATAATTGCTTCATTTTTCATGAATGTTTTGGTTCATTAGTTTTGTTCCTTGTACTTTGATCATGGTTCCATGATCTCAAAAATTTTAATCATGATATAAATATCATATTTATTAATTATATATATATTTATATTAATCCTTAAAATTTAGAGATAGAAAAATGAATTACACCATCCATGAAGATGGTAGACCGTATGTATGCATGAATGTTGTTTAAAATTTTTTAGAGGATGGAATGGAAGAAAGGTAAATAATAATTAAAATTTATAGAATAATTATTATATCATATATATTTATTAAATTTACCCTTATTACCATCCATGTAAAGTGGAAACGAAAAACGAATCACACCTCTTTGTGGAGGTGGTAGTCCACACATACGCACGAGCAATGTTATCATTTTTTATTTGATGGAAAAGAGGGTTGATAATGGTGGTTTCATAATCATAATAACATTTAAATATATTTATGATAATAAATTTATTGTTTTATGATAAAAACCATAGATTTATAAGAGGTAAAAGAATAATTAAAAAGAAAGCGATCAATTAGGGTGATTACCTCTTCTTTGAAATAACTCCTTTAGATCTCCATTTAAGGACCCTAGGGTAGGTATTTTGGGAATACTCAAAAATATGTAATGTGGATAAGGATTTTTTTAATAGAAATGGATAATTACTGATTGATCTAGGTTGTTCAAATTGGTGTAAAGAAGAGAGGGATGGGGTGTCCTTTTATAAGGGAGAGAAAGGACACACTTGTAATTTTTAAAAAGATTAAAATTTAAATATGTCATTATCAATCCAAATGAATCTAAATGGAAAAAATTCAAATAAAAATAGTTTAAGGTCTAAAAATCATTATCCAATTAAATTCAAATAGTTTTTCTTATCATTTTAAACATTATCTTTTGGTTTAACCCCTTGGTTAATTAATTTTAATCTTAACTATAGTAATGAATTTTTTAATATTACAGGGTTATAATTTAACTAATAAAGTGAAAAATTGATCATAAATGGACAATGGAAGAAATTTTGAACTATATCATATCCCCATTTCCCCATTTCAATATTTTTATGTTTTTTAGATAATTTAATAACATATTATTTTCACAAAATGTCATTATTATCATTTTTGACACTATTCATTCAATTTGACTTAAAATAAATCAATAAAGAAATGTAATTTGAATATAATACTTTAAGAAAAAAAAATTTATATTCATCTATAAATTTTTGGAACACTATAACTCACTAATATATGTTACTTTAAATTTTTTTTAAAATCATTTATTTTATTTTTCTATTAATTGAAGAAATATTGTGTTAGTGTTGCATAAATATTTAAGATAATTATATAATCACTAAAAATTATAAATAAATTACCATGATTAAAATAATTTAATAATTATGAAAATAAATATTAATATTCATTCAAAAAAAATTATCCCTATGTGAAAACATAATAGATATTTAAAAGCAAGAGAGTAAAATTTTGTATTTTTCATTACTTTAAATTTTATATAGGTCGTTTTATGGAAAAGTTTCCCCTAAGAAATTAAATTTTTATCCTAAAGTGATAAGGGTCAAATTTTATTCATCCAATTATAATTAAGAATAAAATGGTGTCCTTAACACTTAGTTTTAACCAATGTTAACTCGGTTTATCCTTTACCGTGGTGATAAATTTTACCATAGTTACTATTCATAATGACTAAAAATAAAAGAGGCATATTTATCAAATTTGAACCTATTTATTCTAAATATAGTATCCATTTTTTAATATTTAATCTTTATTAGTGGAAGAAATTAATTTTTAAATATGTGCACAAAACATGAAAAAAACACTTTTTAGAAAAATACAAGTTTTAAGCATAAAACTGGATTTAATATTATCTCGAGCTTAGAAAAAATATTAGATGAATATTTAAGAATTTTATTGAATATATAATATATATATTTTATGAAAATCATTCACCAATAGTGATCAATTTAATTTATTAATAAAAACACATTGTGTGCATAAAAACAATTTTTTAGAAAAACAACACTTTTATCTTCAAATGATTTTTATTTTAATTTATAATCAATTTATAACTAATGAATTTATTATAAAAAAGTATTTCTTTCAAAATTCAGTTACTCCTATTCACACCCTCCAATTATAATGGCTAGGTTCTAACAGTCACATTTAAATAATATTTTAGAAATAGACTGTGGTTCATTTAAACTCAGTGTTGTGTATAACATAAGCTATCGAACAAATTAAATTTATTTAAAAATATATATATCATAAAATCTCATGGTGTTACCAAATTTCACTTTATAAGCTCTCTCGGGCTTGGGAAGAATCCAAACTAGCATGGATGTCAAGCAGGACTGCAACTGCTCAAGTGAATGTTGGCACCCCTCATCCCACTCAAACTTCACCCCTTTTCTAGTCAAATTCATCAAGGAAGAATATAAATTATAGAAGTCCAGAAAAAATCATCTATATTACCCAAACAATCCCAAAAATCTTTAGATCTTGAACACATTCTTAGGCTGCTCCCAAGACATGATTGCTTGAACCTTCTTGGGATCCACTGAAACTCCTTGCTCGGATATCACATGGCCCAAGAACTTTACTTCCCTAATCCAAAACTGAAATTATGACAGCTTGGTATATAAATGATGCTCACTTAAAACTCCCAAAATAATCTCCATATGGTCGACATGATCCTCCTATATCTTAGAATACACCAAGATGTTGTCAAAGGCTCTCATGATACCTTGGACACCACACGCTCACACATCAATTATCAAATGTGCTACTCAATGCCAAACATATCAACATCACAAGCACCAGACATCAAAAGCTATTCCATAATCCATTTAAATTAAAAAACATGCCCATTTTGATAAAAACACCTTTCTCAAGGTAAAACCATTTCTCAAACCTCTTTAGAAATCCATTTAAAACCATAAAACCATTTTGATCCATTTCATCAAATACTTGGAGTGCACTTAAGCCACCTCCATTTGGAAAATCCACTTTAAGAATCCAATTGCCAAATCAAACCATGGAACACATCAAACATGGTATAAACATCATTCATAAATCATTTAAATGAAAATTTAACCAACAAAAACCAAAGGAAAATAATAATTCAAAGGTAAACCATGAAAAAAACCCTTAAATAGAGACACCTGCCTTGGAAACGGTTCTAAACTCATCGGCTTTGTCGACAGCCGCCCAATTAAGGAGGAGAAGGCCTTATAAACCTTAGCCATAAGAAATCAATCCAAAACCCCCATTAAAAACATTAGTTTCAGCTAACCCACCACCTAGGGTTTCCACCTTCCATAAAAATGGAAGAACAAGGGAAGAGAAGGGGGGGTTGAGAAATCTAAATGATTAAGACTTACCTCAAGCCAAAACACATTGGAATCAAGAAGAATCCACCAAGAGGAGAGGGGAGAAGCTCCAATGTCAAGGGAGAGGGGTTACACATGAATGGGGTAAGAAAGGAACCCCAAAGGTTAAAAATCTGTCAAGGGCATTCTGATAAAAAAATAAAATTTTTAATGTGCTGGACAACTTGCACAGTTTGGCCGCACGATTAGGCAAACAGTGTGCTAACCCTACAAGAGCTACTGTCTCCCCAAAAATTAAGCCACACGGTTTCTCCCGAGCTTCACACGGTTTGACAAACCGTGCAAAAGCGCACTGTCTCCCCAAACAGCCACCCTCACATGGTTAGACAAACCATTTGTTAGTGCTTGTTTCCTCCAAAAATCCCAATTTCGACCCCAACACCTGGGAAACTCCAAAAAACAACCAAATGAAGGATAAAAACTAAAAATAGTTGCACCAGTGACCCGAAGGGTGTCACAGGATTGGTCCTCTTTGAGTGCTTGCCTAGTTTTGGATCCCAGCCCTTTTGTGGTGGATCTCAACCCCAGTTGCCTTTGAGACCATCCTCAGTGGTTCACCCTATCTTTGTTGGCGGTGCTTTCAACCCATAGTGGTGTTGTGTGTTCTCTATTGACTCAATGGTGCTTGGTTTATCAGGGTTGGGTCTCTATGGCCACGGGTTGTAGCGGTCATGGTAACAACAACTTTCAGGTGGCGATTCGTGACAAATGGAGGTGTCGATGAGCTTGGAGTTTTTTTTATCCTTGATAACATTGAAGTGTGTTGTTGTTTCCTTGATGGTGGTTGTTGGTTGAAGGAGGTTTTGTTTTTAGCATCAGGTTTTCTCCCTAAGAAAGCCAAATACCAATAATAATGAGGTGGGTGAGATGACCAAAGTTAACAAATATAGAAAATTGAAGGGAAGTAAGCAATAATACTACAAATCAATCTTTTATTACAAATTGGTCACAAGTAAGAGATTTGGGGGAATCACTCCAAATTTGTAGAGTGATTTGATTAGGAGAAGTAAATCATTTTAACTATGTTGATTTTGAAAAATTAAATAAAATTTGACCGTGTTAATTTTTCTCATGTTTAAATCCGGATTCATTTTTCATCTAATTAGTGTAATCTATTTACTATTTGATCCTTGTATATATAGACATCTTGCCAAATCACATTAAATATAGTATAGTGTCAATCATTATGTAACTAAATGGAGCACATTTCTTATTTAAAAATATCCAAAAATAATACAAAAATACTCTGTTTCGAGGATCTTGAAATTCCACCGTTCGACGGCGATCCATTTGATTTTTTGCGAACCACGAGCAGCAGCATGCAGCTCGGGCCGACAGCGAACCAGTGAAGCATCGGGAGAACGGCCAGGCCTCCCAGCTTCCAGCGGCAAGGAAACTGCCAACGCGAAGTCAGAGTGCCCGATGGCAGAATTATGCAAACGCACAGCTAAGAAGCCGGGGAATTGGGTAAAAATAGCGAGGAGCGTGAGAGAAAAAGGGGACGCTTGTACAGGGAAGGGGACAGCGGCGGATCTCATCCACGCTATAATCCGCCTGAGCCGGAGACGCTGCACTGGCCGCGCCTAAAATGAAGATTCATGGCGTCCTCCTCCTCCTCCTCCTCCATCTTCTCCCTTCCCATTCTCCTCTTGCTGTTTCTCCGTGCCCCCACAAACCCCTTCTTGGCGAGCCACCCCCTCCCCATCCCCCCTCGATACTTTTGGCTGTGAATCTCTTCTGCCTCATCATCTCTCCCGATTGCTTGAAAGAATTCAGGGAGAGAAAGATTGCAGAAAAGGGGATCTGAGTCGGGCTGCGTTGGGTCCCAGATGGTACCCAACGGCAAGGGTGAATGTGATGGCGGGGGCGGGGGCGGAAATGGTTCTCTGGAGGGGGCGACGTGGCGAAAGCTGAAGAAGGGGCCGTGGACGGCGGCGGAGGACGCAATCCTGGTGGAGCACGTGAGAAAGTACGGGGAGGGCAACTGGAACTCGGTGCAAAGGAACTCCAGGCTGGCTCGCTGCGGCAAGAGCTGCCGTCTCCGGTGGGCTAACCATTTGAGGCCGGATCTCAAGAAGGGTTCCTTCACGCCCGAGGAGGAGCGCCTCATTCTGGAGCTGCACGCCAAGTATGGTAACAAATGGGCGCGAATGGCCGCTCAGGTACAGCACCTTTTCCGCCCAATCTAATGCCCACTAAATGCTTGATGAAATTCCCTGAAACCAGGCTGAATGGATTAGATTTTTTAAGCAGCAAAGAACCTCGTTGTAACCTCCATAACTCAAAGACTGCTAGTGGATAGCCGGCTATGATGCCAAGCTCTAGTTATTGCTGTTTATATCTGAATCCATGGGACTGCAGATTCCGGGGCGAACAGACAATGAAATCAAGAACTTCTGGAACACCAGGATGAAGAGGCGTCTCAGACAAGGCCTGCCCCTGTACCCACCAGAAATCCAAAACACCCTCCTCCCAAATCACAGAGCACTCACCCCTCTCTCCCCTGCAACCCCCACCATCTCCCTCGCCTCTCCCCACCATCACTTCTCTCCCCAGCTCCTATCCCCTCAACAGTCTTATCACTCTCCCACCCTCTCCTTCCCTTCTCACTTGAATCACCATCACCATCAACCCCTACCCGTTTCTCATTCTCCGCCTATTCTCCACGCCCCCCTGTACCGTTTCGGTCGCCTACGAAACACCATGGCCACCACCACTCACCCCATTGCATCTCCAGTTCCATCTCCTTCACCGATAATGGCCTCGCCACTCTCCACCCCGCTATCCCAATTCTCCACACCCCAGTTAAGTCCGATGAATTTTGAGGCCAAGTCACCACCTCCCACCATCCGTACACAATTCAAAGTTGACGATTTGATGTTCGATGATTCGAGTTTCGCAGTTAAGTCTGAGATCCCTTCAAACCAACCATTCCAGACATGGCATTTGGATGCTGCCTGTGATTCGGCCCCCGGTGTTAACAGTGGTGAGTATGGCTATTTGGTTGAGAGGTTGGAGAGACACCATGCAATGGTCAGGGACAATGCTTTGAAGAGAGGTGATTTGGAAAAGCAGCATGCAGGTGATGGGTTTGGGTCATTGTACTGCAACAGCAGCAGCAGCCATTATTGCCCACCAAGCTCAGGTGATCCATGCCTTTATGTTATTTTTAGACTAATAGATTATGCACTTTTATAGCTAAGTTTCTGATAGGCATGGGTAGCCCTAATCATGACATCGAGGTGCAAGAAAAACTAGCATTTAACATTGATTTCATGCAGAAAATGATTCGATGGAAGCACCCATCGATATGATCGACTTGAAGCATGAAGACTTGTCAGAATTTCTCTCAACGTTGCCTCTCAGCATGCCGGCAGTCGACTGGTTCGACAATGCTGCCAGCGGGCAATCCAATGAGCAGTCTTCTGTGGTAATAGATGATGCAGGCAACTCAATTAAGATGCTTTCTTCGCCCTTTCTAATTGCAGATTCATTGGAAACTGCTTCTTGCTCTTGGAGCCACATGCCTCAAATTCTTTGAGAATTGTGGGATGTTTGATTTGGAGTGGGGTGTCTTTGATTCTTAAGATTATTATGGGGTTTGTCTCTGTGTTTGGCCTACCGGTTTTCCCTTTTTCACACGTGTAATTTAACGGATGGCACAGGCATCAATGGAAATGGAAATGGTGTTATTATGCTTCTATGTTTTATATTTCATCAATCACCTACCCTGGCATATCTTGTTGGCTCTATTATGGTGTTTTACCAATCTGAGTGTTGTTTTAGGTTTAGAAGTATCCTCGTTAGAAGCATTTTTTCTTGATGGGGAAATGACTATTGTCCTTGAGGGGAACAAATGATAAGGATGTGTCAAATACTAAACAAGGACAAATCATTTGTACAAGATCAAACGATAGTCATCTTATCATTATCCATATAAAATATCAAAATTAGTTGTTTCATCCCTGATGATTTGAAATATACCTAAATCTAAATATCACGGCACATCTGATGTGTCCCTAGTCCTGTCATGAGATACTCTTACTTTTTAATGTACTTCATGTGTTATGGGATGAACATGATGTAGATGAAACATTTGTTGTCGTGGTGATGCATGTTTTTGTGTGAATGAATTTGATTTATATTCTTCGTGCAAACCGAATGTTGTGTGTATAATGTTACAGTATCAGGTATCTTTCTTAGAGTAAATGATAAATATTTTTTTTAAACTTTTTGCATTTTAATTGGGATGAAGCATAGGTACAAGACCCGAGAGAAGTTCAAAATATTATCATTTTTTTCATTGTGATAATGACAATGCTATAACCATATTTGATGGTATATTTATAAAATCAACACGTATACTAATTGTTGTAAAACAAAGTGTGAAATGAATGAATATAATTGAGAAAATATTTTTATCATTCAAAAACATTTATTTAATTTAATTTTTATTGGCATGTCATGCCTCAACCCCTCCCCAAATCAATAATAAGATCATATGTGACACCCCGAACTCATCTCTAATAAGTTAGAGGTTGGTGTTGAAAACCAAGCATTTTAAACGCATATATGTGAGACATTTCCTTCAGAGATTAGGACTAAGGTGTAAAATAAGATAGAGTCTGGTAAAATCTCCAACATAATGCAGTCTCCAAAGTAAATGTCACGCACATCAATGTGTGAATGTCATGCAACCATAACAGTAATCGACAACTGCCAATGAAAGAATACAATTGCGAACCCTCAAAACAAAGGAAACCAAAAATACCCAATATACCTCACCCATGATATATGTTTATTTTGCGCCGACTATCATCCACTACTAAGCTAACGTTTTTGAACACCACCCCCACCATGCTCTTGAATATTTAAAATAGTTGTAAGAAAATAAGGGTGTGTGTACACATACTCAGTAAGTTTCCACTCAGGGTTCCAACTGTATCAATGTGATTAGACCATACTAATGCATATGTGAGTATACAAGATAAGTAAGACAACTACCCCTAAATACCATGTAAATCAGGCAACTACCCCACTCTCGGGTAATATCCACAACCTCTAGAGCTACCCATAGCTCACTATAAGTACACTCCCCAAATCACAATGCTATATATAGAGTATATAACTTGCACCACCAAAATCCCTCAAAGAAAATGCCCTCGCAAATCATGCCCACCCCACTAGTATGATGCTCACAATGGCACACATTTTTTCCACCTGTTATAGCTAGGTCTATTGTATATGCAATAGTCCCAAACCTGCACTCCCAAAATCTGATCCTTAAAACATAATCTTTACATTTCCGGCTTTGATACCAATATATGTGACCCAATTTCAACCATCCAAAACTTACAATAGAAAAAAGAAATCTTGGATCACTTACATACCCAAAGAACTTCCAGGTTTCGAGTTTTAGAGAATTATGAAAAACTCTTTCAAAGTGAACATTTCCACAAAACATCCATTTTTCCACAAAACAAGCTCTTTATAAAGACATTCTTGCTTTGTTCAAGGTAACTTCCATATTTGGAATTCCGACTTTATTAACTTTTCTACTCATCCTTAAGCCCTGTGAAAAATCATTGGAAAACGTGAGATGAGAAAAACAAAGTTCAGTAAGGGACATTTAGAAAATGAAAGGAAACCCAATAGTCCATTTCAAAACCATGAGGTCATATAAGAGAGTTTTGCCTTTAACATAATAAATTTTGAGTTCAAATAATTGTTTATTTACCTATGAAATCAGCTTTACTGCCCAATTTTTTTTTCATAAAACACTTTATAAGAAAACGTAAAGGAAAAATCATAATCATGAGGTTTTCTTTAGAAAACATGAAAACCATTAAAAAATATATTTTTATCCTAAAGGGCATAATCATTCCCTTAGAACAAAAGATCATTAGTTTACCTTGTGAAATCAAAAGTTTTTTTTATGAAAACTCATTAGCAGGCATAGAAAAGTCATGTAGGTAACTTTGGACATCATTTTCATATCACTCTTACAAATGGATTTAACTTACCCGCAAAATTCCAATAATATCTTATGAGAAACCTAACCAGTTAACTCCTTACCTTTATCGAATGCATTGGAGAGCTATATTGGGCTCACCCGTTCTTGGTTTATGATGGAACCACCCATCCTTGGTTTATAATAGAACCATCCATCCTTGGTTTATAACAGAACCACTCTTCATCATAAACAATTCCCAAAAACCATAACATAATCCTAACACATGGAAGCTTAAATTTCCATCAAAATATTATTTTCACCCATAAGAAAAACATTTTCAGGTATCGAAATACCCATTTCATTTAAAACCCTTTTTGAAAATACCCAGAAAAAAGGTGTCAGATCTCAAACTTATAATGATATACGTTCTTGTTTGTTTTTTTGTTAAACTCATTTTGTTTTGGTTTATGAAATGGTCCTTGGGTGTATGAGGAGTCTCAGGGGTTTCCCGGGGGTTCTGGGCATGAAAAGGGGTAAACAAAGGCTATCCAGTGCATGTTTCATGGTTAGCACATGGTTAGTAATAATCCTGCACCATAATCATGTGGGTCGGGGAGGCAGGTGCACGGGTGAGGAATCGTGCAAGGGGGGAGCCTGAAACCATGTATGAATGTATGAATCCATCCCACACAGCACCACATAGTTTGTCAAACCATGCAGACCCCTATGAGACCATGCAACCCAGGCTCCCTCTTGGACTGAGGGCAGCACACGGTTTTTCCAACCTTGTGGCCAAACCATGTGCCTCATTAAAAAGGGGGAATTTCCCATTTCCCCCTGAAGATTTATGAAACCTCACCCAAATTTCCTCCCATCTCACCCTACAACAACAAGGGTTACGATTCATTCTTCCCCAATCTTCTAAGAGGTGATTCCCCATCGATTCTTGGCCGTTTTGAGTACCATTGGTGCAAATCGAAGATAAAAGTGATTCTAACACTCCTCTTATATCTATTTTCTAGAATAGGTATTGTGTAATCATTATTATCCTTTTGAATATCTAAAAACATCTTTTTTCCACCAGTTTCTATGTTGGGGCTTTGAAGGTTGTTTGAGTTTTAATCAAGGGTTGAGTTTAAGCGAGAAGTTGTCTACAGACTTGAGGTAGGTGGTCTACAAGTTATATCCCATAGTCTTGATGTTTGATTTATGTGTATGTAGTTGTTCTTGGGTGTTGTTATTCTATAAATTTGGTATCCTTGGTAGGAAATGATAAATGGGTTAAAGGAATGATGAATTGAACTCCTCATGATTCATGTGGGATCCATCGTGGTTGAATACACTAGGATAAAGGCCACCCATGGGGTGTGGCACTTCCTTGAACATGGAATTGGATTGTTAAGTAAGGAATGGAAGGATTTATGGGATATAACCAATGGTAATTGTGTTTAGTTTTTTAACATGGGTTTATGAAATGAAACTAATTGTAATTGTGATAGTTTGTTAACATGGCATAAGGGGGTGTTTGCCTTAACTTGAATGTGTTAAATGAGTTATGAAATGTAAATGGTAAATGTGGTAAATGGTTAAAGAATCATTATCATATGAATAAATTGTTGAGTGGGATGTGGACCGAGGATCCCCCCATGGGTTGGGTTGGACTGAGGCTCTAAACCCCACCGATGTAGTGCATGTTATAGGGTGTCAGATTAAGGCGTTATGCCCCTAATGGATGCACATGGTATGATCACCTAGACTGAGGCTCTAAGAAAAGTTGATATATTTTGTTTTATGAAATGAATGTCCCTATAAATTAGAGAACTTGACCCCCTTGTGTATTGTTTAGTTTTCTGGAATAGGCCAAAGTGAATCTGATGAATATGGGTAACACTTGGAACTAATGTTAAAAGTGGTTAATCTTAATATTGTCAAATGATAGAAATTGTTTGTCTAATTTTTACCATTTTGTTTATTTTACTTCTATATACACTATTGTTTAAACATGATATTTTTTAGACACCATTGGTGGTGGCCTACTAAGTTATACTCACACCCTACTCGGACTACCATTGGGTACCCAAGAAGATTTCATGGTCGCAGGTCAGGACAATGAAAAAGGCCTTATGCTAGAGGGTTGATTTGGGGCTGAGGGATGTGCATGGATGAAGGGACCAAACTTGGTGTTAGAACCCATTTTGGGGATTCTTTATCTTTTCTTTATTTTTGGGTTTCCTTTACACTTGGTACTATAAGACATGACATGACATATTACTATTTGGTTGTGGGCTTGTACCTAGTTTGGGGAAATGGGATTGTGATGCATGTTTATTGTTTACACAAATTCTATTATTTCTTGTTTATCTGTTATGTATTACTATGATAAAGAGGGCATATTCTTCCCACATGTCTCGTTAGACCCTCACTGCTAGTCGGTGGCCTCTAGTATATGGGGAGGCGCACCTGAGGTCACATAATGAATCATCCTAGGGAACTGGTTATAGTGGTAGCCGGGTCAGGAAGTTATAATGTGGTATCAGAGGTGGTTTTTTTTCTGTTATTTATTTTATGTTGGAAAGATATACAAGAGATTAAGACATGTCAGCCCTTAACAATGAGCTCGTGCATGAGAGTATATAACCCATGTATGGGGGTAAACTTGAGTGACCAGGGTGGGATTGTTTTTCTTGATATTCATTGTTATAGTTGAATGTCATTTCGCCTTGGGTGATTCACCTAATTTGTGATTATATTTTTATGGGATTTTTTCTCATGGGATGAAATAGTATGATTTTGTGTATAAATGGATCATTTTAGGCACTTAGGAATATATGTGACATGCATCATGTTAGGCACACATGAGAAAACAGGTTATGGTCAAGAATGGGAATTGAAAATGCATTTTAAATTCTATTGAGTTTTTTAAAGAAAATGTGGCTAATAGAGATGTTATAATTGTGTAAAGAATTGAAGGATGTTTGTGAAATGGTTAAACTAGTGCCTAAATGAGAAAATTTTGTGTTGATGAAAGTGAAATGGTTTAAAAGGGTGTCTAATAAAAGGCATGTGTTTATTTAAGTTTGAGTTTAACCTGTGTTGACCATGGCCTTGAATAGGGTTGGTTGAGGATAGTGATAGATATGTGGTTAGTCCCATTGGGAAAATGTATGCGGAATGGGTTATTTATGGACAATAGCAAGCCCTCTTTTTTTACTTGTGGAAATATTATGTTATGTGTTTTGAGATGTGAGTTTGGAATTATAGACAGTTGATTCCATGACGTCGTCTACCGATTGGGAGAAAAGAGGGTATCTCTGAGAATGTTCCTCTAGTAGTGGGGAAGAAAACCCCAGTGGTTTTGGGTAATAGAGGGGGAGATCAGTTTTGTGAGAAATTTTATCGGTTTATTATGATGATAGAGTGAGACCCAAGGTGGGTTGGGCCAAGTATATTTGACTTGAATAGAGATTTTTAGTTACAACACCCTCCAACATTTACTGGAGAGGATGGAATTGAGGAAGCCGAGTTCTGGATAGATTCTATCCAAATGATTTTGGATCACTTGGAGACTCCTCCTGAGAAGAGGTTCAAGTTGGTGGATTATATGTTGTGAGGACCAACAAAGTTTTGTTGGGGATATCTTGGTTCATACAAATCATACATATGGTATGCAGTGGAAATATTTCCAGGAAAAGTTCTTGTAATATTTCTATATGAGGACTCTGAGATAGGAGAGATCTTCGGATTTTATGTGGTTGACTCAGGGGGCTATGTCCATGATAGATTATGATGGCCGCTTCACCGACTTACAATGCTTTGTTCTAGTTTTGGTAGTGGATGATGCAGTTATGGCTAGACATTTTCAGGACAAGATTAGATACGAGATCAAGTTAGAGGTGAATATCTTTAATTTAAAGAGGTCTATTGAGGTGGGGGATTAGGATATTATTTTATAGGGGAACCTAAATGAGGATTTTGGTGGTGGATATGTGGTCCCAGTTGGGTGGTCCAGTGGTATGATTTCTGATAGAAAGAAGTGTCATTTCGATGTATTTCACCAGGGAAGTGGTGGATAGAGTAGTCAGGGAAGAGGATTGATCTCTCAGGGTGGTGATCATGTGTTTTTTTATTAGTGTGGAAGGTTTGGAAACATTTTTGACCAGTGTCCCATACCACCAGTTGAGTGTCGAGTGTGTGGTAGAATGGGCAATGTGTAGAGGTTCTGCATAAACCCTTAGTAGGTGGGAAATGATAGAGGTTCAAGACCGATACATAATTCAAGAAGGGGGTTTACTACCCCATACTAGGAATGTAGTTGGAGTTCCACTGGCTGTACAAGCGGGTTAGTGAACGTGGTGCTTCAGGATATGATAATCCTTATCAATAGGGTGGTGCAACACCAAGAACTCAGAACAGAGCCTAGGGTAGAGTGGTGGGTCAGCTTCATGTATTTTAGCCTACACCTAGCGGTGGAGAGGCTGGGATATCGACTGTTCAAGGTATTATTATTATTATTATAGGTTATATGCTTTCTAGTACTTTATTTGATATAGGGGCCTCACATTCTTTTATATATTCTCAGTTGGTGAGTGTGTTGGGTTTAGTGGTGGAATGTATGTGTGGGGTTATGTCCATTGACACACTATTAGGAGAACGAGAAGAAAATATCCATCAATATAAGGAGTGTAATCTCTAGTTTGGTGGCTGTCACTTCCTTTGTGACTTTTTTATGCTTGAGATGTTAGGTTTTGACCTGATATTGGGGATGGATTGGCTGGTGTTATACCAAGCCCATATTGACTGTTATTGTAGAAGAGTAACATTCACATATTTTGAGGGTGATACTTATGTTCAATGAGGGGGAATGAGATATTCATGAAGGAAAATTAGGGTCATTTAGTCAGCATTTGGGATAGATCACCACCTAAGTGGAATGTATTGTGCTTGATGACGGGGGTAGTAGTGTAGGATGTCTTTCCTCCGGTGGTGGATTGGTTTTAGGATGTGTTTTTAAGGACTTATCAGGGCTATCGCATGAGATAGAGGTTGATTTTATAATTGAGATGATTCTTAGGGATGAGCCAGTCTCCATTCCACCATATAGAATGAAACCATTAGAACTTCAGAAACTTAATACTTAGTTGTAGGAATTGGAGAATAAAGGGTTTATTCACCCAAGTACGTCACCTTAGGGATCTATAGTTTTTTTCTAAGAAGCTTGACATGATGTTGAAGTTATATATCGATTAACAGAAGTTGAATCAAATGAAAATTAAGAACCAACATCCTCTTCTGTGCATTGATGATATTTTGGACTAGCTGAAAGGTGCTTCTATTTTATCCAAAATTGATCTAAGTTTAGGGTATCATCAGTTGAGGGTGATAACTTATAATATACTGTAGACTAATTTCAAGAGTCGATATGGTTTATATGAATTCTTCATAATGATGTTCGGGTTAAAAAATGATCATGTAGTGTTTATGGCCTTGATGAACCAAATATTCCATCAGTACCTAGATCAGTTTGTGGTTTTTTTCATAGATGAAATATTTATGTACTCTCAAAATCACAATGATCATTCCAAACACCTTGAAATCATTCTAAGTACACTGAGAGAGAACATGCTATACTCTAAGCTATCTAAGTGTTAGTTTTAGATCAACAAGTTACATTTCATGGGTCACATTATCTTAGAGGAAGGTGGATCAGTGAACACAGATAAGGTTCATATAGTTGTATCTTGGGATTATCCTAAGAATTGTTTTGATAAAAAAATATTTTTGGGTTTAGCGGGCTATTCCGGGAGGTTCTTCAAGGAATTTTCTCACTTGGAAGCACCAATTTCGGTATTAACCAAGAAGGGTTTCAGGTTTGAGGGATCTGGATAATGTGAGAATGCTTTTTAGGATTCGAAGAACTGTTTGACTAATACACCAATTTTGATCCTACCTGAGCCAGATAAGGAGTATACATCGTTTTGTAATGCTTATAGTATTAGGATTGGGGAAGTGTTGATGTAGGGAGAGCGGTTTGTGGTGTATGAGTCATTGAAGTTGTGGCTACATGCATGAAATTTCCCTATGAATGATATCAAGTTGGTTGTGGGGTTTTATAACTTAAAGTGTTGGAAACATTAGCACAAGAGCCTCAGCCCGATTGGTGAGAACTTTTCAAGTGCATCGATGAGACTCGGGATCACATCTGAGTGGAGGCATATTTATGGGTTACTATAGAAGGTACTATTCATTACTATATCTACCAGAACTATTCATTAATTTCAGCCTTTGGGCCATCGGTTTGGTCCTTGAGTCCTTCAGGCCTTCAGGCCACCCAATCCTTTTGGGTCAGTATGGATTTCAGGCCACATCAAGGTCTTTGGGCCATCTTAAGGCCTTTGGGACACATGTTGTGCAGAAGTAACCAGACAGACTCTACAAGAAGCAGGGTCCAGATGAGGATTCAGAGTAGGTGCATTCACCAAAGTAGAGCTAAAGGATTTAGAAGAATGAGAGGGTATGGAAATTTCCATCGGTACCAAGCATGTGCATCTATAAACAGGACAACTAGCCAAATAGCCATGCGTAGGTGGAGAGATAACATCATGATGTAGACAATGGGGAGGGGCAGTTCCATGTAGTTATAGTCTGGGATGAATTCCACTAAGACCTTCGGGTCATGTAATGTCACGAAGCCTATGATCCATGTAAGGGTTCCCCTTCAACCCTTAAAACGAGGATTATCAAAAATGAATAAAAATATAAGGCCTTTATTCCATTCATGCTGTTGGAAACATTCCCTTTTGGGTAAACGTTTTTTTGTGTACAATAACCATAAAATTATAAATTACATCTTTTATTAGTGATTTTTAAATCCCTGATAATGGATATGGGTTGAGTATATGCACTCATTTGACTTTGAGCTAGCCTATATGACCAGAAATGGGAATAGTATTATAGATGTGCTAAGACAAAAGGCATAGACTCAGGAATTACAAGACTTGAGTTTAGAGTGGAAGATGATGGCCTTATTCATTGAGATGTATATAAAGGTTTAGGAGGGATATGAAAAAATGACCTCGTATCAATTTCAGTTGAGTCCACATTGCTGATCCAGTTCAAGAAGAGATAGTATGAAGATTCTGAAGTGTTTGGAATTGAGGTAAATACTTGAAGGTGGGGAGTCACCTTCTGACTGGACTATTGATTATAATGAGATCATTTATTTTTATGGCATATTGTTGTGCTCACATGTATGGGATAAGAGCTGATGTGTTAGTTTCATGCCTCAATGTGGGTGGTGAATCTTGGTTTAACAAAAATGTATCATCATCTTCATAAACAATATTGGTTTCCAAGGATGAAGAATAAGGTTGTAGGTTTTGTAACGGAATGCTAGACTTATCAGCAGGTGAAGGCTGAGCATCAATGATCAGGTGGTTTGTTATAGCCGTTCTCCATTCTGGAATGGATGAGGAATGATTTCACCATGGTTTTTGTAGTAGGTATCCCAAGGAAGCCTCATAAGAATGATGTGATATGGGTAATTATGGATCTATTGATATAGGTGGAACATTTCTTACTGATTCAAGATACTTTTATTATGGACCAGTTGGGTTATGTGTATTGTTAGAAGATAGTATGTTTTCATGGGGTACCTTAGAGTATCATTTCAGATCATGATCCGTATTTTACTTCTCACTATTGGTAAGGGTAAAAAAAGGATCTTGGTACCAAAGTGTTTATTAGTATGAATTTTCACATGCAAATAGATGGGTAGTCAGAGCGTACTATTCTAGTGCTAAAGGACATGTTTAGGGAATGTGTCCTATACTTTAGTGGATCTTGGGAGAAAAACTCAGTGCTTGTTGAGTTTTCCAGAAAAAAGATTCATCAGGTGAATATTCATATGGAAACATATGAGGCACTCTACAATAGGCCATGTAGATATCTATTATGTTAGATGGAGCCTAGTGAATCAGATATATTGGGGCCGAGTCTCTTACAGGAGACATCAGAGCATATTCAGTTGATTCAGAAATGTATAGATACAACTCAGAGTATGAATAATTCATATGATGATTGACGCCATTGACCTCTTGAGTTTATGGTTTGTGATTGTGTGTTCCTTCAGGTGTCACCAATTTTGGGTCACCATCTGAATCACAAATAGGGGAAGTTGGCACCTAGGTATGTGGGGACATTTGAGATTGTGGAGAGGATTGGATCGGTGGAATATCGATTTTCTCTTCCATAGAGGTATAGTGGAATGAACGATGTTTTTAATGTTCCATATATTCAATAGTATCACCCAAACCCATCTCATGTGATCTATTTTGAAGATGTTGATCTTGAGGCTGATGCATCCTTAGATGAGCATCTTGTTCGTATTGTGGATCATAGTGAAAAAGTCTTATGAGGCAAGATCATGTCGTTGGTCTGAGTGTTGTGGTAGTGTGGAAACATTTAGGAGGAAAGTTGGGATAGGCAGATAGATAAGTGGTCCCAGTGGCCCATCCTTTTTAACTTATACGCTTAGAGATGCTCGAGAGTGCGACATAAGGATGAACTATTATAAGGTGGAGAGGTTTTAAGATCCAAAACTTATAATATCGTAAATTATTATTTAATATTTAGTTAAAATATTTTTTTTTTCAGTTAATGAAATGGTCCTAGGGTGTATGAGGAGTATTATGGGTGTACTAGAGATTTGGATCATGAAAATGGGGAAAATAAGTCCATCCGGTTCATGTTGCATGGTTGGTGCACAGTTAGTAATAACTGTGTCCCATAACCATTGGGACAGGGAGGCAGGTGCTCATGTGAGGAACCACGTAAGGGGGAACCTAAAATTATGTGGTCTTGGACAAATCCATCCTGTATGGATACAACATGGTTTTTCAAACTGTGTGGTCCCCTATGAGACCATGCAACCCAGTCCCCCTCTTGGACAAAGGGTGGTGCATGGTTGTTGCATGATCTAGCCAACTGTGTAGCCAAACCATGAATCTCATTAAAAAAGGGGTAATTTCCCATTTCCCCCTTTATAATTTATGAAACTTCACCTATATTTACTCCCATTTCACCCTAAAATAGACAGGGTTAGGATCCATTCTTCCCCAAGATTCCAAGAGGCAATTCTACTTTGATTCTTGGTCGTTTAGAGTGTCATTGGGTGTGAATCAAAGATCCGGGTGAGTATAACACCCCTTTTACCTCTATTTTCTAAAAGAGATCTTGTATAATAATTCTTATCCTTTCGAATCTAAAAAACCCTCTTTTTTTATAAGGTTTTATATTGGGACTTTGAAGGTTTTTTGAGTTCAAATCAAGGGATAATTTGAAGTGAGATATTGTATACGGAGTTGATATAGGTGGTATACAAGTTATATCCCATAGTATTGATGTTTGATTTATGTGTATGTGTTTTTCTTAGGTGTTTTTATACTTTACATTTGGTCTCATTGGTAGGAAATGATAAATGGGTTAAAGGAATGATGAATTGAACTCCTCATGATGCCCGTGGGATCTATTGAGGTTGAATAAATAGGGCTAAAGGCCACCCATCAGGTGTTCCAATCCCTTAAACATAGAATTGGATTATTAAGTAAGGAATGAAAGGATTTATGGGATATTACTAATGGTAATTATGTTTAGTTTTTAACATGAGTTTATGAAATGTAACCAATGGTAATTGTGTTAGTTTAATAACATGGAATAAGGGGGTGTTTAGCTTAACTTGATTATGTTAAATGAGTTATGGCATGTAAAAGGTAAATGTGGTAAATGGTTAAAGAATCATGATCATATGAATAAGTGGTTGAGTGGGTTGTGGATTGAGGCTCCTCCCATGGTTTGGGTTGGAATGAGGTTGCAAACCCCACCCCTATAGTGCATTGGTTAGGGTGTTGGATTGAGGTTCATTTCCCCTAACGAATGCACATGGTAGGATTACCTATACTGAGGATCCAAGGTAAGTTGATATAATTTTTTTAGTGAAATGATAATCCCTATGAATTATGGAACTTGACCCCCCTTGTATATTGTTTAGTTGACCAGTATAGGCCTAAGTGAATTTGATGAATGTGGGTAACCCTTAGAACTAATAGTAAAATTGGTTAATCTTAATATTGCCAAATGTTAGAAATTGTTTTTATAGTGTTTAACATTTTGTTTATTTTACTTATCTATACACTAATGTTTAGACAGGATGATTTTTAGACATCATTGGTGGTGGCCTACTAAGTTGTACTCACACCCTTATCGGGCCACTATTGGGTACCCAAGTAGATTTCATGGTCATAGGTCAAGACAAAGGAAAAGGCCCTATGCTAGAGGGTTGATTTGGGACTTAGGGATCTGTATGGATGAGGGGACCCGAATTGGTGTCTATAAACATTTTTGGGATTCCTCAAATTTTCTTTATTTTGGGTTTTCCTTTACACTTGGAAATGTAAGACATGACATGACATGTTACTGTTTTGTTGTGGGCTTGTACCCAGTTTTGGGAAATGGGATTTCCATACATGTTTATTATTTACACTAGTTCTATTATTTATTATTTATATAATATGAATTAATCTGATAAAGAGGGTATATTCTCCCCACATGTCTCATTATACTCTCACTATTGATCGACAACCTCCGATATATGGGAGGCTTGACTGCGATCATGTAGCAAACCAGACCAGGGCACCAGTTATAATGGCACCCAGGTTGGGGAATTAAAAAAGGTAAGGTGGGTTTTTATTTAAATTAAATATAAAATATTTTAAAGTAAACCAAATATCAAATAACAATTATTATGGGGGAAAAACTATTGGCGCCATATACATTAAAATAAAACATATATTTTTCCTTTTTATCATAATTTTTTGTATAAAATACCTAAAAAGATTCCTTTTGAAAACCTTTGAAAAAAGTAAAAAGTGAAATGAAATGTCCTTTTAATTCATTTATGTACTTATAAATATATCCATAAAATAATTTTATGAATATGCACATGGAAGAAAAATATTTAGAAAATGAATCTTGAAAACATTTAAAATGAGGTTTTAAAGGTAAAGTGCCCCTTACCTTGAGTCTGAATCATTATGTACATTAGTTATCTTCCTAAAAAATAAACTTATGTTAACTATTTACTTTATTAAGATACAATTTCAAGTTTATTAATCCTTTTATTTTATTTATTACCATGTTATACACAATTACTTAATCAACTAAGTTCACATTAAATATTTTGATGATATTTGACTCGTATGTCCAAAATGAATTTGATAATTTGATTATGATCAAATAAGAAATTATTCAATAATATAAATAATAATAACCATGACATAATTTTCATTTTTATACATTAATTATAATTTTAAAACCAACCATGAGATATGGTTATGAAAAATGAATTATGTTACAATCATGAAGATGATAATCCATATGTATACATGGCCAACATTTCCATTTTTCAATGAGAATTATGGAAAGAAGGTAAGTATTATTTTATATTTCCATAATGATGATTATATAATAAATATAATATTATTTCTCTAAATTCATTTATATATACCATCCATGGGATGTGATGATGGAAAATGAGTCACATCACTTCGTGGAGGTGGTAATCCACACGTACGCATAAACGACATTATCATTTTTCAATGGATGTAAAGGTAAAAAATAGATGATATATTATCTTAAATAATGAAAATTATTTCATGAATATAATATATATACTTTAAATAAATCATTATAACCTATCGTTAGAGACATTTATGGAAAATGAATTACATTGATTCGTGAGACGATAGTCCACCATATGCACAAACAATGGGTTTTTCCCATTTTATGGAAGATGGTATGGATATATGTTATGAAATTATTATAATAAATTATAAGTATATTTACTATACTTATGTTATTATTTCAGTATGATTGATTATATTGTAAGGTGGTATAATAAGAAATAATACTAAAACATTCAGTAAAAAGTTATACCTCTTCTTCGGATAACCTTCTTTGCTTTACAACTTAAGTCTTCTAAGGTTGAAATTATTCCCAAAATAATACTTCTATAATATGTGGAGGGATGTTATTGTAACACCCGAGACTTTTATGTTATATAAATCATCAAAGGAATCTTTTTCTACACAACACTTGCTTGGCTTGCTTTACACGCAATCGCGACCTTCCTCGATAGCTTGCGTCGTACGCAATACCGAGTTTCACTAAACAACAATATGCTATTAAAACTAGCCGTTATGAATAGTAATAACCACTTTTTGAAATTTTATAAATTTTATTTTTCAAAATGGATTTCATTTTTGGACTCAGAATATCGAAATTAGCCTAGGGTGAAATTTTGGTATTTTTCTGAAAACTTTCAATTTTTGATGAATAGTGAAACCACTAAGTGGTAGGTTAAAAACCGAATTTTACATAAAACTTAATTTTACCGCTTCTGTGAATGGAATTTCGAAAATCCGAGAGACACGGTTAATATCAAGGACTAAAATGTGGTTCAATGAGATGAAAATAATTTTTTGGTGAATAGTAACTTTTTACTATTTTTACCGCGGTTAATAGTAAATAGGGTAACTAAGGGTAAATATGATATCAATATTACCCTAACACATGTCCTAATTCTATTGGACAAGTGTAATTCGACCAAAAACAAACTTAGGAATAAAATATGACCATTTAGGCCCACTTGGATTAGATTAGGACATTTATTATTAATTTATTTAAAGAAAGGTTAAAATAGTTAAAATCAATGTTTAATAAGTAAATCATTTTTAATATGGGGTTATACATAAGATAAATTCGATTGTAAATATTCATTAGAAAGCTAAAAAGATTTCCTACATGATGGTATTTTATTTGTAATTTTTAGACATCAAATAATTTAATTTATTTATGACACAACGATGATGCAGTAATTATCTTATTAATGAAATATTGACATAATTGACGTTATAAACACCAAAATAAATGTAATTTGAAAATTTTTATGCATTCCACTAATTTTCTAGGTTACTATGATATATTAATGTTGATTTAATAAACTTGGTTCGAACATTTAATTCTGTTATGACTTTCACAAAAATCATATATCAAATAGTGTCAAAATTGACACAAAATAGTTTTTAAATCAAATATTATATTATTAATTGTTATTTTATTCCTAAAAATCTAAGGTTCGGCCAAATGACTTAGATAAGGATATATATATTAATAATAAACAATTTGGGGTTCGTTTGGCATGTTATAGTAAGTGTATTAACCATATAGTGAAAGAAAACAAAAAGACACGATAAATGTTAAATTATTTAACTTAGAGTTAAATCTAATTGATAAGGTTAAAATAATATCCTAAACTTGTCTAAATTCTATTGGTTGATAGGATTTCGACCCATCCCCACTTTAGCTTCGAAATAAGACCCTTTGGAACCATTATAAACCGATTTTGACTTTAATATAAAATAATATTTTGAGATATTCCTAAGGTGCCCCTCTCCTCCCTTATAAAAGGGCACCTCCTCCCCCTCCTCCTCACACCAAATTGAGCACTCAAGCTCAGCCAAACCCTGCCATTTTCTCCTCTCCACTTCCCTAGAATAATCCTAGAGGTCCTGGTCTTCTCCAAAGACCAATCTTAGTTCCTTAAGTGGAGGATTCAAAGAGGCGTTCCAAAGAAGAGGTAATATCGATTACCGATCTTTTCAATTTCTTTCGTCTTCAACTTCTTCTTCTTTAGTTGTTTCATGACAAAGTAATAACATCAGTATTACTTAAATACTGATATGTTATTATAAATATGAAACAACCCTAATTCACCTTCTATCCATCCTACGGAAAAATGAAATCACCGCGCGTGCGTACGTACGGAATACCGTCTCCACGCCGTGGTGTAATCTATTTTTCCACCATCACCTTACAAGGATGGTTATAATGGTGTAATAAGTAACTATATATGATTATTATGAATTAATATTGATAATGAAATAATACATATATATACTCCAATACAATTCCACGATCATAGGAACGATATCATCACTCGTGCGTACGTACGGAATACCGTCTCCACGATGTGATGCGACTCGTTCTACATGATCTTCATTTCATAATGATTATATAAATGAATTGAATGAATGAATATGGTATATACTACACTAATACCATTCTGTAAATGAATTATCTATAACCTAAAGATAAGAATAAGAATTTATTCGACAAAACACGCATAAGAACAAAAAGTTATAAAGACCCGAGTAACAAGTAACAATGAAATATTACTAACAAGAAGCTAATAATATGACCATATATGATATCATATCAACATGTATGATTCTGGAATAAGTCAATAACATTATTTAAACCATTATACAGGAGCTTCGGACACGTACAAAGCAAATCGGACCTAAGGTAAGGGAAATATCACAATCTCATTTTTATCCGAGATTGTTTATTCGTAAGTATTTATTGGGGTGTATTTTATCATCCACATCCATGTTCCCTCAATATGTAATATCGTTTCCATCCACTTGCAATAGTTTAAATCCAATTTTACCCTTAGGTGAGTTTTTAGTAAAGAATATGAAAGGAATCTTTTGTCGTTTTTCCGTACGAGGTACTTTTTTGACTTTTCCGACAAAAGTACGAAGAATGTTTTTTTTAACTTATACGGCATGAATGGATTTTTAAAACATTATTTCCAAGAAGATTCCTTTACAAGTTTTCAAGTCTATTTTTAATCAACTTATTTTATTTTAAAGTCGTATGACATGTTATGAAAGGAAAAAATTTTTTGAAGAAGAAAGGATATTTTCCTCAAGAATGGAGTTCAAGTGTTTTATCAAAATTATTTTCCATCTAAGATAATTAAGGGTTCTGTTTTTATCCCTATTATTACATTGATTTGATCATGTTGTGATGGAATTATTTTTATGAATTTCTTTATCTTATATGAATTGTTCTATGATGTCATGTTGTTTAAGAATCCCATTTTTATTACATTGGTTATGCGATGAGGTATGATTTATGATTATGTGGCACACATAAGAAAGGATTCATTATAAGATGGGTGGGACCTATATCTCCCTCCAATGCATTGGGTAAAGATTTTATATCTCATGAGATAGACATGGCTGGAACGGAAGGTTATTTCGGTTCAGTGATACAGGACTGAAACGAGGAGTGAACTCGGTTCAGAAAGGGACTTTGTCCACTAAGATAGTCTTGGCAATGAGTCATGACTAACAAGAAATGATTTTCCATGATTATGTGTGCATGCCACAAAGTTTCAAGCTTTATGTTATGATTATGGGGATCTCATTTTCACTTCTATGATTTATTCCATGTTAAGATTTTATGATCTCTTTTGCAGGTTATGATTTTCAAAAAGATATGATATGATTTTTATTTCCTTTATTGCCCTTGCTGAGCATTTGAGCTCACCCTTTTATGTTTTCTTTTCCCCAGGTCAGGAAGATGGATATTAAGTAGAATATGCTAAAAGGGACCATAGATATGATGAAATAAATGGGAGGCACTGTAGAAGATTTATGAACCAGTTGTTTATGTTTCCCAGTTTCTAAAGACACTATACCTATACGGTCCTTTGTGGTTTTGTCATATGTTGTAATAAGTATGCTTCAATTTTGAAGTATTAACAATGTATGTAAAGTATGGGTCGTTATAGTTGGTATCAAAGGAAAGGTATAGTCAACCTTTGGAAACTAGGATGTGAAAGCCTTAGTAAGAACCCTAAGGATAAGTCTAAGCATAGAACACAATATTAGTGTTTTAGAAATGTCCTTGAATAACCTAGGATAAGACCTTAAGCATGAAAATTTTATTCTGAATTATGTGGTTTCCTATTATAATTAGTGTTGCTCACACTATTCTTCTTGGTTTTAGTCAATGGCTGGAACCCGAAGGAACCGTGTTAATGCGGAATGCGATGGGCAATGCAATAATTGTCCCCCTGAGCAACCAAACAATATGGGAGATGGAATGCAAAATCTTGTAGCCATGCTCACACAACTTTCTCAAGCTATGAATCATGCAGGATTTCCAAACGAGCAAAGGAGGGAGCAACATTCTGTTGAATCCTTCATGAGGCAGCGTCCACCTTCTTTCAGTGGGTCTACTGATCCATTAGTTGCTGAACAATGGATTAGTACTACTGAAAAGATATTTTCAGTTCTTCAATGTTCTGAACATGATAAAGTCATCCTAGCAGTGTATCGTTTAGAAGGAGATGCTGATCAATGGTGGAATCTTGTTAAGAATACGAGGCAAAGGGATGAAATTGAGTCTATGGAATGGGACGAGTTCAAGAACTTATTTTTCAATAAGTACTTCCCTCGTATTCTCCGAACAAAGATGGAGAAAGAGTTCCTTGAACTGAAGAAAAGGGATGATGAATCTGTTAGTACCTATGAAGCAAATTTTACAAGACTTGCAAGGTACGCTTCTGGTATTATTATCCAACCTGAGAGTAAGATCGATCGATTCTTTAGTGGCTTAAAACCAAGTCTTCGAAGGGCGTTAGCCATAAGGGACTTCAATAGCTACGAGGAAATCGTTCGATGTGCTCTCAAAGTCGAGATGGAGATTGGAGTAACCCATCAGTCACATGGGTTTGATAAGAAGAGGAAGATGGAATTCAAAGGAAACTCTAAAGAGCACACTGAAAAGAAGATGAACTTTCCCTTATGCTCAAAGTGTGGAAAGAAACATGGAGGGAGTTGTCTTAAAGGGACAAGTAAATGTTTTAAATGTGTAAAAGAAGGTCATCGGGCATTTGAATGCCGTGATAATGGGAAGAAGATGTCTAATGATGCAAACAAAGGAAGGGATACACAGAATGATCCTACTACACTTCAATGTTTCAAGTGCAAGGAGATGGGGCATTATGCCAATCAATGCCCAAATCCAAGGGTTGATGATGATGGTCGACGTCAACAAACTCTTAAGGCTAAAGACAAAGGAAAGTCACATGCAATTTCTATCAGCGATGTGGAGTACGATAACGATGTGGTGAAAGGTACACTTACCATCCACTCTAAAGTAGCAAATGTTTTATTTGATTCTGGATCCACCCACTCTTTTATTTCTGAAGACTTTTCTAAGAGTATCACCGTATTACCTCAACAATTAGATGTTGAGTTAGCTGTGACAACACCTAATGGCACATCAATCGCATCAAAAGTTTATAATTCTTCTCCGATCGAAGTTTGTGGGAAAGTGCTTCCTGCAAATCTTGTGATCCTTCCTATAGTGGAATTTGATGTGATTCTTGGCATGGATTGGCTTTCTTTATACGGAGCTCATATCAATTGCCAAAGAAGGGAAGTCACATTTCATATTCCAGATCAATCTATGATCGTCTATCAATGCAAGGATGAACATAACCTTCCAGTGGAAATTCCTTCCATCTTATGGGTCATGATTCCACTAAATGAAGGTTATTTATCTCAAATGGTTGGAGAGAAACTTACGATTAAGAATATGCCCATTGTACGGGAGTTTGATGATGTCTTTCCGGAGGAATTACCGGGTCTTCCACCAAATCGTGAAGTTGAGTTTTCAATAGAACTCGTACCGGGTGCTTTGCCTATTTCAAAGACACCTTATAGAATGGCCCCAATTGAGTTGCAGGAATTGAAGAAGCAACTCCAAGAGAATCTTGATAAGGGATTCATACGCCCTAGTGCGTCACCTTGGGGAGCACCTGTTCTATTTGTTAAGAAGAAAGATGGATCAATGAGACTCTGCATTGATTATCGAGAACTTAACAAGATCACTATCAAGAACAAATATCCTCTCCCACGCATTGATGACTTGTTTGACCAACTACGCGGAGCTCAATACTTTTCCAAGATTGATCTTCGTTCAGGGTATCATCAATTAAGGGTCAAAAGGGAGGATATACCAAAGACGGCTTTCCGTACAAGGTATGGACACTATGAATTTATAGTGATGCCATTTGGTCTTACTAATGCCCCTGCTATCTTCATGGATCTAATGAATAGAGTCTTTAGAGACTATCTTGATCAATTTGTGGTAGTCTTTATAGATGATATTCTTGTCTATTCAAAGAGCAAGGAAGAGCATGAAGATCACTTGAGAATTATATTGAAGACCCTGAGAAAGGAGAAGCTTTATGCCAAATTTACTAAGTGTGAATTTTGGCTTCAAAAAGTTGCATTTTTGGGTCACATAATCTCAAAAGAGGGGATATCTGTGGATCCAGCAAAAACAGAGGTTATCGAAAGATGGTCGAGACCAACAACAGTAACTGAGATCCGAAGTTTTCTTGGTTTGGCTGGTTATTATCGACGTTTTGTAAAAGATTTTTCACGATTATCTAATCCACTCACCAAGTTGACTCGGAAGGGAGTTAAGTTTGTCTGGACAGAGGAATGTGAAGAGAATTTCAAGGAGTTGAAAAGAAGGTTATCCAGTGCACCTGTGCTCACACTGCCTTGTAGTGGAGAAAGGTTTGTGATCTACAGTGATGCATCCAAGAAGGGATTGGGGTGTGTTCTTATGCAAAATGATATGGTGATAGCTTATGCCTCACGACAGTTGAAAATCCATGAGCAAAATTACCCAACACATGATTTGGAGTTGGCTGCGGTAATCTTTGCATTAAAGATTTGGAGGCATTACCTTTATGGTGAAAGGTGTGATATTTATACTGATCATAAAAGTTTAAAGTATATTTTCACACAAAAGGAGTTGAATATGCGTCAAAGAAGATGGTTGGAGCTGATTAAGGATTATGACTGCTCAATCCATTACCACCCTGGGAAAGCAAACAAGGTGGCAGATGCATTAAGTCGACAAGACCATGCTAGTTTATCCATGATGAGGATCACAAAAGATCCAATATTTATGGATTTACAAAGGATGGATCTTGGAATTATAACGGAAAGGGAAAAATCTTATCTTTCTCAAATGAATGTTCAACCATCTATACATGTGAAGATTAAAGAGGCACAGAAAGAAGACGTCGAGTTACAAAAGAAGGTGAGAAATGTTCCTGAATTCAACCTTGATTGTGATGGGATAATAAAGTTCAGGAATCGGGTTTGCGTTCCTCCCATCCCCGAATTAAAGAAAGAGCTGCTGGATGAGGCTCATAGTTCTTCATTCTCTATTCATCCTGGAAGCACAAAGATGTATAGGGACCTGAAAGAGTACTTCTGGTGGGATGGCATGAAAAGAGATGTTGCTGAATATGTCTCTCGATGCTTGGTTTGTCAACAAGTTAAAGCTGAGAGACAGAAGTCTAAGGGGATGTTACAACCATTACCCATACCCGAATGGAAATGGGAAAACATCACTATGGACTTTGTCACAGGACTTCCTAAAACATCCAAAGGCAATAATGCTATCTGGGTCATAGTTGATCGTCTTACAAAGTCTGCACACTTCATTCCTATTAGAGAGGATTTCTCTCTAGATCAGCTTGCCAGGATATATGTAAAGGAAGTGGTAAGATTGCATGGAGTACCACTTTCTATTATATCTGATCGGGATCCGAGATTTACCTCGAAGTTCTGGCGAAGTCTTCAGCATACTCTGGATACAGAGTTGAGTTTCAGCACTGCTTATCATCCCCAGACAGACGGTCAGTCTGAGAGAACAATTCAAACCCTAGAAGATATGTTGAGAGCTTGCTCTATGGATTTCAAAGGAGGTTGGGATCAACACCTACATTTGGTGGAATTTTCTTATAATAATAGCTTTCACTCCAGTATTCAGATGGCTCCTTATGAAGCTCTCTATGGAAAGAAATGCAGGACTCCAACTTGCTGGGATGAAGTTGGGGAAAGAAAGCTATTAGGACCTGATCTCGTTGATGAAATGGCAGAAAAGGTCAGATCTATTCAACAACACATAAGAGCAGCTCAGAGTCGACAGAAAAGTTATGCCGACAACCGAAGAAAAGACCTAGAGTTTGAAGTGGGCGATAAAGTGTTCTTACGAATATCTCCCTGGAAGAGGGTTATGAGATTTGGAAAGAAGGGGTAGTTGAGCCCTAGATATATCGGTCCTTTTGAAATACTGGATCGTGTTGGGAAGGTAGCTTACCGATTGGCGCTTCCACCGAATCTCTCTCAAGTTCACGATGTGTTCCATGTATCTCTCCTGAGAAAGTACATACCAGATCCTTCACATATACTCAGCTCAGAAGTTGTACCGCTGGAGCAAGATCTTTCTTATGAAGAACAGCCGATAGAGATTCTGGATCGTAGCGAAAAAGTCCTACGAAACAAGACCACTCGCTTGGTGAAAGTTTTATGGAGGAACCACCAACTTGAAGAAGCTACATGGGAGCTTGAGGATATGATGAGGGAAAAGTATCCTCATCTGTTTGATACAAAGTGACGAATTTCGAGGGCGAAATTCTTTTAAGGGGGGTAGAATGTAACACCCGAGACTTTTATGTTATATAAATCATCAAAGGAATCTTTTTCTACACAACACTTGCTTGGCTTGCTTTACACGCAATCGCGACCTTCCTCGATAGCTTGCGTCGTACGCAATACCGAGTTTCACTAAACAACAATATGCTATTAAAACAAGCCGTTATGAATAGTAATAACCACTTTTTGAAATTTTATAAATTTTATTTTTCAAAATGGATTTCATTTTTGGACTCAGAATATCGAAATTAGCCTAGGGTGAAATTTTGGTATTTTTCTGAAAACTTTCAATTTTTGATGAATAGTGAAACCACTAAGTGGTAGGTTAAAAACCGAATTTTACATAAAACTTAATTTTACCGCTTCTGTGAATGGAATTTCGAAAATCCGAGAGACACGGTTAATATCAAGGACTAAAATGTGGTTCAATGAGATGAAAATAATTTTTTGGTGAATAGTAACTTTTTACTATTTTTACCGCGGTTAATAGTAAATAGGGTAACTAAGGGTAAATATGATATCAATATTACCCTAACACATGTCCTAATTCTATTGGACAAGTTTAATTCGACCAAAAACAAACTTAGGAATAAAATATGACCATTTAGGCCCACTTGGATTAGATTAGGACATTTATTATTAATTTATTTAAAGAAAGGTTAAAATAGTTAAAATCAATGTTTAATAAGTAAATCATTTTTAATATGGGGTTATACATAAGATAAATTCGATTGTAAATATTCATTAGAAAGCTAAAAAGATTTCCTACATGATGGTATTTTATTTGTAATTTTTAGACATCAAATAATTTAATTTATTTATGACACAACGATGATGCAGTAATTATCTTATTAATGAAATATTGACATAATTGATGTTATAAACACCAAAATAAATGTAATTTGAAACTTTTTATGCATTCCACTAATTTTCTAGGTTACTATGATATATTAATGTTGATTTAATAAACTTGGTTCGAACATTTAATTCTGTTATGACTTTCACAAAAATCATATATCAAATAGTGTCAAAATTGACACAAAATAGTTTTTAAATCAAATATTATATTATTAATTGTTATTTTATTCCTAAAAATCTAAGGTTCGGCCAAATGACTTAGATAAGGATATATATATTAATAATAAACAATTTGGGGTTCGTTTGGCATGTTATAGTAAGTGTATTAACCATATAGTGAAAGAAAACAAAAAGACACGATAAATGTTAAATTATTTAACTTAGAGTTAAATCTAATTGATAAGGTTAAAATAATATCCTAAACTTGTCTAAATTCTATTGGTTGATAGGATTTCGACCCATCCCCACTTTAGCTTCGAAATAAGACCCTTTGGAACCATTATAAACCGATTTTGACTTTAATATAAAATAATATTTTGAGATATTCCTAAGGTGCCCCTCTCCTCCCTTATAAAAGGGCACCTCCTCCCCCTCCTCCTCACACCAAATTGAGCACTCAAGCTCGGCCAACCCCTGCCATTTTCTCCTCTCCACTTCCCTAGAATAATCCTAGAGGTCCTGGTCTTCTCCAAAGACCAATCTTAGTTCCTTAAGTGGAGGATTCAAAGAGGCGTTCCAAAGAAGAGGTAATATCGATTACCGATCTTTTCAATTTCTTTCGTCTTCAACTTCTTCTTCTTTAGTTGTTTCATGACAAAGTAATAACATCAGTATTACTTACATACTGATATGTTATTATAAATATGAAACAACCCTAATTCACCTTCTATCCATCCTACGGAAAAATGAAATCACCGCGCGTGCGTACGTACGGAATACCGTCTCCACGCCGTGGTGTAATCTATTTTTCCACCATCACCTTACAAGGATGGTTATAATGGTGTAATAAGTAACTATATATGATTATTATGAATTAATATTGATACTGAAATAATACATATATATACTCCAATACAATTCCACGATCATAGGAACGATATCATCACTCGTGCGTACGTACGGAATACCGTCTCCACGATGTGATGCGACTCGTTCTACATGATCTTCATTTCATAATGATTATATAAATGAATTGAATGAATGAATATGGTATATACTACACTAATACCATTCTGTAAATGAATTATCTATAACCTAAAGATAAGAATAAGAATTTATTCGACAAAACACGCATAAGAACAAAAAGTTATAAAGACCCGAGTAACAAGTAACAATGAAATATTACTAACAAGAAGCTAATAATATGACCATATATGATATCATATCAACATGTATGATTCTGGAATAAGTCAATAACATTATTTAAACCATTATACAGGAGCTTCGGACACATACAAAGCAAATCGGACCTAAGGTAAGGGAAATATCACAATCTCATTTTTATCCGAGATTGTTTATTCGTAAGTATTTATTGGGGTGTATTTTATCATCCACATCCATGTTCCCTCAATATGTAATATCGTTTCCATCCACTTGCAATAGTTTAAATCCAATTTTACCCTTAGGTGAGTTTTTAGTAAAGAATATGAAAGGAATCTTTTGTCGTTTTTCCGTACGAGGTACTTTTTTGACTTTTCTGACAAAAGTACGAAGAATGTTTTTTTTAACTTATACGGCATGAATGGATTTTTAAAACATTATTTCCAAGAAGATTCCTTTACAAGTTTTCAAGTCTATTTTTAATCAACTTCTTTTATTTTAAAGTCGTATGACATGTTATGAAAGGAAAAAATTTTTTGAAGAAGAAAGGATATTTTCCTCAAGAATGGAGTTCAAGTGTTTTATCAAAATTATTTTCCATCTAAGATAATTAAGGGTTCTGTTTTTATCCCTATTATTACATTGATTTGATCATGTTGTGATGGAATTATTTTTATGAATTCCTTTATCTTATATGAATTGTTCTATGATGTCATGTTGTTTAAGAATCCCATTTTTATTACATTGGTTATGCGATGAGGTATGATTTATGATTATGTGGCACACATAAGAAAGGATTCATTATAAGATGGGTGGGACCTATATCTACCTCCAATGCATTGGGTAAAGATTTTATATCTCATGAGATAGACATGGCTGGAACGGAAGGTTATTTCGGTTCAGTGATACAGGACTGAAACGAGGAGTGAACTCGGTTCAGAAAGGGACTTTGTCCACTAAGATAGTCTTGGCAATGAGTCATGACTAACAAGAAATGATTTTCCATGATTATGTGTGCATGCCACAAAGTTTCAAGCTTTATGTTATGATTATGGGGATCTCATTTTCACTTTTATGATTTATTCCATGTTAAGATTTTATGATCTCTTTTGCAGGTTATGATTTTCAAAAAGATATGATATGATTTTTATTTCCTTTATTGCCCTTGCTGAGCATTTGAGCTCACCCTTTTATGTTTTCTTTTCCCCAGGTCAGGAAGATGGATATTAAGTAGAATATGCTAAAAGGGACCATAGATATGATGAAATAAATGGGAGGCACTGTAGAAGATTTATGAACCAGTTGTTTATGTTTCCCAGTTTCTAAAGACACTATACCTATACGGTCCTTTGTGGTTTTGTCATATGTTGTAATAAGTGTGCTTCAATTTTGAAGTATTAACAATGTATGTAAAGTATGGGTCGTTATAGTTATTAAGGTATTTGGGTAGGTATTGGATGATATATAGTTCTAAAATGGTGTGATGAATACAAGATAAAAGGTTCTCTTTTATAAGTGAGGGGATGGGCACTCGTGGACTTTCTTAAATTATTAAATTAATATAAATTAATTTTCATGGGAAAGTGATTAAAAATTAATATAATTATAATATAATATTATTATTGGTATAAAAACTATAATAAAATAAAATTTAGACAAGTTAAGGTGATGTTTTCACCCTTATCACTTTGTTTTAACAACTCATTAACCCTTTTAATGATTACCACAATATCAAACTTTTTACTCTTTAGGGATCAATAAAGTTACTATAAATAGAAAATTGACCCATAAATGGACCATGGTTGATATTTTAAACCATATAACATTAAATTTTATAAATATAGTTTTTTTATAAATTTTAAATCATATAATAAAATATTGTTTATTATAAAATATCATTAATGTCATTTTTGGAACTATTCAATTTGACATTAAAGTCATCAAAATAAAAATGGAATTCAATCATAAACCTTTAAAAAATACCAAATATGTTATATCTATATATTGAATTTAGTATCAATTATAACTAACTCAAAAAATATTACTTTTAGAGTTTTTAAAATTATTTACTTTATTTTTCTACTTCTTTCACAAGCACCAAGTCAGCATTGCGTAATCATTTAATATAATTATTTCATAACTAAAAAATAAAAATAGGTTAATATAATAAAAATAAATAAATTAAGTTCTATATAAATTTTTATATTCATTCAATATATAAATTTACTCAAATCTATGTCATGAAAACTTATTTAATATGTTATTTTGACTTGTTAGCCTTGCGCAAGAATTGCACAAGAATTTGGATATGTCATTTGTTATATAACTAAAAAATTATAATATATCCATAAAAATAATAAATAATATATCATATTTATTAACCATGTTGAGAAAATAATTTTACCTCCTAAAATATTATCTTTAGGACATCTAATTTGAATTTTCCTGTGGCGTGCAATCACTGCATCAACATTGAAAATTATTTTCATATTTCTCTTGAAATAAATTCTAATTTATATGTTTTGAATTATTTTTTATGATATATTTAGTAAATTGTTACAAATTATTAATTCCATTAGTTTAATTAATTTTTTTATCATATTTATGTCTTGGTGATATCACAAAAGATATCGTATTTCATAAAAACTATATTTTTTACCTTTCACTAAAAATTTAACTTCTTTACAGTTATCTAAAAAAGTAATCCTAGGATAATTTGACTTTATGAATATAAAAATGAATTATTTTTCATAAAATTAAATTCCTATATGGGATTTAACTTACTTTTAATATAAATGCGTAAAACGCAACGAAAAACAGTTTTTAGAAAAATGTCTTTTCAAGCCAAAAAATGAACTTATAGAAAAAATAAAGTATAAAGATAATTAATATGTAATTAATTATATTTATGATAACTAAAGGATTATTATATTAATTTAATATAAAATTAAAATCATAATGATAATTTTTAATTAAAATAAATGATAGTTTTACAAAAATTGGTATTTTTTCACTATTCACTGAAAAATCAATATTTTTAGAAATGTACCAAAATTTTACCATAAGATAATTTTAATATTTTTATTTTAGAATTATATCCTTTTTATTAAATAAAATTTCTAAAATTTGGTGGAAATTAATTATATATTCACTCACAAAAGACAATAAAAACCTTTTTTTTGAAAAAAAACGTATTTAAAAAAAATAAAATCACTACTAAAAATTGAATACTTATTTCCTAAAAATTAATCAATAAATTTGTATTGATTAATACCTTTATATATATTTCATAATGTGGTTATTCCTATTCATACCCTCCAATTCATCAACTTGGTTATAATGGTCATATTTAAGTAATAATATTTCTTGGTTAGTTTATGCTCGATGTTGTGTGTCGTACACAATATTGAACATAGTATTTTTTTAAATATTGAGATTTTAGAATATCGTAATCATTACCATGACCATAATAAATCATTATATGAAAGTGGAGTGAGGAGATAAACTCACTTAACTGGCCATCCATTAGGACACACACTACCTGAATATTAGGACATACCATACTTCTCTTACTCGAGTAGTGATTTGTGTAGAAAATGATTCCATATCATCACTTACATAATAAAACATAAAATAAAAATACACGTAAAACATAATTCTAAATCAACCATAATCATTATTATGGTATCTTTATAGTTCCAAACCATGATACACATCTCACCACATCTCTGACATCTAATGCTAAAAAATTTATACAGATCTTTTAATATCCAACAAAATCATCAAACTACCCCCATTTAAAAACCATTGACATACTCTTGAGAAAACATGGGAAAAACATTCTAATAAAATCCATCATAATGACTAAGACAGATGATAAAAATAACCACACTTTCCAAACTTCAACATACAGACCACACCTTTCAAACTTCATTATCTAGAATATATCTTTCAGATACACTATTCATAAGTGTACTATTTATTCGTATCATTTGGAATTAACCTATAGAATACTTTATCCGTATCCAATAATCAAATACATATGACCCAATATTATACTATAATTAATAAAAACTTTATCATAATAACTATTGCACAATGAACATCCTATTATTTCATCGTAATAGTAAAATATATTTTAGTTCAATTAAACTATAAAATTACATTCACAATAATGACCATAACTAGTACTAAAACACACATAACAATACAGGTCACCACTATAATATTGAACTCTACACACTCTGAAAATAATGAAAAATATATAAGATACATTGTTATTGAGTATGCCACATGGTTTATGTAAACACACCTGGGGGTGAATCTAGAGAGGTTTAATTTTTACCAAATTATAATTTCTTTTATAAAATTTCTAAACCATTTTGGCCTTTGAGCCACGAATTTTGGTTAATACTATTTGATCATTTGTTATTTAACATAAAATAGACCTATATTCAATGTATATAAATCACTAAATTGGCACATGTGTTTTTACAAGGTTTGTAACCTCTTTGGAATCCTAATATTTTTTATACTCAAGATGTCTAAGTTATAGATTCTTCACTATAAATCTTATTATTAATAAATGTGGAGTGGATGGGAGTTATATTAAAACTATGAACACTATATTACATAGGTTTGTATCTATTCACAATATTACACAAGTGAAAATGAGATAAATTCCATAACTCCTCTTCAAATTAACATCCCACCAGATTTCATTATCAGATTTCATCCTACTCATTAAGTACATCACTAGTTTTATCCAGGATGTCACTACATCACTAATCATTTCTCCTTCACCAATCATAGGGTATTTAATTGTTTTATAATATTTAATAATATCTGAAAGCAATTTTTTTGTTTATTTATAATATTTACAATTATTCATTATAATATATATATTAGTGCCTCTCAACTCAGAATATCAAGAATAAAATCATGGAAAATATCACATGGAGATTATATAATGAACTGTACACACAAAATCTATTATAGTGATTGAAATAACTGAATCTCAGGTATATTCTTGTTCACTGCATGCGGTGCCTCGTAGGTCCCCTGCTTCCTCTTACTTATCTTCTTTATCAAACTTCTTTAATACTCACTGGTTTTACACAGGAAGACCTAGTTAGTATCTCCCTCTTCATCATCTCCTTCTTTGAAACCTATCAGGTTGTAGCTCTTCATCATATGATTGATAACTCCTCTCTTCTTCTTCCCTAGGAGATCTAGTTCTCTCAACCACTCACAATAGATCTTATTTTTATTCAATAGATAGATAATTTTATCTCTTAGTTTAATCAGTTCATACCAAAACTTTTAGTATACAATAAGAAGATCATATTCTACTCTTTTCGCTCTCTCAATTTTCAAACCCTCTATAAGTTAAAAATCTCTTCATATAGTAGAATTAAATGAATCCCAAAAAAATAGCATACCAAAAATGGAATACATGGATGAATTTTAAACCTCAAACAAAAATCATGATTATATAATTGAAATATTTGGGTTCCCATGATTTTTTGTGTCCCACCCAATTAAGTTTCCCATGTGAAACTTCTTTTCACAACTCAAAACTCAGTAAAAAAATTCTATTATATTTCTTTCTCTCAGATGAATAAATTCTCATTTGTTTTATTAGGATCAAGTTATTTTATTCTTTTAAAAATAATCTCATAGTATCCAAAAATAAAATATCCTCACAATTATATAAAAATATAGCAGTATCATAGGTGGTGTTGAGCCTCCCTTATTTCATCTTGACAAAACTTTCAAATTTCAGAACAACTTCTATTTTAAACATCGTCTCTATCACTAAAAACTTAGCCTTATCATCTTCTTCTAATGATTTAATCACAATTTATTTAGTGATATTTTTTGAACTAAAGATCAGTTCATTCACATTTTGATTTTATTTCTCATCAGAATAATCAAATTCCTTAAAATTATAATTTCAATCTTTAAAAAAGTATCAAATTTCTCTTTATTTTATCTTCTATTTACTCAACTTGAAGATAATATACTCAAAATTTTTTTTCTTTAATTACATATATTTTTAGGTGTTAGTGTTTTTTATTATATTTATGAATGTATCTTGCATCATCCCATTTAGTTTTTCTTCTTCAAAATTAAAATTTTAAAAATATGTTTTTATATAGAATAATTCTCAAAAAATTTCAAATTCCAACATCGTAAGTAGCTCATAAGTCATAAGAAAAATCTCAAAAAAATTTATATGTGGCATAGAAAGTCATACAATTCTTATAATAGTTATACACTAAATCTTAACGTATAATGTGGATCATAAATTCATATGCACTGGACAATATATTTAAGCCTCTTGGAAATGTCTTACATTGATCAAATATCATACATGAAGAGTAAAAGTCACACAGAAGTCATTTTTTTGGAAAAAAATAAAAATTTATGAACTCATACTCAATATTCATAAAGTCTAAACATCTTCACATGAATTTGATAAATTTTTATATGCACAGTTTGAAATTCCTACAGAGTTATAAGAAGAAAGTATTATGGCCCTTAAAAGTCCCATGTGTAGACTAAAAATTCTTACATGACCGCATGCATCATATGATAAGAACATATCATATTTAATTTCCAATAAGTCTTATGATCATGATATATTACTTTGATAATTTTCAAAAGAAACTCCAAAATTTTTAGACTTATTCCAATTGATTCTTAATGACATAAAACTCATCTCAGGACTTTAAAATCACCATCCAAGTGTAATTACACACTAATTTCAACAACCTTCATGTTTAGTAACACATTGATGGATTATATAAATTAAATCTATAATATACACTCTTTGAAATTGTTTGATACATTTTAAATATTGATTATACAAGTTGTCTAGAATAGTTTAAAATAACCAACACTTTCTCTATTTTCTCCACTTACTTGTAATTGATGTTGGTAGTGATTCTCTAACTTTAGAAATTTTCATAGCCCTACTAACACACACTCAAAAATGTTTGATATTTTTTGGATACCCTTTGATTTTGTCTATTTAAGTATTAAAGGGTAGAGAATTCATTAACAAACACTTATGGGAAGGTAATTTACTTCCATTGGATGGATATTCAATCCATCACCCAAGACATCAAATTTTCACAATTACATTGAAAAGATCCTTGATAATAAATCTAATTGAAAAAAATACAACTTCTACCCATGGACACTTCAATACCCCCTTTTAATTTGTTGTCAATTCCAAATTTAATTCAAAATTAAATGTAATTCCATCTCACCTTAATTGATAATAAATGAAAAGGGAAATATTTTTCCACTTATTAAAACTATGGGTGTGAGGGAGGAATTTATCATCACAAACTAACTCTTTTATATTTAAGAAAATTCTTCTCCCCTTTTGTTCATCAATTTCTAAGTTATTAATTAGTTCTATGAGAGAATGGTGACACCACATTTTCTCTTAGAAATGAGCCATAAACTAGTCAAAATTAAGTCTCATTGGACTTGAAATTTATAGAAAAAAGGGCGAATAATTGAGATAAAAAATCTATCCATTAACCAAATTCAATGTGATGTTACTTATGATTCAAAAATATTAGGGGCTGTTTACATAAATTTTCAAGGAGGTTTGTGAATATGTACACACTTGAACACACACATAAAAACATTTCAATTTAAAGCTATTTCTTACCCTTTTTGTTATAAAATCACCATCCTGTATAAACATAATTAATATGAGTTAAAACAGTGATGAGAGAATAAAATCATACCTAAAAATTCAATTTTTGAAAGGGATTCCTAGATTTCTAGATTCAAGAAGAATTATTAAAACTCTAACAGTTTCACTCATTTTATTTTCTCCCCTTCAATTAATGATATTTATCACCATAAATTCTTAATTCATGAATGCACAAGTGATACCGTATGAGTATGAGGTGGGTTATCTTCAACTTCTTAATTGGAGTAGTGGGGATGAGACTTGTTTCTCAACCCATGTAACTTATTCCAGGAAACTCCAAAACTTTGAGAACTCTTAATTATATATCCTCCCTTGATTTTTCATGTATGATATTTTTGGGATAGTATGGATTTAATTTTGACTTTAACTTTATTCATAGTTGAAACATAATTTTAAAATTTAGAAAATGGAGTAGGTTGACTTTTGTTTAACTTGATCCAAATTCCTAGCCTCTTCTAACTGACCATGCCATATAATTAGACAATATTTTGGCACATGATCATCCTTCTTATTGAGTGTGGATTCCTTTCTTACAAAAATAGTTTATAACTTTATCTTACTAGTTATGTCCCTCTAAATTTCAAAAATCATTTATATTTTGAAAACAATGTCATACACATGTTAGCAATGTGGCCTAACTTTATAGACTTTACACACACTTGTTTACCAACTTTAAAATTTCCTTTCTTTTTCACCTTCTTAACTTGTTCATAAGGAGTGTCATCCACCATTCCAATCATACTATGTATTTCTTAGATTGAAACTTTTCTTAATTCCATATTTTGAACTTTTAATTTGATTTTCATAGACATTTTTCAATGTTCTATGATGTGGTAAATATTTTCACAATAGAATAATTTATTCCCTATAGTTTGAAAATCCTTATGATTATTATTTACCAAATTCTTGGGATGATTTGATTCATCTTTCTTCTTTTGATTCTATCACAAGGTTGACTTTATTTCCATTATCTATTTATTATCCTATTGTGGATTTTTCATTTCATTATCTTGAGAGTAATAATGGTATGGTAGATAATAGATTCAGGTAGATTCTTATCTGTATGATCAAAATAATTTTGAGCTACCATTTTTATTCTTCTTATAAGAAAGAATCATTTTTATGTCTTTGTGGAAACAAACTTTTTCTCAGCAGATTATAAAGTTACAGTTTCAGTGTTTTCTAGTTTTTTTTAGTTTCACATACAACTCTATACACTTCATATTGAACATATATTTCTAATATTTAATTAAATTCAAAATTTATTCATAATATTCATTCATATTATCCAATTTATTCTCATGATTTTAACTTATATCTAGTATAAATTTATGAATCTACCTTAATATATTGGGTTTTCCTCAAGTAAAACATATTTTAAATTCATTGAGACTTTATATAATTTCTCCAAAGCATTTATTACCTCTGTAAAATATACTAAAGAAGTTTTTTCATTGAAAATTTTGATATATTCTTCATTATATTTCAATTTTCTTGTGAGAGTGTTGTAACAACTCAAATTTTCAGCTAATGCATCATAAATTACATCAACATCTTATTCCAACTGTGATTTTCATCCAATTTTGTCTATGAAACTTCCAACCATTTTTTAATTTTAACATATGATTCAAGTTAATAATATTGGATATTTTTTAACATAACATAAACCAATATGCAATAAAGATAAAGTAGTAAATAGGCACATGTGTTTTTACAAGGTTCAACCCCTCCCATTAATCCTACTCCTTACTATTATCAGGATCAATGAGTCATGGATTCTCCCTTATAAATATTATTATCAATATAACTAGCATGGACATAGATTATCCTTAAACCATGCACCCCATATTACATAGGTGTGTGTGTTCACTGTATTACACATTTGAATATGAACGGTATCCTATATCTCCTATTCAAACAATAATCCCACAAGATTTCCTTATTAACATTCATCCTTCTCTTAAAGTAGATCACTAATTCTATATAGGATGTCACTACATCACAAATCAAATATCCTTACCCAATCATAGAGTCTTCAACTACCATATAATATTTAAAAATAGTTGCAAGCAACCTGGTCTCTTTTTCTTTCCATGCTTTGAAGTTATTATTTAGAATATATATATTATAATATAAAAACTTAGATTCTCAAGAATAAAACCTCGTAAAATATTAATTGTAAATTTTATAATGAAATTCACATTCAGAATATTTCCTGATGATTGAAATAATTGAATCTCTAGTCTGTTCTTACTCACTGCATGCAGTACCTCATAGGTCTAATTCTTCCTATTCTATATCTTCTTTCCTAGACTACATTGACACTAAATGGTTCTTCATAGGTTGACTTGGTTTATATATTCTTATTTTATTATTCTATTCTTATTCTTAAAAACCTAAAAAGTTGTAACACTTCTACATTAGCTCAATAGTTCCACTTTTCCTCTTCATTGAAATACATGGTTCTTTCAGCTACTCAAAATAATCCCTCTTCTTTTTATTTAAGATAGAATTTTCTATCTCATATTACTTAATTCACACCAACACATTTAGTATACGACAATGATATCATATTCTATTCTTTTATCTTTATCAATTTTAAAAATCCTAGATAAAATCAAAATCTTTTTGACCAAGAGAATTAAATGACCCCCATATGAATCAACATACTGAAAATGAAATACATGGAAGAATTTTATTCTGCTTTACAAAGGCATATAGAATATCCATTTTTAGGTTCCTATTATTTTCTATATCCCACTCAATTAAGTCTCCCATGTTAAAATTCTTTTCTTGTCTCAAAATTCAATAGAAAAATTTCATTCTCTTTATTTCTCATTTTCCTTCTCTTAGATGAATATCTTCCAATTTGTTTTATTAGGATTGAACCCTTTTCTACTTATAAAAACAATATCATATAATAAACTGATAAAATTTCCTCACATATGTATAAAAACACACCTGTGTTAATAGTGGTGTTAAGACTTCCTTCTTTAAGCTTGAAAATTCATTGATTTCTCATAAAAACTTCTATTCTAAACACAACTTTTTTCACTTCTAAATCAACCTTCTCATCATCTTCCCATTCTTGAATCATAGTTGATTTTGTTATATTTTATCCATTATGATTATTTCATGAACCTTATGATTTTCATTTTCTTCAAAATAATTAAATTTTGGAAACTCATAATTTTAGTTTTTAAAAAAGTATCTCATTTTTCTATTTCTTTGATATTCTCTCTCCTAAACTCAAAGATCATATTCTCAAAATTTTCTTGCTTTAATAACACAAATTTTAGGTGTTTATGATTTTTAGAATGTTGAGGAATATCTCTTTCATCATCCATAATATTTTTTCTTATTTAGAACTAAAATTATGAAAATTTGTTTTTGTACAACATAATTCTCAAGAATCTATGAGGTACAACATCATATATAGCTCATAATTCATATAGAGTTTCTCTATAAAATTTCATACATGAAATAGAATGTCATACACTTCTTATAAATGACATACACTAGATCTAAAATTCATACACATCTTTTATATTCATAAAAAATAGATAATATCTTTTCAACTATTGTAAATGTCTTATATAACTCAAATATAATATATGAAGAGTAAAAGTCATATGAGTGATAAATGTTTGTGGAACTCCAACATTATACGCTTAAAAAAATTCCTATGGTATAGAAAAAGTCACCATGATGGATATATTTCATATGCGCAGTGTGAAATTCTTATGGAGTTTAAAGTAGAAATTATTACAACCCTTTAAAGTACTACAGATACGTTTCTGATGCTTTCCACCTAGATAGGGAGTCATGCATGATTCTTGTTTCCCCGGATTAATACTTTCCAAAGTTGGAAAAATTCCATCACTTTAATCAATGATGTCAGATCCCTGATTGAAATAAGATATTGGGAAGTTGGTTCCTCCTACCATGGATTCCTCATTGGAACTTGTCTCCTAGTTAGGGTCTCCCTCATAGATTTAAGTCATGTTCATGAAACTTGTTCATGGTGACATCTCGAGGTGGATACTAGTTAATTATGATACTTCTGTCTTGATAGGGAATCAACCTTCAATCAGAGGAGGTAGTAATGTTGGGAATTTTAGGAATTTCTGGACATTGGGTAGGTTAGGAATTTTTCAATTATTTATATTTTGGAAGGAATCTCATATGTGAGAAATCTTAGGTGTGGAACCCAAGGAATCTAGTGTCAGTCATGAGGTAATTTACACCGGGGGTAGAATAATTCTGAGGTTTTTTTTAACTTAGGCATCCCATTTTTATTATAAGTGGTAGGGATTCTAGATATAGTCACAAGTTTAACCTCTTGTAGAGACAATCATAAGTTTAACGTCTTTTGGGGACAAATGGTGTAGTGTTTCCCTCCAAGGGGGAATATTTCACACGTGGATTCTAGAGTGTGTCCCCTATGGGAGAATATTTCACACTTAGATGGTGGATTGTGTCCCCCCAAGGGGGGATATTTTAAACCTGAATGATGGAGTGTGTCCTCCCAAGGGGGAATATTTCACACTTGAATGATGGAGTGTGTTCCCCCAAGGAGGAATATTCCACACTTAAATGATCAAGTGTGTCCCCCATAAGGGGGAATATTTCACACTTGAATGATGGAGTGTGTCCCCCAAATGGGGAATACTTAACACTTGAATGATGGAGTGTGTCCCCTCAAGGGGGAAGATTTTACACTTGAATGATGGAGTGTGTCCTCCTAAGGGAGAATATTTCGTACTTGAATGATGGAGTGTGTCCCCTAAGGGGGAAGATTTCACAGTTGAATTATAGAGTGTTTCCCCTTAAGGGGGAATATTTCACACTTAAATTTGGTTCAAGATTGAACCTCATGGAGGCATCCTACACACCATTTCAATAAATAGGGATAAAAACCCACATAACTCTATGTCGCAGTTTAAGGTCATGTGATAGGACCATTCCATGCAGTTTAACATCAAATAGTAAGGAAACTTGTGTTGTAGAAGGATCATCAATGAGGGATGGTGTGGGAATTATGCATAAAAGCTACCCAGGGATGATAGAAGAAGGGTTACAACCCATGAAGGAGGCCCTGGAGGTGATATATATAGGGTGATATCTCATGGATGGGTAGGAGTGGAATCCCATGATGATAGTACATGGGGACTCCTCTGTTCATCACATAGGGTAAGTCTACAGTTTAATGTCATGTTATGAGGATGTTGTCATGTATTTTAACACCGTATGACTAGGACATGGAGCTAGGAAATTTTACATCATGCAGATTTGACATGTTTGGGGATACACCCTTAGGGGAACCATGTCAAGGTGAGAGGAAGATTCTTCACAAGTACTCTCAATCGGGATAGGTAAACCATTTCCCTTAGGGACACCACCTTTAGAAATTACGTGTCCATTGATCATGCGACTCTGGGTAGATAATGGCGTAGACACTACCATGGAGTATTGAAAATCAAGAGAATCAAAACTAAGGTACCTATTCTTAGGAACAAAAGGAATTAGGGTACTTATAATTAGAAGAAATAATTCGGGTGGTGGACTCGGTCGCACTTGAAGAAAAGTGGTAGGACACAAGGGTGAGTGGTACCGGTCACATGAAGATTTGGGGTGTGGTTGATTCATCCCTGGATTGGTATGGGGGACTTGGGATCTCAAATTTCATGAAAGTGTGTTGGATGAATGGCAGTTCCATAATAAGTCTCGGAGGATGGGTTTTACGAAGGTTGGGGATTCATGAATGTTTGGGTCTTCATGAAGGGAAAGGGTCTCATGGAGGTTAGGGATCTCATGAAAGAATATGTTTCATGAAATAGGGTGACCCTAGCCCAGAGTAAAGTCTTGGTTCCCATGGGGTTTGTTTCTTGAAGAATAGTTATCTCATGAAACCCCAAGAGAAGAAAATGGATTTATTATTATGTGAATTCCATGTAATTTCATTAAAGGTATCTACACCATGGGTTGAGGTTCTCAAAAACCAATGGGAGGTGGTGATGCAAAAGATGTATTCCTTTAGAAATCCATATTCTCTCTTTCTTGTGAAGCTTCTGAGTATAAAAAATTTAGAGATTTTCTTAAAAGGTAAATGGTCATGTATAGTTAAAAATATAACATGTGTAGGTATTTATAGGATTAGTGGAGGAATGGAACTAGTTTTGTGAAATATAGAGCCTTTCACAAAATTTTATGAGCTTCATGAAAAGTTGGGGCTTCGTGAACCAGAGTAACACTGTGTGAAGGTTACCATCAAATCTCCACATGGTCTAGGAATTATAAGAAATGGAACTCCATATAACGGACTTAAGATGTGTGGAGTTTATCATCAATGATCCATGCGGTTGGGGACCTTTACAAACTACAACCATTCATGAGGACTTGGACCTTCATAAATCCTGTCCCTTAAGTGAATTTTTTAATCCATTTTGGCCCAAATTCACTTCGAACCAGCTATTAATTCCTCAAAATATCCTATGAAATGTGTAACGCCCCAACCCTAGAAGCCTGGAGTAGGTGCATTATTACATAACATTATCATGATTACAAGGAATCAAGTCCCGAAGGACCGATCAATTTAGCAGTCTTGGAAAATAGATTACATACATGAACATTATATTACACCTTAGAAAATAAAACACAACATAAATAATCCTTTGAGAACGCCATTAATCCCCTATATTAACCCTACTTATCAATCATAATATACTTCTTGGAATACTTCGAAAACAAAACATAATAAAGGGGTGAGCTCAAACGCTCAGTAAGGGTAAGCAATACAATGGAAGATAACATAAACATTAGGCATGATGAATAATTTAAAACACATGCCTTTACAAATAATAAACATGAACAATTTATGGAAGGAATATGAGATGAGAAAATAATGAAAAAAAAACATAGACATGGATATTCTACTAGTCGAATAACTGTAGGTTCTGGGCGCAGCGGAAGCACGTTGGTAGGTTTTACCCAACTTTAATTTTAACATTAAACAACATTCAATCCAAGATCCTTCATGATTTAAAATGCTGAATATTTGGAATAGAATGAAAAATGAAAAAGAAAAGAAGATTCCTAGAACCCTTGAGATATGATCATCATATGTTGGTTATAATTAATTTAATTAATTCATAAGAATTACCTCGATGGAATTCTTTCTTCGTTGGAGTCTCCGGTCACGATCCTGTGATCCGTCATTGCATCGTAGAATCCAAGTACAGGATTCCTCTAGCGGTGATCCACACGTGCTCCAGGTATCTTTGGACATCGCCGAAGGGATCTCCGGGTGCTAGCACGGAAGAACCTTCTCTTGCGATGTCCGCCTTCTACCACCTTGATCCGGTGGAGGATCTTGCTCTCATAACTTGAAAGCGTTCTTGGTGGAAAGGGAATTCTCTCTTGTCTTTATAGTATTTTCCAAATCCATTGTGCACAACAATGGTTCTATTTCAATGAGAATAATGTAATTGGTATTATAATACTTAGAATAATAAAATGAATTAATTTCCCGAAAGCATTTAATCATTTAATTTAACTCTTAGTAATAACCCATGTCTTAATAATGACAGTTGACCATCATTATTACTTGACATGCACCCAACGTATTACATTTAATATCATTTAATTAAATAAACAATTTTTTCTCACGAATCCCGAAAAAAACTACATGGCGTGTATATAAATATACACGACGTGTAATTTTATTTTTCATTTTATTTATTTCCTCCACCATATTCATTAGACCTTGAGTAATGGATATTTATTTCTTAAATAAATGTTACTACATTACTCGCTAATAAATATATATATATTATTTCACCCACAATATATTCTCTCAAATAACTAGTGTTGAAATAAATGTGATCAGGCATCCTTAAATAATTATTAAACCACAGTCGGGAATAATATTTATCTAAATTGTTAAATTAATATTTAACTGAGATACATGGACACACTTAGTGTGTGACACTCTAGGCCTATTTCTCAGTGGAATTAGGCGGAGCTTGCCTAAAGTCCAAGGTTAGCATCTAGCAACACGCCAAGGCACCCATAGAGAAAGAAGTTAACGCCGCAATGATGTGTCACCTCCTACGAACGCTTACCGTGTAATATAATCCCTTTCTCTCGATATCTCTAATCAAGCGGGTTGCATGCTGGTGCCATCAACCCATGTGCTCGATTATTCTTTCTTTGACTTCCCAGAATTGAACTCGCCCATACCTTACCATGACCATGGATTTATTTAGGCTATATCAATTCCATCAAAGGGCCTGAGATATCTACTTCCGTTATGGAACAGAAGGGACAAATCCTTTCTCGCATTATCTATTAATGCAGTATAACTCGTGACATACCCAACGTATCCTACCTCGCTACGAACAATGTGTCGTCACAGTTTTCATCAATACATCTAAGTGTGCGAGTTGTAATACCCATTAATAATAATCTTAATGTCTAAGGATCAATACACACGTCTATAGATAGGAACATCCAATGACACTATGAAATGTGGATTTCCTACAGACGGGTCTCGTTCTCATAATATCCTCCTGGATATTACCAAGGGTGCACACCATGAGAAGGTGCCTCAAAGTTTTATGAGTCCTCACCCCTAATGACCTATATTATTTGTGTCCCTCAAATAATATCATCCAGCCATAGAACATATATTCAAGAACTATGTTATGGCACTTCCGGGTTCTCATCATAGCAGGGATCCGCTGTGACCCATCAATGAAAAATTTGTCCTTAGGACATTATCACATGCATTGTCATGCAGAAGAACAATCAAGATGTGATAAGGACTTTATTAATGAATAAAGTACAAAGTAGTTGGTTCTAGACCACCAACTCCAACAGACTCCCACTTGGACTAGAGCCAACTGCTAACAACCTTTAACCCGCTAGCTCTCACATGATATTCATGCTTCTGTTGAGATAGGCCTTTAGTCATGGGGTCTGCCACGTTCTCTTCTGTGGACACTCTGCTCACTGCAACTTCACCCCTTTGATAGAAATCCCTCAAGAGGTGATACTTCCGGAGTATGTGCTTTGTCCGTTGATGTGACCTTGGTTCTTTTGCAAGAGCCACCACTGCAATATTATCGCAATACAATGTAATGGGATATTTACTACTAGGTACCACATCAAGCTCCTGGACAAAGTTCCGAATCCAGAGGGATTCATTGGATGAATCAGAAGCCGCTATATACTCAGACTCCACTGTAGAATCAGCGACAACTGGCTGTTTTGAACTCTTCCAGCTCACAGCTCCTCCATTGAGATAGAAAACATATCCAGACTATGACTTCAAATCATTCTAATCTGTTTGAAAACCAGCATCAACATACCCTTTGATGACAAGCTCCTCATCTCCTCCATACACCAGGAACATATCCTTAGTTCTTCTCAGGTACTTAAGGATAGTTTTAACAGCAGTCCAATGCTATTCTCTTGAATCTTCTTGATATCTTCCTACCATGCTCAATGCATAGGAAACATCAAGCCTGGTACATAACATGGCATACATGATGGATCCTATAGCCAAATCGTATGGGATATTACTCATTCTATCTTTCTCCTTTTGTGTTTGGGGACACATTTTCTTAGAAAGATGTAAGCCATGTGACACTGGAACCAATCCACTCTTGGATTGTTCCATACAAAATATCTTTAGTATCTGGTCAATGTATGTACCCTGAATTAGTCCAAGAAGCCTCTTGGATCTATCACGAATGATCTTGATCCCTAGAATGTAGGCTGCTTCTCCCAAGTCCTTCATGGAGAAACACTTGTTCAACCAGTCCTTAACTAACTGTAAGACTGGTACATCATTTCCAATAAGTAATATGTCATCAACATATACTACTAGGATAATGATTGCATTCCCATTAAACCGCTTATAAACACATGGCTCACATTCGTTCTTAATGAAACCAAATTCCGTTATGGATTCATCAAATTGAATGTTCCATGACCTGGATGATTGCTTTAATCCATAAATGGATTTCTGTACCTTACAAACCCGCTTGGCTTCACCTGATGTCACAAACCCTTCTGGTTGTGTCATATAGGCATCTTCCTAAAGGTTCCCTTTAAGGAATTCTATTTTGACATCCATTTGCCAAATCTCATAGTCCTGGTATGTTGCTATGGCAAGTATGATTCTTATGGATTTAAACATGGAAACTGATGAGAAGGTTTCATCATAGTCAATTCCTTGACGCTGTCTGAATCCTTTATCCACTAGCCTTGCTTTATAGGTGCTAACTTGACCTTCCATGTCCAGTTTTCTCTTGAATACCCATTTTCATCCAATAGGCTTTACATCAACTGGCTCATCGACCAGAACCCAAACTTGGTTCAGATACATGGAATCCATCTCAAAATTCATAATTTCTATCCATCTTGTAGCTTCTAAGCTTTCTACTGATTCCTTGTAGGAGAGAGGTTCATCATTGTCCAGCAATAATGATTCACCATCCTCAGTGACTAGGAAACCAAATCTCTCTGGTTCCCTTACCTCTCTTGAGCTCCTACGCAGTACTTGTGTTTCTGGAACCTCTTCCACGGGGACCTGTGGAACATGTTCCTATACCAACTCCTGTGTATCTTGAGCATCAACTTCGTCGAAGTCAATATTTCTCATACTATCCTTCTTGAGGATGTGCTCCCTCTCAATAAAGACGGCTTGTCTGGCGACAATCACTTTCTTGTCTGAAGGGTTATATAGGTAATATCCTTTCGTTTCCTTGGGATATCCTATAAAGATACATATCATGCCTCGGGGTGCTAGTTTGTTTCTTGATAAGGCCTTAACAAACGCCTTGCATCCCCATACACGTGTGTGCGACAAAGTGGGTTTCCTTCCATTCCATAACTCAGATGTAATTCCATTTGCCGCCTTAGTTGGTACTCGGTTTAATGTGTATGTTGTGGTTTGCAATGCATATCCCCAAAAGGATAATGTAAGATCTGCATGACTCATCATCGACCTCACCATGTCCAACAAGGTGCGGTTCCTCCTTTCACTAACACCATTTTACTGTGGTGTATAAGGAGGAGTGAGCTGAGATAGAATCCCAGAATCCCATAGAAGATCGATGAACTCTTGGTTTAGATATTCTCCACCTCGATCCAATCGAATCTTCTTTATCTTCTTACCAAGCAGATTCTCTACTTCATTCTTGAATTCCTTAAATTTTTCTAAGGGCTTTGAATTATACCTCATTAAGTAGACATAGCCATATCTACTCAAATAATCAGTAAAAGTAATGAAGTAAGAATATCAACCTCTAGCTTCTACTGGAAATGGTCCACACACATCCGGGTATACCAATCCTAGAAGCCTTGTGGCCCTTTCACCTTGTCCACCAAAAGGCGGTTTGGTCATTTTTCCTTGTAAACAAGCGTGACATCTATCAAGTGGTTTTAGCTCAGTAGAGTCTAAATAGCCATCTTGGAAGAACTTTATCAAGCGCTTCTCGTTCACATGACCAAGGTGGTGATGCCACAACTAGGTGATGTATGAGTCATGTGTGTTTGTTTCATTATCGATTGCCAACACTTGGTTTTCGTAATTTAATATATACAAACCATTATTCAAATATTCCATACTATAACATACGCTATTATTATAAAAGAGACAACCCTTATTTCCGAACAGGAAAACAAATCCATCCATATCCAAACAGGACACAAAAATTATGTTCTTGGTAACACTAGGCACAAAATAATAGTTATGTAAAACCAAAATCATCCCAGTCGGCAATGAGAGGTGGTAGTTTCCAATAGCCAATGCAACCATCCTTGCTCCATTGGCAGCTTGAAGATCCACCTCTCCTCTGGCGATCTTTCTAAATCTACTTGGGTCCTGCATTTGAATACAGATGTTAGCCCCACAAGCCGTATCCAATAACCAATGTGTAGAAATAGAAAGATTGCACTCAATAACGAATGCACCTTTAGCATCCCCACGCTTCTGGGTGTAGTTCCTCTTCCAGTGGCCCTGCTTTCCACATGCAAAACACACCACCTCCCGTTCCTTTCCCTGCCTCTGGATCTTCCCCTTCTTGGAGGGACGATGTTCAGGGGCTTCAAACCGTTTATAAGTCTTTAGCCCATTTTCCTTGTCCTTCCTTTTCTTGTTCACCATAAGGACTGCGGGTTTGTCACGCACCATGTCCTTATGTACCTGGAAAATCAAGGTCAGAAGCTCCAACAGACTCTTCTCATTTCCGCTCATGTTATAGTTGACAATGAATCTAGAGAAGGTCTTGGGCAGTGATGATAGAATGAGATCTGTATGCAAATCATCCGGGAATTTAATCCCTAAGATGTCCAGGCATTCAATGTAGCCAATAAGCTTGACTACATGAGGCCCAGCTGGCTCAGACTCTCCAAGCTTCATGGTAAACAAAGCATTGGAGATCTCATACCTCTCTCGTCTTTCCTTCTCTTGGTAGAGATCTTTAAGGTGAGTCATCATGCTATACACGTCCATGTTTTCATGTTGCTTCAAGAGCTCATTAGACATGGTCGATAGCATGAAACACTAGACATCTGTGGCATCATCCATGTGTTTCATGTAGAGAGATAATTCCTCATCACTATCCTTTTTCCTAGGTGCAACTAGAATAGGCTCTTCCAGCACATACAATTTCCTTTTGTGGTGAAGGACGACGCGTAAACGCCTCTGCCACTCTTGGAAATTGGTGCTGGTGAGAAGGTTTTCTTTTTCGAGTATGGTACACAATGATATGTTTGAAGTCATTTTCTTTTTGTTTCTAAAAATTAAGATGAGCAAAGGTTTAGTACTTTATTACAAAAATTGAGACAAATAAATAAATTAATACTTATTAGTCTCCCATAATTTTATCGAAATCCAATAGCCCTCACCATTGACTTTAGAATATTCTGTTGCATGAATATTCTAGTGGCAATGATCTATATTTCCCTTCACATTACCCCAACTAGGGTTGGTCAAGCAACTTGAAGGGTTTTAGGTAGGCATTCCAAATTCCAACTGCATTAACTCGCAGCTCCTTGATCCGTTGAGTGGACTCCCCAATCCTGAAATCCTTTTTGGATTTCCTCAACCTTTGCCTCTTGGTCACACCAAGTCCTATTGTGGAAGTCAACCTTTGATGCGAACCAAGTCAAGTCAACCCAAAACCTTGAATTATAATTCCTCGATAATTGAAAGATCCCCAACTAGGGTTGGTCAAGCACTTTGAAATATGGTTTGATTCTAACCAAGATTATGGAAGGCTATGCCGACATAATATTTCTTTTGAGGGATTTTATCCTTATATGTAAATTTCCATTTTATTATCTTTTATTACATTCTTGTTAATATTAAGTGGGATATACTTAAGTGATTAACCATGTCTAAGATAATATTTACGTATAAGATGATTTTATTTTAGTTCCATCTTGCATGCTTGTTTAATTCATTAATTGTGTCCACCTTTGTAACTCCTTGGATTGGTTTCACCTTGGCTCCTGAATTGAGCTACCTCCACTAGCTTGGGAGCTCCATCCATTACATATGCATTTATCTCACAAGCAGGTGAGGGGTAAAAAGGGGTTTTTACAAAAAAAAATCATTGGGTGCGCAAACCCTACATATTAATGAGGAGATGGATCGCCGGACAACAAATTCAATTTAAATAAATAAATTAAAAGAAACCATTCACATATAAAGGTCTCGGTCTAGCTCATGATCATCCATACATGAAATGATATTTATGCATAAATAAAACTAGCATTCAATTCTTTAATCGTTCTTGTTTAAGATAAATCACGCTCGAATTAATTAATTATCTTTAATTAATCAATCCTTTTATCTTAAAACATTTTTCTAAATTTCCTTGAGATTCTCATCCATCATAATTTTAAACAAATAAATTCATTTAAAATTATCCTTGTACATAAATTTTACCTTGGAGGCAACCCAGTGAATTCCCATTCATTACACAAATGTTAAATTAAACACATATATATAAAACACCTATCACGTGTTGTGCCTCAGATTTATGCCTACACCATGGTACACGTCTCAAGGGTTTGTATAATATAATAATAAATTTTAATAAATCCGCGTAATTTGGGTCAGTACACGGCCTGTAGTTCCGACTACACGGTGTGTACTTTTCTTCACCGTCCATCCGAAGTACATGCCCGAGGATAGGGCGTGTTAATGTACTTCAGAAATTTTCAGAATACACTGCGTGTTCTGTAGGACACACACTGTGTAGTTTCTGTGTTACACGGTTTCCAGTCGGGCAAGCCTTGTACGAGGTACATGGCCCAACCCTAACCCGAAGGGACTACACGCCGTGTTCATTGGACCACATGGCGTGTAATTCGAAAACCATGTGCCACCTGTTTTTGGTCAACACATGATGTCTTAAATTTATAGAAAGAATCCAATACACGACCTGATTTGGTGGATCAGTCAATGCATTGAACCTAGAATACACGACGTGTACTTCTGAATACACGCCGTGTATTCTGGTGTTGTACGGCCAGAAACTTTTGGATCCTCCAGATGAGTTCCTCTATTTTATTTTAATCAAAATTAAAAGAAAAATTCGTTTCTGTGAGGTGAACGAGAAATGATGGAGGAGGAACAGATCTCGAGATTCAGATTTCCAAAACGATTAAACATGAATTGAAATAACTAAATTATTAAATTCATAAATCACCAACGAAAAACTAAATAATTATAATCAACGATATGACCCCTCAGATACCACTTGTAGGTTCCGGGTGCAGCAGAAGTGCGTTGGTGGGTTTTACCCAAATTTAATTTTAACGTTAAACAACATTCAATCCGAGATCTGTCACGATTTAAAACACTAAATCTTCGGAATAGAACAAAGAATGAAAAAGAAAAGAAGAGTCCCGAAACCCTTGAGATAGGATCATCATATGTTGGTTATAATTAATTTAATTAATTCATAAGAATTACCTCGATGGAATTCTTTCTTCGTTGGAGTCTCCGGTCACGATCCTGTGATCCGTCGTTGCGTCGTAGAATCCAAGTACAGAATTCCTCTAGCAGTGATACACATGTGCTCCACATATCTCTAGACGTCACCGAAGGGATCTCCGGGTGCTAGTGCGAAAGAACCTTCACTTGCGATGTCCGCCTTCTACCGCCTTGATCCGGTGGAGGATCTCGCTCTCGTAACTTGAAAGAATTCTTGGTGGAAAGGGAATTCTCTCTTGGCTTGAGAGTATTTTCCAAATCTGTTGTGCACAACAATGTCTCTCTTTCAATGAGAATAATGTAATTGGGATTATAATACTTAGAACAATAAAATGAATTAATTTCCCTAAAGCATTTAATCATTTCATTTAACTCTTAGTAATACCCCATGTCTTAATAATGACAGTTGACCATCATTATTACTTACAATGCGCCCAACTTATTACATTTAATATCATTTAATTAAATAAACAATATTTTCTCATGAATCCCGAAAAACAAACTACACGACGTGTACTTTTATTTTTCATTTTATTTATTTCCTCCACCATATTTATTAGACCTTGAGTAATAGCTATTTATTTCTTAAATAAATGTAACTGCATTACTCGCTAATAAATATATATATATTATTTCACCCACAATATATTATGTCGAATAACTAGTGTCGAAATAAATGCGATCAGGCATCCTTAAATAATTATTAAACCAAAGTCGGGAATAATATTTATCTAACTTGTTAAATTAATATTTAACTGAGATACATGGACACACATAGTGTGTGACCCTCTAGGCCTCTTTCTCAGTGGCATTAGGCGGAGCCTACCTAAAGTCCAAGGTTAGCGTCTAGCAACACGCCAAGGAACCCATAGAGAAAGAAGTTAACGCCACAATGACTTGTCACCTCCTACGAACACTTACCATGTAATATAATCCCTTTGTCTCGATATCTCTAATCAAGCGGGTTTCATGCTAGTGCCATCAACCCATGTGCTCGATTATTCTTTCTTTGACTTCCTGAAATTGAACTCGCCCATACTTTACCATGGCCATGGATTTATTTAGGCTATATCAATTCCGTCAAAGGCCCTGAGATATCTACTTCCATTATGGAACAAAAAGGACAAATCCTTTCTCGCATTATTTATTAATGCAGTATTACTCGTGACGCACCCAACGTATCCTAACTCGCTGCGAACAGTGTGTCATCACAGTTTTCATCAATACATCTAAGTGTGCGAGTTGTAATACCCATTAATAATAATCTTAAAGTCTAAGGATCAATACACATGTCCGTAGATAGGAACATCCAATGACACTATCAAATGTGGATTTCCTACTGGCGGGTCTCGTTCTCATAATATCCTCCTGGATATTACCAAGGGCGCACACCATGAGAAGGTGACTCAAAGTTTTATGAGTCCTCACCCCTAATGACCTGTATTATTTGTGTCCCTCAAATAATATCATCCGGCCATAGAACATAGATTCAAGAACTGTGTTATGGAACTTCTGGGTTCTCATCATAGCAGGGATCCGCTATGACCCATAAATGCAACAACCGTCTTTAGGACATTATCACATGCATTGTCACGCAGAAGAACAATCAAGATGTGATAAGGACTTTATTAATGAATAAAGTACAAAGTAGTTTATTCTAGACCACCAACTCCAACAATAACCACATGAAGCATCAAATATATTTTCATAATGAGGGAATGTATAATTACAGACATTCTTAAACATTTTATCAAGGCCTCAACTAAGATGTCTAAAAATGATTAAAGAATCGACCAAAACCATATATCAAATTGGGAAAGGCCTCATACAATTCCACATCTAATTGTATCATGAGACCTATCGATGCATCGAGGAACTATAGCGAGCTCCACCCATCACTTACTAAGTTCAATGCATTCCTCATATGAAAAGGTTTAAACATAACATAAACATTCGTATTAAAACTAGCATACGAAATGTCAATAATTTATCCATAAACCATGAATGGTGTAAAAATAACACATCCAAAATAAAAAATATCACAAAACATTCAATAAAATATGGAAGTTTTGTATCATAATAAATAAACATCAAACAAGCTTAAAATCCATCAAAGGATGTTGACATAGATGAAATCAAAACTTTTTTTTATAGAAATATCTCTTTCTATTTTGAAATCATTTAAAATTTATATAATTATAAAATAAAACATTTATTTTGAAAATATTCTTATAAGATTGTATGTGAAGCTTCGACTATGATATAACGGCATAAAATAGCCACACCTTCCTTATAAGTTAAAAAAACATTCTTACCTTAATTTTTTCGAAAAGGTCATAAACTACCTTGTTTGGAAAACGATAGAAAGATTCCTTTCAAACAATTTTATAAAAAGTAAAAAAATGGTATAAATAAATTTAACCCATAGTCTAGTAAATAGTAAAAAGTGTTTTGAAATACATTTTTAAGAAACATGGATGTGGATGATAAAGAGGTCCCAGTATATACTGACGTAAAAATAACCTTGGATAATAAAGAGATTGTTAAATTAACCCTTACCTTGCACTTTCCTTTGGTCGAGGGTACATTTAACCTCCTATATAATGACCATAGTATGTTATTAAATTATACTAGAACCATATTCATATTATTTATATCAAACATGATTCATTTATGACTTTATACTACCCATTTAATAATGATTTCCATGTTAAATTAACATTTTGGGTAATAATCGCTTTCTTTATCGTACGTGTTTTAACTTGTTATTCTAGATCGTATCACTTAGATCATGATTTAAATAATTCCGGAATATAAAAATCAATTTATATATCATATATATATAAAATATAAATATGAATAATTGATAGATATATGAAATGGAAAACACTGTTTATAGAGACGGTAGGCCGTACGTACGTATAAACGTTGTTTCCGTTTTCACATCATATTGAATGAAAGTAAGTGAATAAGATATATGTAAGTACATATATATATATATATATATCTATAGTAGTATTATTATGTCATATATTACATACTTATTAATAATATATATTTTTATAATCATCATTGAATGGTGAATGTGGAAATGAATCTCATCGCGTCGTGGAGACGGTAATCCGTACGTACGCATGAGCGACAATATCATTATAATTATGGTGAAATAGTATGTAATTGGATGGTATATCATATATAAAGAATCATAAACATGTTATATTTATTATTTATATCAGTTATACTCATTATTATACCCATCCAAATAATGAATTGTTTGAATAACAAACTACACCACAACGTGGAGACGGTAAGCCGTACACACACACGTATGGTGACTTTGTCATTTATAGGATGGATAGAATAGAGAATATGGTTGTAAAATATTTATAATAAAATAAAAATATGTAGTAGTTACTTGAGTTATTATTTCTGGTATGGAAACAACAAAGAAAGTGGAAGTGGAAGAAGAAAAGAACTTGAAAGTGGGTGGTGAAATTATTACCTCTTCTTCGGGTGTTTCCTTTTGAGTTGATCAAAAGGGCTCCATAGGTTGGATTTATGATCAAATTAATGACTCTAGGTTGATGTGAGGAAAGTTGGGAGGATATTTGTGAAGGGGTTGGATGAGCCAAATGGCTTTGGAGGTGTGATTTTGAGAGAAGGAGAAGTGACCTTTTATAAGAGAGGTGAGGGTCACTTTAGGAAAAGTTTGAAATATTATTTTATAATAAAATCATTTTCGGTTTCTAATAGGTAAAAAATGATTTATTTAGAGGATAAGGTGGTTATGAGTCTAAATAATCTTAACCAATAGGTTTTATAATATTTTAGGTTACCATTTCAACCTTATCTTTTAGATTCAACTCTTAGTTAAATAGTTTAACTTTTACCGCGTCTTCTTATATTCTTACACTATATGGTTAATAAACTTACTCTAAACTTCCAAGAGAACCTAAAGTGGTTCATTAATGATATATATAATATCATTTAATCCCTTTGGCCGAACCTTATATTTTTAGGAATATTATATCAACCAAAAATATATTATTTGTTTTAAAAATTAATTTATGTCAATTTTGACACTATTTGGTATTTGGTTTTTGTGAAAGTCATCACATCTTTATTAATTCTAAAAAGATACCTTGAATCAACCCTATCATTTCATATTCACCTATAAAATTCGTGGATATCATAAAAACTTTAAAATTATATTTATTTTAATATTTATAATACCATTTATTTGATTCTTTCATTAATAAGGTAATTACTGCATCATCATTGTATCATAAATAAATTTAATTATTTAATTTATAAAAATTATAAATAAAATACCATGATGTAGGGAATATTTTTATCTTTATAATTAATATTTATAGTCGAATTTATCTTATGTATAACCCTATATTAAAAATGGTTTAGTTATTTAACTTTGAATTTAACACTTTTAACTCTTTGTTAAATAAAATAATAATAAACGTCCTAATCTAATCCAAGTGGACCAAAGATGATCATATTTTATTCTTAAGTTTGTTTTTTGTTGAATTACACTTATCTAATAGAATTATAACATGTGTTAGGGTAATTATAATATCATTTTTACACTTAATTACCCTATTTACTTTTAACCGTGGTAAATAAAAGTCAAAAGTTACTATTCACAAAAAAATATATTCATATTATCAAACCTCATTTTACATAATTATTTCAACCGTGATTATCGGATTTTAGAAATTCAACTCACAGAATCGGTAATATTAAGTTTTATGCAAAATCTGCAAATGCTCATAGAAGGTGGGTAAAAGAGGTTAAAAAGTTCAATAAAATTTTATACATCTAATTTTATTATAAAACGACTTCAATGAATTAAATTGAACTTATATAGGTATTATATATCTATTTTGACTTAAAATAAATTTAAATAAAATAAATAATTATTTAAATAAAAAGTCGGTTTTAAATAATAACACAGTGTTTTTCACTATTCATCAAAAATTTAAAGTTTCTAGAAAAATACCAAAAATTAACCCTAAGCTAATTTTGATATTCTGAATTCAAAAATGAAGTCTATTTTACCAAATTAAAAAAATAGAAATTGAATTTATTAATTTAAAATTAATTCTCGTTGTCAAAACCAAAAAGAGGGTTTTTCAAAAGTAAAAACTATCAAAAGATTGACATGTGTTTATGTCAAATTTAAATGTCAAATTAGTTATAATGGCCTAAATTGTATTAAATTATAAAAATATAATCTAATTATACTTCAAAAACATCCAAATTAATGATTTAACACTATAAATTATTTCGAATAAAAAAGATGTTTTCAATTAAAACATAGTATTTTTCATTATTCGTCAAAATATGAAAGTTATCAGAAAAGTACCAAAAATTTATCCAAAATAAATATTTATATAATGATTATAAAGAATAATTTAATTTTATTAAATTTAATATATAAAAGTGTAAAATATTTTTTTTAAAAAGGGTTCATCAAAAAAGGCGGTAAAATTGCATTTTTTGAAAAATACTTCTTTTATCTAAAAAAATTAATTTGTTCTTATATTATGTCTATGAAACACCTAATATGGATGTTAAAATTATATAGAGTGTATAAGATTCAAAATTCAGTTAATACTATTCATAACCACTTTTTTAACGGCTAGTTTGGTAAGTTGTGGTGCGCTCGAACTCGGTGTTGTGTGTAGCGCAAGCTATTAAATTAATTTAATGAGATAACGTACTATTAAATCTTGGGGTGTTACATTCTACCCTCATTCAATAAATTTCATCCTTGCAATTTGAAATTGTTCCTCGAAAATAAAAGGTTGAAAATAGAAAAATACCTTTGTGGAAAACCCACACTGGTAATTGGGTTAATAAAAATTAGTCTTAATAAGAGGGAAAAGGAATGAAAAGGTCACCACCAAATTATGATCTCTATTAGGAGAACATTGGTGGAAATTAGAGACACATAATTAGAGGGAAAACATAAATATTTTTAGGGAGTGATTGAGGTCATCAATCACAAACAAGTGTAAAATTGAGGGCCTCAAAGCCATCAATCTATGATGATTTAAAATATCCTTAGTTCAACAAAACATAAAGTATTATAATTATAAATTTTTGGTTTTAAAATACCTTCCCTAAAGTTTAATAATTAATTTATTCATATAATAATAGGGAAAAAATATACTTGACAAGTAGAGTTTCATCCTTCAACTAATTCCTACCACAAACTCATCTTTCACTCCAAAAGATATAGAATTAAAAAATATTCTATTTATCCTAATCATATAGGGTTACAAAAATAATGAATTTATAATTCATTTGTTAGACTATTTAAAAAAACATTATACAAACTAGGACATCACGTATGCCAGTGGTAGGTGATCCACCCTTGTCGCCCTTCGGTTGCGAGTTCAAGTCTAACGGCCTTACCGGACACAACGGGTTGTCGCCCAACCTCTGGGTTGTCCTTTTTATGACAATCCAAAAATAATCTCAAGAAATTATTTAACCTTAACAATAGTATCCAATGTCAAACTTAATTGATTCCAACCTTTATACTTATCCAAAATATTTCTGTTCAAACTCACTGTCCAAAATTTATAAGGTAAACACAATGAAGATCTTTTTTTCCACATAATAACATGCGAATATGATAGAGCGCTGTCATGGGCACCCTCAAATGATTAGTGTGATTTGGGGTACTTAGATGCAGCAGAGTGGCTGACCAAGGTCGTCTCTCAAAGGAGGAAGTGAATTTAACAACTTATTAGAGGTATTCTAAAAAGAAATAAAATATAATAGAGTAAAAACACTACTTTAAAGGATTGGGGTTTGTTGTAGTTTATGAATCTAGAAGAATTTTGCTGGAAGAAGATTGTATAATTTTTTTTGTTTTTAGTTTTGAAATGAATTTCGATTAAAATGACACAACAAGAAGATGTTTTTTTAGAAATCTATTTAAAAGGCGCAATTGATCTAACTCTACCTCTTCAATAATTTATTAATCATTATCATTTAAATTAATATTCACTTAATTATGATCCCTTAATTTGTTAAATCCCGAACCCTATGAGAATTAACTTTACCACGAAGATGAAGTGAATTTAACCTTAGGCTAACTTCGGAACATGCAATCGCAACACCCTGCTTTGATTGATGTTCTAAGATTAGATTATGGTCAGTGGTAAATTAAGGCACATAACCACTCTGGAAATGAGGATTAATTGAGTTTAGGGATTATATTTGAACTCTACAAATTGATCCCGTGTGGTTTTGAATTACCAGTTAAGGTTGCGCTCTCACAGTTCACACAATTCCTGACCTCGCGTGTTTTGTGTTAACTATTCAATTGCTTGATTAGTTTTATTTAAATTAAAAACTCAATTAATGTATCATGTTTAGTGAATTACAGTAGATCATTGATTCAAAATAAATGAATGAATAAGGTGAGAGGTCGACCGATTACTAAAAAGAACTACTCTTCCATGGGCGGTGTAGTCATCGTGGAGACGATTTTCATAAGCAAAGGATTGAAAGGGTATAACCCAATCTTGTCTCCACTCTTGATTCCAACCCAAATAGGAAGATTAAGAGAAGAAGAAATTTAAACAAAACATAAGGAAAGATAAGAAATAAAAGAAGAACAATGAAGTTTATTACACAAATGAAAACATTACAAAATGAAGAAGAGAAGGAGGCTTCGATGAGGGGATCCTTGCTTCAAGAGCTACCCCTCTTAAAATGGTTGGATAATTTGGGTGAAACAAATTATCCTCTGCCTCAAATCTTCCAATGCACGTCCCAACCTCTCCAAATGAGAAAAACTCCAATTTATAGAGGGGAGGGGAGGAGAGGTTACAAGTGGTTTCAAGTGTCAATGTGGAAATTCGGCCAAATATTTTATTCCAAATTGAACCGCCCATTTGACCACCAAAACGTGTTAATTGTCCGGCCTTCCAGAAGGATCAAATGTTCGGATATGGGTCCTCTATCTCCTCTCCAAATTTGGGCTCAATAAAGGCCAATATGAAAGAGTTATGGCCGAAATACAGAAGCTTCTCCATTCTGGCGAGCCCATACCAACTTTTACTTCATGGACCAATTTCAACAACCAAATGAACTCGTTAGCTCTAGTGTCCTGAATAAAAGTTGTAGATAATTGAGTTAGTAACACTTTTACAAAATTTAACATTCAAATAATAAATATAAAAATATTTATCTTCGAAATACTACAGTGAACTATAAAGGGTAAAACTGGAATTTTCATCAAATATTCAAATGAATGATCTAATCCCAAATACTTTCTAATTAAACATATTTAACACAATGTGAGGAAATTATATCATTTATTATCAATAAAATATTCAATAAAATAGTGTTTTATCAACTCCCCCTGTAGAGACCCGTATCTTGACATACATGGACATTACATTACATTTGCGGAATACTTAGTACATAAGAAAAACACACACACAAGGATCGTAATAGTTTAGTGTCTTTGGAAACTCGGAACATAAACTTCTAATCGTGGTGAAAGATCTTCAATATCTCCCATAAAGATCTTCCTTTTTTTTTACCTAAAACCTTTCTTTATATCCTGGGGAAAAGAAAACATAAAAGGGTGAGCTCAAATGCTCAGTAAGGGTAAACAAAAGAAATATCAATCACATCATATATATAAGAACATAGCTTTTGGAAATCTTAACCTGCAAAAAAAAACTCATAATATCATAACATGGGATAAATCATAGAAGTGAAATGTAATCCCAATAATCATAACATAAAACATGAAACTTTGTGGCATACACACATAATCATAGAGAATCATTTCTTGTTAGTCAAGACTCATTGCCAAGACTATCTTAGTGGACAAAGTCCCTTTCTGAACCGAGTTCAATCCTCGTTTCAGTCCTGTTTCACTGAACCGAAATAACCTTCCGTTCCAGCCATGTCTATCTCATGAGATATAAAATCTTTACCCAATGCATTGGAGGGAGATATAGGTCCCACCCATCTTATAATGAATCCTTTCTTATGTGTTCCACATAATCATAAATAATACATCATCACATAACACATGTAACAAAAATGGGATTCTTGGAACATCATGACATCATAAAACAAATCTTATAAGGCAAATGACTTCATAAAAATAATTCCCTCACAACATAATCAAATCAATGTAATTAAAGGGATAAAAACAGAACCCTTTATTATCTTAGATGGAAAATAATTTTGATAAAACACTTGAACACCATTCTTGAGGAAAATATCCTTTCTTCTTCAAAAACACTTTTCTTTTCTTAATATGTCATACAATTATAAACTAAAAGAAGTTGATTAAAAATAAACTTGAAAACTTGTAAAGGAAGCTTCTTGGAAATAATGTTTTAAAAATCCATTCTTGCCGTATAAGTTAAAAAAACATTCTTCGTACTTTTGTCGGAAAAGTCAAAAAGTACCTCGTACAAAAAAATGACAAAACATTCCTTTCATATTCTTTACTAAAAACTCACCGAAGGGTAAAATTGGATTTAAACTATTGTGAGTGGATGGAAATAATATTACATATTGATGAAACATGGATGTGGATGATAAAATACACCCCAGTAAATACTTATGAATAAACAATCTCGGATAAAAATGAGATTGTGATATTTCCCTTACCTTAGGTCCAATTTGCTTCGTATGTGTCCGAACCTCCTGTATAATGATTTAAATAATGTCATTGACTTATTACAGAATCATATTCATTGTTATGATATCATATATGGTTCACTTATGACATTATATTACCCGTTCTTTTGTAAATTCCATGTTAAAGAAGCGTTTTGGGTAAAATCGTTTCATTTATCGTAGGTGTTTTGACTTGTTGTTCTTGACATCATTATTACTTATATCATGATTTACTTACTTCCAGAATATAAAATATGATTTATATATCATATATATTCAGTATATATATATATATATATAATAGATAGATAAATAAAATTAAAAACACCGTTCATGGAGACGGTAGTCCGTACGTACGCATGAACGCTGTTTTTCATTCCTTATTGTCTTGAAATGGAAGTAAGTAGATGACATACATATGTATATATATACATAAATCCAGTAGCTTTATAATGTCATATATTTCATTATTATTTCTTATATATACATTATAATCATTCTTAAATGGTTAACATGGAGAATGAATCTCATCGCGTCGTGGAGACGGTAGTCCGTACGTACGCACGAGCGATGATATCATTTCTATAAATATTGAATTGAATTTGAGTGGATTATACAATATATCAGAATCAATATGATGTTGTAATAACTATGTATAGTTATTCTTTACACCATTATACCCATCCATGTAAGGTGGTGGTGGAAAATAGATTACACCACGGCGTGGAGACGGTATTCCGTACGTACGCACGCGCGGTGATTTCTTTTTCCGTAGGATGGATAGATGGTGAAATAGGGTTGTTTCATACTTATAATAACATATCAGTATATGAGTGATACTGATGTTATTACTTCATAATGAAACAACCTAAGAAGAAGAAGTGGAAGAAGAAATAAAGATGAAAGAATTGGTAACGGTAATTACCTCTTCTTTGAAGTGCCTCTTTGAGACCTCCTCTTAGGGCACTAGAATTGGTCTTTGAGGAAGACCAGAACCTCTAGGATGTTGCTAGGGAAGTGGAGAAGAGATTTTGGCAGGGGTTGGCCGAGCTTGAGTGCTCAAATTGGTGTGAGGAGGAGGGGGAGGAGGTGTCCTTTTATAGGGGAGGAGAGGGGCACCTTAGGAATATCTCAAAATATTATTTTATATTAAAGTCAAAATCGGTTTATAATGGTTCCAAAGGGTCTTATTTCGAAGCTAAAGTGGGGATGGGTCGAAATCCTATCAACCAATAGAATTTAGACAAGTTTAGGATATTATTTTAACCTTATCAATTAGATTTAACTCTAAGTTAAATAATTTAACTTTTACCATGTCTTTTTGTTTTCTTTCACTATATGGTTAATACACTTACTATAACATGCCAAACGAACCCCAAATTGTTTATTATTAATATATATATATCCTTATCTAAGTCATTTGGCCGAACCTTAGATTTTTAGGAATAAAATAACAATTAATAATATAATATTTGATTTAAAAACTATTTTGTGTCAATTTTGACACTATTTGATATATGATTTTTGTGAAATCATAACAGAAATAAATGTTCGAACCAAGTTGATTAAATCAACATTAATATATCATAGTAACCTAGAAAATTAGTGGAATTCATAAAAATTTTCAAATTACATTTATTTTGGTGTTTATAACATCAATTATGTCAATATTTCATTAATAAGATAATTACTGCATCATCGTTGTGTCATAAATAAATTAAATTATTTGATGTCTAAAAATTACAAATAAAATAGCATTATGTAGGAAATCTTTTTAGCTTTCTAATGAATATTTACAATCGAATTTATCTTATGTATAACCCCATATTAAAAATGATTTACTTATTAAACTTTGATTTTAACTATTTTAACCTTTCTTTAAATAAATTAATAATAAATGTCCTAATCTAATCCAAGTGGGCCTAAATGGTCATATTTTATTCCTAAGTTTGTTTTTGGTCGAAATACACTTGTCCAATAGGATTAGGACACGTGTTAGGGTAATAGTAATATCATATTTACCCTTAGTTACCCTATTTACTATTAACCGTGGTAAAAAAAGTAAAAAGTTACTATTCACCAAAAAATTATTTTCATCTCATTGAACCACATTTTAGTCCTTGATATTAACTGTGTCTCTCGGATTTTCAAAATTCCATTCACAGAAGCGGTAAAATTAAGTTTTATACAAAATTCAGTTTTTTAACCTACCACTTAGTAGTTTCACTATTCATCAAAAATTGATGTTTTTCAGAACAATGCCAAAATTTCATCCTAAGCTATATTTCATATTCCGAATTCAAAAATGAAATCTATTTTACCAAATTCATAACATAGAAGTTGCATTAATTAATTTTATAATTAAATCCCGCTGTTAAAATAAATAGCGTGTTTTTAGGAAACAATATATATCAAAAGATTGACACTTGATTATGTCTAGTTTAAATGTGAAATTACAACCAATGACCAACATTGTATTAAATTGTAAAAATATATTCTAAATATACTTTAAAACCACTCAAATTAATAATTTATCACTATTAATTATTTCGATTAAAAAAGTTGTTTTTAATTATAATTTAATAGTTTTCACTATTCATCAGAATGTGAAAGTTATCCGAAAAGTACCAAAATTTCACCTTAGGCTAAATTCGATACTCCGAATCCAAAAATGAAGTTCATTTTGAAAAATAAGATTTACAGAATTTTAAAAAGTGGTTATTACTATTCATAACGGCTAGTTTTAATAATATTTTAATAGCATATCGTTGTTTAGTGAAACTTGGTATTGCGTATTACACACGCTATCGAGGAAGGTCGCGATTGCGTGTAATGCAAGGCAAGTCAAGGATGCGTGTTGTTCAAGCTCCTTTTGGTGTAGCGTACAACACAAGACATTAATAAAATTAAAAAGAATATTTTTTATAAAATCTTGGGCTGTTACATTCTACCCCCCTTAAAATGAATTTCGCCCTCGAAATTCGTCGGGGTTATAAATGGTTTACTATTTGAAAGTTTTTTTAATAGAAACCCACATCGTAAAAGGGAATACCAAAATTTGGCTTCAAAAACTAAAGTATGAAATGTAACGATTACCCAAATAAACTAATCACTGGGTTTCCACATAGGTGAAAATATGGATATGGAAGAGAAATCTAACCATCATGTTCTGATGGAGAGTGGTAGAGAACATGGCTATGGAAAAGCCAGTAATCACAAATCCATATATTTGTGATGATATAAGGTACCATCTGATTCATCAGGTATAAGATCACTAGGACAACATTTTTGGTTTTCAAGATCATTTCCCCTAAAGTTGAAAATTTGAATTAGAATAAATACTTACTTTATTTTGGTACAATCTCACTGTTGTTCGTGCCTTTAACAATTTCCACTTCATCTCTTAAATAAATGAAGTTGAATTTGTTATTCGTGAAGTGTTAGCAGATCATGTGATAGAATGACGGGTCATTCCATCTGTCTCAAACAAAAGGTTAGCAAAAATTATATGCATAAATCGATCTATAGTGAGATTAATCATATATGGTTCCTAAAATGGACTTATACTTCATATATCATACTGCTTAATATAATAAAACTAGTTTCCACTAAACAGGGACTTCCTGTAGGCCAGTGGTAGGCGATAAAGGCCAGTCGCACTTCGGTTGTGGGTTCGATTCCTACAGCCTTGTCCGAAGCGATGGGCTGTCGCCCGTCCTGCAGGTTGTCCTTTTTATAAAGCTATATTACTATAACATCCCATCAATAATATCGAAAGTCTTCTATCCTTAAACAATACTAACTTATGTCCAACATAATCCATTCTAATCTTTAGGCTTATCCATAATACTGCAGTCCATTCTAATTTAATACCATCGTTGATCCCCATAAGATATGTCTTGTTGGTCACATTCTAAACATTCAAAGTCCTTAATCGTGTATTCTCTTGAATACCTTAGTGAAAACATGAATGCAGTTAAAAGTTAACACTTTCCACATACCAAAATCCTCAAAATTCTATATACTCAAACCATGATATCACTTAGTCCTTCTATCAATCATGAGCTCATGAATACAATCAAACATCTCATTATCTTCTTATCCTTTCATTATGCGCATATCATCTACCTTACAAAAGTATTTGAATAACCTTTCATGGTTACTGGTACCATTCATCATACACTTTCAAAACTCAAGGAAAGACAATAGTGTAACAATCCTTAGATGTCTCTTTATTCCTTAGTACCATGAGATTACTTATACAACATTACACATGATAAACATGTAATCATTCCACTACATTCTTAAACCATTAACCGAGCTTCAACAATTCTTTCATCTCACATATCATTTGTAGTCTCTTCATCATCATCCACATAAATACTACCCATACGGCCATACTGATTCTCTTCATGAGTCTTTCCCTTAGGACATTGGTTTGCATAATGCCCATACGTTCCACATTTAAAACACTTAACCATTTTTGATGTCGTAGCAATACCATTATCCTCATCCATGGTGTTAACGGAATCTTTTCCTTTGCACTTACTTGCTTTGTGTCCTTCTTTTCCACACCCAAAGCATCTTCCAGTTCCCTTGAAACATTCTCCTTGATGCCTCTTCCCACATGATTTACATAGGGGAAATTGAACTTTCTTTCCTCTATGATCATCATGGAACTCCATCTTTCTCTTATTAGTCGAGTCAGGAAACTTACCAAATTTTACTTTATTGATCATGTTGTGAGATTGCTGATTCAGCATAATAATGATGTTTGGACATCCAAATCCCATTTCATTTGGTTGCTCATGAAGAATATCATTCCATTGTCCATCATATCCTTCATTATCGTGAATCATCTTGTTTCCAGCCATTTTCTAAAACCCAAAAAGAATAGTGTGAGAGGCAAAAATCATGCTAGGGAAAACAACATAATAAAGGGGGAGTACCTTCAATATCTAACATCTTAGGTTTAATTCTATGATCGTTATCGTAATTATAGTACTATAACCTATACGTATACTTAATCTTAGAGACATCCCTAGACACACCTTAGAAATATCTCTTAGGATCTCACTAAAGTTCTCGCATCCTAGTTTCCAAAGGTTGACTAAACCTCCCTCTGATACCAACTGTAGAGACCCGTATCTTGACATACATGGACATTACATTACATTTGCGGAATACTTAGTACATAAGAAAAACACACACACAAGGATCGTAATAGTTTAGTGTCTTTGGAAACTCGGAACATAAACTTCTAATCGTGGTGAAAGATCTTCAATATCTCCCATAAAGATCTTCCTTTTTTTTTACCTAAAACCTTTCTTTATATCCTGGGGAAAAGAAAACATAAAAGGGTGAGCTCAAATTCTCAGTAAGGGTAAACAAAAGAAATATCAATCACATCATATATATAAGAACATAGCTTTTGGAAATCTTAACCTGCAAAAAAAACTCATAATATCATAACATGGGATAAATCATAGAAGTGAAATGTAATCCCAATAATCATAACATAAAACATGAAACTTTGTGGCATACACACATAATCATAGAGAATCATTTCTTGTTAGTCAAGACTCATTGCCAAGACTATCTTAGTGGACAAAGTCCCTTTCTGAACCGAGTTCAATCCTCGTTTCAGTCCTGTTTCACTGAACCGAAATAACCTTCCGTTCCAGCCATGTCTATCTCATGAGATATAAAATCTTTACCCAATGCATTGGAGGGAGATATAGGTCCCACCCATCTTATAATGAATCCTTTCTTATGTGTTCCACATAATCATAAATAATACATCATCACATAACACATGTAACAAAAATGGGATTCTTGGAACATCATGACATCATAAAACAAATCTTATAAGGCAAATGACTTCATAAAAATAATTCCCTCACAACATAATCAAATCAATGTAATTAAAGGGATAAAAACAGAACCCTTTATTATCTTAGATGGAAAATAATTTTGATAAAACACTTGAACACCATTCTTGAGGAAAATATCCTTTCTTCTTCAAAAACACTTTTCTTTTCTTAATATGTCATACAATTATAAACTAAAAGAAGTTGATTAAAAATAAACTTGAAAACTTGTAAAGGAAGCTTCTTGGAAATAATGTTTTAAAAATCCATTCTTGCCGTATAAGTTAAAAAAACATTCTTCATACTTTTGTCGGAAAAGTCAAAAAGTACCTCGTACAAAAAAATGACAAAACATTCCTTTCATATTCTTTACTAAAAACTCACCGAAGGGTAAAATTGGATTTAAACTATTGTGAGTGGATGGAAATAATATTACATATTGATGAAACATGGATGTGGATGATAAAATACACCCCAGTAAATACTTATGAATAAACAATCTCGGATAAAAATGAGATTGTGATATTTCCCTTACCTTAGGTCCAATTTGCTTCGTATGTGTCCGAACCTCCTGTATAATGATTTAAATAATGTCATTGACTTATTACAGAATCATATTCATTGTTATGATATCATATATGGTTCACTTATGACATTATATTACCCGTTCTTTTGTAAATTCCATGTTAAAGAAGCGTTTTGGGTAAAATCGTTTCATTTATCGTAGGTGTTTTGACTTGTTGTTCTTGACATCATTATTACTTATATCATGATTTACTTACTTCCAGAATATAAAATATGATTTATATATCATATATATTCAGTATATATATATATATATATAATAGATAGATAAATAAAATTAAAAACACCGTTCATGGAGACGGTAGTCCGTACGTACGCATGAACGCTGTTTTTCATTCCTTATTGTCTTGAAATGGAAGTAAGTAGATGACATACATATGTATATATATACATAAATCCAGTAGCTTTATAATGTCATATATTTCATTATTATTTCTTATATATACATTATAATCATTCTTAAATGGTTAACATGGAGAATGAATCTCATCGCGTCGTGGAGACGGTAGTCCGTACGTACGCACGAGCGATGATATCATTTCTATAAATATTGAATTGAATTTGAGTGGATTATACAATATATCAGAATCAATATGATGTTGTAATAACTATGTATAGTTATTCTTTACACCATTATACCCATCCATGTAAGGTGGTGGTGGAAAATAGATTACACCACGGCGTGGAGACGGTATTCCGTACGTACGCACGCGCGGTGATTTCTTTTTCCGTAGGATGGATAGATGGTGAAATAGGGTTGTTTCATACTTATAATAACATATCAGTATATGAGTGATACTGATGTTATTACTTCATAATGAAACAACCTAAGAAGAAGAAGTGGAAGAAGAAATAAAGATGAAAGAATTGGTAACGGTAATTACCTCTTCTTTGAAGTGCCTCTTTGAGACCTCCTCTTAGGGCACTAGAATTGGTCTTTGAGGAAGACCAGAACCTCTAGGATGTTGCTAGGGAAGTGGAGAAGAGATTTTGGCAGGGGTTGGCCGAGCTTGAGTGCTCAAATTGGTGTGAGGAGGAGGGGGAGGAGGTGTCCTTTTATAGGGGAGGAGAGGGGCACCTTAGGAATATCTCAAAATATTATTTTATATTAAAGTCAAAATCGGTTTATAATGGTTCCAAAGGGTCTTATTTAGAAGCTAAAGTGGGGATGGGTCGAAATCCTATCAACCAATAGAATTTAGACAAGTTTAGGATATTATTTTAACCTTATCAATTAGATTTAACTCTAAGTTAAATAATTTAACTTTTACCATGTCTTTTTGTTTTCTTTCACTATATGGTTAATACACTTACTATAACATGCCAAACGAACCCCAAATTGTTTATTATTAATATATATATATCCTTATCTAAGTCATTTGGCCGAACCTTAGATTTTTAGGAATAAAATAACAATTAATAATATAATATTTGATTTAAAAACTATTTTGTGTCAATTTTGACACTATTTGATATATGATTTTTGTGAAATCATAACAGAAATAAATGTTCGAACCAAGTTGATTAAATCAACATTAATATATCATAGTAACCTAGAAAATTAGTGGAATTCATAAAAATTTTCAAATTACATTTATTTTGGTGTTTATAACATCAATTATGTCAATATTTCATTAATAAGATAATTACTGCATCATCGTTGTGTCATAAATAAATTAAATTATTTGATGTCTAAAAATTACAAATAAAATAGCATTATGTAGGAATTCTTTTTAGCTTTCTAATGAATATTTACAATCGAATTTATCTTATGTATAACCCCATATTAAAAATGATTTACTTATTAAACTTTGATTTTAACTATTTTAACCTTTCTTTAAATAAATTAATAATAAATGTCCTAATCTAATCCAAGTGGGCCTAAATGGTCATATTTTATTCCTAAGTTTGTTTTTGGTCGAAATACACTTGTCCAATAGGATTAGGACACGTGTTAGGGTAATAGTAATATCATATTTACCCTTAGTTACCCTATTTACTATTAACCGTGGTAAAAAAAGTAAAAAGTTACTATTCACCAAAAAATTATTTTCATCTCATTGAACCACATTTTAGTCCTTGATATTAACTGTGTCTCTCGGATTTTCAAAATTCCATTCACAGAAGCGGTAAAATTAAGTTTTATACAAAATTCAGTTTTTTAACCTACCACTTAGTAGTTTCACTATTCATCAAAAATTGATGTTTTTCAGAACAATGCCAAAATTTCATCCTAAGCTATATTTCATATTCCGAATTCAAAAATGAAATCTATTTTACCAAATTCATAACATAGAAGTTGCATTAATTAATTTTATAATTAAATCCCGCTGTTAAAATAAATAGCGTGTTTTTAGGAAACAATATATATCAAAAGATTGACACTTGATTATGTCTAGTTTAAATGTGAAATTACAACCAATGACCAACATTGTATTAAATTGTAAAAATATATTCTAAATATACTTTAAAACCACTCAAATTAATAATTTATCACTATTAATTATTTCGATTAAAAAAGTTGTTTTTAATTATAATTTAGTAGTTTTCACTATTCATCAGAATGTGAAAGTTATCCGAAAAGTACCAAAATTTCACCTTAGGCTAAATTCGATACTCCGAATCCAAAAATGAAGTTCATTTTGAAAAATAAGATTTACAGAATTTTAAAAAGTGGTTATTACTATTCATAACGGCTAGTTTTAATAATATTTTAATAGCATATCGTTGTTTAGTGAAACTTGGTATTGCGTATTACACACGCTATCGAGGAAGGTCGCGATTGCGTGTAATGCAAGGCAAGTCAAGGATGCGTGTTGTTCAAGCTCCTTTTGGTGTAGCGTACAACACAAGACATTAATAAAATTAAAAAGAATATTTTTTATAAAATCTTGGGCTGTTACACCCCCACACTTACCCTTTTGCACTCCTGGGCAAAACCTCCTGTCTAGTAAACATCAATATCAAATCAAAACCAATTTTAAAACACATATCCTTGAGATCAATCAATTTACTACCAAGAATCAAAAGATATCATGCCTCATTAAAAACGTTATTTCAAGTTCTCCATTTATATCATTCAATATATTTCCACTTCATTTATCCTCCCATGCACAAAACACTTACCTCGCTTGAATTTTCTCTCATCACTCAAATATCAATTTTTTTGCAATGTCTTTCTCATCCAAACTCATACAAGGGTCGCCATAGGCTTGATAGATTCCTACATCACTACCCGATGTGAGTCAAGGACATATGTTTATCATGAGGACTTTTCAGGGTTGTTCTGTGGCTTTCGGTTGGTAGGATTAAGATGTGAAAAACTCTGAGGCTGAATGAGGAGGGCTAGACTCTTTTGAAGCAAAATTGAATTAATCTAATTTTCACTTAAATATGGTATTCTCTTCAATCCCCATAGTATCAATTTAGCTCCATCATCATGAAAATTCATGAAAGGTTTACACCATTCATAATTTTAGCATAAAAAATGTCAATCTTCTCAAACATGATTTTCTTGAAAGCTCCAGATGGGCACAGCTTTCCACCTCAATTAGAAGCTCCAGAAAAGGCACAACTTCACTTGTCATGAAAGCTCCAGAAAAGGCACAACTTTCAATATAATGACTTTCTTTAGTAGCAAACACATCTCTTCAGAATTTAATTTTCCACCCAAAGTATCACATAATGTGGTGTCACAACACAAGACAACTTCCCCCACACTTAAGCTCAACTAGATTATGCAATTTCACTTCAAGAGTTGGTTGGATAGGGAAAATTGGCTTGTAATGTGGCTTAACCTAACAGGCTGTTCATGGATTCTAAGGGATACAAGGATTAAATATTCAAGGTAGGACATTATAAAAAAGGATTCTTTGAAATAGGGGCTTTAATACCAAACAAATGCCTCAATCATTTAAACATAATTACCTCAAACCCTCAAGTTTTGACAGGAATAGATCAAATTCTGGTTAAATCAAGCATGGTTTGGTTCTCTCAAGAAGTGAGGTGAATGTAAAGAATATGAAAATAATGGTTCAGAAGCCTCACAGGAAAGTGATTTCAAATATAAAGACAGTGAGATGTGGCATGGGATTCAAAATTCGGTGTACTTTCCATGAAATTACTAAATATTTGAACTTGAAACAAAGTCATTTCAGCATTCATTTAAGCTTAGTTTCAAGGGGTAAATTGTTTCACTTATTGATATGGATTTAAAAATGGTGATGAGAATCATTTTAGCTCAAAAATTTAAAAAACACAAAGAAAATTGAAAAATAAACACACAAAATTTGAAAAACAATTTTTTTTGTGGTTTTTTTGAACAGGAAAGTAATTGAAATTACTAAACTAAAAGGTTCCCTCCCCCACACTTAAAATATTGCATTATCCTCAATGTGAACCTATGAGATGATATATGCACATGAAATGCAGAATTTTTAAATAGGACAAATAATATAAAAGTGAAAGGGTTAGGAACAGCTTGATGTGCTCAAGTGATTATGGGGTCATGCAGTGTGATAAAATCCACTGCATCAGTAGGAAGTCCCTCAATGTATCTCTTCAAACGTTTCCCATTGACTGTAAAGCTCCTTCCAGTGTCCTCTTGTGTGATCTCCACTGCAACATAAGTAAAAACATTAGTTACAACATAAGGACCTAACCATCTGGAATGCAACTTACCAGGCATCAACTTCAGTCGTGAACTGTAGAGAAGGACTTTCTCTCCAACATGAAACTCCCTTTGTTGGATCATTTTGTCATGAGATGCTTTTGATCTTTCCTTGTAGAGCCTTGAGTTCTCATATGATGATAATCTAATCTCTTCAAGCTCTTGAATTTACAGCTTCCTTTGGATTCCAGCTTGGGCCAAATCCATGTTGCATTTCTTTATAGCCCAATAAGCCCGATGATCGACTTCCACTGGGAGATGACATGCTTTCCCAAAAACAATCCGGAATGGGGACATACCAATGGGGGTCTTGTATGATGTTCTATAAGCCCATAATGCATCATCCAAGAGCTTTCTCCAATCCTTCCTATTTGGCTGCACGGTTTTCTCCAAGATTTGTTTCAACTCATGATTTGAAACCTCAGCCTGGACATTTGTTTGGGGGTGGTATGGTGTTGATGTTTTGTGTGTCACCCCATACTTTCGAAGGAGGGAAGAAAAATTCATGTTGCAAAAGTGTGTCCCTTGGTCACTGATGATGGCCTTTGGTACTCCAAACCTGCAGAAAATTTGAGCCTTGACAAAATCCACTACAACATGATAATCGTCAGTCCTAGTGGCCTTGGCCTCCACCCATTTACTCACATAATCAACAACAACCAAAATATACAAAAATCCAAATGAACTAGGAAAAGGACCCATAAAATCAATTCCCCATACATAAAAAATCTCACAGAATAGTATGGGTTGTTGGGGCATCTCATGTCTCTTAGAAATGTTTCCAGTGTGTTGGCAACGAGAGCATGACTTACAAAACACATGGGCATCATGGAATAATCTAGGCCAATATAATCCAGAGTCCAAAACCTTCCTAGCTGTCCGTTGGGGTCCAAAGTGTCCACCACAAGCAAGTGTATGACAGAAATGCAAAACAGACTCAAACTCATGATCCGGAACACACCTCCTAATGACTTGGTCACTACACATGCGCCATAACTATGGATCATCCCAAACATAAAATCTTGACTCACTCTTTAATTTTTGGACTTGATGTTTCTTTAAATTTGCAGGGATTTCAGAAGAAACAAGGTAGTTAACTAAATCAGCATACCAAGGATGCGTACCTGAGATGGTATAGAGATGCTCATCAGGGAAAGTGTCCCGAAGTGGTACCTGATCCAAGGTGTCATCCTCTAGTGTGTGAGTAAGCCTACTCATGTGGTCTTCCACCATGTTTTCTGACCCCTTTTTGTCCTTTATCTTGATGTCAAACTCTTGAAGAAGGAGCATCCAATGGATAAGTCGTGGCTTTGCATCTGGCTTCTTCAGAAGGTACCTCAAAGCTACATGGTCAGAAAAAACAACTACTTTAGAGCCCAATAAATATGAATGGAATTTATCTAAAGCAAATATGACAGAAAGAAACTCCTTTTCCGTGGTTGTGTAGTTTGATTGGGCTGAATCCAGTGTCCTTGATGCATAAGCGATCACATGTGAACGTCCCTCCACCCTCTGAGATAAGACAGCTCCAACCGCGAAGTTGGAGGAGTCACACATAAGCTCAAATGGAAGGTCCCACCGTGGGGGCTGTATGATTGGTGGAGTGGTTAGACACTTCTTCAGCTTATCAAATGATACCCTGCATGAATCATCAAAATTGAAGTCAATATCTTTTTGAAGCAATCGAGATAAGGGTAGAGCGATCTTACTAAAATCTCTGATGAAGCGTCGATAAAATCTAGCATGCCCAAGGAATGATCGAACATCACGCACACATGTAGGATATGGGAGGGATGAAATAATGTCTACCTTAGATTTATCAACTTCAATGCCATGTTGTGAGACTATATGACCTAAGACAATTCCCTTTTCGACCATGAAATGACATTTTTCAAAATTTAAGACCAGATTCTTCTCAATAAAACGATGCAACACATCACCCAAACTAGAGAGAAATTCATCAAATGAGGACCCATAAACTGTAAAATCATCCATAAATACCTCCATGCAGGTCTCAATGAAATCTGAGAAAATACTCACCATGCATCTCTGGAAGGTACCTGGGGCATTGCAAAGTCCAAATGGCATCCTTCGGTAAGCAAAGGTACCGAATGGGCAGGTGAATGTTGTCTTCTCCTGGTCCTCTGCTGCAATGGGAACCTAAAAATAGCCAGAAAATCCATCCAAGAAACAATAGTGTGTCTTCCCAGCTAGTCTCTCAGGCATCTGGTCAATGAATGGAAGTGGGAAATGGTCCTTACGAGTGGATTGATTTAGTTTCCTATAATCGATACACACTCGCCAACTATTTTGTACTCTCATAGGAACTAACTCATCATTTTTATTTTTTATAACAGTGAAACTAGTTTTCTTTGGTACAACCTGAATAGGACTAACCCATTGTGAGTCAGAAATAGGGTAAATGATACCCGCCTCAAGTAATTTTTCAACTTCTTTCTTAATAACTTCTAGGAGGGTGGGATTAAGTCTCCTTTGTGGCTGTCTCACCGGTTTAGCCCCATCCTCCAAGAGAATCCTATGCATGAAAATGGAGGGGCTAATACCTGATATGTCTTCCAATGTCCAAGCAATTGCCCTAATGTTATCTCTCAAAATATTCAAAAGTTTTTCTTCATGTTCAAAAGAGAGATTGTTAGCAATTATGACAGGTAATCTATCACCACTGAGCAAGTATGAATATTTGAGATTTGGGGGCAATGGCTTGAGTTCCAATGTAGGTGGGTGATGTATGGATGGAGAAATTGATGCAACAGACATATCTGCACAATGAACATCAGTATCAGAATAAAAATCATCACAATCAAAGAATAAAGCACCAAATCCATCAGCATACTCAATAGCCATGTCATAATCAGAGTTCACATGATCAAAATCAGAATATGATTCCATTTCAAAATCAAATCTTAGAGAGTCTTGTTCCTTAAAAACGGGTGTAGAAGTATTCTTAGACATCAAAATAGAACCAATACTCATAATCTACCTAAGCATAGGACAATCCAATTCCATGATGTTTTTACTTGGTGGTTCAAAATGGGAGATAACAAAAGCAGAATGGTCCTCTGAGGGGTACTTCATGGAATCCATAACATTAAATATCACAACTTCATCTCCAAAATCCATGGAAAGTGTACCCTCATTGACATTTATGATAGTTTTTGCAGTTTTGAGGAAGGGTCTACCTAAGATAATGGGGGCATGAGAACTTACCTGATCATCCTCCATGTTAAGCACATAGAAGTCTGCTGGAAAGATCATGTCTCTTACCCGAACAAGTACATCCTCAAGAACTCCTGCTGGATATGCTGTAGCTCTATTCGCCAATTGCACCACTACTCTTGTTGGCTTCAACTCACTAACCTGCAAGGATGAGAATACAGAGTGAGGCATCACATTTATTGAAGCTCCTAAATCACAAAGAGCATCAGAGAAGTGCAACTCCCCTATAGTACATGGGATGGTGAATGTCCCGGGATCCTTGCACTTTGTTGGAATTGCTAGAGTTGGTGTAATGAGTGCCGAGACATTCCTTCCAAGGTTGATCCTCTCATTTCCCTTGAGCCCTCTTCGATTGGTACAAAGTTCTTTTAAGAATTTCGCATACCTTGGAATTTGCTTAATGGCTTCAAGTAGAGGAATGTTGATCTCCACACGCTTGAATGTGTCCAAAACCTCCTTTTGCATTGCTTCTTCATCCATCTTCTTGGTTTGAACAACCCTGTTTGGAAAAGGAAGGGTTTTAGGAGGTACATCATCAATCTTTTTCTTACCTTTATCTTTCTCCTTGGATTTCTCATCAGTTGGTATGGAATGCGGCTTCTCTAGAGTAGAGGTGAATCCCGGTGGAATGGTAGGTCCAGATGTATCATTCATTTGCTTCCCACTTCTCAATGTGATGGCACTAACATTCCCCTTTGGATTTGGAGTGGGTTGGGAAGGTAGATTTCCAGAATTCTTACTCACAAGTTCATGGAGGGCGGTGGCAATCTGACTCATTTGAGTCTTCAACTCTCTCAGCTCCGAACCTTGACTCTTCAGCTCATTCTGTTGATTAAGAAAAATTTGTTTCAAAAGATCATCAGTGTTAGAGTCTACCTTGTGTTGGATATTCCCTTGTTGCTGACTCGTTGATGTTTGAGCTTCGAATCTCCTTTGTGGTTGTTGGAAACCCTGTTGGTAAGGTGGAGGCTGCTTGAATTTTGGTTGAAAAGGGGGCCTTTGTTGTTGTCCAGAGCCATACCTCATGTCTGATTGATCTTTCCACCCTTGATTGTATACTGTATCAAACTTCTTTTGGGGATACGGTTGTTGTTGTTGCTGCTGAAATGGTCTCCCAGGGAACACTGCTGCACAATCTTCTGTCTCTTGTAGTTGTGGGCAACAGTTAGTTGGGTGGCTTGTCTCAGTGCAAATGCCACATGTCCTTGAAGGAGGGGGTTGGGATGTCTTTTGAGCCAATGCAATCTGCCTCACCATAGTTGTCAATTATTCTAACATAGTATCAATCAAATGACTTTCAAGAGAAGAAGGACTTACTTGATGTACTTCTCGAACATGTGGTGTACCTCTATCACTGAATTGTTGGGAGTTTTGAGCCATCTTGTCGATCAATGCACGTGCGGATGCTGGTGTCTTGTCCACCAATGCTCCTCCAGCTGCGGCATCCACCATGATCCTCTCCATAGGTGTGATTCCTTTATAGAAGTACTGAATGAGGAGTTGCTCACTGATTTGGTGATGTGGTCAGCTTGCACACAACTTTTTGAATCTCTCCCAATACTCATACATTGACTCCCCTTGTGCTTGCTTGATCCCCGAAATCTCCTTTCGAATGGATGTGGTCCTTGATGCTGGAAAAAATCTCTGCAAGAAAAGACGTTTCAAATCGTTCCAACAAGTTACATCTTCGGGTTGTAAATAATACATCCAGTCTTTTGCAGCTCCATCAAGTGAGAATGTGAATGCTCTTAATTTGATTTGATCTTCAGAAACATTTCTTGGTTTAAGGGTTGAGTAAACCACATTAAATTCTTTCAAATTATTATTAGGATCCTCACCAGAGAGGCCATGAAACTTTGTAAGTAAGTGAATTAACCCAGATTTTAGTTCAAAGTCCGATTCGAGATTTGGGTATGCAATACAATTTGGTTGATAGTTAACATCAGGTGCAGCCAATTCTCGAATGGTTCTATTAAGTTAATTTCCATTGTTTCCAGCCATTGGTTCCTCTTTTATGTTTGAATTTGAATTGCTTCCAATTTCAATGCTTCCAGAAGAGAGGAATTCACCAACTGGTTGAATATTGAAACTTCCCATAGACTGAGAATTTCTGATTCGAGCCCTAAGGCTACGTTCAATCTCAGGGTCAAGATCTAAGAGATCTTCGGGATTAGTTTGTGTCATAAATCAAATAAAAATGAAAAGAAAGAAATTGGACCATAGTAAAATAAAAATGAGAAGTTTGAGTTGATGGTCCAAAAAGAAGTAAAAGAAAATAAAAGAAGAGGAAGAAAAATCAGATTGGGTACAGAAGGAAGAAAGAAGAGAGGAAGAGAATAAAATGTAAAATAAAATAAATACCTCTAATTGGTTGAAATAATTACTTTCCTCCTCGGAAACGACGCCAATTTGATAGAGCACTGTCGTGGGCTCCCTCAAATGATTAGTGTGATTTGGGGTACTTAGGTGCAGCAGAGTGGCTGACCAAGGTCATCTCTCAAAGGAGGAAGTGAATTTAACAACTTATTAGAGGTATTATAAAAAGAAATAAAATAGAATAGAGTAAAAAAACTACTTTAAAGGATTGGGGTTTGTTGTAGTTTATGAATCTAGAAGAAGTTTGCTGGAAGAAGATTTTATAATTTTTTTTTAGTTTTGAAATGAATTTCGATTAAAATGACACAACAAGAAGATGTTTTTTTAGAAATCTATTTAAAAGGCGTAATCGATCTAACTCTAACTCTACAACATTTATTAATCATTATCATTTAAATTAATATTCACTTAATTATGATCCCTTAATTTTTTAAATCCTGAACCCTACGAGAATTAACTTTACCACGAAGATGAAGTGAATTTAACCTTAGGCTAACTTCGGAACATGCAATCGCAACACCCTGCTTTGATTGATGTTTTAAGATTAGATTATGGTCAGTGGTAAATTAAGGCACATAACCACTTTTGAAATGAGAATAAATTGATTTTAGGGATTATATTTGAACTCTACAAATTGATCCCGTGTGGTTTTGAATTACCGGTTAAGGTTGCGCTCTCACAGTTCACACAATTCCTGACCTCGCATGTTTTGTGTTAACTATTCAATTGCTTGCTTAGTTTCATTTAAATTAAAAACTAAATTAATGGATCATGTTTAGTGAATTACAGTATATCATTGATTCAAAATAAATTAATGAAGAAGGTGAGAGGTCGACCGATTACTAAAAACAACTACTCTTCCATGGGCGGTGTAGTCATCGTGGAGACGATTTGCATAAGCAAAGGATTGAAAGGGTATAACCCAATCTTGTCTCCACTCTTGATTCCAAACCAAAGAAAAAGATTAATAGAAGAAGAAATTTAAACAAAACATAAGGAAAGAGAAGAAATAAAAGAAGAACAATGAAGTTTATTACACAAATGAAAACATTACAAAATGAAGAAGAGAAGGAGGCTTCGATGAGGGGATCCTTGCTTCAAGAGCTACCCCTCTTACAATGGTTGGAGAATTTGGGTGAAACAAATTCTCCTCTGCCTCCAATCTCCCAATTCACGTCCCAACCCCTCCAAATGAGAAAAACTCCAATTTATAGAGGGGAGGGGAGGAGAGGTTACAAGTGGTTTCAAGTGTGAATGTGGAAATTCTGCCAAATATTTTATACCAACTTGAACCGCCCATTTGACCATCAAAACGCGTGAATTGGCCGGCCTTCCAGAAGGATAAAATGTTCAGATATGGGTCCTCTATCTCCTCTCCAAATTTGGGCTCAATAAAGGCCCATATGAAGGAGTTATGGCCGAAATACAGAAGCTTCTCCATTCTGGCGAGCCCAGACCAACTTTGACTTCATGGACCAATTTCAACAACCAAATGAACTTTTTAGCTCTAGTGTCCTGAATAAAAGTTGTATATAATTAAGTTAGGAACACTTTTACAAAATTGAAAATTCAAATAATAAATATAAAAATATTTATCGTCGAAATACTACAGTGAACTATAAAGGGTAAAACTGGAATTTTCATCAAATATTCAAATGAATGATATAATCCCAAATACTTTCTAATTAAACATATTTAACACAATGTGAGGAAATTATATCATTTATTATCAATAAAATATTCAATAAAATAGTGTTTTATCAGAATACCTTCATCATTATTCTTTTAAAACACGGTAACACCCTGAATTAATATAAAACCTTATTGATTACATTCATGATCCCTTATTCCTTATAGAATACTGGATATACTCCTTATATCAAAAAATGTTGTAAAATCAAAAAATGATGAAATATACAAATCATTAATCAGTTTCAAGGTAGTCAAGACTATCCAATATAATTTATCCAAATCAATCATATATTATTCAAAAATCAATACCTCAGTATCAGAACCATATTATGGTTTATCTTTCCTTCAACCATGTATTTTCCAAAAAAATTAACTTACTATTGTGTCAATTTTCTTGGAACCATATAATTTCAAATCCTTAATGAAATAGTACTGCAGTACAATCCTTATATACTCTATAAATCTTATAACATGTACATCATTAATACAATACTACAATGACACAATAATTTAATAACAATATAATAACTCTAATCATTTCTCTTCATCTTTGGTAGTATCATAAATTGATTATTATCTAATAGCAGCATTTGGGGTATACTTTGATGATTTGGACATTGCTTCGTGTACTATCCCAACTCCTTGCAGATGAAGCATTGTACATTTGAAACCTTTTTATTACCCTTAAAATCACGTACTTGGTGTCCCTTTTCTCCACACATATAACAAACTCCCATTCCCTTCAAGAATTTACCAAGGTGATTCTTTCCACATTTATCACAGATAGGAAAATACTTCTTTCTCCTCTTCCCTTTATCTATATTTCTATCTTTCATCCTTTTCGTCTCTTACTTCACTTCAAAGCCATAAGACTCAGATAATTCTTTACTTATCTTATTAACACGTGATACTATTTCTTCATATGATGATAATATGTGGGAGACTATTTCCCTTTTAAATATTAGCTTAATACCATGAAATATATGTTCCTTCTTAATATTTTGATCATGCGTATTGCTGGAATTGTCATTCCTTCTACTAGGTGCCATTTCTAAACAATGGCATACACTAGGTTAGTTTATGAATCACAATGCATAATTCCAAACTTGTAAAATACCTAACCTAAATTGAAAATATTATGCATATAATCTATAATCATAAAATGTTTTCTTTGAGGAAGTATTTACTCCTAAAGCCTTTATAATGGCTTGTAATGAAAATGTGAATTATTCTAAGCATATCCCTCGAGAGTATCGTAACCAAGAGTGCAGCAAGGCCCATTATTGTGTACTAGGATACCCCAGGTCAAGCCCAAAACTCCTTGTCAGAGTTTTCACTCCTAGATACATCTATTCCAGAGCCACCTCTACCTGCTCGTATCCAGAAAAGGATGTATTTCTTGGAAAATACACAAAATCTCTACATTACCAAAAATTCTAGGAATTTATTCTATACTAATCCTCAAAGTCTATCTTAGGGTAATGTTATATAATCAGAGTTTATCTAAATATATTTCCAAGGTTGTTGCTAAACTTCCTCTGATACCAAATGTAATGCCTCGACCCTAGAAGCGCAGAGTCAGTGCATTATTACATAACATTGGAATGATCACAAGGAATCAAGTCTTGAAGGACCGATCGGTTTAGCAGTCTTGGAAAATAGATTACATACATGAACATTATATTACACCTTATAAAATAAAACCCAACATAAATAATCCTTTGAGAACGCCATTTATTCCCTAGCTTAACCCTGCTTATCAATAATAATACACTTCTTAGAATCCTGGGAAAACAAAACATAAGAAAGGGGTGAGCTCAAACACTCAGTAAGGGTAAACAATACAACGGAAGATAACATAAACATTAGGCATGGTGAATAATTTAAAACACATGCCTTTACAAATAATAAACAATAACACTTTATGGAAGGAATATGAGATGAGTAAATAATGACAAAATAAAACATAGAGATGGGTATTATACTAGTCGAATAACGACATGAACCATTAAGAATATTTTCATAATGAGGGAATGTATAATTCCAGACATTCTGAAACATTTTGTCAAGGCCTCAACCAAGATGTATAAAAATGATTAAGGCCTCAGCCAAAACCATATATCAAATTGGGAAAGTCCTCAGCCAATTCCAAATCTAATTGTCTCAAGAGACCTATTGATGCATCGAGGAGCTATAGCGGGCTTCACCCATAACTTACTAAGTCCAATGCATTCCTCATATGAAAAGGTTTAAACATAACATAAACATTTGTATTAAAACTAGCATACGAAATGTTAATACTTTATCCATAAACCATGAATAGTGTAAAAATAACACATCCACAGTAAAAAATATCACAAAACCTTCAATATAATATGAAAGTTTTGTATCATAATAAATAAACATCAAACAAGCTTAAAATCCATCAAAGGATGTTGACATAGATGAAATCAAAACTTTTTTTAGAGAAATATCTCTTTCTATTTTGAAATTATTTAAAAGTTATATAATTATAACATAAAACATTTATTTTGAAAATATTATTATAAGCTTGTATGGGAAGCCTCGATGATGATATACCAGTGGAAAATAGCCACACATACTGTATAAGTTAAAAAAAATATTCTTACCTTAATTTTGTCTAAAAGGTCATAAAATACTTTGTTTGGAAAATGACAGAGAGATTCCTTTCAAACCATTTTATAAAAAGTCAAACAAGGGTATAAATGAATTTAACCCATATTATAGCAAATAGTAAAAAGTTTTTTGAAATAAATTTTAAAGAAACATGGATGTGGATGATAAAGAGGTCCCAGTAGATACTTACATAAAAATAACCTCAGATAATAAAGAGATTGTGAAATTAACCCTTACCTTGCACTTTCCTTTGGTCGAGGGTACGTTTAACCTCCTGTATAATGACCATTGTATGTTATTAAATTATAACAGAACCATATTAATATTTATTATATCATACATGATTCATTTATGACTTTATACTACCCATTTAATAATGATTTTCATGTTAAATTAACATTTTGGGTAATAATCGCTTTCTTTATCGTACGTGTTTTAACTTGTTATTCTTGATCGTATCACTTAGATCATGATTTAAATACTTACAAAAAATAAAAAATGATTTATATATAATATATATATAGAATATAAATATGAATAATAGATAGATATATGAAATGGAAAGCACCGTTTATGGAGACGGTAGGCCACACGTACGCAAAAACGTTGTTTCTGTTTTTACATCGTATTGAACAGAAGTAAGTGAATAAGATATATGTAAGTACATAAATATATATATATATATATCTAGTAGCATTATTATGTTATGTATTACATACTTATTTAAAATATATATTTTTATAATCATCGTTGAATGGTGAATGTGGAAATGAATCTCATCGCATCGTGGAGACGGTAATCCGTACGTACACATGAGTGACAATATCCTTATAATGATAGTGGAATCGTATGTAATTGGATGGTATATCATATATACAGAATCATAAACATGTTATATTTATTATTCACATTAGTTATACTCATTATTATACCCATCCAAATAATGAATTGTTTGAATAACAAACTACACCACAACGTGGAGACGGTAAGCCGTACACACGCACGTATGGTGACTTTGTCATTTATAGGATGCATAGAATAGAGAATACGGTTGTAACATATTCATAATAACATCAAAGTATGTATGAGGTACTGGAGTTATTATTTTTGGTATGGAAACAACAAATAAAGTGGAAGTGGAAGAAGAAAAGAACTTGAAAGAGGGTGGTGAAATTATTACCTCTTCTTCAGGTGTTTCCTTTTGAGTTGATCAAAAGGGCTCCTTAGGTTGGCTTTATGATCAAATTAAGGAGTCTATGTTGATGTGAGAAAAGTTGGGAGGATATTTGGGCAGGTTTTGGCTGAGACAAATTGATTTGGAGGTGTGATTTTGAGAGAAGGGGAAGTGACCATTTATAAGAGAGGTGAGGGTCACTTTAAGAAAATCTTGAAATATTATTTTATAATAAAAACATTTTCAGTTTCTAATGGGTCCAAAATGATTTATTTAAAGGATAAGGTGGTTATGGGTTGAAATAATCTCAACCAATTGGTTTTAGACTAGTTTAGGTTACCATTTTAACCTTATCTTTTAGATTCAACTCTTAGTTAAATAGTTTAACTTTTACCGTGTCTTCTTGTATTGTTACACTATATTGTTAATAAACTTAATCTAAACATCCAAGAGAACATAAAGTGGTTCATTAATTACACATATAATATAATTTAATCCCTTTTTATGAACCTTATATTTTTAGGAATATTATATCAACCAATAATATAGTATTTTTTTAAAAAATTAATTTATGTCAATTTTGACACTATTTAGTATTTGGTTTTTGTTAAAGTCATCACAACTTGATTAATTCGAAAAAGATACTTTGAATCAACCCTATCATTTCATATTCACCTAAAAATTTTTTGGATTTCTTAAAAACATTTAAATTATATATATTTTAATATTTATAATACCATTTATTTGATTCTTTCATTAATAAGGTAATTACTGCATCATCATTGTGTCATAAATAAATTTAATTATTTAATGTCTAAAAATTATAAATATCAAAACATGATGTAGGAAATATTTTTATATTTTTAATTAATATTTATAGTTGAATTTATATTATTTATAACTCTATATTAAAAATAGTTTAGTTATTTAACTTTGAATTTAACACTTTTAACTGTTCTTTAAATAAAATAATAATAAATGTCCTAATCTAATCCAAGTGGACCAAATTTGATCATATTTTATTCCTAAGTTTTTTTTTGGTCGAATTACACTTATCTAATAGAATTAGGACATGTGTTAGGGTAATTATAATATCATTTTACCCTAAATTACCCTATTTACTTTTAACCATGGTAAATAAAAGTCAAAAGTTACTGTTCACCAAAAATTATTTTCATGTTATCGAACCTCATTTTACATACTGATGTCAACCGTGTCTCTTGGATTTTTGAAATTCAACTCCCAGAAGTGGTAATATTAAGTTTTATGCAAATTTGCAACTGCTCTTAGAAGGTGGGTAAAAGAGGTTAAAAAGTTCAATAAAATTTTATACATCTAATTTTATTATAAAATGACTCTAATGAATTTCATTGAACTTATATAGGTATTATATATCTATTTTTACTTAAAATAAATTTAAATAAAATAAATATTTATTTAAATAAAAAGTAGGTTTTAAATAATAACACAATGTTTTTCACTATTCATCAAAAATTGAAAGTTTTCAAAAAAATACAAAAATTTCACCCTAAGCTAATTTTGATATTCCAAATTAAAAAATGAAGTATATTTTACCAAATTCAAAACATAGAAGTTTAATTTATTAATTTTAAATTAATTTCCGTTGTCAAAACCAAAAAACGGGTTTTTAAAAAGTAAAAACTATCAAAAGATTGACATGTGTTTATGTGAAATTTAAATGTGAAATTAGTTATAATGACCTAAGTTGTATTAAATGATAAAAATATAATCTAATTATACTTAAAAACCATTAAAATACATGATTTAACACTATAAATTATTTTTATTAAAAAAGTTGTTTTCAATTAAAACATAGTATTTTTCACTATTCATCAAAATATGAAAGTTATTAGAAAAGTAAAAAAAAATTATCCAAACTAAATTTTTATTTCTCTATTCTAAAGAATAATTTAATTTCATTAAATTGAATATATAAAAGTGTCAAATATTGGTTTTAAAAAGGGTTCTTCATTAAAAGGCGGTAAAATTGCATTTTTTGAAAAATACTTCTTTTATCTGAAAAAAATGAATTTGTTCTTATATTATGTCTATGAAACACCTAATTTGGATGTTAAAATTATATAGAGTATATAAGATTCAAAATTCAATTAATACTATTCATAACTGTTTTTTTAACGGCTAGTTTGGTAAGTTGTGGTGCGCTCGAACTCGGTGTTGCGTGTAGTGGAATCTATTAAATTACTTTAATGAGATAACTTACTATAAAATCTTGGGGTGTTACAAAATGTGTACTTTAGTGTCCAATAATTCCCCCTCAGAATTAGATCTAATGAGGGAGAGGCAGTTCATATTTTGAGGTAAACTGGTGAAAATTGACAATTTCCAAGCCTTATTCACGAAAGTCGGTCAGACCGTATGCCTATAAATAGGGGTGGGGGTCCCTTAGTGGACCACAAGATTTTTGTGAAAGATAGGCCGATGATCCATTTAAAAAAAATCAATACATTCATGAGTGTTTTGTGATCTTAATCCTCAATTCTAATGAAACACACCTCCTCTACAAAACACTGTTCCACTAGTAGGCTTTTACGAACTTGTAACTTTCATGAACCCGACCTTTGAGAAGACACCTTCAAAAACCAACCTTAATGGAATAGTACCAAAAAACTTCTAGAGTATTTGAAAAAATACACCAAGTGTGAAAATTCTACCATAACTCGACGAGAGGATATAATCAGAAATATTATGATTGGAGAGAGCATCCAGAGCACATCAGATTATGATACACTCACTACACTCCCAATGGTGGGTAAATAGGAATAAAATCTATGAAAGAGGTTGTATATGTATAATTTTGGGCTATAAGATGATGTGTTAATCCTAAATTATTATTGGGAAAATCCCCATAAGTACACTTAGACTGTACCAGTGACGCAAGGCTATTGGGGGCCACATCATGAAGGACTACACATCTCTCACTGTGCACACCCTATAAAATCATCTAAAAAACATCAAAAGGAAGGAATTGAAGGAGGATGATTCTCCCCTTAGTACAATATTATTCTCAAGGTGGTATTAGGGAACCATCTTAAGGGGTGGATAGAGGGTTGGGACCAACTATAGTATGAAAATTTCATGGACGAATGGGTCGGGGCATGCTGGGAATTCCAGTCCTATCATGAGTTTGAAGTGAAGCTGAATTGGGTGGTACTCTACAAGGAAGCATGGTTCTCATAGTTCCATTTCTACCATCACTTGGACATCATGTTGGATCTATTGATCAGTTGGTCACCAGGGACTAAAACATTCTATCTACACCATGATGAAATCGACATCAATTTGTGGGATCTTTACCATATTTCTAGGATCCCAATCTGAGGAGATATGTATGATGAATTCCTCCCCATAGAGAATGTCTATGATAACCAGAAGAATCTTCCATCCATATTAAAGATGTTGATGTGCTTGGTGCAGGGTATAATCAAACAAAAATTAGGGATGAAGGAAATCCTATTCGATTAGCGGTTATGATACTTTTTGAATGAACAAATGAACATACTACTAGGGATGCCATGTCAGTGCCCTAGGGCGTTTCAGCGAGGTAAGGACCACTCATACTAGAGGATTCCGGAGTCAATACAATGGTATTTTCGGGGATATAGTGTGAAGACCAAGGCTCCCATGGTCATACTAGTAGGGTTTATCACTACACTGATCTATGGGTGGATGCTCTCGATGCAGAATGCACAAATGGGGGTGCAGCTGAGCACCATCATCATGGGGGCAGTGATGGAAATCTGGAAGTGGATCAACCTTTTTTTCCTAGTATTGGTGAATCTATATAATTTTCTCTACCACATCATCGTGAGGAAGACCTCCCTTTGTGTGCTTGGGATCTTCAATTTCTTGTAAAGTTGGTTAGTCGTACACATGGGGGGATATGAATATCTAAAACCAATCTCCCCTACCATTACAAACCTTTTATCACCAATACTGAATATCATTATGATTCATACTCTCATCTTGATCCTAGTGGATGTGTTGGAGAGGAGTGGGTTGGAAGACTACTTCATCTTCCATCTGTTCCCCTTCCCATGAGGATAGTTACTGATAGTGTCATGAGGACCATCGAACAACAGTTGTACCTCTGGGACTTTCGAGGTGGGGTACTAGTGGAATGGGTCGACCGTAAGGTTATCTATGAGTTTTCCCCACAACAGTTCATGAATCAATTTCTATGTTTCTAGTGGATAACACCAAGGGTGTACATAGGGGTGTTCAATGAATTCCAATCCTTAGTCTTTTGATCGATATAACGCATGTTTTTGCATGAAGATGGGAAGGGGCAGAATGAGTCACCACTGCCCGCTGCTATTTATGGGATCACCCATAACTAGAAATTGATATAAGAGTGAGTATATCCTATTTAAATGATTATTAGATGAACCAATTAGGATAACGAAGAAGGTTCCCCATAACTATGGGATTGAGGAAAAGTGGAAGGCAGGGCCGACCGCAAAGGCAGTGTGAGCCCAGTGGGTAGAGCAGCAGTTGAAGAGTTGGAAATTCTTAACCCTACACAAGTAGAATCCATAAGGAGGAGAGAAGAAATAGGATCAAAAATCTTGGGAAAGAGATTGTGGGAGGAATAAAGACCCTCTAAGGCAGTCATAAGAGTGTATGTCCAAGGTCTAGGGAAGTGACTACACAACTTGGATGCTCCTAGTAATGATGTATTTCCCGATGCTTGAGAGAGTTGAGAAATCTATAAGAAAATTTTCCATCAACATGATATATATAAACATATTCATGATGATGGGATATTACTCACTAGGAAGGGTCATTTGAGGGAAGCTTCCATGCTTCCTGCATCAAATTGATGCAATACATGGCAGAGTTGGAGGAATTAATATACTCTTGGGGAACCACGTGTCCCATAACTAGCTGGGTGAAGGTGTTTCTAGCTATGAAATCTAATTCATATATCTTGTAAATTTATCCCGCTATGCACACACCTCTTCAAGAGGGGTCAGATGAGGATTCTTAGGGAAGTGATGCCTACCGAGACTATCTCAGGAATGGAAGTACTACTATCAATCCGGTAAACCCTTCAATCTTGTGTGTCTTGAAAATAACCCATCCTTTAGAATTGTTTCCTAACAAACTTTTCAATTATGTAGGAATTAATGATTATTGAGGACAATGAGGTTTTTCATGAACCTCAAAAAGAGGAAGAGGGAGACTCGACCCTTGAGGTGGCAAGTATGTGGCTTCCCACTAGAGTTGCAGTTGTAGGCTACCAACCAATGATAGAAGTTGCAGTAGAACTGAAGAAAAAACCACTAGGGAGGCACCATTTCTAGGGTATTTCCTATGAATATTTATAATTTTCTCACCAGGTAGTACTATTTTCATAATTCCTTACCCCTTTACACTTTTCCCATTATATTTTTCCTTTTACAATACATTCTAGGATAACCCCATTCTTTAAATGGTTGTTAAAACCATATTCAGAGATCAGCCAACTATGGCGGTGCTCGTGTCTAGAGAGGTAGTGGTGGAAGAGGATAATCCTTTAGTGAAGGTGGCAGAGGAGGTTGTGGTAGCTGATCCTGCTAAGGAAGCACCACAGAAGGTTGTTTTTGGAGGTGAATCCCCAATAGAGGAGGTAGAAATCATGCTGGTAAACAAGGTGGTTAGGGAGACTATGATGACTATGCTTATCACAAAGGTGCCTCTAGTGTAAGCTACTAGAGTTTAGGCCTCAACGAAGGTGGATGAGATAATTCAACTGATAGAGGTGGTCGATGATGATGTGATGGATAATCCTACCTTAGAGGCACCACATGTGGTAGCTGAGGCTCCTACTATAGACGAGGGATCGAGTGAAGATGTGTTTCTCCTGGAACTATGGCTCATCATGCTTGGGGACCTACATGAGGAGACCGTACCACTGATGTTTTATCATTTTTCCATCCGTATGAGATTATACTACCTAAGGGATTCAAGGATTCTGGCTCAGACATCACTGAGGAAAACTAATTTTTCCAACGTAAGGCATAGAGAAGCACATGTAATTTTATCACCTGAATTATATTGGATGATCTACTAAACCTATCGGAGTCTCTATACCATTTTCTAATCAGCATGAGGATTATAAGTGTAGATTCTAATGGCCTCTATGCACTAAATCAATATTTTCTCATCAAGTAGGAACATGATTAATGGTAGAAATTTTACATCACCCTGTGTAAGAAGTAGATTATGATAACTCAGGCTCTCCAGGTAGCTGAATATAAGAATTCTTTCTTAGAAGAGAAGGTTTAAGAGAATGCAACCATTGTCACTGCTCAATCAAATATCACAAGTCAAATGAGGGCTCAATTTTTATTGGATGAGGCTAAGGCAGTTGAGAAGAAACTTCAGGTGAATGAGTGTCAGGCCGAATATGATTGAGTGTGTATTAGGGTTGGAGAGGTCCATCCTGTCATGGAGGAAGAGGCGACCAATTTGGTGGATCGATATTATACTCCAGAGGATACTAAAAATAGGCTGTATGATCTTGATAACTTGGTCACCAAGGATGAATCTTGTGTAAATTTTACCTTATTCTGTAATAAAGGAGAGGCTCCAATAGGTGGATGACCCTACCAAACTTTGGATGGATTTCTTTAAATTCCATACTTTCTTTAAAATATTTTTTTTTCTGCATATCTAATATTATTAACAAGGACACAAATAATAAATCCCTATGACCATATGAGTCATGCTCAGTTTGGAAAATAAGGGAAAATCAAAATATTTCTCATATATATGAGAGTACCAGACAAGAATTGAACACCCATGGTATAAACTTGTTTATCAACCATCCAGAGTGTCATGGACAAGAATGTTCTGGCTAGAGTATGAGACTCTCTAAACAACTGACTTTCTTTCTCAATGAGAACCATTTTACTAATGAGATAATCCTAGGGGTATTGAAATATGCCCGAACAAGGGGGGGGGGGATTAAGATCATGAATCAATACTCCAAAAATTTGAAACATAAAAGAGGTGGAATGGTGATATAGGATAACTTATAAACATGTCTAAAAAATATAATCAATTATAGTTTTGATAGGGATGGGGAAAACAAATAAGAGTCGACTATTGACCATGTTAAAAACATTGGACCTATCTCAAAATTTCATTAGATGTATTTTGAGTCATGCACCTAGGATGGTAGGTGAGCTGTTGTGTCTAGGAAATATTTTCATTAGGGGTCCCATTCATTCTTGGAGGATGATGGGGATACAAGTCAAGGGAGGCATGAAGCGTGGTGGTGAAGTGATGGAATGTTCAAATGGATTTAAAAACTATTGGAATTATAAAATCTTTGCATTGACCACTTTAGGAAGGCATATTGGTTTGAAAAAAAGGTTACAATCATCATCTAAGGGGAGCATCGTCTTGGATGCCAAGCGATGTTTGAATAACATAAACGATGCAGTAAGTGACCGACACTGAAAGGGAAAAGGGGATTATAAGACGAGGGCCTAAGATGATTTTCAATTTTTCATCATGTTATGAGGATTATGGAAATTAATTTTAACATCATACAATTAGGATGGTGTATCACACAGTTTAACATCATGTGATTGGGACATTCATAGTATAGTTTGGATTCTTCTGACCAAGATGTTTGAACTAACATGAATAACACCCTCTAAACCAAGGTGGTGGTGGGGGGGGGGGGGGTAAGAGGGTAGCACAATGGGGGTACCATTTTGAGGGGATCATGAGGAAAATAGAGATTAAGATTCATCTCTAACTTTTTCTTGAAATTAAGGGTTTAATGAGCAGAACCAGGTTTTTTCTTGGGGACCATAGCAGGCCCCTACGGGTTTGAACCTATTTATTATTGTCCGCTAATTTTTCCCAAATCACTAGAGTCATTAGATAGGGGGGATTTTGACTCTTTCTTAGGTTTCCCTTATGGGGTTTCAACTTGACATATATTTGTGCCTCCAACCTTTAATAATTTAAGGTCATAACAGTCAGACCAATAAGTTGAAAACAGTTTAGGGTCATAGTGCTCAGACTATAGGGATGCGAATAGTTTAAGGTCATAATTCATGGAACATGACTTCTAGTTTAAGGTCATAAATCTTGGAACATGGTTCTGAAAATAGTTCATGGTCTTAATTCTTGGAAATAAAAGGGATCTTTTCTAGAAAGGTTCTTATGATGCCAAAGGATTCAATACCGATGGAAATGGTGTTCCTAGGATTATCTGCACCAAGAAAAATAATCTAGGGTGAGTTGAACATAATTTAAGGTTGTTATTCTTGGAAAATAGGGTTGTGTGTCTCAAAGGTATGTGTGTGGCATAGGGGAGAGGTAACCCTATGTGAATGAAAAACCTAGGAGTCCCACCACACAGAACATATCATATGAAACTTGCACATAGTTTAAATCCATGAGGCTTGGACCATGGTACTATAAATAGTTTATGGTATTATTTCTTGTAAATAAGTGGATTTTCTCCTAGAAAAGTTATTATGATGCTGTAGGACTCAAAAATTATGGTAATGGTGTTCATAGGATGCCCTTCACTAAGTAAAAGAATCAGGGGTGAGTCGCACATAGTTTAAGGTCATGATGCTTGGACCATAGGGTTGTGTGTCTCAAAAGGATGTGTGTGAAATAGGGGAGAGGTAATGTTATGTGAATGAGGAAACTAGGATGCCCTTCCACATAAAACATTCCGCAAGTAACTTTCACACAATTTAAGTTCATGATTCTTAGACCTAGGATCCTAGTTTAAGGTCATAGAGTTTGGAACAATAAGAAATAGTTTAAGGTCATAATGCATAGATCATGGGGGAGTGTATCTCAATGGAGTGTGAATGGAATAAAAGGGAGGTGTCCTAATGTGAATTGAGGGATAAGGAGGCTCATCTCCACATGTCACATTCCCCAAATGAATTTCACACAGTTTAATGTCGCGATGCTTAGACTTGGGATCCTAGTTTAAGGTCATAGTGTTCACACCATAGGGGCATCCGTGCATTTCAATATTTCTTGAGGAAAACACCCTCCCAACCCCTAATCCCACATGAGTCATTCTCAATGTGAAAAACAAGGATTGGTATAAAGTTCCTTTTGTTTGCAGGCAAGAACACAATGAGGGGTGAAAGTGACCGAAAAATCCTGCGATGGGGACCGTGAATTTTAGGACTTGGACAGTAAAAGGGGAATGACCGATGAACAGAGAAAAACTATTGATTGTGTTCAAAACATTATTTCTATATCTGTGTTGGTTTATGATGGGGTGAAAAAATGTGGAATCATCCGTTGACTAATTTTAAAACATAGGATCCATTATTTGTTACTAAATATCCTTCGAGGCCTGATCCCAACACAGTAGGTGATCCATTTTGTCGAAGAACCATTATCATTAGAGATCCTATTCATATCAAGAGGATGATGATTATCCAAATCTAAAAAAGAGCATGAAGCATAAAAGTGGAAGTGGGGAGTGTCCCAGAGGGAATATTGAGTGCCCTGGGAACTATTCAACCATACACTCAGATGTGATGGATGAACATTCTGGTTGGTGAGGATTGGGCCTTTACCATAGGGTAAAGATCACTAAAGGGGTTTATGGCATGGCTGGGCCTAGGATGAGATATCGGGGAATCTATACATATCCAATGAGGATGGGAATCAAGAAGCAAGTAGTTTTGGAACTCGGTGTGGTATAACTCCAACACTAGAGGGGTGAAGTCCTCTCTGGCAAGGATATTTTAACATATCATATAATGAGGCATCTAAGTTTTACAATGGGAAAGGATATATTTTAACATCATTTACTGAGAAAGTTAATTTTTTTCATCCTATATTTATCATATGAGGAATCCCAATTTTATATGGGATATGGATATAGTTTAACATCATGCATTGAGGACATTGGTTTTTGGTCATCCCATACTTTTCATATGAGGCATCCCAATTTTATGCCAAGTAAGGTTATAGGTTAACATCATGTATTGAGGACATTTGTTTTTGGTCATCCCCTAATTGTCATATGAGGCATCATGATTTTCTATAGGGTAAGTCTATAGTTTAATGTCATGCACTGAGGATGTTGGTTTTTAGTCATTCCATACTTATTGTATGAGTAATCCTAGTTTTATATGAGGTAATGTTCTAAGGATGTTAGGGTTTTCAGTTTACAATCATATAACTCAAACTATGAATGATACTAGTTTAAGGTTATAACGCTTAGACTATAGGGGAAGCTATTAGTTTATGGTCATAGAGATTGGATCCAAGGGGAAAGGGTGTCCTAAGGAGGCTTATGTTGAATTAAATAGTGATAACCCAATGTGAAATGAGGGATAAAGAGACCCTATACCACACAAAACTCAAAAAACCATACCCAAGGCAACATTATGATGCCGAGAGAGGAAATACCCCATAATGAGTCGATGGAGGGGGTTAGACCCAATATATGATACAAGAGTGTCACTATATATCCTATGGGAATGAGAATCAATCCACATGTATTTCTAGAGTGTGGCATGGTAGGAGACTAAAACTTGAGGATAAATCCTCTCAATTGCAGATGAGATGAAAAAGAGAAGGGAGCCATTAGCTTTTTGAAACATCGGCGGTGAAGAAAACATTAGAAGGTGGGGCCAAGAAGGATGGATGCACATAGTTTAAGGTCATAATTCTTGGAACAAGACTCATAATTTAAGGTTATTGATCTTGGACCATGAGTAGGTACTTCGAGGATGTTTGGGTGGTATAAAAAAGTCAAAAATCAACATGAAAAGATCCAAGGAGGCTCTTGAACACACAAAGCGATCCCAAATCTAGTTGCACATAATTTAAGGTTATAAGTATTGTACAAGAGGAAATCCCTGAAATAGGTCGATGATGAGGCTATTCCTAAAGACAGGAGGTTTAGGCATCATTATGTATCCCATGGTAATGGTAATCAAGCTGTACATAGTTTTGCAACATGGCATGGTAGAAAAATGATGCTGGTAATGTGGAATCCTCCCTAGAAAGAAAACTGAATAATCTCACACATTTGATATGATGAATCCAAAATTTTTATGGGGTGAGGCCATATTTTAATTTTGTGTACTAGGAACATTTTTGGGGCTATGCATTGAGTTGCTCGTTATTCTTTCCCATGTCGGGTCATAAGGGAATCTTGACCCACTAATGGATCAAGAAATATAATTGGGGCTTATACCCAATGAGGAGAACAAATTTCATTTAGGATTTATAGTTCCATAGGTAATGGGTATTTTTGGGATGAGTTTAAGGTTAGGCCTAAGAAAAGGAGGTCTAAGAATCACTATTTATCCCATAGAAGTAGAAATAAAGCCACACATAATTATGAAGATTTGGTATGATAGAAGACCAGAACCAAAAATAGGCGGTGCCGTCCTCTCTAATGAGAATGATATATATGTTATGTAGTTTAGATGTCTTACAAAATGAAATTGGTTACAAAGTTTATAATCATGTAGCTAGGACTAAGGAGAATATGGAAAGTAGTTTAAATTCATGATGCATGGACTGGGTAATGTTTGTTTTAAGTATATTTGTGTGAAAAAAGTGGTAAAACTTGATGTGAATTGAGGGTGATGAAATCCTATGTGAAACATAAATGAATTGGAATAAAATACACATATTTTTAGGTCATAATTCTTGGATAGTAAGTGGGAAAAAATGAATAAATTTTGGGGAGTGTAACCCACCCCTCAGGGAAGGTTTTATGATGTACTGGAATTTGGTCCTCAAGATACGGGGTCTAAGTGTCACTATGTATCCCATGGAAATGAGAATCAAGATACACATAGTTTTGGGGTATAGTGTAGTAAGAGAATGATGCCAGAAGTGGGGGGCTATCCTCTCTGATGAGGGAATTGAGGCATCCCATGGTTTCTATGGGGAATCCCATGTGTGTGACATGGGTTAAGGCTATAATTTATCATTATGTGTTGAGGATATTCACTTTTTTGTTCATCCCACACTTGGTATGTGAGGAATCCTATGTTTATTGAATATAGTAAGATTGGAATTTAACATCATGCAATGAGGACACTGGGAATTGCAGTTTGAAGTTGTACAACTTGGACTATGGGGATTATAAGGTCCTGAAAACTCAAGAAAGGGAAGAAAAATACACCCATAAGTTGGGAGAAGAAAAGAAATACATGTTGGATTGAAAATTTGAGAATAAATTTGAAGAAATCAAAATTTTCAAAGGAATTTGGAATTTCCATGTAATGACTACTATGAAAGGTTCATGGAAGGCATAAACCATGAACCACTGGTACGTGGATGGATTACTATGTGCTAGCCTGTGAGGTGTTGGCCAGTGAATGAAGCTGTTCATGGTGAATTTACACCCACGAAATGAAGCAGCTGCGAACCATTTTTGCTGTTGAAAATCTGATGGAGTTACGCCCTACATAAAAATCCCATGAACCAAGTAGTTTTCATAGGAGATGTAGTCGGTGGTGCCTTGCAAATTTCATATCCGCAAATCATAGTAGACCAAGTCATCTGTGGGCTAGATTTCCTCCATGGGATTCCGCAAAAGGTTCTATGTGAATCATTGATACAACTTCCCCAAAACTCTATAAAAGGAACATTAGGGGATATAAAAAAGTGTGGTAGAAGAATAATGAGAGATAGATCTGAGACGGGTGAAAAGGGGATAAAAAACATAGAGGGTGCGAGAGAAATTTCTCCCACACCCAAAGCAGTTCGCAGACTCCATCCTACAAACCATATACATATGTCACTTCATGGAACTCCTTCCTGTGAACCGTATTCAAAAGACCCTCCATAGAAAACTGGTGAAACAATAAAAAATATAATAAAAATGACTTGAAAATGTGGGAAACACAGTACACTGATGACCCTTTTTGAGAAATGGTTCACAGTCTCCTTATGCAGAAGATAGTACACAGAATCCCATGCGAAATGAATTATGCAGACATGCATTTACGGAAAATAGTTCATGAATAGTTATTATCTGGACAATTGTTCACAGAATCCCCTATTCCGAAAAAATTCCACATACCATCCTACGTGGTCAACTCCTTCACAAACAATATCCTTTACAGACAGACATTTCACGGCCGGATCCTATACGGAAACTTCTACATGGACAACCATATGCGAAAAAATGTTCACACCCACTGGTCCATACCATGGGGGATACACCCCCACACCACTATTCGGGATCAGTGTCTGGCTATGGTCCTGGCCCTCTGGGATGACCCCTTCACTACCATCACTGACCCCCATGAAAAATATAGAGTCGTACCACAAGATTTTCAGGCCAGGTCAACGAAATTTTCCATTGCGTCCTTATAAAATCTCGACATACGTCCCTTAAATACCATAAGTATAACCACTCCTCATGAGACTCCTAAAACTCTATCACCTGCCTCCTATACCAGGTTCACCTAGAACTCAATGGACAATCACATCCTGAATGTTTCTTAAATTCCTGGACACATCCTTTATATCCATCGAAATATGTCTCTCTGGTGATTCCGAATCCTCATAATCCTCCATAGCCATCAGAAATGGATAGTCAGTGTCCTTTGGACACCTTTTCTTGACTATGAACATCATGCCTCAGTGGATCTGCATATATTTCCTATAAATAAAGGCTGATCAACCAAAGGAAAATTCATCCTCAAGAGAGGCTTTTCATACTTTCATATGCCTAATGGATTCCATGCCCCATATCATTTCTCTGGATCTAAGAATCCCTTGAGTCATAGTTTACACATTCCTTCCCTCTCATGTTTGAGGCATGTCAGAACATCCCAGCCTGATTATCCTATAGCTAATCATGGATTCAATAAAAAATGGTCCAAACTCTATGACCTTAAACTATGAGTTATCATCTTATCCATAAGGAATTAAACAATATGGTACTATTCCCTATAACACGACATTAATATGTGATTCCATCATCCAAGATATATGAATTTAAACTATAGTATATTGGGTTATTTCGGATCTTCATAAACATCGCCGATCATCATAAATAGAAGATTAATGTCCTAAGGACACCTTTGCTTGACTATGCACATCATGCCCCAGTGGATATGTATATGTTTCCCATAAAAATGTCCTATCAAAAAGAGAAAAATTCATTCATATGAGAGTCCTCTCCTACCTCTATACACCTCAATGGATTCTATGCCTCATATAATATCTCTGGATCTGGGATCCTCTATAATCATAGTTTAGAAATTTATCCCCTCTAATGTTCGAGGCATGTTGGAACTTCCAAACATGATTTTACTCCAGTTAATCATGGTTTCTATAAAAAATGGTCCTTGTCATATGAACCTAAACTGCAAGACCCCAAATAGTCTTATACACATGAAGTTGAACTGTATGGTTCTTGTACTTACAACACGACATTAAACTGTGATTCTATCATCCAAGATATATGACTTTAAACTGTAGTATACCCCATATGACATTCAAAGGGAACTCCTCCTAAGGTAAACCCCTAGCCTTTTGTGAGATGTGTCACTATTCACCCTCTTCACCTCAAATCGGGATGTGTCTGGATAGATCACTAAGATATGACTATCTGAGATATCAACATGGGTGAGGGTTTCAGGCTTAAATATCCCCTTTCCCTCTCCCGTTGGGCTTGTAGCCATGTCCTCTTCTACCATTGTTGTCCTCATTTTCCATCAGAGTAGAAGAGAAAGTGTGCCATTTTTGAATCTTTCACATCCTATTATTTTTAACATCGAGCATGAATCACATGGGATTAGGGGTTTTTGATGATACAACATTCTCACACTTAAAACAAACTATAATAACTCTGATTCCTGTTCCATCCAAGATATGTAGGACACCTTCTTGAAGGCCCGAGCTCAAAGGGGTTCCCTTCTAAAAGGTTCACTCAATTATTCTCCCAAAAAATGATCCTCATCCTAGGTGTAATCCCCAAGCTAAATAAACTATGAGAACTCTGATTCCCACCATAATTGGGATACGTAGGACGCCTGTCCAAGGCCCGATCTCAAGGGACGTTCTCCTCAGAAGTCAGTCCTGATAAAATGTTCCCCCAAATTCTAAAGGGATTCCTCCTAAGGTGTATATCCCAACAACTGAACTACATGGGCTATGATTCCTATCCTAAGGATACGTAGGAATCCTATATTATGGTTCTGACCCCAACATCAAACCACCTTCCATCTCCCCGAGATGACAATAAACTCTAAAGCACCTCATTGCATGGCTTAAGTCAACATCGCCTCTCTAGAATCAAATCCATGTATATCCATGATGTTCTTGCAACCTAGGGGTAGCCCATGGATACAATATTTGGGAATGAACCAAGGATTCATGAACATATGAACATGGATTTAATCTATAAGAGAGTCCTAGAATATGAAATAATTCCCCCCCAAAAGGGGGGATGAGCCCGACTTGCCATCCTATCAACCAATGGAGTACTTAAGTGTCTTTTTCCAAATCATCACCCAACAAGTGCCTACCTTTGGAAAGAAGGCCCATGAATTATGGGTACTATGGAATTTGGGTGTTTATAGATCCACTAATAAACCCGTTATACACCATTTGAGGAAATAATATCCTATGAGGACCGATTTCACAAATACTTAACCCCATAAAATCTCCTAATGGGACCATTTGACTATGGAACCTCCATTATAATGAAAGATGGATAAAATACCCAGTCCCCATGGGGTCAATCCAATTCCCCCTAAAGGATAACTATGTGAATTAGGTTGGAACAAAAATGGAAACGTGAAAATCTCTACCATAACAAACGAGTGATGATTCCCATCAAACTACTTTGTTTCCCCAAAAAACATGTCACCTCAGGTAAAAAAAATGGTGAACCTGAAGTGAAACTCTATACAATAATAGATGAGTGATGATTCTCATCAGACTAATTTTTTCCCCAAAAATGTGTCACCTTGGGTCAAAACATGGACTAAAAATAGTTTAAGGTCCTAATGCTTGGACCATAGGGAGATTGAAATAGTTTAAGGTCATAATTCTCAAACCAAAGGATATGTTTTTAGTTTAAAGTCATAGTTCTCAGACCTTAGTTCCTACAATTTAAGGTCTCATATATTTGACCATGGTTTTCACAAGAAGTATTTCTTGAGAAACCTAGAAATGGTGGGACGTGTGGTACGCTCTCCATCTATGGTGATTAAATAGTTCACTCCATTAGAATAAAAATTGTGGATAATGTAATGTCCTTCCAATTTGATCTCCAAATTTGGTGGATTTTTTTGGGTATTATCTACATTAGGAGAGCTAGTACCACGTCAACCTAGAGAAAGGAGAAGAGAAAAACCTTTTTGTTGAAGGCTCTCACTACCATATTCTGGTGCTTCTCCAAGTTATGAAAGTCCTGAACCCTATCATCCTTAAGGTTTTCCAAATCAGCTAGATGGACCTTTTACATTTTTATGGAATCTTCTGGTCATAAATAGTCATTCAGAGTGATGATAGCTAAACCCAAATGGGAAAGACTACTTCTGTTAAGAACATATGAGAATATGGGAAAGCCTGATTGGAATTTTGAGTTGTCACCCAATAGTTCCAAATAGAATTGGAAAGATTTTTAGGACAACTCTTTTTATTCTAGACTAATATTTTATATAAGATGTTAGAGTGGGTATTACTGAATCCCTCAATTTTCCCATTTTCCTATACATGGTAGTAAGAAGTATAGTCGAACTAGATGTTGTACTTGGTGCACAATTTCTTCAGCTCAATATCTTAGAAGTTGGTGCCATTTTCTGTGAGAATAGTATGAGGAAATCTAAATCTATGGATGATTTGGGATCTCACAAACTCAATCACAGAATGAGTTTTGAATTATTTAAGGAAAATCACTTCTTTCTATTTGGAAAATAATTTTTTTGGCCAAAATAAACCTACACCATAGAGTTGTCACTGGTGGGTTAACCCCACAACATTGATCCCCCATAATGAAAAGGGTTAGGATTACTTGGTGGTTTGTAAAATATCTAGTGGTAGATGAAAAAAGTTAGCGTTGATCTAACATGAATGAAACATATCAGAAAAATCAATGCATTTATGAACCATAGTGGTCCAAAAGTATTCTAACCTTCAAATTTAGTGGTATAGCTTCCATCCATCTTGATAGGGGCAACCAGATATAAAATGGACCTATTGAAAAAACTTAGTTATCTGATTACCTTGGATGAAATGTAGGATAATTCCATCAAACCCATGCCTATTGGAGGTTTCTCAAGTTTAGTCCCACTCTAGAGGGTTAACTACACTAGATGCTGGCATATTCAATCACACTCAGCTTGGTTTAGCAGAAGAATGCCACAATGAAGATACTAGATGAAGGGAGTCATCCAATTGAGCATTTATTCAGATGTGGGAGGATTTTATGACTCTAGAACAGTAGTACCAATGAACATCTTATTTACTAGTTGGTTGTCATCATCTTAAGTGGTGTGTGTAATAGACCTCTGGTGTGCCACATGAATGACCAGGTCATCCTGGTCAGGTTCATCAAGGGATGCAACAATCCCTACTAATTCATTTTCTCGATCATTCTAAGACTGAGATACATGGCTCACCTTCAATTTGGAAGGGAACCAGGCCACTAGTAAATAGATGTGTTCCAGTAGGGGTGATAACTCTTTCTTTCTGATGATGTAATATCCCTTTACCTACTTGATGATGAGATCAGAGTCTCCATTCACGTGTAAATAAGAGGTATCAATCTAGAGGGAAAAATCAAGACCAATAATTAGAGCCTGATACTCTTCCTTGTTGTTGATGTATCCTTATGATAATAAAAAATAGTATGGCAAGAAAGAAAGTGTCAGAGGGATGAAGATGTTCCCCAGGCCTACCCTGTTGAGCTTGGGGTCATTGAGCCTCTTAGTGACCAGGCTCTGGGAGGCACCATCGAAATATATATTCCAACATGGTACAACTAGATCCACTAAGAGAATAAATTCATCCAGGAAATCAACATATAAGGGCTGTTTTTCAGGGGCTGTATGTGAATCCAGAAAGTCTGCCAACGCCTTGCCTTTGACGACCTTTTTTTTGGAAAAACCTGATTTTGAACTGCTGGAGGATCACCACCAAGCAAGACAATCATCATATTAGAATGGGGAGATTGAGGATATACTGTATATGGTCTACCTAGGAAACCATCTATATCTCATGATGCTGAAAATTATGTTACAACTTCTGGAATGAGAGAACCAATGTGAGGGGAGTATCTAGTATACGTGTCAAGGAGTATACACTTGAGATAGTATAGTATTTCCCTATCCCCTAATTTTTTTTATGGGTCATAAGGGAACCATGGGAATATTCTAGAGTGGTCAAATAAAGGACCAAAGGATTCCATGAGAAAGGTGGAATTAGAACCAGAGGTTACAATAGGTACCTCTTGATATCCTCAAATATAGTTTGGCACTCTTCCTCCCATTGATAAAAAATGTCTTTTTTCATGAGCCTTGAAAAGGGTTTACACTTACCAACTAGATTTGTGATAAATCATCACATGTAGGATAAGTGGATTAGAGGCACTACAAATAACATAGATTTCTCAGGGGAGTCATTTGATTGATGGCCCTGATCTTCTCTAGGTCAATCTTGTTTACCTTGTATCTTATAAAAGAACTCAGAAACTTTATAGAGGTGACCCTAAGTACACACTTCAGGGGGTTCATCTTCAAGTATCAGAAGAGGAATAATATGAACACTTTCTCAAGATCCTTGATATGGTTTTAACACTGGTGGTATTTGACCATTGGGTTATCCACACAAAACTACACCAACATCCCAATAATTATTTTGAATTTATGGTTAATGGACCAATGATAAGTGGATCTGTAGTTCTTAAAGACAAATGGAATCACTTAATAGAAAAAAGTTCCTTGAGGTGGCCTAAAGTTAGTGGAATACTCATCCTCAGGGGCCATCCAAATTTGATTGTACCTAGAGTATCAATCCATGAAATAGAGAGCCTGGAACCCAGTCATAACATCAATCAATAAGTTTTTCATTGTAAGGGAAAATCCACCCTTCAGAAAATGGTATTTTAGGTATTGAAATTCGATGTATAATCCAATATTCCCATTCTTTTTCCCAACTAGAAAAATGTTGGCTGGACAAATAGGGTAATGGACCTCCCTAACAAAGTTTGATTTAATAATCATGGTAACTTTGGCCCTGACCATAACAATGTGAGAGGGGTGAATCTTTCTAACATGATATTTAATCCCAGAATGATTCAATGGGATGCCAAGGTGATGAACAAAAAACTGAGTTTCTATCCTCAAAATCTCATCATAGCTTCAGGTGAATATGTAATAGTGCTATTTTAGGATGGCCACATACTACTGCTGTTTCTCTGGGGACATGGCTGTAATGATCAGTGAAGACATCAGATCTTCCTCTATACTAATATTCAATTGGTTTAACTCATCAATAGTGGTGGATACACCCTCTTAAAATACAATAGGGAAATCTTCAAAATAATATTAATCATTTGAGATAGATAGATCATAGGTAGAAGGTGACACTTCTAGGATAGTTGACCTGAGGGAAGTAATGGTGTCTACTCTGGCGGATACAAAATCCTCAATGAGGGGTTACCGTTATGTGAAGACTGTGGGGGCTGAAGATGTCGAGTGAATTCTATTTAGTTTCCAGCCGCATGGTCTAATATTAATATCAAAACATTGGGGATGATTTGACATTTTTAGAGTCATCCCTAATTTTTGGAACATGTGGGAATGATGAAAATCGTTGTCTATGGGTCAAACATCTTAGTACTTCATAGGAGTAGAGACTTACAGTATTAGCTGGGTTTATCTGCTTTAGGAGAATAAGGTAATCTGTCAGCAATCATTTTTCTTGGATACAACCAAACAACCCATAGTTCTGAAATCAAGGGATGTAACCAATGAATTAGGAGAATAAACATGTCCTTAAAATCTACCCATTGGTCAGCTATAACAGATGTTTGATTGTTGGGGGAATTGATGTGCTCAAACCCGTCGGTTTGAACCTACTTTCCCTCCCTTTTGTAGTAACCAACATCTAGGTAGCAGGCCTCACAAGAGTCAAAGGGGGACAAATCACCTTGGAGTACCCCTACTTGACCATCATGAAATTATTTGAGGAACTAGTGGTACTAATAGTGGACTTCTATATGAAAATTAAGTGAGTGTCTTCCCAATAGTGCATTATAAGAGGTATCTTGTAAGGATACCAAATATTCAGTGATTGATATAAGACCAATGAACCAAGTCTTCAACTGAATTTTTTCATAGGGACTACGCTCATTCTTATCATACCACTGAATCTACAGGTTGGAGGGATTCAGATATGCTTCCATCAGTCCCAGATTAGGGAGCATTCATGTCGGGATGAGGTTTATCATGGAGCCAATATCCACTAGGAAGTGGCGTATTTCTGTGCTAGTGAATGGAACTATGATATATAGTGAGAATATGTTCCACTAAATGTTTATGCTATCATCTTCTCCATAAAATGACACAATGAATCAACATTCCTTTTACTCAGCCTCCTCTGTATAGTAGGCCTCAATGGTAGCTACCTCTACCTCAAACTAAAGGGGGATTTTTAAAGCTTAGACAAGGTCCTCATGAATTTCCTTTGACATGAATAGATCCTCAAGGATTGAAAACATCACATTTATGCTGGTGAGGTACTTTAGCACATCATACTTTTATGCCAGGGCATGTTTTTACCTACAGAGGGCCGCTCTTTGGAAGGGGGAACAATGCATTCCACTGGCCAAACTATTATGGCCTGGATAGTACTGGAGATATGATATTTCTAACTAGTTGGTATACTATAAAAAACTACCAGATCATTTTTAGTTAGATGAGTTCGAGCCCTGGCTGGATGTGGCTGATCACAGTGTGTCCATGGTTCCACTACATGGTCAACTAATATAGTCACCTGCAGGGGTGTACCTGATAGAGCATGCTGGGAGGACTTTGCTTGGTGATCCCTATAAAAATATTTCTACTTGGTCTTAGTATAATGGAAAAAATCATTTGAAGCACTATCCTTAGCATTCTATCTGCTGGTCTTCCCTCTACCTATCCTTTGAGGAAATTGGCCGGAGTCGCCCGTGGGGTCTGCATAGTGTTCCTCTTGAGTGGAAAAGTTCGAGTGTTCGACTAACTTAATGAAATTCATATAGGTTCACTCCTACTCATCATAATTAGAATAATATATATATAGGTGTACCCTATGAGAATCTCCTAATTTGAGAGGCATGAATTCGCTAAGGATGCGAGCAGGTTTCATCATCGATGGGGGATTTTGATTTTCCTTATGCCATCAATGTCTGTTATTTTGAGACTTATGAGGATGCAATACAGATATGGAGGTAGCAGTCAGAGGAATAGTGGTAACCAAAGAAGGTTATGGATTTCTCAAACAGGCATGGATAACACCATGGGAATGAGAGACTACCTTGAATTCTAACCATTCATTGTACTTATGTGTCCCATGAATGGAAATCTGTTTTCACTCGTTGGAGTCTTCACTATCACTATCAGGGTCAATAGAGAGATGTCTCACCTACACTAGAACATCAAACAACATGAATAAGAAACTATCTACTTGTTCATAAATATAGTCTTTGAATATAAATAACTCTTTGATGGTGTGTATTAGTATCCTATGATATGGGCAGTGATTGGTGCTTTTAGTGAGTTGTGCCTCCTGGGGCCTATTGTATTCTAGAAACTTCATGAATCCCTTCTCTAGGAAAAAAATTAAATATATTAGGATCTATTAATAACTAAATGAATAAGTCCTATTTATTCTTTTTGTGAAAGGCACTAGGGGATTTTTTCCCTATCGAGGGTCTAGGGCCAAATGCTATTATCGAAGTGGATGAACATGGAGAGGATATATCTGGTGGGGATATTATATATAAGGATACACTTAGTAGGGATAAACTCATGTAGGATTATATAGTAATGGTTTCAATGGGTTTACTGGATTGGGACCTCTAAAATCATAATAATTACTATCTCTTCTTTTATGGGACTTTTTGTAGAAGATGCACTACTACAAAAACGGTCTTTATCAGTGCTCAAAATGGGCTTTATTAGCACTGATAAAGGGGGGTCCCCTTTATCAGCGCTAAAAAAGCACTAATAAAATGAACATTTATCAGCGCTAAAAAATAATTGATAAAGGATCAGTTTATCAACGCTAAAAGAGCGCTGATAAACTATCCTTTATCAGTGCTTTTTTAGCGCTGTTAAAGGATTCCTTTATCAGTGCTCTTTTAGCGCTGATACATGTGGATTTTATTAGCACTTTTTTTTATCATTGATAAAGGCTTCTTTTATCAGTGCTAAAAAAGCACTGATAAATGCCCTGTCTACTGCAAAATAAATTTCTGCAGCAGCACACCGAAACAGCACCTGCAAATAATTCAGCATCTCAATAAGTATACCCATACAAAATTAACACATAAATCATAAGATAATTACACCAAGTATACCCATACACCGTTAACACATAATTCATAAGTTAATTAAATACATAAAGAATTCTATTCAGAATTCAAGGGGTTGGGGGGGTTGTTCAGGGGTTTCAGGTGGCTGTCCAAGGGGGGGGGGTAGGGGGTGTCCGGGTGGATGTCCAAGGGGGGTAGGGGGTATCCAGGGGTATGGGGGTGTCCAGGGGGGTGGGGGAGGTCCAAGAGGTTGTGGGGCTATCCAAGTAGGGTTGTAGTGTCCAGGGGGTTGGGGGGTGTCTAGATGGTGGGGTGGTGTCTAGGAGGGGGGGGGGTGTCCAGGTGGGGGGGGGGGGAGGGGGCTCTCCATGGGGGAGTCTAGGGGGGGTGGGATGGTGTCCAGGGTGTCAGGGGGAGGGGGGCTTTTCAGGGGGTGGGTGGGGTGTCCAGGGGGTGGGGGCGATCTGGGGGGTTGGTGGGGCTGTCCAAGGGGGGTTGGGTGGTGTCCAAGAGGGTGGGATGGGGGAGTCCCCCGATAGGGGTGTCCAAGGGGTGGGGGGTGTCCAGGGGGGTGGGGGGGGGGGTGGTCCAGGGTGTTGGTAGGGCTGTCCAAGTGGGGTGGGGTGGTGTCCAAGGAGGGGGGGTGTCTAGGTGGGGGGAGGGGGCTGTCTATGGGGTGTCCATGGGGGTGAGCTGGTGTCCAGGGTGTCAGGGGGGATTTCTAAGGGGTGGGGGGTGTTCGGGGGGGGGGGGGGGATGAATTATACACATCAAGAAGGACTCGTGGATTGTTCTCATAAAGGATCAAGACAATCCAAATTCATTTGGTCGGATTTCTGTAGATCAGTTGTTGTTTTCACTTAAAATTGTGTCCATTTTAAACAAAAGAGAGAACCTTTGACTGGTACCGGCCACACTGTGCCTTGGATTAAGGTAGGGATGACTCGTACACATTAAAATGGACCCATGGATCATTATACTAAAGTATCAATACAATTATAATGCGTTTGGTCAGATTTCCATAGGTCAGTTGTTGTTTTCACTTAAAATTGTGCCCAATTTAAACAAAAGAGAGACCCTTTGAGTGGTATCGGCCACAATGTGCCTTAGATTGAGGCAGGGATGACTTGTAAACATCAAAAGGACATGTGGATTGTTCTCCTAAAGGATCAATACAATCTGAATGCGTTTGGTCAGATTTCCGTAGGTCAGTTGTTGTTTTCACTTAAAATTGTGTTCATTTTAAACAAAAGAGAGACCCTTTGAGTGGTACTGGCCACACCGTGTCTCAGATTAAGGCAGGGTTGACTCATACATGTCCCCAATGGACCCGTGGATTGTTATCTTAAAGGATCAACACAATCCTAATGTTTTTGGTCAGATTTCCGTAGGTCAGTTGTTGTTTTCACTTAAAAATTTGTCCATTTTAAACAAAAGAGACTCTTTGAGTGGTACCAGCCACACCGTTCCTAGGATTGAGGAAAGGATGACTCTTAAACATCAAAAAGGACCCATGAATAATTCTCCTAAATGATCAAGACAATCCGAATGCGTTTGGTTGGATTTCTGTAGGTCATTTGTTGTTTTCACTTAAAATTGTGTCCATTTTAAACAAAAGAGAGACCCTTTGAGTGGTACCGGACACACCGTACCTCTGATTGAGGCAGGGATGATTTTTACACATCACAAAGGACCCATGGATGATTATACTAAAGGATCAATACAATCCTAATGAATTTGGTCAGATTTCCGTAGGTCAGTTGTTGTTTTCACTTAAAATTGTGTCCATTTTAAACAAAAGAGAGACCCTTTGAGTGGTACCAGCCACAACGTGCCTTGGATTGAAGAGGAGACAACTTTTACATGTCAAAAAGGACCCATGGATAATTCTCCTAAATGATCAATAAAATCCAAATGCATTTGGTTGTATTTTCGTAGGTCAGTTGTTGTATTCACTTAAAATTGTGTCCATTTTAAACAAAAGAGACACCCTTTGAGTGGTACCGGCCACACTGTGTCTTGGATTGAGGCGGGGTTGACTTGTAAACATCCAAAACACACTCGTGGATTGTTCTCTTAAAGTATCAACACAATACGAATGCGTTTGGTCAGATTTACGTAGGTCAGTTGTTGTTTTCACTTAAAAATTTGTCCATTTTAAACAAAAGAGAGACTCTTTGAGTGGTACCAGCCACACCGTGCCTCAGATTGATGTGGGGATGACTCATACACATCAAAAAAGACCTGTGGATATTTCTCCTAAAGGATCAGGCCAATCCAAATGCGTTTGGTTGGATTTCCGTAGATCAGTTGTTGTTTTCACTTAAAATTGTGTCCATTTTAAACAAAAGAGAGACCCTTTGAGTGGTACTGGAAATACTGTGCCTCGGATTAAGGAAACAATGAATTTTACACATAAAAAGGACCTTTGGATCGTTCTACTATAGGATCAATACAATCTGAATGCATTTGGTCAGATTTCCATAGGTCAGTTGTTGTTTTCACTTAAAAATTTGTCCATTTTGAACAAAAGAGATACCCTTTGAGTGGTACCGGCCACACTGTGCCTCAGATTGAGGTGGGGATGAATCTTACAAATCCCCAACGCACACGTGTCTCATTATATTAAAGTATCAACACAATCCGAATGCGTTTGGTCGGATTTCCGTAGGTTAGTTGTTGTTTTTACTAATTTGTCCATTTTAAACAAAAGAGAGACCCTTTGAGTGGTACCGGCCACACTGTGCCTCAGATTGAGGCGGGTATGGCTTGTAAACGTCCCCAGAAAACCCATGCATTTTTCTCTTAAAGGTTCAACACAATACTAATGTGTTTAGTTGGATTTCCGTAGGTCATTTGTTGTTTTCACTTAAAATTGTGTCCATTTTAAACAGAAGAGAGACCCATTGAGTGGTACCGGCCACACCGTGCCTCATATTGAGGAAGGGTTGACTCTTACACATCTCCAATGCACCCGTGGATCATTCTCCTAAAAAATAAATACAATCTATATGCGTTTGGTTGGATTTCCATTGGTCAGTTGTTGTTTTCACTTAAAAATCTGTCCATTTTAAACAAAAGAGAGACCCTTTGAGTGGAACCGGCCACACCGTGTCTCGGATTGAGGAGAGGTTGACTGTTACACATCCCCAACACACCCTTGGATCATTATCTTAAAGTATCAACACAATCTGAATGCGTTTGGTCAGATTTCAATAGGTCAGTTGTTGTTTTCACTTAAAAATTTGTCCATTTTAAACAAAAGAGAGACCCTTTGAGTGGTACCAGCCACATAGTGCCTCGGATTGAGGCAGGGATGAATTTTACACGTCAAAAATGACCCTTGTATCATTATACTAAAGGATCAATACAATACTAATGCGTTTGGTCAGATTTCCGTAGGTCAGTTGTTGTTTTCACTTAAAATTGTGTCCATTTTAAACGAGAGAGAGATCCTTTGAGTGGTACCGGCCACAAAGTGATTTAGATTGAGGCAGATATTACTTTTACACATCAAAAATGACCCTTGGATCGTTCTACTAAAGGATCAATAAAATATGAATGCGTTTGGTCAGATTTCCGTAGGTCAGTTGTTGTTTTCACTTAAAATTTTGTCCATTTTAAACAAAAGAGAGACCCTTTGAGTGGTACCAGCCACATCGTGCCTCAGATTGAGGTGGGGATGACTCTTACATGTCCCTAACTCACCCTTGGATTGTTCTATTAAAGGATCTGCACAATCTGAATGTGTTTGGTCAGATTTCCTTAGGTCAGTTGTTGTTTTCACTTAAAATTTTGTCCATTTTAAACAAAAGAGAGACCCTTTGAGTGGTACCGGCCACACCGTGTCTTGGATTGAGGCGGGGTTGACTCGTAAACATCTCTAATGCACCTGTGGATCATTATCTTAAAGGATCAACACAATCTGAATGTGTTTTGTTGGATTTCCGTAGGTCAGTTGTTGTTTTCACTTAAAAATTTGTCCATTTTAAACAAAAGAGAGACTCTTTGAGTGGTAGTGGCCACAATGTGCCTCATATTGAGACGCGGATGACTCTTACATGTTTAAAAGGACCCGTGGAACATTCTCCTAAAGTATTAAGATAATATGAATGCGTTTGGTCAGATTTCTGTAGGTCAGTTGTTGTTTTCACTTAAAATTGTGTCCATTTTAAACAAAAGAGAGACCCTTTGAGTGGTACCGTCCACACCGTGGTTTGGATTGAGGCATGGTTGAATCATAAACGTCCCCAATGCACCTGTGGATCATTATATTAAAGAATCAATACAATCAGAATGTGTTTGGTCAGATTTACGTAGGTCAGTTGTTGTTTTCACTTAAAAATTTGTCCATTTTAAACAAAAGAGAGACCCTTTGAGTGGTACCGGCCAAACCGTGCCTCGGATTGAGGCGGTGATGACTCATACACGTCCCAAACACACCCATGGATCATTATATTAAAGGATCAACACAATCCAAATGTATTTGGTCAGATTTCCATAGGCCAGTTGTTGTTTTCACTTAAAACTATTTCCATTTTAAACAAAAGAGAGACCCTTTGAGTGGCATTGGCCACACCGTGCCTCGGATTGAGGAGGGGATGACTCATACATGTCCCAAATGTGCCCATGGATCATTATATTAAAGGATCAACATAATCTGAATGCATTTGGTCAGATTTTCATAGGTCAGTTGTTGTTTTCACTTAAAATTATGTCCATTTTAAACAAAAGAGAGACCCTTTGAGTGGTACCGGCCACACCGTGCCTCAGATTGTGGCGGGGTTGACATGTACACATCCCTAACGCACATTTGGATAATTATCCTAAAGATTCAATACAATAAAAATGAGTTTGGTTGGATTTTCATAGGTCAGTTGTCATTTTCACTTAAAAATCTGTCCATTTTAAACAAAAGAGAGACCCTTTGAGTGGTAACGGCCACACCATGTCTTGTATTGAGGCGGGGTTGACTCGTACATGTCCCCAACGCACCCATGGATTGTTCTATTAAAGTATCAACACAATCCGAATGTGTTAGGTCATATTTCCGTAGGTCAGTTGTTTTTTTCACTTATTTTTTTTCCATTTTAAACAAAAGAGAGACCCTTTGAGTGGTTCATCATTATTGCATGTTGTTGGGGGCATATCATCTGTTAAAATAGGAAATTAACTCATTGGGGAAAGTATGTTTTATTTAATAACAATTACAATATTCCTAAAAACACTTACATAAAACAATGTGTCATCTTTTGATCCCCTTCACCCCTCTCAAAAATGACCGCCAATTGTACACGTCCCCAAGTCAGATCTTCATGTTATTTGTGTACAATCTTCCATCAGGTATGCGGACCACTCGTTTATGATCATATCTATATCATCTTTTGAGCATGAGGCTTTTCGGAAGTCAGAGTAGTACTGCAAAATATAAAAATAAATAATTAATAAATAAATTAAACTAACTAGTTTTAGTTTTTGAAAATACCTCTTTAGGGATGCTTGTTTGTTAATGAAAAACAATCTTCATAAATTTAAAAACATAATAACTGCAATCATTATCATTTGTTTGTTTTGGAAACTGTAAACAAATTGATCATTAGGAGAATAAGTAACCTGTGTTGAGATGTGTTTTGATAGTGAAATTTTATTATATATACCCTTATATTTTTCCAGACGTAGTACTTGCTTTCCTCCTTATGCTTAGCCCCTGTCCTCATTCCTTTTTTAGACGATAATGATACACCGCCATATCATAACATAATCCTTAGTAAAAGATAATATAAATTATATTACTTGATTTTTAGACCTAAAACGTAGGATGTAGTGTTTTACAGATTCACAAACTCCATCATGTGTGGTCAGTTTGATGGATATCCTTACTTTGAATCCATAAAATAAATCTTTGGAGTATCCAAGTTCACCACAATTATCATCCAATGTTTCCTAAAAACACAAAAAAGGAATAAGTAATAAAAGAATTCAAAATATAATTTATATGATTTAATCATAGAGTTTTACCCCTGCATGGTTGGTATTAAGAAGAGTCTGTCATCTGTAATCATTCTTTCAAATGTTTTCAGTAAGCCATTCACTATTTCATTCTTTTTTGATGGATATATTTTTATTAGATGTGATGATGGGGTATGAGTACTAACGAGTCCAAAATTTGGATCATGGGAAAATTCCTTCAACTGTTTTTCATATATACGTCTGTCAACAATATAAAATGCGTTTAATCATAATTTGAACATTAGACCAGCTTTTAGAAAATCAATTCACAGAAATGTACCTTATATATATATTTACAACTGTGATGCCTAGCCAACCGTTTTCTAGGATCTCATTTAAATTTTTAGCAGCAACGAAATCTTTACTTTTCTCTCCGTATATATTCTCTTTGAAAACCACTATATGACTACTACCACCTCTTAACTTCGTATCCACATGAGTCTTCAATGATAGTAAATGTGGATAGAGAACAAGTGGTGTTATTGTGATTTCAGTAGCTCATTAGGATCAGTTGGTCGATCCTTTAGATGGTTTTGAGTTGACATTTGTCACCCCTTCCCTTTCTCCGTCTATAATAACAGTAATTGGTTCAGACCCTTTTTTCATTAATTGTTAAAGGTTTAACTTGAAAAAAATGAAATAAATACCTCTTTGGCCACATGTAATCTTACAAGTTGTGACGACCATGCAATTAATGTACCAATAACCCTTTCAACCGTATGAATATCATCGTCATCAAGTGGAATAGGTAGCTTTGCATTTGGATCATGAGCTACAGTAATCGTCACTTTCAAATGATCTTTCAGAAGTGGTCTATTATGCAGCGTGTCATCTGGGATGTTGAAAACTATAGCCCTCGCTACAAGGTGATAAGTGGGTGTTGACAGATATAAATCACAATCATTATCACCTTGTATAAGATCAGTATAGGAAAAGTATCAGTGTTTGTCTGATTCACATTTCATGGGAACAATTATTAGAATATTGATTACCACGGCTAAGACAACTCTTTGAGGGGAATGGATCACCTCAAAGCTGGTGGGGGGGGGGGGTGGGGTGGGATCTTTATGCACTGGTTGTTCCTGAGTTGTGTCTTCTCCTTGCTTCCCACCCATAAAAGTTGCTATCAACTCTCCCTTCCATTGAAATCATTCTTCAAGGGCTGTTAGTTTTTTGGTCATTTGTTTCAATGTTTCATCTCTATCATCTGTTTTTCTTCTTCTCAAAATATACTCAGGGTGTCACCCCAAACCCTGCACCTCTGACACGACCGTATTTTTATGGATACTTAAAAGATGTTGATCATAGGTCTGCATCCGCTACAGGTGTAGCTGATTCCTATGACTATCGGATATAGGAAAATAACTAATTATTTTTATTTAATAGCAATTTAAAACAAATATTTTTATCATCGTGTCATGCTTACACAAATTTACCACACTTTTTGTGTGTTCTCAGCTACTAGCTTCCCTTCCTTATTCACACGTGCCTCCTTCCAAAGCAAATGATGTGGGATGAAAGTGTCTTTGGTTTTAGACTCATCAATATACATATAAAAATAGAAAGATAATTATGATGTTGTTTATTGGAACCTAACAATATTACTGTAAATGTAAAATACATACCATTTTCTTTTCTAGTGAAGCGTATCCCAACCTTGATATACGATAAGGGTATGATGGTTTTGATGCACGTTCCTTATTTTCATTATAGAGTTGCTCTTTCATAAATGAAATATTGATAATCAAAGTGATGAATACACGTATCCTCAAACAATGTATTATCACCCACAATGTACTTGAAACTTCTCATCCCCATGGAAGCCAATAATTACATCCCATGCTTCTTGGGTATCAGGTGAGCGTAGACAATGGGTGGGTGTAGGTTTATTTTACCTTTGGAATCTTTCAGGTGACGTCTTATTAAAATAGTACTAAAACCTCAATGAATCCTTCCTACAAGCCTTAGTACATAATCCTTGTGTGAATCATCTACTATAAATATACTCTTAAAGAGATTGAGAAGAGTAAGACATTGTTTCATTATTTTATTTGCTAGTAAATTAAAGAAATAAATTCATAATGTTATCATAATTTCTTCCCAGATCACAGCCTTCAGCCCGGACACAACATGGTGCTATGAATCTATGTCAATCGGTACACATTGCCGAGTGACAACTCTAATGTAACTAATAAACATAGCCATGTTGGGATTAACATGTTGGCCTTGTGCATTCCATCCAACATAAAATTTTATGCCTTTGCTTTTCTCCTTAATAACTTTGGCTAACACCGTCAAACTACGACGCACCTGTGTATTATGTGACATCGATCCATCATTCCTGACCATTTCATCAATATCAACATCATCTATATGTTCATATGAAATGGTAGAAACGACATGTGCTGATGGTTGTTGGACATCAACACTAGGAGCAGTAGGAGCCGCAGCAGCAGGAGCAGTAGGAGCAGTAGCAGGAGCAGCAGGAGTAGTAGGAGCAGCGGGAGCAGCATCAGGAGTAGCAGCAGCCGCAGCAGCAGCCACAACAAGAGCAGCAGTAGGAGCAGCAGGAGCAACAACAACCGCAACAGTAGCAGCAGCTTGAGAGACTTGTTCAGCCTCAAGGTTAGGAGCTCCATAATGTGCAGAAGTCATTATCTGCAAAAGTGGTTGGACAGTTAATTTAGATTACATAAATTCTGTAATGATAAGATAATAACATGAGATAACAAGATCTATATTACAAAAAAAATATAACCTGTTTATTGAACTCTTTCTTTTTTTCAAAGGATGAAGGGATTTGACACCTCTATCGATTATCCAAATTCCTTCATTATAGTCTCCTATAACATACAAAACATCATCTACATTGGGACCGCTATGAAATGATTGCGATGTACCACTGAAAGGATCTTCCTCAACTGAATTTTCATCAGAACCTTTAGTAGTTTTGGACGATAACAGAAAAATCAACCACTTTCGGTTTGTGGGATCTGGAACATAAAAAACTTGTACTACTTGTGATGCCATTATAAACTGTTCTTCTTTGTACCCTTCTTTACTAAAATCAACTTTTACAAATCCCCATTCATCTATTTTAACACCATTGTTGTTATCAACCCATTTTCATTGAAAAATCGGTAATTGGAATGTCATATAATCCAACTCCCATATTAGTTTGATAATGCCAAATTATGACATATTTGCATAAATTAGATTTCTGTCCTTACGACCAGAAAAATTCATCGCTTTAGCCACTAGTGTAAATACACTATTTTTCATGGTATTATCTTCATCATGTTCATTTGTATAGAATGTATAACCATTAATTACAAAACCACTGTAAGATAATACATACACACTTGGTCCAGTGGCTGGCCATCAATGTCGTTCTGAAATTGAATTCAGATTTTCATCCAACTGCTTAAAAATATGGTTCCGAAACAATCCTATAAACTGGTGATTATGTGTATTTGATAACCATTTTTTAGCCCTTGATGGATTCAACTGCCTAAGAATTTCTTTGTGAGTTTCAATATATGGAGCAACCTCCCAACTGTTATAAAAAACATAAAGGTGGGACTGCTCCCGATCTGTAATGCTGATTGTCACAATATCTCTTCTAGAAATTCCCTCACCCTCAATGCGTCTAGTGTGATGAGATTTTGGAAGACCAATTATTTCCACATCAGATAGGTATTCAGTACAAAATTCAATGGCTTCCTCAACAATATATCGCTCCACTATACAACCCTCTGGCTGAATTCGATTTTTGACATACCCTTTCAAAATCTTCATATACCATTCAACAAGATACATCCATCTATAGTACATAGGACCACAAAGTCAAATCTCTCTCACCAAGTGAATCATTAAATAAACCATCATATTAAAGAATGCTGGTGGGAAGAACATTTCTAATTCACATAATATGATGAAAATTTCTTTTTCCATAGCTGGAAATTTTTCCAGGTCTAAAACTTTGCTACATATAACATTGAAAAAGAAACAAAGTTTGGTTAATGTATGATGAACATTCTTGGAAAAAATGCAATTTAAAGCTATAAGAATTATATCTTGCATAAAAACATGGAAGTCATGTTATTTCAAACCTTTTAACTTCAAATCATTCATTAAAACAATGTTATTGATATTTGATGAATACCCCTCTGGAACCTTTATATCATTGAAGAAGTTTCAAAACTAGTATCTCTCCTCCCTAGAAAGAGTATAAGCAGCTGGAGGAAGAAACATTGGATTTTCACCCTTCACAAGATCCAACTATTCTCATATTCCCATGTCAACCATGTCCAACCTTGCCTTAATTCCATCCTTTGTTTTTCCAGGGTCATTTAGAAACGTTCTGATAACACTGTCACATACATTTTTTTCCACATGCATCACATCAAGAAAATGTCTGATGTACAAACAATTCCAGTATGGTAATTCAAAAAAAAACTGATCTCTTTTTTCCAACCGATTTTTGTAAGGTTTTTCAAAAATGGTTTACCAAAAACAGTGTTCACTTCTTTTTCTTTCTCAAACAGCTAATCACCAGTTAGTGGAGACAGTGCTGCGCGTTGTTCTAAACTTCCATTGAATGATGCTGTCCAAGATCGGTACTTATGCCGATGAGGTAGAAATCTACAATGTCCTAGAAACAAAAATTTCGATGAATGTTTCAACCTAATTGATTCTGTATCTTCTTCGAACATGGGACACCCTTGAGTTCCTTTAATTCTATATCCTGAAAAATTTTCATAAGAAGGGAAATAATTTATTGTCCCATACAACATCACTCTCAACGTAAAGTATTCACTTTTAGAAGAATCATACAACATAACACCTGAATCCCACAATAACTTCAAATCCTCGATCAAAGGAGCCAAATAAACATCAATATTATTACCTGGTTGTTTTGGTTTTGATATAAGCACAAATAACATGATGAATTTTTGCTTCATGCATAACCAGGGTGGAAAGTTATAATTTACCAACATAACAGGACATGTACTATGAGTGCTGGTTTGAAAACCAATAGGATTTACTCTATCTGTAGATAACGCAAGATGAAGGTTTCTCGACTCTTTTCTAAATTCAGGATACTCATGATCAATTTTCTTCCATTGAGGAGAGTCAGCCGAATGACGTAATTTCCCATCTTTATTTCTTTTATCTGCATGTCGCGACAATTGTCTTGCAGTTTCTTCACTTCCATATAGACGCCTAAACCTTGGAATGATTGGAAAGTACCATAAAACATTCATAGGATTGGATTCATCTTTCTTGTATCGAGAAGCACCACACTTTAGGCATTCCGTAAGTGATTTGTTCTCCTTACGAAACAATATACAGTCTTTTGGGCAGGCATGTATTCTTTCAGAAATCATACCCATCGAGCGTAGCATTTGTTTAGCTTTATATGCTAGTCTTGGGAGCTCATTATCTTCAGGGAGCATGTCATTCAAGAGAGAAATTAGTTCCATAAAACTTACATCACTACATCCGTTGCCTGCTTTCAATTTATACAACTTCAGTATAGCTGACAATGTTGTATCTTGGTGCAACCAGCATACAATGGTGTCTTTGCACAAATCTTTAACTTCTCAAAAAAAATTTGGTCAATCAAGGAGTTCAACATCAATTGTCTTTGTCATTTCTTCAATACGATCTTCATCATCATTGAAATATGTAATCACATCCTCCATATGGTATTCTTCATTATCCATATTTGTATTCATATCCAATGATCCATAAAAAACAGTTTTATCCCAACCAGTAGCTACATTCTCTTTTTCTCCATGTTTATTACAACATTTATAACTCCGATCTATTCCGTGACATATCAAATGTTCTTCAAACTCCTCTAGAGTAAGTAGTATTGAATAACAACAACGTAAACACAGACAAAGGATTTGATAAGGATTCTTTGTGTGATTCTGTGCAAACTTGATGAACTTTTTCACTCTGTTATCATACTCTATTGTCAAACAATTAGCATCCATCCAATATTAATTTATCTTCATCCTATTTGAATCTCAAATATTAGTATTTATGGTTAAAGTACACAAAACAAGACTTCCAAATATAGTAGAAGAGAACCACTTACTTATAAAAATAGAGATTAATAGAGCGTAACCATTTCCAATAATGATTTGGAAATCAAAAGATCCAGGATAGACCCCCATCAAAATCAACATAGTTTCCAAACACAAATGGGTTCACGGGGATTATCACTTTTGTCATAGATGGTAAAACTCACATAGCATCATCCTCTATGGCTCATCCTCCTCTATCAGGTCAACCCTTCTATGGTCAACTAGTCCATCCTTTTATACCTCACCAACCAAAAATACATATGGATGAAAACCAGTAGCCAACTCTATACGTAAATAAAGGATTCTCATAATCTCTACAATATGGAATTCATTAAATATAATTACTTTAGATTCATTTTATTTTCCTCAAATCACCCCAGTACAAACACAAGAATAATCAAGAATGATACATCTACCACTCCTAGGTCTCTGCCCTACATTCAATATCATCATGAATAAATACCCATATATCCACACATACACATGTCACAAACACATAAAAAACCATATCCACATCAGAACCAAAGTACCCATATGGATTTCAATCAGGTTACTCGACTCAAGTGGTGGTGTGTAAGAAATAATAAGAAAATATAATAAGTATATAGTCACACATAAATCTCAAACTGGTGTTAATAATCCAATAAATCCAAGGTATCATTCCATCTATTAGAATACTCAGAAGGAGCCCATATGTGACAGTAGTCCCAGGTGGTGAAGGTTCTTGAGGAGGAAGGGACGAACACACACCTATCAGGGTTCAAGGTCCGGTCACTGAGGTTGAAGGTGGCCCGATACTCGTACAAGGGTTCATTCCATATTTCACAAACCATGTCCTGGTACCCTAGGATGTTAACCCACTACTGGTGGAAGTGAAACCATTCCTGATGATCATGCCAAGAAGAAATTGAAACTAAGAGGGGGGATTCGTTCAAAATACCTCAATCAAGATGGAAAAGCATGGTATTTGAGAATAGGTTAGTGGATTTTATGTTGGATAGACACCTATCTAATAGAATCCATAAGCAGTGATGGCCCCTGCAGTTGTTGCACCAGGTGAAACTGTCACCTGAGAAGTTGAGATCAATGAGGCCCTTCCCAGCCATGAACTGAACAAACTCCATGATGGCCTTCCACTGGAATGGGATTCTATATTTCCTTTCCTTTGGTTTGTAAATGACATTAAAGTCACCCCCAATAAACTAAGGATGGTGGCTGGGATCGAAGGTATTTTGTTCACTCTATAGAGATTCCCTTTGAAGATGGTCGTAGCTTCCAAAAACAAAAGTCATTAGGAAGGAGGTGCCACCGTTGGACACCTTGGTAGTGATGAATTGATTGAAATCTTGAACAGTCTCAACAACATATTTATTATGCCAAAATACCAATTTTTTTATGTTGGAGGGGTCAGAGTGTAGAAATCCATGCAACTTAATTTTCCAGGAGAATTCATCACTTATTATTATAGGGTTTTTTGTGTTATTTGACAACAACAACAATGAAATTATGATTTTTGATTTCTATGGTGAAGAAATCTGATTTAACATGGGAAATAAGACTATGAGCATTACATATAAAGATAATAATGATGGGTAGGACAGGGCTCTGGCATTGGATCTAGAGCTAGTAGCCTTATTGAAGTGGGAGGATGATCTCTCATTGAGGTCCCTTGATTTTGAACATGTTTATAATCCCTTATGGCTAGTAAGCTTCATATGAGTGGGAGATGAGGATCCAAAGGGGTAGGGGAATGATGGGTAATGAAACTTGGGGGCTGGTGAGGGAGTTATCTCTGGATCCATAAGTATTTGGAGCTGGATGACAGGCTCAGAGCCAAGGGAGACAGAACAAACACTACTAGGAAGGGGCCTGGCCACTTTAGAGAAGTAGTCAGTAACCTTAGCGAGGGAGAAGGATAGAGATGGAGGTAGGGGTGGCAAGGCTAGAAATCTTGGTGGTCTGGGCATCATGCCATACAAGTGCACTGCCAGACAGATCCACTTAGATAGCATGAAGGAAAGAAGGGGGGAACAATTGCACAAAACCAGAAGGAAGGAAAATAATTTGGAATGGAGAGGGAAAGGGCTTGGTAGATTTACATGACATCAACAAGAGATGATGGGGAAGACATCTCAAAGGATTGGGTGGGGTCTAAGGGGGAAACCATCACTGGAACACCTACTGACATCGGGGAATCCATCTGAGAGACATCCGAGAGGGGGAGACAACCTATCCCTATTGATCAAGATCTTAGGGGGGGGGGGGGGGTGGCGTTTGTCCCCTTGGTGTCACCTTCTGCAAACCTGAAGAGAATTCCCTTAGAGAAGATAGTGGGAGAAAAACCTAGGGGAAATATGGTAGATGATATTTTGAGTCCAGCAGAAGGCATCCTACAACCGGAGCATGATCTTGAAAGGCAGGGTAAGAGAGGTGTCCAGCTCCAAAAAGATTCAATAATACAACACTAATAACAAGAAAATAGTCAAGAAAAGATAAATAACTATCAAAATTTCCTCTCACTAACAGACATTTCATTTCTAATATAGAAATGTTAAATTACACATATTACCATTTCTAATAGTTCAAACAATCATGAGGGACCCCAAACATAAAGGGTAAGTCAATGATGTGGAAATATTGATTATCATATATAACGACCTCAACAATAAATGAACACATTGAAAAAAAGGTCTAAAACAAAATAACCTGTAGATAATTTCTAAAAAACTATCATTACATTTTAACCCTATGTGTTTGTAGGGGAAAAATCATAAAATAGGTTCCTAACTAAAAGATAATCCTCCGAATAAAAATGATGAAACACACAAAATAATAAATTACTAACAAAAAAAAACAAACAATAGTGGTTACCCAATATATTATAATTACACTAAAATAGTAACATTCTAATGAAAAATCTTAATCCAATATGTGAGCATGATTAACATCATCAAAATGAAGAGCACAACTCAAAAAAAAAAAAGTGAAAAAATGTCATTTATAGGGAAAGATTAGTATGAAAGCACATTTCCAAAAATCCATATGTAACATAATAAGTCACTATCACTAAGACCAGAGATAACCCACTATCTCAAAAAATAAAATCCATAATGAATCAATGAGGAAGAAAACAAAATTATAGTTTTATCATATGATACTTTCATAAACAAGGATAAAAGATGATAGCATTTTAAAAGAGGTAAAATATGAGGTAGCATGGGGTTCCATTACAAAAACACTAAATTCATAATTAACCCATCCAAATATAATAATTTATAGCAAGGGAATAACCTATGAAACTAAGAAAGAATATCAAAATCATCTAATAATGTAAAATCATTGAATCACTTACCACACACATGGAAACTTCTGGGAGGAGGTGCACATGAGGATCCTCCAACCGAAGATAAATGGAGGAGTAGGGTTTGCGTGGAGTAGGGTCGAGCGAAGAGGAGGATTAGTAGGGTTTCCGGGGAGGAGGATCCACTGAAGGGGTTCGAGGGGGAGGATTAGGAGAAGGGCTAGCGGAGGAGGTCCGGAAACATGAAGATCGGGGGGCGGAGGAGGTCCGACAATGCGAAGCTCGGGGGTAGCGGAGGGAAGTCATAGGGTTTCAGTACTGCGAGAGCTTTAGGTCATGATAAAATGAGGACACAGTGCGACCGATTTTATAAAATATGGGACTATAGTTTTATCATTGCTAAAAAAGCACTGATAAAGCCTACCTTTATCAGCGCTAAAATTTTAGCGCTGATAAAGGAAGCCTTTATCAGCACTAAAAAAGCGCTGATAAATCCTTCCTGTATGAGCGCTAACATTTTAGTGCTGATACATTCCTTTTTTATCAGTGCTTTTCTAGCACTGATAAATGGTCTCTTTATCAGTGCTTTTTTAGCACTGATAAAGGTTACCCTGTATCAGCGCTAAAATTTTAGCGTTGATGCAAGGTTTATTTATCAGCGGTTTTTTCTTAGTGCTGATATAAGGTGGATCTTCCCTTTCCCATTTTTGTAGTAGTGATTGGCATGACTATTATCTGTTCTACTGAAATAATTCTTCCATATTTTGATTATTTTTAGAGAAATCCAAAAATATTATTGGATAGTTTATGGAGATAAGGGTAAGGACTAGATCATTCATAACATTCTCTATACACATCATAAGTAGTTGTTCCTAGAATATTGAAAAGTTGTGTGAATACGTGAGTCCCTTCCTATGGGTGAAAAGGTTGGTAACTCACTCATCATGACTCTATTTGAATTTGAAGAGGTAATAGATGCTCATATTGAGTGAAGTGCAGCTAAATTGGTATAAGAACTATCTATGGAGATCCTCCCAACTGGAAATGGACCCTGTGGGTAGCTAACTATACCAGACAAACACATTCCCTTCTAGAGTCTAGATGAAGCATCGGAGCTTGGAAGCCTCCTACAATTATAAAGTCCCTAGAATTGAACCAATCCTTGAGGTGAAGTGGTATAGGTATTGTAGAGTGTCACCCACCCCATTAAATGAGGTGAAGTTGGGATTACCAAAATCTAGGGGCACTCGAACATGGTCCACCCATATTGGGTAAAAATTTCTTTCAGGCAGAACTGACACCTATTGTGTTTATAGAGTCTTGAGGTGGGAAATGATAGTGGATATCATTTCATATTTTCAAGTATTTAAATCCAAAAATGTGTTGATAGGCTCATCAACTAGGCGAGAATCATGACCTTGATCTTGAGGTGGATAATCACACTACTCAAGTAGGGTGGATGAATCATATCTTGGTTGTTTGCTGTATCCCCTTGCTTCTTCCCTAATTAGGTGAATTAGGCCACCAACTTAGAATTGGTTCATTTAAATAAAGAGGACCATTTTCCCCACCATAGTAGATACAAGGTCTCTTATTATGCTCTTAGGGTTCATGCACTACTCAATAATAAGCTTGGTAGTGAGGCTCTTGCATTCCTTGAGCCCTTGGACCAAAAAAACTACCATGGGGTCCAAATTTACTTTTGGAGAAACCTTGTATTGGTTGAAGGTGTTATAATGTACCCTTATATAGTCAAAATACTAACAGGTATGCAATAACATCTCATTGGGGGGACTTCTGAGGCCCAATGCCTATATCTACTACTATGTTTGAACACCAACCGAGAATTTTTCCTGGTTCTGTGTCACCCCTTGAGGCGGGTTTTCCCTATCATGTCATGCATCAATGACCCTATTCCTCTGATACTTTGGTGGTTTGGTGGTAACCACATTCACCTTGGTGGTAGTTATATGGGAAACTTCATTGTTTATAGATGGTCCATATTAAAGGTATCATAATTCTGTAGGATAGGTCTAAAATGGAGGGTGGCATACTACCCCCAACCTCTGATTAGTACATGTGGAGATTCCTCTTCCATGAAATGGTGGAGTATATAAAGGCTCTTAACATAGGTTTGTTAGATATACTAGTTTCATGCATATGATTCTAGACACTTATCAATCGGGAGTTCCATGATCTCAACCATATTGCACTGTTTGTGAAATATATTGACGTGATCATGGATTTCTTGGTAAGACAACTGATAGTTTAAAAGATGTTGGAATTTTCCATGATATTATGAAAAAAACAGACTACTTGGTCCTTAATGAGGGACTCCAAGATGACTAAATATAGAGCTTATAGTGGCTAGAAAACAATTATAATTGGTCGATGGCCAAAATATCCCATAGGTCCTCTTGTTAACTTCTAGGGGAAGGGTCCTACTCTATGTTGGCTGAGTCTACGATTGGCATGGGTTGAGATAAGGGTGGAGAAATCAATGAATACCTGCTTTTTGGACGATCTACTGGGAGTGGGGGCACTGTGCGAGTCAAATATCCACTACATGTTGGGATATATTTTAGTGGAAGAGCCAACTTCAATATCAAATCCATTTAGGATGGTGTATTTACCACTTCCTCATGTTTGAGGGTGTAAATATCCCTTTTAGGATTAGTGGAGAGCTCACCATAATCTAAGGGAGTCAACTTAGACCTTAACATCTATCTAACTTCTTGAATAGAGGTAGAGAGGAGGGAAATTGATGGTGATAGAGATTGTTTCACTGTGGGTCCCTGAAAGTAAGATAGAACATCCTCCACCTATAGGTATCTATAGAGGGATCTATGGATCTTGTGGAACCAGTCTTCTAGTATCATAATCCACAATTGACGGGCTTCTACCCTAGACTCTAGGAGTAGGGGTGAAGGTCCCCTCATTGAGTCATCCATTTATTTAGAGTCTGAGAGTTCAACGATGAAATGAATATTCCTAGGGTTCAATGTATGATGGTTTGGAACTTATCCAAGTGAATATTGATGAGATTCTCTTAGGTTTTCTCCCAACGGGGTTCAACCTGCACTACAAGTATGAACCCCATGAAGGGTGTTTTCACTTTTGACCTAGGATGGTTCTTCAGAGAACAAAATGTCTTCGACATGAGGAGGAATTCCATGCTAGTTGATGATGGAATGAGGAGGAACTTCATACTGGTTGGTGATAGTGTGAGTAGGTCATAAAGATTGGTTTTCCTTATCATGGGATGGTTTGTAACAATGGACGATGGTGAAAAAGGCTCAGAGATTCCACCCATCCTTCTTGTAAGGTGGATAGGGTATCAATCATTGTAGAGAAAATATAAATATAAATTGATATTTTTTAGGGATCTGGTGGGATAATCTAGTGGTGTTAGGGGACATAAGATCTACATAATATTCTTATTTTTGGGAAATGTTCTAGGTCTTACCTCAGCATCGGTACTGGGTGTTTTGGATTGGGGTTAGCAGATTGGGGATGAATTCAACTAGTTCATTGGCAATGGGACCTGTTAGTGTTGGAATCAATAAGGCCTAGTGGGATCCCTTCTAGGAAGTTATGGAATGATGTTTACTTTAGGAATGGATCGAAAATAACCTATCTTCTTGGCATAGATGAGTTAGCTGTTAGAGTGCTCCGAGGAGAGACTGCCAAAGTGGTTCACTATTGGAGTAGGGGTGGTTTCTCCCTGCATGGCTCCTAGGGGCAATGGTGTTGGTGATGATCTGATGCCTCAAGATTTTTTCAGGCCATATTCCTAGTCGGAATGAAATATTATTGCTCATATCACTGAACAAGGGTGTCAATCACTCTTCACTGAATATATTAGAAGGAAAAAATTGGGTATTGGAATTTAGAAGATGAAGGCATGATGGTTGTCTTGGTAGGAGTATAGTCGTGCGAGATTGCTTTACTAAAATTTCCCCAGCCCCTACATCTATTTCTATTTAGTCACCGATTTCCTATATATTGAGTATTTTAAGGCATGTGGAATCATCCATCAGTATAAATATAGGTAAAGTTATTCCTAATTCCCCAATTTTGTTTGTTCTTCCTAAAACAGATGAGGGATCTTTACTGACGATGTCCCAAATAGTGGATTCCCAACTTTTTCTACCCCAAGTCATATGAGATATTCATGTTGGGACCATTCCTTTATTGGTGGTACCTATTGTTGAATATCATGATTTGGTGACATGAAAATCCATCATTTCCCCAAACACTACTAGTCCCCATAGTTTAGGGAGAAGATATTAACATTGGGTTCACTATTTTTGTTTTCAGCACTTTCTGACGGGACCATCATGTCACACACACTTACTGTTGCCCCATATTCCCACTTTCCAAAGGCAGGAAACATCTATCACTTTAATTGGAGTTGTTAGCTCCTTGATCAAAATGGGATGATGGGATATTAGTTCCTCCTTCTATAGATTCCTGAGCTCGTTGCCTAGTCTCGGTCTCCCTCATAGATTTAAGTCATGTTCATGAAACTTGTTTCAGGTACCATCTCATGGTGGAAGTGGGTTAATTATGATTCTTCTTTATCGATAGGGAAGCAACCTTCAATCAGAGGAGGTAGTAACATTTGAAACATTGGGAAGGTCTGAACATTAGGTAGGTTGGGAAACTATAAAGAATTCCTATTTTGGAGGGAATCTCATGTGTGAGGCATCTTATGAATTAAACCCAATACATCCTATGTCAGTTATGAGGTAGTTGACACTAGGGGTGCATCCTTATAATATTTTTTTACCTTAGTAATCCCATGTTTATTGTATGGGTTAGGGATTCTAGATTTGGTCACAAGTTTAACATCTTGTTGAGATGGTCATAGGTTTAACATTATGTGAGGAAAGATAGTTAAGTGTGACCCACCAACAGAGAATATTTCACACTTGGATGGTGGAGTGTGTCCCCCAAGGGGGAATATTTCACACTTTCATGATAGAGTGTTCCCCACAAAGGGGTAAGATTTTACACATGAATGATAGAGTGTAACAATGGAGTGTGTCCCCCAAGGGGGAAGATTTCACACTTGAATGATGGAGTTTCCCCCCCCCCCCCAAGGGGGATGATTTAACACTAAAATGATTGAGTGTGTCCCCCAGGGGGGAATATTTTACACTTGAATGATAGAGTGTGTCCCCCCAAGGGGGAAGATTTAAAACTTTAACTATGGAGTGTGTCCCCTGAAGGGGGAATATTTCACACTTGAATAATGGAGTGTGTTCCCTCAAGGGAAAATATTTCACACATGAATTATGGAGTATGTCTCTCAAGGGGGTAAAATTTAAACATTAATTTGGTTTTTGGGATTGAACCTCATAGAGGCATCCTATGTACGCTATTGGTAAAGTGGGATCCAAACCCATATAGTTATATGTCATAGTTTAAGGTTTTTTGATAGGAAAATCCATACATTTTAACATCATTCAGTAAGGATTCTTGTGTTTCGGAAAGATCATCAATGAGGGATGGTGTGGGGTTTACATGTAGAATATGCCTATGGGTGTTGGAAGAATGGTGACATCCCACGAAGGGGGATGCAGAGGTGCTGGCAGTAGGGTGACATCCCATGAAGGGGAGGAGTGGCATCCCATGATGGTCATACATGGGGTATCCTATGTTCATCACTCAAGGTAAGTATATAGTTTAACATCATGTTCTAATGACATCGTCATTTATTTCAACATCATATGAACCTGATGTGGAGATAAATAGTTTTACATCATGCAGCTCGGGCATGGATTGGGTTACACACCAAGGGGGACCATGTAAAGGTGTGAATAAAATTCGTCATAAAGACTATGTATCAATACCGGTAAACTATTTTACTTAGTGATTCCACCTTTAAGGCTTATGCTTCTAATTTTCATATGACTATAGGTGGATCATGGTGTAGAAATTTTCATGTTGGAGTGACAATTATAAGGCCCAACATTAGGATATCTATGATTAAGAAAAAAGGCATTAGGGTGCCTATGCTTACAAGTAATAGGTAGGGTAATGGTCCATTATGAACTTGAAGAAAAGTGGGCAGACAAAAAGGTGGGTGGAACCATTCGCACAGATATTTGGGGTGAAGTTGAGCTGATTCTATATTGGTATGGGAGCCCTAGGATCTCAACTTTCACAAAAGGGTGTTGGATGAAAGGAAAATCTATAAAGAGGCTTGGAGGACGGTTTTCATGAAAATTTTGGGATTTTTAAAGACCAATGTTCTTTCTGAGGTCAAGGGTCTTGTGAAATAATATGTTTTTCCAAACAAGGTGACCCTGTCTTGAAGTAAATTCTTGGTTCTCATGGGTTTTTTCCCATAAAGTATAGTTATCTTGTGAAACCCCAATAGTCTTAAAGAGATTTATTTTTATTCAAAGTCCATAAATATTCATTAAATGTATCTCCAACATGGTTTGAGGTTATCTAAAACCCATGGGAGGAAATTTTGTTAAATATGGATACCTTTGGAAATATATCTTCTCTCTCACTCAAGAAGCTTATGAGTATCGCTAATTCAGATCTTTTCTCAGAAGATTAAAGGTCATGTACTATTAAATTATAGACATGGGGAGGTATTTATAGTCTTAGTGGAGGAAGTGGAACTAGTTTCATAAAATATATAGGCTTTCGTGAAACTTTATGAGCTTTGTGAAAAGTTTGGGCTTCACGAAGCAAAGTTACACTGCATAAAGGTTACTATCAAAGCTTTGAGCGGCTCGATACTTCCATGAAATAGAGCTCCCCAAACTAGAATTACACTATGCAGAGGTTACACTCAAATATTCTCAAAATCAAGGACCCCCATGAACTATAACCATTCATGAATATTTGGACCTTCATGAATCTCACCCCTTTAGTGTATTTTTAAGCTGTTTTAGCCCGAATTTTCTTCGAACTGACTATGCCTTCCTCAACCTATCCCATGACATGAATATTTATATATAAAAAATGTAGTCTATAAAATTTTACATGGATACCAACATTTTATAAGTAATAAATATCATACATAATAGAAAACAAGTCTTACATGTATGGTATACTTCATTTCCAAATTTTAGTAGAAACTCCAAAAATTAAAGATTTAATAAAATTGATTTAGAATGAATTCAAACACATATCCGGAATTTCAGATCATCATCCAAGTGTAATGAAACATTTATTTATATAGCTTTCATGATTAGTAACACATGGATGGATTCTCCAACTCAAAGCTATAATCTACACTCCTTTGAAACTATTTGAAACATTTTAAATGCAGGTTATAGAAGTTGTCTAGAATAGTTTTCAATAGCCTAACTTTTCTCCAAATTCTCCACTTCATTGTAAATTATGTATATAGTGCTTATCTAACTTCAAAACCTATCATATCCATCCTAACCATCTCTCCAATTGTCTGATATTTTGGGGTTCCCTTTTAATATATCTAGTAAGGTATTCAAGTGAAGTAACTTCATTTCCCAACACTTATGGGAATCTCCTTCACTTATTTTGGGTGGATACTCAATCCATCACCCAAGAAATAACCTTTACATAATAAAAATTACAATCACCTTGAAAAAAATCTAAATGATAGAAAATACAACTTCAAACAAAGGGAACTTCAAATATTATGAATAAAACAATAAATAATGGAATAGACATGGTATGTGAACTAATAGAAGGATGTGAATGATTTTATTTTTTATAATGAATTGTATATATAAGTTTAATATGGCAGGTATGCTGACTATTGGAATATAACCCTCAGGAATCATACATTTATAACAGTAACTTCCCTCTATGACCGTTGTAATAATAATGTTACCCTTATACATATAAGTGTTTAGAAAATACATAAAATCATTTGGTAATAATATAATTAATAATTTATATTGATCAATGAATAGTATTACAATTACCCACATATGTCTTAGAATAAAAAAATATTTATTAAAGAACAGATTTTAATTTTTTGGCCCAAATAAATGGTTTTAAAATATACTAGGGGTTTTATTTAAAAATTAAATATCTTATATATAGAAAATTATTTTCAAAAAAATAATTTCAAATTCATAATCAACATGTCAAAATTATTTGAAAGTGAAATTTTCATAATTTGTTGAGTTAGTTGAATTTTTAGGTAAATAGTAAAACATGGTATGGATATACAGTAAGTATTATGAAATCCTAATGTTTTAAAAATGATTTAATAAATAATATAAAGTCTTTATTAATGAGAAATATATTTATTCATTAAAATAATGTATTTTAAAATAATAATTTATTTTACAAACATATAAAGAATTTTCCAATGCCTAAAGTATATTTTAAGATTTTGAAAAACAATTATTTATGTATAAATATATTTTCAATATCCATAATAATTTAATTTCATGGAATTTAGTTCTTAATATTATAACAGTAAAAAAACCATTCCCTAAATATAAAATACCAAGGTTTAAAACCATGGTAAGACCAATGGTTTTCTATTTTTCCACAACTTAATGTCCAAGGCCTTTATTTAGAAATTAATAAACAACCCCCCCATATTTTTCCTTAAATAACCATAAATAATCCTATTATTTTCTACTCAAAAACAATTTATCAAGGTTTTACTCTCATTTTACCTCTCAAGAACCTTTAGTAAGAGACTTAAGTTGACAAGAGTTCCAAAATCTATCTCCCTTTCTCTCTCAAAGTTGGCTCTAAGAGTTTTTATCAATAGACTTAGTTGGGTAATGGTTCCTAAACCCTTATCTAAATTTTTCTTTTCATATCCCAAACTCAAAGGATATAAGAAGTTTATTTTCATTATTTCATAAGTTATATAGTAAGGTAATGTTTTTTATACCTATTTCTTTGTTTATCTCTCAAAATTCCTTTGAATTTATTTATGTTTCCTTATATAATGAAGTTATTTTTATTATTACAATCCCATTATTGTATTTTGAATAAGAATATACCATTTTTTATTATTATACCACCCTAATATGAAATTAAATTTATATAAACTTCATTTTTATTCTAAGTGAACATTTTTCAATCATTACTTTTTTTCCAACCACTGCATTCATTGATACCTATTAACACCCCTATACAATGAAAGTATGACACTCGATTACAAAATTATCAAGGGTAATTTCTCATTTCATAGTGAATTTTCTATAATTATTACTATATTTATGGATATTCACCTAGATACCCATTTAATTCAATTGTCTAGGGAAACTTTGACAATCCATATACTCAATACTTATATACAGACAAGTGTTGATTACTATGGCATGTGTATACAAGTAGTTCCATTTGAAACATTATGATATGTATTTATAGCTTGAATATTTTATATTATGGATTAATTAGACTTATTATATGAAGGTAAATGCCTAGAATCACATTTCTCTTTGATCCATTGGTAGGAATTGTGAGACAAACAAGATCAGGTATTTGGTGTATAACTTACTTGTGTATGTATGAATTCTTGGAACAAGTCCACCAAAGTATGTTTATGATGTATGAAATTATGAATTCTATCACAATGAAATTTATTTTAATCCATGTGATTATTTATTTCCAATTTTATGTAAACTTTGGATATATTTCATGCTCAGGTTATCATTTGTATGGATTTTTTATTATTATTTATTCTTTCCAAATCATTTATTCCTTATTTATTCGATGATATTTTTGCTACAATCTACCCCATATTGTGCATCTATGGTCACCCCTTTATTTTATTACCCCTTTCCTTAAGGAAAACAATAAGAGTACCATGCATGATCCAAAAAATATTACAATGAATAATAATATTTTCATTGATTTTTTTGATATATTTTATTTTTTAAAATGTAATGTATGGATCATGTCTGTATCTAGTCTCATAAAACTACTAAACTATTGGATACTATGAAATGTGACATATTTTATTTTTTAACAATGTAATAAAATGACCACTAACTCTAGTTTACTAGATTCAAGGTGTTATAGTTGGTATAAAAGTAAGTTTAGTAGAAACCTTAGGAACTATATTTAGAAGAACATAGTTAGAAAAAACAAACATTAGACAAACCATTAGGAAATTCAATAAATTTACCTACATAATAATTGTATATTTTGGTTTAATATTCATAGTGTTATGAACTAATTATGTGTATTTCATTGTTTGAAAATGGTTCTTAATGTAAGTAATGGAAATCGTGTTAACAACTATAATCAATGTGGATATTTCCCTCCCAATAAAGTTAATGTGGTTAGCTCTGGATCTAAGTAGATTATCACTATATTAGGATTTTGAATTAGGTTGTTTCAAATTACCATTCCAACATGGACTAACTTGATTCCCCTCAACATGATGTAAAAATGCTGGACATCTTCATGAGGCATAAACCTCTATCCTTAAATGGAATTATAAATCCATTAGTAGATTAAAAATTGATTAATTCCATAGAGAAGATATTCTTCACCTTAGGATGTAATGAGATGGAGAAATATATCATGTAATTATATCATCTATGGGTAGATGTTGATCATTAGTGGTTATTCATTCAAAATGTTAGTAAGTAAAATTAAATATAAATAATGTAATGATTTTTTTAAGGTGATATCTCTTGAAAGTTATTTTCCTTAAGAGTAAATGTATTACATGGAAAGAAAATTTCTAATTTTAAGACAAAGGGAGGAGGAATATATTGTTGAGTATGTGAATAACTTTACAAGGCTAATAATACATGCCAAAGACTATATACATAATCAAAAAATAAATATAAATTTCTTATTTGATGAAATAAATCTAATAATTTGAAGGGTATTGGACCCACAAAAATTTTAATCATATTAGGAGATAATTAAAAGTTCTATTTAGTCTAAGAAAGAGTTTTCCACATCTTACATTTTCAATGGAAAGTAGGAGAAGAATATGATTTATGGAAACCATGTATAGAGAAATTTAGTGAATGATAAGAGATGAAGGGTTTAATTCCTAACATGCAATAATCATGGGAAGAAACACCTTGGTACTTTCTTAAAGGGGATGTAATTTTACAATAAATGTGGAGATACAGGCTAATATTCCCATAAATGTAATGAAAAAAAGTTTCTAATGTATAATGGTTTAATTGCAATGATATGGGGAATTACTCCAATAAATGCCTCAAGAATCAAGGGAATATACCTTAGAAGAGGCCTAGAGTGAAAAATTGGGCTAATGTAATCACTATAATTGAATTTGAATTCTTTAATGATGTGATAGAAGGTAATTAGATCATAAATTCAAAGTTAGATAATGTTTTACTTGATTCTGGATATAAGCACTCATTTATATCTTGCATGCTTTCTAAAACATTAAATCATCCCCTGATACATTATGGAAAGAATTAATAGTCAAATCAGCCAGTGGAAATATTATTTCAACGATGATATATTGGGTAGTTTCTATTAAGATGCATAAAATTTTCCTTTTTTCAAACTTTATAGTTATACCTCTAGTTGACTTTTTCATAATCCTTATGATGGATTGTTTCTCAAAGTATAAATCAATAATTTATTGCTGAGATAAGGATATTGAAAATTAAAATGGAGGCATACAATCCCTTGTTTTTAGAAGAGATATTTTTTCATGACCCTCCCTCACTAGGAACCCCTCCTGAACCTATAATAAAGATGAGAGTGACCCCTGAGCCCTGACTCTAATACACCCAAAGTTAGAAAATTACATATAGGGTACAAAAAATAGGAATGGGATGAATTAACCTCATAAAACCCAATAATATGGAAAAAATATGCCAATCAACACCATTTTATAAATAAAAATGATCCAAAATAATCCATGAATGAATGAATAATATTATAAAAATACAAATCCCAAATAAAATAAAAATAAAAATCCTAATCAATTACTCTATGATAAACCCCAAGATTCAAGCTTGTACTCTCTATCCTGGTCACCAATCTCTCTATGGAAACTTGAAAAATTGTTTATATATAAATTGGAGAGCATAAAGCTGTACTCATTAGGATCATAGCCAAGACATATCATGAAAATATTAAAATATCATAATAATGCATCAGTGAACAAAAAACACCAATAAGTACATATCAGGTCAACTACCATCTAGACTCACCATGTACCACTCACCAAATATTGCATAAAACCATTATAAAATAGTATTGAATAATATAACAATAGGGTACCATAAAATCATATCCCCGCTAGTATGTCTCCCTCACACACCAATGTCAAATGTATTGTACTCCCAATAAATTTGGTATCTATATCACAAGACACCATGTGTGATCTATATATCCCATATCCAGTATAGTATGGTATCCTGGAAATCAAGTACATCAACCTTGTTCCCTCCTACAATGCATGACACCACAATATAATACAATCTCATCTAATACACCATAGTTTCCATTAGTGAATCTATCCCACACACACATATTAATACCATACATGGTCTTCTAGTTCACCTGTACCTCCTCATCCATACCCCATATAGATTTCTAGTATATTATATACACATTATCAAACCAATACCTCAGAGGGTTTTCTAGTACATGACATACTATGGTAGTATTATTGTACCTACCTTGAGACATCAAATCCCATACTACAATTAGAAGGGAGAGGATGTAAGAGAGGGAAGTCAACCATCTGTTCCCTCACAAACCTGGATGTTAGAGGAAAACACCCAACACCCAAATTAGATTGGGTTTTGATAATGGTATCTAACTCAGATGGGGTATATATATAAATTAAAAGTAAAATATAAGTATATATATAGACACACTCGAAATCCCAACCTAATAGGTTACACCCAAACAATACTTCCACAACCAACAAACATCATCACATTATTTCCACCTCACACTACCGTAACTGCTTACATAATAATACAACTAGCCCCACATCCCATGTAAACAACCACCACAAACATGAGAAATATACAACTATTAATACTATTATACCATTTCTAGATTTACCATTTACCAACCAATTTACATTCATTAATCTATTTAATTCAATTTTTAATGATAAAACACTCAAAACATAACTCACATTACCCAAACCATTAATCAATCATTTCCACATAAAGTTATTAAATTCTAACCTAACCCATTTTATGTTCATTATTACAAATTATATTCCATACCACCAGGACACTACTAGATGATCCAAAACCAACCATCCAAACCAATTCACACAAAAAACCACTCATTATTATTTTCAACCATGGTAAGGCAGCCATAACCCAATTGCATAATCCAAAACCGCAATCTTATCCCACTATTTCACCCATGAAATTTTCTACAAAATCTATTATAAAATCACTTTCTCAATTTCATCACTCCTATGCCACCCATGGAATCTTCCAGAAGACCTGCTTCCCCACCTCATGATCAACCCCACAACAATCACAAAAATATTTCCATAAAAACAAAATTTATTACAGTACTCAATAATAATTCATTATTAAGTACTACCACATTCTCCCATATACAAAACATGTTTTAACACCAATTACCTTTTCTCTAAAAAACCCAATTATTAACATATTTTATTAGTTATCCTTTTATGAATGGTGAATCCATCACACAATCATGAAAGTAACACAAAATTATCAGTAACATGAATTATTGTCATCAATAGAAGTGAACAAGCACCAAGTGTGACATAAATATCATGAAGGTCCGTGAGGACATAAAAAATAACCCTTTACCATCAATTTCTTTAGTGTGGTCCATTATCTTTATTTGGTAAATTTTTCCTTCTTAACCAAGGGAAAAAATCATGTTAATCTCATAATTTACATAGAAAAGGGAGATTTCTTGAATCCCTTACCTCAAATGGAGCTTCACAATCCACTATGCAAAGATAATGTAAGGAATAGATTAACCAAGTATCGATATAATACAAAGAAAACCATAAACAACCCAAAGCACAACACCCATCGTAAAATAATCACTTCATAATAAAAAATATTCCTATATGCTACAAACAAAACCTTCTACAGATGATGAACTGATGGAAAATCAATAAGTAAAGGGGAAAAAATCCCCTTGAATAACTAATACTCGATCTCCTAAATCCAAGGTCTAAATCCAAGAGAGATAGAGAGACCAGAATTTCTTCTAAAACCACCTTAAAGTTACACAAGAGTTGAGGGAAAGATATGTAAAAGAATGAAATTCAATGGATCCCTCAAATTTATACCTAGTATGAAAAATAAAAGACCATTACACAAGGTTAAAAGCCATGATACAACTTCTAGGTCTTTCCTCAAAACTATGTTGTAACCTACTTCACTATGCTACAAAGGTCCTTGACCCAACTTACCTTATAAATTACACCGAAAAACTCTCATAGATCATATACAATCAAGGTAGAACCATGAAATATCCAATAAAACATGCCATAATGACCCTTTAAAATGTAGTAACATAAGAACCTGATCCAATGAACTCCATGGCGTAGCCCTAGGGACTACACCATAATCCTCCAACTTCCCATTTCTTAATAGATCCTCATACCCATACTATGATGAAATCAAATTCCACACCAAAAGGGTCCTTGAGATGGTATAACCACTAAAATCTGAACCACGAGTCTATATCCCTTGACCAATATAACTACACCACAACCATGCCTTCTAACTGGCCTCTCATGGCACAACATACACCTCCATGCTGCAGAACCATCCCTTAACTAAAAATCTATCTCAACTCCACTGATCTCTCCTTAAACATCATCCAAACAACTATAGATCCTAGAAATCATAAAGTAATGGGTTGAGAAGGTCTGTACTATTACATTATATACCTCTCAAATGATTCTCATTCTCAAGAAGCATGACTAAACCCAAAAGGAAAACCAATAACACCACAAAACAAGAACTCCATGAGAGATACCTCTCAAATGATATTTCCATCAATAAATAGAAAAAAATTCATCCACAATCCACTTAATTACAATATAAAAGCCTACAACATATCCACTAGTGTCTAGATTCCCCTCTCTATCCACCCATTTGTATGAGGATAGAAAGAAGTGCTAAGTTGTAATTGAGTTCCCAGAGCATGATGCAATCCTATCTAGACTCATAAGGTGAAATTATGATCCTGATTAGAGATGATGTTCCTTATTACCCCATGATTACACACAACCTCATCCACATATTGCCTCTATAAGACCTCAAAAATACCTCACTCCCTAATCACTAGGAAGTGGGATGAATTCGTTAACCACTCTATGATCATCCAAATAGAATCACATCCTCCCTGGGATTGTGAAAGACCATTTATTAAATCCATTTATATATCCTCCCATTTCCACTCATGAATATCTAATGGCCTAAAAAATCACCTAGAACATAATTCCAAACATTCACCTTTTGATAGACCAAGCACCATGATGCAAACTCTACGATTGACCAATTTATCCTGGGTCACCATAGTTGAAATCTTAAGAAATTTTACATCTTGGATACACTAGGATGCACTTCCACTACTGAACCGTGGAAATCATGAATAACCTCTTTACATTCCACCAAAGGATCAAAAAACATCCCTTGAAACATCATATGATGTCGACCATCCCTCTAGAGAACCATCCTAGATGACATGACCCTGCATCAAAATTTCGCCCAAGTCTACCCACTAAGACTCCACCACCTATAAAATCAAGGAGGATTGAATTGTTTCATGAACAAGGAAAAATCTACCACCATCCACATTGATGTAAAGGTGAATAACCACAAGATCCACCATATCTCTCTAAAAATATTTAGATTCCTGAAAAAAACCATGCAATGACTTCCTAATCACCACATATGTAACTACATTTCCCTTCCCTAGGGTGTAGAAGATCTAAAAATCAGAATCCTAGAGAAACTGCATCCAACTCCATTATTGAAGATTCCAGTCCCATTGAAAGAAAACATATGAGAGTATCTTATAGTTTGTAAAGATTATAAAGGGATCACAAATAATGTAATGTCTCTACAACATAAGGTTAAAAAAACACCACCAACTCGAGGTCATTGGTGAATAGTTATTCTTATGGGGTTGTAACTACGTAGAACAATAATACATTACTTATTATTATTGAATCAAGATAAAATTCAAACCAAAATGAGATGCATCACAGAACACCTCAAACCTCACCCCTCTTCTAAACACCAAATATAGCAACCCATACCTTACATACATTTATATTACTTCAAAATTGAAGTATATTCATTACAACATATAACAAATCTATTATATAATAGTATAGGTATAATGTCTTTAGAAACTGGGAAACATAAACAACTAGTTTAGAAAACATTGACATTGTATCCCACTTATTTCTTCATAACTCGACTCCTATTTGGAATATCACACCTAATACCCTTCTTCACGACCTGGGAAAAAGAAACATATGAAAGGGTAATCTCAAATGCTCAGAAAGGGTATACAATGGAATTATCAATCATATCATAATCATAAGACATAAGAATATAACATTTTAAAATATCATCCTGCATACAAAATATCACGATATCATGTCATGTAATAAAAGTTCATAAAAATTAATGGAAATAATCCCAAAAGTAAAAACATAATACGTGAAGTTTTTTTTGAATACACATAAGCATAGAAAATAATTTTCATATTAGCAAAGGCTCATAGCCAAGACCATTATAGAAAAAAAATTCCATTACTGAACCGGGTTTACTTGCTGTTCCAGCCCTATATTATCGAACCAGATTTACTTTCTGTTTCAGTAATGTCTATCTCATGAGATATAAATATCTACCCAATTAATTAGAGAGATATATAGGTCCCACCCATCTCATAATGAAATCATTATTATGTGTTCCACAAAAACATAAATCATAGCATAACCCATGGAAAAATGGGTTTCTTAAACATCCTTCTATCATAATCCATATAAAAAATGGAGTTAATAAATATAATTACATAATAAAAACAACTCAAATCATAGTGATAATAGGGATATAAAAATAACCCTATATAAATAATGGCATCTTAGATGCAAAATAATTTTTATATAACACATGAATTTAATTCTTGAAGAAAATATCCTTTCTTCTTCAAAAAACCTTTTCATTTCTCAAAATTCCATGGAATTTTAAAAGAAAACAATTTAATTCAAAATAAACTTGAAATCTTGTAAAGTAAGATACATGGAAATGATGTGTGATTAAAGTGTAAAAATCCATTCATACTATATAAGTTAAAAAAACATTCTTCTCGTACTCTTTCCAGAAATGTCAAAAAATACCTCGTATGGAAAATGAAAGAATGATTACTTCCAAAACATTTAATTAAAATTCAACAATGGGTAAAATATACTTTAAAAAATAGTATAATAATATTATATATTTAGGAAACATGGATGTTGATGATAAATATACCCCAGTAAATACTTACGAATAAACAATCTCAGATAATAATGAGATTGCAAAAATATCCCTTACCATAGGTCCAATGTACTTCCTATGTATCCAAACCTCCTGTATAATTATTTAAATAATGTTATTGACTTATTATATAATCATAATAATTTTTATTATATAATATATGATTATATTATCATCTGTTTGTTAGTAAAATTTCATTGTAACTTGTTATTCAGATATTAATTGCTTTATGTTATTATAAAAGTTTTGTCAGATAAGTTCATGTTTCACTTATTAGGTTATAGTTATATCATTTACATGAAGACATTAGTATAATAAATATCATATTTATTCATTCAATTCATGTATATAATCATGGTTTAATTAAGATCATGTAGAATGAATCACATCGCATCGTGGAGACGGTAGGCCAAATGTACGCACGAGCGACAATATCATTCACTTAATGGTTAAATGATATAGAATTGGATGGTATATTAATTATAAAAAATAATTATAATGTAATATTAATTATTTAAATCCATTATACTTATAATTATACCCATCCAAATAAAGTATTGTTGAATAAAAAATTATAGCACGATGTGGAGTTGGTAAGCCGTACGTACACACACATGGTTATATTGTTATTTGTAGGATGGATGAAAGGAGGTATAATGTTGTAACATAATTTTAATAACATCTCATAATAGATAATATACTGTATTTATTGATTTAGTATGGAAACAATATAAGAATATAAAGTAGATGAAGAAAATAATTTTGAAAGAGGTGATAAAACAATTACCTCTTTTTCGAGTATTGCCTTTTGTTATGCACAAAAGTCCACCTTAGAATGGTTTTATTACAAAAGTGTGGACTCTAAGATGAATTGAGGGAAGTTGGGAGAGGAAATGGTCATGTATTGGCCGATAGAAATGGCATTATAGGTGTGATTAAAAGAGAAGGAGAGGTTCCATTTTATAAGAGAGGAGAGGGGCACCTTTAGAAATACCAAAACTATTAAATTAATATAAATTAATTTTTAAATTAAAATGCCTCCAAAGTGGATTATTTAAAATATTAGATAAATATTTGTCGAAATAATTTTATCCAATAAAATTTATACATGTTTTTATTTTATTTTAAACCTTATATTTTTTAATTATCCATATTCAATTAATTTAATTTTAATTTTGGTAATAACATTCTAAATATTTAATGGTCATAAATATTTAATTATATGTTGTTAATTGACCATAAATGGATATTTTATGAAATTTTAGACCTTATAATTATAACTTTTCAATTTTTAAGTATTTTTATGATTTTTAAATAATTTAATAAAATTTTATTTTTATAAAATATCAATAGTGTCAATTTTGACACTATTCATTTTTTGATTTTAAATAAAATCCTCACAGAATAAAACCTAAATAAACATTTAATAGACTCAAAACATGTCATAATCACCTATAAAATTCATTTATAACCTTAATTAATTCAAATTATATATCTTTTAATATTTTTATTATCATTTATTTGATAATTCTATTAATAAAATAATTTCTCGGTCATTATTGTGTCATCCTTAATGGTAATTATTTAATTTCTAAAATTTATAAATAAATTTATATGAAGTAAATAATTATTTTAGATTTATGTAGACCATCTATAGTTGATATTATCTCATGGTTATCCATATATTAAAATTAATATACTTATATAAAAAGAAAGTGTGACATTTTGTCACATTCATTGATTTTAATAAAATTAATGTAATATTCATGAGAAGTGGCCATTAAGTGATTCCATTTAAAAACATAGATGATAAGGGTCTAATTTAGTAATCCAATAGTATTTTTACAGGTGTTAAGATAATTTTATAATATTATTTTTACCTTTAATTATCCGATTTACCTTCAACCATGGCAGTAAAAATAATTACCAAAGTTACCATTCATAATGCCCCAAAATAAAAGTAACCTATTAAAATAATTTGGAACTAATGATTACAAATATGGATTCCATTTTTAAAAATTCTAAACACAAAAGTTGCAGTAATTAATTTAAAATCAATCATGTTGTCAGAATGGGAGAACGAGTTTTTAAAAGTTAAAACATTGCAAAAGATTGAAATGTTTTTACATATGAATTCAATGTAAAATTAATATTAATGAAATAAATTATATTTAATTATAAAAATTTATTCTATTTATACTTTAAAACCATTAAATATTATAATATAACCATATAAATTATTTTTATGAAAAAAAATTTCTCTCAAAATTTAGTGTATTTTTACTATTCATCAAAACTTCAAAGTTATCAGAAAAATATCAAAAATTCATCCAAAGTAAAATTTTATATCCTTATTCAAAATAAAATGTTTATTTTTTCATATAAAATTTATTAATGTTTCAAAATCTTAATTTAAAAAGGGTTCCCTATTCAAAGGCGTAAAATTACCCTTTAAAAAAATAGGGTTTTATACATCAAATAGGGTTTATTCATACCCTATGAATAAAATATCCATTGGATGAATATCAAAAATATTTTAATAAGTATAAATCATATATATATTCTATTAATTTCATTACCAAAATTAAATCACCCAATAATAAAAATATCTAATTAATTTATATTTTTCATAAATAATTAATAGCCAATGAATTCACAATGGATTTTCATAAGTTAGTTATACATATTCCCACTAACCTAATATATGGAATATAATGGTAATTTTATACTAAGGTAATCTTGTGGTTTTTTTAAACTCATGATTGTGTGCAATGAAATCTACTGAAGAATAAAAAATATTTAAAGAAAATATTTCATAAAAACATCAGGGTGTTACATTTTACCCCCCTTAAACAGAATTTTTCCCTAGAAATTTCTCACATGGAATCAAACAGATGAGGATACCTCTCCGTCATCATATCCTCAAGTTCCCATGTAGCTTCTTCAAATTTGTGGTTCCTCCATAAAACTTTAACCAAGCGAGTGGTCTTGTTTAGTATAACTTTTTCGCTACAATCCAGAATCTATATCGGTTGTTCTTCATAAGAAAGAAATTTCTCCAACGACATGACTTCTGAGTTTAGTACATATGAAGAATCAAGTATGTACTTTCTTAGTAGAGATACATGGAACATAATATGAACTTGAGAGAGATTCAGTGAAAGTTTCAATTAGTAAGCTACCTTCCCAACATGATCCATAATTTAAAAAGAACCGATATACCTAGGGATCAACTTTCCCTTCTTCCCAAATATCATCACTCTCTTATAGGGAGATATTTATTGAAACATCTTACCACCCACTTCAAACTCTAGGTATTTTCTTTGGATGTTAGCATAATTTTTTTTATACTTTGAGTAAATCTTATGTGTTTTCTAATAGATCTAACCTTTTCTGCTATTTCATCAACAAGATCAGGTCCTAATAGCTTTCTTTCCCCAACTTTATCCCAAAATGTTGGAGTTTTTCAATTCTTTACATAGAGAGATTCATAAGGAGCCATCTGAATAATGGAGTGAAAGATATTTTTGTAAGAAAAATCCACAAAAGGTAGGTGTTTATCCCAACCACCTTTGAAATCCATAGAGTAGGCTCTCAACATATATTCCAGAGTTTGAATTGTTCTCTCGGACTGAACATCTTTCTATGTATGGTAAGCAGTGCTAAAACTTAACTATGTATCCTAAGCTTACTGAAGACTTCACCAAAACTTCGAGGTAAACCTCATATCCTGATCATATATAATTGAAATTGGTTCTCCATGAAATCTTACCACTTATTTTACATATAACTTAGAAATATTATCAAGAGATAAATCTTATCTAATAGAAATGAAGTGTGCCGACTTCATAAGATGATCAGCTATAACCTAAATAGCATTATTTCATTTGGATGTTTTGGGATGTCTGAGGAAAAAGTCCATAGTAAAGTTTTACCATTTTCATTCCAGTATTGGTAATGGTTGTAACATCCCCTTAGAATTCTATCTCTCAGCCTTAACTTACTGAAAAACCAATCATCCAAAGAAATATTCGGTGAAATATCTTTTCTTTCCATTCCATAAAAAATACACTTTCAAGTAATTTTACATATTTTTGCTTCAAGGGTGAATATAGAATGAAGAACTATAATCCTCATCCAACAACTCCTTCTTTAATTATGCTATTGGCGGAATAAAAACTCGGTTATTGAACCTTATTATTTCATCACATCCAAGGTTGAATTCAAAAACATTTCTCACATTCTTTTGTATCTCTATATCTTTATTCCGTGTCTCCACAATCTTCAGTTGTATTGATGGATGGACATTCATTTGAGAAAGATAATATTTTCCCCCTTCCTATAAAATTTCACAATCCATCCTTTAAAAATCCATAAATATTGGATCTTTTGTGATCCTCATCTTGGATAGGCTCGCATGGTCTTGTCGACTCAAAGAATCCACCACCTTGTTCGCTTTCCCAGGGTGGTAATGTATTGAGTAGTCATAATCATTAATCAACTCTAACCATCTTATTTGGAACATATCCAACTCCTTCTGCGTGAAAATATACTTTAAAATTTTATGATGAGTATAAATATCACACCTTTCACCATAAATATAATGCCTCTATATCTTTATTGCAAATATTACCACAACAAACTCAAAATCATGAGTTGGGTGTTTTTTCACATGGATTTTCAACTACCATGAGGTATAAGATATCACAATATCATTTTTCATGAGAAAAAATCGCAGACCCTTCTTGGATGCATCACTGTTGATCACAAACCTTTCTCAATTACATGGAAGTGTGAACATAGGTGCACTGACTAACCTTATTTTTAGCTCTTTGAAATTCCCTTCACATTCTTCCGTCCATAAAAAATTAACTCATTTTCAAGTCAAATTGGTGAGTGGATTAGATAATCATGTTTTTTTTCATAAAACATCGATAATATCCATCCAAAGATGAAAAATTTGGATCTCAGTTACTATTTTTAGTCTTGGAAAACTTTCAATAACTTCTTTTTTTAATGGATCCACAGATATCCCATCTCTTGTGATTATGTAACCCAAAAATGAGACTTTCTGAATCCAAAATTCACACTTGGTAAAATTTTCATAAAGCTTCTCTTTTCTTAGGGTCTTCAGTATAATTATCAAGTGGTCATCATGTTATTACTTAATATTCAAATAGACAATAATATAGTCTATAAATACTACCACAAATTAATCAAGATAGTCTCTAAAGACTCTATTAATTAGATCCATGGAGATAGCTGGGGAATTAGTAATACTAAAAGGAATAACTGTAAATTCATAGTGTCTATACCTTATATGGAATTCCATATTTGGTATATCCTCCTTTTGACCCTTAATTGTTGATATCCTAAATGAAGACCAATCTTGGAAAAGTATTGAGCTCTACGTAGTTGGTTGAATAAGTCATCAATGCGGGGAAGATGATATTTTTTTTTCTTGATAGTGATCTTGTTATGTTCTCGATAATAAATGTAGAGTCTCATTGATCCATATTTATTTATAAAAAATAGAATAGGTTCTCGCCAAGGTGATGCACTAGGGAGTACGAATCCCTTATCAATATTCTCTTGGAGTTGCTTCTTCAATTCCTACAACTTAATTGGGGCCATTCTATAAGGTTTATTTGAAGTAGGCATAACACCCTGTATGAGTTCTATTGAAAACGAAACTTCACGATTTGGTGGAAGACCCAACAATTCCTCCAGAAAGACATCATCTAACTCCTGTACAATGGGTGTATTCTTAATCATGAGTTTCTTCCCAACCATTTGAGGTAAATAAAATTCATTTATAAGAATAAAAACCCATAAGATGAAATAAATTTCTATTTGAAGTTTATATTCATCCTTGCATCAATAGATGATCATAGTTTTATATGGAATATGAAATGTGACTTCCCTTCCTTGTAAACTGATATGAAATACATATAGAGAAATCCAATCCATGCCAAGAATCACATAAAATTCCACTATAGGAAGGATCACAAGATTTTTAGGAATAAATTTCCCAAAAACTTCAATAAGAGAATAATTATAAACTTTTGATGTGTCTGTTTTTCCATTAGGAGTCATCACAGCTAACTCAACATCTAATTTTTGAGGTAATACGGTGATACCCTTAGAAATTTCCTCAAAAATAAAAGAGTTGGTGGATCCAGAATCAATTAAAACATTTTCTACTTTAGAGTGGATTGTAAATGTACCTTTCACCACTTCATTATCATAGTCCACATTACCAATAGTGATTTCATGTAACCATAATTTTTCTTTGGCCTTAAGAGTTTGTTGAAGTTGATCATCATCAATAAAACTTAGATTAGGGAATTTATTAGCATGATGCCCCATTTCCTTGCACTTATAAAATTGAAGTGTATAAGGTGCATTATATGTATCCTTTTCTTTGTTCACATCACTAGACATTTTTTACATAACTTCAACATTAAACTTCCCAGTTACCTTCTTTTCCACACTTATAACATTTACTAGTCCCTTTAAGTCAATTTCCTCTATATTTATTTTCACACTTTTAGCATGAGATAAAACTCATCTTCTTTTTAGTGTGGTCTTTATATTTTTCTTTGAATTCCATTTTTCTATTCTTTTCAAATCCATACAACTGATGGGTTACTCTAATATCCATCTCAACCTTGAGAGCACATCGAACAATTTCCTCATTGCTATTAAAGTCCCTTATGGATAATTCCCTTTGGAGACTTGGTTTTTAGCCACTAAAGAATCGATCAATTTTACTCTCAGGTTAGATAATAAATCCAGAAGCATACCTTGCAAGCCTTGTAAAATTTTCGTTGTAGGTACCAAAATATTCATCATACTTTTGATTAAGTTTAAGGAACTCCTTCTCCATATTTTATCGAAGAATACAAGGAAAGTACTTATTGAAAAATAAGTTCTTGAACTCATCCCATTCCATGGAATCAATTTCATCTCTTTGCCTAATATTATTGATAAGATTACAACATTGATCAGCTTAACCTTCCAAACAATAGACTACTAAGATTAATTTATCATGTGGATAACATTGTAGAACTGAAAATATCTTTTCTGTGGTGCTGATCTATTATTCAAACACTAATGGAATAGAAGACCCACTGAATGAAGGTGGATGCTACCTCATGAAGGACTCAACAGAATGTTTCTACCTCCATTGCTCGTTTGGAAGTCATGCATGATTCATAGCTTGAGAAAGTTATGTGATCATGGCTATAAGATTTTTTATTCCATCTCCCATATCATTTGGTTGCTCAAGGGGACAATCATTGCATTGCCCGTCTTATTCAGCATTAATGCAGTTTCTTTGGGTTCCAACCATTGACTAAAAAAACAATCCTAGCGTGAGAAAAAATAATCATAATAGGAAAAACACATAATTAAGAATAAAATTTCAATTTAGGATACTTTAATTTTTATCCAAAATTATTCATGTTCATTTCTAAAACACTAGGATTGTATCCTATACTTAGACATATCATTAGGGGTTATTACTAAGGATTTCTCATCCTAGTTTCCAAATTTAACTATACCTTTCCTATGATACCATCTATAGCAGCCCATACCTTACGTACATTGATATTACTTCAAAATTTATGTATATTCATTATAACATATAAAAAATTCATGACATTATCATATAGGTATAGTGTCTTTAAAAACTGGGAAACATAAACAACTAGTTCATAAAACATCTATATTGTCACCTACTTATTTCTTTATAACTAGAATCCTTTTTGGCATATCATACTTATTAACCTTTTTCATGACCTAAGGAAAATAGACATATTAAAGGGTGAGCTCAAATGATCAGTAAGTTTATACAAGGTAAATATCAATCATATCAAAATCATAAGACATAAGAACATAACATTTTAAAATCTTATCCTTCATATGAAATATCATGATATCATATCATGGGATAAAAGTTCATAATAATTAATGGAAATAATCCCAAAAGTAAAAAAATAATACATGATGTTTTGTGGAATACACATAAGATTAGAATATAATTTACATATTATCAAAGGCTCATAATCAATACCATCATAACAGACAAAGTTTTTTATTGAACCGTGTTTACTGGCCGTTTCAGCCCTGTATTACTGAACCATATTTTCTTGCTGTTCCCGTCATGTTTATATAATGAGATATAAATCTTTACCCAAATAATTGGATGGAGATATAGGTCCCACCCATCTCATAATGAAATCATTCTTATGTGTGCTACAAAAACATAAATCATAGTATAACCCAAGAAATAAAATGGGTTTCTTAAACATACTTCCATCATAATCCATATAAAACAAATAGAGTTCATAAATATCATTACATCATAAACACAAATCAAATCATAGTGATAATTGGGATAGAAACATAACCCTATTTAATAAATTTCATAATATATGGAAAATAATTTTGATAAAACACTTGAAATTAATTATTGAGGAAAATATCCTTTCTTCTTCAAAAAACATTTTCTTTTCTCAAAATACCATGAAATTTTAAAAGAAAGTAATTTAATTGAAAATACACTTGAAATATTGTAAAGTAATATACATAGAAATAAGTCATTATGAAAGTGTAAAAATCCATTCATATTGTATATGTTAAAAAACATTCTTCACCTACTCTTGCCAGAAAAGTCAAAAAGTACCTCGTATAGAAAATGAAAGAAAGATTCCTTCCATACCATTTAATAAAAATTCACTAATGGATAAAATTGAATATAAAAAATAGTATAAGAATATTATATATTTAGGAAACATGGACATGGATGATAAATATACCCCAGTAAATACTTATGAATAAACAATCTCATATAATAATGATATTGGAAAACTATCCCTTACCTTAGGTCCAATATACTTTGTATGTATCAAAAACTCATGTATAATGATTTAAAGAATGTTATTGACTTATTCCAGAATCATAATAATTTTTATGATATCATATATGATTATATTATCATCTGTTTGTCAGTAACATTTCATTGTCATTTGTTTTTCAGATATTAATTGCTTTATGTTTTTATTCAAGTTTTGTCTGATAAGTTCATGTTCCACTTCTTAGGTTATAGTTATATCATTTAAATAATAATAATATTATAATATATATCATATTTATTCATTCCATTCATGTAAATAACCATGGTTTAATGAATATCATGTAAAATGAATCACATCACATCGTGGAGACAGTAGGCCGTACGTACGCACGAGCAATAATATCATTCACTAAATGGTTAAAATATATAGAATTGGATGATATATTTATTATAAAGAATAATTATCATGTTATATTAATTATTTAAATCCATTATAATCCTAATTATACCCATCCAAATAAAGTATTATTGAATAAAAAATTACACCACAGCGTGGAGACGGTAAGCTGTACGTACGCACGCATGGTGATATTGTTATTTATAAGACAGATGAAAGGAGGTATAAGGTTCTACTATAATTTTAATAAAATATAATCATTTATAATATATTTTATATATTAATTTATTATGTAGACAACATAATAAGAGGAAGTATAGGAAGAAAATAATTTTGAAAGAGGTGATAAAAAAATTACCTCTTTTTTGAGTATCTTCTTTTGATATGCATAAAAGGCCACCTTTGGATGGATTTATGTCAAAAGTGTGGCCTCTAAGATGAATTAAGGAAATTTGGGAGAGAAAATGAGTAAGTTTTTCTGAGAAAAATGGCTTTAGAGGTGTGATTAAAAGAGGATAGGTTCCCTTTTGTAAGAGGGGGGCACATTTGGAAATACCAAAAATATTAAATTAATATAAATTAAATTTTAAATTCAAATGCCTCCAAAGTGGATTATTTTGAAAATTAGATGAGTATGGATCTAAATAATCTCAAATAATAAAATTTAAACATGTTTTTATTTTATTTTAAACCCTATAATTTTAATTTATTCTTATTTAATCTATTTAATTTTAATTGTGGTAATAACATTCTAAATATTTAATTTTTATAAATATTTTCTTATATGGTGTTAATCGACTATAAATGGATATTTAATGAAAATTTTGACCTTATAATTATCACTTTTTAATTTTTAAATATTTTTTATGATTTTTAAATAATTTAATAATATGTTATTTTTATAAAATATCAATAGTTTCAATTTTGACACTATTTATTTTTTTTATTTTAAATAAAATTCACATGGATAATAAATTCTAACCAAAATGTTAAATATACTCAAAAATGTCGTAATAACCTATAAAATGCACTAATAACCTTAATTAATTCAAATAATATTTCTTTTAATATTTTTAAAATAATTTATTTGATATTTCTATTAATAAAATAATTTCTGCATCACTATTGTGTCATCCTTAATGATAATTATTTAATTTTTAAAATTTATAAATAAATTCCTATGATTTAGTTAATTATTTTATATTTCCAGAGACTATCTATAGTCGATATTTTCTCCTAGTTATCTATATATTAAAATTAATATACTTATATAAAAAGAAAGTGTTCCATTTTGTCACATTTATTAATTTTAATAAAATTAATGTCATATTCATGGGAAAATGGCCATTAGGTGATTACATTTAAAAAAATGGATGATAAAGTTAAAATTTAGACATCCAATAGGATGTTTTAGGAGTTAAGGTAATTTTATAATAATATTTTTACTTTTAATTACCCGATTTACCTTCAACCATGGTAATAAAAATAATTATAAAAGTTACTATTCGTAATGCCAAAAAATAAAAGTAACCTATTAACATAATTTGGACCTAATTATTCAATATATGGATTCCATTTTTAAAAATTAAAAAAACAGAAGTTGCAGTAATAAATTTTAAATCAATCCGGTTGTCGGAATGAGAGAACGTGTTTTTAAAAGTTAAAACATTGCAAAAGATTTAAAGGTTTTTACATATGAATTCAATGTAAAATTAATGCTAATTAAATAAATTATATTTAATTATGAAAATATATTCTATTTATACTTTAAAACCATTCAATATTATAATTTAACCACATAAATTATTTTGATGAAAAAAGTTGTTTTCTCTCAAAATTTAGTGTAATTTTACTATTCATCAAAACATGAAAGTTATGAGAAAAATATCATAAATTCATCTAAAGTAAATTTTTATATCATGATTCAAAATAAAATTTTTATGTTTTCATATAAAATTTTTTAATGTGTCAAAATCTTAATTTTAAATGGGTTTTCCATTCAAAGGCCTAAAATTACCCTTTAAAAAAAATTAGTTTTTATACATGAAATAGGGTTTATTCATAGCATATGAATGAAATATCCATTGTATGAATATAAAAAATATTTTATTAAGTATATAACATATATATATCACATTAATTTCATTACCAAAAGTAATTCACTTAATAAAACAAAAATCTAATTGATTTATATTGTTTCATAAATAATTGATAGCCAATGAATTGACAATGCATTTTCATAAGTTAGTTATACTTATTCCCACTTTCCTAACTACAAGGATATAATGGTAATTTTATACTAAGGGTGACTCTTGGTTCTTTTAAACTCATGATTATGTGCAACAAAAGCTACTGAAGAAAAAAAATTATTTAAGGAAAATATTTCATAAAACACCTAGGAATTACATTTTACCCCCCTTAAACTGAATTTCACCCTTAAAATTAATCACCTAGAAACAAACAGATGAGGATAACTCTCTCTCATAATATCCTCAAGTTCCCATGTAGCTTCTTCAAATTCGTGGTTTTTTCATAAAACATTAACCAAGCGAGTGGTCTTGTTTCGTAGAACTTGTTCTCTACGATCTGAAATCTCTATCGGATGTTCTTCGTAATAAAGATCTTACTCCAACGGTATGAATTCTGAGTTTAGTACATGTGAAGGATTAGGTATATAATTTCTTAGGAGATATACGTGGAACATAATATGAACTTGAGAGAGATTTAATAGAAGTCCCAATCAGTAAGATACCTTCTCAACACGATCCATAATTTACCAAGGACCAATATACCTAGGGCTCTACTTTCCCTTCTTTCCAAATATCATTACTCTCTTCCAGGGAGATATTCGTAGAAACACCTTATCACACACTTCAAACTCTAGATCTTTTATTTGGTTGGGAGCATAACTTTTTTATCTACTATGAGCTACTCTTATGTGTTGTTGAATAGATATAACCTTTTCTACCATTTCATCAACAAGATTAGGTCATAATATATTTATTTCCCCAACTTTATCCCAAAAAGTTAGAGTTATGCACTTATTTCCATATAGGGCTTCATAAAGATCCATTTGAATACTGGAGTGAAAGCTATTGTTGTATAAAAATTCCACCAAAGGTAGGTGTTGATCCAAACCACATTTAAAATCTATAGAGTAAGCTATCAACATGTCTTACATAGTTTGAATTGTCCTCTCAGACTAACTGTATGTCCGAGGATGATAAGAAGTGCTGAAACGTATCTCTATATCAAGATCATGCTGAAAAATTTACCATAACTTCAAGGTAAACCTCAGATCCTGATCAAATATAATGGAAAGTGGTACTCCATGAAATCTTACCACTTCCTTTACATATAACCTCGCAATATGATCAAGAGAAAAATCCTCTCTAATTGCAATGAAGTGTGCCGAATTCGTAAGATGATCAACTATAACCCAGATAGCATTATTGACTTTGGATGTTTTGGGAAGTTCAATGACAAAGTCCATAGTTATGTTTTTCCATTTTTATTCTGGTATGGGTAAAGGTTGTAACATCCCCTTAGACTTCTATCTCTAAACCTTATCTTTCTAAAAAACCAATCATTGAGAGACATATTTGGATACATCTATTTTCATTCCATCCCACCAAAAATACAATTTCAGGTCCGTGTACATCTTTGTGCTTCTAGGGTGATTAGATAATGAAGAACTATGAGCCTCATCCAATAGATCCTTCTTTAATTCTGGTATGGGAGGAATACAAACCTAGTTCCCGAACCTTATTATTTCATCATAGCCACGGTTGAATTCCGGAACATTTCTCACCTTCTTTTGTAGATTTACATATTTCTTATGTATCTCCTTAATATTCAATTGTATTGATGGTTGAACATTAATTTGATAAAGATAAGATTTCCCCCCTTCCTTTAAAATTTCAAGATCCATCCTTTGAAAATCCATAAATATTGGATATTTTGTGATCCTCATCATGGATGGGATAGCATGGTATTATTGAATCAAATCATTTTCCACCTTGTTCACTTTCCTAGGGTGGTAATTTATTGAGAATTAGTAATATTTAATCAAATCCAACCATCTTCTTTGGAACATATTTATATCCTTTTGCATAAAAATATACTTTAAATTTTTATGATCAATATAAATATCATACCTTTAACCATAAAGATAATTCCTCTATATATTTAATGAAAATATTACCACGACTAACTCCAAATCATGATTTGGGTAATTTTTCTCATGGATTTTCAACTACCTTGAGTCATATGCTATCACTATATCATTTTTCATGAGAAAAAACCCCAACCCATTCTTGGATGCATCAATGTAGATCACAAACCTTTCTCCACTACAAGGAAGTGTAAGTACAAGTGCACTGAATAACCTTCATTTTAGCTCTTTAAAATTCTCTACATATTATTCCATCCATATGAACTTAACTCCTTCTGAGTCAACTTGGTGAGTGTATTAGATAATCATGATTTTTTTTCACAAAACATCGATAATATCCAGCCAAACTAAGAAAAATTCGGATCTCAGTTACTGTTTTTTGTCTCGGTCAACTTTAAACAACTTTTATTTTTGATGGATCCACAGATATCCCATATCCAAATATTATGTGACCCAAAAATAAAACTTTATGAATACAAAATTCAAACTTTGTAAATTTTTCATAAATATTATCTTTTCTTAGGGTTTTTAGTAAAAATATCAATTGGTCTTCATGTTATAACTTACTATTTGAATAGACAAGAATATAATCTATAAGTACTACCAAAAACTGATCAAGATAGTCTCTAAAGACTCTATTCATTAGATCAATGAAGATTGAGGAGGCACTAGTAAGACCAAAAGGCATCACTATAAATTCATAGTGTCCATACCTTGTATGAAATGTCTTCTTTAGTATATCTTCCTTTTTAACCCTTAATTGATGATATCCTAAATGAAGATCAATCTTGTCAAAGTATTGATCTCTGTATAGTTAGTAAAATAATCCATCAATGCAGAGAAGATGATATTTTTTCTTGATAATGATCTTGTTAAGTTCTTGATAATCAATGCAGAGTCTCATTCATCCATATTTCATCTTAACAAACACAATAGGTTCTCCCCAAGGCGACACACTAGGGAATATGAATCCCTTATCAAGATTCTCTTGGACCTTCTTATTTAATTCCTACAACTCAATTAGGGCCATTCTATAAGGTGTCTTTGAAATATGAATAGAACTTGGTATGAGTTCTATTGAAAACTCAACTTCACGATTTGGTGGAAGACCTAGAAATTCCTCTGTAAATACATCATCAAAATCCTGTATAATGGGAATATTCTTAATCATGAGTTTCTACCCAACAATTTTAGATAAATAACCTTCATTTATAGGAATAAAAACCCATAAGATGAAAGAAATTTCTATTGGAAGGTTATATTCATCCTTGCATCGATAGATGATCATAGATTGATCTAGAATATGAAATGTGACTTCCCTTCCTTAGAAATTGATATGGTATCCATATAGAGAAATCCTATCCATGCCAAGAATCACATAAAATTCCACTATAAGAAGGATCACAAGATTTGTAGGAAGCACTTTCCCAAAAACTTCAACCGGAAAAGAATTATAAACTTTTGATGCAACTGCTGCTCCATTAGTATTAGTCATATCTAACTCAATATCTAATCATTAAGGTAATTAAATGATACCCTTAGAAAATTCTTCATAAATAAAAGAGTTGGTGGATCAAGAATAAAATAAAACATTTTATACTTTAGAGTGGATGGTAAGTGTACCTTTCACCACTTCATTATCATACTCCACATCGATGATAGTTATTACATGTGAATTTACTTTTTCTTTGGCCTTAAGAGTTTGTTGACATCGATCATCATAAATAACCCTTGGATTAGGGAATTGATTAGCACAATTCCCCATTTACTTGCACTTGTAGCATTGAAGTGTAAGAGGTTCATTATGTGTAGCCTTTTCTTTGTTCACATCATTGGACATATTTTTCCAATCACTTTGGCATTAAATTTCCTGGTAACCTTCTTTTCCAAACTTAAAAAATTTAATAGTCCCTTTAAGATAGTTTCCTCTTTGTTTCTTTCCACACTTTGAGAATAAGGGAAAAGTCATCTTCTTTTCAGTGTAGTATTTAGATTTTCCTTTGGATTTCATTTTTCTCTTCTTATCAAATCCATAGGACTGATGGGTTAATCCAAAATCCATCTCAACCTTGAGAGCACATTGAACTATTTCCTCATATCTATTATGTAACGCCCCGACCCCAGTTACCTATAGTCGGTGCTTTATTACATTACATTGGCATGATCACAAGAAAGATCAAATTTCGAAAGACCGATTGGTTTAGTAGCCTTGGAAACACTAGATATATTCATAAGTCTTACATTACATCATAAAGTGAAAAACTACTACAACAACATATTGTCTTCATATTCCACACTCATATCCCCACATAATATCCCTGCAGGTCATTCATAATTTACTTCTTCACTTCCTAGGAAAAATAAAACATAGAAAAGGGGTGAGCTCAAATGCCCAGTAAGGATAACAATATAGCGGAAACTTTCATAAATAAGAATAAACATTTAAGGCAATGTATAACTAAAACAAAAGCCTTTTAAACTTGAACTTCAACATAGTATGGAAAAATTAAAATGAAATAATGCCATTTACTTATTCACATGGATATTCTACTAATCGAATAATCACATGAAATATCAATAACCACTTTCATAATAATAGAATGCATAATGCCAGACTATCATAACCACATAGCCAAGGCCTCTTTCTAAGACTACAAATAAGATTTTTCCAAGGCCTTGTGCCAAGACACTAGTTTGTCTCATGAGACCTACCGATGCATCGAGGAGATATAGCGGGCTCCACCCGTCACATATTAAGTCCAATGCATTCCCATTTGAAAAGGTTTAAACATAACATAAACATTCATATTAAAACTAGCATACAAAATGTCAATAATTTCACCATAAACTATGAACGGTATAAAAATAGCACATCCATAGTCAAACATATCACAAAACCTTCAATACAATATAGAAGTTTTGTATCATAAAAATCAACTTCAAATAAGCGTTAAATCCATCAAAGGATGTTGACATAGATGAAATAAAAACTCTTTTTAGAGAAATATATCTTTCTATTTTGAAATCATTTAAGAGTCTTATATTTATGAAATAAAACATTTTCTTTGAAAATATTCTGATAAGCTTGTAAGGGAAGTTTCGACGATTTTATAAAGGTGGAAAATAGCCGCACCCTCCGTATAAGTTAAAAAAACATTCTTACCTTAATTTTGTCGAAAAGGTTAAAAATAACCTTAACCCATATTCTAGTAAATAGTAAAAATGTTTTGAAATTCATTTTTAAGAAACATGGATGTGGATGATAAAGAGATCCCAGTAGATTATTACGTATAAACAACATCGGATAATGAAGAGATTGTGAAATAACCCTTACCTTGTACTTTTACTTGGTTGGGGTTGGTTAACCTCCTATATAATAGTGAAATAATTGTTATTAAATTATACAATAATCATATACATTCATATGATATCATATATGATCTTTTAACATTGCTTTGTTAATAATATCTTAGTATTATCGTCATTTCGGGTGTTAACTTACTCGTTTTATTTTATATGTTTTGTTACATAAGCCATGTTTGTCATGGATAGGTTGTATATTATTCATATACATAATGATATCAAGTCCTTAAATATTATTTTTAAATCATCAAATGATAATTATACTTGAATGGATACGATGGAGAATGAATCTCATCGCGTTCGTGGAGACGGTTGTCCGTACGTACGCACGATCGACAATATCATTCTTTTGATATTAAAATAATATATAAATGGATGGTATATCATATATATAGAATCATTAACATGTTATATTTATTATTTACATGAGTTACACATCATTATTATACCCATCCAAATAATAATATATTGAATAACAATTACACCACGACGTGGAGACAGTAAGGCGTACGTACACATGTATGGTGACATGTTATTCAAAGGGTGGATAGAATACTTAATATGGTTGTACCATATTTATAATAACATCAAAGTATATATATTATACTGGAGTTATTATTTTAGAATGGTAATAACAAAGGAATAAGAAGTGGAAGAAGAAAGGAACTTGGAAAAGGGTGGTGAAATCATTACCTCTTCATCGGGTTATTCCTTTTGATTTGATCAAAAGGGATCCTTAGGTTGGATTTATAATCAAACTAAGGCCTCTAGGTTGTAGTGAGTAAATTTGGGAGAGTATTTGGGCAGATTTTGGTAGAACAAAAAGGCTTTGAAGGTGTGAAGAAATGAGAAGGAGGAGTGCCCTTTTATAAGAGGGGTGAGGGGCACCTTTGGAAAAGCTAGAAATATTAATTTATAATAAATTAATATTCGGTTTATAAAGGCTCCAAAGTTGATTATTTAAATGTTAATGTGGGGATAGGTCTAAAACCATTCAACCAATATAATTCAGACAGGTTTGGGTTACTATGTTAACCTTATCTTTAAGTATTAACTCTTAGTTAATTAGTTTGACATTTACCATGTCACTTTGTATTTTTATATTATATAGTTAATAAACTTACTAAATATAAATACAAGAGAACCCCAAGTGGTCTATTAATGATAAAAATATCATGATACAAGTCTCTTGGACGAACCCTATATTTTGAGGAATTTAATATCAATTAATAATATAATATTTGTTTTAAAAACTCTTTTATGTCAATTTTGACACTATTCAATAGTTGATTTTTTTGAAACTCATAAAAGAATGATTACTTCGAAAAAAGTTAATTAAATCAATCCTAATATGTCATATTATCCTAGAAAATTATTTTAATTCATTAAAAGTCTCAAATTATATTTATTTGGGTATTTATAATATCAATTATTTTAAATTTTCACTATTATGGTAATTACTGCATCATCATTGTGTCATAAATAAATTACATTATTTAATCTCTAAAAATTATAAATAAAATATCATTATTTATGAAATATTTTTATCTTTCTAATGAATATTTATAGTCGAAAATCCAACATATATAACCCTATTTAAAAATTGTTTTTCTAAAAGATATATGCTTGTGTTATTTTTATATTCATTTTAACTTAATTAAAATAAAGTGTCCCTATCACCTACAAGTGGCTCCATGGGGTCCCAAAATCGACCCAAAGATGCCTATGGTCGAACAGGTATCAACCAATAAGGCTAGGACACATTTTAGGGTAATTTAGTATTATTACAATATTATTTTTAACCCTTATTTACCGGATTTACCCTTAACCATGGTAAATAAAATATTTACCGAAGTAATTATTCAAAATGTCTAAAAATAAAAGTTACCTATTTACAAAATTTGAACATCCTAATTCCAAATATGGAATCCATTTTTCCAAATTCAAAACACAGAAGTGGCAGAAATTAATTTAAAATTAATTCCCGTTGTTAAAACAAAAAGTGTGTTTTTAAGAGATAATAACTATCAAAAGATTGACACTTGTTTATGTCCAGTTTAATTGTAAAATTATGTCCAATGACCAAAATTATATTAAATGGTAAAAAGATACTCTAAATGTACTTTAAAACCACTCAAATTCAAAATTTATCACTACTAATTATTTTGATTAAAAAAGTTTTTTTAATTAAAATTTAGTAATTTTCACTATTCATCAAAATATTAAAGTTATCCAAAAAGTACCAAAATTTCACCTTAGGATAAATTCGATATTCCGAATCCAAAAATGAAGTCCATTTTAAAAAATAAAATATATATAATTTTAAAAATTAGGTATTACTATTCATAACAGCTAGTTTGATTGGTTATGGTGTGTTAGAACTCGGTGTTGCGTACAACACACGCTATCGCATTATTCAAAGAGAAGCGTACCGTAGAAGCTTGGGGTGTTACATTCTCCCCACCTTCAAATAATTTCGTCCTCAAAATTTCCAGAATACTACCGCATGAAAAGACTCGGGTGGTTCTTCATCATAAGTTCCTCGGGTTCCCACGTTGCCTCTTCCATCTTATGGTTTCTCCACAAAACTTTTACGAGACGCGTCGTCCGGTTTCTCAGTACTTGTTCTCTTGTATCAAGAATCCTGATAGGCTCTTTAAAATTAGACAGATCGGGTTCCAGTTCTAATTCTTCATAGGTGAGTACATGCGTTGGGCCAGGCATGTATTTCCTCAACAGAAATACGTGGAACACATCGTGAATTTTGGAGAGACTTGGCGGCATTGCCAATCGGTAAGCTACAGCCCCAATTCGTTCTAGAATTTTGAAAGGTACGATATACCTGGGACTTAATTTACCTTTCTTACCAAAACGTATGACTCCCTTCCATGGAGATACCTTCAGGAAAACATGATCACCGACTTGAAATTCCAAATCCTTCCTTCGATTATCGGCATAGCTCTTTTGCCTACTTTGAGCTTCTTTGATTTGATTTTGGATTACCTTCACCTTTTCCATCGTTTCCTCCACCAGTTCTGGCCCTACAAGTTTTCTTTCACCAACGTCATCCCAACAGGTTGGTGTGCGACATCTCTTTCCATATAACGCTTCATATGGTTCCATCTGAATACTCAAATGGAAGCTATTGTTATAGGAAAATTCTACCAAAGGTAAATATTGATCCCACATACCCTGAAAGTCAAGTGAGCAGGATCTCAACATGTCTTCTAAGGTTTGAATAGTCCGTTCTAATTGTCCTTCTGTCTGAGGGTGGTAGGTAGTGCTCAAATGAAGTTCTGTATCCAGGGATTTCTGAAGACTCTTCCAGAATCTTGAAGTAAAACGGGGATCATGATCAGAAACAATCGATAGGGGTACTCTATGAAGTCTCACAACTTCATTAATATATAGTCTGGCTAGACGTTCTAGTGGTAGATCTTCTATTATAGCAAGAAAATGTGATGACTTGGTAAGACGATCAACAATAACCCATATTGCATCGTTCCTTCTAGGAGTCTTTGGTAGCCCCATGACAAAGTCCATCGTAATATTGTCCCATTTCCTCTCCAGTATAGGAAGAGGTTGCATGACTCCTCCAGGGTGTTGCCTTCCAGCTTTCACTTGTTGATAAACCATACATCTTGACACAAAATCAACAATCTCCCTCTTCATATTGTCCCACCAAAAATGTTCCTTCAAATCTCTATACATTTTGGTGCTCCCAGGGTGTATAGAGAAATTGGAACTATGAGCATCATCCAACAATTCCGTTTTTATATCAGGTATATCGGGAACAAAAAGCCTCTTCTTGAATTTCAAAATTCCATTTTCATACAAAAAATCTCCCAATCTCCCATCATTCATAGATTTAATCTTCATTTGAAATTCTCCATCATTAGTCTGAGAACTCTTAATCCTTTCTAGTAAAGATGGTTTGGCAAACATTTGAAAAAGCATTGATGTTTCTCCTTCCCTGGTTATTCCCATGTCCATCTTCACTAGATCCATGAAAATTGGATCCCTTTCAATTCTCATATTGTTCAAAATTCCATGATCTTTTCTGCTCAAAGCATCTGCCACCTTGTTTGCCTTCCCCAGGTGGTAGTGTATCGTGCAATCATAATCCTTGAGTAAATCAAGCCATCTCCTTTGCCTCATGTTGAGTTATTTTTGTGAGAAAATATACTTCAAACTCTTGTGATCAGTATAAATCTCACATTTTTCACCATAGAGGTAGTGCCTCCATATCTTCAAAGCAAAGATCATAGCTGCTAACTCGAGATCATGAGTAGGATAGTTTTGTTCATGAATTTTCAACTATCGTGATGCATAGGCAATAACCCTATCATTCTGCATAAGGATACAACCAAGTCCTTTCTTCGATGCATCACTATAAATAACAAACCCATCATTCCTTGATGGTAAAGTCAATATAGGAGCATTGACTAATCTTCTCTTCAGTTATTTGAAACATTCTTCACACTCTTTTGTCCAAAAAAATTTAACCCCTTTACGTGTGAGCTTCGTTAATGGGTTATCCAGTCGGGAAAAATTCTGGACAAAACGTCGATAATAACATGCTAAACCAATAAAACTACGTACCTCAGTTATATTCGTAGGTGCTAGCCATTCTTGGATTGCCTTGGTCTTAGAAGGATCAACAGAGATTCCATCTTTAGAGATAATATAGCCAAGAAAAGAAATCTCCTGAAGCCAGAATTCACACTTTCTAAACTTCCCATATAATTCATGTCTTCTCAGAGTCTTCAAGATAATGCACAAGTGATTTTCATGATATTCGTAGCTTTTTGAGTATACCAAGATATCATCAATAAATACCACCACAAATTCATCGAGATATTCCTTGAAAACTCTATTCATCAGATCCATGAATACAGAGGGTGCATTAGTAAATCCAAAAGGCATTACTGTAAACTCATAATGCCCATACCTGGTTCGAAATGCTGTCTTCGAAATGTCTTCCTTCTTCACACACAACTGATGGTATCCAGATCTAAGGTCAATCTTTGAAAAGTATTGAGATCCATGAAGTTGGTCAAATAAATCATCAATGCGAGGTAGGGGATACTTGTTCTTTATCATTATAGCATTGATCTCCCTGTAGTCAATACATAACCTCATGTATCCATCTTTCTTTTTAACAAAAAGAACAGGGGCTCCCCATGGAGAAACACTAGGGCGAATAAATCCTTTATTACTCAATTCCTCTAGTTGTTTCTTTAGTTTGACTAATTCTACAGTGTCCATTCTATAAGGGGTCTTCAATATAGGCCTTGATCCAGGAATTAAATCAATGGAAAACTCAACTTCTCATTCTAGAGGATGTCCAGGTAAATCTTCCGAAAATACATCTACAAATTCTTTCACAACAGGTACATCCTCTATTTGAACATTCCTTTCCTCACCCACAATTATTTAATTCTCTTCCTCTCCAATAATTGAATTTAGTTGAGCTACTGGGGGTGGATCTAGATAAGAATTAGGTGGTGACGATTCTGCTCTAAAGATAAGGTGTTCCTTATCATCATTATCAATAATCATAACCTATTTCTTCTTACAATAAATATTCGCATCGTATTCTGAAAGCCAGTTCATACCGAGGATTATATCAAACTCAATCATAGGAATGATAATGAGATCAGCAAATAAAGAACATTTATGTACTCTAATGGGGACTGACTCACAAAACCTTGTTGCAATGATACTTCCCTTAGGAGTTTTAACTGACAACTCCCTTGTTAAATCAAATTGGAAATATCTAATTTTCTTAGAAAACTGGGAAGATATGAAACAATGCGATGATCCAAAATCAAATAATGCATTTTATAAACTTGAGGAAACCATTAAATTACCTACCACCACGTCTTTCGGAGTTTCTACCTCAGCAGTAGTGATAGCATAAGCTTGGCCTTGATCCCTTGGCATTTTCTGAGGTAAGTTCCCCTGACGCTTAGGACATTCATTTGCATAATGCCCCATCTCCCTGCAATTATAGCACTGAACATTGGTAGCTTCCTTCTTCCCTTTGCAATCATGATCTTGGTGGCCTTTTTCACCACACTTGTAACAGACTCCCGTTCCCTTCAAGCAAGTACCGAGGTGTTTCTTCCCACATTTACCATAGGATGGATATTCAACATTTTCCTTCTTCTACTTATTTCTATTCCCAGATTGATCAGCAGATCTCTTCTTCTCTTGCTTTGCTTTAAATTCATAAGACTTAGAGAATTCCTTTTTGGTCTTGATAGCACATTAGACAATGTCTTCATACGACGAGAAAGATTGTGATACTAATGCTCGACGGAGAAATGGTTTTAACCCATCAAAGAAACTATCAATCTTACTTCTTGGGTTACGTATATAATCTCCAGCATACCTTGCTAACCTTGTAAAGTTAGCCTCATACTTTGTGACATTATCATCCTCCTTTTGTCTCAGACTCAGAAACTGCCTTTCCATATCTGCTCGGTGGTCGCGAGGAAAGTTTTTTTCTAAAAACAGATCTTTAAACTCCCTCCATTCCATATTTGCTACTTCATCATCTTCCTTCATGTTTTGAACCAATGACCACCATTGATCAGCATCTCCAGTGAGGCGGTAAACTGCCATGATAACTTTTTCCCTTTCACTACTCCCCAAAGCCTCAAATATTTTCTCTAGGGAATTTATCCATTTCTCAGCTACTAATGGATTTGTACTCCCATTGAACGTTGGTGGTTGTTGCCTCATGAATCGATCTAACATTGATCCTCCACGCTGTGGATCAGGGTGCTCCATACGGGTAAGGTTATTATTCATAACATGAGTGAGTTGTCCCAGTATGGCGATTAGCTGATCGGCACTAGTTGCATCACCAGCTCCACTATAATTATCTTGAGTAGGAGGGAAATCCCTACATGGAGTGCATGCATTGATACAATTTTTATTTCTTCCACTAGGCGCCATTTCTAAACAATGGCATAAACTAGATCAGTTTATGAATCAAAATACATAATCCCATAATTATAAAACACTTAACATAAATTGAACTATTTATGGATATAATCCATAATCATAAAAATGTTTTCTTTGAGGAAGTATATACTCATAAACCCTTCATAATGATTTGTAAAGAAAATGAGAGTTATCCTAAGCATATCCCCCGGGAGTGTCGTAACCAAGAGTGCAGGAAGGCCCGTTGTCGTGCACCAGTTCCCATTCGAGTCTAGCTCAAAGCGGTGTTTTCAATTTTTACCCCTAGGTACATCTGTGCCAGAGCTGCCTCTACCTGCTCGTATCCAGACATGGATTTATTGCTCAAAAAACTCACAAAATCTCTACAATACCAAAATTCTAGGAAGTTCTTCTATACTAATCCTCAAAGTCCATCTTAAATCTATGTGCTCTAATCAGAGTTTATCTAAATATAGCTTACAAGGTTTGTACTAAACTTCCTCTGATACCAACTGTAACGCCCCGACCCTAGTTACCTAGAGTCGGTGCTTTATTACATAACATTGGCATGATCACAAGAAATATCAAATCTCGAAAGACCGATTGGTTTAGTAGCTTTGGAAACACTAGATATATTCATAAGTCTTACATTACATCATAAAGTAAAAAACTACCACAACAACATATTGTCTCCATATTCCACACTCATATCCCCACATAATATCCCTCCAGGTCATTCATAATTTAATTCTTCATTTCTTGGGAAAAATAAAACATATAAAAGGGGTGAGCTTAAATGCCCAATAAGGATAACAATATAGCGGAAACTTTCATAAATAAGAATAAACATTTAAGGCAATGTATAACTAAAACAAAAGCCTTTTAAACTTGAACTTCAACATAGTATGGCAAAAGTAAAATGAAATAATGCCATTTACTTATTCACATGGATATTCTACTAATCGAATAATCACATGCAATATCAATAACCACTTTCATAATGATGGAATGCATAATTCGAGACTATCATAACCACATAGCCAAGGCCTCGTGCCAATACTACAAATAAGATTTTGCCAAGGCCTTGTGCCAAGACACTAGTTTGTCTCATCAGACCTACCGATGCATCAAGGAGCTATAGCGGGCTCCACCCGTCACATATTAAGTCCAATGCATTCCGATATGAAAAGGTTTAAACATAACATAAACATTCATATTAAAACTAGCATACGAAATGTCAATAATTTCACCATAAACTATGAACGGTATAAAAATAGCACATCCACAGTCAAACATATCACAAAACCTTCAATACAATATAGAAGTTTTTTATCATAATAAATCAACTTCAAATAAGCGTAAAATCCATCAAAGGAAGTTGAAATAGATGAAATCAAAAGTCTTTTTATATAAATATCTCTTTCTATTTCGAAATCATTTACGAGTCTTATATTTATGAAATAAAAAATTTTATTTGAAAATATTCTTATAAGCTTGTAAGGGAAGCTTCGACGATTTTATAATGGCGGAAAATAGCCGCACCCGCCGTATAAGTTAAAAAAAACATTCTTACCTTAATTTTTTCGAAAAGATTAAAAACCACCTTAACCCATATTATAGTAAATAGTAAAAATGTTTTGAAATTCATTTTTAAGAAACATGGATGTGGATGATAAAGAGATCCCAGTAGATTATTACGTATAAACAACCTTAGATAATGAAGAGATTGTGAAATAACCATTACCTTGTACTTTTCCTTGGTTGGGGTAGGTTAACTCCTGTATAATAGTGAAATAATTGTTATTAAATTATACAAGAATCATATACATTCATATGATATCATATATGATCTTTTAACATTGCTTTGTTAATAATATCTTAGTATTATCCTCATTTCGGGTGTTAACTTACTTGTTTTATTTTATATGTTTTGTTACATAAGCCATGTTTTTCATGGATAGGTTGTATATTATTCATATACAGAATGATATCAAGTCCTTAAAAATTATTTTTAAATCATAAAATGATAATTATAATTGAATGGATACGATGGAGAATGAATCTTATCGCATTCGTGGAGATGGTAGTCCGTATGTACGCACGAGCGACAATATCATTCTTTTGATATTAAAATAATATATAAATGGATGGTATATCATATATACAGAATCATTAACATGTTATATTTATTATTTACATGAGTTACACATCATTATTATACCCATCCAAATAATAATATTTTGAATAACAATTACACCACGACGTGGAGACGGTAAGCCGTACGTACACACGTATGGTGACATGTTATTCAAAGGGTGGATAGAATACTGAATATGGTTGTACCATATTTATAATAACATCACAGTATATATATGATACTGGAGTTATTATTTTAGAATGGTAATAACAAAGGAAGAAGAAGTGGAAGAAGAAAGGAACTTGGAAAAGGGTGGTGAAATCATTACCTCTTCTTCGGGTTCTTCCTTTTGATTTAATCAAAAGGGCTCTATAGGTTGGCTTTCTGATCAAACTAAGGCCTCTAGGTTGTAGTGAGGGAAGTTGGGAGAGTATTTGGGCAGAGTTTGGCCGAACCAAAATGTTTTGAAGGTGTGAAGAAATGAGAAGGAGGAGTGCCCTTTTATAAGAGGGGTGAGGGGAACCTTTGGAAAATCTAGAAATATTAATTTATAATAAATTCATATTCGGTTTCTAATGGATCCAAAGTTTATTATTTAAATGTTAATGTGGGTATAGGTCTAAAACCATTCAACCAATAGAATTTAGACAAGTTTGGGTTACTATGTTAACCTTATCTTTAAGTATTAACTCTTAGTTAATTAGTTTGACATTTACCATGTCACTTTGTATTTTTATATTATATAGTTAATAAAATTACTATATACATCCAAGCGACCCACAAGTTGTCCATTAATGATACAAATATCATGATATAAGTCTCTTGGAAGAACCCTAGATTTTTAGGAATTTAATATCAATTAATAATATAATATTTGTTTTAAAAACTCTTTTATGTCAATTTTGACACTATTCAATAGTTGATTTTTGTGAAACTCATAACAGAATGATTACTTAGAAAAAAGTTAATTAAATCAATCCTAATATGTCATATTATCCTAAAAAATTATTTTAATTCATTAAAAGTCTCAAATTATATTTATTTGGGTATTTATAATATCAATTATTTTAAATTATCACTATTATGGTAATTACTGCATCATCATTGTGTCATAAATAAATTACATTATGTAATCTCTAAAAATTATAAATAAAATATCATTATGTAGGAAATTGTTTTATATTTCTAATGAATATTTATAGTTGAAAATACAACATATATAACCCTATGTAAAAATTGTTTCGCTAAAAGATATATGCTTGTGTCATTTTTGTATTCATTTTAACTTAATTAAAATAAAGTGTCCCTATCACCTACAAGTGGCTCCATGGGGTCCCAAAATCGACCCAAAGATGGCTATGGTCGAACATGTATCAACCAATAAGGCTAGGACACGTTTTAGGGTAATTTATTATTATAATATTATTTTTTAACCTTTATTTATCGGATTTACCCTTAACCATGGTAAATAAAATATTTACCGAAGTAATTATTCAAAATGTCTAAAAATAAAAGTTACCTATTTACACAATTTAAACATCCTGATTCCAAATATGGAATCCATTTTTCCAAATTCAAAACACAGAAGTGGCAGAAATTAATTTAAAATTAATTCCCGTTGTTAAAACAAAAAGCGTGTTTTTAAGAGATAATAACTATCAAAAGATTGACACTTGTTTATGTCCGGTTTAATTGTAAAATTATGTCCAATGACAAAAATTATATTAAATAGTAAAAATATATTCTAAATGTACTTTAAAACCACTCAAATTCATAATTTATCACTATTAATTATTTTGATTAAAAAAGTTGTTTTTAATTATAATTTAGTAATTTTCACTATTCATCAAAATATTAAAGTTATCCGAAAAGTACCAAAATTTCACCTTAGGCTAAATTCGATATTCCTAATCCAAAAATTAAGTCCATTTTAAAAAATAATATATATATAATTTCAAAAAGTAGGTATTACTATTCATAACGGCTAGTTTGATTGGTTATGGTGTGTTAGAACTCGGTGTTGCGTACAACACACGCTATCGCATTATTCAAAGAGAAGCATACCATAGAAGCTTGGGGTGTTACATATTAAATTATCTTATGGATAATTCCATTCAGAGACTTGGTTTTAATACACTAAAGAATCAATCAATTTTACTCTCAGGTTGGATAATAATTATAGAAGCATACCTTCCATGTATTGTAAAATTTTCTTCGTAGGTACCAATGGATTCATCATCCTTTTGATTAAGTTAAATGAACTCATTCTACAACTTTGTTTGAATAATATGAGGAAATTACTTATTGAAAAATAAGTTCATGAACTTTTCCCATTCCATGGACTGAATTTATCTCTTTGCCTCGTATTATTGACAAGATTCCCCCATTTATCAGCTTCACCTTCCAAATGATAGACTGATACGATGAATTTATCATGTTCAGAACATTGTAGAACTGAAAATATATTTTCAGTGGTATTGATCCATTGTTCATCCACTAATGGATTAGAATACCCACTGAATGAAGGTGGATGCTGCCTCAGGAAATACTCAATAGAGTGTTGCTACCTCCTTTACTCATTTGAAAGTCCTGCATGATTCATATCTTGAAAAAGCTGTGTGAGCATGGCTACATGATTTTTCATTCATTATCACATAACATTTTGTTGCCAATGGGGGAAGTCATTTCATTTCCTGTCGTATTCAGCATTAACACGGTTTCTTAGGGTTCCGACCATTGACTAAAACCAAGAATCATAATATGAGCAACACTAATCATAATCGAAAAACCACACAATCAAGAATAAAATTTCAATTTAGTACACTTTAAGTTTTATCCTAGGTTATTCACGGTCATTTATAAAACAATAGGATTGTATCCTATAATTATACATATCCTCAGGGTTATTACTAAGGATTTTTCATCATAGTTTACAAAGGTTAAGTATACCTTTCCTATGATACCAACTATAGTGACCCATAACTTACATAGATTGATATTAGTTCAACATTGAAGTATATTAATTATAACATATAATAAATCCATGATAGGACTATATAGGTATAGTATCTTTAAAAATAGGGAAACATAAACAAATGGTTCATAAAAATATACATTATCTCCCACATATTTCTTCATAACTAGACTCTTTTTTGGAATATCATACTTAAAACCCTTCTTCATGACCTGGGTAAAAGAAACATATTAAAGGGTGAGCTCAAATTCTCAATAAGTTTATACAAGGGAAATATCAATCATATCATAATCAAAATAAATAAGAACATAACATTTTAAAATATTATCCTACGTACGAAATATCGTGATATCATGCCGTGTGATAAAACTTCTTAAGAATTAATAGACATAATCCAAAAAGTAAAAACATAAAACATGAAGTTTTTTGACATATATATTATAATAGAAAATAATTTCTATATTAGCCAAGGCTCATAGCCAAAACAATTAGAGCGGACAAAGTTCATTACTAAACCAAGTGTATTTTTCATCCATCCCTGTATTACTGAACCAAATTTACTTGTTGTTCCTGTCATGTCTATCCCATGAGATATAAATATTTACCCAATTAATTGTATGGTGATATAATTACCACCCAACTCATAATTAAATCATTATTATGTCTTCCACAAAAACATACATCATAGCATAACCCATAGAATAAAATGGATTTCTTAAACATCCTTCCATCATAATCTATATAAAACAAATGGAGTTCATAAATAGCATTCCATCATAAACAAAACTAAAATAATAGTGATACTATGGATGGATACATAACTAAATTTAAATAATTTTATCTTAGATAAAAAATAATTATGATAAAACAGTTGGAATTAATTATGGAGGAAAATATCCCTTCTTCTTTAAAAACATTTTCTTTTCTCAAAATGCCATGTAATTTTAAAAGAAAATAATTTAATTTTAAAAAAACTTGAAATATTTTAAAGGAATATATATGTAAATAAGGTTTTATGAAAGTGTAAAAATCCATTCAATATGTATAAGTTAAAAAACATTCTTCTCATACTCTTGCCGGAAAAGTAAAAACGAACCTCTTATGAAAAATAAAAGAAAGATTCCTTCCATAAAGTTTAATAAAAATTAACAAATGGGTAAAATTGACTTTAAAAAGTAGTATAATAATATTATATATTTAGTAAACATGGACTTGGATGATAAATATACTCTAGTAAATTCTTACAAATAAACAACCTTGGATAATAATGAGATTGCAGAACTATCCCTTACCTTAGGTCCGATATCCTTTGTATGTATCCAAACCTCTTGTATAATGATTTAAATAATTTTATTTAATTATTACAGAATCATAATCATTTTTATGATATCATATATGATTATATTATCATCCATTTTTTAGTATCATTTTATTATCACTCGTTATTCAGATATTAATTGCTTTATGTTCTTATGAAAGTTTTGTCGGATAAGTTCATGTTTCACTTATTAGGCTATAGTTATATCATTTAAAAAATTATATAAGTATAATATATATCATATTTATTAATTAAATTTGTGTATATAATCATGGTTTAATGAATATCATGTAGAAGGAATGACATCGCCTCGTGGAGATGGTAGGTTGTACGTATGCACGAGAAATGATATCATTCACTTAATGGTTAAATGATATGGAATTGTATGGTATATTAATTATAAAAAATAATCATAACATTATATTAATTATTTAAATCCATTATACTCATAATTATACCCAACCAAATAAAGTATTTTTGAATAACAAATTATACCACGACATGTAGATGGTAAGCCGTACGTACGCAAACATGGTGATATTGTTATTCATAGGATGGATAAAAGAAGTTATAAGGTTGTCCCATAATTGTAATGAAATATAGTCATGTAAAAGATACTGTATTTATTACTTTATTATGTAAAAAATATAAGAATATTAAGTAGTGGAAGAAAAGAATTTTGAAAGATGTGATAAAAGAATTATCTCTTTTTCAAGTATCTCTTTTTGATATGCACAAAAGGCCACCATAAGATGGATTTGTGAACAAAGTATGGCCTCTAGGATGAAATGAGGGAAGTTGGGAGAATAAAAGATCATGATTTTTCTGAGATAAATGGTTTAGATTTGTGGTTAAAAGATAAGGAGATGTGCCCTTTAATAAGAGAGGGGAAGGGCACCTTTGGAAATTATAAAACTATTAAATTAATATAAATTATTTTTTAAATTAAAATTCCTTTAAAGTTTATTATTTATAATATTATATGAGTATGGGTATAAATAATCTCAACCAATAAAATTTATTCATGGTTTTATTATATTTTAAACCTTATAATTTTTATTTATCCTTATTTAATCTATTTAATTTTAATTGTGGTAATAACATTAAAAATATTTAATGGTTATAAATATTTACTTATATGGTTTTAATTGACCATAAATGGATATTTTATAAAATTTTAGACCTTATAGTTATTACTTTTTATTTTTTAAATATTTTTATGATTTTTCAATAATTTAATAAAATGTTATTTTTATAAAATAATAGTGTCAATTTTGACACTTCATTTTTTATTCTAAATAAAATCCACAGAGAAGATAACTTCATTTTTTTAATATAATCCAAAAATGTCATAATAACCTATAAAATTCATTTATAACCTTAATTAATTCAAATTATATTTATTTTAATATTTTTAAAATCATTTATTTGATATTTCTATTAATAAAATAATTTCTGCGTCACTATTGTGTCATCCTTAATGGTAATTATTTAATTTTTAAAATTTATAAATGAATTTATATGATGTAGGTAATTATTTTATATTTATAGAGACTATCTATAGTCAATATTATCTTCCGGTTATCCATATATTAAAATTAATATACTTATATAAAATGAAAGTATGACATTTTGTCACATTCATTGATTTTAATAAAATTAATGTCATATTCCAGGAAAAGTGGCCATTAAGTGATTTTATTTCAAAAAATATATGATAAGGGTCTAATTTAGTCATCCAATAAGATTTTTATAGGCATTATGGTAATTTTATAATATTATTTTTACCCTTAATTATAAGATTTACCTTAAACCCTGGTAATAAAAACAATAACCAAAGTTACTATTCATAATGCCAAAAAATAAAAGCATCCTATTAACATAATTTAGACCTAAAGATTCCAAATATGGATTCCATTTTTAAAAATTAAAAACAAAGAAGTTTCAGTAATTAATTTAAAATAAATCCCACTTTCGGAATGAGAGAACGAGTTTTTAAAAGTTAAAACATTGCAAAAGATTGAAATGTTTTTACATATGGATTCAATGTAAAATTAATGCTAATGACATACATTATATTGAATGATAAAAATATATTCTATTTATAATTTAAAACCACTCAATATTATAATTTAACCATATAAATTATTTTTATGAAATAAGTTGTTTTCTCTCAAAATTTAGTGTATTCTTACTATTCCTCAGAACTTGAAAGTTATCAGAAAAATATGATAAATTCATAAAAGTAAATTTTTATATCTCTATTTAAAATAAAATGTTTATTTTGTAATATAAAAAGTATTAATGTGTTAAAATCTTAATTTTAAAGGGCTTTGCCACTCAAATTTGTAAAATTACCTTAAAAAGCAGGTTTTTATACATCAAATAGGGTTTATTCATACCATATGACTAAAATATAAATTGGATGATTATAAAAAATACTTTATTAAGTATAAAACACATATATATCACATTAATTTATTTTCAAAAATTAATTCACTCAATAATAAAAATATCTATTTGATATATATTTTTCATAAATAATTGATAGCCAATGAATTCAAAATGTATTTTCATAAGTCTGTTATACTTATTCTGCTCATCTAATAACTATGCTATAATAGTAATTTTATAATAAGGGTATATATTGGTTTTTTTAAACTCACAATTGTTTACAAAAAAATTTACTAAAGAATAAATATTATTTAAAGAAAATATTTCATAAAAACATCTGGGTGTTACACCAAAGCATAGGAGAACAAATTAATCTACCCTTTAGGTAATGAAAATGAACTTGACATTGAACAGTCTATCAGAGGGAATATTTATTCATATTCAAGTCTATCAATGAGGTTGTTCCCAAATAGAATTAAAAGAAAGTCCTCTTACAATATCCCATGAGACCATGGAAACTGTAGACCATTACAACATTCTTGGGAGCCTGCCAAGAAATAACTACCTCAATCTTCAATGAGCCCATTCCCACTCCCTATTGAGAGACCACATTTTCAAGTAATAAAACCTACCTTGTATAAAATTTATACTTCTACATATTCCCAAAATACTAAGAGTTTCAAAGGAGCTATAGAATGTCTCTAAGGTTCTCAGTATACTTCTTCTCCTAATTCAAGTATACAAGGATGTTGTTGATGAACATGACCATGAACTGATCCAAGAATCCATGGAAATCAGATTTTATGCATCCCATGAATATATTTTATGAATTTATGAAAATAAAAGACACAAACATGAACTCAAAGTTTCCATAATGACACCAGAAAATGGGTTTCAGGATATCCTATTCCTTAACTCTCATCTGGTGATATTCATACCATATATTGATTTTTAAAAACTAGATGGATCCATTTAATCGATCAAATGAATCATCAATCCTTGAGAGAGGGTAATTATTCTTGAACTTCCCTTAATTCAACCACTGATAGTATATACACAGTCGCGTACTAGCATCCACCCTTTTGGTGAATAACATAGAAGCTCCCCGCGATGAAATATTGGATCAAATAAAGCTATTCGACATCAGGCCATCAACATGAATATTAAAATTCTATAGCTCAGAGGGTTCTATATGATAAGGATACATCAATATTAGAGAGGCATAAAACTATATATAAATCTTGAAGTTGATATTATGCTGAGGGAGTAAAGCTATAATCTTCTCAAGAAGAACATTAGGGAACTCCTCCACATCTGTAGGAAACTCCTTTACCATAAATCCATCAATAATAATGAAAAAATGATAATTGGGATGAAAAAAAATATTTACATTGATAACTCATTTGATTATCTTTCTCACTCATATATCAGATCTTCGAATCACAGAACACAACTCTCATATGGAAGAAATTGACAATTATATGAATATAATATAACCATTTGATATTGTGACTGACATCATAAGGATGTATATAAAGCATAAATAGATCCATATATAACTAATGTTTCCCCATCATCAACTAAATTTTTTTACACACATCAATTAGACTCATCTGATCTCCAACTGGTATAGTAAAATTTAGGGGAGTTAGAATCCTATTTACTTTGAGTCCTAAGGAATGGACCATGGTGGGTGAAACAACAAAGTGCGATAATCCAGAATGGAATATGGATTATACCAAGGTATAAGACAAGAATATGGTACATTATACAATATATAGACCCTATGGTATTGTCACATCCATAAAATGAAGATTCCTTTGTCCGACCCCTCTACCTCACTGCTGATGACCACCTCCACGTCTATGCTCAACCTTATACCCAAAAGGGAAATGGATATCATAGGGATATATTATACTATCTCCATATCCTCATGGTAAAATATAATACTTATATTCCTATTGTTGATATGATATCTTAGGAATATGCTACTATTGGGGTTGATAAGGAACTTGACCACTAACACCATGTTGATCCTTGAAGAGAGTTGTGAATTGAAAATATTTATGGCCATACATCCTATAAGCATGACATATGGGTTTAGAGCCCCTGGTATGCACACAAGAACAACTAGTCCAAGATAAATAGGAGGAAAGAAACTACTATGGATGATTCTTAGTCAGCTAATACCTCAACTACCCCAACACATGTGATCCACCACCAACAACCTTACTCCCCAAGGAACCATAATAGATCCCCCCTCAAGATAATTCTATTTGATCATGCATTCTATCAATCACCTCAAACTTATTTTTCAACTCCATATATGTAGGATATGTAAATGGGTTGACTTTATATCAAATAATGGGATGTTAAACCTCCTGCAAGCACCAAGATGTAGACTCATCATCCAAAAATAGGTTTGGGGAAAAGCAAAGGAGTTCCTTAAATCTAATATCATGCTTCCTCACACTCTGAATCCCTTTCTGAAAGAAGATTACATCCTGCATTATCAACAACCTCATCATTAAAGATATAAAATTAGTATGAAACTACCACTAAAAATCATCCCATGAAGCATCCACCCCTTCCACTCCCCTAGATATATTATCCATGCCTACTGCCATACTCCTTAAATCTGACTAATGGACAACAGAACCCAATACTTAGTCCTAGATTGGATCAAAATGAAATAAATATCAAGATCTTCCATCCAATACTGTATCTCAACACTAAAGATAATCCCCTAATACTAAAGAATACTCTAATTTTGGAACTCATTAAATGTATTACCCTATAGATCATCTTCCTTGATCAGGTCAACCCTTATACGATCTACTCGATTTGCCCGATGAACCACTATGCACAAATAATGACTAGCCTACAACTATTCAAATAAGGAACAAAACTCTTAAGTATGGTAGCAATGAATTCATTTAATCATGTTTATTTAATTAAATTCATTTAATTTTCTCAAAAATCACCCCATTTCAAACACAATCACAACCAAGCATGATATATGTACCTCTCCTAGGTCTCTACCCTATAAGTAACACCTCTTCACTTATTCATTAGGTAAAATATGGTTCCTTTTATTGAATCATGGGGGGAATCTGAAATACCATGCCCTAGCTAGTCTCCGGGGCTTACGTCACATACCAAGATCAATTAGTACCATTTCCCCACCATCCTGTGCAATCTTCACTAGTTCATAACTCCAATATCCATATTATCTCTCAATAAAAAGCTATAATACCACTCTTTAATGACCTGTTCCCACTAGAAGCCCCTTTTGGTCTTGCAATTAATATAAGAGTGACCCCTAAGGTTCATCACTAATAAGCCTTGGGTTGGAGATAAACATCGAGGGTATAAAACATAGGAATGAGAGACATTACCTTTGAAAAACCTATGAATACAAAATAAATCCACCAATCAACACCATAGTGTAAATAACCATGATCCAAAATAATCCCACAATGCATGAATAATGTTAGAAAAAATAAAAAACACAAATAAATTACTTATAAAACTCTTTGGTAGTGACTCTATAGAAAAACCCAAGCTCTAAGCTAAAACTATTCAACCTAGTCACCATTCTTCCCCCAAAAACCTGAAAAATAGTTTATATATATAGGGGTGAGAATAAAAGGTAAACTTAGTAGGATCATACACAATACCTCTCATGAAAATGTAGAAAGAACATACTCATTCATCAATGAAAAAATAACAGAACAAACAAGCACCTATCAGGTCAACTACCATCTATCATCACGGGGGATCACTTACCAAATATCAAATCTAAGAATAATAAAATAGTATTGAAGAATATAACAAGAGGGTACCCTATAATAAATTCCCCAATAGTTTGGTGCTCTCACACCAAAACATTAAACATCATGTTCTCAAAATACCTTCTACATCTGTGCTACAATACACCATATATCATCCGCACATCTCATTTCCAGTATAGTAGGGTATCATGGATATAAAGGTAATCAACTTAATAATATCCTCCGACCATGAAAAATCCTCACTATATAATATCATCTCATCCAATACCTTGTAGGGAATTCCTATGCTTTAACGTCCCCAACCTGAGAGACACTAATCGGTGCCCCGAGTAGGGTGGTTACATGACCTCAAGAGCGCCTCCCCATATTCCAGAGATTGCCGACTAGCAGCGAGGGTCTAAGTAGTCACATGGGGATATTATACTCTCTTTGACCAGAGTAAGCCACAACAGTAAAAATATAAATAATAAAAACACTATAAAATAACCAACACAATGCATAAATAAACCATTCCCAAACTGGGTACAACACAACCAATGATAGGTATGTCATGCCATGTTACAATGCAAAGTGAACAAAAACCAAAATGATGACAAATAATGGAATCCCCAAAATGGTCCCGACACTAAGTCCCAGACCTCAACCAAGCTCATCCTGAATCCTGAATCAATTCACAAGCACTGGGACCTTTCCCTTATCATGACCTACAACCATGAAATCTCTCCAAGTACCCAACGGTGGCCCGAGCAGGGTGTGAGTATAACTCAGTAGTCCACCACCAAAATTGTCTAAAAAATATCAATCCCATAGATAGTGGATGCATTGGTAAACAAAATAAAGTAAAAGAAACAAATTAAAAGGACAAGATTAATTATGTTCTTTTCAATTAACCAATCAAATAACCCATACTCATTCCAAGATACCTTTTTTATCAATTCACCCTTTATAAGTGTTCAATGGATTAGGCAAGATCAAAATTTACAACATGAGAAAATTAGACAAGTCCTATCTCACTAGGAATCATAACAAAAAAATTATCATTATCCTCACCTCGAAGCCTCAGTCTAGGTGGATTAAACCGTTAGGGGAATGAAACTCTCTCCCATTCCCTAACCCGTGCATTTAGTGGGTGGATTTTGGAACCTCATTCCAAACTTGACCAATGGGAATAGAACCTCAATTCTATACCCCGCACTACCAAGCCATGTGCACACGCTTTATTTAACATTAATCACATTCAACCATAATTCACAACCAAACATCACTAATGACATTAGCAACATCACAACAATATCAATAAATGGTAATTTAACATTATTCCACAATCAATTAACACATTCTTCATTTATAACCCACAACATTCATCCTCATTTCCCATTACCCATGCCTATGTCACTAAGAATAATCATGTATAAAGCTAATCCCTTATCATTTCCCATTATCTCACTTAACCCCTTTTAAATCCAACCAAACACCCACATAGGTCACCGCCCAACCAAGGTGTGTTACTAGGACTACCATTAAAATCCTTCAAGATTAATATCATATTCACCCTAGGCTCTATGTTCTCGTATAATGGTCCTACATTTACTTAGATAAACTCTAAGTTCAAGAATGTGGGCACACCCTATGGGTGGCCCTAAAAAAGGTCACATATTCCTCCATGCATCCCACAAGGATCATGAGGGTCCCATTAGGTTATTTAGACACCCTAAACATCACATCTCAATAATGGAATGAAGAACTCATCACAAGAGGGTAAGAGTCAAAACCCTACATGCACAAATCTCCATAAAACATAAGGGATATAACTTGTAGACCACCTTCCTTGAATCTATTTATGAACACCCTATTAACCAAGGTCTTAGATCCTGATCTGACACCCCTTTAAAGTCTCAACCTAGATCTCACCGAAAAAAAGAGGTTTGAGAGTTTTAGATGGAAATCGCCCAAAATACAAGACCTAAATTAAAAAGGAGATAGGAGGAGAAGATTAGACTCAATAGGACCTTCAATTAGAATCCAATGGAACTCTAAACAGTCAATAATAGAAGGATATTGATCCTTGTAAGCTCTTATTCCCTTTGGTTCTTTCCTAGGGTTGCAAGGGATGAGGAGGAGGAAAATCCTGAATGAACATAAAAACCCTAGAGTGGAAATTTTGTAATTTTTTTAAAAGTTTTTGGGTCGCATGGTTTGCCAAACCATCCACAAACCATGTAGATTCCACTTTCAAAAATCACACCTCCCACATGGTTTCCCTGGGATGTCTGCATGGTTAGCACTAACCGTGCGTAGACCATGAAGCTTACCCAAAAAACCTATTTTTCTGCCTTTTCATGTCCCAAACCCTCAGAACACCCCCGAGCCTCCTTAAGGACTTGGGTAATATCTTAATTAACCAAAATAAAAGGGATTAAACTGAAAATTAAGTAAAACATACCTTACGGAGAAATATGGGATCTTACAACCTCCCCACCTTATAATGGCTCTTCCTCGAGCTGCTCTTCTGAGCCTCACCGAGTTGTTAAGAAAGGATTTCAAGACACTAGGTCCGTATATCCGATTCTTGCTCCCATGTTTCCTCCTAAACGTTTCAGTGCTACCATAAAACATGGACCAAAGGCACAACCTTGCCTCACAAAACTTTCTCACTACGGCCCATGACACAAACTAGATGCTCCTCAAAGGACACATCAACATCAAGCTCAACATCATCAACATCTAGAACATGATATGGGTTAGGGTGAAATTGACAAAGCTATGAAACATGAAAAACATTAGGCATCCCACTATAACACTATGGAAGATCCAATAGGTAAGCCACTGGCCCGATCCTCTTCACAATCTCAAATGGCCCCACATACCTAGGTGCTAACTTTACGTACTTCCGAATTCGATGGTGACACAACCTTAGAGATACCTAGAGAAACACACTATCACCCACCATGAACTCTAGAGGTCTATGATGCCGATCTTCATAAGAATTCTGCCTACTCTACACTGTTTCCATACATTTTTGAATCAAACTAACCTTCTCATATGTTTCCCTCATGAGACTCAGTCCCAACAACTTAGAATCTCCCACCTCTAACCAACATAGCAGATATATACACGGTCTCCCATAGAGTGCCTCAAAAGGTTCCATATGAATTGTATAAAAAAACTATTATTGTAGGAAAAATCAACTAGAGATAAGTGTTTCTCCCACAAGCCACTAAAATCCAAAACACAAGCTCTCAACATGTCCTCTAACACCTGAATCATTCATTCAGATTTACCGTCCATCTGTGGGTGATAAACTATACTCAACAATACCTGGGTTACAAGCACCTTCTATAACCACATCCAGAAGCATGAAGTGAAACATAGATACTGATCTAAAACTATGGTTCTCAACACACCATGAAACCACACTAACTCTCGAACATTTAACTCACCCATCTGATCAACTATAAAGGTCTCATGGATCGGTAAGAAATGAGCCACTTTCATCAACTGATCCACGACTAACAAAAATTCAACACTATTTTGAGGCATCCTCAGAATACCAACCATGAAGTCCATCATCACGTCATTCCATTTCCACTCTGGAATGGACAATGCTACAACAATCCACCTTGATGCTGGTTCTCATCCTTCACCTGCTAACAGGTAAGACACCTTTCCACAAATCTCGCAACTTCTTTCTTCATTCTAGGACACCAAAATTGCCTGTGGAGGTCACAATACATCATAGTAAAACCCAGATGTACTAACCACTTCAATGTGTGGAACTTATGCATCAACTCTTCCCGTACTCCTACCGGTACCACAACATGGTCCTGAACATGAAAAACAGCATTAGTGCCAAAAAGCCAGCTATAATGTGACTACCCAACTTTAAGACTTTACTTCATAGATAAAAACTATGGATATACCAACTTTCTATCCTTAATCTATCTTAAAATCATAGATTCAACTGCTTTGGATGTAAGAGTCATCTGCCCTGACTCATCCTATACCTCAAGGTGAATCTTAGAAAACAAGGTCATCAATTTCCACTCTGATGATGATTCTTGGACCACCTGATTTTGAGTCTTCCAGCTCAAAGTACCAGCAATTCTATTCCATTTTCTTGGTGTGTAAACTAACTCAAAATCAAAGGATTGTAGGTATTCAACCCACATTTCCTGTTGGAGATTCAGATCCCACTGAGAGAATATGTACTTGAGACTTTTATGGTCGGTAAACACCGTAAAAGGTTCTCCCAACAAGTAATGCCTCCAACACTTCAAGGCATGAATCATTGCAGCTAGTTCAAGGTCATGAGTTGGGTAATTTATCTCAAGTGGTCTCAATTGTCTCGACCCATAAGCAACAACCTAGTCATCCTGCATCAGCACTGCACTAAGTCTAACACTATACACATCACAAAACAAGGTATACTTCTTTCTTGATTCTGGTAAAACTTGAATCCGTGTAGTAGTCAATTAATTCTTCAGCTCTTTAAAAGAACCTTCACATGATCCTAACCACTCAAACTTCACTCCCTTATTGGTCTAACCAGAGAGTGGTACATCCCAACAAGAGAAGTCCTTAATAAAACCTTGACAATAACTATCCAAACCAAGAAAACTCTGAACATTGGAAATTCTCTTGGGATGTTCCCAAGACACCACAACCTAAAATTTCTCTGGATCCTCCGACACACTCGATTCCAAGATGATGTGTCACAAAAAGTTCACATCACCAATCCCAAACTGGCACTTTGATAGCTTGGAGTAAATCCAATGCTCTCTTAGTGTACTCAAAATGATGTCAAGATGTTGGGAATGATCATCATGAGTCCTGGAGTACACTAAGATATCAACAAAAAAACAACAACAATGAACTAGTCTAGATATGGGTGAAATATCTGGTTCATCAAAGCCATGAACACAGCTGGTGCATTGGTCAAACCAAAAAAAATTACCAAAAATTCATACAACCCATACCTACTTCGGAAAGCTGTCTGTGGTATATCATAAGGTCTCACCCTTAACTGAGGGTATCTCAATATCAAATCGATCTTAAAAAACACTTAATCACCTATGAGCTGGTTAAAAATGTCATCAATTCTAGGGAGAGTGTATTGGTTCTTCAGCATTATCTGGTTCAACCTCATATAATCGACACAAAGTCTAAGTGAACCATAAAAATTTTTAGAAAAAAGAATAGATGATCCCCAAGGTGATATACTAATATGAATAAACCCCATGTCTTCCAATTCCTCCAACTGAAACTTCAGTTCTTGGAGTTCTGTCGGCACCGTATGATATGGAAGAATGGAGACTACCTCTGCTCCTGGTAACAACTCAATGGTGAACTCAACATCTCTCTCGGGTGGTAACCCTGATAAGTAATCAAGAAAAACATCTGAAAACTGATCCACTACTATTGGAAATATTGGATTCTCCTTCTCCCCATAATTTAACATAAGGCATACTACATAGGCCGTGAGATCTCCCAACAGCTAGCAAAGAGGCTTGGTGTGGCCCGATCGAGCATCCCACTCACCATAAAGGACATAGGTGTCTCCATAAAGATATGTAAAGGTTACCCAACATAAATAATAGTAGATATGGGCTTGATAGAACACTAACTAATCCATGCCTAGGATCAAGTCAAAACTTTACATGTCTAGAAAAAACAGATCCCACAGAAAATGATAACCCCCAATCTCTAGAGGAAAAACCTTACATTTCCTAATGTTCTCGAATTTTAATCCCAAAAGAGTATCAAGTGACATTACCCCACATTTATTCTCCACAGTTAAACCCAACACAACTACAAACTGAGTAGAAATAAGAGAATTCATAGCACCTGTATTAAATAATTCACTAGAAAGCATGGAAGCTACAAGAATCTTACCTTTAACTGTGGACGATCCTACCTCACCACCCTCAGGCATAGTCTGAACCACTTGGAGTTGTCTCGCACCTATACCCTAGGCCCCAACCTGAGTACCATATACTACACTACCATGATGGTAAGAATGGTCTCACCCCTGAGTTCCACATCCACCACCCCTACTTGTACGACTTGTAGAGCTCCAACTACCAGCTTGATATGGGGTAACTGACCTCCTACCTGCACTCAGAATCTGATTCTGAATTCCTTAATTTTCTAACTTCCATAGGTTCTCGTTGAACTTATTCACATGGCCTAACCTGCCACACACTTGGAACTTGACTGGTGGCAGGGGACACTGGCCATGCATGTGCCCTAACCTACCACACTGATAGAAAAAGATCTGGTCACCTCTCTGAGAGGATTTTCTCTTCTTCTGTCTACTCTACAAACTTCCACTCTATTGAAAGTTTCCAAAATGGTGCTTCCTACCCTCAGAATCCGCACTATTGGTCTGACTATCTTCCCCCACAATCTCACTACGTGAGGCCCCCTTGAGGTTTCCCTCTGAGATAAGAGCATAATATACCACTTCAGCAAACCTCTTCAGATGAAATATATTTACCTAAGACCTAATCTTGTATCTCAACCCATCCTAGAAACATATTTTCATAGCTACCTCATCTCCAGTCAAACCTAGAACGAAGCGACTCAAATTAGTGAAATGACTACTGTAGTCCATCACCAACATCACCCCTTGAGTCAAAATCATAAAATCCACCACCTTTTCCTATCTTAGGGTATCTGGATAGAAGTTCTCAAGAAACTTCTCCTGGAATTCCATCCATAAAATTCCCTCAACCTGTTCCGTTTGGACCATGATGTCCCACCAACACTTCCCTTGGACTCTCAACATATAAGATGCAAACTTGATTCACATCTCAATAGAAGTCTCTATATGATCAAGAATAGTCTAGATAAACTTGATAAAGAACTCTGCTGCCTCTATCCCACCACCTCTGATAAAGGTCGAAGGGTGTTGCAGTTGAAACTCTCTGGTCAACTCGAACATACTCAGTGTAACCCACCCAGGGTCCCGTTCTATCATCTGCATAAAACAATTGAAGTTATCATAGAACTACTCTTCCCTATCACCATAAACCACTATATTCCCCTTCTCCACTACTAGAGGATCATTATCGGCAATGTCTTCTGTTCACCCAACTAGCATGCATCTTCATGACGACATTTATCTACGATGCCAAACACAACCTTAGAACGAAGAACTAAAGCTATCACAAAAATAAGGGATAACATAGGAATGGTCATCACTAGAAATAATCAACCATTTTACATAAACCATTCCACCATGCCCATCACATCCAAGACTGTACCCTTAGCAATTCCTCCTAGGACCATGACCAACATGGTTAACTAACTCACATAGTTGCAAGCCTTTATTTATTACACCATTTCAAACCATTCCACATTCCAAGTTACTTTAAAAACATCTTAAACCACTTTAAATTATTATTAAACATGTTCCTTTATTATCACCCAAAAAAGTTACACCCCATGTTACCCATTCACGTCATCTTATTAGCCATAACTTCATCACTTTTAAAATAAATAATGCATCCTAACCTTTATATTCTGCACACTCATTCTGTGAGTGTGCCTACCATGATGCACATCACCTATATTTATAGGTGCCTAGGATGATTCATGAATGAACAAACTCATGACATTATAACCATGAGTTAAATATCACTAAACTGTAAAAGCACACAACAAGGGCATCACCCTATGGTGAAATAGCATCAAATGTAACAACACATAATAAGAACAAAAATTTCCACCAAGGGTGACTTGGGTTTTCCCCCATACATGGGTTAGCTACTCCCAAGAAGGAGCTCATTACCAAAGCCCAAAACTAACCTAACCTCCATAAACCATTCCTAAATAGTAATAAAGATAAAGGACCTCCTATGATACCATTTTGTAATGTCCCCAACCCGGGAGCCACAAACCGGTTCTCCGAGCTGGGTGGTTACAAGACCTAAAATACGGCTCCCCATATGCCAGAGGTTTCCAACTAGAAGTGTTGGTTTAATTAGTCACATGGGGAGACTATACCCCCTTTTACCATAGTAATCCACAATAGTAAAAATATAAATAGCAGAAACACTATAAAACAACCAACACAATCCATAAATAAACCATTCCCAAATTGGGTACAACACAACCAATAATAAGTATGTCATTCCATGATACAATGAAAAGTGAAAAAAACCGAAATGAAGAAAACCAATAGAATCCCAAAAATAGTACTGGCACTAAGTTACAAACCTCAAACATGCTCATCCTAAATCCCGACTCATTCCCAAGCACTAGACCCTTGCCCTTCTCTTGACCTGCAGCCATGAAATCTGCCTGGTTACCCAACAGTGGCCCGATTAGGGTGTGAGTACAACTCAATATAAAAACACCAACAATGTCTACAAAATATCCAGCCCATAGATAGTTCATGAAGTGGTAAACAAAATAAAGTAAATGAAATAGATTAGAAGTCCAAGATTAATTATGTTCTTTTTAGTTAACCTATCAAATAACCCATACTCATTCCAAGATACTTTATTTATCAATTCAACCTTTATATGTGTTCAATGGATTAGGCAAGATAAACATTAAAAAAATGAGAGAATTAAAAAAAGTCATATTTCACTAGGCATCATAAAAAAACAATTTTCATTATCCTCACCTCAAATCCTTAGTCAGTGTGGATGAAACCATTAGGGGAATGGAACTCTCTCCCCTTCTCAAACTTGTGTATTTAGTGGATGGAGTTTGAAACCTTAGTCAAAACTCGACCTATGGGCATAGAACCCCAAGTATATACCCCACACTACCAATCCATGCACACTTGATTTTTTTAATAATCATCACATTAAACCACAATTCACAACCAAGCATCACTAAGGTTGTTAGAAATATCACAACAATATCAATAAATGTGAATTTAACATTATGCCACAATCCATTAAGAATTTATTTATTTCTAACCGACAACATTCATCCTCATATCCCATTTCTCATGCCTATCTCACTAAGCATAATAATGTATAAATATAATCCCTTATCATTTCCCCTTATCTCACTTAACCCCTTTTTAATCCAACCAAACACCCACATAGGTCACCACACAAACAAGGTGTGTTACTCGGACACACATTCACATCATTCAAGCTTAATATCATATTCACCCTGGGATCTATGTTCTCACACAATGGCCCTATATTTACATAGCTAAAATCTAAGTACGGGAATGTTGGAACACCCCATGGGTGGCCCTAACATAGGTCACATCTTCCTCCATGAATCCCATGGTGATCATGAGGGTTCCATTATTTTTTTAGACACATCACATCACACTAATAGCATGAAGAACTCATCACAAGAGGGTAAGAATCAGAACCCTACATGTAAAAATCTCCATGAAACTCAATAGATATAACTTTTAGTCCACCTACCTCTAATCCGTTGATGAACTCCCTCTCAAACAAGGACATAGATCCCAGTCAAACACCCCTTTGAAGCCTCAACCTAGATCTCACTGAAAAAGAGAGGTTTGAGAGTTTTAGATGGAAATCACAAAAAATACAAGAACTAAATTGGAGATGAGATATGAGGATAATATTAGACTCACCTGGATATTTTATTTTCATCCAAAGGCAATACAAATGGTTAATAATCAAAGGAGATCAATACTTGGAAGCTCTTGTTCCCTTTAGTTCATTCCCAGGGTTGCAAGGGAGGAGGAGGAGGAAAATCCTGAGTGAACATAAAAACCCTAGAGTGGAAATTTTTAATTTTTTTAAAAGTTTTTGAGCCACACAGTTTACACGCATGGTTTTTCAAACCAATAAAAAACCGTACAGATGCCTTTGTCCAAAATCCCACCTCCTACAGGGTTTCCTTGGGACATCTGCATGGTTAGCGCTAACTATGTGTAGACCATGCAACCTACCCAGAAAACCCATTTTCTATTTTTTCATGTACCAAACCCTTAAAAAACCCCCTATCCTCCTTAAGGACTTGGGTAATCGCTTAATTAACCAAAATAAAAGGTCTTAAACTAAAATGTAAGTAGAACATATCTTACAGAAAAATCCAGAATCTTACATGTGCACTTATCCTATATCTACATCTTAATACCACACATGGTATTCTATTTAACCTGTACATCCTCATCTATACCCTATAGGGTCTTACAATACATCATGTAACCATTATCACACCAATACACTAGAGGGTCTACTGGTATATCACATACTAGAATAGTATGATCATAGATACCTTGATCCATCATAACCCATACTATATCTGTAAGGTGGAGCAATGAAGAGGTAGAAGTAATCCATCCATTCCCTCACAAACCAAGATGTTAAGGGAAAACACATAGTACCCAAAGTAGGTTGTAAATTGGTAAGGGTATCCGACTTAAGTGGGGTGCATATATAAATAATAAGGAAAATAAAAGTATAATTATAGATTTATTGCAATATAAATTTTTATTTTCAATAAAAATAAATTTTAAGATTGAGTGAGAACCTACAAAGATAGCTACTAGAAAAAATTAATGATATTTATTACATTTCAATATCATTCCAAAAAAATTTAAGAGAATTTGAGCCATGAACCTTGTGTAAACTCTATTCAGTATAGTTATAACCACACTCGAAAGAACAACCTAGAATGTCACACCTAGATAACACTTCTATAACCCAAAAACATCATCACACCATTTCCACCCCACATTATCAACACTTCATAAAATAACACCACAACCATCCCCACATACCATGCAAGAAGCTACACTAATAACTAGTTAGTCCTACCATTATCTTGTTTCTAAATTTACCATTTACCTACCAGTTTATGTTCATTAATCCATTATTCCCAACCATTAATGATTCATTTCGACATTAGTTTATTAAATTTCATCCAACCCCATTTCAGGTTTATTATTACCAACTATATTCTATACCACCAAACAACTACTAGATGATCCCCCATCAACCTTCCAAGACATATCATACAAAACCCCACTCATTCCTCTTTTCGAACATGGAAAGGTAGTCATAGACCAACTGCAAAATCCATAACCTTAACTGGATCCCACTATGTCACCCATGGAATCTTCCATACCACCTTCTGTAAAACCACTAACTCAATATCACACCCTTATACAACCCATGGCATCTGCTATAGTACCCAATTTCCCTCCTCATGATCAACCCAACAAAAACCAAAAAAACATATCCATAATTAAAAAACTTTATCAAAAAACTCAATAATAATTAAACATCAACTACTAACACATTATCCCATATATAAAACCTGGTTTTAAACCAATTTCATTTTCACTGTAAAACCAAATTATTACCATCTTTAACTGATTATCCTTTTATAAAAGGTGAATATACCACAAAATCATGTAATTAATTCATAAGTATCAACAAAATGAATGATTTTAAACAATAGTATCCTAAAAGTACCAAGTGTGATAGAAACATCATGAAGAAAGGTAATCATATGAAAAATAACACTATCCCATTAATTTCCTCAGCTTGGTTCATTATCTTTTATAGGTATATCTGTATTGATTACCCATGTAAAAATTCATGCTAATTCCAAAAATTACACATAAAAAGGGAGATTTATTGGATCCCCTACCTGAATTGGATCTTTAAAATTTATTTTTCAAAGTTGAATGAAGAGATGATCCAAAGATCAAGATCACACTAGGTAAACCTTCAATAACCTAAAGAACAATTACCATAATCAACTGCTCACTTAAACCTCACACAATATTAACATATCCCACAGACAAAACCTTATTTAAATGATATAAAAGAAGAAAATGAATTAAGAAAGGGGTAGAATATAGATAATATCACCAATACTTGATCTCCAAAATCCAAGGTCTAAGGCCAAGAGAGAGAGAGAAAGACACTGAAAGATATCTTAAAACCTCCTTGGATTCATCCAAGAGTGGAGGGTAAGATAAATGAAAGAATTAAATTCAAATTAGGCCCAAAATTTATTCATAGGCTCAAAATAGAAGACCACAACGAATGGTTAAAATCCACATCACAACTTCTAGGTTTTTCATAAAAACCATAGTACAACCTACTTTTCTATTCCCTAAAGGGTCTTGGAAACCCCCTTGGAAAATTATTTCATAGATATCTTATAGATTCTATACACTTGGAAAATTACCATGAAGTATCCAAGACACCATGTTGGGAAAAAATTTCATAAGGAAAAGACACTAAAAACTAAACCGTTGCACTCTATGACATAGCCTTAGGGACCATGATAAAATTCTGTTGCTTCCCATTTCCTAACATATCCTTATATTTGGACTACAATGCAACCAAATTCCATGCTTCAAGGGTCCTTGAGATGATAGAACCACCAAAATCTGACCTCAGGGTACCTACACTACAAATTCTTGAACCATGCCACAATTACACCTTCAGAATTTCCACTCGTGGGGAAATACAAACCTCCAAACCACAGAATCATCACTAAGATAAAAATCTAAATAAACTAAAATAATCTCAACCAAAATATCCCCCTCAATATATTTAACTTCAAAAACTCACAAAGTAACATTCCAAGAAGGTATGGAAAATTATATACTTTTTTATTTGAGTCTTATCCGAGGAAACATCTAGTATCTCACATTAATGAAATTATTAGAGAAGAAGAAGATAAAATTAAATATATTTATGGGAAGGATATCCTATAAATTGAAGATTTACTTATTGTGAAATAATACATTGATTTATTTCTTAATAAATTACTTGTAAATCCACTTGAGTTTGAAGTTGAGTTTTACATTGAACTCATCCCTGAAGAAAAACCCATATTTAATCCTCCTTACCAAATATTCCTAGTGGGATTGCTCGAGTTGAGGAAATAACTGTATTAGTTGTGTGATAATGGATCTATAAACTCTAGAGTGTCACCTTGGGGATAATCTATCATATTTATAAAAAATAAGGATGGGACTATGAGGCTGTAAATAGATTATAGAAAAATTATTTCTATTAATATAATGAACAAGTATACTTTACCTTATATCGATGACCTGTTTGATTAACTTCAAGGTGTTTAATATGTATCATAGATTGATATTCATTCTGGTAATAATCAATTAATAGTGAATAAGGATGATATAAAAAGGTAGTATTTTATATGAGGTATGAACATTAAGAGATTAAAGTAATTACATTTGGATTAACTAATGAACCCGCAATGTTTACATATTTTATGAATATAGTTTTCAAGGATTGTCTTGATAAATTTTTGGTGGTAATTATTGATGATATATTGATATACTCTAGAATATATAAAGAGTATGAGAACCATTAATTAATTATTTTGGAGACTTTAAAATAAAATGAATTATTTCCAAGTTTTGATGGATCTACTAAAGGTTCTTGGCATAGTGGAATTACGGTTGTGGGTGAATAAACATAAAGGTTTTTTCTATTTTATGGATAATTCGTAATATTTTAAAATATGTGAATGTTATGAACAATGATAATCTTCCATCAAAAATTGATATAAGAGAACTCAGAACCTGAAGAGAGGATTTTTTCACCTTAAATTTATAGCTAATTCAAGTATGATCAGAAGAAAATGTTACCTTAGGAAGGAAATTTATTCAATGATAATGTTGATCGTGCGTAAACCCTTCTAGGATTAACATCATTATGCAAGAAGGATCCACATGTTGAATCCCTGTAGCGGTGGTCCACACATTCTCCTTTGATCTTAGAATGATGTGGATTGTTTTTTGGTTGATAGAATCGATAATCAATCATTTTGAATTGTTCTTTTTATCACTTCAAGATCCTTCTATATTGAAGGATTTATTATCATTCTTGAGAAGATGAGAGGAATAATTCGAGAGATAAGTCCATTATATGAAACAATTCACAATTATTTATTTTTTCAGTTAACCCTACACAATAGATATAACCATATATTTAAAGATTATGGTTTTGGTTAATAAATTATTTAATTTTACACTGACTCTTAAATAATATTATAATCCTTTTCATAACCCATTCCATATAATAATAATAATAATAATAATAATAATAATAATAATATTTTATGGTGTGTGATAATTTGTGCAATGATAAATATAATTTTACTAGCTTGAAAATTAATATCTATCACTAGAAACGATCTTGGTCTGCTTGAATTCCTTAACATTAATTCAATGCCCAAATAAATAGTTAATTAAATATTTTATTAATAAATAAATATTTTACACACAATACAATGAATAAATACTTATTAAATATTCAATAAATAATGTAAATATTTTATCCACAATTCGGTGAATAAATATTTATTAAATATTCACATAATTAAATAAATTATTTATTAATGAATAAATAATTATTTATTAGCTTGTGAATATTAGTGATCAATAAAACATGTATAAAACTATTCCTTGATCCCTAGAATAATATTTATTCCAATAATTAAATTCAAATAGAATTTAATCGAGATCAACAAAAATGCTTAGTGTGTGACCCTCTAGGATTCTTTCTTGTTGGCATCAGGCGAGCTTGCCTAATGTCCAAGATTGCTGTCAAGTAATGAGTCAAGGAACCCAAAAGAAAGAACTTTATATAACAATAATGAAAAACACATATTGTTTAATAAAATCCATTTTTCACAATATCTCGTCAATAAATTTGCACATCCATGTCATCAACCTATATGCTTGACACATCTTTCTTTGTCTATCTGAAATAAACACGTCAATACACCATGGCCAAGAAATTTAGTTTGATGGTTCCATTCCAATCAAAGGGTAAAGATATCAAATTAAATAGATGATTTTCCATTGAAAGAGGCTAATATTAATTTTTTATATTATAATATTCATGTGATTCAATTTCCATAAACACTTGTAATTGTTTATTTTTTAATTTTAATTTCTTTTCTTAACGTGTTTGTAATTCCATCTTAAAATTCACTATTAAATGGTAAATTTTTAAAAACCTCCTAAAACACCCTATGGTATTGATTTTATTTTCATATTTTATTTTCAAGTCTCCCAGGATGTGATGAACATTCTATCCTTCTTTAGGTATTGAAGATTCAAATGGGATGATCAACAAAGTGGTTCTTGAACCTAGAACATTCAGGGAAAACTGAACTGAAAAATAAACCACTAAAATAACTATAGAGGCCATGATATAGTCCCAACGAAGCTAAAATTTTTACTATATATATAAGAAATCATGAGGAACATTTCATTAAATAGTTTCCAACACTAATTCTGAGTTTTTAATGGATTTAAAGGCATCCATAGATGAAGATGAAATTCTAGTCCAGATTTTGTGCCCCCAGAATGACAACCCACCATTTTGATCATATCTACAAAAAAAAAAAATTAAATTGGGATTAAATTTTAAAAATTATTAGAAAAAATCATGGGATTAATTTATTGTTCTTTTTCCCACTCAAATTCATCCATCTATAAGCTCGTTTGAAAAAAGCTTCCAGAGGCATGAAAGCTGGCTCCCATTTTGGGTCAAGGGTGGAAAAGTCCATATTCCAAAAAATTTACACCACCCTGGGCCTACCATAATCATGTGATAAAAATTTTAATATTATGGGATCTATAAAAGCCGCTTGAAATTCGTATTTAAGTTAGCGGTGGTGAAGGAGTTTGGGGATGGTTTGGTTTATTTCATTTGTAATATTATGCTACCATTTTGTATTCACACGTTTTTTTTCACATGTAATTTGTTCTAATTCACTTTAGTTTCATAATAAAATATTCTTCATAACCTATTATTATTTTATTATTCATACCAAATTTTTATCTTTTCCACAATGTGTGAACTTATTCACATCAACACATGTGAAATTATTCACACAATGGTGGAGTGATCGTTATTTCACTATTTTTCTTCTTTAATTCCTCTCACATGATTCTACTCTTGTCTTCCATAGAAATATTTGAGAAAATTGAAGGCTACCCTCTCATGGATATATTTTATTTTATTTCTTACTCTTTAAATGTTTAATAATTTATTTTATTTGAGTTTTTCTTTCAATGAATTTCTTTCTTCCTATTCTTTAGTGAATTTTATCGCCACAATTTTCATGTGCTAATAATATCCCTTACCTTGTAGTTTTTATGATAATGATCCTACAAGTGTATAAGTTATTATCATGTGTATGTGAATGTGTTAAACCATTAAGTTATGAGTTAGTTTTATTTCTTTGTATTAATATTTCTTGAGTTAATGAAATAAAAAATTTTAAAAAGAATTTCAACCAATCCATTTCTTGTAAAAACCTATGATCAACCCTTTCTTATAAATTGAATTCACTTAGGTCTAATAGTTTTAATTTAAACTATATAAAAACAAACCAAATCTGGGATTTTCAGGAAGCAGGTTTACATGATGTAACAACCATTGAGGCACCAGGAGGATTTTCTGTCGACTCGATCGTTGCCTAGACAACATTAAAGCGTTGAATTATTTTTCTTGTTCATCTATCATTCATCTTTATAGATTAGTGTCAGACCATGATCCTCTTATGGTGACTCTCAAGGAAGGGGATGCAGGTTCTAGACACTTTTTCTACTCTTCTGCTTGGCATCAGTGGGATTGATTCCTTTATCTCATTAGGAACTCATGGGAAAGACCTGGGCGGGGCACAACCTGGGCTGGTCTCATGAACTGGATGCAGCATCTGAGAAATGATATTCAAGCTTGGATTCCCAATAATATAAATGATTATATCATTATATAAGGTATCAAGATAAATATTTATTATCTTGAGAATGGCCTTCTTGACTCTTGGGATGATAACTGATTTTCTATGTTGGTTGAGAAGCATAATGTGCTTGCTGAGAAACTTCTGGAGGTTGAAAGGGAGTGTAGACAACGATCTCGAGATTTGTGGCTCAAATATGGAGACAAAAACACCGCTTATTTTCAGGAATTTATGAAGGGAAAAAGGGTGAGTAGAAGAATTAACCTCAAGATGGAAGACTGTTCCTTCAGTTCAGATGCTCAAGTTGTTAGAAAAAAGGTGTTGGAGTATTTTGAAGATATCCTGGCTCAACCAAATGGTTTCAATGATGACATGTTAAGTGATCAAGATATAGAGGAGGCTTTTTTGAACTGCATTCCTAGGCTGGTGGAGAACAGGGACAATGATATTTTGCAGGCGATACCTAAAAAGGAAGAGGTTAAAAACACAGTGTTTGGTACGAATAAGTAAAGCGCTCATAGGTTAGATGGTTTTCCATGTGTGTTCTTTGTTGTTACTTGGGATACTATTAATGACAAAGTGGTGGAGGCAGTGAAATATTTCTTTAGAGGTGGTATGTTGGTTAGAGCTGCCTGCGCCTCTAAAGTGGTTCTCATCCCTAAAGAGAAAGATCCATCTTCTTTGAATCAGTTCAGACCTACATGTCTGTGTAACTTTGCTTATAAGATTTTATCCACTCTTCTCAATAAAAGGATTTGTAATGCTATTCAAAGAATCATATCCGAGGAGAAACATGGTTTTGTGAAAGGAATAAGTATTCAGGGGGCCATTGGCATTGCCCCAGAAATGGTCAACGACTTAGATAAAAATATAGTTGGTTCCAATATTCTGATTAAGGTGGATTTTGATAAGGCCTATGATAAACTGGAGTGGCAATTTGTTATCAAGGTTATGAGGAAATTTGGATTCCAAGACTGGGTGTGTGACTTGTGTTTTAGATGCTATGCTTCTCCATGGATAACTATTTCTCTTATGGGTAAGGCCTTTGGTTTCTTTAAATCATCTCGTGGTGTTAGGAAAGGTGATCCCTTGTATTCTAATTTGTTTATCATGAACCAAGAGGCACTCACAAGGAATATTCATCAATGCCCTGTGGATGGGAAGATCCTTCATTTTTGTAACAGGTTTGGGAATGGCATGGTCTCTCATCTCATGTTTGATGATGATATGTTATTCTTCCTTAATGGTAGGAAAAAAATCAATTTTTTGGTTCTTTAAGGTTTTGTCTATCTTTGGCAAGTTGAGTGGTCAAAGAATTAATTCTCTAAAGAGTAGTATTTTTATTTCTAATAAGTGCCCTGGAAGATGCATCTCTACTATCCAAGACAAGTTTGGTATTCAACACCGCCAACTTCCCATGGTGTATATTGGCGCCCCCATATCCAATAGAAGAGTTAAAAAGGTGTTCTTTGATGAAATTATTAACCAGATCATAGGGAGAATTTTCAATCTGAAAAATCGGTTTCTTTCCTTTGGAGGTAGGATCACCTTTATCAATAGTGATCTCACCTCTATTATGATGCATGTGCTGTCCATTATTAGACTGCCGAAGGGAACTATCAAGATCCTAGAAAATATTATGACTGCCTTCCTTTGGGATGAAAATCAAGTTCGGAATTTCCATTGGGCCTTGTGGAAGCGATTGGATAGACCTATCAACGAAGGGGGTATTGGTCTTCGTGATGTGGAAGAGTAAATGCAAGCTATGTAGGCAAGATTGGATTAGGATATTTTTTAAGTGAGATCCCTTTGGTCAAAATTCATCATTGATAGATATGGCGAATATTGGAGGATCTGGTCATTGAATCCCAAGAAATTATCAGGCCTTGCTCGATGCATGTTGAATCACTTGGAGGTAATGGAAGGAAGTGTCCGCTAGAACGTTGGTTGTGGTGATGTCAACTTTTGGAACTCAAACTGGTCTGGAACCACTGTTCACTTTCTGGGTAGCCCATCTCCGACCATTTCATTTAAAGAAGCCTGTCTTCACTCAAAATTCATTGATGTGATCCTTAACAGGGACCAAAGGGAGGTTTTTGACAACATCATCTTGGTGGATGAGCCGGATCAGGGTAATTTTTTGGGATCCTCTTCTGATAGATTCTCTAGTCATGATTTTAGGATCCTGATCCATTCTAGAAGGGGTATAGACTTGTGGGATTTAAAGATTTGGTGCAAGGATATCCTAGGGAAGATAAACTTCCTGGTTTGGCACATGAGGAATCATGCTATACCAACAGATGAGAATGTGCAAAAAGAGGCTCAAGTTTGGCTTCCCAGTGCCAATGCTGTAACAGGCCACAATAGGAAACATCGGAGCACCTGTTCTTCCATGGTGATTGGGACAAAGGCATCTGGACTTTCCTATAACAAGGGTTCAATCTCCACGTCTCATTTAGTCCCATGTAGGAGGTGATTTTGAGCTGGTTCCAGGGGTTGGGGCAATTGGGGACAAAGGTTCAGATCCAAGGGGTGGTTTTTTCCACTGCTTGTTGGGTTCTCTAGGAAGCTAGGAACAAAACCAGGTACTAAGCCAAGATTTTGGCCTACTATTTATAGGTGCGGGTGAGGCTTCTTGTGATGGAGTTGGGGGATATAATTAAAAATGCAGGGCAATGTGTGACTTTGAGAAGATTTATCCCTAGTCTTTTATCAGGTTCGGTTTCCAGCCAACTCAACTAGGTCCGATGGGTGCAATGGGTCCCTCCTTGTATGAGGTTGAAATTTAATGTGGATGGATCTTTCTTGAGTGAGGAAATGAGAGGGGGAAGGATGGTTTGTGATAGCAGGGGATCCATTTTTATGGGATTTAGTTTCTACTTTGGTGCCGGTAATTCCATGGGTGCGGAAGCTAAAGCCGTGGTCATAGGTATTTCCCTATGTAGGCAGTTCAATATCCACATCACTGAAGTAGAGACAGATTCTACTATGATGGTCAAGTTTTTTTAAGTCAATGGGGTCATCCCCTGGGATCTGGTTTATATGGTCTGGTACTATAAAACCCTTTACAACCATAATATTTCTATCAAGCACACTTGGTGTGAAGGTAATTATATGGCTGACTTGTTAGATAGTAAGGGAACATCAGGAGAGAGACTAATTACCTACACTAGCTTGGGATCTCTGCCCGATGATTTCAAACTCATTGTTAGAAATAATGCTCTTGGTCTCCATTACTTTCTCCCTTCTTGATGACTTTGGTTGTATGCTTTCTGTTTTTGATTTTGAATAAAATTACTTTTCAGGTTTCATCTAAAACAAACCAAATTTTTCAAGTTCATATCAAAATCTCCCTATTATAATGTACGAGTATTTAGGTTTCTTTTTAAGTCTCTAAGTATTCAAAAACTCAAACAACACTACAAAAGATATATTCAACCCTAAAAACATGGGTAAATCTGGTTAGAACCAAATTTTGGAACCGTTTTTAGGGACCTAATAAGTCATATTACAAAATCATTTTATTCTCCCCCATTTATCTTTTCTCATCCCATTTATCTTATCTTTCCCCTTTCCTTTTTTCTCTTTTCTTGGAACATGTCTGCCTATACCCATGACCAATAAAACCATATAGTGAGGATGAATAATCCTTTTTTTGGGGAGTCAAATACACATAGGGGTCTCTTTCTATAATATCCTTAACTTCCTAATACTATAGATTCAAAAATTGACCCTATTCAAATGGAGGTTCTTCAACAAAACCAACTCACTCGAGCAGGAACCAAAATGGAAATCCAAATGAGGTAGCCCCTAACTTGGGAAATAAATTTGATCAAACCATGAATGAATACCTCACAACTTCTAGGACCAATGTAACAACTGTCATTATACATGATTCCCTAGGATAATCCCACTATGTCTTCAAACCTCATGTATTAAACCACCTTCCAATCTTTGATGGTATGGATTTGGAAATTCCATACCTTCATGTCACAAAATTCAATGAAATTTCTTGTAAGAACCTAATTTTTACTTTGAGGTACACATCTTCTTTTTCCTTTTCTTTTTTACATTGTGTTTGAGAAAAAGGGGGAAAATTGGGCAATTCTAGAAATTTCTAGGTTACACAGCATGTACTCCCAAGTATACATTGTGTGTATATTAGGAATGTACTAACCACATGCTGACTAAGTACATGAGGTGTGGTGACCATGTAAAAATAATCTACTACATGACGTGTAGTGTTACTTAACACACTATGTATTTTAATTCCTATGTACCAGCCGAGTTCTAACTGTGTGTTGACCCGTGTGACGCGTCTAAGCTATTTGATGACCTAGAAACCCCCGTATGTTGGAGTATGGAAAAGATACTACATGGAGTGTAGTACTTAATACATTCCATGTAATTTTATTTTTATTCATTTAAATGAGAGAGAGTTGTGTCTCGTTTCCAAAAACGTCTTTTTCTTACCTGTTTTCAGACTCTGATACTCTGTGTGGTAGAGAACATTTCTTCTCCAAGATTATTCATCTGACATCCGTTCTTCAATATGTCAGTGGTTGCAGGATAGAATCTAGAAGGCTAAACCCACACACCCTATTCTGTTCTTGTTTCTTTTCATCACACAACGAAATTTACAACTGAGTATAATTTCTAGGATTTGACGGAAAAGTAGATCTACAAAGATCAGATTTGAATTGGAGCTCGATATCGGACGTACCTATGTCTACGAGTCTAAGGTAGGTGGTGCATATGGGGTTTCTTTTTTTAGATCAAAACCATGTATTGAGATAGACCCATGTGTATTTATATTGAATTGACAGTATGCCTTATGGTATACCATTGAGAATTCCCTTACCTTGTTATTCTTGAATGAGGCTGGGTTAGAGGTTGTTTCTCACTTGGGGCATTTTGGCTGGGGGTTCCAAAATTGTTTTAATTTATTTGTTTGATTAAACTATTGATTTTAAACTATTTAAGCATTATTATGTTATTAGAGGCTTCTAAGACCTCAATGATAATATGGGACAACACATGGATTGTGCAATTCAAATTTTTTAATTGTTTTACCTATTTAGAGTGATTATTTTGATTATATATATGTGATGCTTGAAATTTCATATACTGAAACTTTTGGGTTGTGTTGGGCATGGCCTGAATATTCTTGAGTGATGATTTATCATAGGTTGGGCTTGAACCATATTATTTTGGTGGTTTGACCATGGGATTGGGAATCATAAACATCAGATTAAGGCAGTGCGACTATCAGGTTGGGAATGTCCTAGGTTACTTGGATAGCAAGGCCATCAGATTTTTAGAGACATAGTCACAGGGGCACGAGGTTCCAGAGAGGTTTTGGTTTGGGTTCTAAATTCGGTGATTACCGCTCACCTGGTATTTGGATCGTGTGCACATAGATGACTCTGTGATGAGGTGGTTTTGACCATTCGTGTGGGTAGATGCCCCTGTAGTTGCAGTTAGGTGATTATGGATTGGGGGTGCTCACCGTAGAAGAAATGTGGAAGTCTAGATTGTTTCGGGGTGCCTATGGGATATCAGTACTTGAGAAAGGAGGTGTTAGTAGGAACATGGTTCTAGGTTACTACTATTTGGGTATTCCTATGGGACATCGGTACTTGAGACATGAGGTGCCAGTAGGCACATGGTGCAATGTTACTACTGCTTGGGTATGCCTATGGGACGTCGGTACTTGAGACACGAGGTGTTAGGAGGCACATGGTTTTGGGTTACTGTTGCTTGGGTGTGCCTTCAGAACATCGGTACTTGAGAGATGTGGTGTTAGGAGCCACGTGGTGCTGATTATGCGACTGAGATTTAGGCATTGGCCGAATTAGGCGATGCTTCTTGCTGGATGGTGAGAACCAGTGGAGGTTGTGTTTACATTGTGAATCATACTGTTTAATTTCATTATAGAGTAATGCCTACTTAAACACCAATAATAAGTACACACCATTGAGTGGTATCCTATTGAGATTCTTCACACACCCTACATGGGCCCTTCAGGATGGGTGTAGACTTTCTGGTTTTATGTGAAGGAAAGAGACCAACTTCAAAAGCTGGATCGTATTAGCTATTGCATGGATATGGTATGAACCTTGAGGTTGTTCCTACTTAGAGTTTACTCTATTTTTCATTATTTCCTATATCAGCATGCTTACTTTCTTTTTTAGCTACTGTTGGTTATCTATGGGTTCCATTTCTATAATATGTATGACCTACTGTGGATTCATGCTTTGTTGTTAGTAGTTACTAGAGATCTTCAACATGTTGTTCTATTTACATTCCGCCATGCTTGTTTCTATATTACATGCACTGGTTTATCTACTATTGATTGTGATTCCTCTATGTGGGCCTAGTTCGAGTATGAAGAGTCACTTATTTTATATTATACATAGACCAAAACTTTATTTTCCTCCTTCCTAGGGGATATAGTCTCTCCATTATAACTATTTACACCCTCTCTGCAAGTCGGAAGCATTTGGTGTTCGGGGAGGTGCACCTAAGGTCAGTAAAAACCAACCTGTTTAGCATTGTTTAGGTGGATGCTCGGGTCAGGACGTTACAAAGTAATATCATAGGATTTCTTGATAGGGATTTAGTAGCATCTTTTCCATGACTACTAATGAGATTGATACTGCCTTTTTATTTCTATTGGTTTTACTATTTGGGATATGGTATACTGGGGATAATTTGTTGTTGGAACTAGGTTTCTAGCTTCTCCTTGAGTGCCTAGAACCACAGGTACAAGGGACGGACCAAGTTTCCTTGGGTGGGAATTTCTATTTTTCTTTTTCTTATATTACAGTTTATATGGTTTCCACCTTGGTGGATCACTTGGTTTGTGATGATTATTGGTTGTGATATGTGACCCTTGACCTAGTGCGATAAGGGAGAATTTGAACTTATCCCCGTATGGCATGGTGAGTTTGTTTTTCTTTTGATAGACACATTTTTAGGGTATTTTAATTTCATATCTGCACGTATGATTTGTGAAGTGATAATATCATGTGAATAATATCAATTGGCATGCTATAGATGCTTCTAAAATGTAAAGGGTGAAATTCTTGATAGGATTTATTGTTTATTGCAATGTAATATCCCATGATTTTAATTATGTAAAATTATATGTGGAATGGGATTTGGGATTGGCTCATATATGAGTAGGAAAGTACTATGATAGAGGTGATGTTAATCAATAGGATTGGGAATCCTAGATGTCGGTTTGAGGCAGTCTGATTGTCAGGATTGGGTGACACAATCATCGGTTTGAGGCAACGTTGGTTGTCAGGACAGGAATGGCCTGAGATACTTTTGATACTTGGATCTATAAGAGGGTGGGTATGGAGGCCATGATGCAAGGATGATGTGGGGAATGGTTGCAGTGGGGGATAGTAAGGGTAGTTGTTAGGTGCTACCTCTTTACTGATTTCCTTATCTATGTTATATATATATATTGTTATATATGTGGGTTGTATGACCTTTTATGGTATTCATTGGATTACTATTAGATGGTTCAATGGAACATCAGGAGGGTGATGGTACAGTGTCGCAAGAGCATGATCACATTCAGACACCTGAGAGACATGCAGAGTATGAGCCGTAGGTACAGGCTCTGGGAATGGATCAGGTTCATGATCCAGTGTAGGCCAAGCAGTAGCTAGGTTTGGAAGCGTTTGGGCTATGGTTCAATGAGTAACTCGGATCTATCCTAGTATGTGTTTTGTAGGGGATCAATAGAGGCACGCAGAGTATAGATCCTTCTATGGAATATCTGACTCGGGAGTTCCAGTCATAGAACCCACAACTTTTTCAGGGTGAGGGTGATCCTCTGGCAATTGATAACTAGATAGAGAGCATGTAGATGATCTTTAAATAGCTCGAGACACCTCCAGAGTGGAGGGTCAAGATGGTGACGTACATGCTGAGAGGACCGGCAACGCGTTGGTGGGATGTGCAGGTTTAGGCTCACAGACACGATGAACTAGAATAAAAGAACTTCGAGCAATTTTTCCCAAATACGATGATGGAAGAGAGATATTGGGAGTTCTTGATCCTCAAGTAGGGTGACTTGTCCACCATGTACTATACAACTACCTTCACTGAGGTGTTTCACTTTGCAACAAGTATGGTAAGCTATGGCACCTTGAGGGTGAGGTGCTTTGAATATGGATTACGACACGCCATTAAGGTATAGGTAAACTTCTCCAGGTTGAACTCGTTCTTAGAGTTAGTGAATTAGGCACTCATATACAAGGGAAAATTGATGGAAAAATCACATTTAATTCGGTTGGAGGCATCGGGTGAAGGTTCAGATAGTAGGAAGTGAGGTCGGGATGAGTTCTAGTAGGGCAGTTAGGACAAGGAATCAACTAGACCACCTCGTGGTAGTTCATCAGTGGTTTAATTTTAGTGTAGGAAGCCAGGGTATGTTTGGACTTAGTAGGATAGGCCTCTAAAGGAGTGTCAGGAATTTGGACAGGTCATACATCTAGAGAGGTTCTATAGGTAGCCTTCTTAGATAGCCGGTAGTAAGGGACCAGGATAGACAGTGGTGTCTGAGGTTGATTCAAGATCGGTACCAGGTGTAGGTAGTTGAGGCTCAACTACATGTGGAGGACGTGGTAGAGGCAGCGGGACCCAACTGAGGGGTTAGTGGTTGGTGATTGGAGCAGCACTATAGGTAGGTCAGGAATCAATCAGTCATACTTTAGGCCAGTTGTATGCAATGGAGCTGCTAGAGGCTGAGCAGGCTGGTGAGCTGATGATGGTCAGAGGTAAGCCGCGGGTGTGGCCTTGATTCTCTTGTTTTCTTTTTTGGCATGGCCTATTGAGGCATATTTGTTTTGAGTGCATGAGATGCACATGATATATGTGGACTAAACAAATGCTAGTCAGTGGGATTGGCACCATTTTGGGTGCGTGATATATGTATATATATATATATGATATGCGTGGCATTAAGAGCATTGAGGATGTAGAATACTTGAGGTGTCATGGGCATTAGGGCATCAAGGATGTGGGTTACTTGAGGTGCAAGGCACCAAGTTTTTTTTTGAACATCCTTGGGATGTAAGACCTCATGGAGGTGGACACCGATGCGGTGTGGGGAACGTTTGAGTGTCAGAAATGACACGAGGGGCACCTGATAGGGTGAAGGGGTGATGATGCATCATGGTAGGACCCTGGTTCCAAGTAACAGGTTGATGGAACTTTGATTGATTTGAGTTTTGAGAGAGATTTGTTTTAGAATCATTCTTCACCACCCTTGGTAGGGAAATTCGGGGTTGAATTTCTTTAAGTGGGGAAGTTTGTAAGAACTCGATTCTTCCTTTGAGGTATCAGTCTTATTTTTCCTTTTCTATTTATGTTTTTTTTTGAGAAAAAGGAAAAAAACTGGGAAATTCTTGAAATTTCTAGGTTACACACTATGTACTCCCAAGTACACGCCGTTTGTATATTAGGTATGTACTAACTGCATTCTGAATAAGTACATTCAATATGGTGACCATGTAAAAAAATCTACTACACGGCGTGTTGTGTTACTTAACACACCGTGTATTTTACTTCCCGCATACCAGCTGAGTCCTAGCCATGTGTTAACCCATGTGACGCATCTAAGCCGTGTGATGACCTGAAAACCTGCATAAGTCAGAGTATGGACAAGCTACTACATGAAATGTAGTCCTTAATACAAGCCGTGTATTTTTATTTTTATTCGTTTAAATGCGAGAGTGTCACATCTCATTTCGGAAAATATCTTCTTCTTCCCTGTTTTTTGACTGCGATGCTCCGGGAGGCCAAGACCATTTCTTCTTTAAGATTCTTCATTTGAATCTATTCTTCAATGTGTCAGTGGCTACAAGATCACTTTAGGAAGGCCACACCTTATTCTATTCTTGTTCCTTTTCCTCACACACCACAGTTTCCATCCGAGTAGAATTGTCGAGATTTGATGAAAATATAAATATACAAAGATCAGCTTCAAATTTGAGCTTGATATCAGACGTGCCTACGTCTATGAGTCTAAGGTAGGTAGTGTATACCTTGTTTTGTGTTTTCATGGTCATTTGGGGGTTTAATCTTTTTAGTACAATGTCGGGTATTGAGCGAGACCCATGTTTATTTATAATTAATTGACCATATGCCTTATGAGATGGCATTGGGCATTCCCTTACATTATTATGCTAGAGCAATGATGGGTTAGAGGCCATTTCTCACTTGGGGAATTTTGGTTGGGGGTTTAAAAATGGTTATAATTGATTTTTTTTATTAAACTACTGAGTTTAAACTGTTTAAGCATGATTACATTATTAGAGGCTTTCAAGACCTCATTGCTGGTGTGGGACATCACATGGCTAGTAAAATTCTACTGTTTTAATTGTTTTTCCTATTTAGAGTTATTATTTTGATTATATATATGTGATTCTTGATATTTAACATGTTGGAACTATTGGGTTGTGTTGGAAGTGGCCTGAATATTCTTGAGTGATGATTTATCATAGGTTAGGCTTGACCTAGATTATTTGGGGGGTTTGACAACATGATTGGGCATCATGGATGTTGGATTTAGGTAGTGTGACTATCGGGTTGGGAATGTACTGGGTTACTTGGATGAAAAGGCCATCAGATTCTGAGAGACATTGTCGTAGGGACATGAGGTGCTAGAGAGGTTGTGTCTTGGGTTCTAAATTTGGTGATCACCACTCACATGTTATTTGGGTCATGTGCACATAGAAGACTCTATGTTGAGGTGGTTTGGACCACTCATGTGGGTAGAGGCCCCTATAGTTGTGGTTAAGTGATTATGGTTTGGGGCGATTGCTGTAGAATCCATGTGGAAGGTGAGGATCCTTCATATTCTTTGGGAGTTCCTATGGGATGTCAGTACTTGAGACACGAGGTGTCGGGAGGCACATGATTATAGGTTACTATTGTTTGGGTGTTTTTATGGGACATCAGTACTTGAGACATGATGTGTAGAGAGGCACATGGTGCTAGGTTACTACTGCTTGGGCATGTTTATGGGATGTCAGTACTTGATACATGAGGTGTCAGGAGGTACATGGTTCCTGGTTACTATTGCTTGGTCATGCCTTTGGGATGTCAGTAATTGAGACACGTGGAGTCAGGAGGAACATGGTTCCGGTTACGTGACTAAGATTCGAGCATTGGATGAAGCAGGTGACGCTCCCCAGTGGCTGCTGAGCACTAGTAGATGTTGTGTTTATATGGTGCATCATACAATTTACTTTTCTTATAAATACATGATTTCTTAAACACCTATACTTGGTATGCACCATTAGGTGGTATCCTATTGCGATTCATCTCACACCCTACATGAACCCTTCAAGACGTGTGTAGACTTTATGGTTTTACGTGCATGAAATAGATCAGCTTCAAGAGATGGTTCATATTAGCTATTTCATAGAGATGATATGGACCTTGAGGTCATGACTATCTAGAGTTTACACAGTTTTTTCTTCTTTCCTATACTTTATTTTCTATCTACTATTGTTTAGCCATGTGAACTATTACAATTAACATATATGATCTGCTGTGGATGCATGATTTGTTGTTAGTAGTTACAAGGGATGTTCAACATGCTGTTCTGTTTAAATTCCGATGCACTTGTTTCTATATTGATTTTGTAGGTTTATCTACTATTTATTATGTTTCCTCTATGCGAGTTTAGTTTGAGTGTGGAGAGTCTCTTATTTTATATTATACTCAGAAAAATACTTTATTTTCCTTCTTCCTAGAAGGTATAGCCTCCCCACTATAATTGTTTACACCTTCATTACTAGTCTGAGGCATTTGGAATTCAGGGAGGTTCTCCTAAGGTAAGTAACACCTAACCCATTTAACAGTGTTCAGGTGGCTGTTCAGGTCAAGATGTTACATTGTTGAAACCATGTTCCCACCAAATCAACTTGAATTAGATAAGAGGAGTATATTTATTTTCTCAATAAAGGATCTAGAAAAAAATTGGTTAAAAAAAATATTAGACCTACATCAATCCACTTCTGGGACCAATTTCAAAGAGAACTCTGTAATAAATACTTCCCCCATCACAAAATAGTTACTCTTAAAAAGTGTATACAATTTTTTTTGAAAGATAAGGGGATTCAATTCATGAAACATGGGAAAGATTCAAAGACAAACTCAATATGGTACCTCACCATGGATTTTCAATAATTGAACAAGTTCAAATATTTTATGAATGGTTAGATCCAGAAAATAGATAGTTCATTGATATGATGTGTAATGGAACCTTCAAAAAAACCTCCAAATAATTATTATGAGTATCTGGAAGGTCTGGATGAAAAGAACAAAACATGGGGAATATAAACTTACTATGAGAAGGTACCTAAATTAGGTGGGATTCACACTCTTAGGGAAGAATAAAGTCTTATGTAAAAACATGGTGCACTCGCTAGGAAGTTTGAGGATAATGATCTTACGAAGGTCCAAGAAATCAAAAATGTTGACTGTATTTGAAAAATTTGGGAAAAACATGACCACAAGGCCAACAACTTCCCAACTATCACTTCCAAAAACCATGTTATTTTATGGGGACCATAAGTAGAGGCCAATGATTTAAACTTTCAGAAGCCACAATATCAAAATACTTTCAATCTATGGTACAATGATCATCATGGATTATGTTGGAAAGATACCCAAAAACCCATCCAACAACTCAGTCAGCCATATGGACCACACCCCTACCCTCAAAAAAATTTTCCAACTGAAAATAATTTCCAACCACAACTAGTTCAATAAAAAAATCCCCCTATCCAATTCCAAAATCCCATCTAACAACCTATTAAATAGATAAATGAACAACCTAAATATCCACATAGGATAAACCAATCAACTCAAATAATACCAAATCCATCCATTTACCATTACTTGAAAAATTGTGTAAAAAATTAAAAGAATTAATTCTGATGTTTCATCACTTAAACATGAACTATAAAGCATTAAAACTGGAAAATCACCCATACTAACTAAGGCTTCCCTAACCCTGAGGGGACAATCAAGCTATACACAATCACCAATTGAACAAATAAAATCAGAAAAATATTAATAATTGGTAAATATATTGAAAACCCTAAAAAAACCATTCCAAACAATTAAAAGATTCAAAATCACATGAAAATGATAAAGAAACACCCTTAGATTCTGAAAAATACAATGAGAATGTAAAGGAACCACAACCACACCAAACAATCAAACAACCTTCTCCCTTCCCTCAATGCATGAGAGGAAAATATGAAACATAACTGAAAGAAAATTTGAAGAAAATATTCTATCAGATTAAGTTGAATATAAAAATTCTCAGTGTAATAAAAATAATAACTACATACTCTAAGTACCTAAAGGACTTCTTTACATTCCAAAGGAAGTTCCCACACAAAAATAAAGTACTTTTGGATGCTAATGTGAATACGACCATTCAAGGGACTATTATTTCTAAGTTAAAAGACTCAAGGTGTCCTTACATCAACATTGATTTAGGATAGAATAAAGTAGAAACATTCCTCTGTGATATTTGATATAGTGTGAACCTCATTCATTATGCTATATATTTTCATTCAGGGCTCAAGGAACTCCAACCCACATCTTTTAATCTTCAACATTGTAATGAATCAAACTGTTATTAATACAATTTTCCTTGTGATTTAATTAAATGTCATATTATGTAATATAGTTATATATAACACATGAACATATTTGGTTTTATATCCTGTAATATTTAAAATAACATTTAGCATAACAACCATTGATAATATAACCATTGAATTGTAATCATATGATTAGTATAAATATCAGGTTTTAAAAAATTCAATTGACACAAACAAAGGAAGTGACTACCTCAACCAGTAGGATTGTACCCTATAAATCCCATTTATCAGAGCTTCAAAGGGGGATATAATAACTGGGATTTACCTTGACCAAGCCTAATTTTAGATACAACAACTTAATCATGATCAAAAATATTTTTGGGATAATTTCAAGCTCATCGAGATCACGACCGAAGCGATGTTTGCTGAACCAACCCATGAATGTCTTACCATCACACACCTTATCCTTAGGGTGTTTTCTGTTGTATTAAAGGGATATGTATCAATACTATAATAATATGAAAATATATATTGTATTTTTCATATAATAATGTTCATATTTTCTTCCTATCATTACTTTATAAATGATTTTTATTTTTATACAATAAAACAAAAATTTTATTTTGAATTAGTATTCAATTTCAATTAAGAAATTTATTTTGATGAATTAATTTATTTTTAAAAAGAAATTTAATTAAATATTGGTATTTAATAATTATTATTAAATATAAATGATCATATAAGTTTTCTGAAGTTAATTGTAGTTTTTATAAGGGTTTAAAAACTGTTATTATAAAAAACCCCATCATTTCTCAATAAATGTCGATTCTTATTTTAAAAATGAAAATATAAATATTTATAATATTATTTTGATAAAATTAATATTATTTATGGAATAATAACATCAAAATTATCTAATGGTTATTTTTTCATAATTTTCTGAGATGGTCTAATTTTTGGGTAGAAATTAAATTCAATATAAATATACAGTGTGCATTATTACATCATAATGACCCGAAATTGATGTAATAAATACTATAAAGGGTATCCAAAAAAAATATGATTTAAATTTAAAATAATGTGATTTTATTTTAATTTTATTAATTTTATAAATCCTTTATGAATCCTCCAAAACCATTAATATATTTTAAGGGTTTAAAATCATTTCTTTAAGAGTATGACTCAATTCCGCATCAATAGGGGTATTATTTTGTTATTTTCAGACCCTTTTCTTATAAAATAATTAAAATCACTCCAATTTGGAAGAAACCATGGTCACAAACCATGAAAATATTTTTGGTTTTGGTTATTTTATTATATAGAGTCCAAAACCTAAGTTTGAGAAAAAATAAAGAATTCCCCAATTATTTTCTATATAAAACCCCAAATATCCCATTTATCTTCATTAAAAATCCTTATAACATGTAATTAATCTTCCATCCTCTCTCTAGAGTCCTCATAAGGTGCTCTTAATTTCTCAAGAATATCCTCCAAAGTATCTTAAGTCACACTCTCACGGTAAGGGATCCTCTCACACTCCTCTTTATTAAAGCTTATTTATTATATTATGCCTTATATTTCCAATTACTAATTTTGGGATACATATTTACATGTACCTATTACTAAACATTTTATATTAAAATTTTTGGAGACCCCTTTTTCTCTAATGAACTAATTTTATGAATTTTTATGTGACGTCATTATGCTGCCGAAAGTTCACTGTAATTTTCCATTCCAAAACAATTGTGTAGTGATTACCATAACCATTTACTATAAAGGGAGTTCACATTTATACACTTATACTTATTTTAATTTTGAATTAAATTTATGTATTCCAAACTCCTTGATCTAGTAATAAAATATGATTATGAATGGATCCATGTTGAATGATCTATGTGGAACACTTATGCATGAGAATGAAATGAAAGTGATGGGTGCGCCTGAAATTATATAGTGATATAATGAATTAGATAATGTTTAGTCTCATGAGACATAATGTTGGGAAAATGAGTAAACTTGATTCCTTTATTGTAATTTTTCCATCATTATGTCTTTGCGGTTATCCTTGACCCATGTTTATGATGCAGTGTTTTAAGTTGATGGCACATTTCTCATGTTTAATTTGTGTTATCATGCTATATCATCCCTAATTGTCCATGGTTATGATTATCACCCATATTAGACCCCATTAATATGACTATTTTCTAACTTGTATTACCTTCTTCACGTTATTCTGTATTTATTCCCTTACCAGGGTTTATAGGTCACAACTTTCTCATATATGTCCCTAGGTAATCCTATGTACTTTTAAGTATGAGCATGTTAAGTAAATTTTAAATGAAGATAATGTATTTTCTATTTTACGTTGTTATGTAATGTACATAATTATAAAATACACTATACTTCATGATCTTCCAGGTTTTTTTATGTGTAATCTTATGTAATAAATCATGAATTAATTTGTAATAAAGAGAAAGGGTTTTCATAGTTGGTATCAAAGGGAAAGTGTAGTTATTTTTGGAATTAGGATTAGAAAAATCTAGAGAAAGCCTTAGGGATAAGACTATGTATAAGAAAAAAATCCCAATTTTTTTTGTAAGTATAGAGTAATTGGTTTATCAAGAAAATAAATTCTTGTCTGGATACTACAAGTTGATGTGGATATGGAACATATATACACAGGGGTAAAACCAAAAAACATTTCATTGATATGGACTCAACTGGGAATTGGTGCATGAAAACGGGCCTTGTTGCACACCTAGTTTGACACTCCTAAGGGATATGATTTGGTAAATTCATAAGCTTATAATGAACCATTATTAAGGTAATAAAAAAATACCTATAAGAATATATGTTAGGAAATAGATCATGGATAACATAAATTATCCTAGAAATTCATAAGTTAAGTAAATACATGTAATTTATAAGTTATACCTTTAATGTCATTGGATTCCCATTTATGTGTTTAATAGTATAAAAATACTCATCCATTATTTTCAATTTATTATAGCCAATGCTTGAAAATAAGAGGAATAAGGTAAAAAAATCAATGCAATGACTTCCCTAATGAGATTCCCAACCCAATGGGAGAGGGAATTGCGAACTTTAGGAAAAAACTCTCTCAGAAGACTCAAATTATGAACAGATCATGGATCAGGAGGAGCACCCAAATCCCCATAAGAAAGAATAATCTGCAATTGATGGATTTATGTGACAAAGGATTGTGACTTTAAATAGATCATCTGATCCCTAAATCATGGAACAATGTATCAACTACATTGAGAAGATCTTCTCTATCCTTAAATATTTAGAATAAGATAAGGTTCCAATGGATGTTTATCATACGGTGGGAGAATTTGATCAGTGTTGGAAATTGATCCAAAATATGAATCTTGAGGAAGGGATATAAGCGACGGGGTGGATGTAATTATGTAATTTTTTGATAAATATTCTCCTCACACTCTTCGACATAAAATATAAATGGATTTACTTTCCCTAAAGAAAAAAGATAATGAATCTATCAGGGAGTATGTGGAAAAATTGACAATACTTGTAAAATACACCTCTAACTTTGTTTTCACCCTCTCATTAAAGGTTGAATGCTTGTTTGGTGGGCTAAAACCAAGTCTATGAAAATCCCTCGTGATCCAAGTCTTTGATAGCTATGATAAAGTTGTCCGATGTGCCCTCAAAGTTGAGATAGAGATTGGAGAATCTCAAGGGTATCACTAGGATACGAAGTGGAATGTGGAGTTTAATTCTGAAGGTCTGATGGGAAATCTAAAGGTTCCAAGAAATATCAACATCCCACTTTTCAAAATTGTGAAAAGAATAACCCTAGAAATTTCCTAAGGGGGATGAAGAAATGATTTAAGTGTAGGAAGGAAGGGAACTTCACTAGAAATTTATGACAGGATAAACCCACCAATGTGGTGGAGGAAAGGAATGATCTAGTCAACCCTCAATGCATTGTTCATTTCTTCAACTACAAGGAACTAGAACACTTTTCAAACCAATGCAATAAGAAAAGGGTTTTTAGATATACCCAACTACCTCCAAGGTAACTAGGGTAAGTTTTTCCATAAAAATCACTATGGTGGATCCCGATAATGAATTGGTAATAGAAAAACTATTTATTCATTCAAGAATTGTGAACTTACTTTTTCATTATGTTTATATGCATTCCTTCAAATCATGAAAGTTTAGTATAATTATTCAATCACCACCAAAAATCATGGAAGTAGAGTTTTCGGTGAAAATGGAAAATGAGGAAATTATTTAATCCCATGTATATAACTATCCCCCATCAATATTTGTAGGATAACATTCCTAGAAAACCTTTCCATACTCTATTTAGTGGAATTTGATGTAATTCTAGGTATGTATTAGATTTCCCTATATAGAGCCAACATAAATTTCTACTAGAAAGAAATCACTCTTCGAATCGTGAGTCATCATCTGATTTTGTACAAGTATAAGGAGAAGGATGGATCTCCTTTAGAATGGAAATCTCAATCATGGATATTATTTCCCTACGAGAAATTTTATCTAACTCAAATTATTGACTCTAAGGAAAGAATCATCCTTAAAGAGATGAGATTTGTGAGGGAATACACTGATGTGTTTCTCGAAGAATTTCCTGGTCATCCCCCTAGTCTAGAGGTTGAATTTTCAATCGATCTTATACCTTGGTCATAACCATTATCCAAGAATCCGTATAGAATTCTATTGTGGAACTTGAGTAGATGAAGAAACAACTATAGGATAATATGGATAAATGGTTCATACACTCAACCGCTTCACCATGTAGTGCACAATTCCTATTCAACAAGAATAAGGATGGGTGATTGTGCATTTTCATTGACTATTGTGAGTTCTACAAGATCACAATAAATAAAAAATATCCTATTACATGTATTGATGAATTTTTTTATCATGAAAATAGAGCAAAATACTTCTCCTAGGTGGATATATGGTCAGGATAATACCAAGTTAGGGTGAATAAAGAGGATATCCCCAAGACTACTTTTCATACAAGGTATGAGCACTTTGAGTTCAAAGTAATTCGATTTGGACTCACTAATACTCTAGGAATATTCATGGACTTGATGAATAGATTATTTAGGTATTAACTCTATTTTTTTGGTATTCATTATAGATGATATTATAATATACTCCAAAAGCAATGAGGAGCATGGAGAGCATCTGATCACTATGCTAGAGACCCTATGAAAGTATAATATTTATAAAAATCAGAAAAATTTGTGTTCTGGTTGAAATAAGTCTCATTATCGGGCATATCATCACAATCAATGAGATATCTATAGACACTTCAAAGAAAGAAAAAATTGAAGGATGTTTGAGGATAACATCTATGACAGATATCCATAGTTTCCTTGGATTAGATGGGTACTATCATCAATTTGTGAGAAATTTCTCATGATTTTCAAACCCTCTAACCAATCTAACTCATAACGTACTAAAGTTTTCTTGAAATTATGAATTTGAAGAGAGATTTAAGGAGTTGAAAACGAGGATTATCACTACACCTGTACTCACACTACCCATAAATGGAGATCGTTTCATGGTGTTTAGCAATGCTTTAAAAAAGGGATTGGGATGCGTGTTAATGAAAAATGAAAACGTGATAGCCTATGCTTCAAGGTAGTTGAAAGTTCATGAACAGAACTACCCAACCCATGATCTAGAGTTGCCTATAGTGATATTCTATTTGAAAATATGGGGGAATTATCTCTTTGGGGAGAAGTATAAAATATATATGAATAAAAAAGCCTCAAGTATATATTCCCACAAAAATAGATAAATATGTGCTAATGAAGATGGTTAGATCTAATCAAGGACTACGACTTCTCAATTAACTACCATTCTAAGAAAGCGAATAAAGTGGAATACACTCTAAGTATATATTATTCATCAATTATATCATTTATGAGAATTGAGAGGGATATTATATTATTTGATTTGTAAAGGATGGACATTGTAATCATAAAAAAATAACATAAATCATTTCACAAATGATTTCTCAACCATACCTTTTGGAGAAGATAAATGATTCTTAATGATATGATGTGGGAATTTAGAAGAAAGTGGAAACTATAAGAAAATGGAAATCCTTAGAGTTAAATTTTAAAGAATAAGTAGTTGTAATATTTGAGTCATGACATTAAATGCTGAGTTAATGAGGGAGTTATTGGATGATGCACATAGTTTGAATTTATCAATTCATAAAGGAAGAAAAAAGTTGTATCAAGATCTCTAAGAGAATTATTAGTGGGAAAAAATGAATAAGGATATCATGGAATATACATCAATATGTCTTGTACATCAGTAAGTGAAGTTGGAGAGGAAAAAATACAATGGGATGATGCAACCATTACCCATACATACATAGAAATGGAAAAACATCACAATAGAATTTGTGTCTAGTATTTTGAATAAATAAAGAGGAAATAATGCTATCTGAGTTGTGGTGGATCATATTAAAAATTAAACACACTTCATTTTAATTCAAGAGGATTCCTTACTCGATCTAATTTCAAGGATATACATTAGAAAAGTGGCGAGGATGCATGGAATAACTCTATAGATTGTATCCGATTGAGATCAAATATTAACCTCCAAGTTCTAGAAGAGTCTACAATATGCTATAAATACTGAGATTAACTTTAGCATGACTTATCACCCTTAAATTGATAGAAAATTTGACCAGACTATCGAGGAACTTGAGGAATTGTTGAGATCATTGTCAGCTAAAATCAAAGGAGGATGAGATCAACATATTCCTCTGGTCGAGTTCTCATATCATAACAGTTTACACTCAAGAATAAAAATGGATCCCTATGAAGTACATTATGGGAATATGTGCATAATACCTTCATGTTGGGAAGAAGTTGGGGAACAAAAACTACTAGGTCCTAAAATAGTTAAGAAAATAGTGCAAAAGTTCAAGACCATTCAGTAGAATATCAAGGATACTCAAAGTAGATAGAAGAGATATTATGAAAATCATAAATGGGACCTAGAGTTTGATTTTGGAGACATGTTATTCCTCCATATATCTCCACGGAATAAATTCATGAGATTTTTGAAGAAGGGGGAACTTAGTATAAGATACATCGACCCCTTTGAGATCCTTGATTGCATTAGAGCAGAGGTCTATCGACTAACACTACCACCTAACCTATCTCAAGTACATGATGCATTAAATGTATCCATATTGAAGATGTAAATACTATACCCCCACATGAAATCAATATAGATGTAGTACTGTTGGAGAATGAACTTTTCCATGAGGAGAAACTGATGAAGATATTAAATCATAGAGACAAAGTTCTATGAAATAAGACAATGCACCTGGTTAATGTGTTGTGGAGAAACCAAAAATTTGATGAAGAGATATGGAAACTAGAGGAAGTTATGAAAAATAATTACTCTCATCTATTTTAGTGTGTGAAATGAAAATTTCAAGGGTGAAATTTCTTAAGGGGTAATACTGTAACAACCCTAGCTATTATAAATATAATTCTCCTTGTGATTTTATTAAATGTATAATTATGTAATATGTTTATAAAAAACACATGAAATTATTTGATTTTATATCATATTAGATTTAAAATACTATTTATCTTCATAACTGTTGATAATATAGTTATTGAATTATAGTCAAATGATTATTATAATTATAGGGTTTTAACAAATCCAGTTGACATAGTCAAAGGAAGTGATGACCTCAATAAGTAGGATCATACCATATGAAGCCCATTTATTATAGCTTCTAAGTTATATAAAATCACTAGACTTTTCTATTATCCAAGCCTAATTTTATATCCAACAACTTAAGCATGATAAAAATTATTTATGGGAGAATTTTAAGCTCATTGAGATCACGTACCAAACAATGTTCGCTGAACCAGCCCATGAAAGTCTCTTTGTCATGCACCTTACCCTTATGGAATTTATTGGTGTATTAAAGGGATATGTATCAAGACCCTAATAATATGAATATGTATATTTTATTTTAAAAATAATAATGTTCATATTTTCTTCTTATCGTTACTCTATAAATGTTTTTATACAATAAAACACAAATTGTATTTTTAATTAATAATCAATTAAAATTAAGACATTTATTTTGATGAATTAATGGATTTTTGAAATAAATAATCTTTTAATGAAATATTATTATTAAATCAAATTTATTAAATATAAATTATCATATATTTTTTATGAAGTCAAATGTAATTTTTATAAGGGTTTGAAATTTTTTATTGTAAAAAAACCTATCATTTCTCAGTAAATATAGATTATTATTTTAAAAGTCAATAGACATATTTATGAAATTATTTTGATAAAATGGATATTATTTTTGGAATCAGAACATCAAAATTAACCAATGGTGAATTTATCACAATTTTCTAAGGTAGTCAAATTTTCAGATAAAAATAAAACAAAATATAAATATATGGTGTGTATTATGACATCATAATGACTCAAAAGTGATGTAATAAATACTATAAATGGTATACATGACAAAATATTTTCTTTACCTTTAAAATAATTTTATTTTATTTTTATTTTAACAATTTTATAATGCCTTCGTGAATCCTTCAAAACCATTAATATATTTTAAGGTTTTAAAATTATTTCATTAAGAGTATGAATTACATCCACATCGAAAAGGGTATTATTTTATAAATTATGGAAATTTTCATTATAAAATAATGAAAAAAATCCTATTTTTCCAAAACCATGGGAAAAAACAATGAGAAGGTTTTTGGTTTTGGTTATCTTATTATATAGAGTCCTAAACCTATGTTTGAGAAATAATAAAGAATCCCTCACTCATTTTCTTTATAAACCCACCCAAGATCCCATTTATATTCAATTAAAATACTTTCATCATGTCCTTAATATTCCCTCCCATCTCTAGAGTCCTCCTAAGGTTCCAAAAGCTCTCAATAAACTCCTTTAAATAATTTTAAATCACACTCTCAATGTATTGATCCTCCCACACCCCTCTTTATTAAATTTTCTTTATTATATTATGCCTCTTAACAAACCACCAATAATTTTTGATTTTCAAATAAATAAATTTATGGTTGAGTGATAAAAAAACAAGAGCATACCCAAGGGGATCCACCATTGCAGACATGAGACAAAACAAACCCAAAAAACACTTTATGGATAAGTGAGAACCGCAAGTTACGCCCAAAAATAATCTTCGTACATACCTTCAGAAACATCTTGTTCCCGTTCAGAATCAAGAATCGAATACTCAGATGTAAGACCAAATTGACTGCTGATGGAGCGTGTATGCATCCTACCCAGCCAACTTGACTCCTGTCTAACATTGACATGTGAGGAAACACCCAGATTGAACAACTCTCTTGCTTTCCCCCGTAATTTTGAAGGGGTCATAGAAACTGTTTCAACTTGTTCCCCAAATGCACCAACAATAATAGTGGCACTCCCTTTGGCTCCATCATTTGTTGGTATACTTTGCAGTATATGATCATCTCTTCTCCCATCAGAGTCATCCCTTCTCCAATCAATGTCATCTAACACACCACGAACAACATTTTCATAGGAAGGGTCAACACTCCTAGAAACCACAACAACGATGACCTTACCTTTCTCTACCCCTGGAGCAAGTGACTTTGGTACAAAATGGGGTGCATGAGGAGCAGAACCTTGTAGACTAGCAGTAGGCGATGAGGGATTTCTAGGGCTCTAAGTGTTCGAATCCCGTCGGATGCCTAAAGGGGTGGAGGAGGGGGTGGGGGGTGCTAACCATCTAGCAAAGATACTGGACTCAATTCGACACCAGACAAAGGAATTCCAACAATAGCTTGAGGGACTGTGAGAGCATGGGTATCATTAGGCTAAGCTACAGTTCCCTTGTGAACTCACCTCCCACATTGAGAGAAGAAATAAGGATAGTGGCCTTGTAGATAAGAAAATGAACAAAAAAACAAAGGTTTCCTCATAATGAATGCGTTGCCAAAAACCAAACGCACCTTCTACCTAGAGATGAAGATGATTAAGGAGAGGCACCAAGAGGTCCATATCAACATAGAGATGAGATAATATGAGTTGCTTCATTAAAAGAGTATCATCATCAATTAGGAGAAAACAACCGATCCTATCACCAATACATTTGAGGACGAATGGGTTTTGAAAGGGTAGTGGAAGGCGGGGAAGTCGAACCCAAACCGCCGCACACTTACAATCACATCCATGATCGAAGTTGAATATACATCAAAAGAGAAGGAAGCGACAATTATCACACTGGTGTGACTCTGATGACTAGGCACGTGCGAAATCATTGTCAGAAAAAATGTGAATGCTTAGATGCCAATGATCCAAAACTCCCACTGACGCTTGGGAACGAAGACCCCATATCGAGTTGATGAAACCTTTATAAAATTTATTATCTTATACCTTATGTTTCCAATTCCTAAATCTAGGATATTTCTTTCCATGTATTTATTACTTCCCATTTTATTTCCAAATGAAATTATATTCCTTTATCTTTCATCAACCCATTTTATGAATTTTCTTATGAAGCTATTATGCTGTCAGAAGTTCACCATAGTTTTTCTTGCCAAAACAATTGTGTAGTGAGTACCATACCCATTTCCTATCAAAGGTGTTAACCTTTATGAACTTATGATTATTTTACTTGGTAATTACATGTATTTATTCAACACTATTTTATTTTGTAATAAAATATGATTATGAATTAATCTATGTTGTATGATCTATGTGGCCCAATTAATCATGAGAATTGAATGAAAGTGATAGGTACACCCATAATTATATAATGCTCTAATGAATTGGGTAATGTTTAGTCTCATGAGATGTCATGATGGGATTTGGAGTAAAACTGATTCCTTTATGGTTATTTTTCCATCATGATGTCTTGGAAGTTAGCCTTGACCTATGTTTATGATGCATTATTTTATGTTCTTTCCACATTTCCCATGTTTCTTTTATGTTATCATGCTATATCTTGCCTCATTGTTCATGTTTATGATTATCACACCCTTTATGCCCCACTGATATGACTATTTTCTTACATGTATTACTATCTTCATGTTATTCCATGATTTTTCCCTTACTAGTCTTTATTTCTCACCCCTTTCTTATGTATTTCCCCAGGTTATCTCATGCAGTTTTAAGTATGAGCATGTTAAGTAAGTTTTCAATAAAAATGATTTATTTATTATTTTAAGTTGTTATGTAATGTAACTAATTCCAAAATACACTAGACTTCTTTATATTATGGTTTTTATGTGCAATATTATGCAATAAATCATGAATTAGTTTTTAATAAAGAGATGGGTTGTCATAAACATATAGATCGTAGTGTTCAAGTTCTTAATGTGATTTTAAAGTATGGTGTGGTAAAAGATGAAAATTTAATTTACCCTACCAAATTTATTATCAATTAAAATCACCCAATATTAGGTCCTAGGGAGAAAAGCCCCATCATCCATGGTTATACCTTCTTAGTAACAATCAACTCAGTCATCAGAGTTGGGAATGGGAACAATATAATAACTTTCAGAAACATGATACTCAATCCAAACATTTATAATAAAAAATATCAAATTTGGGATGATGAAGAGATCCATGTGGTCAATTAGATAGGTAGTATTGATAGTGAACCAGATGAACATCAAGTAATTTGTAAGGATGTTTAAGTCAAGATGATATTGATTTTCTTTGTTCACATGAAGGAAATTTTTCTCCTTGGATTGAATCTATTTTAGATATATCTTTTGATGAATTTATTAAATCAAAAATCAATAAACAAATTAGAGAAATAAAAAAATTTATTCCATACCCATTCCTAACACTGATCTGGCTAATGTGGTGGCTGAAACTTCTATTTAAAAGAAACAATTTCTTTTAAGAACTTTGGAAAAAGAAAAAAAGTTTGATGCAAAGTCCCATCCTTATTTTTAAAGTGTTGACTATCCCGATCTTGAATTTATGTTCATACCTTCAACACTTAAGTTTTCATTCTTAGGGGACAATCAAAACTTATTTTTATTCATTTATTCTTCTCTTGAATCCAATCAATAGAGTACGGTCATATATGTATTGGGAAAGCACAAGAGAGTAATTAGATATACCTTGTCTGATATTCTTGGGATTATCCTACCCATTGGAACTCATATAAATATTCTAGAATCTGAATCCAAACCATGTCATCAACATTATAAGAGAATCAATCCCAATATTATGAATGTGGTAAGGAAAGAAATTCTTTTTTTTTGAAATAGGGTATCATCTTCCCGATTGTTAAGAGTGAGGGGGTAATCCCAACTCAAGTTGTTATAAATAAGGCATGAATCACTATGATTACCATTGAGGATGGTGATATTCTCCCCAAAAGGGTGAGTAGTGGATGCAGAGTGTGCATTTACTATAGTATGTTAAGCTCATGTCCTAAGAAACACCATTTCCCTTTCCCCCTTTATTGATCAAGTGGAAAGTAAAGATTTATAATTATTCCTAGATAGATTCTTCGAGTATAATCAAATTGAGGTATCCTTATAATATCAAGGAAAAAAACCTTCACCTATCCATTCCATAACTTTTCATTCAAGAACATGACCTTTGGGTTATGTAATGAGCCTAGAACCTTATAGTGGTGAAAGATGGTAATCTTCTCTTACATGGTGGGGGATTGTTTAGAGGTATTTATGGATGAATTTTATATCTTTGGGGATACATTTGGGGGATTCCTAATAAATATTGAAAGTGTTTTGTCTAAATTTAAGGATAATAATCTCATTCTAAATTAGAAAAAATACTATTTCATGGTAAATGACTTATTATGAGTTATCTGTTCTCTAGTATAGGGATTAAAGTTGATAAATCTAAGGTTTATATCATTTGTCACATTCCCTCTTTAAAAACTATAAAATAAGAGAGGTATTTCTTAGGAAATGATTCTATTGAAGATTCATTAGTACTTTCAGCTCCATTTCCCAACAAATTTATGCTATTTTAGGCAATGATTCTATATTTATATGGATAGAAACTGGTAAGAACAATTCTTGACACTCAAGTCATATCATTTCTCTATACCTATCATGAAAACTCCCAATTGGAAACTTCTATTCTAACTCACGTGTGATGCGAGTGACTTTGCTATAGGACCCGTCTCAGGAAACATTGTGATAAAAATATCCGTGTCATTGCTTATGAAATTAAATCATTAAATGATGAATGAATCAACTACACCACCATTGAGAAAGAGATTCATGCTGTTTTCTTTGCCTTTGAAAAATTTAAGTCCCATCTCTTAGGATCTCCTATTATTGCCTTCACTAATCATTCAGATCTAAAATACCTTTCCAAAAATAATATTCCAAGGATAGATTGGATAGGTTTGTCCTTATTCTTAAATAGTTTTATATAAACATTAATGATAGAAATGGTGTTTAAAATTTTATAATTGATCACCTCTCTAGGATGTAATTAAAAGAAAACCCATGTCACATTTCTGTGTCTGATTTGTTTTCTGATGAGAACCTCTATTCTATGAGTAATTTTCTATAGTATGATTACATAGAAAACTACTTGGTTACATGTGTCATTCAAAAAATCTTCAAGAACCAAGAAAAGAAGAAATTACTTTTGTATTTCAAACACTATATGTTTGATGATTCATACCTATTCAAGTTCTGTATGGATTAAGTTAGTAGGAGGTATGTTACTAAGTCTGAGAAAGAGTCCATTCTTAATTTTTTTCATGGAGAGGCTTGTGAAGTCTAATTTTATAAAAATAAAAAAACTTCAAAGGTCCTACAAATTGGTTTATTTTGGACTAAACTCACTAAGTATTCCTATATATTCTACCAAAGTTTTCCTCAGTGTCAGAAATTAAGATCCATAATCAAAAGGAATAAAATTCCCCTCAGTCCCATTCTGATCATAAAAGTATTTGATTATCAAGGAATTTATTTCATGGGACCCTTCCTATCCTTTAGGGGATATCTATACATCATATTATTTTTCGATTATGTCTTAAAATGGGTAGAGTCTATTCCCACCATGTTTAATGAAAATCAAGTTATTATATTATTGTTGAAAGGACACATATTGTTTAGATTTGTAATTCATAGGGCTATCATTAGTGATTTTAGAACGTATTTCTACAATTATACCTTCTTGAAACTCATGTATAAGTATAGTATTCTCAAAAAATTTACACTACCTACCATCCTCAAACCAATGGTCAAGATGAGTTGAAAAATAGAGAAATTAAAGAAATTATTGAAAAAACTATCAATCCCTCTAGGAAATATTGGTATAAGAAAATATTGGATTCCCTTTGGTCATATTGTACCAAATTAAAAACCATATTATAAATTTCACTATATAGGTTGGTTTATGGAAATTATTTCCATTTACCTGTTGAAATTGATCATAAGGTTTTTTGGGCAATCGAAAAAACAAACTTTGAATTTTATTTGGCTGAAAAAGAGAAATTAGACCTTAATGAACTTCAGGAACTTATGATGGAGGCTTATAAAATTTCAAGGGTCAATAAATCTATAGTCAAATCCTACCAATATAGGAATATTAAAGTCAAACACTTCAAACTGGGAAAATATGTGCTCTTATAGAGTTCTAAAAATCACATACACCTAGGAATGTTAAGGTCTAGATGGTTAGGTCCTTACACAGTGCATCATGTGTACCCCCATGGGGAAATATAGATTCTATATCCAAATAGTGTTTGTATCATCAATGTTAATTTTCATAGGTTAAAAACATTCATTGAATCATTGAACAAACAAGAAACAAATGAGGAGTTAATTAATCCAACCTATGAACTAAAAAAAGTTGATAGATTTATGGTCCATGTTGAGATATTTACATTACACAAAGAACTTTATGGGAGGAAACCCAGATTCTACCCATACCTTGACTCTATGTTTAGTGTTCCAAAATAAACAAGTATATTTTTTCCCTTTACTTTTGTCTGTGTTTGGTTTTATTTAAGGGTACCTAATGTGCTTTACATTGTGTTCTAATGGTGTTAGTGCATAAGATTCATGGGTACCTGAGATTGATGTATTTTTAGGGAAATAACATTTCTTCTAGGTGTAAAAACACAACTAATCATCATTTATGTGGATTATGAATGTAATATAGAGATCAAGGGATTAAATGGGAACATCACAAACTTTAACTTTAACCACCAGGTGACTTCATTCCATGAATCTCATTTTTAAATTTTATTTTGGATCAAATCTATTATTCTTCTTCCCCCTTCTAAATTTTGTTTATTTAAACACTGAGGACTATTTTATTTTATGTTGGGGTGGGGGTAAATAAAGATAAAAAAATATTTATCTCCATAAAAAGAAAACAAAAATAGAAAAAAACCAAAAAAATTACATGTTAATGAAAAATAATATTTCTTTAACCATTTACATGATAATATATTTTAAATTTATTAAAACCGAATATCATAAATTTTTACATTCCTTAATTATAATTTTAACGCAAGTTAAAGATCATAATCATATATTTTTTAAAGTGTGGTTATTCAATATGATTTTTAAATACCAACATTTTCATTATATTTAATCAAAATATCACTTTTCCCATCATTTGGATTGTGAGGTATTAGTTTGAGTTCATGGGGTCCCTTAATAAATAAAATATGTTTAGTGAAAAATTTAATTTTAAAATTAGAATAAAAAAATCATAAAAAAGTAAATAAAAACAATAAATTTGCATGTAGAGCAATGAATTGACCTAATATGGGGATTTCGACACTTGGGGATTGTGACTCTAGAGTTTTATGTCCCAGATTTGGGCATTTTATCTCTATTTTTGGTTGTTTTATTTTGTTATTGATTAAGTTAACTTGATATTATTCCCAAGTATAAGAGATTCATCTGGTTCCTTAAGGTCTTTGATCCCAGGAGTCATTGGAAAAGTGTCGCTATAGGGGTTGACTCAATTTAGTGAAATATTAAGTACCATGATAAAATTGTAAAAAAAATAAAAATCAAAACAAAATAAAAAGTAAAGTAAAATCAAATGAATTAATAATCATCTTAATATTAAAATGTCATTCCACCTAGAGATTTTTATCTCCTTAAATTAAAATTAACCCCCATGCCTATTGTGCCGCACATCACATCATTATGATTAATTGAAACTTTATGAAATGTAATTATGAATTTTAATAAAGGAAAGGACTTGATCTTGGGATATTATTTTGGACCTATCTTGTTTTAAATTATTTTGATAGGTTTGATGATTATTTTATGTGATTTTTAAATGTTAATCATTTTATGTTGAAATGTTCTTGGAAAATTGAATTAAATTTTCATATTTTTGAGATAATTTTTTTATTGAGACTTGAATAACTCAAGTTGGGGGGTGTGATTAGCCACTGAAAGAGTAAAATATTCATTTTTATATTATAATATTCATTTTATTCGATGTTTATAAACACTTATACTATTTCATTTTACATATTGAACTTCTTTTCTTAACATGTTGGCAATTCCTTCTTAAAATATACTATTTCATGGTACATTTTTGAACACCTTCTAAAACACTCAATGGTCTTGATTTTGTTTTTATATTTCATTTTCAGGTCTACCATGATATGAGAAACATTCTATCCTTATGGAGATATTGAATATTCAAATTGGATGATGACCAATGTGGGCCTCGAACCTAGAACATTCTGGGTGAAATGAACTGGAAAGTAGCCCACTAAAATGACTATAGATTCCATGATATAATCCCAATGAAGCTAAAATTTTAATTTTATATAGAGTAAATAATAATAAACATTTCATGAAATAGTTTCTTGAGCTAATTATGAGTTTTGAAGGGAGCTCCTTGTGGCCCAAGTTGAATATAAAATTTTGGGCAAGATTCTATGGCCCAAAATCAAAACCCACCATTTTGATCATATCTTCAAAAAAAATCAATTTGAATTAAATTTTATATAATATTAGATCAAATCCTAGGATTTAATTTCTTATTATATTTCCCACTCAAATGCATCCATCTATAATATAGTTTGAAAACATCCATAATAGGAATGCAATACAGTATATGCCATTCACCTTTATATCATGCTCAATTTTATTTTTGAATCTCTGGGTATAGACTTACTAGGTCAATGAATACAGTATATTCCATTCGCCTTTATAGATGAGCACATCATAGGTACCTCATATGAATAGCCTTCGAATCCAAAAGGTCTTAATTGTTTATTAATTTTTTTATAATCATCTTTTTTTGAGGGGATCCATATATGGACCATAGGCTTACACTCCTCAATCTATCTAAATGAAGGTCCATATTCTATAATATTCATATGATAGAAAAAATCCCATTTTAGTTGATATCTAAACAATAAAAAGTTTAAAAACATACCCAACCACCCTTGATTATCTATGTATCAAGGCATAAATAAAAAAGGTACCAAAGTATGAAGGTTCTCATGCTAGGAATCTCACCAACCTTAGGTAGTAAGGATTCTAAATATGACCCATAAACTATAATTATACCAAATACATAGTGTATGAAACTCCATGTGGTATACTTAGTGGCTCAGGCAACATATAAAAACAATATTTATGCCTAATGATCATATTCTGTATGTAACGACCCAAAGTTTCATTAATGGAAAATCCCTCTTGATCTTATTAAATGTCTCTTTATATAAAATGTTTTTATAAGATGTAAAATTCTTTGGTTTTATGTTAAGAATTTTGACCATTGCTAATATAGACATTGAACAGCGATCACATGATTTGTATAAATATAGGACTTTAACAAATCCAATTTACTTCGACAAGGGAAGCGATGGCCTCATCCAGTAGAATTGCCCCATACGAAGCCCATTTGTCGGAGCTTGGAAAAGAGGTGGCATCTTTGGGCTTCTCCCTTGACCAAGCCCAAGATGAGATTCATCATGTCAAGCTCGAACGTGACCGTCTACGGGAAAAGTGGAAGTTGATTGAAATTACTACTCGAGCGATGTTATCCGAGCCACCCCAAGAGTCTGTCACCATCACACACCTTACCCTTAGGTCTGATGCGACTGTTTTAAGGGGTTATGTAACAAATAAGTAGTACTATGTTAATGTACATTATTTTTTGTATATAATAATGAATATAATTTCTAGTCATTTTTGATACATTGTAAATAGTTTTTAAAGTACAAATGGTGTTTTTAGTAATTATTTAATTAAGAAATCTATTTTATTAAATTAAAGGATTTTTGAATTAAATAATATTTTAATATAATAATAATATTTTTATTAAATTAATTTTTATTAAATATAAATGATCTTATAATTTTATGAATACAATTAATTTTTTTTATTAAGGTTTGAAAGCCATTTCTGTCAAAACCCATGAATTTTTGATAAATGTCGTTTTTTATTTTAAAAGTAAAAATTAACATATTTAGAAAATTATTTAGATAAAATAAATGTTATTTCTGGAATCAGGACGTTGAAATTATCCAACGGTGAATTTTTCATAATTTTTTAGACAGTCAAATTTTTGGGTAAAAATTAAATACCGTTTAAATATATAATGTGTTTTATGACATCATAATGACCCAATAGTGATGTAATAAAATAATATAATCTTTATGTTCGGACAATATATGTTTTACCATTAAAATAATATGATTTTGGGTTTGTTTGACTTACTTTTCAAAGCATTAATGGACCCCTCAAGACTTATTCAACACCGTGCCTTTTTAAATTAATTTCCATGGGAGTGTGACTCACCTCCACATAAGCAACCCTAATATTTTAAGAAGTTCAGAATTTGGCCTTATAAAATATTTTTTTCCTCTTCCCTTTTCCAAAAACCATGGGCAAAAACCATGGGATGGTTTGTGGTTTGGATTAATTTAATGTAAGGGGACCCAAACCTAAATAATAAAGAATTCCCTCACCTTTCCTATATAAACCCACCCAAGCTCCCACTTCCTCCTCACTCAAAGACCTTGGAGTTCGTCCAAAATCTACCCTACTCTCTCTATAATCCTCCCAAGGTTCCCCAAGTTCCCAATAAGCCTCTCATAAGCCTCTCTCTATCCTTTGAAAGCACACTTCCAAGTAAGGGTTTTTTCTTCCTTTCTCATTTTGGTCAATTTTCTTTAAGTTGTATTGCCATTTTAATTTCAATTATGAATGTTGGGGTATGGTTTTACACATCCCCCATACTTCCCTCTTATTTTTTGGATGATGGGATACCCATTTCTCTCTCATTAAATGCCTCCCATGTACATCCGTTACTATGTCGAAATTCCGAAAGGAACTTCTCTCTCTTCTTTTACATTCAAACAATCATTTTGTATCATGAATCTAAATTCCATTACAATTGTTGGGAAATGTGTCTATATGACCTCCTTACTGTCCATTACATATAAATATGATGAGTAACCCCTTTCTCTATCATCAACCTTTTTTTATGAATTCTTACGTCACACCGTTATGCTGCCGAAATCGCACAAATTTTCTAAGCCAATGCCATTGTGTAGTGAATACCATGCCCATTTCTCCATCAAGGGTATTCACGTTCATGTACATTTACTTATTGATTATAAAGTTTCATGTATTAATTCCACATTCTTTTATCATGGAATAAATGATTATGTTTAATGAATCCATGTTTTATGTTCCATGTGGCACACTTATGCATGAAATGAAATGTTTAAGAAGGGTGCGCCCTTATAGTGCTCCAATGCATTGGGTAAAGTATAGTATCATGATAAGTCATGTGAAATGAGTGTTGACTCATGATAATTAAAGTACAATGAGGGTTTACTCATGCTTTATGTGCAATGAGGATTTACTCATGCTCCATGTGAAATGAGCCTTGGCTCATGCTAATTCAATGTTAAGTGTTGTTGCCACATTTCCATGTTATGATTATCATGCTTTATCATGACTTTTATGTTCATGTTCCTCTTATTATATATTGATATGCCTATTTCCTAACATTTATTGTACTCCTCATGTTATTCCATGTGTACTCCCTTACTGGGCTTTATAGCTCACCCTTTTCTTATGCATGTCCTCAGGTTATCCCATGCAATGCTAAGTACGAGGGAATGTAGTGGTCATGTAAAGGAAGTTTTCAATAAAGATGTTGTATTTTATGTTTTAAGTTTTTATGTAATGATCCTAAGCCCCAAAGACACAAAACCTCTCGATCTTCTTTGTTGTATCAAGTGAAGACTTATGTGATAGATCATGTTTATGTTGTAATAAAAATAAGGGTTGTCATACTGTATCTCTATAAAAAAATCATATTCATGTTAATATTAATATTTCATCACAACATATAATACTCCATGATAAATGTTGGTTAGGGATAACTCAAATTCATACTTTTAGACTTCAATTATGATTATAATTCATGAAATATATATTAATATATAAATATATGAAACAAATTAGAAATACTGATAAAACATAGAACTCATTTAATATGATACATTTTTATACTTTAAAACTCTTTAAACAATAATGAACAAAACCACAAAGAATAACCTATATAACATATCATATATTTTAGACTACTAGATTAGCCTTATGTTTTAGATACTTTCTGGTGTTTTTTAACACTTTCAATCTATTTACAATTCCTATCACATCTTTATGTGACCATATGATAAAACCCTCCCACTAAACTCTTTAGAAAGTGACATATAAAAAAATAAATGTTGAGTAATTGTGATATTTAAGAATTATATTCCTAATGTTCAAACCCTTAAACATATTCAAATTCCTTAAATCCACAATATAAAATGTTATATTGTTAACTTTTGTTGTTATGTAAGTATATCATCATCATTCCTAGAACCCATTATATCAAAATTTTCCCTTGAAAACTATTAGTAAAAAATGTAACTATTTACATATTCACTTACCAACACATCCTAATCTCCTTTAAAATAAGTTGACATTCAATTTATTATGGTACTAAATATAAATCTTAATATTACTCTTTACCATAGTACCCTAAATATATTTTAGGATATTAACTGAATATTCACTTTGTATTTCAAATGTAATAATCCTTTAGGAAATAGTAATATTCACGTTTTCACTGTAATAATATACCACTCTTTAAATTTCTCTATATCATCACATATCCTAAATTATTTAGGATATTAAGTGAAAATAATTTTAAAAATTTGACCAGTATAATATTTTATTTATTAATTTTAAACTTCTTTAAGTTCATACATACTACCACTAGGCTATTAGATACTATATTATATTCATATTATCAACCAACTAGTAGAAAATACATTGTTTTTAGAAGAAAACTCTTATTTTCAATTAGTATAAATATTTAACAAATAATTTCTTTCATGTCATATATAATATTACATGTTTTTTGGATCATTTTTATTTGAAAATAATGTTATAATATTTAAAATATACCACTTATTGATTATGATTAAATCATCCCTCATATTTTAGCAAAAGGGATAAACACTATTTTCTAATATAAAACATTTTTATCCATGTCACATTTTCAAAACATGTTATAGAATATGATAAATCACAACTATGTTTATAGATAAATTATCTAATATTGTTCATAAGAGAACATTATTAACATATAACTTCTATATCATATAAGATAAGTGAAATAAATACACACATTTGTTTATTTAGATTCATTTGAGATTGATAAACTCCTTTAAATCAAATATTCGATGTAAAAACTCTTTGTTTGATAACATGAATAAAAACTAAAGGCTCAATAAATTCTTCCCTTGATTGTGAACTCTTTTATATTTTTAATACCTATAAAATATATAGTTGTAATAAAATACCCTTAAAAACCAAATAATATATTTCTATAACACCGATACCCAACATAAACGTTCCATGGAGTTTTTAAACCTCTTCAGGTATCCTGGAAATTCATCCTTGGGAAAAATTACCCCTCCATTCTAATAAATCAAGACTTTAATGATCTTAATAGGATACTCAAAGAAAAATTACTTAAATCTAAAAATAACTTTTTATCTTCAATTATGAACTTTTAAAAACTTGTCTTGTTGATACAATATTAGAATCTAGACATCACAGGTCCTATTCATCTATCCTCAAAACTTTGAGAATTATAGGGTAAATATTTCTTGAACTCATTAATATTTTAGGAACATTTACATGGATGAAATCAAAATTATTTACTTAAATAAAATAAGCCTTAAAGGAATAATTAATCTAAAAAAACATTAAAATATACAATAACAGTGAATATATAAGTGGGGAATTAAATTACTTTGTTCAATTTTCATGTAATTACTTTGAAAAAAGAAGTGAATAATTCTATGCTTCTAAGGAAGGGTTTTCTCTATCATATATAACTCAATTAATTTATAAATTTTCTTAATTCACCAATCATATGAGTTTATTACATTAAGCTTCTTAATTTTATAATATTAATCTCAAAGATAAGTTTGATGATGATGATATTATTTATCTACAATAGAAGGTTTTTTCATATGAGTATCATGTTTTACAAACATTTAGTGAGTAATTTTATTAAATGGTCTCCAACTCAAATGATGATTCATTTTGAAATCCATTAGATCTATTATTTGACCAAGATCCAGATTTTAACGAGAAATTATTCCGATTTATAATTCCTTTCACAACTTAGTTCTTTTGGTGGGTCATCATACCATTGATATGATTTTTATTCTTATATAATTGAGTGATTTTTTACCATTTCATCATACAGATAATAGCAACTCTATTACCATGATATTCTATCTCTTAGAGTTTCATATCTAAGATTAACCCAAATATCATAATAGGATTTGGTTAACTAACTAAAAAAGTTATCCATTTTCACTTTTAATTAAAAAATATAATCCATAAACACCCTGTTTTGGTAGAACACACTTAGTTGAAAGTTCTTGACATGTGATTTATTTGGATTAAATAAGACACTTATTATTTTTACATGTTATTTAATCTCACTATCTTATCACATTTTATTCTATTTATATATGCATGGTTCAAGTGATTTAGTTTTAAATCCTATTCCTTGCACTAAATCAATATGTTCAAATCATATTTATGTGTAACCCTCTACATAACTCATTTTTTTGTTAATCACCCCAAAATAGACGTGAATCATATTTATACACATCCAAATAGATCCTATACATAAGTTACATAAAATTTAAATATTAAAGTTTATAATTTTATGAAATTATAAATCCACGCATGAGTAAGCCTAGAAAAAAAGATAGCCAACCCCCACCACTCTAGAATAAGGAATAAGCCTCTAGGAAAGTGAATAGCTAGACCCAAAGTCCTACTACCCAGAGATAATTTATTGAAGAGAGATTCCAATTAATCATAACTCAAACACCTAATATATATAAACTACAAGAAAACTAAATTCATGCTTATAATTTTAATTAAAAACTATATTCAAGATAGGTGGAAACTAAATCTAGTGTAATAACTAGTAGTAACTCCTTATATTCTTGTATGATAATATCTATAAAAAGTTAATCAAGTTAATATAAAGAATACATATATTCATAGAGGTTTTCAATGCAGCAATACACCCGAAATTTTTGAGTTGGTGTGGACCAGCTTTCCAAAGGTATGCAGTCACTGGGACATACCATAAACACTTTTGGTTGTTCATTGTTTGTGAGGATAGGTGATTGGATCATCCCTTAAGGGTTTTAATTCTTAATCTGGGGCTCTCTTAATTATTTAAGACATGTTCATGAATCATTACAAGTAATAAAACTATTTAACAGTAAGAAATTGATTGTCTAACAACATATATTTAAGAGGACACTGCATATGGGAATTATACTATTTATCATTGGACCTATTTATATAGTTACTTAATATTCTGGATCTATATAGGTATGCATTGTGAATTTATCTCCATATAGGAAGGCATTGAGATCCTATGAAAGGAGGCTTGTGGTGTTGTGCAGTTGGGACAATCCTTATAAAGGATCTTCCTATATATCCCTTTGAAGGGAATATGAATCCACATAGTTTGGTTCCACTTAATGAGACACAAACTACCTTTTAAGATCCTGTGACAAGCACCATGGTGATGCATTTTAAGGACATGTATCCATGAACACTTCTATATAGTTTAAATTCATGAAACATAGACTACTATGTGAAAGGTACCTATCAATTGTTTGTGTAGAAACTACAAACAAGTAACACTTTTTTTATTTTATCATGTCTATTGATAACTAGATAAAATAGGTTATAGTTAGGGATTACACCTAGTGGGATGATATTTTATCTTCCTCATGTGATGACATGATGGATTTTTAGGACCTTTAATTAGGTAAGGATAGATTGTTTAACTTATGATCATAAAAAAAGGAATGATGGGTTATCCTATTCTCATATAATACGGAATTATGGGTCACAAAATTCTCTTTATATAAGATTTTTTATGCTCTTCACATAAGAAGGGTGGTTATGTTTGGGAGATACCACCTCTAAAGAGGGATATGGGATAATAATTGTGTTGGGATTAATCCACCATGTTATATCATATACATTTATATGGAATAGGAATTAAAACCCATATAGTTTTAGTTGGATATTTTAAGGTCATGTAACAAGGCTGATCTATGTAGTTTAAAATCATGAAGTAAATACTATAAACTATATAGTTTAAACTCATATATATAGGACAATTCAAGAGACAAAACCTATCTAACAAGATATAGGATGATTGTGACATTGATGGGTTGATATTGAACCTCAACAAGGCATCTTAAATATCCTGGTTAACAAGAATAAAATACCATATAGTTCAAGTTTCACAATTTAAGGTCATATGTTAGGATCAATCCGTAGAGTTTAATATCATGCAGTAAGGACTAAATTCTATGCAGTTTAATGTCATGTGACTAGGAATACTAGGATAAAGGTTCTTATAAATGTTTGGTGTAAGACATACACATGATATCCCCTTTATGGTTTACTCTAGTAAGTGAGTTATATTAGGGTATTTTTGGGAAACCATGAGGAGATTCTTGATTCAAGGATTTTGAGGAAAATTAGAGGAATATCCCACCTCAAGGACTTTTTTGGACCATGTGGTGTTTCTAGACTCGATGTAATGATGTTGGGATTACACATATACTGCCCAGATGAAAAATATTTTATAGAAAGGGTGAACCTACACCTAATATTATGCGGTGGGATAATTTTTCAAAGTAATTAACATGTCATAAAATATGATAGAGTATCATGAATGATTTTTTTCATGAAATAGGATGGATTTTATACAACGAGGATTGGTAACCTATAAATGGAATCTCTTATGAAGTGGGTTGTCCTTGGTTGAATATTATGCAAAGAGGACCATTAGAAAGAGGGAAAAATGTACTTTAAGAAATCCAAATTTTAGATAAGTTTGGTTTTTTATTCTATGGGTATAGTTTTATAAATTATGGGGGCTTAAGGATGATATTTCTACAAAAAGACTCATGAGAGCCACCCCATGAAGTACGTTTATAGGAGACCTTCATGAAATAATTTTTCACGAGTCCTTCCTAAAATTAATTTTCACGAGTACATGATAAAGGAGTTTATATAGGAGTCCTTCACAAAGGACTTTATACGGAATTAATTTTTAAATGAATTTATATTGGAGGTTTTTTGTGGTTTTATATAGGTAGTTCATTATCATAAAGATATTTTCTGGTTCATCCTGATCTCTCTATATTGAACTTGGGAGTTACCTAAGAGGTTTATTTAAAGGATCACATAAAGAAAAGGATTCATAAATGATGTGATTTATTCCTAAGACTCTGTGACATAGATGAAAAGTTTCTCTCAAAGTCTATACTTCCTCATTCTAAAGTCTTGCATTTCATTAAGTGTGTACCTTGTATTTATAGGAAACATTGTGTAACCATATTCATACAATATGCAATAAAATAGAAAATTCATAGTTCACATGTGTTATGTTACTACAAAGGATCACTTCCCCTTCTTAAAAATGATTCCTAATAGTGAATGCATTTTGGGTCCATTAAGGACCACCGCCATACTACCCCAAATGGATACCCATATTTGAATATTTCATGTGGTTGTAAAGGATTTTTTTTCACCTTACTATGAAGTGATACTTATCTGCAAAGTTGTTTCAAATATAATAAGGGTATCTATGTTGAGGTTGAAAATAATTGAATACTATAAAGATTTTATATGATTATGTAGTAAGTATGCTCTCTGTGTAAATAAATTCATGACCATAGAGGTATTATGCAGTTGTGAAAGAGTTACGTGCTGATGTTGTAGAGAATGAATCTTTCACGAATAATAATCTTTTCTTCATGAGGCAATTTTTTTTCTAAATATCCATAAGAAATGGGTTTTATTTTTTCGATACAATTTTCTTGATAAATTCATTAAATACATGGTCTACTCCCTCTGGGAGGTTCTCACTTCCACATCACTAAACAAGGTAATATTTTTTGGGAATCTATATCCCTTAGTGAGTGATAAATCATGCAGTATATGGAGATCCCATTTTCATCTTCTTCATATATATAAATACTTTTCTTCCCATAGTTGACTTGTTTTTTTTAAATAAGGACCATATCATTGATTTTTTATCAAAGTATGTGGAACACATTTTTCAGCGCCAATAAAATATCCCCCGTTAGAATCAGATTTTTTTTAAAATGAATAGAATCTAATTATGAGTTAATATATGGAACCTTTAAAAATTTCTTAAAAATATAGAAGGATTTTAGAGATAACTAACTAATGAAAGGATTTTCCCAAATATTTGGTTCTCAACTCAATTATTTTTTGGAACTAAGAGGAGAATATCGACTCAAGGTATTTGGGTCATGAAGAGGAATAATCAACTCAATGATTTTGGTTTTGAAAAGAAAAATAATCAACTCAAGGATTTGGTTTCACTTAGAGAAATAATAAACTCAAGGATTTTGTAATCCTAGTATAGGTTTAGTGAAGGAAAACCTAACCTGAAGTGGTTGGACCAAATACTAAGATGGTATGGGGAATAAAATGAAAGTGAAATTTTCAGCTAGATCCAATATAAGATATTTGGATATCACGACGTATCTAGTGAGAACATGAATCAAGATATGTATATTTATTAAAAAGAAATTTTTCGTTGTGGTATGGTATTAGAACTAGAATAATCTGGATGGATATACCTAGAATAAGATATCAATGTTTCTAAAAATAATTTCATAATGTTGGTAAAAAAAGCTAACATGAACAAGGACACCATAAACTAGGTGAGTTTTAAGGAATGTGAAATTTATGGCTGATTTCAGGATACATGATATATGAACCACTACATATCTTATAATAATAGGGGTTAATTCACATGTTGTTCTTGGAAGAGAGTATCTGTTCTAACTTGGATCTTGCGCAAGAGATAATAAAATATTTTTTACTAGTATAGGGATATTGTTGATAACCAAAACTAAACCAGTAAACCCATAAAAATTATAAATCTTACATTGATATCACTCATATGTAAGTAAATCTAGTCCTAAAGAATATAAAACTCTAATAAGTTTAAGGTATTTAAGAGTGCACCATTTTTTCATATGGGTTAAGGTCATGTGACGAGAACTATATAACATGTAGGAATTTTCCAAGTGGTGAATCTCAACCCATGGATTTGGGATTTGCAAGAGGAGTATATCAAATCAAAGATTTTATATTTCTAGGAGAAGTATCCCAACTTATAACTTGTGGTTCTTCATAGAGGATTCATACTCAAATAAGAGATGGTAGAGGAATATGATGTCATAATATTTCTTTGAAAGTGGGTATAATGAAAAAATGTGTAACATTGAGGGTAATTGAATCTACAAGAATAGTTGGGTTGTGGAAAGGGTAAATCATAACATAAGAATACCTGAATAAATGGAGAGGGGATAAAAATGGGAGTAAGTAAACCCTTGATAATAGAGATACTATCACCAAACTATTAAGAATTAACACATGTGGTTAAGAGGGCATTTACTTTGGGAACAAAACATCTCCTAGGGGTTAGTTTATTCCTCAAGGGTATTTGGGTAATTCTACATCAATTCATAGCAGTTTTTTAGATCATTCAATCACCCTTTTATGAATTTCAATAAAAGGATAAAATAAGAAAATACACTCAATGTTTTGGGTTTTATGAGGATAATCTTTACTCAAGTATTTGGGTTAGTGATGATTTATACCTCAGCGGTATGAAGTAGGTTCATGGATAAAAGTATATTCATGATGATTCTAAGTACCATGAAGGTTATAAAACCTTGTATTAAAAAAATTATTGGGGTGAAGGGAAATAACATGAAATTTATTGAGTATAAAATCCCTTGAATATGTGGTCTACTCAATGTGCAGAGATGGTCTTTTAATGAATGAAAATTTACCCATGGCATTGATTAATCTTGAATTCATAAGGAAAATGCAACCTTATATTAATTTTACTTGGAATAGTAGGTATAGAGAGCATATATTGATTTTAGATCCATATATTGGTTCTTGAAATCTTTGTTCTTTTTCCATTTTACACTATAATTTTTTCCTAAACTATAAACAAGGAGAGTCTTAGTTGTTAGGAATCCAGCTTTTTCTTAGGCCTACCTTTACTGGGTTTCAACCTGAAAAGTTTATTACTATTTACCTTTTTCAAACCATTATAATTTTTTATAAACTATGGGAGGATCATGATTAGAGAGTGGGGAATTCACTTTTTCCTAGGATAAACTTTACATATTTTTAATTAAGTGACGACTATGTCTCTTGTGTTGGGTAGCTTAAGGAATTGAAAGCAAGACTAGTGAAATTTATGTTCAATGATAAAAATATTTGACCAAGTGTTGTTTAGTTTCAAGGTTATAAATCTTTGACTAAAATTTTAGGTATCCTATATAGAAATAATTAAAATACAAACTTTATGTGAATAGAGAGCCCAATGCTAATATAGATAGTCTCTAGAATACATGAACATAGTTTAATGGAATGATACATAGACTAAATTTGTGGCTGGGCCTAGGATAAGTGATACAAGTGTCACTATATATAATTTGATAATATAAATAATGTAATACATAGTTATATTATAAAATATTTTGTCCTAATAGAAAATATAATGCAAAAGGATCCTATGTGATTGAGAAGACCATAAATTAGGATGAGGTTTTATCATGATGAAATTTATGGTTGGGACCAGAATAAGACATCTGGTAATCACTATGTATATTAATATGATATGAATAAAGCTGTAAATAGTTCATAGATGATAGTTTATATGATTATTTTTTTCATTCATAGGGGACCTAGAGATGAAAAAGATGATTTCTTTTGTGTGAGAAGGGTGGAAACTCAACGTGAATGAGGTTTAAAGACCAAGATAAACTAAAAGGGATCCACCCTAAAAAATTTACATGGGAAAAATAAATTATGATCTATTAAAGTTATCATCACCAGGGTAGATTTAGGTACGTAAAGAGAATATATGGTTGGTCCCGTGATAAGGGATCTGAACGTCACTATGTATCCCATGATTATAAGAATCCAATCACATGTAGATATTATAAGGGAAATTATTTGGCCATATATTAAGAAAACCATGAAATTATGGAAATTATATGTTACTATATACATTAGAATCAATTTATAAAGATACCCCTTATATATGTTGAAAGATTACATAAGGATCACATTGCAGTTTTTGGTCACATGGAATAGAACGATATGAGTATTTTTAGGTCATACAGGATAGAACATGAACTACACAACTTAAGTTAATGTGATGATGACCTCATGTCATTAAATATAAGGTTTTATGACTAGGAAAAATAATTATTATAGTGTAGGGTTTTAAATCTTTTACCAAAGTGTCATGCATTTCATGATCATGTGATTTGGAGCCTCCTCAATAGTGTTTATAATGCATAAGAGAATTTAATTAAAATATGTTTTAAATCCAATTTAAAATGGGGGAAGAGAATGAGGTAAATCATACCTTTAAATGTTTGAATTGAATATATTGTAATGTTTAATGGAGGGAATAAGTTACCCATTCATAATAGAGAAACCTCCATCATACCGTCAAAAAACAATACATGGGGTCAGAAGATCTTCTTCTTAGGATGGAAATATGCCTCTTATTGGTAGGATAAATACATGGAAATAATTTCAATGACAATTAGAGGTGAAATTTTAGAGTTTGATAAACCCATTATGAATTTTTATGAATAAGGAAAACCAAGAGGATACTCTCATGGTTTTTGGATTCTAAGAGAATAATCTCAACTCAAGGCTATGGGTTTCCAAGAAGAGAATCTGAAATTAAGGATTTTTTATAGGTTGATTCAAAAATTAAATTTATGAATTAAGTTGTGTGGAAAAATATATGTCTAAAATATTTGGGAATACCATATAGTTACACCATCTTTTGCTGGGTAGGCTACTTCAAAAAAATGAAAACACCTTTATGTAAGAGGAGGGTAAATAAATACTCATAAGAAATGAATTAAGGAGTCTATATTTAATGGTGTGAATCTAGGTTATTGGTTATATAAAACTAGTCATTTTTAATAAATATTCTAGACTTAAACATGGATTTTAAATCTCCTAAGAAAAACAAGAGGGGTATGTAAATAACACTAATATCTATTTGAGGTCATGTGTTAAAGACCTTGTTTTATGAAATTTTAGGACTTTTGAAAAGTAATTTATGTTATTCAGTTTAAGATATCATGATTAAGACCTTGTTCCATGTAGTTTATAGTCATATAGAAATTAATTTCTTCATACTACATGGTTCATTAGGAATGATACTTCTCTATAAAAGTGAGAATGGTTCATATTCATATAATAGGAGTCTCAAAATTCTATAATTTTTTAGGGATTAAACTATCTCCTTATAGAACCAATATTTAAATTTCAAGCATCATTCAATCATATGTTTCCAAAGTTCATGGCAAGTATACCAATCAGGATGATATTTGATAACTACCTTCTCAAGACTCTTCATCTTAAAAAGATCAAAAAAGTTACAATCTAATGAATAGATAAAACATGAATCCATATGATTAGGCCTAAAATAATATAATTTGTTATTTATATCTCTGAGAGATATAAAACCTTGATTATTTCATACAGTTTGTGTGTTTTTTAAAGGTATTGACCTGGAAAAAGTGAGAATTTGAATGTCAATGTCTCTATTATCCACCCATATATCTACTTATAAATTCAATAATTAAAGATGAAGCACTTTTTGATTTTATTCCTTAAAATTAAATCCCAGGAGAAGTAATTTAAATGGTCTCTAAAATCCACCTCTTCATGTATCTTGATCCTTGGGAAATTAATAAATATTTTATCCAATGAAGAGGAAAAATAACTAGAAATTTTCTATTTTTGGAAGGAATATACTTTTCTCTATCTATCATTGATTGGAAAAAAAACAACACCACTTCTCCTATATGCCACATATGACTTGATCAATTTGGTAACATGGTTGAATTTTAGATCAAGGTGGTGGTTATTTATTATTAATCAATTAAGTGGATGGTTTTGAAGCTATTGATGAATTCAAAATCGATGGTGGCACCCCCATATTTGAGAACTCTATCATTATTGGGGACCACAAAGTGATCACTGAGGTTTGATGACGTATGAAATGAAACTAATGGTGAGGTAAATAATATGAAAATTACCTTGGACCTATGGGATAATGTAATTAACTATAATGCGGATCACTATAATAGGATGTTATCATTTCACCATAGAGAATATATCCATAAAAAAACTCTATAACCATTTTTTATAAATTTTAAATTTATAACTAAAACTAATTGATTTTTTCTTTATAAGAGATAGAATTGATTACTTCAGGGGGATAATAGTAATAATACAGAACAACTCTCTTTCCTTTCTCAATGGAAAGATTGGTGGCTGAAAATGGAAGTCCATGTGTAGAACCTAGTGATTTGATCTTCCACTAATATCAGGCATACACTTTATCAATATTTACTTCTGAGGTGTCAATAGGGTTTAAGATGCATTTTTATAGGTATATGAGGTATAACCAAGATATTCTTCCCCAATGATAGGAGTATAGGATGAAAAAACCTATTGATTCTTAGAAAATTGTATAATCGTGGGATCTTCTCTATCAAGAGTGAAATTATTAGGAAAAGGTTGAAATTATTTCAACCTAGATGATACCATGTTTATAAAAATATAGGTTCCAATTGATTAAAAATATTTTTTATTAGTGTGATTGTTCATCACTAAAATAACATTAAATGAGGTAAATTGACATTGTTCATCATAAAAGTATCTCATTTTGTGGGATGTTTCTCAAGGTTTTATTTGGTGGGGTGGTGTTTAAGGTCTCATTTTTTTGGGGGTGGTGACCATTATAATAAAGATGGGGATATAGAATCTATAGGATTATAGACTAGATTTGAAATACCTAGGGACCCATATTTCACATTTTCTTTCCTAAGATAATTTTTTAGATCATAGGATGAAGATTAATATAAAGAACTATATTTAGAGATTTACAGATACTTGGGGTCATAATTGGTTGATTCAGTCATTCCCTAATGATGGAATGCACATGATCCACTATATTCTAGACCATCCAATCATCATTTGTTTTTGAATTCCCATATAGTTCTATATACCATGATTCTTCATCTTTATAGAGAATGTATGACACACATGTTACATTCAAAATGGGACTTTCCAAATAAATTTGATCATCGTAGGCCTTCTTTTATAATAGATCCTTAAATAAGAAGATTTAATAGATTGTGTAACCCAACATACAATGGTAATGGTAGTAATTTAGGAGATAATTTTCCCTTAATTTATCTAGATTCTTGATTTCTGAAAAACTAAATAGGTTTTTCTTTAAGGAAGAGATGACGTACTTTGTAATCTTGTCATTATGGAAGGAATAATATTTTTTTCTTATCTTCAATGTCATGTATCCTCAATATTTTTGGCTTGATGGTGACATCAATTATATATGATTTCCCTAATTTCCTTATCAATTATGATGTTTTATGATGAGTTATGTTCTTTTTTTTAATACAATATTATAGACATTATTCTATATTCAAAAGTTCTCAAAACCCACCAAGTTACTTTAGGGGGACAAGCATGGTAAAAAGATCATCATGTAGTATCTCTATATGATTTACTATAATTTTTATTGAGGAATATATATTAATAAGGATTATATTAGACTCCTTCATCTTGAAATGAAATTCACAAATCTATCATTTTATTTTTTTTGATTTAAATTAGAGAGGTTAAGGATAGTTATTTTCCTAAATGTTTACCTGGATTGGTTGAATAATTGTTGACAGAGATCTTCCTAGCATGAAATAAATCTCTTTTCAAGGATACTATACCAAGAAAATATAGTAACTTCTATACTCTTCCCATAACACATATGTTTAGAGACCTCTTTTTGTTTTAAGGTTCCCAACATTGGGATGCACTGGGGAGAAAAATGGGTTAGATTCTACTATGGATATCAAATTCAATCAAATATAGAAATGATAGATTTTTTAAAGTTGGGTGGATGTGGATTAAAAAACATCCATTTGGGAGAAATATTTCTATTTATTTGTGTTGGTTCATATCAAACTTGGTGAGAATCCATCCAAGGAGTAAGATCATATGATAATTCCTTGGATGACACTACTTGGGTTGACACATGAGTTGAAATATCTTCCCAGGCTTAGTACATCTGACTTGTTTAAATCGGTGATTAGTGAATTTATTGATTTATCTTTCAATGAATTTCTTGGAATAATAGATGATGTTTCTATAATAGAGGGAACTCTTGATAATATATCAATACTATAGTCAAATGGGATGGTTGATATGATTTAAAATTGATTGGGTGGATTGATTATGGTATTTTGGGTTGAGAAATGTTCTTATGGTTAAGAGGGTCACATAGAGGAGGAATAAAGGCTTCATCTTGATGACCATACTCAATGGGTATATTTATCCTATGAAATTTAGTATTGATTCTATATAGATTCTCTATTATATCCTTGAACTGAGAAATATTCTTTTTTTTAATACAGTATCACTATCTTTGGGTGGTGGATGAGGTTTGGAAATGGTTAAACCTTTTCCCTTTTCATTATCATTGTCCTACCATGTTTTTTATTGTGTAATATTAGGATGTTATATCAAATCGTGGGATTTAATTTGATGCTGGGTATGTAATCCTTCCTCATGTACCTCTATGTGAGTGGAATTATCTATTTAAACCTCTTATTTATAACTTAAGTTGATAATATCATGGTCTATAGAATAATTTGGGATAATAATGATGGGATTTACTAATTTGGAATATATTAAAGGAAGCGAAAATTTCCGTAGATTAGGTATATTGTTGATCTAGGTATGTTCATGTCCAATGGATGATAATATAGATGACCGTAGGGGTAAAAATATCCCCATAACTATGAGAATAAGTCTCCCCTAGGATGTTGTAGTAGCCAAGTCCTACTAAAACACCCTTATATTTTAAGATATAGTTTTATTTAAAAAAACTTTATGTGTTTGATAGCTTGTTTTACATGAAAAACCAAGCTTAAACAAACCACAATATACTATTGAAATATTATTATTAAATGTGAATGTTATCACCTATATGTTGTATTGGAGGGTATTAATATGGATAAACAAATTATAAAAAATATTTATAAAATTGTTCCTTAATGAAAAAGTATTGATTAATACCAAGAAAATTAGTACACAATTTTAAATGTTAAAAATAATTTCATTTTATGTTAAACGATCAAAGTATTGTATTTATATATATATTTTAATCACTAATAAACTATTAATTTTATGAAATATATTGTTATTTAATTTAAAAAAAATGAATAATTATTCATTCATTTATTATCAATTGGTTATATGTGAATTTAAAGTCATTTGACTGTAAAAAGAGTCTATTTTTCTAAAAACTATTTTTATGTGCACATTGTATTTTTATTTTAGTAAATTAAACTAATAAATATGTATGAATGATTGTAATATATTTTATAGATCATGTATTGAGTAAAATATATTAACATCCATATAATTTATTTTACTATGTAAGAAATTAAAATAAAATCATTTCTATGCTTAAAAATACTTGTTCTCTAAGAATGGGTTCTAAGCATTTTGTACGTAGATATTTGAATTTATTTTTAAAACCTCTAGGAATTGAATATTATAATATGTATTAAATATTTAAAATAATAATAATAATTAATATTAGGTAATAATTTCAACTTATTTTTTAACCATATAGTCACCATGGTAAAAATATTGTTACAATGGTAATGGTTTAAAGGGTTAATAAAGGGGTTAACCTAAAATATAATGTTTTAAATATTAAAAAACACTTGATTAAATTTGATTGGTTGATTTTATTTGTTAAAGAAACTTATTATATTTTATTATTTGTAAATTTTTATCCACTTACACATGATATTGACATGTTTTATTGTAATGTTCTTAACATTTAGAAGATTGTCACTCACCTCATTTATAAAAGGGAACCCCCTCTTCTCAATTATAAACAACACTTGAGTCATTTATCTTTAAAAATATTCATAAAAATACTATTTAAAAATCCTTATACATTAAATTTGTGTTTTTTATTTCCAAAATACCCATTCAATAATCCTTAAGATTCTTTTCAATGGAAGATACTCAAAGAAGAGGTATATGCCATTACCGATATTTTTCAAGTTTCTTAATAATTAAGCCTAATAAAAATTTTATATATACATATTAACATGATTTAATAATTTAATTTACTATTGTAATATGTTTTTATGTTAATTATATAACCATTCTATATATCCATTCAATTCATTGGAAAATGATAAAGTCGTTCATGCGTACATCTGGACTATAACATACATGAAGCAATGTGACTCTTTTTTCATTTAATCATTACATGGATGGTTAAAAAGAAATATTTAATAAAAAATATAAAAAAAATATATTATTATTTTTATTTAAAGGTGAATTATTATTTAACTTTCCTTTATTCCATCCATTGAAAAGTGAAACATCACTTGTGCGTACATACAGACTACCATCTCCATGAAGTGATGTAATTCATTTTTAATCAGAACACTATATGGATGGTTATAAAAGTTTGTATAAAAAATAAATATGATATTTATGACATTATTTATATTATTTATACTATTAAAACCCCAAAAATAGGTTCAAGGTCTCAAACTATCAAACGAAAACCTGCATGGAAAATTGATCAGTTTTCACCCGAATGTTCATTTTAATGAAGAATTATTAATAAAAATGTAATGGGAAATTATAAAGGAATGAAATATAGTAATTTATTTATGAATATTTTTATTTAATATATTAATATTGAATCTATATTTTTTATATATTAGGTTTTAGTGCATACGAATCAATATGAGATGTGAGGTAAGGGTGCTTCGTCTCAATATTATATTATTGATACATTTTCATGTTATGACCCTATTTGTGTTTATATGGTGTATATAATTACAATATGATATGTTATATCATGAATATAATTATATTAATAGTTTTTTAAGTTTCATTTTAACTAATTTATTGCAAGGGGGATATGGTTAAAAAGTAACCAAAGTGGTAAGGTTTTATGCTACAATCTTATTTCTTTTTTGGGATTGTATAAATGAAATTAAAATTGATGGAAATTATATAATAATTATCCTTCTAAACCCATATATTTTATTATAATATGGTTATTTATATAATTTTAAATATTTATAAATTTTTCCTCTCTTTGGTACTTAAAATCATCGAGAAATTTTTTTTGACAAAAGGTTTTTCCATATTTATTCTTTTTGGGTCAGGAATCATTAACATCCATTCCCATGTTATTTAAAGTGTTTTATGGAATTTTGTATCTATAAATAAATTTTTTAGAATGGTTATTTTTAATAACATTTAATTTATTTACAAATTATTAAAAGGAATTTTTATATTTTTTACCGAACATACTATTTATGTTTTTGATAAATGTGTGAAAGAAATCTTTGTCTAAAATTTATTGAATGAATATATTTTCTCAAAATCATGGGAATTTATTGATTTGAATATTACTTTATAATATTATATGGTTATATTTGAAGAAAATATTTTTCTCAATAGTATATTGAATTTTAGTTTTTGAAGATACGGAATGAAAAGGTTATTTTTCCCTATTTTCAAAGAAGTTTCCAAATTTTATTTTAAAGGTATTATTAATCTATTTCAACACCCTTTGATGATTCTAATGATTTAATGGAGATATGATCTCATGGTTCCATCTGATTTATTTCTTTGAATGGCTTATGATGAAGATGTTTTAAGGATGATTCTATAAAACCGATTACTTTCCCAGGAATAGATTAAGTTATGAAGAAATGAGGAATGGTTTTATGATACTATCAACTTATTTTATCTAAAAGTATTATGATTATCTGATGATTAAATTTTTATGAAACAAATTTATTTTACAATGGTTTAGCTATGATGTAATGATGAATGTTTTAATGATCTTATGGAACACTTATATATGATTTTCATTATTTGATGGGTGGGCCTAGAATTATATATCCCTACAAAGAATTAGATAATTAATGATATCTCATTAGATAATATGAACTACAATAGAGAGTGAAACCAGTTCATTAATGGACTCTGTTCACTATGATAGCCTAAGTCGTTAGTTTTGAATAAGGAAATGATGGAATGAGGAGTTAACCCAATACACTATGGGACTCTATCCACAATGATAGTCTTGGTAGTAAACATTGAATAATGTAAAGACTTTATGTGATTATGTGTATTCCAAAAACATATGTATTATTATTATGATACATTCTAATATATCATGATTGATTGTTGGTGAATCCACACTCTTATTACTAATGTTTTTATTATGATAAATCCTTATTCCATGAATCATTATTATTGATCTTTTACTGATTGGGAATGAATTTTATAATTTATGATCATGTTAGAAAAACCTTATTATTATCATATCCTCACTTATGACCATTTATTGATATATCATATGTTTATCCTTCTTAATCATCTAAGTTAACCCTTTATTATGTTTCCATTTCCCTAGGTTATGAAGAAATATTTTATGTAGGGTAAGTTTAAGAAGAATTCTACATGAGAAGAACATTATGGTAGATATGGAAGATATCTCTTGAAATAAGTTGATTAATATATATCCACCAAAGACACTAAACCTTTAAATTTCTAGGGTTCATATTATTATTATGTGTATTGAACATTCATCTCAAATTATGTAATATTTATGAATGTTATGATTATGCCACCATATTTAGAATAAGATAAGGGTTTAGTTATTTTTTTAGATTAATTTTTGAAAAAATTAGTAAAAACCATGGAGATAAGTTTAACTATAGGATAAAATCTTAATTTTTTTTAGCGAAGTAGAAATTATTTGTAAATACCCCAACCCCAGTATCCCAGAGCCGATGCCTTACTTATTTACACTGGTATAATAAATATGTAAGTCACATCCCGAAGGACCAAATAGTTTAGTAGATTTGAAAACTAGATAAAAAAATAATTATTATATTACAAATTGAATGGAAAAACAACAAATAAACTCCATTGGAAACATCCATAAACTCCTAGATTATCCCTGAAATTCATTCATAATATACATCTTTGCATCCTTGGAAAAAATAAAACATATAAAAGGGGTGAGTTCAGAAGCTCAGTAAGGTTAAAAAATACAATCAAAGATTACATAAATAATAAGGCATGGTGAATGACTAAAATAAAATTCTATTAGACCATAATATTGAGAATAATTTGGAAGGAATAAAATATGAATAAATAATTCCATATAAATAAACACATGAGAATAAAACATAACCGTGGATATTATACTAATAGAATAATCACATGAATTATCAATTACTCACATCATATGGGGGAATTCCTAATTATAAACATCATAAACATACCATTATGTCCTCAACCAATATTTCTACATAAATGGGTAATGCCTCAGCAAAAACCCGGTCTAGTTTTTCTCACGAGACCTACCGATGCATGAAGTGGATATAACGGGCCCTGCCCATCACCTATTAAGTCTAATGCATTTCTCATATGTTGAATAATAGATTTAAAAAAAATTATTCATATAAAAGTGTCCCATACTACTTTTAAATATTTGAATCATAATCATAGATGAAAATGCTCTAATAAAATCATGTATAAATTCTTGATAAATTCCCTTTTAATTTTGAAAGAATATTTATTCTTGAAAATCATTTTTATTTTTCATAAAATCATATTGTAAACATGAATACAACATAAAATTAAAGGGAAGGACAATGAAATTATTTTTGAGCTATAAATGATTTTAAACTGAAGTGAAAACATGTAAAAATATTTTTTAAGAGACTTTAGAAATTGGACATTTCAGTGGGGTTTAATAGAAAATATAAAATATTATTTAAAATGGAAAAGTCATAATTGTGTGTATAAAACCAGGAATTAACAAAGATATTTTTAATGACAAAAGTAGTAATTTTATAAAAATAACGGTGTTTTAAAATATATTATGTATGGTACATAAAAATGGGTAAGAAATTTGGAAGTTCCCTTTAATCGAGCTTTCTTTACAGGAAGAATTGAAAAGAGAACCTTATAAAACATGTATTTCCCCATGAAATAAAGATGAAATGATCTAGATAGATGATTTTTTAACAAATAAAAATAATATATAATAATTATGTAAAAATAAATTAGAATTACATTGGGGTAAAGAGAGATAAGGTGTAACCCACATGAAAAATGGAGGTTTGAGGGGAATCCCTTACCACTTTTCAAATAGTCAAACCGTATGCCCCATACAATTAATAATCATAAATTGAAAAATTTAATACCATTAAGATAAATATATTCATTATATTATATATCAAATGTTATTATAAATACACCACACATAATAAATATTTGCGAATAAGGCATATCTCATAGAAATAAAGGTGAGGTGAGAAGACCCTTACCTTATGTCTAAAAGCATTCTTCTCTTGTACTTAACGTCATGGATAATGAAATTATATTCACTAATAATTTAATTCAGATACTATTAATCATATATTTTATTTTATTTTATTTTTATTAAGTTAATTTATGGTCTTTTTGATTATTAATTAGATTCAATTTCATCATTCAGAAGTGTTCGTTTCATTGGTTTTTTTGATTGGTTCACTTGTATACATGTATAAAAGATCATGTAAATTGGTAAAAGTAATAAAGAATTGAAATTATATGTTGTTAATGAAATTAAATAATATTTAATTGTTATATAAGTAATTTGGTTATTTTGGTTTAGGATGAATCATTATATAAGAAGTTAGTTATAATCGTTTAGATTATTTTGGCGGTTTTTGATCATCAAAAAACCAGTTTTGTTTTATTAATTAATATTATATATATATACTAGTCATAGAACATTAAATAATATGTAATAAATACATTATAATCCTTTTTGACCATAAAAATATTTTTATTATAATCCTTAATGGCAGAATTGGAAAATGAAAACATGTCGTCCATGAAGGTGGTAAATCGACACCTCACGAACGATGTTTTCATATTTAAAATAAAAAAAGGGAAAGAGGCGTGATAATGGATTTTACATTAAAAAAATAAAATTATAGTATATATAATATAATGTAGTTATCATGTATGTTAGGATATAGTAGTTGAGGGAAAGACAAGAAAATAAAATAAATTGAAAGAAAATTGAAAGAACAAAAGATGATTTTACCTCTTGAATTATTATCTTTGAGAACCTCCTTAAAGAACTCTGAAATGGACTTTTGGGTGAGACCAGAAATACCAAAACGTGGGGGAGAGGTTTTAGAGATATATTTGGAGGAAATTGGACAACATTCATGGATTTTTCGGTGTGAGTAGATTAGGTGGCGAGGGGTGGTATTTATAGTGGAAGTGAGATTTGTTTTTTGAATATTTTATTCATTTATTTATTATTTTTCCTAAAGACTATGAATATTTTGATAATTATCATTAAATATATTAAAATAATGAAGGGGAGTTATAAATTATGGTGATTACATTATAAATGACTTAAGGAATAGTGTACTTATCTTATAATGTATTTATACCATAAATTACTATAATTACTATTCACAAAATTAAAGTATTTTAGAAAAATCCCAAAAAATAACCCTAACCATTTTTCAACATATAGAATTAAAATTATGATTGGTTTTATGATACTTTGAAAAATTAATTAAGGTCTCATAATATTATATTATAATCATGATAAAACAAAATATTAATTTATGAGTCTATTTTATGAAAATATATTTTCTTTTAAATCATTATATTAATTATAAAATTGTAATTAAATATTTACGACTTAAAAAAAATACAAGAACATAATTTATTATTTTTTAAAAATTTATTTAATTATTACCTGATATAAATATACCAAATTTTTATTTATAAGATACCAAAATTTTATATATAATTTCATATGTGATGTGAGTATTCAAATCATAAATAGACTATTAATATAACAAAACCAATTGTTTTATATAAATCGAGATTTTTCTCTATTCACCGGAAAATAAATAATTTAGAAAAATACCAAAATTTCTCCCTAAGATAATTTATACTTTCCAATTTTAATTTTTTTTATTTTGTTCAATATAATTTAAAAAATTGTAAAAATTTAGTTTTAAAATAAGTGCGCCATTAAAAGGCGTTAAAACTATATTTAAAAAAATATAGCCTTTTAATGTGTAAAGTTGGATTTATTCGTATATTATACCTATAAAATAATTTGGATTAATGTAAAAACATTTAATTATATATATAATATATAAATTTTATTAATATTATTCATTACCTCCAATTTAATGGCTAGGTTATAACGGTTGTTTTAAAATAATGATATGTAATTGTAAATCATTCTTCGTTTAATATTAGTGTTGTATGAAGCCTATGCTGTCAGAGAAATTAAAATAAAAAATATACATACCATAAAATCTTGGGGTGTTAAATTTTCCCTCCTTCAATAAATGGTTTCCTCTCAATTTGAAATTATACTTTGAAATTAGAAGGTTGATACTTCAAAATTTCTTTGCGGGAGACCCACATTAGAAACAGGGTTATTAAAAAATGATCTTAATAAGAGGAAAAGAGAAATGAAGAGATTACCAAAAAGGAAGGTATTAATATAGGATAAAATTAGTGAAAAGTGAAAATAGGGACATTAAGGAATAATCTAATCATCATGTTCTGATGAAGAGTCAGAGAGGACATGGTCATTATAAAGTTAACCATCGTAAAGCTGTAAATTTGTGTTTGGTTAAAAGACCAATAATTTATTAGAAATAAAAGTAAAAGTATAACATTTTTTCTTATAGAATATGATTTTGAAGAGTTGAGGGATTATTTTAATAGTTAGATAATAATTTGAGAAAATAATAGTACTTAATTACTTTCCATGTCATAAGCATAATATCATCCTTTGGTTGTGTTTCGATCTATTTTCACTTCATACCTGGCACATGGAAATAGAATTTTAGGATGAATTTTTCATGGTTGAATCACTTTTAATGAATCCTATGGTCCTTAAGTCATTAATTTTACCATTAAATGTTTATTGAAACCAAGATGGTTATCAAATGTTATTAATGAACAATAATTTACAATGTTTAACATGATCTATTCCTCAATTAGTTAATCTTAAGACCCGTCTAAGACACGTCAGTCCACAATCAATGACCAAAAAATTTAGAAGGAAGGTCACTAAATCAACTTAAAATAATATTTTCCAAATAATGTATCTCTTAATCCCACATTCCAAATATATTAATACCTTAATATCATTTAAACCTTTATGAAACATGCATATTTTCAAGAGTAACATCTCAGGTTTTCCTTAAATCCAATCATTTAATAATTCAAATATAACATAAAATATTAGACCACTAACAACCTCCATGGTCACAAATACTATCCCACAAGAATCTATTTAATATTATTTCAATATAGATCACATATTTAGGGTTATCTTTCCCAATTCATGTGTTTTTAAGATGACCAACTTATAATAGAATCAATTCTTTGGATTACTGGTGGTATTTATCACATGCTTTAAATTTATTAGAGAAGAAGAACTACAATAAAATCCTAATATATATCATGATTCTTATAAACAAAGAATTATTGATAAAATACTCAAATAACATAATTATTGAATCTAAACACAATCATATTAATCATTAATCTTCATATATGGTAGTTTTATAAACTTGATCACGATGCATTACCCTCTTTCTGTGTATATTCATTTTATGATTGAGAGATTTATTTGAATAGTGTCACATATCCTTGTAGTTGAAGTGCTGAAAATTAGAAAATTATTTCCTTTTATTACAATTATGATCATGGTGTCATTTGTATCCACACTTGAAGCATACTAATTTTCCTCTTAAGCATATTACAAGGTGTTTCCTTCCAAAATTATCACATGTGGGAAAATTAATCTTTACCTTCTTCCCTTTATCTATATTTTTCATAGTTTTCCTCTTATTCTATTGATTCCCTCTGAAGACATAACACTTGGATAATTCTTTCTCTATCTTGTTAAAATATGATATTATTTACTAAAATGATGAAAATATTTGGGAGACTACTTACCTTTGAAATAATGGCTTAAACCCACTGAATAAATGATCATTATTACTATTTAGATTATGTATATTGATTCGGTTCCCATTCCTTTTACTGGGATCAGTTTCTAAACAATGGTATACACTAGATTAGATCATAGCATTATGAAACATAATGTGTAATCCCAAAACTAGTGAAATAATTAACATAAATTGAAAATTTTATGTGTAGATAATCTCATAATAATAAACATGGTTTATTTAGTGTCATATTTACTATTAAATCAATCATAATGGGTTGTAAAGAAAATTTAAATTATCCTAAGAATACCCTCTAAGAGTACTAAACTAGGTGCGCATTAAGACCCGTTTTTATATAATAGGTGATGCCATGTTAGGCCTACCACACCTTGTTAGAGTTGTTATCTCTCTATATATTTATTCCAGAACCATATTCACTTTTAGTATATATACATGGATGTATTGTTAGGAAGACCCACATAATATCAACCTTACCAAAATTGTAGGATGTTCTTCTATACTAATCCTCAAAGTCTATATTAAGGTTATGTTCCCTAATATATGTTGTCTAAATATAGTTTTCAAATTTTCTACTAAACTTCCTATGATACAAACTATAATGATCCCGACCATAGTACCGTAGATCCGATTCATTACTTATTTGCATTGGTCTAATAAACAAGGAAGTCACATCCCGAAGGACTGAGTAGTTTAGTACATTTAGAAAACCAGATACAAACATAATAGTTACATTAAAACTTGAAATAAAAAACAATGAAGAAACTCCATTTTAAATATCCATAAACTTTTAGATTATCTATACTAGTAATTTATAATATACATATTTTCATCCTAGGAAAAATTAAAACATAATAAAGGGGTGATCCCAGATGCTCAGTAAGGTTAAAAAATATAGAGGAAGCTAACATAATTAATAGGGAATAGTGAATGTCTAAACACACATTCTAAAAAAATCATGATCATAATACGGTAGGAGGAAAAGTTAAATTAATAATTCCATATAAATAATCACATGTGAATGAAACTTAACCAAGGATATTCTAATAGTCGAATAATCATATGGATTATCAATTAATAACATCAAAATGAGGGAATTCAAAATTCCGGAAATCATAAACATACAATGAAGGCCTCTCCAATAAGTATAAATAAATGGGTAAGGCCTTGGCCAAAATTTGGTGTAGTTTGTCTCATGATACCTACTGATGCATCGAGGGGCTATATCGGGCCCCGACCGTCATATAATAAATCCAATACATTTCTCATACATCGAATAATTAGTTTAAAAATATATATTTAAATTAAAGTGTACCATAACACTTTGGAATATTTTAATCATAATCATAGATTAAAATATTCTAATAAAATCATAGATAAATTCATGAGAAATACCCTTTTACTTTGAAAAGAAGAGTTTTTTTGAAAATAATTTGTATTTTTCATAGAATCATTTTGTAAGCATGAATATCCTAGAAAAAAATAGAAGGAAAATGAAATTATGTTAGAGGTATAAATTATTTCAAACTGAAGTGAAAACATGTAAAAACAATTTTTAAGAGACTTTAGAAATAGTAATATTCGGTAGGATTTGAGGGAAAATATTAAAGAGTCTTTAAAATGGAAAAAGTCATAATTGTTTGTATAAAAATAGGAATGAAAAAGTAATTTTTTCATGACAAAAATATCAATTTTATAAAAATAATGGTTTCATAAAATAGATATTTGATGGTACTTTAAAATGGGTATGAAATTGGGAAGGTCCCTTTAATCGAGCTTGCTTAACAAGAAGAATTGAAAAGGGAACCTTATAAAACACATATTTCACCATAAAATAAAGATGAAATGATATAGATACATTAGTTTAGAAAATATAAATATAATTTAGAAGAAATATATAAAAATAAATAATAATTACATTGGGGTAAAGATAGATAAGGCGTAACCCTAATTAAAAAATGGAGGTTTGCGGAGGATCCCTTACCACTTTGCAAATAGTCATACATTATACCCCATAAAATTAATATTAATAAAATGAAACATTTAATAATATTAATATAATGATATTCATGATATTATACATCAAGGGTCAGTATACATACACCACCCATAAGAAATAGTGATGAATAAGGCATATCTCATAGAAATAAAGGTGAGATGAGAAAACCCTTACCTTATGTCACAAAGCATTCTTCACTTGTACTTAACATCCTAGATAATAAAATTAGATTCATAAATAAATTAATTCATAACCTATTAAAAATTTATTTTATTTATTATAATTTTATTAATTTCATTTATGGCTTTTTTGATGAGTTATTTGATTCAATTTCGTTGTTCGGAAGTGTTTGTTTCCTTAGTTTTCATGATTGGTTCACTTGTATACATGTATGAAAGATCATTTAAATTTCTAATAGTTATGAATAAATAAAATTATATTTAATTAATGAAATTATAGAATATTTAATTTTTATATAACTCATTTAGTTATTTGGGGTGAGGATGAATCCTTAGATAAGACGTTAGTGATAATCAGTTAGATTATTTTGGAAACTTTCGATCATCGCAAACTAGTTTTGTTTCATTAATTAGTATTATGTATATATACTGGTTACAAAACATTAAATAAAATGTAATACATATGTTATTATATTTTTTAATAATAAAAATGGTTTTATCATTATCCTTGTATGAAAAATTGAAAAACAAAAACACGTCATTCACGAAGTCGGTAAATCGGCAACTCACAGACGATGTTTTCATTTTAAAATAAAAGAAAAATGAGAAGAGACTTGATGGCAGATTTTACATTAACATAATAACATACTAGTGTATATAATACACTGGATTCATCATTCATGTTTTGAAAAATGAGGTGAGGGAAAGATAAGGACATGAAATAAATTGAAAGAAAATTAAAAGAATGAAAAGGGATTTTACCTCTTGAATTTTTCTCCTTGAGAACCCTTTTAAGAAACATTGAAATGGTATTTTGGGTGAGACTAGAAATACCAGAAAGTTAGGGATTGTTTTTGGAGAGGTATTGTTTAGAAATTGGATAAGATACAAGGATTTTTTGGTTTGTGGAGAATATGTGGTATTTATAGTGGAGAAGAGGAGTATTTTTTGAATATTTTATTCATTTGTTTATTATTTTTGCTAAAGACTATGAATAGTTTGATAATTATCAATAAATATATTAAAATAATTAATGGGAGTTATATATTATAGTTATTATGTTATAAATGACTCAAGGAATAGTTTGTTTAACTTAAAATGTAATTATACTATTAATTACCGTATTTTACTGTTCATAAAAATTTAAGTATTTTAGAAAAATTCAAAAAATTCATGGTAACAATTTTTCAACATGTAAAATTTAAAAATGGAATCTATTTTATGAAAATAATTTTATAAATATGAAAAATTTAATTTGTAATTAAAATCATCATTTATTAAACAAATACTGATTTTAAAATTATAACCGGGTTTATGACACCTTGAAAAATTAATTAGGTTATCATAATATTATATTATAATCACTAGAAAACAAAATAATAATTTATGAATCTATTTTATGAAAATAAATTTTCTTCTGAATCATTATATTAGTTATAAAATTGTAATTAAATATTTATGATTTACAAAAATACAAGCACCTAATTTATTATTTTTAAAACATTTATTTACTTATTCCATGATATAAATATACCATATTTTTATTTATAATATAAATATTTTTCATAGTTTCATAGGTTAGTATAATATTCAAATAATAAACATAAAATTAATATAACTAAAATGAATGTTTAATAAAATTCGGATTTTTCTCTATTCACCATAAAATAAATCTTTTCAGAAAAATACCAAAATTCCACCATAAAATTATTTTGAAATTAAAATTTTAAAAATGAAATTTATTATGTTCAATAGAATTTATAAAACTGTCAAAATTCAGTTTTAAAACAAGTGTTCCATTAAAAGTTTGTAAAATTGGGTTTTGAAAAAATATAGCCTTTTAATGCGTAAAATTGAATTCATTCTTATCTTATGCCTCTAAAATCATTTGGATGAATGTAAAAATATTTTATTAAATACATAACATATAAATTTAATTAATACTATTCATTATATCCCAATTAACATCTATGTTATAATAGTCATATTAAAATAATGATATTTAATTGTATATTGTTGTACATTTAAGCTTTGTGTTGTCTGAAACCTATACTATCGAAAAAATCATATTAAAAAAGATACATACAAAAAAATATCAGGGTGTTACATTTTTTGGTTTCCTAGAAATGGAATCCCTATTTAGATAAAAACAAGTGGAAGTAGGATCTGGTATAGTTGCACCTAGGGGTAATAACATAGAAAAGGATGATTGGGTATTAAGTCAATATTCACCTGGTGCATGAAAAATTATCCTAACTAAACACCGGGTTTGAAACTCTTAAGGGATATTATTTGGTTAATTCACAATCTCTTTATGAACCATTTTGATTAATGAGAGTATAGAATCTATGATAGCCTTTGATATACCATGGTGATTTGAGATGTACTTAAAGTATCATGGGATGAAAGAAGGTGTCAGAATTTAGGAAATCATGAGAATGATTTTTATAATCATATGATTGTTTAATCTGATTATTTATTTTTTATACTCACATATAACATTTTGGTTGCAAAAAATACATGGAACTAGGATGAATCATGTGAATAATAGATGTGACAGACAATGAAATGATCGTCTTAATGAGAAACCAAATGGAATGGGAGTTAGAATGAAAAATTTTATGGCTATGACTAATCAACAATCATGAATTATGATTAAAACCATAAATATTTTTGAAATTCCAAAACAAGATAAAATGGAGTTGGTGGAATGTATAGGTAATAAAGACTATAGAAGAATGAATATTTTTAAGTGTCCATGGATCATACAGTCAAACAGAGAGAGGTGAGGGGGGGGGGAGGTCAATTACGTGTGACATGTTTTTTTGAATCATTTTTAACCTTTTAATTAAAAAATATGTCACCTTTTAAGATGAGTGGATCATTTAGGAAATGTAGAAAGATAATTAAATGCAACACACCATATTTTTACAATGTTTGGTACTAATGCCTACATCCTTTCCATGTTGGTTAAAACCACCAACATGGATTTTCCACTATTATATTTTTATTAATTATAATGGTTTTAAAAGAAACTAGTTATACACCCCAGTAGTCGATCCTCCAGTTGATTCTGGTTATATCCCCAAATAATCAAAATATTCTTCCTCATTTGGTTGGATACCCAAACATTTGAATATTTATAACCCCTAGTCTCTAGAGCCTCTTCAGAAACTGGTTAAACTCCCCAGTCACAAGCTCATTCTTCTTCTTTAGAAGCTCTGATCCACTAATAGGATGATCACTTGATCTTCCTCCCTGAGTTTGATGGATCACACTAGCTCTTTTAAAATTCAAGAACCTTTGCATTGGTGAGGATATTTATCAAATAAAATTGATCACTGGTAAATGGTCAGCTACCTTATTACAACATTTCTCAAACATAATTACTTCTTCGACTGAAGACCCAGACTCACTGAACACTGAAAACTCAGTTATGATTTTCTTCTGAATCACTGATAGAAATACTGTCCCAACATCAGTCTCAAATACCATGTACACCAAATATTCAATGTATATTTCATGTGTGATTATTCAAACTTCATTCTTATATATAATACACTACATGGTCTTCACAACATAAAATGTGCAACAATATAAATGCATAAACTTCATTATTTCATGCATGCATTATTTCTTGGGCATACATTTTTTATAACACACACATATTTAAAACCATTTTATTTCTCACTTGTGCATGTGATCATGATTTTATGGATATAAGTGTTTTTCATATAATCCAAAACCACACACAATTTCCATTTTTATCACTTATAGTTCACACACACACTATTTTCCTTCCCGTGCACTCACCTTCACACACACTAATCAGTTGCACCAGATTTTCATAAACCATATGCATGTATAAAATGAAAAATAACCATTTCCCCACACATTGTATGTCAGCATTCTTACACAAATTTTTTGAAACACATTTTCTGCACTTTTTTCACACAAAACAAGATTCTAACTTGAGGTATACACTCCATTGCATGTAATAATAAAATCTTCAATGTAAAACAATATTCTTGCGCAAAAATATTAATGGTTATATTCTTGGTGCATGAAAGGTCTTCTTCAAAAGATAAAGTTTAAGTATACACTATCATGAGTTTCCTCAAACCCTTTGTGAAACATTTAGAAACACGTATATGAATCTTTCAATCTCAAATTCTTCATGGAACTCTATTCATCATGAAACAAAACTAGTGTGCTATGCAAATTTAGTTTTCTTATGAAAGTAAATTATCCTTCATGAAAATAGAAAGAAAATGAAATCCTTCAAAAACAATATGTTCATGGTACTTTGTTTCTCTGGGAATGAGAGATTCTCAAAAACTAACCACACATTGGCCTCAATGCATCTGATATTTATAGGTGATCAACACCACCATAGATTGACTCTTTTTCACGGCACATAAATCACTATCACTAGAAGAAACATTTTGCAGCTCACTATGAATCATTAGTTTGATCCATTTTTTATTATCCAAAGGAAGTTGAAACAAATTTCTATTATTTTTGGATAAAAAAACACTCATATGATTATTAGAAGACTCTATTAGAATTTTTTTCGAAGTTACAATAGAGTTTTGATGAACAGAATACTCAGGAGAAGGGAAAAGTCGATGAAAACATAGCTAAATTAATCGAACAACCATGATTTTCATTGAATAGATCACATAGTTTTGAAGCTCATATTAGACGATCAGACGACCATGATAAATTGATTGAGAAAATCATATGGTTACAATTCATTTATAGAAACAGTACTCCCTTACAAATTGAAACAGCCTCACGTTTTTGCACTCCTTTACAATATAAGGCATTGGTTGAGTGGCTCAAAAACATGTTACCACATACTCCTTACTCCCAATAGAACCGCCCCAGGCCAATTTTCACCTCTACCATCATGCCTCCCCACATGGTGGCTCAGAGCCACTTATGGGCCTCATGTGGGCACCCATTTCAAACTATTCCACCACTTACTGGCTAGGACGAGTGGTTGTACTTTCCCACCCAAGTAGTGGTGCAGGACCATCATGGATGGACAATATTGTTTCTTATACACTTTTTTATACACACACCATTAAACAATGTTAATCCAAATTCAATATAAACCAACTCAAAATTAAATCATAAACAACTTAAAAAATATCCTTATGAAAAATAAACCATTTTTCATGGAATCTCCTTAAATTGTTGTAAATAACATTCCATTTCATTTAAAACAATGAAACATGTCTTTCAAACTTAAAGATAAGTTCCAAAATATTCATATTAACCACAAATTGACTTTTCATATTCTCAAGTTATTGACAACAACTTCAAATTCACCTAACCACTTGTTCTCTTAGTTATCCCCAATTATATTTGTTGTCAATAACCATTTCATCTTAAAAGGAAACATTATTTTCCCCCTAATTAAAAATAAATCCAAATATATATTCATAGGAAGGAATTACCAATTAAAAAATTAAAATTCTAAGAACATTCACTTCTCTTCTATCAGTTATTTTTTGTTTTACTTCTAAAAATGATGGAATTACTCCTCACAAAGCAATGAGCTAAAATTAAGCAACTCCAAGTATACATGAGCAATGTTTTTTTATTGAAAAAAGAACGATAAAATTTATCATCAATTTTATAAAATAATTTCCATCATTTGATATCGGTTACTAAAACCAATTTTTAAAAATTATTCAAAATATTTTCAACTAATATTGTGCATACATCTCAAAAAATAGATTAGAAACATCTAAGTGAAAGAAACGATTTAGGTCTCCCCCTAAATATATACTTCAACTTCAATTAAACGCATGAAAAACAAATAAACAATATATATATATATATATATATATGGGAATAAGGTGGTTATTCAAAGCTCATTAATTATAGAAATAGGGATGATAGTTTCTTCCCAATATGTCAATCATCTTAGATGAAAAAGGATTCTTCACCCTTGCTAAAAAATCAGTTTCATTTTTCTCTTCTGGTTCAAATTTTCTTTCCTCTTCAAACTATTCTCTCCATATGATCAAACATTCTTTAGGAACATGCTTATTCTTTACTTTATGTGTAAACATATATTTCCCAAAACAAGAATTCACATATTATTTATCTTTATTCTTCAATAATTATTCTTGACAAGATAACCATGTCAAATATTTTTCACCTGAATTTCTAGAAATATTTCACCTTTCACACACAAAATTAGAATTCAAAAAGTTACCTCCTTTAGGAATCATTCCAGATTATTTATCATATATGTATTTCAATAAATCAATCCTATTTTTTCTCTCCTGGATTGATCCTTTCATTGATTCCATTTTGCTTCCATTAGTATTAATGTTCATGGAAAATTCAAAATGGCCCATGATGTGGCCTTTCCTACAATTATAGAAACATCTTTTCTTTGGTGTAACACTCTTCACATGATTCTTCAAAACCTTTGTGTGAGTTTTTTTTATTAATCAAATTTTTTTGTTCATATCCCATGGTTGAACTACCGTATTCATTTCTTACCTGATTTAATTTTTGTTGTGGTATTCTATTTTTATCAACATATTATTTGTTCATAATTGGTACACACCAACACTCATCATAATAATGACCCCTTATATTTTAATAATCAAAAAAACTTTCAAAGTATTCATATCTATTCTTGATAAAATAATTCTCTTTCTGTGAATTCTGCTTTTGTGGTTACCAATTCTCTTCATCTTTTCTCCCCCCAAATGCAGAAATTTTATAATTTTCATACAATGAAATATTGTGACAATAAATATTTTCATGTTTCCTAAACTTACAACAACAAAAAAAAGAAAAAAAACGATGACTTGTTCTTCTATAACACAATATTACTATATTTGACATTTTTCTACTTTTGGGTAACATATTTCTTATTATTTTCTTTCTATGTGAACTAAAAGTTTTGACAGTTCTTCACATACATCTTTAAATATGGTGTCGATTCATGAGAATCTTTCTTTACCCATGTTTTTACAGATCTTAATGTAAATTATGCACTAGTCATTAAAAAACATTAGTCCACATAGATTTATGAGGACAAAGGGTTACCTTTTTCAATGAGACTATAGTATATTTTCCATGAATAATCGTAGGCTCTTCTTACTATTAGATTGAGCCTTTTCATAAATAAGTCTCTTATTAGTTGAATACATAAAAATACTTCTTTTCTTAGATATTTGGGAAATCTTATATTTTGTCTCTTCCATATTCATCAATTTCACTTCTAAATGAAGACATTTTAAATTGATATAAATATTATCATCTTAAACTAAATTCATACTTTACTCCCACTGAATCTTCATCTTCTGAATACCGTCTTTATGCAAACTATTTTCATTTAGTAACAAATTTTCAATATCCTTGATTCTTTCTTCTTTATATTTCAGTTGAGAATCTTTGACATTCATAGATATAATATGAATCTTTTTAGGTGCAAGGATAACTTATGTAAAAGAAATAAAAATTGTTTTTTTCCCAAAAACACTACTTTTCAATTATTCAATAATTTAAAAAAATATTTATTTTTAGAAATTTATTGTTTATTCATTTTCTTTCATAATTTTTTTCAGAGTGTTAGATATTCCTACATTTTTATTCAATGATTCTTCCATAGAATTTTCCTCTTATTATAATTTTAATTTTCCACCCATAATTTCTATAAAAAAATTTACATGTGACCACTTGTTTGGGAAATTTATTTGTATGATGTCTAATTTTTGAATTGATCATATCATCATCACAACTTGAAATTGACTCATCAAGATTATAATGTACTGATTTCTTTAAAAAATTACAACTCTAGGTTCCTTTATTTAGTAGGTGATGTTCATTTATCTCCAAATTATTCTTTAGATTCTTTGACATTATTTTCTTTTTGTTTTTTTAAGATTGACTGAAACTTCAACATTTATGACCTCAATATTGAAAATAAGATTTTACATATAAATATATTCTAAATTTTCTTGAAAATCAAACTTTCACTTCACATACTTCAGATATAAACCACTAGACAAGTAATGTATATTCAACCAGAGGTAGATTTCCCTCTGATACAAATTAAAGTTTCTAAGGATCATGCAGTCGCACTGAGGGGGGGGGGGGGATCAGGTGTGACATATTTTTATTGAATTCCTTTTCACCTTTTCATTAAAACCTCTTTCATCTATTAAGGTGATTGGATCATGAATGAAATGTAGAATTTAAATTAAAGACAAAACACTGTATTTTTACAAGGAATGGTACTAAGACCTAAATCCTTTCTATGTTGTTTTTACCCACAATGTAGATTTTCCTCTATTTTCTTATTATCAATTACAATGATTTAGACAAAAACTGGTTATACATCTTAATATTCAATCATCTAGTTGATTATGGTTATACCACCCAGTAATCCAACTCTTCTTCCTCAGTTATTAAGACACCCAACCATTCGATTGGTTAGACCAAACATTCTCTACATACACTTAATTAACTAGTTAGGCCCCCTAATGAAAAGCTTCTTCTTCATCTTTAGAAGTTATGATCTATTGATTAGACGATCACTTGATATTCCTCCACAAGATTACTGGATCACAGTGGATTGTGTTCAATTCAAGAACCTTTGAACTGGTGATGATCTTTCTCAAATAAAACTGATCACATTTAAAAGGTCAATTACCTCAGTAAAACACTTCTAAGGTAATAATTCTTTATTTTTATGAAGACCCTACCTCACTGAACACTGAAAAATCGAATATGATTTTTTTATGAATCATTGATTGAAATATTATCCTAGATCTGGTCTCTAATACACTTCAAAATGTATATGAAATTTATATTTCAGGTGTGATTCTTAAAATTTCATGCATGTATATGATACATTTTATGGTCTTCTCAATACAAATGTGAAAAAATATTAATGCATAAATCTTACACTTTAATTCATTTATTATTACATGTGCATACATGTTTTTATAACACACACATTTTAATCCATTTTACTTCTCATGTGTGCATGTGAGCATGATTTAATGGATGTAAGTGTTTTTCATATAGATCCTCAATCACATAGACTATCCATTTTTCTTACTAATAGTTGACACAAACTATCTGCCTTCTTGTAAACTCACCCTCACACATAATAATCACTTTCACAAAATTTACATAAACCACATACATGTACAACATGCACAACACCCCTTTATTCACACAATGTATGTGATTATTCTTACACAAATCATGCACACACACCGTCCACACTTCTTTATCAAAAAATAGGATTCTCACTTGAGGCATACACTCATTCACATATAACAATGGAACATTACCTATAAAATAATCATGTTGTGCACAAACCTAAATGGGTATATTCTTTGTGAACATAAGGCCTCTTTTACATGATACAATGTAAGTACACACTATCATGAGGTTCCTAAAATCATTCGTACATGAAAGTGAAAAACATATATGAATAATGATAACTCAAATTCTTCACAGAACATGTATCATCATAAAGAAAAATTAGGGTGCTTTGCACATGTTGTTTTTTATACAATTATATTCTCTTTTATAGAGAAAAAATGGCATGGAATCCTTCACGAACCAAAGATTCATGGTACATTGTTTCTTTAGAAATGAGAGATTCTAAAAAACTCACCACACATTGTCATCAATGCATCTAATATTTAAAGGCGATAAACACCACAATGGATCACCTCAATTTCCTAACACAGAAATCAACCTTATCAATTGTTTTTTCAACTCACCATGAATCATTAGTTTAATCATTGTTATATAATGAAAATGAAGTTGCATCAAATTTTGATCATTTTTGGATCATAAAAACACTTAGATGATGCTCGGATATCTCAATTGGACCTTATGTCGACATTATAATGGAGCTTAGATAAATAGAATACTCAGGCATATAATGAGGTTGAAGACAACATAACCGATACAATCAAATAGCTAGTACGTTCATCGAATAGATCTCACAGTTTCCAAGATTGGATGAGATGATCGAATGGCCAAGATAAAATTATTGAGTGAATCAGATGATCACAGTTTATTCAGATCAATAGTACACCATCCCACATCTAAATAACCTCACAATCTACACTCATTTATAATACATGTCATAGGTTAATTGGCTCAGAAATCAGTTTCGACAAACTTCCTTCTCCTGCTGGGACCGCCCCACGCTGGTGTTCGCCTCTGCTACCATGCCACCCTACACAGTGGCTTACCACCACTTATGAGACTCCTGTGGGAACCCCTTTTAGACTATTCCACCAACTAATATCTAGGATAATAGGTAGTACCTTCCCACCTAAGTAGTGTTGTGGGTCCCTCATGGCTGGCCAATATGGTTGCCTAGCCATTTTTTATAGAGAAATCATTAAACAATGGTTAGAAAAATTCCATATGAACCAACCCAAAATTAAATCACAAATAACTTCAAAAATATACTTAAACAAAATAAATCATTTTTATGGAATATTCTTAAATTGTAGTAAAGAATTTACTAATTTAGTTCAACCAATGAAACATGTCTTCCGAACTTAAAGATCAGCTCTGTAATCGTCACATTAAGCACATATTGATTTTTCATACTCTCAAGTTATTGAAAACAACCTCAACTTCACCAAACCACTTGGAATCTTTTGATTTAATTTCCTACATGATAATAATGTTGGAAGAAGCACCCATGGAAATGTTTTTAAAGAATGGAAAGATGTTTTATGTGTGGAAAAGTAGGCAATAAATAAAATAATCACTATAAAAAAATAAAGTGTTCCATAAAGGGAAATAAAGTTTATCTTAAGGTACTAATAATATTTTAATGTATTAAATATTGGAAAGTTAGAGAATATTCAATCTAATGATCTAATTTATATGATTACTCCTAGACCAAGGGAATAGGAAAGGGAATATGCTTTATAAATAACTAAAACAGACCATGACAAAAAAGGTACAATTATCCTCTACTCAAAGGTTGGGGATGTTAGGTTGATTATGATATGAATGTGTACCATGAAATTATTATTATTCTTATTTTATTATAAATTGGTGTGATTTTAATCTTTAATTATATATCTTTATAGAGACTGAATAAATTTTTAAGGAAGGTAAGTCACATTTGAAATTCTGAATCAACCTATGATTGTATATTGGTGTGAGGATAAACATACACTTCTAATGGAAATTACATAAATTTTATGGGTATTACTACCTTTTCATGAGAGATATTTATTTCAAATAGTTAGGGATAAACTCAACATTGAATATATTCAAGTTATTTAGGAATATTTAATGTATTTACTGAATACTTTCCTAGGATTATCCTCAATTATGAAGTTAATTTTTCAATTAAACATATATCTAGTGCTACACAAATTTAAAAGATTCCATGTAGAATAGCCTCGATTGAGATGTAGGAATTGAAGAAAAAAATATTATAGAATATATATAAGGGATTCATAAACACTTATGCATCACAATAAGGTATAATTGTTGTTTTTATTAAGAAGAAAGATGAGTCAATGCATATTTTAATTGATTATTAGGAACTTAATAATATAAATATTAAGAAAAAGTATACTATACCCCATATTGATGATATGTTTGATCAATCATGAAGATCCCAATATTTTCCAATATTTGTCTTCAATATGGATATCACCAGCTTTAGGTAAAATACGAGGATATACCTAAGATATCATTTCATAAAAAGTATGTAATTTATGATTTTATAGTGATTCCATTTGGACTTACCAATGCCCCTACCATATTCATGGATTTAGTGAACAATGTCTTTAGATATTACCTTGATCATTCTGTGGAAGTTTTCATAGTTGATATTATTATATATTTCAAGAGCAATGAAGGGAATCATAATAATTTGAATATTATATTAAATTACCCCAAGAAGGATAAGTTTTATGCCTATTTTATAAAGTTGGAATTATGGATATAGAAATATTAATTCTTAGGTCATATAATCTCAATTTAAGGTATATTGGAGGATCCTCCAAAGGAATATGTTATTGATCTATGGACCATACCATCCATCATGATTTATATCCATATTTTTATTAGGATATATAAATACTATAGATAATTCGTGATAAATATCTCATGGTTATAAAATAAAATCACCAACTTGAATCAAAAGTGAGATGAGTTTTATCAGATAGATAAATAAAAGAAAATTTCAAGGACCCATAAAGAAGGTTGGTTAGTGTACCCTTGCTCACACTATCCTATAGGGCATAAAGGCTTTCTATATATAGTGACACACCAAATAAGGGACTAAGATTGTTTCTCATGTAGAATTATATAGTGATATATTATGCCTCATTATAACTAAAAATTAATGGGAAAATTACTTGACCCAAGATTTGGATATGGTATAGTAAATTTTTTATTAAAAATATGTAGGAATTATATTTATAGAGAAATATTTGATATATATTCTGATAATAAAATCTTGAATTATATACTCACAATTAAATATTTGAATATACACCAAAAGTGATGGTTGGAGTTGATTAATGATTATTAATGCTCAATACATTATCACCTTGAGAAGGGAAAAAAGGTGGATGATGCTCAAAACTAGAATGAATATGCTAGTTTGTCCATAATGAGGATTAAAAGAGATCCAATAATTATGTATTGATAGAAGATGGATCTTGAAATATTGAGGAAATGGGATAGATAATATCTTTATCAGATGAATGTTTAACTACCCATCCATGTTAGGATTAAAGAGGTGCATTAGGAATATGTGGAATTGTAGAAGAATGCGAGGAATGCCCTTAAGTTCAACTATTATTGTGATTGAATGATAGGGTTCATGAATAGTGTATGTATCCCATAAACACCATATTTGAAGAAGAAGCTTTTGTATGAATCTCATAGTTCAACATTATCTATTTACCCTATAATTATGAAAATTTATAGAGACATGAAAGATTATTTTTTATGAGATAACATAGAAAGAGATATTTATGAGTATGTATCATGTTTCTTGTTATTTTAGAAAGTTAAGCCTAAGATAAAGAATTCCAAGGGGCTTTTACAACTATTAACTATACACAAATGGAAATGAAAAACATCACTATGGATTTCATCATCAAACTCCACAAAACATATAAATGTCATAATGCAATTTGGGTTGTAGTCAACCACCTTATGAAGTATGAATGATTCATTTATATCATAGAAAATTTATATCTTGATCATATTTATAGAATATACATTAATAAAATGGTAATTTTGTATGTGGTATCACATCAACATTTTTTGTTAAATCAGTATTCAAGGATTACCTTGATGTTATGGATAATTCTATAATAAGATTTGAGTAGAAAGTTGAAATTTGGCACTACATATCACCCTTAGAAATATTTTTTGTATGAGAGGAATATTAAAAACCTATAATATATATTTAGATATTGTTCAATGGATTTAAATAGGGGTCAGTATTAACACATTAATATTTTTTAATTTTCCTAAAAAAATATATTTCACTCAAGGATTTATATGAATTTTTATGAATCCCTCTATGTTAGGAAGTGAAGAACTCTAATGTACATGGATTAAATTGAAGAACCAACTCTTTTATGACTTGATTAACTTATAGAATGTAATAGAAGGTTAGATCTATTCAAAATCACATTATGGAATCCTAGATTTAATTGAAAAGTAATGTTTACAATCATCATCAAGATCTAGAGTTTGAATTTAGTGATACTGTATTTATAAAAATATCTACTTGGAAGAATGTTATGTGATTTGGAAAGAAGGGGAAACTAATCCCTATATATATTAGTCCCTTTAAGATTCTTGATCTTTTTGGTATGGTAACATATCACTTGAAACTTCTATTAAACCTCTTCCAAGTTCACAAAGTATTTCAGGTATCACTTTTGGGGAAGTACATACATGATCATTCACATGTAATGAAATCAGTTGTTATACCTCTAGATCATGATCATTATTACGAGGAATAATTGGTGTACAATTTTTATTAAAGAATAAAGTGCTCTGAAATAAGACCACTCACATGGTCACATTTTTGTGGTGAAACCATAAATTTGTGGAAGCTATATGGGAACAAAAGGATGTGATGAAGTAGAAGTATCCTCATTTATCTCTATGATAGTAAAAAAATATCGAGGATAAAATTTTCTTGAGGGGGTATAATGTAAAACCATAATATTTTATGATATATTTCACTTTAAATAAATTTAATGTGTCTGATATCTTTCTTTACACACAACAACTTGCTTAAACAAACTCTGATACACTATTGAAAATTATTATTAAATGTGAATGTTATCACCCACCAGTTGGATTTGAGGGTATGAATAGGACAAAATAAATTATGAAAAATACGTATAAAAATTTTCTTTAATGAAAATTTACTAACTAATTCCTAGGAAAAAAGTACTCAATTTAAGAATGTTAAAAATAATATCATTTTATGTTAAAAGATCAGAGCATTGTATTTTTTTTGAATATTTTGATCACCAATAGAAAAATATTTTGAGGAATATATTTGTATCTAATTTAAAAAATGAATAATTATTAATAATTTGATTATAAATTAGTTATAAGTGGAGAAAAAATCATTTGAAGGTAAAAGGAGTAATTTTTCAGAAAAATGTTTTTATGCACACATCATATTTTTATCATAGTAAATTAAATTAATCATTATTGATGAATGATTTTGATGTAATTTATATATCATGTTTTATATTAAATATATTATCATTCATATAATGGTTTTTACAAGGAATAAAATTAGAATAAAAATCATTTTTATACTTAAAAAATACTTTTTTTCTAAAAATGGGTTTTACGCATTTTGTGTGTGAACATTAGACTTAATTTATACCACTTATAAATATTTAATTTAATAAAATGAATTAAATATATTTAATCTGAATAATTAAAATTATTTAATATTTTCAATTTAATTTTTAGCCATAATGAAGTTTTACCATGGTAAAAATCTTGTTACCATGGTAAGAGTTAAAACAGTTAAAAGAGAGTTTAACCAATGTGATAATGATTAAAATATCAAAAAAATTGATTTAATTTGATTACTTTATTTTATTTTAAACATAAAATTAGTATTTTAAAACCTTTGGAAATTTATAGCCACCTTCCCATGATAGTGACATTATTATATTTTAATGTTTTTATTGGGAACAGATTCCAAGGCCTAGCTTGTGATCTTTTTTGGGCTTAAAAATGATAAATTCAACTCTTGGTCTAGTTTAATGAAATGAATATTAATGAAAATTTAGCCCTATAAAAAAATTTCAATTTGGATTACTGAATAAAAAATTATGGTCGAAATAAAAAAATGATTTAAAATAATTAAAATTTAAAAAATAGGCCATTTTCATAATTAAGCTCAAAATACTTGTAAAAATTAAAATGTAACAATTTACTATAAGATAACATATTTTTTTGGATTAACAAATTTAAATTTAAATTTGAATTATTTAATATATTGTATCTATCATAAACCCTTCTCAGATTACATTCATTACACAAAGAGGATCCAAGTGTAGAATCCCTCTAGCTATAATCTGCACACACTCCTTTGATCTTTGAACAATTCTGATTGATTTATGGGTGCTAGCGTGAAAAATCAACCATATTTCCTTGTTTACATAATTTTTTTTCATGGTAATTAAATATTTAACTAGTTCTTATCATTATTTATAATATGAGAGGAAGAATTCAAATAAGAAGTCTATTATATGCAATGATTCTCAATTATTTATTTTTTGATGAACCCTATACTATAGACATAACTATCTATTTATAGAGCTAGATTTTAAGTTGAAAAAATTATTTAATTGAGTACCAACTCTTAAATAATATTACAATCCTTTTCTTACCCCATTTAATGTACTACTAATAATAATATTATTATTTTATGGTGTGTGATAATTCACATAATGATAGATATTATTTTATTGTATTGGAAATTAATATCTAACACCAAACTTGATATTGTTCAACTTTAATTACTCAATTTTTTTTAAAATAAGAATAAATATTTAATTAAATATTTTATTCACAAATAAATATTTTTTCCACAATCTAACAAATAAATTTTTATTAAATATTCAATAAATAAAAAAAACTTTTTGTCTATAATACAGCGAATAAATGTTTATTAAATATTCCAGTAATTAAATATTTTTTTATTAATGAATAAATAATTATTTATTACCTTTTGAATATTATCGATCAATAAAACTTGAATAAAATAATTCATTGATCATCATACTAATATTTATTCTAATAATTTAATTCAAATATAATTTACTCGAGTTTAACTGAAACACTTAATTTGTGACCCTCTAGGATTTTTTCTCATTGACATTATACGAGTTTGCCTAAAGCCCAATATTACACTCTAAAAATGGGTCAAGGAACCCAATAGGAAGAACTTAATATCGCAACGTCAAGAACCACATATGAATACTCATTATGTAATATAACCTTTTTTTCACAATATCTCATCAAGAAAGTTTCATATTTGTGTCATCAACCAATGTTATTGACACATATTTATTTGACCATCTGAAATTAACACGTCATTACACCATTACCTTGAAATTTAATAAGAATATTTCATTATAATAAAATCTCTAAGATATCAACTTACGTATAGAGAGAAGGGAACAATAATTTTTCAACTTATTTATTAATAACACATTACTTATGATGGACCCAACAAATCAACCCTCAACATGAACTGCATCATCAAGTTTTATGAAATAAATCTAATTGAATGTGACATGATATACATTAATAATAATATTAGTGTCTAAGTACCATTACATACGCTCATAGATAAGAATATCCAATGACACTAAAACATACAGAATTCCTACTGGAGGGTCTGTTCTCATAATATCCAATATTGCAGATTACCAAGTGTGAACTTCATGAGAAGAATCTTCACACACTTTTGAGTGCTCACACCTGATATTCTATATAATATGTTACCTATTATAGTAAATTACCCAATGATATAACCAATATTAGTAATATTGTCATAGAATTTCAAGGTTTTTATCATAACGGGGAATTTCTATAACCTTATAAATTCTATGTATACTCTAGGACATCATCACATCAATGTTATGAAGAAGAAAAATAAATATATGATAATATATTTATATTAATATTAACTTCTTAGAATATACATGAAATCCAAAGAAAAGAGTAGTTGGTTTTGGGGAACCCACTCCAATATCAACAACACTTGTTAAATACAGTAAAATCACAAGAGAAACCAAAATTCAAGTTCAACCATGAAAGATAAATGAAATCAAATGTAATATAGAAATGAAGAAACTTGTGTGCCTTATACCATATAATGAAATTTCATTTATATTCATCCATACTTGATGAAGATCATAGTAGATACATCAAAATGATATCACTCTTTTATAGGTATCCATGATTTTAAATCTAATTGATCATCGTATGAGTGGTATCCCCCACCCTCTATGTCATTATAGTGTCTCATGGTGAAAGAAATATTTTGATAATACAACTTTAGGTATGAGAGTTTTTACCAAGAATTATTGATAAATACACACCCTCATCACATGGAAGTAGGCTCCTTATAAGGTCTCAAAGGGAACTCCTTGTATGTATATGAGTTAACTCACACATTATATGTCAATGAATGAATAAAATAAACCTATTAGTTAATTTATTAAAAAAATTCATAAATGCATCTCCCAACCATTTCACATTGTGAAATTTCTTGTTAATGATTGCTAAACATTTATTAGATTCACTAGAATGTTAATAATTAACATTTGGATACCATGAGTATCAAATACATTGGAATATATACCATGGATTACGATGTTGAAAGTTATACACCACGATTTCATGAAATGAAACATTATGATTGTAACAGCCCGAGATTTTATGAAAAATATTATTTTTTATTTCACTAATGTCTTGTGTTGTACGCTACACCAAAAGGAGCTTGCACAACACGCATCCTTGACTCACCTTGCATTACACGCAATCGCAACCTTCCTCGATAGCGTGTGTGGTACGTAATACTGAGTTTCACGAAACAATGATATGCTATTAAAATATTATTAAAACTAGCCGTTATGAATAGTAATAACCACTTTTTAAAATTCTGTAAATCTTATTTTTCAAAATGAACTTCATTCTTGGATTCGGAGTATCGAATTTAGCCTAAGGTGAAATTTTGGTACTTTTCGGATAACTTTCACATTCTGATGAATAGTGAAAATTACTAAATTATAATTAAAAACAACTTTTTTAATCGAAATAATTAATAGTGATAAATTATTAATTTGAGTGGTTTTAAAGTATATTTAGAATATATTTTTACAATTTAATACAATGTTGGTCATTGGTTGTAATTTCACATTTAAACCAGACATAATCAAGTGTCAATCTTTTGATATATATTGTTTCCTAAAAACACGCTATTTATTTTAACAGCGGGATTTAATTATAAAATTAATTAATGCAACTTCTATGTTATGAATTTGGTAAAATAGATTTCATTTTTTGATTCAGAATATGAAATATAGCTTAGGATGAAATTTTGGCATTGTTCTGAAAAACATCAATTTTTGATGAATAGTGAAACTACTAAGTGGTAGGTTAAAAAACTGAATTTTGCATAAAACTTAATTTTACCGCTTCTGTGAATAGAATTTTGAAAATCCGACAGACACGGTTAATATCAAGGACTAAAATGTGGTTCAATGAGATGAAAATAATTTTTGGTGAATAGTAACTTTTTACTTTTTTTTACCGCGGTTAATAGTAAATAGGGTAACTAAGGGTAAATATGATATTAATATTACCCTAACACATGTCCTAATTCTATTGGACAAGTGTAATTCGACCAAAAACAAACTTAGGAATAAAATATGACCATTTAGGCCCACTTGGATTAGATTAGGACATTTATTATTAATTTATTTAAAGAAAGGTTAAAATAGTTAAAATCAAAGTTTAATAAGTAAATAATTTTTAATATGGGGTTATACATAAGATAAATTCGATTGTAAATATTCATTGGAAAGCTAAAAAGATTTCCTACATGATGGTATTTTATTTGTAATTTTTAGAAATCAAATAATTTAATTTATTTATGACACAACGATGATGCAGTAATTATCTTATTAATGAAATATTGACATAATTGATGTTATAAACACCAAAATAAATGTAATTTGAAAATTTTTATGAATTCCACTAATTTTCTAGGTTACTATGATATATTAATGTTGATTTAATCAACTTGGTTCGAACATTTAATTCTGTTATGACTTTCACAAAAATCATATATCAAATAGTTTCAAAATTGACACAAAATAGTTTTTAAATCAAATATTATATTATTAATTGTTATTTTATTCCTAAAAATCTAAGGTTCGGCCAAATGACTTAGATAAGGATATATATATTAATAATAAACAATTTGGGGTTCGTTTGGCATGTTATAGTAAGTGTATTAACCATATAGTATAAAAAAAACAAAAAGACACGGTAAATGTTAAATTATTTAACTTAGAGTTAAATATAATTGATAAGGTTAAAATAATATCCTAAACTTGTCTAAATTCTATTGGTTGATAGGATTTAGACCCATCCCCACTTTAGCTTCGAAATAAGACCCTTTGGAACCATTATAAACCGATTTTGACTTTAATATAAAATAATATTTTGAGATATTCCTAAGGTGCCCCTCTCCTCCCTTATAAAAGGGCACCTCCTCCCCCTCCTCCTCACACCAATTTGAGCACTCAAGCTCGGCCAACCCCTGCCAAAATCTCTTCTCCACTTCCCTAGAAACATCCTAGAGGTTCTGGTCTTCCTCAAAGACCAATTTTAGTGCCCTAAGAGGAGGTCTCAAAGAGGCGCTTCAAAGAAGAGGTAATTACCGTTACCAATTCTTTCATCTTTATTTCTTCTTCCACTTCTTCTTCTTAGGTTGTTTCATTATGAAGTAATAACATCAGTATCACTCATATACTGATATGTTATTATAAGTATGAAACAACCCTATTTCACCATCTATCCATCCTACGGGAAAAGAAATCACCGCGCGTGCGTACGTACGGAATACCGTCTCCACGCCGTGGTGTAATCTATTTTCCACCACCACCTTACATGGATGGGTATAATGGTGTAAAGAATAACTATACATAGTTATTAAAACATCATATTGATTCTGATATATTGTATAATCCACTCCAATTCAATTCAGTATTTATGGAAATGATATCATCGCTCGTGCGTACGTACGGACTACCGTCTCCACGACGCGATGGGATTCATTCTCCATGTTAACCATTTAAGAATGATTATAAATTATATATAAGAAATAATAATGAAATATATGACATTATAAAGCTACTGGATTTATGTATATATATATATGTATGTCATCAACTTACTTCCATTCAAGACAATAAGGAAAGGAAAACAGCGTTCATGCGTACGTACGGACTACCGTCTCCATGAACGGTGTTTTTCATTTCATTTATCTATCTATTATATATATATATATACTGAATATATATGATATATAAATCATATTTTATATTCTGGAAGTAAGTAAATCATGATATAAGTAACAATAATGTCAAGAACAAACACCTACGATAAATGAAACGATTTTACCCAAAACGCTTCTTTAACATGGAATTTACAAACGAACGGGTAATATAATGTCATAAGTGAACCATATATGATATCATAACAATGAATATGATTCTGTAATAAGTCAATAACATGATTTAAATCATTATACAGGAGGTTCGGACACTTACAAAGCAAGTCGGACCTAAGGTAAGGGAAATATGACAATCTCATTTTTATCCGAGATTGTTTATTCGTAAGTATTTACTGGGGTGTATTTTATCATTCACATCCATGTTTCATGAATATGTAATATTATTTCCATCCACCTACAATTGTTTAAATCCAATTTTACCCTTCGGTGAGTTTTTAGTAAAAGATATGAAAGGAATCTTTAGCCGTTTTTCGTACGAGGTACTTTTTGACTTTTCCGACAAAAGTACAAGAAGAATGTTTTTTTAACTTATACGGCACGAACGGATTTTTACGGTTTTATAAAGCCTTATTTTCATGAAGCTTCCTTCAAAAGATTTCATGACTATTTTCAATAAAATCTCTTTCTTTTAAAATTTCATAACGTTTTGTGAAAAGAAATTGATTTTGAAGAAGAAAGGATATTTTCCTCAAGAATTCATTTCAAGTGTTTTGTCAAACTTATTTTCCATCTAAGATAATAAAGGGTTCTGTTTTTATCCCTATTATTACATGGTTTTGATTATGTTTTGATGGAAATATTTTTATGAATTCCTTTATCTTATATGAATTGTTTTATGAAGTCATGATGTTTAAGATTCCCATTTTTATTACATGGGTTATGCTATGATGTATGGTTTATGATTTTGTGGCACACATAAGAATGGTATCATTAAGAGATGGGTGGGACCTATATCTCCCTCCAATGCATTGGGTAAAGATTTTATATCTCATGAGATAGACAGGGCTGGAATGGTAGGTTATACCGGTTCAGTGAAACAGGACTGAAACGAGGGTTACTCGATTCAGAAAGGGACTTTGTCCACTAAGATAGTCTTGGCAATGAGTTTTGACTAACAAGAAATGATTATCTATGATTATGTGTGAATGCCACAAAGGTTCATGTTTTAAGTTATGATTATTGTGATTTCATTTCACTACTATGATTTATCCCATGTTATGAAATTATGCTCTCTTTTGCAGGTTAAGATTTCCAAAAGATACGTTCTTATGAATATGATGTGATTGATTTTTCTTTTGTATACCCTTACTGAGCATTTGAGCTCACCCTTTTATGTTTTCTTTTCCCCAGGATATAAAGAAAGGTTTTAGGTAAAAAAAGGGGAAGATCTTTATGGGAGATATTGAAGATCTTTCACCACGATTAGAAGATTACGTTCCGAGTTTCCAAAGACACTAAACTATTACGATCCTTGTGTGTGTGTGTTTTTATTATGTACTAAGTATTCCGCAAATGTAATGTAAAGTCCATGTACGTCAGGCTTCGGGTCTCTACAGTTGGTATCAGAGGAAAGGTTTAGTCAACCTTTGGAAACTAGGATGCGAGAACTTTAGTGAGATCCCTAGAGATATTTCTAAGGTATGTCTAGGGATGTCCCTAAGGTTAAGTATACGTATAGGTTATAGTACTAGAACTACGCTAACGATCATAGAATTAAACCTAGGATGTTAGATATTGAAGGTACTCCCCCTTTATAATTTTGTTTTCCCTAGCATGATTTTTTCCTCTCACACTATTCTTTTTGGGTTTTAGAAAATGGATGGAAACAAGGTGATTCATGATAATGGAGGATATGCTGGACAATGGAATGATATTTTTTATGAGCAACCAAATGAAATGGGATTTGGAAGTCCAAATATCATTATTATGCCGAATCAGCAATCTCATAATATGATTAATAAAGTAAAATTTGGTAAGTTTCCTGACTCGGCTAATAAGAGAAAGATGGAGTTTCATGATGATCATAGAGGAAAGAAAGTTCAATTCCCCCTATGTAAATCATGTGGGAAGAGGCATCAAGGAGAATGTTTCAAAGGAACTGGAAGATGCTTTGGGTGTGGAAAAGAAGGACACAAAGCAAGTAAATGCAAAGGAAAAGGTTCAGTTAACAACATGGATGATGATAATGGTATTGCTACGACATCAACAATGGTTAAATGTTTTAAATGTGGAATGTGCGGGCGTTATGCAAACCAATGCCCTAAGAGAAAGTCTCATGAAGATAATCAGTATGGTCGTATGGGAAGTATTTATGTGGATGATGATGAAGAGACTACAAATGATATGTGAGATGAAAGAATTGTTGAAGCACAGTCAATGGTTTAAGAATGTAGTGGAATGATTACATGTTTATCATATGTAATGTTGTATAAGTAATCTCATGGTACTTTAGAATAAAGAGACATGTAAGGATTGTTACACTGTTGTCTGATTAATGTTACCAGTATCCATGAAAGGTTATTCAGATATTTTTGGAAATAAGATGATATGCGCATAATGAAGGGAAAACGATAAAACAAGATGTTTAACAGTATTCATGAGCACATGATTGATATAAGGACTAAGTGATATCATGGTTTGAGTATATAGAATTTTGAGGATTTTGGTATCTGGAAAGTGTTAACTTTTAACTGCACTCATGTTTTCACTAAGGTATTCAAGAGAATACACGATTAAGGACTTTGAATGTTTGGAATGTGACCAACAAGACATATCTTATGATATGTGGGGATCAACGACAGTATTAAATCTCTGGTAATCGTTGTCACTATATTATGAGTGTGGACTGCAGTATTATGTATAAGCCTAAAGATTAGACTGGATTATATTGGACATAAGTTAGTATTGTTTAAGGATAGAAGATTTTCGATATTATTGATTGGATGTTATAGTAACGTAGTTTTAGAAGAAGGACAACCTGCAGGACGAGCGACAACCCATCGCTTCGGACAAGGCTATAGGAATCGAACCCACAACCGAAGTGCGACTGGCCTTTATCGCCTACCACTGACCTACAGGAAGTCCCTGTTTAGTAGAAACTAGTGTTATTTTATTAAGCAGTATGATATATGAAGTATAAGCCCATTTTAGGAACCATATATGATTAATCCCACTATAGATCGACTTATGTATATAAATTTTGCTAACCTTTTGAGACAGATGGAATGACCCGTCATTCTATCACATGATCTGCTAACACTTCACGAATAAAAAATTCAACTTCATTTATTTAAGAGATGAAGTGGAAATTGTTAAAGGCACGAACAACAGTGAGATTGTACCAAAATAAAGTAAGTATTTATTCTAATTCAAATTCTTTAACTTTAGGGAAATGATCTTGAAAACCAAAAATGTTGTCCTAGTTCTCTTATACCTGATGAATCAGATGGTACCTTAGATCGTCACAAATTTATGGATTTGTGATTACTGGCTTTTCCATAGCCATGTTCTCTACCACTCTCCATCAGAACATGATGGTTAGATTTCTCTTCCATATCCATATTTTCACCTATGTAGAAACCCAGTGATTAGTTTATTTGGGTAATCGTTACATTTCATACTTTAGTTATTAAAGCCAAGTTTTGGTATTCCTTTTTATGATTTGGGTTTCTATTAAAGAAACTTTCGAATAGTAAACCATTTATAACCCCGACGAATTTCGAGGGCGAAATTCATTTTAAGGGGGGTAGAATGTAACAGCCCGAGATTTTATGAAAAATATTATTTTTTATTTCACTAATGTCTTGTGTTGTACGCTACACCAAAAGGAGCTTGCACAACACGCATCCTTGACTCACCTTGCATTACACGCAATCGCAACCTTCCTCGATAGCGTGTGTGGTACGTAATACTGAGTTTCACGAAACAATGATATGCTATTAAAATATTATTAAAACTAGCCGTTATGAATAGTAATAACCACTTTTTAAAATTCTGTAAATCTTATTTTTCAAAATGAACTTCATTCTTGGATTCGGAGTATCGAATTTAGCCTAAGGTGAAATTTTGGTACTTTTCGGATAACTTTCACATTCTGATGAATAGTGAAAATTACTAAATTATAATTAAAAACAACTTTTTTAATCGAAATAATTAATAGTGATAAATTATTAATTTGAGTGGTTTTAAAGTATATTTAGAATATATTTTTACAATTTAATACAATGTTGGTCATTGGTTGTAATTTCACATTTAAACCAGACATAATCAAGTGTCAATCTTTTGATATATATTGTTTCCTAAAAACACGCTATTTATTTTAACAGCGGGATTTAATTATAAAATTAATTAATGCAACTTCTATGTTATGAATTTGGTAAAATAGATTTCATTTTTTGATTCAGAATATGAAATATAGCTTAGGATGAAATTTTGGCATTGTTCTGAAAAACATCAATTTTTGATGAATAGTGAAACTACTAAGTGGTAGGTTAAAAAACTGAATTTTGCATAAAACTTAATTTTACCGCTTCTTTGAATAGAATTTTGAAAATCCGACAGACACGGTTAATATCAAGGACTAAAATGTGGTTCAATGAGATGAAAATAATTTTTGGTGAATAGTAACTTTTTACTTTTTTTTACCGCGGTTAATAGTAAATAGGGTAACTAAGGGTAAATATGATATTAATATTACCCTAACACATGTCCTAATTCTATTGGACAAGTGTAATTCGACCAAAAACAAACTTAGGAATAAAATATGACCATTTAGGCCCACTTGGATTAGATTAGGACATTTATTATTAATTTATTTAAAGAAAGGTTAAAATAGTTAAAATCAAAGTTTAATAAGTAAATCATTTTTAATATGGGGTTATACATAAGATAAATTCGATTGTAAATATTCATTGGAAAGCTAAAAAGATTTCCTACATGATGGTATTTTATTTGTAATTTTTAGAAATCAAATAATTTAATTTATTTATGACACAACGATGATGCAGTAATTATCTTATTAATGAAATATTGACATAATTGATGTTATAAACACCAAAATAAATGTAATTTGAAAATTTTTATGAATTCCACTAATTTTCTAGGTTACTATGATATATTAATGTTGATTTAATCAACTTGGTTCGAACATTTAATTCTGTTATGACTTTCACAAAAATCATATATCAAATAGTTTCAAAATTGACACAAAATAGTTTTTAAATCAAATATTATATTATTAATTGTTATTTTATTCCTAAAAATCTAAGGTTCGGCCAAATGACTTAGATAAGGATATATATATTAATAATAAACAATTTGGGGTTCGTTTGGCATGTTATAGTAAGTGTATTAACCATATAGTGAAAGAAAACAAAAAGACACGGTAAATGTTAAATTATTTAACTTAGAGTTAAATCTAATTGATAAGGTTAAAATAATATCCTAAACTTGTCTAAATTCTATTGGTTGATAGGATTTCGACCCATCCCCACTTTAGCTTCGAAATAAGACCCTTTGGAACCATTATAAACCGATTTTGACTTTAATATAAAATAATATTTTGAGATATTCCTAAGGTGCCCCTCTCCTCCCTTATAAAAGGGCACCTCCTCCCCCTCCTCCTCACACCAATTTGAGCACTCAAGCTCGGCCAACCCCTGCCAAAATCTCTTCTCCACTTCCCTAGAAACATCCTAGAGGTTCTGGTCTTCCTCAAAGACCAATTTTAGTGCCCTAAGAGGAGGTCTCAAAGAGGCGCTTCAAAGAAGAGGTAATTACCGTTACCAATTCTTTCATCTTTATTTCTTCTTCCACTTCTTCTTCTTAGGTTGTTTCATTATGAAGTAATAACATCAGTATCACTCATATACTGATATGTTATTATAAGTATGAAACAACCCTATTTCACCATCTATCCATCCTACGGGAAAAGAAATCACCGCGCGTGCGTACGTACGGAATACCGTCTCCACGCCGTGGTGTAATCTATTTTCCACCACCACCTTACATGGATGGGTATAATGGTGTAAAGAATAACTATACATAGTTATTAAAACATCATATTGATTCTGATATATTGTATAATCCACTCCAATTCAATTCAGTATTTATGGAAATGATATCATCGCTCGTGCGTACGTACGGACTACCGTCTCCACGACGCGATGGGATTCATTCTCCATGTTAACCATTTAAGAATGATTATAAATTATATATAAGAAATAATAATGAAATATATGACATTATAAAGCTACTGGATTTATGTATATATATATATGTATGTCATCAACTTACTTCCATTCAAGACAATAAGGAAAGGAAAACAGCGTTCATGCGTACGTACGGACTACCGTCTCCATGAACGGTGTTTTTCATTTCATTTATCTATCTATTATATATATATATATACTGAATATATATGATATATAAATCATATTTTATATTCTGGAAGTAAGTAAATCATGATATAAGTAACAATAATGTCAAGAACAAACACCTACGATAAATGAAACGATTTTACCCAAAACGCTTCTTTAACATGGAATTTACAAACGAACGGGTAATATAATGTCATAAGTGAACCATATATGATATCATAACAATGAATATGATTCTGTAATAAGTCAATAACATGATTTAAATCATTATACAGGAGGTTCGGACACTTACAAAGCAAGTCGGACCTAAGGTAAGGGAAATATGACAATCTCATTTTTATCCGAGATTGTTTATTCGTAAGTATTTACTGGGGTGTATTTTATCATTCACATCCATGTTTCATGAATATGTAATATTATTTCCATCCACCTACAATTGTTTAAATCCAATTTTACCCTTCGGTGAGTTTTTAGTAAAAGATATGAAAGGAATCTTTAGCCGTTTTTCGTACGAGGTACTTTTTGACTTTTCCGACAAAAGTACAAGAAGAATGTTTTTTTAACTTATACGGCACGAACGGATTTTTACGGTTTTATAAAGCCTTATTTTAATGAAGCTTCCTTCAAAAGATTTCATGACTATTTTCAATAAAATCTCTTTCTTTTAAAATTTCATAACGTTTTGTGAAAAGAAATTGATTTTGAAGAAGAAAGGATATTTTCCTCAAGAATTCATTTCAAGTGTTTTGTCAAACTTATTTTCCATCTAAGATAATAAAGGGTTCTGTTTTTATCCCTATTATTACATGGTTTTGATTATGTTTTGATGGAAATATTTTTATGAATTCCTTTATCTTATATGAATTGTTTTATGAAGTCATGATGTTTAAGATTCCCATTTTTATTACATGGGTTATGCTATGATGTATGGTTTATGATTTTGTGGCACACATAAGAATGGTATCATTAAGAGATGGGTGGGACCTATATCTCCCTCCAATGCATTGGGTAAAGATTTTATATCTCATGAGATAGACAGGGCTGGAATGGTAGGTTATACCGGTTCAGTGAAACAGGACTGAAACGAGGGTTACTCGATTCAGAAAGGGACTTTGTCCACTAAGATAGTCTTGGCAATGAGTTTTGACTAACAAGAAATGATTATCTATGATTATGTGTGAATGCCACAAAGGTTCATGTTTTAAGTTATGATTATTGTGATTTCATTTCACTACTATGATTTATCCCATGTTATGAAATTATTCTCTCTTTTGCAGGTTAAGATTTCCAAAAGATATGTTCTTATGAATATGATGTGATTGATTTTTCTTTTGTATACCCTTACTGAGCATTTGAGCTCACCCTTTTATGTTTTCTTTTCCCCAGGATATAAAGAAAGGTTTTAGGTAAAAAAAGGGGAAGATCTTTATGGGAGATATTGAAGATCTTTCACCACGATTAGAAGATTACGTTCCGAGTTTCCAAAGACACTAAACTATTACGATCCTTGTGTGTGTGTGTTTTTATTATGTACTAAGTATTCCGCAAATGTAATGTAAAGTCCATGTACGTCAGGCTTCGGGTCTCTACAATGATATGGCCTAATTGTAATATACGATTAACCAAAATGCAGTAGCATGTTTACATGATTTAAAATATACCTTATCATTTAATATGATATATTCAATTGTATCACATGGATAAGAGAATTTTGGGAATATCACCTTCAATCTACTACTTTCACTAAAGCCTAGACGAGTTATGTGTCATTTAACCTTATATCACATCATATAAAATAAATTGTGAAGTTATATCCAAAACTCTTTTAAATATCTTCAAAAACAATTTTGGAAAGCTATCATCAAATTTACAATGTATAACAAAATATAAAATACATTATGAATACCCATCCCAAAGTATTTTCGAATAAAATATATAACCAATTTATATCTTCATTCTAATTAAAACTCAATAACCATTTAGTCAACTACAAGGTATGACCCCCTTGGGAATTTATATCATTGAACAAATATGAATATTTATATCGATAAATGTAAGAAAATTAGGACTTGTAGTAAAAAATCAATACTACTCAAGATACAAAGGGATCTTGAATGATTATCAGAAAACACATGTTTATATATACCTATGTGTACAAGTTACATCATATGAAAACATTAATTCTCATTCATTCCATTTTTACAAGACAAAGAGTGTCCACACGACAAAGATTTTATTAATCCCATATATCACACTCAATTTTGTTTTTGAATATCTGGGTATAAACTGACCAGGTTAGTGAATATAGTACATTTCATTCACCTTTATGAATGATCACATCATAGGTCCCTCATATTAATAGCCTCTTAATCCCGAAGGTCTTAATTTTTTATTAATTTTTTCATAATCATATTTTTTTGAGGGGAACCATACACGAACCATAATTTCACACTCAATATATCTAAATTAATGTACCATATTCTATAATATTCATTTGATAAAAAAATTCCCATCTTCGTTGAGATCTAAACAATAACATGTTTAAAAACACACCCAACCACCCTTGATTATCTATGTATCGAGGCTTAAATAAGAAAGCTAACAAAGTATGACAGTTCTCATGCTAGGAATCTCACCAACCTCAGGTAGTAAAGATTCTAATTATGATCCATACACTACAATTATACCAAAGACATAGTGTATGAAACTCCATGTGGTATACTTAGTGTCTCATGCAGCATATAAAAACAATCTTAATGCCTCATGATCATATTCCGTATCTCTATAAATAAATCCTATTCATGTTAATCTTAATATTTCATCATAACATATAATACTCCATGATAAATGTTGGTTAGGGATAACTCAAATTCATACTTTGAGAGGTTAATTATCATTATAATTCAAGAAATATATATTAATATATAAATATACGAAACAAATGTGAAATATTGATAAAAACTAGATCTCATTTAATATGATACATTTTTATACTCTAAAACTCTTTATATAATAATGAACAAAACCACACATAAGAACCTATATAACATATCATATATTTCAGACTACTAGATTAGCGTTATTTTTTACACACTTTCTGGTGTTTTGTTAACACATTAAATATATTTTCAATTCCTATCACATCTCTATGTGACCATATGATAAAACCCTCCCACTAAACTCTTTAGAAATTAACATAAAAAAATAAAGGTTGAGTAATAGTGATATTTAGGAATTATATTCCTAATGTTAAACTCCTTAAACATATTCAAATTCCTTAACTCCCCAATATAAAATGTTATATTGTTAACTTCTATTATTATGTAAGTATATCATCATTATTCCTAGAATGCAATATATAAAAATTTTCCCCAATAAACTATTAGTAAAAAATGTAACTATTTACATCTTTACTTACCAACATATCCTAATCACCTTTTTGATTAAGTGACAATCAATTTATTATGGTACTAAATATAACTCTTAAAATTACTCGTTACCATAGTACCCTAAATATCTTTTAAGATATTAATTAAATATTCACTTTGTATTTAAAATGGAATAATCCTTTAGGAAATAGTGATATTCACTTTTTTACTTAATAATATTTAACTCTTTAAATTTCTCTCTATCACCACATATCCTAAATTATTTAAGATATTAAGTGAAAATAATTTTAAAAATTTGATCGATATAATCTTTTATTTATTAACATTAAACTTCTTTAAGTTCATACATACTACCACTAGGATCTTATACACTATATTCTCTTCATATTATCAAGTCAACTAATATAAAATCTATTGTGATTAGAAGAAAACTTTTATTTTTAATTATTATAAATATTTAACAAAGAATTTCTTTCATATCATATACAATATTATAAGTTTTTGGATCATTTTTATTTGAAAATAATGTTATAATATCTAAAATATACCACTTATTGATTATGAGGACATCATACCTCATATTTTAGAAAATGGGATAAACACTATTTTTTAAGATAATTTTTTTATACATGTAACATTTTCAAAACATGTCATAGAATATGATAAATCATAACCATGTCAATAGATACATTGTCTAATATTGTTCATAACAACACATTATTAACACAAAACTTTTTTATCATATAATATAAATGAAATAAATATAAATTTTGTTTTATTTATATTAATTTGAGCTTGATAAACTCCTTAAAATAAAATATTTGATATAAAAAATCATTGTTTCATAACTTGAATGAAAACTACATGCTCAATAAATTCTTCCCTTGATTGTGATCTCTTTTATATTTTTAACACCATTAAAATATATAGTTGGTATCACATAACCTTAAAAATCAAAGAATATATTTCTATAACAGTAATACCTGACATAAAGATTCCATGGAGTTTTTAAACCTGTTCATGTATCCTGAGAATTCCATCCTTGGGAATCATTACTCCCTCCTTTATAATAAATCTAGAATATAATTATCTAAATAGAATACTGAATGAAAAATTATTTAAATCTAAAAATAACCTTTCATCTTATATTTTGAAATTTTTACAACTTTTATTGTCAATAAAACATTACAATATATACATAACATATTCTATTCATCTATCCTCAAAACTTTGAGAATAATAGAGTAAACATTTCTTGAACTCATTCGTTTTTTCAGAACATTTAGTTAGATGAAAACAAGATGATTTACATAAATAGTATAAGCCTTAAATGAATAATTAGTCTCAAAATGTTATTAAAATATACAATAGTATTTAACATATAAGTGGAGAATAAAATTACTTAGTTCAATTTGCATCTAATTCCTTTGAAAAAATAAGTGAATCATTCGATGATTCTTAGGACTGAGATTCTCTAACACATATAACTCAATTAATTTATAACTTTTCTTAATTCACCAATCATATGAGTTTCTTAAATTAAGCTTCTCAATTCTAGAATATTGATCTCAAAGATAAGTTTGATGATGATTATATTATTTATCCTCAATAAGAGATTTTGTCAAATGGGTATCATTTTTTTGCAAACATTTAATGAGTAATTTTATTAAATGGTATACCACTCAAATTATGATTCATTTTGAAATCCATTAGATATATTAGGGGACCAAGATCCATGTTTTACTAAAACATTATTCTGATTTAGAATTAATTTCCCAACATAGTTGTTTAGGTGGGTCATCATACCATTTATATTATTTTTATTCTTATATTATTGAGCGATTTTTTTACCATTCCATCATATGGATAAAACCAAATCTATTACTAAGGTATCATAACTCTTAGAGTTTCCTAGATAAGAGTAACCCAATCTCATAAAAGGATTTGGTTAAATAACTATTAGAGTTATCCATTTCCACTTTTAATTAAAAAATATAATCCATAGACACCCTGTTTTGGTAGAACACACTTAGTTGAAAGTTCTTGACATGTGCTTACTTTGGATTCAATAAGGCACTTATTATTTTTACATGTTATTTAATCTCACTATCTTATCACATTTTATTCTATTTATATATGCATGGTTCAAGTGATTTAGTTTTAAACCATATTCCTTCTACTAAATCAATGTGCTCAAACCATATTTAGTGTAACTCTCTACACAACTCAATGTTTGCGTTAATCACCCCAAAATAGAAGTGAAACATATTTATACACATCAAAATGGATCCTATACATAAGGTAAATGAAATTTTAATATAAAAGTTTAGAATTATATGAAATTAGAAATCCACTCATGAGTAATCCTGGAGAAATATATAGCCATCTCGCACTCCTACAGAATAAGGAATAAGACTCCAGGCCAGTGGGTAGTCAGACCCAAAGTCCTACTAGCCATAAATAATTTACTGAAGAGAAATTCTAATTATTCATAACCCAAACACCTAAAATATATAAACTATATGAAAACTAAATTCATGCTAATAATTTTAATTAAAAACTATAGTCAAGATAGATGGAAACAAAATCTAGTGTCATAACTAGTAGGAAATCCTTATATTCTTGTATGATAATATATAAAAAAAATAAACAAGTTAAACTAAAGCATGCATATATTCATAGTGGTTTCCAATGCACCAATACTCCCAAAATTTTTGAGTTGGCATGGACCTGCTTTCCAAAGGTATGCAGTCACTGGGACATACCATAAATGCTTTTGGTAGTGAATTGTTTGCAAGGATAGGTGATTGGATCATCCCTTAAGGGTTTTAATGACCAGTATGAGGCTATCTTAATGATTTAAGACATGTTCATGAATCATTATGAGTAATAAAACTACTTACGCTTAAGAAATTGAATTTCTAACAACATGTATTTAAGAGGACACTGTATATGGGAATTATAATATTTCTCATTGGACCTATGTATATGGTTACTTAATATTATAGATCTTTATAGGTATGCACTATGTAATTAATATCCATCCAAGAAGGCATTAGGATCCTATGAAAGGAGGCATGAGTTGTTGTGTAGTTGGGATAATTCTTATAATGGGTCTTCATATATATCCCTTTGAATGGAATAAGAATCCACATAGTTTGGTTCCACTTAATGAGATAAAACATATATTTTAAGATCATGTGATAAGCACCATGGTGGTGAATTTTAAGGTCCTTTATCCATGACCACTTCCATATAGTTTAAATTCATGAAAATTAGACTAATAGGTGAAAGGTAACTATAAATTGTTTGTGTTGGAATTACACACAAGTAACACTTTTTTTAAACCTATCTATTGATAACTTAATAAAAGAGGGTATAGTTAGGGATTAAAACTTGTGGGATTATATTTTATCTTCCTTATGTGAGGACATAATGGAATATTAGGGTCTTTAAATAAGTAAATAGAGATGGTTTAACTTATGATCATCACAAAAGGGATAATGGGTTATCCTATTCTCATATAATAAGGAATTATGGGTCATCGAATTCTCTTTATATAGGATTTCATATGCTTTTTACATAAGAAGGATGGTTATGTTTGGGAGATACCACCTCTAAAGAGGGATATGTGATAGTAATTGTGTTCGAATTAAACCACCATGTTATATCCTATATATTTATCTGGAATAGGAATCAAAACCCATATAGTTCGAGTTGGATAGTTTAAGGTCATGTGATAGGGACGAACTATGTAGTTTTAAATAATTAAGTAAATACTATATACTATGTAGTTTAAACTCCTATATATAGGATAGTTTAAGAGATACCAACTCTCTAATGAGATATGGGATGATTGTGACATTGATGGGTTGAGATTGAACCTCAACGAGGCATGCTACATATCTTGGTTAACAGGAATAAAAGAACATATAGTTCCAATTTCAGAATTTAATGTCACATGTTAGGATCAATACATAGAGTTTAGGATCATGCAGTAAGGACAATATTCTATGCAGTTAAAAATCATGTGACTAGGAATACTGGGATAAACGTTCTTAGAAATGGTTGGTGCGAGACATACACATGATAGCCCCTTTATGGTTTACTATAGTAAGTGAGTTAGATTAGGGTATTTTTGGGAAATCATGAGAATATTCTTGATTCAAGGAATTTGAGGAAAATAAGAGGAATATCTCACATTAAGGAGATTTTTGGGACCAATTGGTGTATCTAGACTCAAGGTAATGATGTTGGGATTGCACATATGCTACCTAGATGATAAATATTTCACAGAAAGGGTGAACCTAAACCTAATATTATGCGGTGGGATAATTTTTCAAAGTAATTAAAATGTTTTAAAATATAATAGATTATAATGAATTATTTGGTTCATTAAATAGGATGGATTTTATATAATGAGGATTGGTAACCTATAAATGGAATCTTTTATGAAGTGGGTTGTCCCTGGTTGAATATTATGAAAAGGGGACCATTAGGAATAGGAAAAAATGTACTTTATGAAAACCTAATTTCAGATAAGTTTAGTTTTTTATTCTATGGGTATAGTTTTCTAAATTATGGGGGTTTAAGGATGCTAGTTCTATAAGAATAATCATGAGAGATTCCCCATGAAATACTTTTACAAGAGTCCTTCATGAAATAATTTTTCATGAGCCCTTCCTCAAATTAATTTTTAGGAATACTTGATAAAGGAGTATATATGAGAGTCCTTAAAGAATGAATATATATGGGATTAATTTTCAAATGAATTTATATAAGATGATTTTTGTTATTTTTATATTGAGAGGTAATTATTATAAAGATATTTTATGGTTCCCTCCCCATATCTCTGGATTGAATTTGGGAGTTACCTAAGAGGTTTATTTAAAGGATCATAGAAAGGAAATGATTCATAAATGATGAGATTTATTCCTAATACTATGTGCCATAGATGAAAAGTTTCTATCAAATTCTATACTTCCTCATTCTAAAGTCTTCCATTTCTTTATGTGTGTGCCCTATATTTATAGGAAACATTGTGTAACCATATTCATACAATATTCAATCAAATAGAACATTCATAGTTTCCATGAGTTTTGCGACTGCAAAGAATCACTGCCCCCTTCTGAAAAACGATTCCTAATCATGAAGACATTCCTGGTCCATTAAAGAACCACCACCACAGTACCCCAAATGGATACCCATCTTTGAATATTTCATGTGATTTTAAAGTATTTTTCACCTTACCATGAAGTGATACTTATCTACAATGATGTTTCAAATCTATGAAGGATATCCAAGTTGATGTTGCAAATAATTTCATACTATAAGGATTTTATACGATTACGTAGTAATTATTCTCTCTATGTAAAGAAATTCCTGACCATAGAGGTATTATGCTGCTGTAAAGGAGTTCTGTGCTGATGCTACAGAGAATGGATCTTTCACTAACAATAATATTTCCTTCATGTGGAAAAAAAATTGTCTAAAATTACCTCAGAAATGGGTTTCATTTTTTCGATAAAATTTTCATGATAAATTCATTAAATACCTGGCCAACTCCCATTGGTAGGTTCTCCCTTCCACATCACTGAACAAGGTAATGTTTTTCAGGAATCTATATCCCTTAGTGAGTGTGAAATCATGATGCATATGGAGATCCCATTTTCATCTTCTTCGTATAAATTGTAACGCCCCAGACCCAGTTACCCAGATTCGGTGCATTATTACATAACATTGGCATGATCACAAGAAAGATCAAATCTCGAAAGACCGATTGGTTTAGTAGCCTTAGAAACACTAGATATATTCATAAGTCTTACATTACATCATAAAAATGAAAACTACAACAACATATTTACTTCATAGTCCACACTCATATCCCCAAATACTATCCCTGTAGGTCATTCATAAATTAATTCTTCACATCCTGGGAAAAATAAATCATTGAAAGGGGTGAGCTCAAATGCCTAGTAAGGATAAAAATATAGCGGAAACTTTCATAAATAATAATAAACATTTAAGGCAATGTATAACTAAAACAAAAGCCTTTTAAACTTGAACTTCAACATAGTATGGTAAAAATAAAATGAAATAATGCCATTTACTTATTCACATGGATATTCTACTAATCGAATAATCGCATGCAATATCAATAACCACTTTCATAATGATGGAATGCATAATGCCAGACTATCATAACCACATAGCCAAGGCCTCGTGCCAAGACTAAAAATAAGATTTTTCCAAGGCCTTGTGCCAAGACACTAGTTTGTCTCATGAGACCTACCGATGCATCGAGGAGCTATAGCGGGCTCCACCCGTCACATATTAAGTCCAATGCATTCCCATATGAAATGGTTTAAACATAACATAAACATTCGTATTAAAACTAGCATACAAAATGTCAATACTTTCTCCACAAACCATGAAGGGTATAAAAATAACATATCCATAGTCAAACATATCACAAAACCTTCAATACAATATGGAAGTTTTGTTTCATAATAAGTCAGTTTCAAATAAGCTTAAAATCCGTCAAAGTATGTTGACATAGATGAAATCAAAACTCTTTTTAGAGAAATATCTATTTTTATTTTGAAATCATTTAAGAGTCATATAAAATAAAACATTTTCATTGAAAATATTCTTATAAGCTTGTAAGTGAAGCTTCGAAGATTTTATAATGGCAGAAAATAGCCGCACCCGCCGTATAAGTTAAAAAAAACATTCTTACCTTAATTATGTCAAAAAGGTTAAAAGCACCTTGTTTGGAAAACGACGGAAAGATTGCTTTATAAACCTCTTGTAAAAAGTCAAACAAGGGTATAAATGACTTTAACCCATATTCTAGTAAAATAGTAATAATGTTTTGAAAAACATTTTTAAGAAACATGGATGTGGATAATAAAGAGATCCCAATAGATTATTACGTATAAACAACCTCGGATAATGAAGAGATTGCGAAATAAACCCTTACCTTGTACTTTTCCTTGGTTGGTGTAGAGACTCGAGTTTTTGGCCCTGTCAGACTTTAGAATAATTCTATGAATAATTCCAGAGCTAGGCGCGAAGATAGCGTGCGATTCCGAGGCCCGGTGTGCCCGGAATTAATTTTATAAAAATATGAAGTATTTTTATACTATGCACATGGAGGGGGTGTGATATCTCCTAAATGGTATCTCAGAACGGGAATCTGAGGGAACAGTTGCGCCCGGAACGTGCCGTTTACCCTAGGTGAGGTGTAAAATTTGCGGGCGTGGGCCTGCGGTGAGAAACGCCACTAGGGGCATTTTCGTAAATAAGTGGAAAAGTTGGTTTACGAGCATCGGCTCGAATAACTTCTGAATGGAGTCTCGGATCGCAAATCCAAGTCCGCCGTTGCGTTCGGAATGGTGCATTTACCCTAGGGGTTACCTTAACTTTGTCCGCGTCGGGCGCGAAGTCGGGGGCGATGTTTTAAATGAAGGGTTTTAAATAAAAAAAGAAAACAATTTCATTTCTCTCCTCCCTCTCCCACCCACGTGCAGTGGACGACCACCCTCCTTCCGACCTCCGTTCTTTGCCGATTTGAGCTCCGAACGTTCGTTTTCAGTGCCGATCGTCAGCAGATCGAGCTCCAGCGCGTTGTAGGCGTCGTTCTGCACCCGAAGCTTCGGCGATCCGCCAACAGGTAGGCGTTTTACATTTTGAAAATCCCGGATCCCGTTTTTGTGTTGTTTTTCTTCAAATTTTTATAAGGGTTGTATAGTTTGGGTTCCGAGATTTCCGAAACATGTTTCGGATCTGATTTTGGAGAACCGGGGTGCTCCCGGGGGTCCCCGGAAGTTTTCCGGCGGAAATCCCGGGTTCCAGCAGGCCGTGGCGATGGCGGAATCCGGCGAGGCAGGGCGGCGGTGGCACGACGGAATCCGGTGGCGGCGCGGTGGTTTCCGGTGAGGCTGGCGGTGGTCCGACCAGGATTTTCTGGGGATTCTTTAAACCCCCGTAACTCGCAAACCGAAACTCCGATTTGCGAGCCGTTTGTGGCGACGCGTTCCTTGCGTCGAGACGGACCTTTTGAACTCACTTTGAGAATTTTATAGTTCGGGATCGTGGCCCGAGAGCTAGAAACGTTGTATGAAATAATATTATTTTCTTATTTTACGACTTTGGGCCGTTGTAACTTCTATCCAGAGCGTCCGAATGACGTGCCGTCAGTGGCGTTGAGACCCTGATGGAACGACGGACTTTTTGAGTTGGTTTCCGGGTGTTGGGACTGAGAACGGGGTGTGGGCCCCATGAGGCCGGGTTTTGGCGTTTGCGGAGAAATGAAGCTTTTGCACCAGGAGTCCGATTTTGGCGGATGATTAGTCGATCCTGTGTGTTTTTTCAAGAGGATCGCAATGGTGCGATCCATTCGATGTGATTCAGAATCGAGGTGTGGACCCCACCCAAGTTGGCTTCAGTGAATAGTAACTTTTTCACCGGGTGTCCGTTTCGGATGAGCGAGTAGTCGATTCCGCTTGTTTTTACGAGGGGATCGCCGTGGTATGATCCGCTCGATGGGTTTCGGGATCGTTGTGTGGGCCCCACACAAGCTAGCTATGGTGAATAGTGCCTTTTTCACCAGTGCTCTCTTTCGGACGAGTAAGCATCCTATCTTGCGTGTTTTTCCGCGTAGATCGCGATGGTGGCCTCAGTTTTGGCCTTGGAGATGCGCAGTGTGGCATTGTTGCGGGTCGCTCAGGTTAGTGACGTTTTGGACCAGCAGTGGTTGAGGGTACTCCCTTGGTTCATTTCCACGAGGGTTTGTGTGGCATCACAACCTTCGTATTTGTTTGTGATCCTCTCGATGGGATGTTTAAACTGTTAGAGTTGTGGCATCCCTCCGGTGGGCCCGGAGCAGGATCCTCTAGCATCTTTTCACTAGATCGGGTTCTTGGTATCGCTGTGACCGCTTATTCATGGGCGGTGATCCCCTATATAGCTGGTTAACTCCGTAGGGTTTGTGGCATCATCCGGATTATGATCCCCTACGTGGTGGGCCGTGCTCAGTAGGGTTGTGGCATCGTCGGGTATACAATCCCTGCTCAGCATGAGGTGTATATTAGGGTTGCGGTATCATTGGTTATGAGATCCCCTACTCAGCACGTGGTTCCGGTAGGGTTGCGGTATCGTTGGTTATACGATCCCCTACTTAGCGCGTGGTTTGGGTAGGGTTGTGGTATCATTGGTTATACGATCCCCTACATAGCGCGTGGTTTCGGTAGGGTTGTGACATCGTCATTTCAATCCCCTACATCACAAGTTATACCAGATAGGGTTCTGGTATCGTCGTGACCACCTTTATATGGGCGATGATCCTCTATCTTAGTGACATGCTTCTGTCGAGTGCCAGGTTGGGTTGTGGTATCCCCCAGCGGATCCTAGGTGTGATCCCCTATCGGTGAGAACTACGTATGCCAGATCGAGTCGTGGTATCCCCCAGCGGACCCTGGGAGTGATCCCCTATCCGAGATCTTCGTCTACCAGAGTGGGTTATGGTATCCCCTAGCAGACCCTAGGAGCGATCCCCTATCCGAGGATTTTGGTGGTCATGTTGTTTCAGATAGTTTTCCTCAGGGATGCTATCCGACGAGCGTGATCTCTTGGGTGAGAATTTGAGAGGTTTGTGTGAAACCCAATGGAGTGTATCTCTCAGATGAGTGTCATCTGGGATGACTGTGATCATGTGGTATACTCTTCGGGTTGTGGACAGTTGCTGGTGACGAGGTCGGTACCTCTTGTGGCTTTGTGGCGTGAGCTGAGTATATTTGGATTGTTCAAGGTGTATATATGAGCATACACCTGAGATGAGCTTACTAGTTGTGTTTAGATGAGGATGGTCACAAGATGGAGTTTCTCTCTCATCTGGGTTCCTTCTGGCTGGGATGAGCGGACTGTTGGCTTTCAGTTTCTCTCTTTGGTTTTGGGTTTTTGGGGTGCCTACTGAGTATGTTTATACTCACCCCTGCACGGGCTTTTCCCGCACATGTTTGTGTCTTGTGCAGACCACAGGCCTTTCTACGGAGTCCCAGGTGGACCCGAAGCAGGCGGAGCTTCGTGAGCGTGTTTGACCGGGGTGTTTACCAGAGCTGTGCCGAGGAGATTTCCGACGGGTGTTTGTGGCAGCGTTCCCCTTCTTCAGAGTAGGTTGGACACGCTTTGTAGTTTACTTTTAGTGGGCCCTGTTTTTCCCTTTGTACTTCTGCTATACTCTGGTTGTGGGATAGTGTATGCATGCATTCACTTTTAAGTTTTACATCTCTGCACTGTTTCATGGAGGTGTTTGTGGGTGCGTGTGTACATGTACCTTAGGCTAATGCCTCCCATGTGTGTGATAGCCTACTCGGCGCTAGTCGCCAGCCCCTGCCCTATTGGAGGCGGGCTTGGGGAGTCACGGCTTAAGCCCCATTGGGTCGGGTCATGACAGTTGGGGGTAGGTTAACCTTCTGTATAATAATGAAATAATTGTTATTAAACTATAAAAGAATCATATACATTAATATGATATCATATATGATCTTTTAACATTGATTTGTTAATAATATCTTAGTATTATCATTGTTTCGGGTGTTAACTTACTCATTTTATTTTATATGTTTTGTTACGTAAGTCATGTTTGTCATGGGTAGGTTGTATCTTAATCATATCCAGAATGATATCAAGTTCTTATATACTATTATTAATCATCAAATGAGAATTAGACTTGAATGGATACGATGGAGAATGAATCTCATCGCGTTCGTGGAGATGGTAGTCCGTACGTATGCATGAGCGGCAATATCATTATTTTGATATTAAAATAATATATAATTGGATGTTATATCATATATACAGAATCATTATCATGTTACATTTATTATTTACATGAATTACACATCATTATTATACCCATCCAAATAATAATTTATTGAATAACAATTACACCCCGACGTGGAGACGGTAAGCCGTACGTACGCACGTATGGTGACATGTTATTCAAAGGATGGATAGAATACTGAATATGATTGTACCATATTTATAATAACATCACATTATATATAAGATACTGAAGTTATTATTTTAGAATGGTAATAACAAAGAAAGAAGAAGTGGAAGAAGAAAGGAACTTGAAAAAGGGTGGTGAAATCCTTACCTCTTCTTCGGGTTCTTCCTTTTTATTTGATCAAAAGGGTTTCTTAGGTTGGATTTATGACTAAATTAAGGCCTCTAGGATGAAGTGAGGTAAGTTGAGAGAGTATTTGGGCAGATTTTGGCCAAGACAAATGGATTTGAAGGTGTGAATTAATGAGAAGGTGGAGTGCCCTTTTATAAGAGGGGTGAGGGGCACCTTTGGAAAAGCTTGAAATATTATTTTATAATAAATTCATATTCGATTTCTAATGGCTCAAAAGTGTATTATTTAAAGGTTAAGGTGGGGATAGGTCGAAAACCACTCAACCAATAGAATTTAGACAGGTTTGGGTCATTATATTAACCTTATCTTTTAGTTTTAACTCTTAGTTAATTAGTTTGACACTTACCATGTCACTTTATATTTTTATATTATATAGTCAATAAACTTACTATATACCTCCAAGAGACCCCCAAGTGGTCCATTAATGATAAAAATATCATTATATAAGTCTCTTGGCCGAACCATAGATTTTTAGGAATTTAATATCAATTAATAATATCATATTTGTTTTACAAACTCTTTTTTGTCAAATTTGACACTATTCAAAAATTGATTTTTTTAAAAATCACAACAGAATGATTACATCAAAAAAAGTAACTCAAATCATTACTAACATGTCATGTTAACCTATAAAATTAGTTTAATTCATAAAAAGTCTCAAATTATATTTATTTGGGTATTTATAATATCAATTATTTTAATTTTTCACTATTATGGTAATTATTGCATCATCATTGGGTCATAAATAAATTAAAATATTTAATGTCTAAAAATTATAAATAAAATACCATTATATAGGTAATATTTTTATCTTTCTAATGAATATTTACAATCTAATTTATCTTATGTATAACCCTATATTAAAAATTATTTAGTAAATAAACTTTGATTTTAACTCTTTTAACTCTTCTTTGAATTAAATAATAATAAATGTCCTAATCTAATCCAAGTGGACCTAAATGATATTATTTTCTTCCTAAGTTTTTTTTGGTCGAATTAAGCTTATCCAATAGAATTGGGACATGTGTTAGGGTAATATTAATATCATTTTTACCCTTAATTACCCTATTTACTTTTAACCGTGGTAAATAAAAATAAAAAGTTACTATTCACCAAAAATTATTTTCATCTCATTGAACCACATTTTACTCCATGATATTAACCATGTCTCTCGGATTTTTGAAATTCCACTCACAGAAGCGGTAAAATTATGTTTTATGAAAAAATTAGTTTTTTTAACTAACACTTAGTGGTTTCACTATTCATCAAAAAATGATGTTTTTCAGAAAAATACCAAAAATTCACCCTAGGCTAATTTCGATATTCCAAATCCAAAAATGAAATCCATTTTGAAAAATAAAATTTATAAATTTCAAAAAGTGGGTATTACTATTCATAACGGCTAGTTTGATTGGTTGTGGTGTGTTAGAACTCGATGTTGCGTACAAAACACGCTATTGCATTATTCAAAGAGAAGTGTACCATAGAAGCTTGGGGTGTTACATTCTCCCCTCCTTCAAATAATTTCGCCCTGGAAATTTCTAGAATACTACTGCATGAAAAGACTCGGGTGGTTCTTCATCATAACTTCCTCAGGTTCCCACGTTGCCTCTTCCATCTTATGGTTTCTCCACAAGACTTTTATTAGACAAGTCATCCGGTTTCTCAGTACTTGTTCTCTCGTATCAAGAATCTTGACGGGCTCTTCGCAATAAGACAGATCGGGTTCCAGTTTTAATTCCTAAAAGGTGAGTACATACGTTGGGTCAGGCATGTACTTCCTCAATAGTGATACGTGGAACACATCGTGAACTTTGGAGAGATTTGGCGGCATTGCCAAACGGTAAGCTACAACCCCAATTTGTTCTAGAATTTCGAAAGGTCCGATGTACCGGGGACTCAATTTACCTTTCTTACCAAAACGTCTGACTCCCTTCCATGGAGATACCTTCAGAAAAACATGATCACTGACTTGAAATTCCAAATCCTTCCTTCGATTATCGGCATAGCTCTTCTGCCTACTTTGAGCTGCTTTGATGTGATTTTGGATTACCTTCACCTTTTCCATCGTTTCCTCCACCGGTTATGGACCTACAAGTTTTCTTTCACCAACGTCATCCCAACAGGTTGGTGTGTGACATCTCTTTCCGTATAACGCTTCAAATGGTGCCATCTGAATACTCGAATGGAAGCTATTGTTATAGGAAAATTCTACCAAAGGTAAATATTGATCCCACATACCATGAAAGTCAAGTGAGCAAGATCTCAATATGTCTTCTAAGGTTTGAATAGTCCGTTCTGATTGTCCGTCTGTCTGAGGGTGGTAGGCAGTGCTCAAATGAAGTTCCGTATCCCAGGATTTCTGAAGACTCTTCCAGAATCTTGAAGTAAAATGGGGATCACGATATCAAACAATCGATAGGGGTACTCCATGAAGTCTCACAACTTCATTAATATATAGTCTTGCTAGACGTTCCAGTGGTATATCTTCTCTTATAGCAAGAAAATGTGTTGACTTGGTAGAACGATCAATAATAACCCATATTGCATCATTCCTTCTAGGAGTCTTTGGTAGCCCCATGACAAAGCCCATCGTAATATTGTCCCATTTCCACTCCGGTATGGGAAGAGGTTGCATGACTCCTTTAGGCTATTGCCTTCCAGCTTTCACTTGTTGAAAAACCATACATCATGACACAAAATCAGCAATTTCCCTCTTCATGTTGTCCCACCAAAAATGTTCCTTCAAATCTCTATACATTTTTGTGCTCCCAAGGTGTATTGAGAAATTGGAACTATGAGCATCATCCAGCAATTCCCTTTTTAGATCAGTTATATCGGGAGCACAAAGTCTCTTCTCAAATTTCAAAATTCCTTCTTCATAGACAAAGTCTCTCAATCTCTCATCATTCACAGCTTTAATCTTCTTTTGAAATTCTTCATCATCAGTTTGAGAACTCATAATCCTTTCTAGTAAAGATGGTTTGACAACCATTTGAAAAAGCATTGATGTTTCACATTCCCTAGTTATTCCCATGTCCATCTTCACTAGATCCATGAAAATTGGATCCCTTTCAATTCTCATATTGTTCAAAACTCCATGATCTTTTCTGCTCAAAGCATATGCCACCTTGTTTGCTTTCCCCGGGTGGTAGTGTATCGTACAATCATAATCCTTGAGTAATTCATGCCATCTCCTTTGCCTCATGTTGAGTTCTTTTTGTGAGAAAATATACTTCAAACTCTTGTGATCAGTATAAATCTCACATATTTCACCATAGAGGTAGTGGATCCATATCTTCAAAGCAAATATCACAGCTGCTAACTCGAGATCATGAGTAGGATAGTTTTGTTCATGAGTTTTCAACTGTCATGATGCATAGGCAATAACGCTATCATTCTGCATAAGGACACAACCAAGTCCTTTCTTCGATGCATCACTATAAATAACGAACCCATCATTCCCCGATGGTAGAGTCAATATAGGAGCATTGACTAATCTTCTCTTTAGTTCTTCGAAAAATTCTTCACACTCTTTTGTCCAAACAAATTTAACCCCTTTACATGCGAGCTTCATTAATGGGTTAGCCAATCGGGCAAAATTCTGGACAAAACGTTGATAATAACCTGCTAAACCAATAAAACTACATACCTCAGTTATACTCGTAGGTGCTGGCCATTCTTGGATTGGCTTGGTCTTAGAAGGATCAACAGAGATTCCATCGTTAGAGACAATATGGCCAAGAAAAGAAATCTCCTGAAGCCAGAATTCACACTTGCTAAACTTCCCATATAATTCTTGTCTTCTCAGAGTCTTCAGGATAATGCGCAAGTGATTTTCATGATCTTCGTAGCTTTTAGAGTATACCAAGATATCATCAATAAATACCACCAGAAATTCATTGAGATACTCCTTGAAAACTTTATTCATCAGATCCATGAATACAGAGGGTGCATTAGTCAATCCAAAAGGCATTACTGTAAACTCGTAATGCCCATACCTGGTTCGAAATGATGTATTTGGAATGTCTTCCTTCTTCACACACAACAGATGGTATCCAGATCGAAGGTCAATCTTTGAAAAGTATTTAGCTCCATGTAGTTGGTCAAATAAATCATCAATGCGAGGTAGGGGATACTTGTTATTTATTGTTATAACATTGATCTCCCTGTAGTCGATACACAACCTCATAGATCCATCTTTCTTTTTAACAAAAATAATAGGGGCTCCCCATGGAGAAACACTAGGGTGAATAAATCCTTTATTACTCAATTTCTCTAGTTGTTTCTTTAGTTCGACTAATTCTACAGTGGAAATTCTATAAGGGGTCTTCAATATAGGCCTTGATCCATGAATTAAATCAATGGAAAACTCAACTTCTCGTTCTAGAGGATGTCCAGGTAAATCTTCCAGAAATACATCTACATATTCTTTCACAACAGGTACATCCTCTATTTGAACATTACTTTCCTCACCCATAGTCATCTCTTTCTCTTCCTCCCCAATAATTGAATTTAGTTGAGCTACTGGGGGTAGATCTAGATAAGAATTAGGTGGTGACGATTCTTCTCTAAAGATAAGGTGTTCCTTATCATCATCATCAAAAATCGTAACCTCATTCTTCTTACAATAAATCTTTTCATCATAGTCCGAAAGCCAATCCATACCAAGGATTATATCAAACTCAATCATAGGTATGACGATGGGATCGGGAGATAAAGAACATTTATTTGCTCTAATGGGGACTGATTCATAAAACTTTGTTGCAATGATACTTCCCTTAGGAGTTTTAACTTACAACTCCTTTGTTAAATCAAATTGAAAATATCTAATTTTCTTAGAAAACTGGGAAGATATGAAACAATGCGATGATCCAGAATCAAATAATTCATTTTCTAAACTTGAGGAAACCATTAAATTACCTTCTACCACGTCTTTCGGAGCTTCTACCTCAGCAGTAGTGATAACATAAGCTTGGCCTTGATCCCTTGGTCTTTTCTGAGGTAAGTTCCCCTGATTCTTAGGATATTCATTTGCATAATGTCCCATCTCCCTGCAATTGTAGCACTGAAAACTGGTAGCTTCCTTCTTCCCTTTGCAATCACGAGCTTGGTGGCCTTTTTACCACACTTGTAACAGACACCCATTCCCTTTAAGCAAGTACCAGGGTGTTTCTTCCCACATTTAACACATTATGGATATTCAACCTTTCCCTTCTTCCCCTTATTTCCATTCCCAGATTGATCAGCAGATCTATTCTTCTCTTGCTTTGCTTTAAATTCATAAGACTTAGAGAATTCCTTTTCAGTCTTGATAGCACAAGAGACAATGTCTTCGTACAATGAAAAGGATTGCGAGACTAATGCTCAATAGAGAAATGGTTTTAACCCATGAAAGAAATGATCAATCTTACTTCTTGGGTTACATATATAATCTCCAGCATACCTTGCTAACCTTGTAAAGTTAGCCTCATACTTTGTGACATTCTCATCCTCCTTTTGTCTCAGACTCAGAAACTACCTTTCCATATCTGCTCGATGGTCATGAGGAAATTATTTTTCTAAAAACAGATCTTTGAACTCCCTTCATTCCATATTTGATACTTCAAATTCTTCATTCGTGTTTTGAATCAATGACCACCATTGATCAGCATCTCCAGTGAGGCGGTAAACTGCCATGATAAATTTTTCCATTTCACTAGTCCCCAAGGCCTGAAATATTTTTTCTAGGGAATTTATACATTGCTAAGATACTAAGGGACTTGTACTCCCATTGAACCTTGGTGGTTGTTGCCTCATGAATCGATCTAACATTGATCTTGCACGCTGCGGATCAGGGTGCTCCATATGGGTAAGGTTATTATTCATAACCTGAGTGAGTTGTCCCAGTATAGTGATTAGCTGATCGGTACCAGTTGCATCACCAGCTCCACTATAATTATCTTGAGCAGGAGGGAAATCCCTACATGGAGTGCATGCATTGATACAATTTCCATTTCTTCCACTAGGCACCATTTCTAAACAATGGCATAGACTAGATCAGTTTATGAATCAAAATACATAATCCCATACTTATAAAACACTTAACATAAATTGAACTATTTATGGATATAATCCATAATCATAAAAAAAATTTCTTTGAGGAAGTATATACTCATAAACCCTTCATAATGATTTGTAAAGAAAATGAGAGTTATCCTAAGCATATTCCCTTGGAGTGTCGTAACCAAGAGTGCAGCAAGGCCCGTTGTCGTGCACCAGTTCCCGTTCGAGTCTACCTCAAAGCGGTGTTTTCGGGTTTTACCCCTAGGTACATCTGTGCCAGAGCCACCTCTACCTGCTCGTATCCAGATAGGGATGTATTGCTCAGAAAACTCACAAAATCTCTACAATACCAAAATTCTAGGAAGTTCTTCTATACTAATCCTCAAATTCCATCTTAGGTCTATGTGCTATAATCAGAGTTTATCTAAATCTAGCTTCCAAGGTTTGTAGTAAACTTCCTTTGATACCAACTGTAATGCCCCGACCCCAGTTACCCAGAGTCGGTGCATTATTACATAACATTGGCATGATCACAAGAAAGTTCAAATCTCAAAAGACCGATTGTTTTAGTAGCCTTGGAAACACTAGATATATTCATAAGTCTTACATTACATCATAAAAATGAAAACTACAACAACATATTTTCTCCATAGCCCACACTCATATCCCCACATACTATCCCTGCAGGTCATTCATAAATTACTTCTTCATATCCTAGGAAAAATAAAACATTAAAAGGGGTGAGCTCAAATTCCCAGTAAGGATCACAATATAGTGGAAACTTTCATAAATAATAATAAACATTTAAGGCATTGTATAACTAAAACAAAAGCCTTTTAAACATGAAATTCAATATAGTATGTCCAAAATAAAATGAAATAATTCCATTTACATATTCACATGGATATTCTACTAATCGAATAATCACAAGCAATATCAATAACCACTTTCATAATGATGGAATGCATAATGGCAGACTATCATAACCACATAGCCAAGGCCTCGTGCCAAGACTAAAAATAAGATTTTTCCAAGGCCTTTTTCCAAGACACTAGTTTGTTTCATGAGACCTACCGATGCATCGAGAAGCTATAGCGGGCTCCACCCGTCACATATTAAGTCCAATGCATTCCCATATGAAAAGGTTTAAACATAACATAAACATTCATATTAAAACTAGCATATGAAATGTCAATACTTTCTCCATAAACCATGAAGGGTATAAAAATTAACACATCCATAGTTGAACATATCACAAAACTTTCAATAAAATATGAAAGTTTTGTTTCATAATAAATCAGCTTCAAATAAGCTTAAAATCCATCAAAGGATGTTGACATAGATGAAATCAAAAATCTTTTTAGAGAAATATCTCTTTTTATTTTGAAATCATTTAAGAGTCATATAAAATAAAAAAATTTCATTGAAAATATTCTTATAAGATTTTAAGTGAAGCTTCTATGATTTTATAATGGCGGAAAATAGCCGCACCCACCGTATAAGTTAAAAAAAACATTCTTATCTTAATTCTGTCGAAAAGGTTAAAAACACCTTGTTTGGAAAACGATGGAAAGATTCCTTTACAAACCTCTTATAAAAATTCAAACAAGGGTATAAATTACTTTAACCCATATTCTAGTAAAATATTAATAATTTTTGAAAAACGTTTTTAAGAAACAAGGATGTGGATAATAAAGAGATCCCAGTAGATTATTACGTATAAACAACCTCAGATAATGAAGAGATTTTAAAATAAACCCTTAACTTGTACTTTTCCTTGGTTGGGGGTAGGTTAAACTCCATTATAATGGTGAAATAATTGTTATTAAATTATACAAGAATCATATACATTAATATGATATCATATATGATCTTTTAACATTGATTTGTTAATAATATCTTAGTATTATCGTTGTTTCGGGTGTTAACTTACTCATTTTTATTTATATGTTTTGTTACGTAAGTCGTGTTTGTCATGGATTGGTTGTATCTTAATCATATCCATATTGATATCAAGTCCTTAGATACTATTATTAATCATCAAATGAGAATTATACTTGAATGGATATGATGGAGAATGAATCTCACCGCGTTCGTGGAGACGGTAGTCCGTATGTACGCATGAGCGACAATATCATTCTTTTGATATTAAAATAATATATAATTGGATGGTATATCGTATATAAAAAATCATTATCATGTTACATTTATTATTTACATGAATTACACATCATTATTATACCCATCCAAATAATAATTTATTGAATAACAATTACACCACGACGTGGAGACAGTAAGCCGTACGTACGCACGTATGGTGACATGTGATTCAAAGGATGGATAGAATACTGAATATGATTGTACCATATTTATAATAACATCACAGTATATATAAGATACTGGAGTTATTATTTTAAAATGTTAATAACAAAGAAAGAAGAAGTGGAAGAAGAAAGGAACTTGAAAAAGTGTGGTGAAATCATTACCTCTTCTTTGGGTTCTTCCTTTTGATTTGATCAAAAGGGCTTCTTAGGTTGAATTTCTGACTAAAGGAAGGCCTATAGGATGAAGTGAGGTAAGTTGAAAGAGTATTTGGGCAGATTTTGGCCGAGACAAATGGCTTTGACGGTGTGAATTAATGAGAAGGGGGAGTGCCCTTTTATAAGAGGGGTGAGGGGAACCTTTGGAAAAGCTAGAAATATTATTTTATAATAAATTCATATTCAGTTTATAATGGCTCGAAAGTGTATTATTTAAATTTTAGAGTGGGGATAGGTCGAAAACCACTTAACCAATATAATTTAGACAGGTTTGGGTCATTATATTAACCTTATCTTTTTGTTTTAACACTTAGTTAATTAGTTTGACACTTACCATGTCACTTTGTATTTTTATATTATATAGTTAATAAAATTAATATATATCTCCAAGATACCCCCAAGTGGTCCATTAATGATACAAATATCATTACATAAGTCTCTTGGCCGAACCTTAGATTTTTAGGAATTTAATATCAATTAATAATATAATGTTTGTTTTAAAAACTCTTTTATGTCAATTTTGACACTATTCAATAATTGATTTTTTTAAAACTCACAACAGAAGTATTACTTTGAACAAAGTTACTTAAATTATTCCTAACATGTCATATTAACCTATAAAATTAATTTAATTCATAAAAAGTCTCAAATTATATTTTTTTGGGTATTTATAATATCAATTATGTTAATTTTTCACTATTATGGTAATTACTGCATCATCATTGGGTCATAAATAAATTAAATTATTTAATGTCTAAAAATTATAAATAAAATACTATTATGTATGAAATATTTTTATATTTCTAATGAATATTTACAATTGAATTTATCTTATGTATAACCCTATATTAAAAATGATTTAGTAAATAATCTTTGATTTTAACTCTTTTAACTCTTCTTTGAATTAAATAATAATAAATGTCCTAATCTAATCCAAGTGGACCTAAATGATAATATTTTATTCCTAAGGTTGTTTTTGGTCGAATTAAGCTTATCCAATAGAATTAGGACATGTGTTAGGGTAATATTAATATCATTTTTACCCTTAATTAACCTATTTACTTTTAACCGTGGTAAATAAAAGTAAAAAGTTACTATTCACCGGAAATTATTTTCATCTCATTGAACCACATTTTGCTCCTTGATATTAACCGTGTCTCTCATATTTTTGAAATTCCACTCATAGAAGTGGTAAAATTAAGTTTTATGAAAAATTCAGTTTTTTTAACTACCACTTAGTGGTTTCACTATTCATCAAAAAATGAAGTTTTTCAGAAAAATACCAAAAATTCACCCTAGGCTAATTTCGATATTCCGAATCCAAAAATAAAGTCCATTTTGAAAAATAAAATTTATATATTTCAAAAATTGGGTATTAATATTCATAACGGCTAGTTTTGATTGGTTGTGGTGTGTTAGAACTCGATGTTGCGTACAACACACGCTATTGCATTATTCAAAGAGAAGTGTACCGTAGAAGCTTGGGGTGTTACCTAAATAAATACTTTTCTTCCCATAGTTGAATTGTGTTTTTAAATAAAGACCATATCATGGATTTTGTAGCAAAGTATGTGGCACACATTTTTCAGTGCCAATAAAATATCCCCCATTAGAATCTAATTTTTTCAAAACAAATAGAATCTGATTATGAGTTAATATATGGAACCTTTACACCTTTCTTAAACATATGGAAGTATTTTAGAGATTACTAACTAATGAACAGATGTTCAAATATATTCAGTTCCCAACTCAATGATTTTTTGGAACTAAGAGGAGAATCTTGACAGAAGGTGTTTGGGTCATGAAGAGGAATAATCAACTCATGGATTTTGGTATTGAAAAGAGAATTAACAAAATCAAGGATTTGGTTTCACTTAGAGGAATAATCAAATCAAGGATTTTGTAATCCTAGTATAGGTTTAATGAAGGAAAACCTAACCTGAAGTGGTTGGACCAAATACTAAGATGATAAAGGGAATAAAATGAAAGTAAAATTTACTGCTAGATTTGAGATATGATATTTCGATATCACTATGTATCTAGTGAGAACATGAATAAAAATATGTGTAGTTCTTAAAAGTAAAATTCTAATTCTAGTATGGTATTAGAACTAGAATAATCCCTATGGATATACCTAGAATAGAAGATCCATGTTTCTAAAAATAATGTCATAATGTAGGTAAAAAAAGCTAACATGAACAAGGACACCATACACTAGGGGAGTTTTGAAGAATGTGAAACTTATGGGTGATTATAGGATATGTGATATAGGAATCACTCTATATATTATAATAACATGATTTAAGCCACATGTTGTTCTTAGAAGAGAGTATCTGTTCTGACTAGGATCATGCAAAAAAGATAATAAAATAGTTTTATCCTAGAATAGGGATATTATTGACAATTATAAATAAACCAGTAAACCCATAAAAATTAGAAATATTACATAGATATCACTCATATGTAAGTAAATCAGGTCATATAGAATATAAAATTCTAAGAAGTTTAAGGTATTACAGAGTGCACCATTGTGTCATATGGTTTAAGGTCACGTAATGAGGACTATATAACATGTATGAATTTTCGATGAGGTGAATATCAACCCATGGCTTTGGAAATTTCAAGAGGAGTATCCAAAATCAATGATTTTATATGTCTATGAGGAGTATCACAACCTATAACATGTGGTTTTTTATAAAGGATTCATACTCAAATATTAAATGGTAGAGGAATATGATATCATAATTTTTCTTTGAAAGCGGGTACAATGAAAAAATGTGTAACATTGAGGGTACTTGAATCTACATGAATATTTGGGTTGTGGAAAGGGTAAATCATAACACAATAATGTATGAGTAAATTGATAGGGTATAAAAATGGGAGTAAGTAAACCATTGGTAATAGAGAGACTATCACCAAACTGTTAAGAATTAGCACATGTGGTTGGGGGGGGGGGCGTTACCTTTGGGAACAAAACATATTCTAGGGGTTAGTTAGTTCCTTAATGGTAATTGTGTAATTATACATCAATTTACAATGTTTTTTGTTTAGATAATTCAATCACCCTTTTACCAATTTCAATAAATGGATAAAATTAGAGGATACACTCAAGGTTTTTTGTTTTATGAGGAGAATCTTTACTCATGTCTTTGGGATAGTGATGATTTATACCTTAGTAGTATGATGTAGGTGTATGGAGAAAAGTATATTCAAGAAGGTTCAAAGTACCATAAAGGTTATTCCACCATGTATTAAACACATTCTTTGGGTGAAGGGACATAACCTGAAATTTATTGAGTACACTATCACTGGAATATATGGTCAACTCAATGTGTAGATATTGTCTTTTCATGAATGAAAATATACCCATGCCATTGATTAATCTTGAATTCATGTGGAAAATGAGACTTTATATTAATTTTCCTCGGAATAGTATGTATAGAGATTATATATTGATTTTTTAGGACCATATATTGGTTCTCGAATGCTTTGTGCCTTTTCTATTTTACACTATAATTTTTTCCTAAACTACAAGCAAGGAGAGTCTTAGTTGGTAGGAACCCAGATTTTTCTCAGGCCTACCATTAAAGGTTTTCAACCTGAAAAGTTTATTAGTATTTCAATTTTTCAAACACTCATAATTTTTTATAAACTATGGTAGGATCATGATTAGAGAGTGGGGAATTCAATTTTTCTTAAGATACACTTTAGATATTTTCAATCTATTGAGGACTATGTCTCTTGTGTTTGGTAATTTAAGGAATTGAAAGTAAGACTAGTGAAACTTATGTTTAATGATAAAAAGATTTTACCAAGTGTTTTTTAATTTAAAGATTATAAATATTTGACTAAAATTGTAGGTATCCTATATTGTAATAATGGAAATAAAAACTTGATGTGAATATAGAGCCCAATGCTAATATATATAGTGTTCAGAATACACACACATAGTTGAAGGGAATGATACGTAGACTAAATTTGTGGTTGGGCCTAGGATAAGTGATACAAGTGTCACTATATATAATGTGAGAATATAAATAAAATAATATATTATTATAATAGAAAATATTTTATCCCAATATAAATTCTAAGGAAATAGTAACCTATGTTAATGAGAAGACCATACATCAGGATGAGGTTTTATCATGATGAAATTTATAGTTGGGCCCAGAATAAGACATCTCAGAATCACTATGTATCCTAATATTATATGAATCAAGCTATAAATAGTTCATAGAAGATAGTATCTATGATGATTTGGTTCATTCATAGGGGGCCTAGTGATGAAAATGATGATTTCTTTATTGTGAGAAGGGTGGAAACTCAACGTGAATGAGGTTTAAACACCAAGATAAACTAAATGGGATCCATCCTAAAAAATTTACATGGGAAAAATAAATATTGATCTATTAAAGGTATCATAACCAGGGTAGATTTAGGTATGTAAATAGAATCTATGGTTGGTCCCATGATAAGGGATCCAAACATCACTATGTATCCCATGATTATAAGAATCCAATCACATGTAGATATTTTAAGGGAAATTATTTGGTCATATATTAAGAAAACCATTAAATTATAGAAATTATATATTACTATATCCATGAGAATCAATTTATAAATATAACCCTTACATAGGTTAAAAGATCACATAAGGACCACATTACAGTTTCAGGTCACATGGAATAGAATGATCTGAGTAGTTTTAGGTCATACGGGATAAAACATGCACTACCAACTTAATTTAATGTGATAATGACCTCATGTAATTTAATTTAAGGTCTTATGACTAGGAACAAAAAGTATTATAGTTTAGGGTTGTAAATATTTGAACAAAGTGTCATGTATTTCATGATCATGAGATTTGGAGCCTCCTCAATAGTGTCTATAATGCATAAGAGAATTGAATTAAAATATATTTTAAATCCACTTTAACATGGGTGAAGAGAATGAGGTAAATCACATATTTAAATGTTTTAATTCAAGATAATGGAATGCTTAATGGGGGGAATAGGTTGACCATTTATAATAAAGAAACCTCCATCATACCATCAAAAAACAATATATGGGGTTAGAAGATATTCTTCTTAGAATGGAAACATGTCTCTGATTGGTAGGATAAATACATGGAAAAAATTTCATTAACAAGAAAAAGTGGAATTTTGGAGTTAGATACACCCATTGCGAATTTTTATGAATAAGGAAATCCAAGAGGATATACTCATGGTTTTTTTAGATTCCAAGGGAAGACTCTCAACTCAAGGATATGGGTTTCCAAGAGGAGAATCTCAAATTGAGTATTTTTTAAGGTTGATTTAGAAATTAAATAAATGAAGTAAGTTGTGTGGAAGAAGAGATGTCTAAAAGATTTTGGAATACCTTATAGTTACACCATCTTGTGCTGGATATGCTACATGAGAAAAAGGAAAATACCTTAATGTAAGAGGAGGGTAAATAAATCCTCATAAGAAATGAAGTGAGGAGTCTAGATTTAATGGTGTGAATCTTGGTAATTGGTTATATAAATCTACTTATTTGTAAGAAAGATTATGGACTTCCACATGGCTTTTAACTCTCCTAATAAAAACATGAGGGGTATGTAAAGAACACTCAAATCTATTTAAGGTCATGTGTTAAGGACCCTGTTTCATGTAATTTAAGGTCTTTTGAAATGTAATTTATGTTATTAAGTTTAAGATATCATGACAAGGACTTTGTTCTATGCAGTTTATATTCATATAGAAATGAATATAATCTTACTAATTTGTTTATTAGGAATGATACTTCTCTATAAAAGTGAGAATGATTCATATTCATATAATATGAGTCTTATAATTCTCTAATTTTTTAGGGATTAAACTATCTCCTTCTAGATTCAATATTTAAATTTCAAGCATCATTCAATCATATGTCCTAGAAGCACATGGCAAGGATAATAATCAGGATGATATTTCATAACTTCCTTATCAAGTATTTTCATCTTCAAAAGATCAATAATGTTACACTCTAATGAATAAATAAAACATGAATTCATATGCTGAGACATAAAATAATATACCTTACTATTTCTATCATTGATAGATATAAAACCAAAATTTATTTCATACAGTTTGCGTGTTTTTTCACAAGGTACTGATATGGAAAATGTGGAAATTTGAATGTCTGTGTCTCCATTATACACTCATATATATACATATAAATTCAATACTTAAAGATGAAACACTTTTCGATTTTATTCAATAAAAATAAATCATAGGATAAGTAATTTGAATAGTCTCTCAGATCCAGATCTTCATGTATCTTGATCCTTGGGTTCTCGATAAAAATTTTCTCCAATGAAATAAAAAAATACCTTGAAATTTTCTATTTCTGGAAGGAATATACTTTTCTTCATCTATCATTGATTTGTTGAAAACAACACCACTTCCCCTATATGCCACATATGACTTGATTGATATGGGAACATGGTTGAATTTTAGATATAGGTGGTGGTTCCTTATTATTAATAAATTAATTGGATGGTGTTGAATCTATTTATGATTCCAACATCGATGGTGGAACCCCCATATTATATAACTCTATCTTTCTTGTGGACCAAAAAGTGATCACTAAGGTTGGGTGACATATGAAATGAAACTGATGGTGAGGTAAATAATATGAACATTCCTTTGGAAATATGGGATAAATTAATTCACTAAAAAGAAGATCACTATAATAGGAAGTTAGAATTTCACCATAGGGAATATATTCATAAAGAAACTCTATAACCATTTTTAAGAAATTTTCAATTTATAAATAAAACCGATTGGTTTTTTCTTTAGAAGAGATAAAGTTGATTACTTATGGGGGATAATAGTTATAATACACAAAGTACTCTTTACTTTCTCAATGGAAAGATGGGTGGATAACAATGGGAGTCCATGTGTAGACCCTATTGATTTGATCTTCCACTAATATCAGGAATATTATTTTTTAGTATTTACTTTTGAGGTGTCAATAGGGTTTAAGATGCATTTTTTATAGGTAGGTGGGGTATAACCAAGATATTAATCCCCAATGATAGGAGTATTGGATGGAAACCCCCATTCAGTCTTAGAAAAATGTATAATTGTGCGATCGTCTCTATCAAGATTTCACCTATTAGGATAAGGTTCAAATTACTAAAATCAAGATGATACCATGTTGATCAAAATATAGATTCCAATTGATTATTTTTTTTGTTAGTGTGATTGTTCATAAGTAAAATAACATTAAATGAGGTAAATTGGAACTGTTCATCATATGAGTATCTCATTTTCTGGGATGTAGCTGAAGGTCTTATTTAGTAGTGCGGTGCTTGAGGTCTCATTTTGTGGGGTGGTGACCATTCTCCCAATGACGGGGATATAGAATCTATAGGATTTTAGACTCGTTTTGAAATACATAGGGACCCATCTTGCACATTATATTTCCTAATATAATTTTTTTAGATCATAAGAGGAAGATTAATATAAAGAACTATAGTAAGAGATTTAAAGATACTTGGGGTCATAATTGGATGATTTAGTCATTCCCTGATGATGGAATGCACATGATCCACTATATTCTGTAGGATCAAAATAATGATGTAGATGCTCAATATACAAGAGGGGGTGGGGGTGAATTGTATACTTCCTTTGGAACTTTTAAAGATGGTATAAATCTTCCTATTGTTTAACAATGTTAAACAATGTAAATTCACAAGACCGCTTAGTTTTACAAACTTTCTTGATTCTATAAATATGGTTCTGAAAAGGAAAATTAAGAAAAGTTTACAAGGACAAAGATTTTACCTTAAAGAGTATAGAATCTTACAAATCAGAGTATACAAGTATAGAAAAGTATAAGATAGTTATACTTTCATTTTCAATCAAAATTTAGAAGAAAAAAAACCTGAAACAATACAAGTAAAAAGTATGAAATCTTTTAACCCAAAGAGTAGGGTATCCAACAACCTTGGATAAAAGTCCCTTTATTTATACTTTCAAGAAAGTATGTATTACCCACACAATGGTAATCCCTCAATAGGAATATCAGATTCTGTCTTGCTATCCTTGAAAGCCCTTGAACTTCAAGGTAGTCATCACCTCTGTCTTCCTATCCCCAAAAACCCTCAAACATTATGTAACACCCCAAGCTTCTATGGTACACTTCTCTTTGAATAATGCAATAGCGTGTGTTGTATGCAACATCGAGTTCTAACACACCACAACCAATCAAACTAGCTGTTATGAATAGTAATACCCACTTTTTGAAATTTATAAATTTAATTTTTCAAAATGGACTTCATTTCTGGATTTGGAATATTGAAATTAGCCTAGGGTAAATTTTTGGTCTTTTTCTGAAAAACTTCATTTTTTGATGAATAGTGAAACCACTAAGTGGTAGTTAAAAAAACTGAATTTTTCATAAAACTTAATTTTACCGCTTCTATGAGTGGAATTTCTAAAATCCGAGAGACACGGTTAATATTGAGTAAAATGTGGTTCAATGAGATGAAAATAATTTTGGGTGAATAGTAACTTTTTACTTTTATTTACCACGGTTAAAAGTAAATAGGGTAATTAAGGTTAAAAATGATATTAATATTACCCTAACAAATGTCCTAATTCTATTGGATATGATTAATTCGACCAAAAAAAACCTTATGAATAAAATATTATCATTTAGGTCCACTTGGATTAGATTAGGACATTTATTATTATTTAATTCAAAGAAGAGTTAAAAGAGTTAAAATCAAAGTTTATTTACTAAATAATTTTTAATATAGTGTTATACATAAGATAAATTTGATTGTAAATATTAATTAGAAAGCTAAAAAGATTTCCTACATAATGGTATTTTATTTATAATTTTTATACATTAAATAATTTAATTTATTTATGACCCAATGATGATGCAGTAATTACCATAATAGTGAAAGATTAAAATAATTGATTTTATAAATACCCAAATAAATATAATTTGAGACTTTTTATGAATTAAACTAATTTTCTAGGATAATATGACATGTTAGGAATGACTTAAGTAACTTTTTTCTAAGTAATACGTCTGTTGTGATTTTTAAAAAAATCAATTATTGAATAGTGTCAAAATTGACAAAAAAGAGTTTTTAAAACAAATATTATATTATTAATTGATTTTCAATTCCTAAATATCTAAGTTTAGGCCAAGAGACTTATATAATGATAGGTGTATCATTAATGGACCACTTGGGGATCTCTTGGAGGTATATAGTATGTTTATTAGCTGTATAATATAAAAATACAAAGTGACATGGTAAGTGTCAAACTAATTAACTAAGAGTTAAAACTAAAAGATAAGGTTAATATAATGACCCAAAACTATCTAAATTCTATTGGTTGAGTTTTTTTAGACCTATACCCACCTTAAACTTTAAATAATACACTTTGGAGCCATTAGAAACCGAATATGAATTTATTATAAAATAATATTTCTAGCTTTTCCAAAGGAGCCCCTCACCCCTCTTATAAAGGGGCACTCCCCCTTCTCATTAATTCACACCTTAAAAGCCATTTGGATCGGCCAAACTCTGCCTAAATACTCTCTAAACTTAACTAAATTCATCATAGAGGCCTTCCTTTAGTCAGAAAGCCAACCTAAGAAGCCCTTTTAATCAAATCAAAAGGAAGAACACGTAGAAGAGGTAATGATTTCACCACCCTTTTTCAAGTTCCTTTCTTCTTCCACTTCTTCTTTCTTTGTTATTACCATTATAAAAAAATAACTCCAGTATCTTATATATAATATGATGTTATTATAAATATGGTACAATCATATTTAGTATTCTATCCATCCTTTGAATAACATGTCACCATACGTGCGTACGTACGGCTTACCGTCTCCACGTCGTGGTGTAATTGTTATTCAATAAATTATTATTTGGATGAGTATAATAATGATGTGTAATTAATGTAAATAATAAATGTAACATGATAATGATTCTGTATATATGATATACGATCCAATTATATATTATTTTAATATCAAAATAATGATATTGTCGCTCGTGCATACGTACGGACTACCGTCTCCACGAATATGATGAGATTCATTCTCCATCGTATCCATTCAAGTCTAATTCTCATTTAATGATTAATAATAGTGTCTAAGGACTTGATATAATTCTGGATATGATTAATATATAACCTATCCATGACAAACACAACTTACGTAACAAAACATATAAAAAAATGAGTAAGTTAACACCCGAAACAATGATAATACTAAGATATTATTAACAAATCAATGTTAAAAGATCATATATGATATCATATTAATGTATATGATTCTTTTATAATTTAATAAAAATTATTTCACCATTATAAAGGAGGTTAACCTACCCTCAACCAAGTAAAAGTACAAGGTAAGGGTTTATTTCACAATCTCTTCATTATCCGAGGTTGTGTATATGTAATAATCTACTGGGACTTCTTTATCATCCACATCCATGTTTCTTAAAAATGTATTTCAAATCATTCTTACTATTTTAAATACTATGGTATAAATACATTTATACCCTTTTTTGACTTTTTATAAGTGGTTTATAAAGGAATATTTCTGTTGTTTTCCAAACAAGATCCTTTTTAACCTTTTCGACAGAATTAAGGTAAGAATGTTTTTTTAACTTATACGGCAGGTGCGGCTATTTTCCACCGTTATAAAATCGTCGAAGCTTCCCTTAAAATCTTATAAGGATATTTTCAAAGAAAATGTTTTATTTTATAAATATATGACTCTTAAATTATTTCAAAATAAAAAGAGATATTTCTCTAAAAAGAGTTTCAATTTCATCTATGTCAACATCCTTTGATGGATTTTACGCTTATTTGAAGTTGATTTATTATGATACAAAACTTCAATATTGTATTGAAGGTTTTGTTATATGTTTGACTATGGATGTGTTATTTTTATACCATTCATGGTTTATGAATGAAGTATTTACATTTCGTATGCTAGTTTTAAGACTAATGTTTATGTTATGTTTAAACCTTTTCATATGGGAATGCATTGGACTTAATATGTGACGGGTGGAGCCCGCTGTAGCTCCTCGATGCATCGGTAGGTCTCATGAGACAAACTAGTGTCTTGGAACAAGGCCTTGACAAAATCTTATTTGTAGTCTTGGCACGAGGCCTTGGCCATGTGGTTATGATAGTCTGGCATTATGCATTCCATCATTATAAATGTGGTTATTGATATTGCATGTGATTATTCAATTAGTAGAATATCCATGTGAATAAGTAAATGGAATTATTTCATTCTATTTTTGCCATACTCTATTGAAGTTTAAAGGTATTTTGTTTTAGTTATACATTTCCTTAAATGTTTATTATTATTTATGAAAGTTTCCGCTATATTGTTATCCTTACTGGGCATTTGAGGTCACCCCTTTCAATGTTTTATTTTTCCCAGGATGTGAAGAAGTAATTTAGGAATGACCTGCAGGGATAGTATGTGGGGATATGAGTGTGGACTATGAAGAAAATATGTTATTTTAGTTTTCATTTTTATGATGTAATGTAAGACTTATGAATATATCTAGTGTTTCCAAGGCTAATAAACCAATCGGTCTTTCGAGATTTGATCTTTCTTGTGATCATGATAATGTTATGTAATAATGTACCGAATCTGGGTAACTGGGGCCGGGGAATTACACATTAAGGTAGTCCGCACCTCTATCTTCCTATCCCCAAAAGCCCTCAAATGTACTCAGTAACATTCAGAGTCGCACGAAGCAATTCTGAACAAGATTTTCAGTACGCACAAATCATGAAAGTATCTCTCTCTAGAAATCACTTCAACAGTATGTAGTCTCTATATTGATCAACGTGTCAAGTAGGTTGTGTGTTTTGAGCTCATTAAAATGAGCTCCTATTTATAGGCACATCTTCAACGGTCAGTTCCCTCCTCCAACAGTCATATTTTTCCTTAAATTTAAAAGGGTCTTGTACACATTTCAATCAAACAATGGTTGGTTAGAAACAGAATGGATGACACCATTTTATAACTATAACAAGAGTAAGTAAAATATGGTTTCTCAACCAAATCTATTTTTTAGAGTCTGAGAAAAAAATAGAATTCAGATTCTAAATAAGTAAACCTTTAGAGTCTATATTATAGGGATATTAGGATTCTGTTTGTCAAAGAATTCAGAATCATAATTCTATAGAATTAGGAGTCTGAATTCTAATGAATTCAGAACCTGAATCCTAAGGAATTTGGAACCTAAATTTTGAGGAATTCAGAATATTAATTCTAACGAATTCAGTGTCTAAATTATAAGGAATTAGGAACCTGAATTTCAGAGAATTCAACGTATGAATTTCATATAATTTAGAGTCTAAACTTAAAAGAATTCAGAGTTTAAATTTTAGAGAATTTGGAGTCTGAATTTTATAGAATTCGGAGTCTGAATTTCATAGAATTTGGAGTCTGAATTTCAGAGAATTCAGAGTCTAAATTTCAGAGAATTCATAACTAGAATTCGAATCCTGAAAATAGAACACTCTATATCTAAGTATTTATAGAATTCAATGTTTTTAGACGTAAAACAGAATTTAACACAAAGGAATAAAAAGATTTAGATTTAAAGAGATTAAAACATGAACAATGAAAACAAGGTAAGGATAAATTTTCCTTGAGGAAGGAAAATTTTCCTTATTAAGAGAGATTTTAGGGAAAATGAAATTTTTCCTTAAGATAGGGTGTTTGTGATTTTCAAAACATGAAAGAATGGAAAAGTCATAAAGAAACCTTACTGACTCAACAATCTCCCCCAAACATGAAATAATGGAAAATTCATAAGGAATCCTTATTGACTTAATAATCTCCCCCATTTTGGAAAGCACAATCATCCTTATGAAAAAGAATATAAAGACCTTAAAATTTTATTGAATTGTAAATAAAAACATATCTTTATGTACTTATAGATAAAAGTAAATATGACTAAATATACCTTAGGCCTTGGAAACCCTACGAATCATATTCTGAATTCCCTGAATGAGATTTTTCATTTTCTTTCATATGAAAATATTCATGATGAAAACCCCCTAAGATGAACTCCCCCTTACTTAGGGAAATTTCTTTTTTACCAAGTATTATTTTTTGACATTCCTTTATCCCACTTTTTAATTTTCAAAAAGAAATATTGGGAATGGAAAAGAAAATATGGTACCTGATATATTAGTACTAAACAACCAAAAAATATAAAGAGCAACAAGAATTTTATTATGATTAAAAGAATTTTTACAGGGAAAGAAATACAATAAAAGATTAAATTTGAAATTAAATTATCCTTCCTTATTTTTTGGCATCATCTTATATACTATAGTTTTTAACTTCTTGAGCTCCTTGTGATCCTCTTCTGCACGCTTGAGCAACCAATCCTGATCTTCTATTGTCTTCTCTAAGGCTTTAATTTTCTCTTCCTTAGCCTTAAGAGATTCTTCCTAAGACTTCAAAACTTCTTCTTTCTTAGAAAGTTTCTCTTCAATCTCAATTCTGAGATCCATTTCTATCTTCCAACTCAGAGCAACTGAATTTAGCTTCCCATTCAGATCATTAACTTCTTGCTTTCGAGAAGTCTATTCTAGAGTTATCTTTTGCTCAAAACTATTAGTGAGATCCTTTATATTCAAATCTTCAGTGTCAAAATCATCCTTGAAACATTCTTGGAATTCATCATAGATTCTCATCTATTATTGTATCTTCCTTGACCAAATTCTCATCTTCTTACATGATATTATATGAGCCTCATAGCTAATGAGAAAATATTTGAAATATGCCTCGAGACTAAGACATTTATCCATCACCATAGATACTAAATCTGATTTTTGATTTAATGAATTCTAAATCATATGAAATCTCGAGTCTATACTAGGGAGTATTTGAATTGTCCCAAAAATAATTTTCAAAGACTGAACTAAAAATTCATGTCTAAGATAAGACAATTCTAAATCCGAGACTTTGGTTGGTGATAATTATTTTTTCTAATTCAACAGCCTTCCTCTTTGACGAACCACTAACTTATTTCTCATTTACCATAACTTTTCTAGGTGTATCTATATCCACCTTTTTCCATTATCATCCATCAGAATTAACTCTTCTTGATTATGAGATTCATTTTCACTATCTGATAGCTAAAGTTTCTTATCTTCATCAACTTCATCCTTCTCGGCTCCTACCTCAACATCCTCTGGGTGAATGAAATCAGGATTTCTACTATCATTTTCAGACAACTTATTCACTTCTTCCTCACCCTTATCCGCTTTTATATGGGTAGAAAGTTTTGAAGACTCTACTTTAGATGTTTGGATTGATAAATTATCAAAGGGACTCTCCTTCGTATTGATAATCTTCCAATTTCTTAATTATATCTTCGGTATCACCACTCCCTTCTTCTTCTTATTCTTACACTTCTTATTCTTGCACTATTTCTTCTACTTGATCTTTTTTGGAATCACTAACTTATTTCTCAGAGTCTCTGGTAATGGTTTTATCAAAAACGATTCTGGTACTAGAATTTGTTTAGAGACTTTTTCAGCAGCCTTTAGAAGGGATTGAACTATTTCATCTTTAGAAAATTTCTTCCTTTGCTTGTTTTATTTTTCTTCCTTTTCTAGATTCTGAGTAGTCGTTTACTTCAATTTTTTTTACTTATTAGGGTCTAGGCCAAACATAGGCTCCCCTTCCTTCCTATTCTTCTGATATTCTCTACACTTAGCCACTAATTTATCAGGATATTCTTTTTGCTTCTTTGGTTTTGTAGTTGCGGACTGAGTTTCCTTAGCTACTGGGGTTTTTGTATTCTCTTATGGTTCCTTCACCTTCCTCTTTCTTCCACCCTTTTTAGAAGTTTCATCCACATCCTAATTCTTTGATAGAGCTTCAAATTCCACTTCCTAAAAATCATGAAATTCTTTGGATTGACTATTAAAGACAATCTTCATCCTCCTCAGAGTATCACCACTCAAGATAATTACCTTAAAATTACTCGTCTTAGAACTACAAGAAATCTTGAAATACTTTAGACAAAGAATAATGATATTTGAATGAATGGCCAAATACATAATAATCTGAAACTTCAAATTTATATTCTTTATATTCTCAAACATAACCAAGATATGCTTAACCAAATTTATCTTTCTTAGGTTCACAAGGAAATACAAAATATAAATATCACTTTTATTTACCGTTTCCTTGTCCCCTTTTCTCAGAATTTGAAAACCTTGAACCCAAAGCTGAAGAATCCGAAGATTTGTGGAGACATGAATAATTTTCAAAGTCTTCACTTCCTCAAGACCAAGAAAAGATAGATACTTTTTATTATCAAAGGATCCTATTACATCGAATATCTTGTGAGAGAAAAACTCAGATTCACCCTCATAAAGAATTCCGATCATATTTACTACCATGTTATAAGAAAGAGAGTATGTATTTTCATAGCTCTTGAATGAAAATTCATCTCTTACCCCTTCATTGAAAAAAATAACTATCTCATAGAATTCAACCAGTAATTATGGATACACCGGATCCTGTGCTCTTGGTTTCGATACACAAACACTCTCTCAACTATTCAACTTGATATTATTAGAAACAATGGAATCATAATTGGCATAAAACTTCAGATCAACTAACCTTTCATGGCAGATCTTCCATTTAGAGAATTCCTTAACACTTGACATCTCTTTTTGAGAAGAGGCTTCAGAAGACATTCAAAAGTAAGGAAACATTGAAGATCGAGAATGACTTTAAAAATAGAGGAAGAGATTCATCACACGAAGGCTTGGAGTTATGATGTGGGACAACCATCGAGGGGTCATTTATATAGGCAATCGAAGTGACGATTCAGCTTCCTAGATTGATCCAACGGTTGAAATCGTCTATAGAAGATCTGACTGTTGAGATGATAGATGAAGAAGGATTTTGATAGATTCTGATATTTTGAGGTTCTTAAGAAAAAACATTCGTATTTAAGGAAAAGTGAATCCAAAATATTTAAAGCAAAAAGGAAACACAAACAAGGAAAAACGATTACAAAGACTTTGGAAGGGAAATATTCCTTTCATATTTCTAGGAAGATTATTCTTAATGAGAAAAAATTATTTTTTAATAACATTAGATTCCAAAATTTTGATTTCAAAAAAAATTATGAAAATTTTAACTATAAAAATTTGACTAAAAAATATTTTACTACTAAAAATTTTGACTAAGAAAATTTTGACTACGAAAATTTCAACTACGAAGATTTTGACTGTGCAAATTTTAACTGAAAAAATTTTGACTACCAAGAAAATGTACCCCCCTTTGAAAATGAGTTTCTTACTATAAGGAGATAGGTTTCAACAACAAGTTAATATGGAAGATTACCTTATGGTTATCATTCCTATCTTCTGTTTTATGTTTTCAAATTAATCGATTGGTAAAGATTATGTGAAATTATCAGTAAGTTGATCTTGCATTCCAATAAATTGAAGAATGATATCTCCTTTAATCTTGATAATCTTTTCAAAGAATTTTTGTTACTAGTCATGTGCCTGGAACATCCAATATCCATGTATGATGTATTGATGTTGGTACTATCTTTATTTTCATGAAAGCAAGAGTGTTAGACTTTTGGAACCCAATGTTTCTTGGATCTGGAAACTTCAGAAAGCAAAATTTTAGTAATCCATTTTTTTTGAGAAATAAGTTTTATGAAAACCTAAAGACTGAGTTTTGTTTAAGGAACATTTTTTTGCCCAAAACCCACCACACTGAAATTTAGTGCATAATGGATCACTTTGAGGAACAAAATAATTGTTAATAAAAATTGGTTTTGAAAGAGTATAACCAAAACTAGAATTATTTCTTAAAGGTTGAATTTGAGAATACATATTACCAAAATTTTCCTTACCTAAGGTAAAGTTTTAAAAACACTTCCTCACAGAAAATATTTTTGACTTTAGTCTAATCACTAATCTATTATCTTCAAAAACAATAGTTTTAGCACTAGATTTAGGATCTAAAACATTTTTCTTAGAAAATACTATTTCTAGATCCTTAGAAAATTTATCCTTCTCAGAATTAACTTCCTCAAGGTTTTTTGAAATAATATCAAAATCAAGGATTTTCTTATCATGATCTTTAGAATGATCCAATACTTTCTTAGTATGAATAGAAATCCTATAATTTTCCTTATCAAGTTTTTTCTTGGATTTTGAATTTTCATTCTCAAGAAGCTTAGAAAACCTAGAAACTTATTCATTGGTAGGTAAATTATTATCTTCATCTGAAGAAGATTCTTCATTTGAAGATTCATAATATCTACTATCAATATAATTATCATTAAAGGATAAATTATTTATGGAACCAACATTGTGTACCTTAGCCATTAAACAATGATTTTCAATAGGTAGCTTGGCAAGTAAACCAATATTCTTATGACCAGAAGATTCGTAATCTGAGGATTCATCAGAAGAGTCTCCACCACTAGCACTCCAGGTGTCATTAGCTTTGTAGTACTTCTTTATATTCCTCTAAGAATGTTTTTCCTTCCTATATTTTCTCTTAATCATAGGAAAATATGGCCTTATATTCCCTGCTCTTTTTCACTCATAATAAGTGACTTTAGAGTCTTTCTTGTCCTTTCTTTCTTTATTCTTGTATCTATACTGAAAGTCTTTCTTTCCAACTATCTTGTTCATACTTCAAGAAATATTATCCAGATCATTCTCAAAATGTTCACTTCCACTTGATTCAGATAAAACATTAACCTTCTTAGATTTATATCTAGTAACTCTATCAAGATTCTCGGATTTCATAAAATTATAAGTAGTTCTAAAAGAAACACTTTAATTCCCATTCTTCTTCTTTACATTGTCAACATCTCTCTTCATTCTTGTTTCATGTTGAAGAAGAGTTCCAAACAGTTCATCAAGAGTAATATGTGAGACTTTATTATTCTCATCAATATCTATTCTATTTGATTCCCATTCATTAGGAATGATGTCTATAATCATGTATACAAGTTTCTCATCATCTAAACCTTTTCACCCATGGATTGTATGTAATGCCCTGACCCTAGTAACCCAGATTCGGTGCATTATTTTAATACATTGGCATGATTACAAGGAATAAAGTCCCAAAATACTGATTAGTTTAGTAGCCTTGGATACAAGATACATACATATGTTCAAAATTACAACTTGAAAACAAATACAACACTAATTTATTCCATTAGAAACATCCAAGACTCCTAGATTATGCCTGCAAGTCACTCATAACTAACTTCTTCATATCTTAGAAAAATGAAACATAAAATAGGGTTGAGCTCAAATGCTCTCTAAGGGTAAGCAATACAACAGAAGATAACATAAAGATTAGGCATGGTGAATAATTGAAAACACATGCCTTTACAAATAATAAACATGAATACAATATGGCGTGAATATGAGATGAGTAAATAATTCCATAATAAAACATAGACATGGGTATTCTACTAGTAGAATAACCACATGAACCATCAATATTATTTTCATAATAAGGGAATGTATAATGTCGGACATTCTAAAACATCTTGTCAAGGCCTCGGCCAAGACGTATAAAAATGATTTAGGCCTCATCCAAAACCATATATCAAATTTGGGAAAGGCCTCAGCCAATTCCACATATAATTGTCTAATGAGACCAACCGATTCATCGAGGAGCTAAAGTGGGATCAACCCAACACATACTAAGTCCAATACATTCCTCATATGAAAAGGTTGAAACATAACATAAACATTCGTATTAAAACTTTGATACAAAATGTTAATACTTTAACCATAAACCATGAATGGTATAAAAATGACACATACATAGTCAAACATATCACAAAACCTTCAATACAATATGGAAGATTTGTATCATAAAAAATCAAGTTCAAATAAGTTTAAAATCCATCAAAGGATACTGACATAGATGAAATGAAAACTTTTTTAAAGAAATACCTCTTTCTATTTTGAAACCATTTAAGAGTCACGTAATTATAAAAGAAAAAATTTATTTTGAAAATAATCTTATAAGCATGTAAGGGAAGGTTCGATGATGTTATAACGGTGGAAAATAGGTGCACCCACCATATAAGTTAAAAAAACATTCTTACCTTAATTTTGTCAAAAAGGACATAAAGAACATTGTTTGGAAAATGATGGAAATATTTATTTCAAAACATATAAGATAAAATAAGGTTATAAATGAATTTAACCCATAGTATATTAAATAGTAAAAAAATTTTGAAACACATTTTTAAGAAAACACGGATGTGGGTGATAAAGAGGTCCCATTAGATACTTACGTAAAAATAACCTCGGATAATATAGAGATTGTAAAATTAACCCTTACCTCGTGTCCAACAAGACCTGTCCTTTCTTTAATCTCCTGAATAATAAAATAAGGTTAATTTTTACTTTCTTCTGAACATTTTTCAAATTTATTATTCCTTTTATATCACTTATTAGTACATTATAAACATTATGAAATCATTTAATTTAATAACAGTCGTTTTGTTGATATTTGGTACTTGAGTCGAAAGTAAACGTCTTATAATTACATGTTGTCCATATAGTCAAAAGTAATGTATATAAATAATGATATTAATGATTTAGATATCATATATATCTTATATATCCAGTATATATATGTATTTATAACAATACATAACATTTGGAGATAAGAAATGAAATGCACCGTTCATGGAGACATTAAGCCGTACGTACACATAAACACTACATTCATTACTATTTTGTATTTTAATGGAATTAAAACATAATGATACATAGGTATATTATAATTCCAGTATAATATAATTTATAATATAATTAAATCCATCCTTTATATGTCCCACATAAGGCATTAAAGAGTCATATCACTTTGAGGGGGCGGTAGTCCGCACTTCCTCAAATGAAATTATCGTGTTTACCCATAATGGAAACCATAAAGGTATGATATAGATGGGAAATACAGAATAATAAAGAAAACATAAAAATAATATATATAATATATAAATACAATTCCATCTTAGTGGCCACAATGGGAGGTGGTAGGAGATATTTGAAAAATCATCGTTTCGTGGGGCATTAGTTCGCCGTCCATGGAAACAGTATGTTCTTTATCCCTTAGATGGAGGTGTTTGTAAGTGTTGTTAGAATAATAATCATAAAAAAAATCCTAGTATATTTAGGATACTGGTTTTGTTATAAAATAAAGGAATAAATATAGTTTAGGGGTTGGAGTAGTAAAATAAAAGATAAGAATTTTAGAGAAACTGATACCTTTAATTCGGGTAACTCCCTTTGGTTTGAACCAAAAGGACTTCTTGAAGTACCTTCTTCCTAAGGTAAGGCTTCTAGGAGGAGGAGAGGAATGTAGGGAGATTAATTGGGTAGAGTGTTAATGAGCCAAAAGGCTTGAGAGATGTGAGGAATGGGTTATAAGAAAGGGATTTTTATAAGGGGTGGGAGGGGCTCTTTAGGAAAGTTTAAAAATTTTATTTTATTATAAACTTATCTTAAGTTTAAAAAGGTCCAAAACTCATTAAATTCGAATATAATATTACTAATGTTAGAAATAAAATCATCCAATATAAATTGGACCTGTTTTGGATTTTTTTTTAATATTAATAATCTTATTTATTTAAATAATTTATTAATGAGGTGAATACTGCATCATTATTGTGTCATAAATAATTTATATTATTTGATGTCTAAAAATTATAAAAAAAATACCATAATGTAGGAAATATTTTTAGCTTTACAATCAATATTTATAGTCAAAACTATGAATTATATAACCCCATGTAAAAATTGATATACTAAAAGATATTTGTTATTGTCATTTTTGTCTTTACTTTAAGTTAATTAAAATAAAGTGTCATTATCACTGTTAAGTGGATTAATGGGGTCACAAAATCGACCCAAGTATGCTCATGGTAGGAAATGACTCATCCAATAATGTTAGGAAATGTGTTAAAGTAATTTTGTATTATTATAATATTCTTTTTACCTTGAATTACCATATTTACCATTTACCGTGGTAAATAAAAGTGAAAAGTTATTATTCACCAAAAAATATTTTTGTCTTATTAAACCACATTTTACTTACTAATAACAACCATGTATGTCGGATTTTTGAAATTCAATTCACAGAAGCGGTAAAATTTTATTTAAATGAAAAATTCAGTTTTTTAGCTACAACTAAGTGGTTTTACTATTCATCAAAAATTAAAGTTTTTTAGAAAAATACCAAAAATTCAGCCTAAGATATATTCGATATTCCGAATTCAAAAATGATGTCAATTTTACCAAGTTAAAAACATAGATGTTGCATTAATAAATTTAAAATTAATTCCCATTGTCAAAACAAATAGCGTGTTTTTAAGAAACAATAACTACCAAAAGATTGACATTTTTTTACGTATAATATCAAAGTGAAATTAATTACAAAGACCAAAATTAAATTAAATGGTAAAAATATAATCAAATTATAATTCCAAACCATTCAAAGGTATAATTGAACACTATAAATTATTTTGAATAAAAAAGTTGTTTTCAATTAATATTTAGTAATTTTCACTATTCACCCAATTATGAAAGTTATCAGAAAACACCAAAAATTATTCGAAACTAAATTTTTATGTACCGATTATAAATAAGAAGTTTATTTTGTGAAATTAAATATATAAAAGTTTCAAATATTGGATTTAAAAAGGGTTCTCCATTAAAAGGCGGTAAAACTGCATTTTTTGAAAAATATTTCTTTTATCTAAAAAAAATTAATTTGTCTTTATATTATGTCAAATAAACAGAAAATATGAATGTTAAAATTATATGGGATATATATATAATTCAAAATGTGGTTATTACTATTCGCAACGTCTTTTTAAACGTCTAGTTTGATAGATGATGGTTTGCTTGAACTCGGTGTTGCGTATATCGCACACTATTGTATTATTTAAAGAGAAACGTACTATGGAAGCTTGGGGGTGTTACATTCTTCCCTCATATAATAATTTTCATCCTCTCAATTTGAATTTTTTTTTCAAAAATACAATTTATTTGTAGAAAATACCTTTGTGGAAAACCCACATCGGAAATAGGGTTAATAATATTTAGTCTTAATAAGAGGGAAAGGGAAATGAAAAAGTCACCACCAAATTATGATCACGATTAGGATAAAATTGGTGGAAATTAGAGACACGTAATTGGAGGAAAAACGTAAATATTTATAGGGAGTGATTGAGGTCATCAATCACAAACAAGTGTAAAATTAAGGGCCTCAAATCCATCAATCTATGATGATTTAAAATATAATCGGTTTTACAAAACATAAAGCATAAGGATAAAACATTTTTGGTTTTAAGTTACCCTCCTTAATGTTTAAGAATTAATTTCATCATAGAATAAGAGAGATACAAAAATTTACTTGACAAGTAGAGTGACATCTTTTACCTAATTTCAACCATAAAATAATCTTTCACTCTAAAAGATAATAGAACTCAAAAATATTATATTTATCCTAATTGTATAATGTTACAAACATATAACATGAAGAAAACTAATTTATAATAACCAAGAAATTTGTGCAGGCTAGTGGTATGTCATAAAGCCTTGACGCACTTTGGTTGTGGGATCGATTCCCACAGCTTTGTCTGACGTGACGGGTTATCACCTGACCCGCAGGTTGTCCTTTTTCTAAAACTATAGTATTTATAATATTACAAAAATAATATTAAGAAATACTATCCAATGTTCAACTTAATCCATTCCAACCATTATAGCTATCCAAAATACTTCTGTCCAAATTCTCTCTAAAAGGTATCTAAATTCTAAAATCAATTGTAACATCAGATTCCCCAAAACAACATAAAGTTTCTCTTATTGTCACATATTGAAAATATTATTACCTTCATCATATTAAATCCTTAATGAAAAAAATTTAATGAAATACAATCCTAATATATATCACATTCTTCTTATAACTACAAAATAATTCTTGAGTCCAAAAACACAAATACATTAATTATTCCACTTCAATTGTAATAACAACATGAGCTTGGCCTTGATCCCTTGTCATTTTTGGAGGTAAGTTTCCTTGACACATAGGACATTCATTTTCATAATGACCCATTTCTCTACATTTGTAGAAATCAACATTGACAGCCTCTTTCTTTCCCTTGCATTCACCAGCAAGATCACCTTTCTGTCCACATTTATAGAATACTACTTTCCCTTTCAGATAAGAACCAGGGTGCTTCCTTCTACAATTATCATAGTGTGGAAATTCAACTCTTCCATTCTTCCATATTTACTTATTTCCTTTCCTAGAGTGTTCAACAGATCTCTTTTTCTCTTGATTTTCTTTAAATTTGTAAGACATAGAGAATTACTTTTCTATCTTGATAGCACATGAGACATTATATTTGTATGATGAGAAGGATTTTTGAGACTAATACTCGATGGAGAAATAGTTTTAAACCATCAATGAAAAGAAAAGTCTTACTTAATGGGTTGTGTATATAATCTGAAGCATTCCTTGCTAACCTTGTAATGTTAGCTTCATACTTTGTGACATTCTCATCCTCATTTTCCCTCAGACTCAGAAATTTTCCTTCCATATCTGCTTGATGGTCATCATGAAAGTATTTTTCTAAGAAAAAATCTTTATACTCCCTCTATTCCATACATGATACTTATTTATCCTCTTTTGTGTTTTGAATTAATGACCACCATTGATCTACATCTCCTGTGAGGTGATAAACTTTCATAACAAATTTTTCTCTTTCACTACTCCCCAAAGCCTGAAATATTTTCTCTAAAGAACTTATCCACTGCTCAGCTAAAAGTGGATTTGTATTCCCATTGAATTTTGGTGGTTGTTTCCTCATGAATCGGTCTAAAATTGATCCTTCGCATTGTGGATTAGGGTAATTCATACGGGTAGGTTATTATTCATAACCTGAGTGAGTTTTCCCAATATGGTGACAAGCTGATCAACACCAGTTGCATCACCAACTCTACTATAATTATCTCGAGTAAGATAGAAATCTCTACATGGATTATGTGTGTTGATATGGTTTCCATTCCTTCCACTAGGCACCATTTCTAAACAATGGAATACACTAGATAATATTATGAATCGAAATACATAATTCCAAACATGTAAAACACTTAACATAAATTGAACAGTTTATGGATATAATCCATAATCCTAAAAATGGTTTCATTGAGGAGGTATATACTCATAAATCCTTCATAATGGTTTGTAAAAAATGTTAATTATCATAAGAATATCCCCTGGGAGTGTCGTAACCAAGAGTGCTGCAAGGCCCGTTGTCGTGTACCAGGATACCCCTGGTCAATCCTGAAACTCCTTGTCGGAGTTTTCACTCCTAGGTACTTCTGTGCCAGAGCCGCCTCTACCTGCTCATATCCTGACAAGGATGTATTGCTTGTAAAATAAACAAAATCTCTACATTACCAAAATTCTAGGAAGTTATTTTATTCTAATCCTCAATATCTATCTTAGGGTAATGTGCTCTAATCAGAATTTGTCTAAATCTAGTTTCCAAGGTTTGTACTAAACTTCCTCCGATACCAACTATAACCACCTGACCCTAGTAACCTATAGTCGGTGCATTATTTTAATACATTGGCATGTTTACAAGGAATCATGTCCCAAAAGACCGATCAATTTAGTAGCCTTGGAAACAAGATACATACATATGTTCAACATTACAACTTGAAAAGAAATTCATCACTAATTTTTTCCATTAGAAACATCCAAGCCTCCTATATTATGCCTACAAGTCACTCATAACTAACATCTTCATATCTTGGTAAATTTAAACATAAAAAAGGGGTGATCTAAAACACTTTGTAAGGGTAAGAAATACAGTAAAAGATAACATAAACATTAGGCATGGTGAATAATTGAAAACAAATGCCTTTACAAATAATAAACATGAATACTTTATTGCAGGAATATGAGATGAGTAAAAAATGCCATAATAAAACATAGTCATGAGTATTTTACTATTTGAATAACCACATGAACCATAAATATAATTTTCATAATGAGGGAATGTATAATTCCAGACATTCTGAAACATCTTTTCAAGGCCTCGACCAAGACGTCTAAAAATGATTTATGCCTCGGCCAAAATCATATATCAAATTTGGGAAACGCGTCAGCCAATTCCACGTCTAATTGTCTCATTAGACCTATCGTTTCATAGAGGAGCTATATCAGGCTCCACCCGTCCCATATTAATTCCAATACATTCCTTATATGAAAAGGTTGAAACATAACATAAACATTCGTACAAAAACATGCATATGAAATGTCAATACTTCAACCATAAATCATGAATGGTATAAAAATAGAACATCCATAGTCAAACATATCACAAAACCTTCAATAATATATGGAATATTTGTATCATAATAAATCAACTTCAAATAAGTTTAAAATCCATCAATGGAAGTTGACATAGATAAAATGAAAACTATTTGAAAGAAATACCTCTTTCTATTTTGAAACCATTTAAGAGTCACATAATTATAAAATAAAACATTTATTTTAAAAATACTCTTATAAGAATTTAAGGGAAGCTTTTATGATGTTATAATGGAAGAAAATATCCGCACCCACTGTATAAGTAAAAAAAACATTATTACCTTAATTTTTCCGAAAAGGTCATAAAGTACCTTATTTGGAAAACGACAGAAAGATTCATTTCAAAACATATAAGTTCAATAAGGTTATAAATTAATTTAACCCATAGTCTAGTAAATATTAAAAATGTTTTGATATAAATTCTTAAGAAAACATGCATGTGGGTGATAAAGAGGTTCCAATAGATACTTACGTAAAAATAACCTCAGATAATAAAGAGATTGTGAAATTAACCCTTACCTCGTGTACGACTTGACCCATTCGTTCTTTAATCTACCAAATAATAAAATAAATTTAATTTATAATTGCTTCAAAACTTTTTTCAAATTTATTATTCCTTTTATATAACTTATTAGTATGTTATAAATATTATGAAATCATTTAAGTTAATAACTTTCGTTTTGTTGATATTTGGTACTTGAGTCAAAAGTAAATTTTTTATAATTACATGTTGTCCATGTGGTCAAAAGTAATTTATATCCATATTAATATTCATTATTTAGATATCATATATATCATATATATCCATTATTTATATGTATTTATAATAATACATAACATTTGGAGATAAGAAATGAAATGCACCTTTCTTGGAGACAGTAAGTCGTACGTACGCATGAACACTAATTTCATTTCTATTTTGTATTTTAATGGAATTAAAACATAATCATACATAGGTATATTATAATTTTAGTATAATATCATATATAATATAATTAACTCCATCATTTATACATCTCACATAAGGCATTAACGAGTCATATCACTTTGAGGGGGCGGTAGTCCACACTTCCACAGATGAAATTATCGCGTTTACCCATAATGGAAACCATAAAGTTATTCTATAAATGAAAAATAAAGAAGAATAAAAAAATAAACATAATATATATCATATATAAATATAGAGCCATATTAATGGCCACCATGAGAGGCGGTAGGAGATATTTGAACAATCATCGTTTCGTGAGGCAGTAGTTTGCCATCCACAGAAACAATATGTTCTTTATCCATTAGATGGATGTATGTGTAAGTTTAGTTATAATAATTCTCATAAAAACATCCTAGTATATTTATAATACTATTCTGTTATAAAATAAAGGAATAGAGAGAGTTTAGGGGTTGGAGAAGTAAAATAAAAGTAATAATTTTTGAGAAACTATTACCTTTAATTCGGGTAACTCCCTTTGGTTTGAACAAAAATGACTTCTTGAAGTGCCTTCTAACTAAGGTAAGGATTCCAGGAGGAGTATAGGAATGTATAGAGATTAATTTAGAAGAGGATAGATGATTAAAAAGGCTTGAGAGGTGTAAGGAATTGGTTATAAGTGAGGGATTTTTATAAGGGGGAGGATGGGATCTTTAGGAAAGTTTGAAAATGTTATTTTCTTATAAACTTATATTCGGTTTAAAAAATTAAAAAAATAATTAAAGTTAAAGATAATATGACTCATGTTATAAATAAAATCATCCAATAATAATTGGACCTATTTTTGAGATTGTTTTAATATTAATAATCTTATTTATTTAAATCATTTATTAATGAGGTGAATACTGCATCATTATTGTTTCATAAATAATTTAATTTATTTGATGTCTAAAAATTAAAAAAATAAAATATTGTTGGAAATATTTTTATATTTATAATTAATTTTTATATTAAAAACAATGAATTATATAACCCCATGTAAAAATTGATATACTAGAAGATATTTGTTAATGTCATTTTTTTCTTTAGTTTAAGTTAATTAAAATAAAGCATCATTATCACTCTTAAGTGGATCCATGGGGTCCAAAAAGAGACCCAAGGATTCTCATGGTCATCCATGACTCATAAAATAAGGTTAGGATAAGTTTTAAGGTAATTTTATATTATTATAATATTCTTTTTACCTTGAATTACCCTATTTACCATTTACCGCGGTAAATAAAAGTCAGAAGTTATTATTCACCAAAAAATATTTTCATCTTATTAAACCACATTTTACATACTACTAACAACAATATATATTTTATTTTTTAAATTCAATTCACAGAAGTGGTAAAATTTCATTTAAATGAAATAGTCAGTTTTTAACTACTACAAAGTGGTTTTACTATTCATCGAAAATTGATGTTTTTCAGAAAAATACCAAAAATTACGCCTAAGATATATTTGATATTATAAATTAAAAAATAATGTCTATTTAACCAAATTAAAAACATATAATTTGCATTAATTAATTTAAAATTAATTCCCATTGTCAAAACAAATAGCATGTTTTTAAGAAACAATAACTATCAAAAGATTGAAATTTGTTTATGGAGAATTTTGAAGTGAAATTAATTACAATGATTAAAATTGGATTTAATGGTAAAAATATAATCTAATTATACTCCCAAACCATTAAAATGTAAAATTTAACACTATAAATTATTCTGATTAATAAGTTGTTTTCAATTAATATTTAGTATTTTTCACTATTCACCCAAATATGAAAGTTATCAAAAAAACACCAAAAATTTATCAAAACTAAATTTTTATGTGACGATTATAAATAAGAAGTTTATTATTTCAAATTGAATATATAAAAGTGTCAAATATTGGATTTAAAAAGGGTTCTCCATTAAAAGGCGGTAAAACTGCATTTTTTGAAAAATACTTCTTTTATCTAAAAAAATTAATTTGTCCTTATATTATGTCTAAGAAACAAAAAATATGAATATTAAAATTATATGGGATATATATAAAATTCAAAATGTGGTTATTAATATTCACAAATGCTTTCTAAATCTCTAGTTTGATAGGTCGTGGTGCGCTTGAACTCGGTGTTGCGTACATCACACGCTATTGAATTATTTAAATGGAAATGTGCTGTGAAAGCTCGGGGTGTTACATTGTAAACTATTAACAATGGTAATAAACCTCTTTTTTACCTTACAAACTGGTTCTCCATAAGGAAATCAAAAACCATGATACTCAACTCTAAGCATAGCTCTTCTAGTTTCAATAACTTTGGATGTACCAAAATGAGTAACTTCAAGCTTCTTCTAAATACAATTTGCAGCTTCAAAAGAAGAAATATGGCTATATATATTTCTGGTCATGGAACACAACAAAGTATTTCATACCTTATATTTAAGATGATATTATGAATTTTCTTAATTAGTAAAAGTTATGACTTCTTTATCGGGAATCTTGTAATCTCGCATAAGCATTTCAAAGTTGTCCACACCAGTGTTAAAAACAAAAGTCTTCATATGATCTATACAATATTCACAATCATTCCCATAAAATATAGGTGGTCTAGTAGGATTAAGATTGTCAATTTAACCAACATTCATTCCTACCATCTCAAAGAAAATATCTTTCCACAGAAACTTGTCAGTAATAAAAGTTTGTAAACAAGAATAAAAATCCTAAGCAAGGAAAATATAGAATAGGGAAAACTTGAGCAAAAAAACTTATATGCGAATATATGTATTTCAGACACCTCATCTGATACCAATTGTAGGATCGAAATAATGATGTAGATGATCAATATACAAGAGGGGTGAATTGTATACTTTAAATTTTTTTGGAACTTTTAAAGATGGTATAAACCTTCCTATTATTTAACAATGTTAAACAAGGTAAATTCACAAGACCTCTTAGTTTTACAAACTTTCTTGATAATGGAAATATTGTTTTGGAAAGGAAACTTAAGAAAAGTTTACAAGGACAATGATTCTACCTTAAACTGTATAGAATCTTACTAATCTGAGTATACAAGTAAAAGAAAGTATAAGATAGTTATACATTCATTATCAATCAAAATGTAGTGGGAAAAAAACTTGAAAAAATACAAGTAACAAGCATGAAATCTTTTAACCCAAAGAGTAGGGTATCCAACAACCTTGGATAAATGTCCCTTGATTTATAATTTCATGAAAGTCTGTCTTACCCACACACGGGTAAGACCTATGTAGGAATATCAGAGTCTGTCTTGTTATCCTCGCAAGCCCTATAACTTCAAGGTAGTCGACACCTCTGTCTTCCTATCCCCAGAAGCCCTCAAAATTTAAGTTAGTCGGCACCTTTGTCTTCCTATCTTTCGAATCCCTAGAACTTTAAGGTAGTCGGTACCTCTGTCTTCTTATCCTCAGAAGCCCTTGAATGTACTCAGCAACATTCAGAGTCACATGAAGAAATTCTAAACAAGATGTTCAGTACACACAAAGCATGAAAGTGTCTCTCTCTAGAAATCACTTCAACAACATGTAATATCTATATTGATCAATGTGCCAAGTAGGTTGTGTGTGTTGAGCTCATTCAAATGAGATTCTATTTATAGTAACATCTTCAACAGTCAGTTCTGTCCTCCAACGGTCATATTTTTCCTTAAATTTTAGAGGGACCTGTATATATGTCACTCAAACAATAGTTGGTTACAAACAGAATTCACGTCACTATTTTATAACTATATAAAGAGTATGTAAAATATGGTTTCTCAACAAAATTTATTTTATAGAGTGTAAGGAAAAAATAGAATTCAGAGTCTAAACAAGTAAACCTTTGGAGTCTATATTACAGGGATATATAGATTCTGTTTTTCAAGGAATTCAGAATCAAAATTATATAGACTTTAGAGTCTGAATTCTAAGGAATTCAGAACCTCAATTCTAAAGAATTCAGAACCTGAATTCTGATGAATTCAGAATCTGAATTCTAAGGAATTCGGTGTCTTAATTATATGGAATTAGGAACCCAAATTTCAGAGAATTCAGAGTTTTAATTTCAGAGAATTCGAAGACTAAATTTAAGAGAATTCGGAGTTGTAATTTCAATGAATTCAGATTCTGAATTTCAGAGAATTCTGAGTCTGAATTTTAGAGAATTTGGAGTCTGAATTTTAGAGAATTTGGAACCTGAATTCAGATCCTGAAAATAAAATACTCTATATCTAAGTATTTATATAATTCTGAGTTTTTAGATGTGAAACCGAATTTAACACATAGGAATAAAGAGATATGTATTTAAAGAGATTAAAACATGATCAATGAAAACATGGTAAGGATAAATTTTCCTTAAGGAAAATTTTTCTTATCAAGAAAGATTTTATGGAAAATTAAATTTTTCCTTAAGATAGGGTGTTCGTGAGTTTTAAAACATGAAGGGATGGAAATGTCAAAAGGAAACCTTACCGACTCAACAATCTCCCCCAAATATGAAAGTATAGAAAAGTCAAAAGGAAACCTTATTGACTCAAAATATTCTAGACCATCCAATCATCAGTTTTTTAATTCCCATATAGTTCTATATATCATTATTCTTCATTTTTAGAGAGAATGGATGACACACATGTTATATTCAAAATGGTACTTTCAAATGAAATTTATTCATTATTGGCCTTCTTTTATAATAGACCCTTAAAAAATAAGATTTACTAGATTTTTTGACCCAACATATAATGGTAAGGGTAGTAATTTAAGTGATCATTTTTCTTTAATTTATATAGATTCTTGATTTCTAAGAAAATGAACAGGTTTTCTTTTAAGGAAGATATGGCGTAATTTATAGTCCTGTCATTATGGAAGGAATACTATTTTCTTATTATCTTAAAATTCATGTATCAAAAATTTTTTTGTCCTGATGGTGACGTCAATTATATCTGATTTACCTAAATTCCTTATCAATTATGATGTTTCATGATGGGATATTTCCTTGTTTTTTTAATACAATATTATAGACATTATTCTATAGTCACGAGCTCTAAAAACCCACCAAGTTACTTTTGAGGGACAAGAATGATCGAAAAATCATCATTTAGTCGCTCTATATTATTTCCAATAATTATTATTGTGGAATATATATTTATAAAGAGTATTTTAGACCCCTTCATCTTGAAATGAAATTCATAAATATCTCATTTTCTTTATTGATTTAAATTAGAGAGGTTAAGGATAGTTATTTTGCTAAATGTTTACCTGAATTGGTAGAATAATTATTGACAAAGAACTTCCTATCATGAAATAAATACTTTTTCAAGGTTACTATACCATGAAAAAATAGGAAATTCTATGGTCTTCCCAAAACACCTATGCTTTGAGACCTGTTTTTGTTTTAAGGTTTCCAATATTGGGATGCACTGGGAAGAAAAATGGGTGAGATTCTACTATCGATATCAAATTACATCAAACATAAAAATGACATAATTTTTAGTGTTGGGTGTATGTTGATTAAAAAATATCCATTTGGGATACATATTTCTATTTATTTATATTAGTTCATGTCAACCTTGCTTAGAATCCATCCACAAAGTAAGATTATCTGATAATTCCTTGGATGCCACTACTTGGGTTGACACATGAGTTGAAATATCTTCCTAGGCTTGGAACATCTGACTTGTTTAGTTTGGGGATTATAAAAATTGCTGATTTATCCTTCAATGAATTTCTTGTAATGAAATATGATGTTTCTATAATAGAGGAAACTCTTGATAATCAATCGATACTACAGTAAAATAGGATGATGGTTGATATGATTTAAAATTGATTGGGTGGCTTGATTATTCCATTTTGGGTTGAGAAATCTTTTTCTGGTTAAGAGGGTCTCATAGAAGAGGCATAAAGGCTTCATCCTGATGACCATACTCAGTGGGTATATTTATCCTAAGAAATTTAGTATTGATTTTATATTGCACCTCTATTATAGCCTTGAACCGATAAATATTTGTTTTTCTAAGATAGTCTCACTATATTTGGGTGGTGGGTGGGGTGTGGAAATTTTTAAACCATTTCCATTTTCATTATCATTTTCCTACCAAGTTTTTAATGGTGGAATATTAGGATGTGATATCAAATTGTGGGATTCAATTTGATGTTGGGTACATACTCCTTCCTCATATACCTCTATGTGAGTGGAATTATCTATTTAAACCACTTATTTATAAATTCCTTTGATAATATCATGGTAAATAGAATTATTTGGGATAATAATGATGGAATTTACAAATTTGGAATAGATTAAAGGAAGCACAAATTTCCTTAGATTAGGTATATCGGTGATCTAGGTATGTTTCTGTCCAATGGATGGTACTGGAGATGACCGTAGGGGTAAAAATATCCCCATACCTATGGGAATAGGTTTCTCCTGGGATGTTGTAGTAACCAAGTCCTACTAAAAAACCCAGATATTTTAAGATATAGTTATCTTTAAATAAACTTGATGTGTTTGATATCTTTATTTACATGAAAAACCAAGATTAACCAAGCTGTGATATACTATTGAAATATTATTATTAAATGTGAATGTCTTCACCTAGCTATTGGATTGGAGGGTATGAATAGATATAAATAAATTATAAAAAAATATGTATAAAATTGTTCCTTAATGAAAAAAATTTGATTAATACCAAGGAAATAAATACTCAATTTTAAATGTTAAAAATAATTTCATTTTATGTTAAATAATCAATGTATTGTATTTTTATATATATTTTAATCACTAATAAACTATTATTTTGATGAAATATATTGTTATTTAATTTAAAAAATGAATAATTATTCATACATTGATTATAAATTGGTTATAAGTGAAGCTAAATCCATTTGACTGTAAAAAGAGGTTATTTTTCTTAAAAATATTCTTATCTGCACAATATATTTTTATTTTAGTAAATTAAACTAATAAATTTGTATGAATTATTTTAATATATTTTATAGATAATTTATTGAGTAAAATATATTAACATCCATATAATTAATTTTACATGGTAAGGAATGAAAATAAAATCATTTCTTTGCTTAAAAATACTTGTTCTCTAAAAATGGGTTCTAAGCATTTTGTACGTAGATATTTTAATTGTTTTTTGAAACTTCTGGTAATTTAATCTTATAATATGTATTAATTATTGAAAATAATAATAATAATAATAATTAATATTAGGTAATAATTTCAACTTATTTTTTAACCATATAGTCACCACGGTAAAAATATTGTTACTATGGTAAAGGTTCAAAGGGTTAATAAAAGGGCTAACGTAAAAGAAAAGGTTTTAAATATTAAAAAAAACTTGATTAAATTTGATTGGTTGATTTTATTTGTTACATATACTTATTATATTTTATTATTTGTAAATTTTTATCCACTTACACATGATATTGACATGTTATATTGTAATGTTCTTAACATTTAGAAGATTGTCACTGACCTCATTTATAAGAGGGAACCTCCTCTTGTCACTTCTACACACCACTTGAGTCCTTTATCTTTACCAATATTCATAAAATACTATTTCAACGTCCTTATACATTAAATTTATGTTTTTTATTTTCAAAATACCCATTCAATAATCATTAAGGTGATTTTGAAAGGAAGATACTCAAAGAAGAGTTATATGCCATTACCAACCTTTTTCACGTTTCTTTCTTATTAATCCACATACAAATTTTCTATAAAAATATTAACACTATTTAATAATTTTATTGACTATAGTAATATGTTATTATGAATATTATATAACCATTTTCTATATCTGTTCAATTCATTGGAAAATAATAAAGTCACTCATGCGTACATCTAGACTACCACATACATAAAGCAATGTGACTCTTTTCATTTACTCATTACATGGATGGTTAAAAATAAATATTTAATCAATAAATATAAAATAATATATATTATTATGATTATTTAAAGGTGAATAATTATTTAACTTTCTTTCATTCCATCCATTGAAAAGTGAAACATCACCCGTGCGTACATACAGACTACCATATCCATGAAGTGATGCAATTCATTTTTCATCAAAACACTATATGGATGGTTATACAAGTATATATAATAAATAAATATGATATTTATGACATTATTTATATTATTAAAACTCCAAAATAGGTTCAAGGTCTTGAGCCATCCAATCGAAACATGCAAGTAAAAAAATCAGTTTTCACTCTAATGTTCATTTTAATGAGGAATTATTAATAAAAGGGTAATAAGTAATTATAAAAAAATGACATATAGTAATATATTTATGAATATTTTTCTTTAATATATAAATATTGAATCTATATTTTTTATATTTTAGTTTTAGTTCATATGAAGAAATATGAGACTTGAGGTAAGGGTGCTTCGTCTCAATATTATTTTATTCATACATTTTCATGTTATAACCCTATTTCTGTTTTTATGGTGTATATAATTTCAATTAAATATGTTATATCATGAATATAGTTATATTAATGGTATTTTTTGTTTCCTTTTAACTTATTTATTTCAAGGGGTTTATGGTTAAAAATTAACGAAAATGGTAATGGTTTATGTTACAATCTTATTTTTTTTGGGATTGTCTAAATTAAATATACATTGAGGAAAATTATACAATAAATATCCTTTAAAACCCACCTATTTTATTATCATATGGTTATTTATATAATTTAAAATATTTAATAAAATTTTCCTCTATTTTTTACTTAAAATTATTGATAAAATGTTTTTGACAAAAGCTATCCATATTTATTCTTTTTGGGTCGAGAATATTTCACCTCCATGTCCATGTTATTTAATGTTTTTTATGGAATTTTGTTTCTATAAATAATTTTTTTATAAATTTTATTTTTAATAAAATTTAATTTATTTGAAAAATTATTAAAATGATTTATATATTTTTTTACCGAACATGCTGTTTATGTTTTTTATAAAAATGTGTGAAATGAATCTTTGTTTAACATTTAATAAATGAATATATTTTCCCAAAATCATTAGAATTTTTTATTTAAATATTAATTTATAATATTATATGGTTATATTTGAAGAAAATATTTTTCTCAATAGTATAGTAAATTTTAGTTTTTAAAGATATGAAAAGAAAAGGATATATTTCCATATTTTCAAAGAAATGTCCAAATTCTATTTTAAAGGTATTGTTAATCAATTTCAACACTCTTTTATAATTTTTATGATTAAATGGAGATATGATCTCATGGTTCCATTCACTTTATTCATTTTAATGGCATATGATGAAGATATTTTATGAATGATTCTATGAAATACATTACATTCCTAGGAGTAGATTAAGTTATAAAGAAATGAGGAATGGTTTTATGATACTATATACTTAATTTATCTAAAAGTATTATGATTATATTGTGATTAAATTTTTATGAAACACATTTATTTTCCATGTAAAGACCCGGAAATTTCAAGGAAAATTTTTTCTTAATTTTCTTTGGATTTTTACAAGAACGCAGTTTCTAACGGCGCCTGATTCCGAGGCCCGGTGTGCCCAGAATTAATTTTCGAAGTTTGGCTCGGGTACGTTCAGTGAACAAGCGAGCGGAAATTTCTATCTTTTGTACCGGTGCTCGGAATTGAAATCCGGTTGCACCGATGAACTCGCAGCGCCGGTTTTTGCTTAGGAACTCTTGTTCCGGAGTTGTGTTTACACGAGTGTTGATAATAAAAATTGTGGAAGTTTATTTTATAACTACACTACAATTTTTATTAACTTACTATAAGTGTTAGCTCATGGTGGAAGTTGGGTAACCACACAACCTCCCTTGGGAGGTTATGAGGGTGGTGGGGCCCACAAAAACCCCACCTCTTCATATCCTCTAAAACCCCTCAACTCCCACTTAAATGATTCTAACTTAGTTATAACTTATGTCTTAAATGAGTTGAATTTAATGTGGTGAGTTGTGTGAGTCTTGAATTTCAAAAATTTGAATTTCAAAAGCCTTGTGAAGTTAATAAAATAAGTGGAGAACTTATTTTATTTGGTTGGGTTGTGTTGTTTGAGAGCTTTTGGAAAAAAAGGCTTAGAAGTCTTGAAGTTTCTTCATCCTCTTGACGAAGAACGTGAAGAACAATCAGACATCGATGAAGAACGCCACATTCTTGGGAACCGTCTTCCGCGACGCCATACCCGCGACACCGATGACGTCTTCTTCCGCGACATCTCTTTTCGCGATGCTGAATCTCGTCACCTCTTAAATCAAGGTAGGGGATTATTTTGAGAATGGTATTTTCTCACTTGGTTGTTCTTCTAAAACAAAGAATCGGATCAACTCATCATTAAGATGATCCGCGAATGTTTTATTTTAATTGCGGGTTGAGATTATTTGTATGCTTCTTTTTATTTAAGAGGTTGTAGGGGTTTTCATTGGTATCCTTGAATATCTTTTTCCGGCGTTCTTCATTGTTTTAAATAATCACCTGTTATCGGATTAACGGAAGGAGGCCGGACCACACAAACATGGCCGAACTTCCTCCCTTAGTGATTATAATTATTGCGGATTGGAGCGGGGTAACATAGAGCCGTTTCACCGCACGGAAAAGAAGAAACTACGGCCGGTATGGGACGGGACAAAGAAACACGGCGCTGTCATGCCGCGCCGTTGAAGGCGGAAGAGACCGCGCCCGGAGTCGGGCCACGACGGAGGGGCGCGGTGCCGTCGCGCCGTGCCGATCGAACAAGGGACGCGGCTTGAGCCGTGGCAGAGCTGGAAGGGGTGGCCGGAAAACAGGCCGTCGTCGGATAAGGTAGAGCCGCGGTCCTACGGCCGCGGCGGAGCAGCCAGAGGCGGCCGGGCTCGCCGGCCGCCGGAGATCAGGGGAGCCGCGACCATCGGGCTGCGGCAGAGAAGTGGAAGGCCGGCCGCCGGATTGCTTAGGAGGCGGGACCCGCGGGTCCCGTGTGTGAAAGAAAAACAGCCGGCCTAAGGCCGGCCGAGATCCACAAAACCCGGGGGGGGAGGGGGGGGGGGGGGCTTTACCCCCGCGTGCGGCGCACGTGCGGCGCCCAGGCCGCGCCGCCACGCCGGGCCGCGCCACCGGCCGGGCCGGGTCTAGCTGGACTGGGTCGGGTCGACCCGGTTTGGGTCGGACCAGGGGGGGTCGGGCCGGGTCCGTCCGGGCCCAAACCCCCCGGTTTCGGACGGGTTTCGGTTTTTCGCCCATATCACAGGCTACGGACCTCCGAATGATGAACCGTCAGTGGCAACACGATCCTTGGATCGAGACAGTCGTTTCGGTATACTACACTCAAGGTTTCGAAGAACTTTGGGTTCGGCCGGGTTGGTTCGTACACGAAGCCAACCGGGCCCTCGGAGCAGAAACGCTCATATCTTGAGCACCGGACGTCCGATTGACGTGCCGTCAACTTTGATGGATTCCTCTAAGTGAGACGGATCTTTTGGCTTAATCCGCTTGAGGTTTGGATGCCGTCGGAGTGCGGTCGGGTTGGTTCGCACATGAAACCAACCGGGCCCTTGGAACGAAAAAGCCAATAACTTCCAGACCAGGCGTCCAATTGACGTGCCATCTGTTACGTTGAGTTCCTGTTGACAATACAGAACTTTTGGCATACTCCGCTTGGGTTTTGGACGCAGTTGGATTTTGGCCGGGTTGGATCGTACCGAAATCCAACCGGGCCCTTGGAACAGAAAAGCTGATAACTTTCTGACAGAACGTCCATTTGACGAACCGTCAGCGGGGTTGGTGATCTCGTTGAGAAACGGTCCCTATGTGTATACCCTATGAGAGTTCGGGGTACAGTTGAGATACGGCCGGGTTTGGTTCACTCACAAAACCAACCGAGCCCCTGGGACGAAAAGACTAATAACTCAGAGACCGGGCGTCCGATTGACGCGCCGTCTGTTGCGTTGAGACCCCTATGACGAGGCGGTCCTTTGAGATACTTCTTCATGGGACTTTGAGATACTTGGAGTATCGGATTGTAGCTCGTGGAGCGGACCCTCCCAGAGACGAGCGTACGGAGTACGGAGACTGTGTAGCCGGCCGAGACCTGAAGACTGCTTGTACGATTCGATTCGGAGTGACTTACGTAGCCTAGTGGGGAGCACTACTTTGTGAGGTGGCAGACCCATATCGGAGGAGCACTACTATGTGAGGTGGCAGACCCGCGACACTCGACAGGAGGAGTACCTCTGCAGGCTATGAGGGGGGAGCACTACTGTGTTGGGTGGTAGACCCCGGCGGGAAGCACTACTGTGTGAGGTGGCAGGCCCATGGTACTCGACCGGAGGAGTACCTCAGCAGTCTTAAATTAGTGAGCAGTACCTCGGAGTCGTGACAGGACCACTGTACACTATAGAGACGGAGCTCATCAGTAGTTACGGTTTCGATAATGAAAATCCTGGTTTGAGCTGATACTTTTGACCTTTGTGTTTACCTCATGATTGAGATGGGTCACTTGATAACTTAGGTATATGTATGGGCATATACCTGGGTAGTGGTTATCCATTGATTTCCCAATACTTGTGTTTCCTCATGATTGAGATGGGTTACTTGATATCTTAGGTATATGTATGGGAATATACCTAAGTAGAGGTTATCTGTTGAGATCTTCTTTGTGGTTATCCTTGTTGGTTTAGTGAGACCTTGAGGGTCTCGGGGTCCCTACTGAGTATCATTATACTCACCCCTGCACGAGCTATGCCCGCACCTCGTTGTGTTGGTTGCAGACGACGGGCAGTACTGACGGAGGCCGAGTGTTCGAGGACTGGACGATACCCGGAGGTGGACTACACGACGAGTCAGTACCCGGAGGTGGAATACATGACGAGTCAGTACCCGGAGGTGGACTACACGACGTGACGACTCACAGAGGAGGTTGACGGACGAGAGCGTGGAGGAGGCTATCTGTACCTACCCTTCAGGTAGGATCTGTGGTGGATGACCAGGAGCTGTGCTATCTGTATCTACCCTTCAGGTAGGATCCATGGTGGATGACCAGGAGCTGCGCTATGTGTACCTACCCTTCAGGTAGGATCCGAGGAGGACGACCCAAGAGCTGCTTCCTTTTTCCAACTGTTTGTCTTTTTCCTGTTGTACCTTGTTCGGTTGTAGTCGTACTTTCTTTTGGGTTTGTATTCTGGACCATTTACTTTTCAGTATTTATTTTGTACTTAGTGTTTTGCTTCCGCTTGTACTCTGTGGTGCTTGTTTTCTTTTATAAAGGCAATGCCTTCCCAGTTATCGGGATTTTACCCCTTTGGTGCTAGTCGCCAGCCCCTGGCCTATGGAAGGCGGGCTTGGGGTAGTCACAGCACGGGCCCCGAGGACGGGTCGTGACAAATTGGTATCAGAGGAGTTCGGTTCTACCGCTGAACTTATAACTCTGATGTTTCTTTCTGTGAAGCAATAGTGTTAAGAGTACCGAGTGTGGTTTTCAGTTCAGGGAGTCCAGTGTTGGTGTGGGCGGCCGACGTATCCATGCACCAGGACCCTGACAACTGATTTCCGACTTTGTGCACGAAAACACTGATTGCGTGTGTGTTTCTAGAAGTTTTAATTTAATATCAGCTCAAACCAGGTCAGCTCACCAGGTATAAATTATTTGACCGTGTGACGTTGTTTCTTTCAGGATGCCTCCCCATGAACGACCAGCTAGAGCCCCGAGAGTGGTGCGTACTGACAGCCCGCAGAGCGACGAGGCCTCAGTACAGGGCCCTATCCCAGTAGAGGCACCAGCAGTACTACTACCCGTTGGGCCACCGATGCCACCATCCCCAGTAGTAGAGGATGCACGTCGCTTGAGCTCACTGCATGAGTTCCAACGCCAGAGGCCACCCAGGTTTCAGGGAGGGACGGACCCGCAGGCGGCCGAGGATTGGCTGGAGGCTGTGGTGAGAGTCTTCAGGCAAGTGGGGACGCCGACAGATTTCATGGTGATCCTTGCTGCCAGCCTTCTTCAGGCAGCAGCAGGCAGATGGTGGAGCCTGATGCTCCAGATGCATGACGAGGCGACACTTCTATGGGCAGACTTTGAGAGCCTGTTCCGGGCAGAGTTTGTACCAGCCACCCTTCGAGCGGTGCGTATACTGGAGCTACTTCTGCTGCGGCAGGGCAGCATGTCAGTGGCGTAGTACTCAGCGAGATTCACAGACCTCTCGTGCTACTCCATAGATATGGTACGAGACCCGTTCTTCAAGGCCCGAACCTTTGAGCAGGGGCTCAGGCGGGAGATCAGAGCTTCGGTTGTCTCGCACAACATTCCGACACAGACAGGAGTGTTGGAGCGAGCCCTCTTAGTGGAGAGTTTCCTTGCTGAGCAGTCTCCAGCAGCAGGACCCACCACTAGCCGGCATGCGACAGAGTCTTCTGTAGCGGGCAGTAGACAGATGACAGAGGGGTCCAAGAGGACCAGACCTACAGGTGGTCGACCGCGTGACTCAGGGTCGGTAGTGCGGGGCACCAAGGGAAGTGATAGAGCCAGACCTGCCATGAGGTGTTACTCCTGCGACGGAATTGGTCACATAGCACATGACTGTCCGACCCGCCATGCAGATGACCAGCAGTTAAATGAAGAACCTCCGAGGCAGAGGCAGAGGTTCGATTAGGGCGGCCATGGCAGAGGAGCTGGCCGGGCAGCTGGAGGTGGACGACGCTTCTAGGTGTTTCCACCACCACCACCAGGAGGTCCGCCCCGACCGCAGTGAGTTAGTGGACATGTGAGAGCTCAGCTTCAGGCAGCTGAGGCCTTCGATCATGGAGCTCTTGGAGCAGATGGACATGAGTGAAACTAGTAGATACGTCCTTTGTACTTCTAGTTTCTTGTTGCTATTGTATAACATCTTTGTATTATGAGCTGCAATAATAAAAGATGCTTACCTTTGTGATGTTTTCAGTCCTGTCCTCTTTTGTGTTGTTACTAAGAGGTTCCAGTTAAGACTATTGACTTGACCCTCACTTTCGAGTTTTCAACTGAAGGAGACCTAGTGACCACACACTGATACCGACAGTGTGACTCGACCCTTGGAGGCGAGAGTGACAGTTGGATCTCTTGGTAGTTACGTCGAGGCCTTACGTCGTCATCCATGGCATGAATGCATCATTCATGTTGGGATTTACTGTATTAGGCAACGAATGTGGTTCATCCAGGGGATGAGACCAGATTTCTCTTTTTCGGCAAAGAAGAAATCAAAGCAGCTCTTGTGAGACTAGAGAAGGTCCAGGTCATCCAAGAGCGGATGAGGACGGCAAAGGGCCGACAGAATCCTTATGCTGACAGGACTTGGAGGCCTCTAGAGTTCGAGGATGACCATCACAACCATATACAAGTCTCACCTCGACAAGGTTTACAGAGATGTGGCCAGGGAGGCAAGTTATCTCCGAGGTTCAACGGACCTTTCTAGGTCCTCAGCTGGGTAGGCGAGGTGGTTTACCGCTTGACCCATCCACTTCAGTTTCACTAGGTGCACGACGTTTCCACGTATCTCAACTGAGGAGATACGTGCTCGACCCTCCGCATATCATCAACCATGAGGAGCTGGACGGTGGCGATGAGGTGACTTCTACGGAGGTTCCAGTTGGGATCGAGGATCGACAGGAGCAGATCCTACAAGGACGGTCGATTCCTCTTGTGCTTTTTCTTTGGCAGTACGGGAACCTCCAGGTAAGCACATGGGAGCGGAAGGCTCAGATGCGTGCTCTGTACTGTTTTTGTATCCCTAGTTTGTGTTGAATCTTTACGGGGACGTAAAGCCCTGAGGTGGGAGTAATGTAAAGACCCGGAAATTTCAAGGAAATTTTTTTCTTAATTTTCTTTGGAATTTTACAAGAACGCAGTATCTGACGGCGCCTGATTCCGAGGCCCGGTGTGCCCGGAATTAATTTTCGAAGTTTGGCTCGGGTACGTTCAGTGAACGAGCGAGCGGGAATTTCTATCTTTTGTACCGGTGCTCAGAATTGAAATCCGGTTGCACCGATGAACTCGCAGCGCCGGTTTTTGCTTAGGAACCCTTGTTCTAGAGTTGCGTTTACACGAGTGTTGATAATAAAAATTGTGGAAGTTTATTTTATAACTACACTACAATTTTTATTAACTTACTCTAAGTGTTAGCTCATGGTGGAAGTTGGTTAACCACCCAACCTCCCTTGGGAGGTTATGAGGGTGGTGGGGCCCACATGAACCCCACCTCTTCATATCCTCTAAAACCCCTCAACTCCCACTTAAATGAATTTAACTTAGTTATAACTTATGTCTTAAATGAGTTGAATTTAATGTGGTGAGTTGTGTGAGTCTTTTGAATTTCAAACATTTGAATTTCAAAAGCCTTGTGAAGTTAATAAAATAAGTGTAGAACTTATTTTATTTGGTTGGGTTGTGTTGTTTGAGAGCTTTTGGAAAAAAAGGCTTAGAAGTCTTGAAGTTTCTTCATCCTCTTGAAGAAGAACGCGAAGAACAATCAAACATCGATGAAGAATGCCACGTTCTCGGGAACCGTCTTCTGCGACGCCATACCCGCGACACCGACGACGTCTTCTTCCACGACATCTCTTTTTGCGACGCCGAATCTCGTCACCTCTTAAATCAAGGTAGGGGATTATTTTGAGAATGGTATTTTCTCACTTGGTTGTTCTTCTAAAACAAAGAACCGGATCAAATCATCATTAAGATGATCCGCGAATGTTTTATTTTAATTGCGGGTTGAGATTATTTGTGTGCTTCTTTTTATTTAAGAGGTTGTAGGGGCTTTCATTGGTATCCTTGAATATCTTTTTCCGGCATTCTTCATTGTTTTAAATAATCACCTGTTATCAGATTAACGGAAGGAGGCCGGACCGCACAAACACGGCCGACCTTCCTCCCTTAGTGATTATAATTATTGCGGATTGGAGCGGGGTAACGTGGTGCCGTTGCACCGTGCGGAAAAGAAGAAACTACGGACGGTATGGGACGGGACAAAGAAACACGGCACTGTCGCGCCGCGCAGTTGAAGGCGGAAGAGACCGCGCCCGGAGTCGGGCCATGGCGGAGGGGCGCGGCGCCGTCGCGCCGTGCCAATCGAACAAGGGCCGCGGCTTGAGCCGCGGCAGAGCTGGAAGGGGTGGCCGGAAAACCGGCCGCCGGCGGATAAGGAAGAGCCGCGTCCCTACAGCCGCGACGGAGCAGCCAGAGGGGGCCGGCCTCGCCGGCCGCCGGAGATCAGGAGAGCCGCGACCATCGGGCCGCGGCGGAGAAGTGGAAGGCGGCCGGCCGTGCTGGCTGCCAGATTTCTTAGGAGGCGGGACCCGCGTGTGAAAGAAAAATGGTTGGCCTAAGGCCGGCCAAGATCCACAAAACTCGGGGGGGCTTTACCCCTCGCTTGCGGCGCACGTGCGTCGCCCAGGCCGCGCCGCCACACCGGGCCGCGCCGCCGCGTTGGCCGCACCGCCGGCCGAGCTGCGCCGCTGGCCGGGCCGCGCCGCTGGCCGGGCCGGGTCCAGCTGGACTGGGTCGGGTCGACTCGGTTCGGGTCGGACCAGGGGGGGGTGGGGTCGGGCCGGGTTCGTCCGGGCCTAAACCCCCCCAGTTTCGGACGGGTTTCTGTTTTTCGCCCATATCTCGGGCTACGGACCTCCGAATGATGAACCGTCAGCAGCAACACGATCCTTGGATCGAGACGGTCGTTTCGGTATATTACACTCAAGGTTTCGGAGAACTTTGGGTTCGGCCGGGTTGGTTTGTACACGAAGCCAACCGGGCCCTCGGAGCGGAAACACTCATATCTTGAGCACCAGACGTCCGATTGACGTGCCGTCAACTTTGATGGATTCCTCTAAGTGAGACGGATCTTTTGGCTTACTCCGCTCGAGGTCTGGATGCCGTCGGAGTGCGGTCGGGTTGGTTCGCACATGAAACCAACCGGGCCCTTGGAACGAAAAGGCCAATAACTTCCAGACCAGGCGTCCGATTGACGTGCCGTCTGTTATGTTGAGTTCCTGTTGACGATACACAACTTTTGGCATATTCCGCCTGGGTTTTGGATGCAGTTGGATTTTGGCCGGGTTGGATCATACCGAAATCCAACCGGGCCCCTGGAACGGAAAAGCTGATACCTTTCTGACAGAACGTCCGTTTGAAGAACCGTCCGCGGCGTTGGTGATCTCGTTGAGAAACGGTCCTTATGTGTATACCCTATGAGAGTTTAGGGTACAGTTGAGATACAACCGGGTTTGGTTCGCTCACGAAACCAACCAGGCCCCTGGGACGAAAAGGCTAATAACTCACAGACCGGGCGTCCGATTGACGCGCCGTCTGTTGCGTTGAGACCCCTATGACGAGGCGGTCCTTTGAGATACTTCTTCATGGGACTTTGAGATAATTGGAGTATCGAATTGTAGCTCGTGGAGCGGACCCTCCCAGAGATGAGCGTACGGAGTACGGAGACTGTGTAGCCGGCCGAGACCTGAAGACTGCTTGTCCGATTCGATTCGGAGTGACTTACGTAGCCCAGTGGGGAGCACTACTTTGTGAGGTGGCAGACCCATAGCAGATAAGCACTACTATGTGAGGTGGCAGACCCGCGGTACTCGACAGGAGTAGTACCTCTGCAGGCTATGAGGGGGGAGCACTACTGTGTTGGGTGGCAGACCCCGACGGGAAGCACTACTGTGTGAGGTGGCAGGTCCGCGGTACTCGAAAGGAGGAGTACCTCAGCAGTCTTAGATTAGTGAGCAATACCTCAGAGTCGTGACAGGACCACTGTACACTCTAGAGACGGAGCTCATCAGCAGTTACAGTTTCGATAATGAAAATCCTGGTTTGAGCTGAGACTTTTGACCTTTGTGTTACCTCATGATTGAGATGTGTCACTTGATAACTTAGGTATATGTATGGGCATATACCTGGGTAGTGGTTATCCGTTGAATTCACAATCCTTGTGTTTCCTCATGATTGAGATGGGTTACTTGATAACTTAGGTATATGTATGGGCATATACATAAGTAGAGGTTATCTGTTGAGATCTTCTTTGTGGTTATCCTTGTTGGTTTAGTGAGACCTTGAGGGTCTCGGGGTCCCTACTGAGTATCGTTATACTCACCCCAGCATGGGCTATGCCCGCACCTCGTTGTGTTGGTTGCAGACGACGGGTAGTACTGATGGAGGCTGAGTGTTCGAGGACTGGACGGTACCCGGAGGTGGACTACACGACGAGTCAGTACCCGGAGGTGGACTACACGACGAGTCAGTACCCGGAGGTGGACTACATGACGTGACGAATCACAGAAGAGGTTGAAGGACGAGAGCGTGGAGGAGGCTATCTGTACCTACCCTTCAGGTAGGATCCGTGGTGGACGACGAGGAGATGCGCTATCTATAGCTACCCTTCAGGTAGGATCCGTGGTGGATGACCAGGAGCTGCGCTATCTGTACCTACCCTTCAGGTAGGATCCGAGGAGGATGACCCAGGAGCTGCTTCATTTTTCCAGCTGTTTGTCTTTTTGCTATTGTACCTTGTTCGGTTGTAGTCGTACTTTCTTTTGGGTTTGTATTCTGGCCCATTTACTTTTCAGCATTTCTTTTGTACTTAGTGTTTTGCTTCCGCTTGTACTATGTGGTGCTTGTTTTCTTTTATAAAGGCAATGCCTTCCCAGTTATCGGGATTTTACGCCTTTGGTGCAAGTCGCCAGCCCCTGGCCTATGGAAGGCGGGCTTGGGGTAGTCACGGCACGGGCCCCGAGGACGGGTCGTGACATTCCACTGGTTATGATATAATAAAATGATGAATCTTTTTATGGTCTTGTGGAACACTTATATATGATTTTCAATATGTGATGGGTGAGCCTAGAATTATATATCCCTACAATGAATTGGATAATGAATGATATATCATGAGATAATATAAACTATAATAGGGAGTTAAACCAGTTCATTAAGGGACTCTATTCACTATGATAGCCTCAGAAGTGAGTTTTGACTAAGAAAATGATGGAATGGGGAGTGAACCCAATACACTATGGGACTCTATCCACTATGATAGTCTTGGTATTGAACCTTGAATAATGGAAAGACTTTATATGATTATGTGTATTCCAAAAACATATGTATTATTCTTATAATACATTATAATAGATCATTATTTATTATTGGTGAATCCACACTCTTATTACTTTTTTTTTATTATGATAAAGCCTTATTCCATGAATCATGATTAATGATATTTTACTAACTGCGTATGAATTTTTTAATTTATGATCATGTAATCATACCCTTATTATTATAATATCCTCACTTATGATTATTTATTGATATATCCTCTGTTTACCCTTACTAAGAATCCAAGTTAACCCTTTATTATGTTTCCATTTCCCCAGGTTATGAAGAAAGGTTTTAAGTAGGGTAAGTTTAAGAAGGATTTTATGTGAGAAGAAAATTATGGTAGATATGAAAGATCTTTCTTGAAATAAGTTGATTAATATACGTCCCACCGTTGGTGGTGGGGTGGTAAGGGTTTGGGGGGGTGAGGGGCAGGTTATGGGGTCAAGTCCCTGGGCTTTTAATTTAATGTAATTTTACTCCTTGCGTCGTGTGCTGCTTTCGCGATTGTACCCAATTTTTTTAAGTTGATTTATATATATCCACCAAATACACTAAACCTTTACATTTATAATTAACGTATTATTATTATGTGTATTGAAAATTCATCTCAAATTATGTAGTTTTTATGAATGTTAGGTTTAGTCTACCTTAATTAGTATCAGATAAGGGTTTAGTTATTTTTTTAGATTAATTTTCGAAAAAATTGGTAAAAACCTTGGGGATAATTTAAACTGAAGGATAAAATCCTAAATTTTTTTCTAAAGTATATATTATTTTTAAAGACCCCAACCACAGTATCTCGGAGCCGGTGGCTTACTTATTTACACTAGTATAATAAATAAGTATGTCACATCATGAAGGATTGAGTAATTTATTAGATTTGGAAAACAATATGGAAAAATAATTGTTACATTACAAATTTAATGAAAAAAATAAACTCCATTGGAAACATCCATAAACTCATAGATTATCCATATAATTCATTCGTATTATACATCTTTAAATCCTAGGGAAAAATAAAACCTATGAAACGGATGAGATCAGATGCTTAGTAAGGTTAAGAAATACAATAGAAGCTAACATAAATAATAATGCATGGTGAATTAATAAAAGAAAATTCTATTAGACCATAATCTTTAGCATAATATGGTCGGAATAAACTATAAATAAATAATTCCATATAAATAATCACATGAGAATGAAACATAACCATGGATAATATAATAATAAAATAATCACATGCCTTATCAATTACTATCATCATAATGAGGGAATGAATAATACCAAACATCATAAACATACCATTATGGCCTCTACCAATAAGTCTACCTAAATGAGAAATTCCTTGGCCAAAACCCAGTCTAGTTTGTCTCATGAGACCTATCGATGCATCAAGGGGCTATAGTAGGCCCTTCCCATCACCTAATTAGTCAAATTCATTTCTCATATGTTGAATAATATATTTAAAAAAATATTCAAATCAATGTGTCCCATACTACTTTGAAAATTCTTAACCATAATCATAGATGAAAACACTCCAATAAAATCATTGATAAATTCTTGAGAAATGCACTTTTAATTTTGAAAGAAGAGTTATTTTTTAAAATCATTTTTATTTTGCATAAAATTATATTGTAAACATGAATAAAAAAGAAAAGAAAAGGGAATGAAAATGAAAATATTTTTGAGGTATTAATTATGTCCAAATAAAGTGAAAACATGGAAAAATAGTTCTTAAGATACTTTAGAAATGGGACACTTTAGTTGGGTTTAAGGGAAAATATAAAAGAGTATTTAAAATGAAAAAAGTCATAATTTTTTTGTATAAAACAAGGAATTAAAAAAGATATTTTTTTATTACAAAAAATAATGATTTTAGAAAAATAATGGTGTCTTAAAATAGATTATGGATGGTACGTTAAAATGGGTAAGAAATTGGGAAGTTCCCATTAATCGAGCTTGCTTAACATAAAGAATTAAAAAGGGTACCTTATAAAACATGTATTTCCCCATAAAATAAAGATGAAATGATCTAGATGAATGATTTTGTAACAGATAAAAATAATTTATAATAACTAATTAAAAATAAATTGGAATTAAATTGGGGTAAATAGAGATAAGGCATAACCCAAATGAAAAATGGAGGTTCGAGGATAAACCCTTTCCACTTTTCAAATAGTTGAACTGTATGCCCCATAAAATTAATAATAATCAAATGAAACATTGAATAAAATTAAGATAAATATATTCATTATATTATACATCAAATTTTAGTATAAATACAGCACACACAATAAATATTGGTGAATAAGGCATATCTCACAGAAATAAAGGTGAGATGAGAAAACCCTTACCTTATAACTGAAAGCATTCTTCACTTGTACTTAACGTCATGGATAATGAAATTAGATTCATAAATAATTTAATTCAGATTATATTAAACATATACTTTATTTTTTTAATTTTATTAATTTAATTTATGGTCTTTTTGATGATTAATTAGACTCAATTTCATCATTCCAAAGTTTCATTTACTTGGTTTTTAGGATTTGTTCACTTGTATATATGTACGAAAGATCATGTAAATTGGTAATATTAATAAAGAATTGAAATTATATTTTGTTAATTAAATTAAATAATATTTAATTTTTATATAATTAATTTGGTTATTTGGGTTTAGGATGAATCATTAGAAAAGAAGTTAGAGAAAATATTTTAGATTATTTTTGGCAGTTTTTGATCATCACGAACTAGTTTTGTTTCATTAATTAATATTATGTATATATACTGGTTATATAATATTAAATAATATGTAATAAATATATTATAATCTTTTTTAACCATAAGAATAGTTTTATTATCACCCTTGATGGTGGAATTGAAAAACGAAAATACATCACCAATGAAGGCAGTAAATCATCACCTCACAGACAATGTTTTCATTTTTAAAATAAAAACAAAAGGAGAAGAGGCTTGATGATGGATTTTATGTCAACATAAGAAAATTACAGTATATATAAAATACTAGTGTTATATATCATGTGAATTTAGACAGATTAGGTGAGGGAAATATAAGAAAATAAAAGAAATTGAAATAAAATTAAATGAATGAAAGAGGATGTTTCCTCTTGAATTATTCCCTTTGAGAACCTCCTTAAAGAACTTTGAAGTAGGCTTTTGGGTGAGACCGGAAACACCAAAATACAGGGGAGAGGTTTGGGAGAGATATTGAGAAGAAATTAGACAACCTTTAAGGATTTTTTAGTGTGAGGAGAATATGTGGTGAGGGGGTGGTATTTATAGTGGAGGGGATATATGTTTTTTGAATATCATATTCATTTGTTTATTATTTTTCATAAAGACTATGAATATTTTAAAAATTATCATTAAATATATTAAAATAACTGTGGGTAGTTCTATATTACGGTGATTAAATTATAAATGACTCAAGTAATAGTGTAATTAACTTACAATGTACATATACTGTAAATTACAGTAATTACTATTCAAAAAATTAATGTATTTTAGAAAAATCCAAAAAAATAACCCTAACCATTTTTCAACATATAGAATTAAAATTATGATTGGTTTTATGAAACATTAAAAAATTAATTAAGGTCACATAAGATTATATTATAATCATAATAAAACAAAACATTAATTGATGAGTCTATTTAATTAAAATATATTTTATTTTAAATCCTTATATTAATTATAAAATTTTAATTAAATATTTATAACTTACAAAAAATACAAGCACTTAATTTTTTTATTTTTAAAACATTTATTAACTAATTCAATGATATAAATATACCAAATTTTTATAAGATACTGAATAATTATATATAATTTCATATGTGATGTGACTATTCAAATCCTAAATACACTATTAATATAAAAGAACTGAGAGTTTTATATTAATCGAGATTTTTCTCTATTCACTGGAAAATAAATATTTTCAGAAAAATACCGAAATTTCACCCTAAGATAATTTAGACATTGCAATTTTAAAAATGAATTTTATTTTTTTCAATAGAATTTACCAAATTGTAAAAATTTAGTTTTAAAATAAGTGCGCCATTCAAAGGCGTTACAACTATATTTAGAAAAAAATATAGCATTTTAATGTGTAAAATTTGATTCATTCATATCTTATACCTATAAAATAATTTGGATTAATGTAAAAATATTTTATTAAATATATAATATATATATTTCATTAATGTTATTAATTCCCTCTAATTTAATGGCTTGGTTATTATGGTTGTTTTAAAATAATGATATTTAATTGTATATCATTCTTTGTTTCAACTCAGTGTTGTATGATGCCTATGCTGTCAATATAATAAAAATAAAAAATATACATACCATAAAATATTGGGGTGTTACATTCATCCCTCCTTCAATAAATGGTTTCATCTCAATTTGAAATTGTACTTTTAAAATAAAAGGTTGATACTTCAAAATTCCTTTATGGGAAACCCACATCATAAATAGGGTTATTAAAAAATGATCTTAATAAGAGGGAAAGGGAAATGCAGAGGTTACCACAAAGATAGGTATTCAAATAGGATATGATTAATGTGAAGAAAAAATATGGACGTTAAGGAATAATACACACTTGAATCATACTCCTTTTCCTCTTAATCATATCCATGGTGGTTCCTTCCAAAATTATCACATGTGGGAAAAATATTCTTTACCTTCTTCCCTTAATCTACATTTTCTCCAATTTTCCTCTTCTTCTATTTCTTCCCTTTGAAGACATAACACTTGGAAAATTATTTCTCCATCTTGTTAGAACATGATATTATTTACTCATATGATGTGAATATTTGGTAGACTAATTCCATTTTAAATAATGTCTTAATCCCATCAAATAAATGATCATTCTTACTCTTTGGATTATGTACATTGATGCAGTTCCCAGTCCTTCTGCTGGGATCAATTTCTAAATAATGGTATACACTAGATTAGATCATAACATTATGAAACATAATGTATAATTCCAAAACTAGTGAAATAACTAATATAAATTGAAAATTTTATGTGTAGATAATCTCATAACCATAAACATGGTTTATTTAGTGGGATATTTACTATTAAATCCCTTAAAATTATTTGTAAAGAAAATGTGAATTATCCTAAGAATACCCTCAAGAGTGATAAACTAGGTGTGAAGTGAGACCCATTTTTATATATAATAGGTTAGGCTAAGTTAGGCCCACCACACCTTGTTGGAGTTGTTATCCCTATGTATATTTATCCTAGATCAAATTAAAATTTTAGTATATAGAGGAGGATATATTGTTAGGAAGACCCACATAATATCAACCTTACAAAAATTGTAGGAAGTTCTTCTATACTTATCCTCAAAGTAGATCTTAGGGTTTTGTTCCCTAATCTATGTTTTCTAAATCTAGTTTCCAATGTTTATACTAAAATTCATAGGATACAAACTATAAGGATCCCGACCACAGTACAACAGAGCTAATGCCTTACTTATTTTCATTGGTATAATAAACAAGGAATTCAAATCCAGAAGGAATGATTAGTTTAGTACATTTAGAAAACCAGATACAAACATAATTGTTACATTAAAACATGAAATACAAAACAACAAAATAAATCCATTTTAAATATCCATAAAATCCAAGATTATCCCTACTAGTCAATCATAATATACATATTTTTATCCTGGGGAAAAATAAAACATAATAAATGAGTGACCTCAGATGCTTAAAAAGGTGAAAAAATATAGAGGAAGCTAACATAATTAATAGGGAATAGTGAATGACTACACGTACATGATATTAGAAAAACAATCATGATCATAACATGGTAGGAATAAATGTTAAAATCATAATTTCATATAAATAATCACATGAGAATGAAAATTAACCATAGCTATTCTAATAGTTGAATCATTATATGGAGTATCAATTACTAAAATCATAATGAGGTAATGCAGAATTCCAGACATCATAAACATAAAATCAATTCCTCTTCAAATAAGTATACATAAATGGGTAAGGCCATGGCCAATATTTGGTGTAGTTTTTCTCATGATACCTACCGATGCATCAAGGGGCTATATAGGGCCCTAGCCATCACATAATAAATCCAATACATTTTTTATACATTAAATAATCAATTTAAAAAAATATATTTAAATTAAAGTGTACCATACCACTTTGAGATATTTGAATTATAATCATAGATGAAAATATTCTAATAAAATCATAGATAAATTCAAGAAAAATACCCTTTTACTTTGGAATGAGGAGTTATTTTTCAAAATCATTTGTATTTGTCATAAAATCATATTGTAAGAATGAATATCCTAGAAAATAAAATGTAAGGACAATGAAATTATGTTTGAGGTATAAATGATTTCAAACTAAAGTGAAAACATGTAAAAATAGTTTTTTAGAGACTTTAGAAATTGGAAACTTTAGTGGGGTTTAAGGGAAAATATAAAAGAGTCTTTAAAATGGAAAAATTCACAATTGTTTGTATAAAAATAGAAATGAAAAATTTATATTTTCAGGACAAAAAGAGTAATTTTATAAAAATAATGGTGTCTTAAAATAGATTATGGATGTTACTTGATAATGGGTATGAAGTTGGAAAGGTCCCTTTAATCGAGATTTATTAATAAGATGAATTGAAAAGGGAACCATATTAAAAACATATTTACCCATAAAAAAGATGAAATAATCTAGATACACGAGTTTGGAATATATAAATAGAATTTAGAAGAATTATATAAAAATAAATAATAATTACATTAGGGTAAAGAGAGATAAGGCGTAACCCGAATGAAAAAGGGAGGTTTGGGGAGAATCCCTTAGCACTTTACAAATAGTCATACCTTATACCCCATAAAATGAATATTAATAAAATGAAACATTTAATTTCATGTAGATAAATATATTCATGATATTATACATCAATTGTTAGTATACATACACCACACATAAGATATAGTGGTGAATAAGGCATATCTCAAAGAAATAAAGGTGAGATGAGAAAACCCTTACCTTATGTCACAAAGAATTTTACACTTGTACTTTACATCCTAGAAAATGAAATTATATTCATAAATAAATTAATTAATAACATATTAAACATTTATTTTATTTATTATAATTTTATTAATTTCGTTTATGGCCTTTTTGATGAGTTATTTGATTCAATATCTTCGTTCAGAAGTGTTTGTTTACTTAGTTTTCACGAATGGTTCACTTGTATACATGTATGAAAGATCATTTAAATTTATAATATTTTTGCATAAATAAAATTATATAAAATTAATAAAATTATATAATATTTAATTTTTATATAATTCATTTAGTTAATTGGGGTGAGGATGAATCATTAGATAATATGTTAGTGATAATCTTTTAGATTATTTTGGAAACTTTCGATCATCGCAAAGTAGTTTTGTTTCATTAATTAATATTATGTATATATACTAGTTACAGAACATTAACTAAGATTTAATAAATATATTATAATATTTTTTAATAATAAAAATGGTTTTATGATTAGCCTTGTATGAATAATTGAAAAACAAAAACACGTCATTCACAAGGGTAGTAAATTGACACCTCATAGAGGATGTTTTCATTTTAAAATTAATGAAAAATGATAAGAGACTTGATCGTGGGTTTTACAATTACATAATAAGATTATAGTATATATGAAATAATGGATTCATTCTAAATGTTTGGAAAAAGGAGTTGATGGAAGGATATGTAAAGGAAATAAATTGAAAGAAAATTAAAGGAACGAAAGAGGATTTTACCTTGTGAATTTTTCTCCTTGAGAACCTCTATAAGAAACTTTGAAATGGTCTTTTTGGTGAGACCAGAAATACCATAAAGTGGGGGATTTTTTTTGGATAGTTATTGGTTATAAATTTGATAATATTCAAGGTTTTTTGGTAGGATGATAATATGTGATATTTATAGTGGAGAAGAGGAGTATTTTTTGAATATTTTATTCATTTGTTTATTATTTTTGCTAAAGACTATGAATATTTTTATAATTATCAATAAATATATTAAAATAATTAATGGGAGTTATAGATTATAGTGATTAGATTAGAAATGACTCATGTAATAGTGTAATTAACTTATAATATATTTATACTATAAATTACCGTATTTTACTATTCATAAAAAATTCAAGTATTTCAGAAAAATACCAGAAATTCACGGTAAAAATTTTTCAACCTGTAAAATCAAAAAATGGAATCCATTTCATGAAAATAATTTTATAAATATGTGAAATTTAATTTTTAATTAAAACCATTATTTATTAAAAAATAATGATTTTAAAATTATAACCGGTTTTAGAACACATTGAAAAATTAATTAATCTTTAATAAGATTATATTATAATCATAAGACAAAAAAATATTAATTTATTAATATATTTTATGAAAATTAATTTTCTTTTGAATCATTATATTAAATATAAAATTGTAATTATTAAATTTATGATTTACAAAAATACAATCACTTAATTTATTATTTTTAAAACATTTATTTACTTATTCCATGATATAAATATACAATATTTTCATTTATAATATACCTAATTTTTTCATAGTTTTATAGGTTATGATACTGTTCAAATCATAAATAAAATATCGATATAACTAAAATAAAAGTTTTATAAAAATTATAATTTTTCACTATTCACTACAAAATAAATATTGTGAGAAAAATACAAAAATTTTACCCTAAACTTATTTTGACATTAAAAAATTAAAAATGAAATTTATTGTGTTCAATAGATTTTATAAAACTATCAAAATTATGTTTTAAAACAAGTGCTTCATTAAAAGGTGGTAAAACCGGGTTTAGAAAAAATATGGCCTTTTTAGGCGTAAAATTGAATTCATTCTCATCTTATGCCTATAAAATCATTTAGATGAATGTAAAAATATTTTATTAAATATATAATATATAAATTTTAATAATAATATTAATTATATCACATTTAACAACTATTTCAGAATGGTTATTTTAATACAATGATATTTAATTGTATATCAATGTTCGTTTAAGCTTTGAGTTTTCTGAAACCTATGCTATCGAAAAAATAAAATTCAGAAAGTCACATACCAAAAAATATTAGTGTGTTGAATTTTTTGGATTTCTAGAAATGAAATCCCTATTTGGATAGAAACAAGTAGAAGCAGGCTCTGGTACAGTTTTACCGAGGGATAATAACCTAGAAAAGGATGACTGGGTATCAACTCGATATTCACCTGGTGCATGAAAAATCCTCCTAACTAAACACCTGTTTTGACACTCTTAAGGTATATTCTTTGGTTAATTAAAATTCTATTTATGAACCATTATGATTAATGAGAGGATAAAATATTTGACAACTTTTTATATACCACGGTGATATGAGATGCACTTAAATTATAATGGGATGAAAGAAGGTGTCATAATTTAGGAAATCATAAGAATGATTTTTTAAATCATATTATTTTTTAATATAATTATTTATTTTTGATACTCATATATACCATTTTGGTTTTAGAAATTGGATGTAACTAGGAGAAACCGTGTGAATAATAGATGTAACAGACAATGAAATGATCATCCAAATGAGAAACCAAATGGAATGGGAGTTAGAATGAAAAATTTTATGGCTATGACTACTCAACAATCATGAATTATGATTAAAAACATAATTTTTTTTGAAATTAAAAAACAAGATAAAACAGAGATGGTGGAATTTTTAGGTGATAAATACTACATAGGAATGAATATTTTTATGTTTCCACGGATCATACAGTCACATTGAGAGTGGCAGGGGGGATATGAATCAGGTGTGACCTATTTTTCTAAATTATTTTTCACCTTTTAATTCAAAAATATGTCACATGTTAAGATGATTGGATCATTCATGAAATGTATAAAGACAATTAAATGAAACACACAAAATTTTTACAATGTTTGGTACTAATTCCTACATCATTTCCATGTTGGTTAAAACCACCAACAAAGATTTTCCACTATTATATTTTTATCAATTATAGTGGTTTAGAAAGAAACTAGTTATGCACCCTAGTAGTCGATCCTACAGTTGATTCTAGTTATATCACCCAATAATCCAACTCTTCTTCCTCAGTTGGTTAGACACCAAACCATTTGAATGGTTAGACCCCCTAGTCTATAGAGCCTCTTCAGAAACTGGTTAGACTCCCCAGTCACAAGCTCATTCATCTTATTTACAAGATTTGATACACTGATAGGATGATCACTCGATCTTCCTCCATAAGCTTGATGGATCACACTGGATCTTTTAAAATTCATGATCCTTTTCATTAGTGAGTATATTTCTCAAATAAAATTTATCACTGGTAAATGGTTATCTACCTTAGTATAATACTTCTCGGACATAATTCCTTCTTCCACGAAAGACCCAAACTCACTAAACACGGAATAGTCGGTTATGATTTTATTCTAAATCACTTATAGAAATATTGTCCCAACTTCAGTCTCAAATACCATGTAAACTAAATATTCAATGTATATTCCATGTGTGATTCTTAAAACATCATTCCTATATATAATACACTACATAGACTTCAAAACATAAAATGCGAAAAAAAATATAAATGCATAAACTTCACAGTTTCATGCATGCATTATTTAACGGGCATACATTTTTTATAACACACACATATTTAAATCCATTTTATTTCTCACATGTGCATGTGATCATGATTTTATGGATATAAGTGTTTTTCATATAATCCACAACCACACACAATTTCCATTTTTCTCACTCATAGTTCACACACACTATTTTCCTTCATGTGCACTAACCTTCACACACACTAATTAGTTGCACAAGATTTTCATAAACCACATTAATTTATATCATTAAAAACACCCCATTCTCCACACATTTATTGTGAGTCTTCTTATATAAATTTTTTCACACACATTGTCAACACTTTTTTCACACAAACTGGGATGCTCAATTGAGGCGTACACTCGTTCACATGTAATAAATGGATATTCACTATAAAAAAAATATTCTTCTGTAAAAATATGAATGGGTATATTCTTGGTGCATGCAAGGTATTATTCACAAGATAAAGTGTAATTATAAACTATCATGAGGTTCCTCAAACCCTTTGTGCAACATTTAGAAACATGTATGTGAATCCTTCTATCTCAAATACTTCACAGAACTCTGTTCATTGCGAAACAAAACTAGTGTTCCTGGAACATGTAGTTTTCTTATGGAAGTACCTTCTCCTTCATAAAAATAGAAAAATAATGAAATCCTTCACAAACAAGATGTTCATGAAACTTCGTTTCTCTAGAAATGAGATCTTCTCAAAAATTAACCAGACATTGGCCTCAGTGCATCTGATATTTATAGGTGATCAACACCACCAAAAATTGACTATTTTTTATGACACATAAATCACTATAATCCAAAGAAACATTTTAAAGCTCACTATGAATCATCAGTTTGATTTTTTTGTATGATCCCAATGATGTTTCATCAAATTTAGACTATTTTTTGATAAAATAAAACAATCATATGATTATTAGAAGACACTAGTAGAATTTTTGTCAATGTTAAAATTGATTTTTGATGAACATAGTACTCAAAAGCGGGCCAAAGTTTAAGAAAACATAGCAAAGTCAATCGAACAACAAAGATTTTCATTGAATAGATCACATAGTTGCAAATATAAACTAAGACGATCATATGACCATGATAAATTGATAGAGAAAATCAGATGGTTATAGTTCATTCATAGAAACAATACACCATTCCATATCCAAACAGCCTCACATTTCCGCACTCCTTTATAATACAAGGCATTCATTGAGTGGCTCAGAAACTAGTTACCACATACTCCTACTCCCAATGGCATCACCCCAGGCTAACGTTCACCTCTACCATCGTGACTCCCCACACGGTGTCTCAACACAACTTATAGGCCTCCTATGGGAACCCCTTTCAAACTATTCCACCACTTATTGGCTAGGATGAGAGGTTGTACTTTCCCACTAAAGTAGTGGTGCAGGTCCCTCATAGATGACCAATATGGTTTCTTGTCTATTTTTTTATACACATGCCATTAAAAAATGTTAATCCAAATTCTACATAAACAAACTCAAAATTAATTCATAAACAAATTAAAAAATATCCTTATGCAAAATAAACCATTTTTCATGGAAACTCCTTAAATTGATGTAAAAAATGTGCCATTTCAATTAAAACAATGACACATGTCTTCTAAACTTAAATATCAGATCTAAAATATTTATATTAAGCACTCATTAACTTTTCATATTTTGAAGTTATTGACAACAACTTCAACTTCACCAAACCACTTGGCCTCTTAATTCTCCCCATTTATATTTGTTGTCCACACCCATTTCATCTTTAAATACAACATTATTTTCTCCCCCATATTGAAAGTAAATACAAATATATATACAAAGGAAGGAATTACCAATTACAAAATTAAAATTCTAGGAACATTCACTTATCTTCTGATAGTTATTTTTCGTTTTACTTATAAAAAGGATTGAATTACTACTAACAAATAAATGAGCTAAAATTAATCAAATCCATGTTTACATGAGTAATGGCTTGTGTAGAAAACAAGAACGATCAAATTTAACATCAATGTTATCAAATAATGTCGATCATTTGATACCAGTTACTGAAACCAATTTTCAAGAATTATTCAAAATATTTTCAACTAATATTGTGCATACATCTCAAAAAATAGATTAGAAACAATCACGTGAAATAAAAAAATTAGGCCCCCCTGAATATATACTTCACCTTAAATTCCACGCATGAAAAAGAAACAATATATATATATATATATATATATATATATATATATGGGAATAAGGTGGTTCTTAAATGCTCCTTAGTTAAAGTAATAAGGATGAGAGTTTTTTCATAATCTAACAATCTTCTAAGATGAAAAATGATTCTTCACACTTTCTAACGAATCATTTTAATTTTTCACTTCTTGTTCCAATTTTTGTTCCTCTTAAAACTATTATATCCATATTATCGAACATTTTTTAGGAACATGCTTAGTCTTTATCTTATGTGTAAACTTATTTTTCTTAACACAAGAAGTCACATATGCTTTCACTTTATTTTTCATGAAATCTTATTGAAAAGATAACCACGTTAAATATTTTTCACCCGAATTTCCAAACATATTTCACCTTTCACACACAACTTTAGAATTCAACAAGTTACCTCTTTCAGAAAACATTTCCAATTCTTTATCATAGATTGCTTTCATCAAATCAATCTTATTTTTTGTCTCATGGATTGATCCATTATTTGATTCCAACTTTCTTTTTTTAGTATTGATGTTCATGGACAATTCACAATGGTCTATGATGTGGCATTTACTACCATAATAGAAACATATTTTATTTAGTGTGACACTCTTCACATGATTCTTCAAAACCTTCACGTGAGTTGTTTTTTTAATAATCAATTTTTTTTTTCAAATCTTATGGTTGAACTGCCATATTAATTTTTACTTGCATTAATATTTATTGTGGTATTCTATTTTCATCAGTTGATTATTTTTTCATAATTAGTACACACCAGGACTCATCATAATAATGACCAATTCTATTGTAATAATCATAAAAACTTTCAAAGTAATCATATCTATTCTCAATAAACTGATTCTCTTAATGTGAATTATTCTTCTGTTTTAAAGGTTACCAATTCTCTTCAACTTTTCTCCCCCTAAATGCATGCATTTTATAATTTTTATACAATGACATATTGTGCCAACAATTATTTTCATGTTTCCCAAACATACAACAACACCAAGAAATAGCCAACAAATTTTTATTTCTTATTTTGTGACACAATATGACTATATTTGACATTTTTCAACTATTGGGTAAAATATTTCTTATTATTTTGTTTCTTTGGGGACTAAGAATTTCTACGCTTCTTCACACCCATCATTAAAGATGATGTGGATTCATGGGAATCTTTTTTCACTCATGTTTTTCCAGATCATTGTGTTAAATATGCACTAGTAATTAAAAGAACATTATTACACAAAAATTTATCAGGACAAAGGGTTACCTTATTTAATGAGAATATAATAGATTTATCCATGAATAATCTCAAGCTCTTCTTACCATTAGATTGATTCTTTTCATAATTAAGACTCTTATCAGATGAATCCATAGAAATATTTATTTTCTTAGAAATTTTGGAAATTTAATCTTATGTCTCTTCCATATTTCTTAGTTTCACTTCTAGTTTAAGGAATTTTAAATTGACAAAAATATTATCATCTTAAACTAATTTCATACTTTCTTCCCACTAGATTTTCATTTCTTGAATACCGTCTTTATGCATAATATTTTCATTTAGTAACAAATTTTTAATATCCTTGAATCTTTATTCATTATCATTCATTTTAGAATCTTTTACATTAAAATATTTAAAATGAGTCTTTTCAAGTTCATGGATAACTTATGTAAAAAAAATTCAAAAAAATCTTTCTAAAAAACAATAATTTTCAATTATTTAGTAATTTAAGAAAATATTAATTTTTAGATATTTTTTATTCATTTTCTTTCATAATTTTTGTCAGAGTTTTGGATATTCCAACCTTTTTATTCAATGATTATTACATATCATTTTATTCTTATTCTAGTTGTAATTTTCCACCATGAAGTTCCATAAATAATTTGGTCATACATGTGACCACTTATTTGGGAACTTTATTTGTATGATTTTTAATATCTGAATTGACTATATCATCATCACAACTTGAACTTGGCTCATAAAGATTATAATAAACTGATTTCTCTATAAAATTACAACTCTAATTTCCTTTATTTAGTAGGTGATTTTTATTTATCTCAAAACTATTCTTCATATTATTTCAATTATTTTCTTTTTTTTTTCAAGTATTAACTGAAACATAAAAATTTATGAAATCAAGAATAGAAATACGATTTTCCACATAAAGATATTCTAAATTTTCTTGAAAATAAAATATTCACTTCGTATACTTCTGATATAAACCACTAGACAACTAAAGTAGATCCAACCAGTGGTAGCTTTCCCTCTGATACAAATTAAAGTTTTCAAGTATTATGCAGTCGAACTGAGGGGGGGGGGGGAATTAGGTGTGACCTATTTTATTGAATGCCTTTTCAAATTTTAATTCAAACCTTCGTCAGATATTAAGATGACTGGACCATTCATTCAATATAGAAAGTAAATTAAATGCAATACAAAGTATTTTTACAAGGTATTGTACTAAGATCTAAATCATTTCTATGTTGGTTAAACCTCAAACAATGTTTTTCCACTATTATATTTTTATCAATTACAATGATTTAGAAAAAACCTAGGTTTACCACCCCAATAGTCAATCATCCATTTTATTCTATTTATACCACCTATTAATCCAACTCTTATTCCTCAATTGGTTTGAAACCCAACCGTTCGACTGGTTAGACCCATATTCTCCATATCCTCTTCATAAACTAGTTAGGCCCCCAGTAACATGCTTCTTCTTCATCTTTATATGTTATGATCCATTGATAAGATGATCATTTGATATTCCTCGAAAATATTACTGGATCACACAAGATTGTGTATAATTCAAGAACCTTTGAACTGGTGACGATCTTTCTCAAATAAAACTGATCTCCTTTTAACGGTCAACTACGTCAGTACAAAACTTCTTGGGTAATAATTATTTCTTTTGCTGAATACCCAGCCTCACTGAACACTCAAAACTTGGTTATGATTTTATTCTGAATCACTGATTGAGATACTATCCTAGATCCTGTCTCAAATACACTTCACAATGAATATGAAATGTATATTTCATGTGTGATTCTTCAAACATCATGCATGTATATGATACACTGCATGGTCTTCTCAATATAAATGTGAAACAATATCAATGCATATACTTTACTCTTTCATTAATTAATTATTACTTGTGTATACATGTTTTTTTAAGAAATTTTTTTAATCTATTTTACTTCTAATGTGTGCATGTGATAATGCTTTAATGATTGTAAGTGTTTTTTATATCGATCCTCAATCACACAGACTATCTATTTTTCTCACTCATAGTTTACAAAAACTATTTCCCTTATTTTAAACTCACTCTAACATAGAATAATCAATTTCACAATATTTTCATAAACCACATACATGTAAAAAATGCACAAAACCCCTTAATTCACACAATTTATGTGATTATTTTTACACAAATCGTGCACAAACACTGTCCACAATTCTTGCTCAAAAAATAGGATTCTCACATTAGGCGTACACTCCTTTACATGTAACAATGTAACATTCTGTATAAAATAATCATGTTGTGCACAAACCTGAATGGGTATGTTCTTAGTGCACATAAGGCCTATTTTACAAGATACAATTAAACTATACACTATCATTAGGTTCCTTAAATCCTTCACAAAAGAAATAGAAACACTTATATGAATCATGATATCTCAAATTATTCACAAAACTTGTGTTATCATGAAGAAAAATTAGTGTGATATGAACATGTAGTTTTCTCAAGAAATCCTCTTCTTTTTCACGAAGAAAAAAAAAGCATGAAATCCTTGTTGAATAAAAAATTCACGGTACTTTGTTTCTTCGGAAATGAGAGCTCCTAAAAAACTCACCACACATTTTCCTCAATGCATATTATATTTAAAGGTGATCAAAACCACTATGGATAAACTCTATTTCATGACATAGAAATCACCATTATAAAAATAATTTTTTTTTCAACTCACTGTGAATCATCAATTTGATATTCGTTATACGATGAAAATGAAGTTGCATAGAATTTTGATTATTTTTGGATAACAAAAACACTTAGATGATGCTCAGATGTCTCAAATGGACTTTATTATGACACTTTAATGGAGATTACATTAACAGAATAATCCGGAATAGAGCGAGGTTGAAGATAACACACCTAATACAATCAAACAGCCAGGATGTTCATCGAACAGATCTCACATTTTCTAAGATTGGATAAGATGATTGAATGACCAAGATAAAATGATTGAGTGAATCAGATGGTCACAATTTATTCAGATCAATTGTACACCATCCCACATAGAAATAAACTCACATTCTATACTCGTTTATAATAAAAGGAATAGGTAGATCGACAAAAAAATCAGATACTACAAACTCCCTTCTCCTGCTGGGACCGCCCTAAGCCGGTGTTCGCCTCTGCCTCTATGCCACCCTATAGAGTGGCTCACCACCACTTATGGGCCTCCTGTGGGAACCCCTTTCAGACTATTCCACCACCTGATATCTAGGATAAGAGGTAGTATCTTCCCACCTAAGTAGTTTTCGGGTCACTCATGGCTGGCCAGTATGGTTTGCTGGAAATTTCTATACAAAATCATTAAAAAATGGTTAGAAAAGTTCCATATGAACCAACCCAAAACTAAATAAAAAATAACATCAAAAATAAAATTATACAAAATAAATCATTTTTCATGGAATATTATTAAATTTTAGTAAATAATTTACCAAATAAATTCAACCAATGAAATATGTCTTCCAAACTTAAAGACCAGCTCCGAAATTGTCTCATTAATCAAACATTGACTTTTCATATTTTCAAGATATTAAAAACAACATCCACTTCACCGAACCACTTAGACTCTTTTGATTTAATTTCCAACATGCTAAGAATGTTGGAAGAATCACCCAGGGAAATATTTTCAATGAATGGAAAGATGTTTTAGGTGTGGAAAAGAAGGGAATAAATAAAATTATCACTAGGAAAAAAAGAAGTATTCCATAAAGGGAAATAAAGTTTATCCTAAGTAACTAATAAAATTTTAATGTATTAAATATGGGGAACTCAGAGAATATTCACGTCAATGATCTAATCTAAAGGATTACTCATAGGAAAAGGGAATAAGAAAGGGCCTATGCTATGTAAGTCAATAAAACAGACCATGATAAAAAAGGTACATTTAGTCTCCACTACAGGGTTTGGTATGATAGGTTTATTATAATATGAATGTGTCCCATAAAATTATTATTATTCTTATTTTATTAGAAATTGGTGTGATTTTAATCCTTGATTATATATCTTTTTAAAGACCCAATAAATTTTTTATAGAAGGCAAGTCACATTTGATATTATGAATCAACCTATGATTGAATATTGGTGTATGGATAAAAATACACTTCCAATGGAAATTACATAAATTTCATGGGTATCACTACCTATTAATCAGAGATAACTATCTCAAATGGTTAGGGAGAAACTCAAAATTGAATAATTTTGAGTTATTTAGCAATATTATAATGTATTTACTGAATAGTTTCCTAGGATTATCATTAATCATGAAGTTTATTTTTCAATTTAACTCATATATAGTGCTACAATCATTTCAAAGATTCCATATAGAATAGCCTTGATTCAATTGTAAGAATTAATGATGAAACTATAAAAGAATCTATATAAGGGATTCATACACATAAGTGCATCACAATAAAGTGTACTTATTGTTTTTGTTAAGAAGAAAGAGTAGTTAATATATATTTTAATTGATTATTGGGAACTTAACAAGATAAATATTAAGAAAAAGTATACTATACCCCATATTGATGAAATGTTTGATAAATCATGAGGATCTAAATATTTTTCCAATATTTGTATTCAATCTGGATATCATAAGCTTCGGGTAAAATATGAGGATATACCCAAGATATCATTTCAAAAGAGGTATGTACATTATGATTTTATAGTGATTCCATTTGGACTTACCAATGCCCCGACCATATTCATGGATTTAATTAATAGAGTCTTTAGATATTACCATGATCATTTTTTGATAGTTTTTATAGTTCATTTTATTATATATTCCAAGATCAATAAATAGAATGATAATAATTTCAATATTATATTAAATAACCCAAGGAAGGATAAGTTTTATGGAAATTTTGTAAAGTTTTAATTATAGATATAGAAAGATTAATTCTTAGGTCATATAATATCAATCTAGGTTATATTAGAGGACCCTTCAAAGGAATAAGTTATTGATCTATGGACTATACCAGCAATAATGATTTATATCAATAGTTTTATTAGGATATCTAAATAATATCAATACTTTATGATAAATTTCTCATGGATATAAAATAAAATAACCAACTTGAATTATATGGGAGATGAGTTTTATCAGATAGATGAATACAATAATATTTCAAGGACCTATAAAGAAGGTTGGTTAGTGCACCCTTCCTCACACTATTTTGTAGTGTATAAGGGTTTCTATCTACAGTAAAACACCAAATAAGGGACTAAGATGTTTTATCCTGTATAATTATACGGTGATAATATTATACCTCATTCCAACTAAAAAGTAATGGGAAAATTACCTGACACAAGATTTGGAGATGGCAGTAGTAAATTTCTAAGTAAAAATATATATGAATTATCTTTATAGTGAAAGGTGTGATATATATAATGATCATTAAATCTTGAAGTATATACTCACATATAAATATTTTGATATACTCCAAAAGAGATGGTTGGTGTTGATTAATTATTATGAATGCTCAATATATTATCACCCTGAGAAGGGAAAAAAGGTGGATGATGCTATGAGCTAGAATGAATATGATACTTTATCTATGATGGGGATTAAAAGAGATCCAATACTTTTGTATTGGCAGATTACGGATCTTGAAATATTGAGGAAAATGGATAGATCATATCTTTCTCAGATGAATGTTTAACTATCCATCCATGTGAGGATTAAAGAGGTGTATAAGAAATATGTGGAATTGTAGAAAAATGTGAGGAATGCTGCTAAGTTCAACTATTATTGTGATTGAATGATAAGGTTTATGAACATAGTATGTGTCCAATCAAAACCATATTTGGAGAAGGAGCTTTTGGATGAAGATCATAGTTCATCATTATCTATTCTCCATATAATTATGAATATTTATTTAGATATGAAAGATTATTTTTGATGGGATAACATGGAAAGAGATATTTATGAGTATGTATCACATTTCTTGTTGTTTTAGAAAGGTAAGAAAAATATGAAGATGTTTAAGGGGATGTTACAACCGTTACGTATACCAAAATAGAAATGAAAAAACAACGCCATGGATTTCATCATCGAACTCCCCAAAAAATATAAATGCCATAATTCTGTTTGGGTTATAGTCAACCACCTTATGAAGTCAGGATGTTTCATTTATATCACAGAAAATTTATCTCTTGATCATATTTCTAGAATATACATTAAGAAAGTGGTAAGTTTTTATGTGGTACCACGTCCTATTTTATCTAACCAGGATCCAAGGATTACCTCGATGTTATGAATAATTCTTTAATGATATTTGAGTAGAAAGTTGAAATTTAGCACTATATATCATCCTTAGAACTATGTTTTGTATAAGAGGACCATTCACCCATATAATATATATTTAGACCCTATTTAATGGATTTCAATGGAGGTTAGTATAAAAAAATTACTGTTGTATAATTTTTCTACAAAAAATATATTTCACTCAAGAATTCATATTAATTATTATGAATCCCTCTATGTTAGAAGGTGAAGAACTCTAATGTTAAGGGATGAAGTTGAAGAAAAAAACATTTAGGACATGATTAACTGAGGGAAAGGAAGAGAAAGTTAGATCCATTCAACATCACATTAGGGAATCCCAAATTCAATTTAAAAGTAATGCTTTCAATAATCATCATGATCTAGAGTTTGAATTTTGAGATAATGTATTTACAAAAATATCTACTTGGAAGAAAGTTATGTGATTTGGAAAGAAGGGTAAATTGATCCATATATATATATATCAGTCCCTTTAATATTTTTGATCTTATCGGTATAGAAACATATCACTTAAAACATCTATTAAACATCTTACAAGATCATAAAGTATTTCATGAATCAATTTTGATGAAGTACGTACATGATCCTTCAAATGTAATGAACTCAGTTGTTATAATGTAACAACATAATATTTTATGATATATTTCTCTTTAAATAAATTTTATGTGTCTAATATCTTTCTTTACACAAAACAACTTTCTTAAACGAACTGCAATATACTATTGAAATATTATTATTAAATGTGAATTTTATCACATACTAGTTGGATTTGAGGGTATGAATAGTAATAAATAAATTATGAAAAATATGTATGAAAATTTTCTTTAATGAAAAATTACTAACTAATTACAAGGAAATATGTACATAATTTTAAATTTTAAAAATAATATCATTTTATGTTAAAATATCAAAGAATTGTATTTTTTTGTATATTTTGATCACCAATAAGAAAATATTTTGAGGAATATATTTGTATTTAATTTAAAAAATTTAATAATTATTCATAATTTGATTTTCAATTGGTAATATGTGGATAAAAAATAATTTGAAGGTAAAAAGAGTTACTTTTTCAGAAAAGTGTTTTTATGTGCATATTGTAATTTTATCATAGAAAATTAAATTAATCATTAATGATGAATGATTTTAATTTAATTTATATATCATGTTTTAAATTAATTATATTATCATTCATCTAATGGTTTTAATAGGAATATAATTACAATAAAATCATTTTTATGCTTAAAAAACATTTTCTCTAAAAATGGGTTTTACACGTTTTTGTGTGTGAATATTATACTTATTTTATAGAAATTTTATAAATTTAATATAATAAAATTAATTAAATATTTGGAATCATAATAATTAAAATTATTTAATATTTTCAATTTAATTTTTATCCTTAATTAATTTTTACCATTATAAAAATCGTGTTATCATAGTAAGAGTTAAAAGTGTTAAAAGAGGGTTTAACCAATGCGACAAGGATTAAAATCTAAAAAAAACTTGATTTAATTTGATTTGTTTATTTTATTTCAAACACATCCTTATGATTTTAAAACATTTTCAATTTTATATCCACCTTCCCATGAGAGTGACATGATTATATTTTAATGTTCTTAATATTTACAAGTTTTTAACTCACTTCACTTATAAAAGGGAACCCACCTTTACCACTTCTACGCACTACCTGAGGCCTTTATATCATCCAATTATGACCAAATACTATTCCAACATCCTTATACATGACCTTTATTTTCTAGTATTTCCAAAATACCCATCAAATAATCCTTAAGCTGGTTTTCAAAGGAAGATACCCGAAGAAGAGGTATATGTTCTTATTGACCTTTTTCAAGTTTTTTTCTTATTAAAACTAATGAAAATTTTATATAACAATATTAACATGACAAAATAAGTATATTTTTAATACTGATATTTTTTTTATATTAATGTTATATGAATTTTCTATTTCTGTACCATCCGTTGGAAAATGATAATGTCGCACTAGTGTACGTTTGGACTACGACATCCATAAAGTGATACAATTTATTTTTCATTTCCTATTTACATGGATGGTTATAAGGACATATTTAATAAACATATATCATTTATATGCTATAATTATTATATAAATATAATTTATTATTTTCCATTAATTTGTTCTATCCATTGAAAAGTGAAAACATCACCCATGTGTGTGTACAGACTACCATCTCCATGAAGTAATTAAATTAATTTTTCATTATCACCCAATATAGATTATTATAATAGTTTATATAATGAATAAATATTATATTTATTCCATTATTAATATTATTTATATTATAAAACCATGAACAAGGTTCATGTGTTGAAACTATTGAATTAAAACATGAATGGAGAACATACTAGTTTTCACTTGAATGTACATTTTTAACAGAGTTATAAATTAAAGGGAAACTGGAAATTATAAAAGAATGATATACATTATGTTATGCACTAATATGTTTTTTTAATACATTTATAGTAAATATATTTTTATCATATAGGAGGTTTTAATTCATATAATAAATACAAGACTTGAGGTAAGGGTTCTTCATCCCAATAATGTTTCATTGGGACATGTTTCATGTTATGAACATATTTGGGTTTATATAATGAATATAGTACACCTTTGATATGTTATATTGTGAATAAATTTATATTCATGGTATTTTATGTTTTTTATGTTATTTATTTCAAAAGGGTTTATGATTAAAAATTTCCAAAGCAGTAAGGGTTTAAATTATAATATAATTTATTTTTGGGATTATCTATATTAAATTTAAATTTAGGGAAATTATATGATACTTAAAATTTAAAATCCATATTTTTTTTTTATAATTTGGTTATTTCAAAATATTTTAAGTATTATTTCTAGTTTCCTCTATTTGATAATTAAAATTACTGAGAAAATGATTATAATAAAAATCAACCATATATCTTCTATTTAGGATGAGAATATTTCTACTGAAAATCAATATTCTTAAAAATGATTTATGGAAGTTTTTTTATATAGATAAATTTTAGAAAATGACTATTTTTCCACCTTTCACATTATTTACAATTTTTAAATGGAATTTTTACAATGTTTTCCAAACATGCAATTTATGAGTTTTTTTACATAAAATTTTGATTTGAATATTTATTTAAGGTTTACTGAATGAATAGATTATCTTATCTTCATGAAAATTATTTCATTTAAAAAGTAAGTTAAATGTTTCTATGGTTATATTTAAAGAAAATATATTTTTTCAATATTCCAGTAATTTTTTTGTATAAAGATACTAAAAGAAAAAAAAAATTTACCCTTGTTTCAATGAAACAATAGAATGATCTTTTAAAAGTATTCTTCATTTATGGTAACATACTTGGATGTTTCTTATACTTCATTAGGGATATTATCTTATGATACCATCCAATTTATTTCTCTAGATTACTTATGATAATTACGTTTTAAGGATGATTCTATGAAACCCAGTACTTCCTCATAGCTTAATAACAATGAATGTTTTTTATACAATCCACTTATATTTTCTAGATGGATTATGATCATGTGATGATGAAATTTTTATGAAACTTACTTTTTATGGGTTATGATATTATGGAATTATGAATGTTTTCATGATATTTTGTAATAATTATACATGATTTTCATAATGTCATGGGTGGGCCAAAAAATTACATATCCCTCCAAAGAATGATATCTCAAGAGATAATATGAATCAAAATGGGAGTAAAACCAGTTCAGTAAGTGACTATATCCACTATGATAGTCTTGGTAGTGATCCTTGACTAACGAAATGATGGAATGGGTAGTGAACCCAATCCACTATGGGACTCTGTCTATTATGATTGTCTTGGTAGTGGTCCTTGACTAAGGAAATGAATTTATTTTCTTATGTGTATACAATGAAATTATGTATTATGATTATGATATGTTCTCATGGATAATGATTTATTATTCATGATTCCACACTCTTATGTGTTATGTATTTTATTATGAAAAATGTTTTTTTAATTAATCATGATTAATGACCATAAACTGACTAGGTATAATTTTTTTATTTTATGATCATGTTATAACACCCGTATGATTATCTTATGAAAAATTATTATCATTTATTGATATATCACATGTTTTAACTTAAAAAGAAAATGAGATCAACCTTTCTTATGTTTACATTTACCTAGTTTATGAATAATAGTTTTAAGTAGGGTATATTTAAGAAGGGTTCTATGTGAGAAGAACATTGTCAAAGAGTTGAACATATTTCATGAAATACATTGATTATATATCTAGTTCCCAATGACACTAAAACTTTATTGTTATAGGACATGCATTATAATGATTTTTATTGAACATTTATCTATAATGATGTAATATATATATATATATATATTATTGGGTATCCTAAAAATATTTTGAAGAATTCAATAGATTCCCACTAATGGTGATCTTATATTAGACTAGGGACACTATCAGTATATGATGATAGGCCTTAGATATATTGGAAGAAGCAATGATAAGGATTATTTTTTTTAATTTTTAGAGGCAAGAAATCCCTGATGAGATCTCTTTATAGGTTCTATTTTCTTAATGGAAATGTATGGAATATATTTCTATGACACTTCTTATAGAATTGGTATAATGTACCGACCCAGGATCCACTAATTTTTGCTTCAATCTAGTGGGTCACATGGTCTCAAGAATGCCTCCCAGTATTCTAGAGGATTATGAATAGAACTGAAGTTCTTAGGTGATATGATGGGTATAATATACCATAATTTAAGAGTGGAACAACTGATGTAAACAGAGATAATAAATATTTAAAGCATATTAAATAACCAAAAATATAAAAAATAGATACCATAGATAAGAACAACAAAATAGAAAACAACCAAGCATATATAATAGTAAAAATCCCATTTTCCATGTCACATACAAATTATGTCATGGCATGATTATATAAAAAAGGGTCACAAGGAATATATAGTAAAATATTATACAACATTATATACAAAAATAAAAAAATAAAAAAGACTATTCCTCTAGAATAATGATCATATTCTTGGTAATCTTCTCCCATGATCCAAGATATAAATGGAAAAGATCTAGAATCTATGACATGGTTTTTTCCCTCATCCATACTTGCAGTCATAAAGTCTACTCGGGTACCATGGGAGGCCTGAGTAGGGTATGAGATAAACCCAATAGGTCACCACTAATGGTGTCTAGAATAATCCATCCAATGTACATATCAATATAGTGTATAGGTATAACAAGTAATAAAAAGTGTTGTAAAATAAATAATAGTCGGCACAGGTTCCTATAGAACACCTAGCTGGATCTTCCTACTTCAACATAGGCTAATATATGTCTGATACTGGTAACCATATATATATATATCTATGTATGTATTCATACACACACACAAAAAAATATATAATATATACACTCTATATGTGAGGATTTTTAGAGGTATATACATGGATACTAGGTGCTAGCTGTACTTGAGGCATACCTCAGGTGTCAATAAATTGTCTGATGAGCTATGGGATCCACCAAGGGTACAAACCCTGAATCTCATATAAATGTAATACATCATGCTTGTCACTATATATAATGTGGTTATTATTCATACCCAACACCCAATACAAGGAATGTGGAACATTATGCCCATGGACAAATTAAGTAAATAGTGTGAGACATCATGCCCATCACCTAATGAAAGGGAGAGTGAAATACCATGCATAACAAAACCCTTAACCATTTTCACTGACCATTATCCATGGTATAATAATTAAAAACATGATGGATCAACTCTAAATCATTTATGAACAATATTACCAATCTTACCATGGGTGTTACAATTGAATAATACATATAAATATAAGCATGCAACACTTGCAGTGGCCCTTCCACCCATTACCATTTAATTAAATTGATCCATTTAATTTAATAAGCTAGTAAAAACCATTTTAAAGTCAATAAAAACACATTGATGGTGTTTTGGTCATTTAAAAAATTGTATAAAGGAGGTAAATTATTTTAAAACACCCAAATGGGTGGTATCAAAGAGGTAAGAAACCTCTAACAATTAATACAGGTATGTGGGAGTATCTAAACATGGTTCAATTTATTTAATAAGTAAATATGAAATTCATGGAATCCCACTAAAATGTATGGAATGTGGAACAAAGGAAATTACTATGAAAACACATAAAAGTTTAGTGAAAATTACTAATTCACCTACCTTAGGCCCTTGGATGACTCCTCATCAGATATCAGCATCATGCTTGAAGTAGAAAAGAAATCATAAGAATAGACCATGTTTATGAAAGTAGAGAATAGGAACTATTAATAAAATAGTTCACGATAAGGGAAAAGAAACTAAAGAAATACAGTGGAATTATTTCCTTATCAATATCTATTCAATGCATCCAATGATGGTTTGATCAGAGTTTAGATGAAAATTTGGCTTACAATCCTAGCCATCAAGGAAGGGAGTGCTCTCTCAAGATTGGGTATGCTATGTCTGAGGGGAGAAATAAAAAGATGAGGTATAGATAAATCAAAAGATGGGTAAAAAGTTAAATTTCCCACATTTTAAGATATATACATTTTGGTTGTACAATTTTCCAAATCGTATGCCAACCGTGAACTAACACTGTCTAAAAAAGGCCACCCCTCACATGGATAGTGTATGATTAAACTAACCATGCACAGCCTATGAAATTTTACTATATACCATGTCTGAGACAAGGTTCAAGACCATATAGCTTGGCTCTGATGGTTTAGACTAATCATATTCCCCTTTTTCATGCCTCTAAAACACCCCACACAGTTTGGTCAAACAGTGTGGGATTAGGGGAAAAATTTAATCAAACTGTACGCCTAACTTGTTTCCTCCAAAACTCGAAGCTCCAAGCTCCAGAAAATCCAAAGATACTACTAATACCTTAATTAGGCCATAGGAAACACTCATTATTATAAATCAAAAAGTTTAAACTAGAAACAATGATCTGTAAGTTCTTAAAAATATGGTTTGTGACAACCTCCTCTCTATAAATCAACTCATCACCAAATTGGCCTTTTGAGGGTAGTAAAGAATCATTTGAGAAAATCTCTAGCCACTAGGAACATAAATTGCCTTTACACTCCCAGGTCTTGTCCCGTAATCATCCATTCTTCCGTAGAACTCATTCTAAAGGGACTAACATTCCTCAGAGAGTCTTCACACTCTGATCCATGATACCCATTTGGTACTCCCTAGAGGAAGCATCCACATCTAACTCAACCTCATCAGTATGTAAAACATTACTCAAGTCTGTATAATATCGACGGAGTTGAGACACATAAAAAAATAGTTAATAAACAAGAATTTCTAAGGATGTTCTATCCAGTAAGCCACTGTTCTGATCCTCTCCAAGATCTAGAATAGAACGATGAATCTAGGTGAAATATTATCATGCTTCTAAATTCTTCAACAGGCTAACCTAGAAAAAATATGCATGAAAACCAGATTCCAAACATTAAACTCAAGAGGTCCTCAATGGCGGTTGACATATGATTATTTATTGGAATGAGATGTAAATATGTACTTCCCAATTAATTGAATCTTCTATAAAGTCTCTCAGTAAAGACATGGTCTAAGAATTGTTTCCTCCCCTACCTCTAACTAGAATATGGGTGATCATCATGAACTAACATATTAGGGTTTGTAAGGGTCCATCTAAATTGTATTATGAAAACTGTTATTGTATGTGTTCTCAACCAGGGGTATAATTTTCTCCTAGGGACTCCATTATAAATGAAACATGCACAAAGAATGTCCTATAACACCTAAATCTTTTATTCTATCTTTCCATCAATTTGTGGGTGATAGGAAATTCTTAGAAGCACCTATCTACCCAAGTCCTTCAACATCCCTTTGATAGAACCAAGATGGGAATCGATCATCCTTTTTAGATACAATAGACAAAGGAACTCCATGAATATGTATAGAACTCTATAACAAATAGACTTTATATCTCATCTACCGAGAAAGTCTCTCGAATAGGTAAGAAGTGTGTGACCTTTATCAAATGATTAATAACTACCGAAAATGTATCATTTACTCAAGGTGATATAGAAAAACCTTCCATAATGTCCATAGATACATTATCCCATTTCCACTTAGGAATGGAAAATGAATGTAAAAGTCCTTCCAATCCCTGATGTTCTGCCTTCACCTGTTTATAGGTAGAACAACGAGTGATAAATCCACCTATCATTTATTTCATATTAGGCCATCAATACTGGTGACATAAGTAACAATACATATAGGTAAAACCAATATGCACTGAACAAGATTGGGAATAAAATTATAATATCAACTCCTCTAAGATGTTTTATAGAACCCAAACATGGTAATATATGCAAAAGATCTCATCCTCATTAATTATCCAAATATAAGATGAATCTTCATTTGAGATACTTTCCCTTAGGATCATAATTCTACCTCATTCTTTCCCATTCCAGAAGGTTATATGTCACTTCTAAAGTAAAGAGTACTATGCAACCATGATCCTCCTAGACCTCAAAATGAATCTCTGGAAATAAGGCCATGAGATTCCACTCACCACTGTCCACCTAAAACACATGTTTCTGAGTCTTGTAGCTCCGAGCATCATCTAAAAAATTTCCTTTTCCAACAATATAGTCAAGCTAACAATCAGTGTACTATAAGTATTAAACCCACCCAAAGTACCTAAGATTTAGATCATGTTTTGTAATGATGTAACTGTGGATTTTTTGATTAGTGAATACCATTAAATTCTTCCAAAGTAAATAATTACTCCTACAACACAAAGCATGAAAATCAGCTACTAGCTCAAGGTCAGGCATTGGGTAATTCTATTCATGAGGCCTCAACTTACATGACCTGTATGCTATGACTTTATTTTCCTAAAAAAAATACTCCCAACCTGATACCTGATGCATCGAACTAAAAAATATAGCTTCTACCCAGCCCCATATGAATTAGGATCAATGATGAATTGAACCCTCCATTCATCTCTTAAAAGGTACTTTCAAAAACATCTAACTATATGAATTTCACACCTTTCTTAGTCAATCTGGTAAGAGGAATTACTAGGCATGAGAAATATTTAATGAAGCATCTTTAATACCCATCTAGTCCCATGAAACTCCATGTATAAAAAATTTTCTAGGTCGACTTCCAAGAAAATACAACTCTCCCTTTATATAGGTATACTTATACTCCTAAATTTGGGATAATGTGACACAAGAAGTGGAGATTATCGATCTAGAAGTGGAATTTAGTTATATTCATGTAAATATGGTACTCTATTAGTATATTCAACATGATCTCAAGATATTGGTCATGGTCATGTCGAGTGTATGAATACACCAAGGTTTTTTCCTAAAAGACTACCATGAATGAATCTAGATATGGATTGAAAACCAAATTCATCAAACCATGGAAAAAATTGAAATATTTTTATGATAGAGCAAAATTAAAATTACTCTTAAATACTATACCTTATCCAAAAAAATGTATGTGGTATGTCTGAATACTTAACACACACATGATGACATCCCGACCTTAAATAAATCTTTTAGAACACCCTAACACCTTCGACATGAGAAAATAGGTCATCTATTTGAGGCAGTGGATACTAGTTCTCTATCGCAAACTGGTTAGACCATCAGTAATACATAGAAATCTTTAGGGTACCATCCACCTTCTTAGAAAAAAGGACTAGTGAACCCTAAGGGGAGGTACTCGGTTAGACACAACCTTTAGCTTTTAGGTCTTCTGAATTCTTCTTAAGCTCTAAAAGCTCTATAGGTTCTATTCTTTAATGAGGAATAGAAAATAGTTCCACATAAAAACTATCTCAATGATGAATTATACCTCAATCACTAAAGTTAGACTATAAAAATTATTAGGGAAGACGTCTATGAAAACATACACCATAGGGGGAAAAGTTATAACCCCTGATCATCCAAGAAAAGACTAGTTATCTGACCTATCACTCTACCCATCCTCTGATGATCAAGTCCATATCAAGACACATGGACATAACATTATCCATTATGAACATGTATAATTCTCTCTGGTGATGTAAATGTCACCATCCGGTGATAATAGTTATTATGGGATTGATTGCAAAATATCTAGTCCATCCCTAGAATTATGTCAAACCCTATCATGTTTAGGATGAAAATATTCCACATGAAAAGATATCCAACAATCTCAAGGGGATAATATTTATATTGGAGAACTCTCTCTAATCGAATACCCAATGGGGTATTGAGTGTCATGACACCATAAAAGTACTCTATATCAAGGAAAAAATTCTCTATAATTTCCACATTTATAAAAGAGTGCAATGAACCATATTAAAAAAAGTAGATATAGAAGTAGTGGCTACTATAATAGTACATAAAATAGTAGAAGGCCTGGAGATCTTCTTCTATAGAATAGGTTTAAGTATATGTAACTGGCCCATACCACAACCCTGAGTCTCAAATTGAATAACCTATGCAAGCCCACCTGGCTGGCATGGTGAATCCTGAGTCTGATTACCTCTTCCTCAACCACTACCTCAGCCTAAGTGGCTGATGATATTCCATATTCCTTCCTGAATAGATACTACTAGTCCCTCTCTATAGTATGGAGTTAGTGTATAAACTCTCTTGCTAGATACTGGTGGAAAATTCCTATAGAAGCACCGGATATTCTCCATCCTTCCAAAACCCCTATACTCATATAGATCTCATATGCATTTGGGTTTTGTGTGTCCTAAATTCCCTCACTGGTTATATATAAGGAATATATTAGTAAGAGTTTTTTGATGGTTACTACCCTAGTGTGTAACATAAAAACACCACCTCTTTCTGATATAAGAACCACTAAAAGGTTTGGGTGATGAACCAACCTATATCACACCATTAGCTTCCTCAAGTTCTTTTGAGTGATGAGGGCCTTATTGATTATATTAGAAAAAATTGTTAATTGAAAGATGTTAACCTGTGATCAGATGGAGTATACCTAACCATCCTAAATTCTCTTGTAATTTATGATCTTAACACCAAATAATGTCTGTGAAAAATGATACAACTAAGAAAAATGAGCATAATACTCCATTATAGACATGTATCCCTACTGTAAGTTCATAAGCACCCTATCACAACTAGATCTTAATGTTTAGGGGAAGATGTAATATTAGAAGATCATCTAGAAATCCCTATAGATAATATATTGATGTTTGTCTACCTGGGTAATGACATCCCACCATTTATTAACATAACTGCATAACATATAGGCAACGTGTTTGAACATCCAGTTTGGAGGTGTCTCCATATACTCTAATAAAAAAATCATGCCCCCAAGTCAGGACTCTATAACATGTGGTATTCCGTCCCCCAAGAATGTGGGAGTATGCTACTATTGAACCTCCCAAGTCAAATCTTCCATAGTCATGGAAGGTTGAGCAAAACCTTTCATAAAATACATCATATGAATAAATCCCTCTTGAAATTGGGCATCAGTTTGCATATAAGGAATGACAGGTGGTGACTTTGGTGGCACTACATGAGGTATCAATGGAATTGTAGGGCCCACCACCTATAAATCATGGTCATCACCACCTTCATAGTTTATGACATGATTCAATCATGGTGGAATTATTATACAATTCAAAACAAACTCTTTATAATAGAATTTAATATTTGAAAAGATCTGAGATAGATAATAGGACAGGCACACAACCTTCTTATAGAAAAGGTCACACCTTTCTACCTACTCTAAAATCTTGGTCTAGGTGGTAAGATAAGACCATAACATGCCATAAATAATATAAGAGACAATACCAAATACAAACTACTAATGCTAGGTTGTGGTCAAGGTCACGTATCACACAAAATAGGTTCCAATATATGGAATGTCAATAGCAAGGTATATAAGAAAACCCTTTATTTTGAAATCAGCATCCCATTTAATAGTAACCATTTCCTTTCAAATTAGAATTTAATCAGTTTAATATTTTTTTATATATGTGTATATATATATATATCTTGGTCCAGAACCAGTATCTCCATAACCCACAACATTATATGATTGGATAATTTGTAATGACCCAAAGTTTCATTAATGGAAAATCCCTCTTAATCCAGTTAAATGTTTCTTTATGAAAATTTTTTTTTATAAGATGTCAACTTATTTAGTTTTATGTTAATATTTGTGACTGTTACTTTTATAGCCGTTGAACAGTGATCATCTGAGTAGTATAAATATAAGGCTTTAACGAAACCATTTCTACTCAGAAAAAGGAAGCGATGGCCTCATCCAGAAGAATTTCCCCTTACGAAGCCCATTTGTCAGAGCTCGGAAAAGAGGTGGCATCTTTGGGCTTTGCCCTTGACCAAGCCCAAGCTGAGCTTCATCAAGTCAAGCTCGAATGTGATCGTCTACGGGAAAAGTGGAAGTTGATTGAAATTACCACTCGAGCGATGTTATCCGAGCCGCCCCAAGAGTCTATCACCATCGCACACCTTACCCTTAGGTCTTATGCTGCTATTTTAAGGGGTTATGTAACAAATAAGTAGCACCATGTTCATATACATTATTTTTTTATATAATAATGAATATAATTTCTAGTCATTTTTGATACATTGTAATTAGTTTTTAAAGTACAAATGGTGTTTTTAGTTATTATTTAATTAAGAATTATATTTTATTAAATTAAAGGATTATTGAATTAAATAATATTTTAATAAAATATTATTATTAATATTAAATTAATTTTTATTAAATATAAATGATCTTATAATTTTATGAATGCAATTAAAATTTTTATTAAGGTTTGAAAGCCGTTTATGTCAAAACCCGTAAATTTTTTATAAATGTCGGTTTTTATTTTAAAAGTGAAAATTCACATATTTAGAAAATTATTTAGTTAAAATAAATATTATTTTTGGAATCAGGACGTCTAAATTATCCAACGGTGAATTTTTCATAATTTTCTGAGACAGTCAAATTTTTGGGTAAAAATTAAATACCATTTAAATATATAATGTGTTTTATGACATCATAATGACCCAATGGTGATGTAATAAAATAACATAATCCTTATGTTCCGGCAATATGTGTATTATCATTAAAATAATGAGGTTTTGGGTTTGTTTGACTTACTTTTCAAAGCATTAATGGAGCCCTCAAGACTTATTCAACACTTTGCCTTTATAAATTAATTTCCATGGGAGTGTGACTCACCTCCACATAAGCAACCCTAATTTTTTAATAGGTTCGGACCTTGGAATTGTAAAATATTGTTTTCCTCTTTCCTTTTCCAGAAACCATGGGCAAATACCATGGGATGGTTTGTGGTTTGGATTTTTTTAATATAAGGGGTCCCAAACCTAAATAATAAAGAATTCTCTCACCTTTCCTATATAAACCCACCCAAGCTCCCACTTCCTCCTCACTCAAAGCCCTTGAAGTTCGTCCAACCTCTGCCCTACTCTCTCTAGAATCCTCTCAAGGTGCCCCAAGCTCTCAAGAAGCCTCTCACAAGCCTCTCTCTAGCCTTTGGAAGCACACTTCCATGTAAGGGTTTTTTCTTCCTTTCTCATTTTTGTCAATTTTATGTAAGTTGTATTGCCATTTTAATTTCAATTATGAATGTTGGGGTATGGTTTCACACCTCCCCCATACTTCCCTCTTATTGTTTGAATAATGGGAGAACCCTTTCTCTCTCATTAAATGCCTCCCATGTACACCTGTTACTATGCCGAAATTCCGAAAGGAACTTCTCTCTCTCTTCTTTTACATTCAAGCAATACTTTTGTATCATGAATCTAAATTCCATTTCTATTGTTGGGACATGTATATATATGATCTCCTTACTGTCCATTACATGTAAATATGATGAGGAACCCCTTTCTCTCTCATCAACCTTTTTTATGAATTCTTATGTCACGCCGTTACGCTGCTGAAATCGCACCGATTTTCTAAGCCAATGTCTTTGTGTAGTAAATACAATGCCCATTTCTCCATCAAGGGTATTCACCTTTATGCAAATTTACATATTGATTATAAAGTTTCATGTATGAATTCCACATTCCTTTATCGTGGAAGAAATGATTATGTTTTATGAATCCATGTTTTATGATCCATGTGGCACACTTATGCATGAAATGAAATGTTTAAGAAGGGTGCGCCCTTTATAGCGCTCCAATGCATTGGGTAAAGTATAGTATCATGATACGTCATGTGCAATGAGTTTTTACTCATGCTAATTCAAGTGCAACGAGGGTTTACTCGTGCTTCAAGTGTAATGAGGGTTTACTCATGCTCCATGTGCAATGAGCCTTGGCTCATGCTAATTCAATGTTAAGTGTTGTTGCCACATTTCCATGTTATGATTATCATGCTTTATCATGCCTTTATGTTCATGTTTCTCTTATGCTCTATTGATATGCTTATTGCCTAACATGTATTGTACTCCTCATGTTATTCATTGTGTACTCCCTTACTGGGCTTTATAGCTCACCCTTTTCTTATGCATGTCCTCAGGTTATCCCATGCAATGCTAAGTACGAAGGAATGTAGTGGTCATGTAAAGGACGTTTTCAATAAAGATGTTGTATTTCATGTTTAATGTTTTTATGTAATGATCCTAAGCCCCAAAGACACTAAACCTCTCAATCTTCTTTGTTGTATCAAGTGATGTTTTATGTAATAAAGCATGATTAAGTAGTAATAAAAAGAAGGGTTGTCATAGTTGGTATCAGAGGATAGGTTTAGTTATTTTTGGGATTAGGAAACCCTAGTAAAGCCTTAGATACAAGACTAAGCATAATAAAAACATCCCTAAGTTTTGGTAAATACTAAGTAAGTGGTTTATCAAACAAATACATCCCTGTCTGGATACGAGCAGGTAGAGGCGGCTCTGGCACAGATGTATCCTAGGGGTAAAACCCGAAAACACCGCTTTGAGCTAGACTCGAACGGGAACTGGTGCACGACAACGGGACTTGCTGCACTCTTGGTTATGACACTCCTGGGGGATATGTTTTGATAAATTCACAATCTTAGTATGAACCCTTATTAAGGGAAAAATGCCCCTAAGAATATATGTTAGAAGGAAGATCATGAAAAGCCTGGATTGAATCCTATAGACTCATGAGTTAAAGAGATTAAAGTTTATTTATAAGTCATCAACTTTTGTCTTTGTATTACCCTTTATGTGTTACCCCTAACTTTCCTTTTATTCCAGCCAATGGCTGGTAATAGGAGAACTCGGGCTAACAACCGTTGTGAAGATCAGTGTGATGATTGTACCTATGAGATGCCCAATCCAATGGGAGCGGGAATCGCGAACTTTGTCACGCTTCTCTCTCAGCTAACTCAGGTTTTGAATAGAAACACTGGTCAAGAGGAACGTTCAACCCCCCCTAAGAAAGAACAAGTCGCTATTGAAAGCTTCATGAGACAAATGCCTCCTACTTTTAGTGGATCATCTGATCCCACGATTGCTAAACAATGGATCAACTCCATTGAAAAGATATTCTCCATCCTCCAATGCTCTGAAAAAGAGAAGGTTCTCCTGGCGGCTTATCGTATGGAGGGTGAAGCTGATCAATGGTGGACATTGATCAAAAATACGAAGCCTGAGGAGGAGATCGAGGCTTTGGAATGGAAGGTATTCCGGAAGATGTTTTTCGATAAATAGTTTCCACGCACCCTCCGTCTTAAGATGGAAAGGGACTTCCTTTCCCTCAAACAGAAAGATAAAGAATCTGTGGGAGCGTATGAGGAAAACTTCACAAGGCTTACATGATACGCTTCCGGCTTTGTCGTTACCCCCGAATGCAAGGTTGACCGCTTCTTTGGTGGGCTGAAGCCTAGCTTGCAGAAAGCATTAGCGATCCGTGACTTCGACAGCTATGAGGAAATTTTCTGATGTGCCCTCAAGGTTGAAATGGAGATCGGAGAATCACAGGGGTATCATGGGGACAAGAAGCGTAAGGTGGACTTCAATGCTGGTGGTCCGATGGATAAATCCAACGGCGCTAAGAAATTCCAGCACCCCACTTGCCAAAAGTGTGGAAAGAAGCACCCTAGAAATTGCCTTAAGGGGACAAGAAAATGCTTCAAGTGTGGAAGAGAAGGGCACCTAGCTGTTAACTGTCATCAAGAAGGACCCGCGGCTGTGACAGAGGAGAGGAACGCTCTGTTCGAACCTCAACGCGTTGTTCAATGCTTCAAATGCAAAGAACCGGGTCATTTTGCGAATCAGTGCCCTAATCCAAGGGTTATCGGAGGCAATCAACAACCTCCAAGACAGCAAGGAAGAGCTTTTGCCATCACTTATGCCGAAGTGAACCCCGACAACGAAGTGGTGACAGGTACGCTAGTTATTCATTCAAGAATAGCGAACGTATTTTTGATTCAGGTTCTACGCATTCTTTTATATCTCAAAAGTTTAGTAGAACAATCCCTGCACCACCACAAATCATGGAAGTAAAGATGTCGGTGAGTACGACAAATGGGGCAATCATTGCATCCCATGAATATAAGTCCTCCCCTGTTATAATCTGTGGATTGAATTTCCCGGCGAACCTCGTCATACTCCCTTTGGTGGAATTTGATGCAATTCTTGGCATGGATTGGCTTTCCTTATATAGAGCCAACATAAATTGTCGGGAGAGGGAAATCACACTCCATATGGAGAATCGACCCCCGATTCTTTACAAGTGTCAGGAGGAAGATGAATCTCCTTTAGCTCCATCATCTCAAGCATGGATATTACTGCCTTGTGAGCATGCATATCTGGCTCAGATGATTGAGTCCAAGGAAGAAACCACCCTTGAAGAAATGCCTATTGTGAGGGAATTCACTGAAGTATTTCCCGAGGAACTTCCTGGTCTTCCTCCAAGAAGAGATGTTGAGTTCTCAATTGAACTTATACCTGGGGCGCTACCAATATCCAAGACTCCATATAGAATGGCTGTTGTTGAGCTTGAAGAGCTGAAGAAACAACTACAGGAGAATCTGGATAAAGGGTTTATACGCCCAAGTGCATCACCATGGGGTGCACCAGTCCTCTTCGTCAAGAAGAAGGATGGGTCAATGCGGATTTGCATCGATTATCGTGAACTTAACAAAATCACGATAAAGAACAAGTATCCTCTCCCAAGAATCGATGACTTGTTTGATCAGCTGCGTGGGGCACAATACTTCTCCAAGGTCGACTTGCGGTCGGGATATTATCAAGTAAGGGTGAAGAAGGAAGATATCCCCAAGACTGCTTTTCGTACAAGGTACGGGCACTATGAATTCATAGTAATGCCTTTCGGACTCACCAATGCTCCAGAAATATTCATGGACTTGATGAATAGAGACTTTAGAGATTACCTAGACAAATTTGTGGTAGTCTTTATAGATGATATTCTAATATACTCCAAAACCAAGGAGGACCATGAGGAGCATTTAAAAACTGTACTAGAGACTTTGCGCAAGGAGAATCTCTATGAAAAATACAGCAAGAGTGAGTTTTGGTTAAAGGAAGTCTCATTCTTGGGCCATATCATCACAAGCAATGGGATATCTGTGGACCCCTCCAAAACAGATGCAATTGAGGGATGGTCGAGGCCAACATCGGTAACTGATATCCGTAGCTTCTTGGGGTTAGCTGGATATTATCGACGATTTGTGAGAAATTTCTCATGATTGTCCAACCCTCTTACCAAGCTAACTCGAAAGGGAGTAAAGTTTTCTTGGAATGATGAATGTGAAGAAAGCTTCAAAGAGTTGAAAAGGAGGCTTATCACTGCACCCGTTCTCACTTTACCCACAAGTGGGGAGCTTTTTGTGGTATTCAGTGATGCTTCGAAGAAGGGATTAGGATGTGTGCTGATGCAGAATGATAAAGTGATATCCTATGCCTCAAGGCAGTTGAAAATCCATGAGCGAAACTATCCAACGCATGATCTAGAGTTGGCGGTGGTGATCTTTGCCTTGAAAATCTGGCGGCATTATCTCTATGGAGAGAAATGTGAGATATATACTGACCACAAGAGTCTTAAATATATATTCACACAGAAAGAGCTTAATATGTGCCAAAGAAGATGGATAGAGCTCATCAAGGATTATGACTATTCAATACATTACCACCCTGGGAAGGCGAACAAGGTGGCAGATGCCCTAAGTAGAAAGGATCCAGCGATTCTATCAATGATGAGAATTGAGAAGGATCCAATCTTCTTATACTTGATGAAGATGGACGTGGGAATCATAAAGAAGGGAACATCATCAATCCTTTCACAAATGATTGCTCAACCATCTCTTTTGGAAAGGTTAAAGGATGCTCAAAAGGATGATGCGAGAATCCATGAAAAAGTGGAAGCTATCAAAAAGGGAAAATCCTCAGAGTTTAATGTTAATGAAGAAGGAATTGTGCAGTTTGGGAAAAGACTATGTGTTCCATCAAGTTCGGAGCTGAAGAAGGAACTTTTGGATGATGCACATAGTTCAAATTTCTCTATTCACCCAGGGAGCACAAAGATGTATCGAGATCTCCGAGAAAAATTTTGGTGGGATAATATGAAGAAGGAAATCGCTGAATATACATCAAAGTGCCTGATGTGTCAGCAAGTGAAGGCAGAGAGGTAGAAGTATAAGGGGATGATGCAACCATTGCCCATACCAGAATGGAAATGGGAGAACATCACCATGGACTTCGTCACTGGACTTCCAAGGACATCCAAAGGCAACAATGCAATATGGGTTGTTGTGGATCGTCTTACAAAGACGGCACACTTCATTGCTATTTGAGAGGATTTCTCTTTAGATCAACTGGCACAGATATATATCAGAGAAGTGGTACGGTTGCATGGAGTACCACTATCTATTGTGTCTGACCGAGATCCAAGATTTACCTCTAAGTTTTGGAAGAGTCTTCAACATGCTCTGAATACTGAACTGAACTTCAGTACGGCCTATCATCCTCAAACTGATGGCCAATCTGAGCAGACTATCCAAACAATTGAGGATATGTTGAGAGAGTGCTCAATGGACTTTAAAGGAGGATGGGATCAACATCTTCCTCTAGTTGAGTTCTCTTATAATAATAGTTTCTACTCGAGCATCCAAACGGCACCATATGAAGCCCTGTATGGGAAAAGGTGTAGAACACCAGCATGTTGGGATGAGGTCGGTGAACGTAAGCTACTTGGACCAGAAATGGTCGAAGAAATGGTGGAGAAGGTGAAAACCATTCAGCAGCATATCAAGGCAGCCCAAAGTCGACAGAAGAGTTATGCAGATAATCGTCGACGAGACCTTGACTTTAAAGTCGGAGACATGGTGTTTTTACGCATATCTCCATGGAAGAAGGTCATGAGGTTTGGAAAGAAAGGGAAGTTAAGTCCAAGGTACATCCGCCCCTTCGAGATTCTTGATCGTGTTGGGGCTGTGGCCTATCGACTAGCACTTCCACCTACTATGGCCAAGGTGCATGATGTCTTCCATGTATCCCTATTAAGGAAGTACATACTAGACCCTTCACATGTACTCTCTTCCGAGGTGGTACAATTGGAAGATGAACTTTCTTATGAGGAGCAACCAGTGAAGATCTTAGATCGTAGAGAAAAATTTCTACGAAATAAGAAAATGCCCCTCGTCAAGGTGTTGTGGAGAAACCACAAGTTTGAAGAAGCAACTTGGGAGTCGGAGGATATGATGAAGCTGAGTTACCCACTTTTGTTTTAGTGTGGGAAAAGGAATATTTCGAGGGCGAAATTTCTTAAGGGGGGAATGTTGTAACGACCCAAAGTTTCATTAATGGAAAATCCCTCTTGATCCAGTTAAATGTTTCTTTATGAAAAAAATGTTTTTATAAGATGTCAACTTCTTTAGTTTTATGTTAAGATTTGTGACCGTTACTTTTATAGCCGTTGAACAGTGATCATCTGAGTAGTATAAATATAAGGTTTTAACGAAACCATTTCTACTCAGACAAAGGAAGCGATGGCCTCATCCAGTAGAATTGCCCCTTACGAAGCCCATTTGTCAGAGCTCGGAAAAGAGGTGGCGTCTTTGGGCTTTGCCCTTAACCAAGCCCAAGCTGAGCTTCATCAAGTCAAGATCGAACGTGATAGTCTACGGGAAAAGTGGAATTTGATTGAAATTACCACTCGAGCGATGTTATTCGAGCCGCCCCAAGAGTCTGTCACCATCGCACACCTTACCCTTAGGTCTTATGCAGCTATTTTAAGGGGTTATGTAACAAATAAGTAGCACCATGTTCATGTACATTATTTTTGTATATAATAATGAATATAATTTTTAGTCATTTTTGATACATTGTAATTAGTTTTTAAAGTACAAATGGTGTTTTTAGTTATTATTTAATTAAGAATTATATTTTATTAAATTAAAGGATTATTGAATTAAATAATATTTTAATAAAATATTATTATTAATATTAAATTAATTTTTATTAAATATAAATGATCTTATAATTTTATGAATGCAATTAAAATTTTTATTAAGGTTTGAAAGCCGTTTATGTCAAAACCCGTAAATTTTTTATAAATGTCGGTTTTTATTTTAAAAGTGAAAATTCAAATATTTAGAAAATTATTTAGTTAAAATAAATATTATTTTTGGAATCAGGACGTCGAAATTATCCAACGGTGAATTTTTCATAATTTTCTGAGACAGTCAAATTTTTGGGTAAAAATTAAATACCATTTAAATATATAATGTGTTTTATGACATCATAATGACCCAATGGTGATGTAATAAAATAACATAATCCTTATGTTCGGACAATATGTGTTTTATCATTAAAATAATGAGGTTTTGGGTTTGTTTGAATTACTTTTCAAAGCATTAATGGAGCCCTCAAGACTTATTCAACACTTTGCCTTTTTAAATTAATTTCCATGGGAGTGTGACTCACCTCCACATAAGCAACCCTAATTTTTTAATAGGTTCGGACCATGGACTTGTAAAATATTGTTTTCCTCTTTCCTTTTCCAGAAACCATGGGCAAATACCATGGTATGGTTTGTGGTTTGGATTATTTTAATATAAGGGGTCCCAAACCCAAATAATAAAGAATTCTCTCACCTTTCCTATATAAACCCACCCAAGCTCCCACTTCCTCCTCACTCAAAGCCCTTGAAGTTCGTCCAACCTCTGCCCTACTCTCTCTAGAATCCTCTCAAGGTGCCCCAAGCTCCCAAGAAGCCTCTCACAAGCCTCTCTCTAGCCTTTGGAAGCACACTTCCAAGTAAGGGTTTTTTCTTCCTTTCTCATTTTTGTCAATTTTATTTAAGTTGTATTGCCATTTTAATTTCAATTATGAATGTTGGGGTATGGTTTCACACCTCCCCCATACTTCCCTCTTATTTTTTGAATGATGCGAGAACCCTTTCTCTCTCATTAAATGCCTCCCATGTACACCCGTTACAATGCCGAAATTCCGAAAGGAACTTCTCTCTCTTCTTTTACATTCAAGCAATACTTTTGTATCATGAATCTAAATTCCATTTCTATTGTTGGGACATGTATATATATGATCTCCTTACTGTCCATTACATGTAAATATGATGAGGAACCCCTTTCCTTCTCATCAGCCTTTTTTATGAAGTCTTATGTCACGCCGTTACGCTGCCAAAATCGCACCGATTTTCTAAGCCAATGTCTTTGTGTAGTGAATACCATGCCCATTTCTCCATCAAGGGTATTCACCTTTTTTCACATTTACATATTGATTATAAAGTTTCATGTATGAATTCCACATTCCTTTATCATGGAAGAAATGATTATGTTTTATGAATCCATGTTTTATGATCCATGTGGCACACTTATGCATGAAATGAAATGTTTAAGAAGGGTGCACCCTTTATAGCGCTCCAATGCATTGGGTAAAGTATAGTATCATGATACGTCATGTGCAATGAGTTTTTACTCATGCTAATTCAAGTGCAACGAGGGTTTACTCGTGCTTCAAGTGCAATGAGGGTTTACTCATGCTCCATGTGTAATGATCCTTGGCTCATGCTAATTCAATGTTAAGTGTTATTGCCACATTTCCATGTTATGATTATCATGCTTTATCATGCCTTTATGTTCATGTTTCTCTTATGCTCTATTGATATGCCTATTGCCTAACATGTATTGTACTCCTCATGTTATTCATTGTGTACTCCCTTACTGGGCTTTATAGCTCACCCTTTTCTTATGCATGTCCTCAGGTTATCCCATGCAATGCTAAGTACGAAGGAATGTAGTGGTCATGTAAAGGAAGTTTTCAATAAAGATGTTGTATTTCAAGTTTAATGTTTTTATGTAATGATCCTAAGCCCCAAATACACTAAACCTCTCGATCTTCTTTGTTGTATCAAGTGAAGTTTTATGTAATAAAGCATGCTTAAGTTGTAATAAAAAGCAGGGTTGTCATATAATTAATGTTTTATCATCAATATATGTTGGAAATCACCATTTAGACTAACGTATGAACTTTAAGTAATCAAATTATTCATCAATACAAGAAACATTAGAAAATTTCTGTATATATATATAAATATAGGCACTAACTTTATATAGTAGACAATGCATGTAGAAAATAAATGTGACATGGAAAGTTGGATGGAATATTAGCCATAAAGTGCCTATAATGATGCATGAGATGGTAATTTTTTACCTTAATAGGTTAAAAAATGAATCCAAATCACTATAATAATAAAAAATCCACACATCATGTGTTTCACCCAATGGGGAGATCAAATAAATTGTAATAGGAATAAACCTAACAAAAAAACCCATTCGATACAATTTGGGTTTCCCCTGTATGTGGGTTAGCTACTCCCAGGCACATGTTCATTACCAAATTCCATTATATTCTAGTCTCCTATCTAATAACCAAATATTAAAAATATAAAATAAGACATCTGATACCACTTTGTAACATTCCAACTAGTAGTTACTAAGCGGTTCCCTGAGCTGGTGTGTCACATGGAATCAAGCGCACCTCCCAGTACACCAAAGTCCCCCAACTAGCACTGAGGGTCTAAGATGGCATGGTGGGGAGACTATACCCTCATATCAGAGTGAACAAATGGATGTAAGTAGAGTTAATATATAGAAAAAATATATAAAATAAAAAAATAACACTTGAACATATACCCCAAATAAGAACAATGGAATAGGAAACATCCAAGTAGAAATAATAATCAAAATACCATAGGTTGAGTCATATACAAATGAGGTCATGGAATACAGATATTAAAAATAAAGGGACACATGGAATATAATGAAACTACATATACAATAATATTTACAAAAATAAAAAAATAACAAAATAAATCTCCTCGAGACTCATGAGAAAAAATGCGGTCATCTCTTCCCATGCACTAAGCTATAAAGAAAAAAGATCAAGAATACATGATAGTGTGCTTTCTCTTATTCATACCTATAGTCATAAAGTATACTTGGGTACTAATGGAGGCCCGAGTAGGGTGAAAGATATACTCATTAGGCCACCACCAAAAGTGTCTACAATAATCCATCTAGTGTACTTATCATAATATGGTTCATGCATAACAAGTAATAAACAATGGTGTAAAATAAATACCAGTCAATAGAGGTTTCTATAAGACACCTAAATGGCTCTACCTACTTCATCATAAGCTGATTCATGTCTAATTCATGTTAAAATATATATATATATAAGTACTCATATATATATATATATATATAATATGTATACATGTATATACACTCAATACATGAGGAATTTTAGAGTCATATACATGGATATTAGGTGCTAGCTGGACCCGGGGCATAACTCAGATGTCCATAACTAGTCTAACAAGACTAGAGATCCAATAATGGTACACGTCTAGAATTGTATATGAATTTGATACATAATTACTATAACTCAAGATGTTGGGGTGATTCATCATTCCCAACACCCTATTCAAGGAATGTGGAATGTCTTTCCCATCGCCCAAATGAAGTAAATTCTGTGAGATGTCATGACCAACACCCAACGTAAGGGAACATGAAGCACCATGTTCAACAAAACCCTTAACCATTGTTTAATAACCATTATCAATGATCTAATAATAATAATCCTCAGGGATTAAATCTAAATCATTTATTAATAGTATTCCCAATATAACCATGGGATTTACAATTACATAATTTATATTAATATAAGCATAAAACACTTGGCATGGCCTTACCACCCATTTCCATTTAATTAAATTGATCTACTTAATTGAATAAGAAAAATATATTTTATAGTAAATCCAAACACTTAGACAGTGTTTTTTTTCATTTAAACTTTTTTATAATGGAGGAAAATTTCTTCAATGCACCTAAAGGTGTGGTATCTTGGAGGCATGCGACCTCTAAAAACTAATACAGGTCTATGGGTGTATATACACATGGTTTAATTTATTTAAGAATAAAAGATAAAATTTAAGGAATCAAGTGGAAATTTATGGTGTGTAGAAAATTATAAAACAATATGAAATCTTCTAAAATTTTGGGGAAAATTTCTATACCACCTACCTCAGGCCTGTGGATGATTCCTCATCTGATATTAGCTTCTGGTTTGAAGTAAAATGGAAAAAACTGGAAGATTAGACCAATGCCCTGAAAATAGAGAATATGATCACAAACCAAAACAGATCATTATATGGTAAAATAAACTACGCAATTAAGAAAACTGATCAATTTAATTACCGTTATCTATCCAACACATCTGATGTCGGTTCGATTGGGGTCTAGATGAAGAGTTGGCTTCAAAGCCTAGCCATGGTGGAAGTGAGAGCTATATCAGTTGTGGGTACACTGTGTGTGAGGGGAGAAAGAAAAATAGGGGGTTTAGTGAAATAGGAAGATGCCTAAAAATATAAATTTAACACTTTTTAGGAGGCACATGTTTTGGCTGCACGGTTGGCCAAACCATACACCAATCGTGCATATGCACTTTTCAAAGGAGGCCACCCCTTGAATGGCTAGAACATGGTTAGAATAGTCATGTGTAGCTCATGAAATCTTCATCTTCCCATATATGAGATAAGGTGAATAAACATGGGTCTATAGATTCATGGTTTAACCTAACTAGGCGCCCCTCTGCAACCCTATGAAACACCCCACACAGTTTGGTCAAACCATGTGGGCTCAGGGGCATGGTTTGATGAAATCATTATCCTAGATTGTTTCCTCCAAAACTCAGTGCTCCAGGATCCAAAAAACCCCCCCAAATCACTCGAGTCATGACTTAGGTCATAGGTCACACTCACTAAGATAAATAAAACATTTTATTCCTAAAAATCAAAGATCTATACCTTTATGAAAATTTGGGTAATTAAAACTATGGTCACATATTAGGGATTATGACCCCAATGAATAAATTTCTTTATATGCATAACTTAAGTAGTTTTATGGATTTAGTTGACAACCCATTTCACCTACATAATATAATGAAGGTGGTAATTTCTTTTCTTCAAGTACATAAACCCAAAGTGGTTTGATGTTGATAAAGGGGCTACCTTTCCCATACCGATTTTTCTGTATAGTATAGGTTATCCCGACTTAAGTCTCTCCATATTATCATGATCTATTTACACGGTTTAATTATCCATTCACCAAGGTAATCCTACACTACTTCATTCAAAATTTGGTGTTGTAGTTACTAGGAAGGTGAGAACATAATTCATTTTCTTGGAGCTAAGGTAGAAGTAACACTGATAACAACACATGATCAAGGTTTCATTAGTTAGAAGTTCATAGTAACCATCACTACTACGTGATTTCCCCCATGTTTTATGGATATCCTAATATCTTGTGGTATGTTTATCATTGATATCATTTTGATTTTAAAGAATAAAAATAAAAAAATCAGTGTAATATCACCAATAAAAATGCATGGTCAATAAAATTCTTTCCTAAGGATTCATGCTTAGTTAACCATTTTGTTTCTAATATCCCCTCGTGTTCACACATTTTGAGTAAGTTAATACCTAATTTACAATAGTAGTTGGCCAATGGTACATTACTAGTAACACTTTTTTCTACACACTAGTTGAGAGGATAGATCATCCTTTCGAAGTGTTTTGACACCTATTATAGGAATCTCATATAGATTTGAGACATTTTTTATGATTCCTTACCTCTAATATTACCGATACCCATAAGAAATTGATTGACTAACAACACGAAATTATGAGGAAACTACACATGGGAATTATAATGTATCTTATTTCATTCAATTATTTGGTCACTCTATATTTTGGATCCATATAGATTAGCACCAGAGAATTTATTGCTGTATTTGGATGCATTGGGCTCATGTAAAAGAAGGAAGTAGCTATAATAGAATTGGGATTAGGCCCATGATAGGGTATTTTTACATATCTCTATAAATGGAATCATAAAAGATTTAGTTTTCATCCACGTAATAAGATAAAACATATCTTTTAAGATCACGTGACAAGGACCATTATCAAGAACTGACCTGAAATATTTCTGAACCAGGAACCCAAGCTGGCCCATGAAATACTCAAGGCACATTCATGATATTATAGGATCAAGAAAAGAACTATATCATCACATAAATACTCATAGGCATGTTTTTTATTGAATAATAAATAAATAAATAAAAATTTCTTCCTAAGAATTTAGAATTTCTATTTCATACATCATAGTGCCACTCTAATGAAATAAACATTTCCAGTTTAAAATAGAAACCCAATAAGACATAAGTAAAGAAAAAAACTCATAAAATAAATAATATATAAATGAAGACATGACCAATTAAAAATAAGACCGATAAAAGAAATTATACAAGATTCATAGTGGAAAATAGAAAACAAAAATGTTTAATACAATAAAGATACCATAATAACATAAATAACTAATACTCACCTAATATATCCATGATATGAGTGAAAAAAATTCACCAAATGTCTTCCTAACTTGAACCCAAAATAGAAAATCAACCACTGAAACCTAGAATAACCTTCTAAACTTATTATGATGATAGGTGTGAGCATAATTTTCTTGTAGGTACCCACCCACATCTAGATCATACCCAATAAATAGAGAAGAGTTTCATGCTAGTTTGAAGATATATATTAAAGGTTTTATACATTTCTTTATAAAAAAGTAACATAATAGTATATATAAAATCAATTTACCCTTTATAATTCAAAGAAAAACTATTTGATTAAAATTCTATCATGAATTAATTTAAATGATTTGTAGCATACAATATAATGAAAACATTTAAAAATGAAAGGAAAAAATGATACTAAAAATAATTTTGGAAATAATGATCCAAGATAATGTAAAATGTAATGTGTGTGTATATATATATCCTAAATTAGTCATCATGGTAACCTATGGGATCATGGGAAACTAGAACAAGGATAACACAACCAATAAAAAGGAAAACCAATGCTGGATACCAAATAACCTACCCTAACAACAAATATTACCCTCACTATATTAACCAAGGGTTATAATCCCATAAGCAGTGAAAAGCCTATCCTAAGGCCATAATCAAAATCATGATCATATATAGTAGAATAATAATACCACGATTTCTCAAAAAGATAACCGAGGTTTTAGAAGACATGTAAATAGAGGTGAGTTTAATCAATAGTTTTATAAAAATATAAAATATAAATCCCAAAAAATTCACACCCACACCTCCATCACCCTCATAATAAACAACACTAGTTTCATCAAGAATATACATAAAAGTACATAATCCTATTCATTGAGAATCATCACATACATATCATAATAACCATTTATTTTCCAAACAGTTAGGTCATGTTTCATGGTATTATTTTCATTATAAAAATACATAGAAAGTGATAATCAGGCCTCATGAGTATCCCAAATAAAAATAAATCCCCAAAAACATTTTTCAATTTAAAGAATTGAATTTAATTAAAACTTTTATCATTAGAGTAACTTACACTCCCTTTAAAAGACCAAGTATATAGAAACCTAGAATTTTCATACATAGATATTACATCTTAAGGGATAAATATTAATTACATAATATAATTATCCACAACAAAATCTTTTAAGTCCAGTGAATTTTAAAACTTTGACTCATAAAAAATTGGTTTATATGAGAACTAAATATCCTCCCACTAATTTCTCCATATCAATCACCCTTCTTAGACTTATCATACATAAAACCTATCCTCATAACCGGGGGAAGAAAACATAATAAAGGGTGAGATCATATGTTCAGTAAGGGTAAAAAAAGAGAGAACAATAATAATATAAGAATAACATAAACATAAGGGAATGATATTAACATTTAAATACCACAAACTATATATAATAGAACATAAACTTGATTAATGACATAAATCCTACTAGCTTATAAGATATGATTTATAAAAGAATAAAATATCATAACCCATGAGATCATATAATTTTCATAAGAAATAAATTGTGAAATACACATAATCATAGAAAACCTTATGTCATGGATATCCACCAAGACATTCTTAATTTTTAGTCTTGGGATAACCACCCATGTACCTTATTTATTCTTGAAATAACCTCATTTGTACAATATTTGGGGCTTGGGATAACCTCCCATGTACCCCTTGATCGCATAGAACATTAACCATTACCTTCTATATTGGATGAACATATAGGTCTCACCCTTAAAAAAATTAAAATCATATAAATGAATTCCGCAATATCATAAAACATTCATCATATCAAAACCCAGTAAAATAAATGGGTTTAATAAACATTTTATCATGTCAACTCATGGAAAAGAAATGGGGTTCATAAACATCATGTCATCATATTCATAAAATATATAGAGAAAGAATACATATTATATCATTACATAACATCCTTATTAAATCTTAAGTAACATCAATGGTTGAAATATTATATGGAAAATTATTTTGAAAGATCACTTGGAACATTTATTGTTAAAAATACCTTCTATTTTGAAATCAGTTATTTTAAAAAACTGTGAAATTAAAAAGGAAAGCATTTTATTTTAAAATAAACTTGTAAAATTGTAAATAAAGCTTCAAATAAAATATTAGTCGTGATATAGGGAAAATATGTTCATGTTGTATAAGTTATAAAAATATTCCTTTCACACCATATTAAAAATGATAAAAAGTACATCATTCAAAAAATGATAAGAAGATTTTTCTCATACAATTTTGTATAAAGAGAAAAATGGGTTAAAATGAATTTATAAAATCATAGGAGAATATTAAAAACATTATTTAAAAAATTTATATAAAACATGGATATGGAAGAGAAATATTCCCCAATAGAGAATTATATATATAGAATCTCAAATATTGACGAGAATGTGAAATAAAACTCTTACCTCAAGTTCTCCTTTATTCAAAATCATTTTAAACTATTATATAATAAATTAATATTTATTATAATTATATAATAGAGTCATGTTCATACTTATAATATCATATATCATTCAATTATAATATTTTGACGCCCCCTTTTATCAAGAATTTATTATTAAAAAAGGATGTTAAATATTTCATTTATCATGCATATTTAAATTTAGTAGTTCTTGTACTTGTACATTTATCTTATATAATTCAACTAAAGAATATTAATCATGTTATAAATAAAATATATATTCATCATATAAATATTTATAGTCATTCATAAAATTTAGAGATAGAAAAATGAATTAAACCATTCATGGAGATAATAGGTCGTATGTACACATGAACACAGTTTTCATTTTTTGAAGGATGAAAATAAAGAAAGTTAAATATTTTTTAACCTTTATAGGATCATTATTAAATCATTTATATCATATAAATTCATTAAATTATCCATTTTTACAATTTAATTAAAATATAAATGAAAAATGTATCACATTGCTTCGTAGAGGTGGTAGTACACACATGCATATGAATTATGTTATCATTTCCCAAATAATTGAATGATATGTAGGTAGATATGATATTATAATTAAATGAGTAAAATAATTTCATAAATATTATGTATAATAATTATACCCATCATTAAACCCATCCATAAAATATGGTGATGAAAAATTAATTCTATCGCTAGATGAGGACGGTAAGTCGTATGTACACATGGGAAAAAATTTAACTTCTAGTTTGATGAGAAAAAGTTTATATAATGGAGTTTATATAATAATTATAAAATATTAGAATATTTAGGATACTGAATTTATTATTTTATTATAAATACCATATATTTATATGAGGAAAATTGAAGTAGAAAAGAAAGTTATCAGTTAAGGTGATTACCTCTTCTTTGAAGTGGTGATTACCTCTTCATCCTGATGCTGGATGTTCTTAGCCACATGATTAGGAATAATATTTCCGACAGGGACATCCTCCCCTACTGAAGAAAGATGCATCTTCCACTATCTCCCGCTTGATGTTTTAAGATGACACTTTTATCTTCGTGAACGTGAGAAAGAGATCATTATGTGGAATCAACAAAATATTTGAAGATTACTTCCACTGGAGTGTACATGTTTTTAACAAGGACAACAGTATGATTTACATCTCTAATAAATGCAATGCAAGTTGGGCCTTGAATCTGTGCAATAGGATGGGCATGCCGCGGGGCTCCTTTCTAATGAAGTACCTTGTTGTCCGCATCTCTTCGGGCAGAATGTGTATAAGAGATTTTGATCATGTGGTCTATAAGATTAAAAGTCATATACAAAACTAAAAAACCACCTTTTATACTTTTGTGGCTGCATTTCATTGGTTAACAGCAAACTGTCTACCATGATGGCCTACGCATTAGCATCCAAGACCATGCTGAAAGGTGTTTTCAAAACCATAGACAAAATATTAGCGGGGTTTATCTGGGATGCGTCATTGTAGGGGAAGAAACACTAAGCCTCATTAGAGAAGATGGAATTTCCTATACACAAGGGAGGAATAAATGTCAAAAGCTTATGGTACACCATCCACCACCTTCATGAAAAACTGGCATGGAAAACTATCAAAGGGATTACTATGTTGGGAAAGACTATGACCTGAAATTATAGTGGCTATGTGGCCATGATTTCTGTGCATGAATATACCATCTACTCTAAGATATATAACCGTATCCTGAGCCTACGACAAAAGTTGCAATGGATAGTAGGATAGGGAAATCACTTATTTTGGCACCACTGCTGGGCAGGCAGGGTGGTAGGATACCCGATATTCCATGCTCCCACCATAACTTCAAGGATGCGTGTCTTTAACCATCCTTCTTAAGATCAGTTCTAGACATGGGAGAACAAGAGATATTTGACATAATTGAAACCATCTCAAAACTAGATAGATGCATTATCACACCTTCAAAATTGAGGAGATTCAACTGAAATTATTTTCATAGATCATCCAACCCATAGTTCCAATGCAATAGATTGACGAGTTTGGTGTGGTGCAACAAGATTCCAAAAAAATATAATTTTATTGTGTGGAGATTCAGGAACCAGACAATATCGAAAGATGATCACATAAATAATATTGGAATTAGAATGGATTCCAGATTCCAATGTTTCAAGAATAGTTGGGATGAGAGCTTAAACCATATGTTCTTTGAAGGGGAATGAGATCATGAAGTGTAGAGTATTTTGGGGAGTTCACTACATACTCCTCTAGGGGCACCCTTGATGCACCATTTCTCGAAAGATGGTTTCAGGGGATATACAATATGGGCCTGGAAAAAATGGTGAGATCCATGATCCTCAATTCAGGTTGCTGGTGCCTATGGAAGGCAAGAATCCGGTCTAGATATGAGGGGTTTAATTCCATAGGGAGATTAATTATCAAGAAGACATGGAGCCTGCTTGTAGACATGGATACCCTTTTCAACAACTGGATGGATGCACCATCCGTACGGGATCTCCATGGTCCTTAACCCATGATGCAACATCTCTCCCCCAGGATACAAGGTAGATGGGTGGGGTGGATGCCCCTGAAGCCGGTCTCAATATGAACACATACAATGCAGGTAGTTTGGGTGACATGCGAGGAGGAGGTGTCATCAGGGATTGAAGGGGGAGTGTGGTTCTCACTTTTACAGCTCACTTTGGAAGTTGTAACTCCCTTCTAGCTGAGGCCAAAATCATCCTTATTGAGATCAAACTTTGTATCAAAGATAATGATTTCCTTTCTCAAGTGGAGACAGATTCTATGATCATTCTTGAATCCTTTCATGGAATAGTTGCCACTCCTTGGTCGATATTTTAAATCATAAATAAATTCAAATCTCTTCTCAATAGTAGAACAATAGTTACCCACAACTGGCAGATCATCTTGCTTATCTGGCAGTCCAAGGTACCAATATAACTATACTCTCTAATATTTCCTAATTTAAACCAGAGGGGGTCAATTTTATTAGAGGGGATTCCCTTGGCCTATATCACTTTAGACCCCCTTAGGCCCCTATAGCCCGTTATTTTGTACTTCTTTTCCATGAATTATAAATCAATGATGATGATGAAAAATTTCTCTAGAACTATTCTAAAGGGATCCAGGTTTGGTCTTTAATGAATAGAAGAACATATATAATATGTCTATGGAAGTTTATAAGGGAAATTGTAAGTGTTTTTTCAAGATATATGGATCACGGTGGTGTAAATAAGTGATGAAGGAGGTACCCTTTCATAATTGAGGTGAGGGGAACTTTTTGAATTTTTCAAATGTATAAATTATAATAAATTAATTCTCAAGAAATATGCCTCCAAATAGAGATTTATTAGAATATAAGATAATATTGGGTTTTATTCCAATCATATAATTGAAATTAGATAAGTTTTATTCTAATTTTAAACCTTATCACTTTTATTAACCCTTCTTTAACCTATTTTAATTTTAACTACGATAACAACCTTTTCAATATTAAAGGGATGTAATTTTTTTACTTATTATGTAAAAATTGGACAAGAAATAGAAAATTAATTAATTTATAGACCATATAATATACACCTTATCTTATTTCAATATTATTATGATTTTTAAATAATTTAATAAAATATTATTTTGATAAAATATAATTATTGTTAATTTTGTTGCTATTCATTTAATTTAATTTTAAATACATGAAGACATAAGGTGAATTAGAATATAATGATTAAAAAACTCCCTAATATTTTTTATAGATCTATAAAATTCATGGTTATGATTAACCCATTCAAATTATATCACTTTTAATATATTAAAAACCATTTATTTTATATTTTCATTAAATAAATAAATACAATATCGGTGTTTTATAATAAAATAAGGTCATTATATAATTACTAAGAAATAACAATAAATTTATAACTTGATTTTTTTATTAATCCCAAAATTATCACTTATATTCATTCATGACCTACTTTTTTCCCTATTTGGACACATAAAAGATATTAAAAACAAAGAGAATGACATTTTGTAACTTTTATTGATTTAAATAATATATAATTCATTTTCATGGAAAATTGTAAATTAAAAAACTAAATTTAGAGCCTAAAGTTTTATGTTTCTAATTTATTTCATCCAATAAGATTTTTTATGAATAATTATGACCTCGTCACTTATTTTTAATCTAGATTAACTAGATTTACCGTTTACTGAGGTGATAAATTTTACCTCGGTTACAATTCATATTGTCAAAAAATAAAAGGGGTATATTTAACAAATTTTAACCTCCTAATTCTAAAAATGTAAATTATTTTATCTAAATAAATACCTAAAATTGAATAAATTAATTTATTCTAAGTACACAAAATGTGAAAAAATCTTCTAAAAACATTTTGAAGCATAAAATTGAATTTTTCTTATCTTATACTTAAAAAATGTTTTTTTGATTGTTTAAAAAATTTTATGAAGTAAATAATTACTAAATTTCACTAAAATAATTCACTAATAGGGATTAATACAATTTATTAAGATAAAAATATAATATGCAAATAAAAACTGTTATTCTCACTTTTATTTTCAAATAATTTTTTAAATTATAATCCTTTGATAACTAATGAATTAATTTAATATATTTTTCAAAATTTATTTATTACTTTTCATACCCACCCATCCAATGGATAGATGATAGTGGGAACATTTTATTTTAATAATGTTATGGGGTTCATCTAAACTCGTTGTTGCATATAAAACAAGTATCTAAGAAATAATTTTTTTTAAAGAGAGATATTTCGTAAATATATCAACGTGTTACAAAGAAAACTAAATTATATAAAATTAATTTTATTTATTTTAGTTTAAAGACAAAATAATTCTTTATAATATAACTATCAATCTAAAATATCCAATTATAAATTTATATAAATGATGGGTGTGAATGGGTTTTAAAATAGACAATATATATTAGAAACAAATTGATACACATTTTTAATATGATGAAATCCAAAGACAAACAACATTTCTCAACAAAATATACTAGTTATACTTTAACAAATCTTTAAAACTCATAAAACACTCCTTTAAAAATAAAACATAAATCATATCACTAAATTAAATGATCTATGAAAGGTACCACATACCTATAACCACACCAATTTCACAAATGGTAGTGCTAATCAACATTAACCAAGTCTAAAGATACCTAAAATATATGAAGGAACCAAAGAGTGAAGAAAATAACAACTAAATTGAGCTAATGGAAACCCTATGTCCTAGACATCTAGCTATGATAAGAAGAGGTGAACAAAAGGGAAAATAATCAGTAGAGAATGGAAGAGGAAGAGACTAAATAGATTTTACCTCAAAGACTCAACCTAAAACTTGAAGAAATATGATGATACACAGACTTGGAAGAGGAAGTAGGATAAGGGGTTGAATGGGGGAGAAAAATATTACCCATATATTTAATTTGAGAAGTTCACCATGGTATTTTCCCACTTTTTAATGACCTAATACCTATGTATTGTTTAGCCACATGGTTGGCCAAACCTTCCAACTCCTACTAGGTACCCAGAACAATACACATTTATAGGTTTGATAGTTTAACTAACCATGTTAAAACCATAAATATTTTAACTATTAGAGTTTTATGTTTATTTCAAGGTTTAACTCATGGTTAGTGATAACTGTGCACTAAACACATGATATGCATTACATGCCAAGAATTCCAAATATTAAGTGCATTTGTCTCAAAATAGAGAAAATAAAAAATTAATCAATAATAAATAAAATAACAATGGAATAAATGGTTAGTTTGTGAAAATTCTCACCACTATAAGATTTTCTACGCGTAGAATAATATAATAGATTTTTTCATTCAAGATAAGGATTTGAGGATAAACTCCCTTAGTGAAGACATGACCCAAGGGATAAAAAAAATATAACTAAAGATATCATCCTCGATGAGAAGGATAAAAAACCACTAATATAAAATTTATTATACTAGGTCTACACAATTTTTGACACATTGTTCACCCCAAAACACTAAAAACTAACACATAAAAATAATGACATAGGAAAATGAATAGTTATCTCCCTAACAAGATATCTCAAAATCTATGAGCTCCCCAACCCAAGAATAGATTAACCAATATATATATGTTACAACATGATCCAAATTTCTAAGAGTATCTATAACACAATCCAGGATATAAAGCTAACTAAGTGGAAACAATTGGGGCCAAGTTGAGTGGGAACAAGGGGAAACCCAACATCTAAACACCACATCTTTAAATGAGGGAAAAAGAGGCACATACACTAGGTTCACCAAGATATCCCTCTATATTGTTATTCCCACATTATTAATAATTCCTCATGGAACCCCAACCACTAAAACCTAAAACAACATAAGAAAACAAAAAGGAACTCACAAAAATAAATAAAAGATACATGATACCAAAAACTATCATAAAACTTCCTCATGATTTTTAATTATCCAAAATACATTTTCAATTTTAATATAACATTACCAATACACAGGTATAATCATCTCAAAAAACAACACATAATAAGAAAGAGTGATAAGGGATGATATAAAACAAAAATAAATACCATAGATGGTTGTTTAATTAATATCATATTCGAAAAGTTAAACTTCAGGATTCTACAAAAGGGTAGATCTATCTTTACCTATCTTATAAAAAAATATTTTATAGAACCTATCCAATTTCTCCAAAATGGCCACATATATGACAGGTCTTGAATGTATCCTTACATGAATACTTCTTAATACTATCCTTCTCGCACTGATGATACACCTATCACTTTTTTCCAAAAAAATCTCTACTAAATAAATATGATTCCAATTTGATAAAACAACTATATTGACTAAACATTCCTTGATTCACCTTCCCTTAATTACAACTTCCTTCATCACTTAGTAGGATATGTGAAACATTTTCCACCTCTTGAATTCCTACATGGTCGGCTTCCAATATCAGGGATTGTTTCACTACATCTTTATATGTGTTGAGTATAGAGGGAGGAACTGAAAAAAAAATTTCCAGTTGAAGAACTCTTTCAAAATAAAGGCCTTAAAGGATTCATCCATAGCTATATCTAGAAGGTATGGAACCAGATCAGTGAATTGATAAGAATATTACAACATTGACTTATCACATATTTGTAGGTAATACAACTCCATCACCTTTGGTATTTTCATAGCTTTGATTTATTAATTCTAAATGAATAACACTTTTAAACATTCCAATGATGTTCCTTATATGGTTTAATTTGAATAATAGACTTCCACCACATTCAAATTAGATATTCTAGAAAATTTTTTGTAAACTTAAGCATGAGAGTGATGGAATGCTCAAGTAAAAAAAGTTCACCTTGATATTTTGTAACCAATCCACCAATACATTAGAGTCTGGTTGTCTTAGTAAATGAGTAGGATTATAATTTTGGACCTCCTAAACATTATTAGGATACTAGGGTACAAGACTAAAGAAAATAGGGAAATATACTCTTACATGGTTTGATAAACCAAAGGGTGTGATGGTGGTGAACCACCCACAAATCCCTCATAATAATCCCTTTATATTGATGGGGATGTAATCCAAAAACAATAAACAAAAAACACAATCAAAATACACAGTATATAAAAACTCCACAAACCAAAATAAAAATTAATAATTCAATCTAAAACACAATTTAAAACAACCTTAAATCCTCAAAATCTAATAAAATAAATTAAAAAGTTAAAAATTTATCCCAATTCACCAAATAAAACATCACTAACTAATTTCAAATAATTTATAACCCATAAAAGTTCAGTAATTATTTAAAACATCACTTGAACACACCTTTCCACATATAATGAAACTGATCATAAGGTTTAAATATTTCAAAATATTCTCTTAAAAGAATGATTTCAAAACAGGAACATTTTGAAAGACCCAAAATTTAAATGTTCACAAACCCACATAATACATTGGAAATTCAAAAAACCATTTCCTTTAAACACCAATGATAACATTTCTAAGACATGTTTTTATTTACAATACAAGACATTTAAGTAAAATATTTCACCATTAATTAATTTTACACCCATTTATAAAATAAATATCCATGATTTTCACTTCTAATTTCAAGTTAAATGAAGATAAATAACATCAATTTCCCATTTAAAATGTTTAAAATCTTTAAAAACACATAACAAAGAATAATAAATATGTCCAAAGTCTCAAGAAATCGAAAATATAAAAATATTGATAATTTATAACGATACAAGATTTGTATCACATTCTAGGAAACCATGTGTAATCATGGGAAGCAACATTGGAAGTCTCCCAAACCTATTTTCATAGTCTGCACATGGTTTTCGAGATGATTCATATTAATCGTGACTGCTTTGAGTTCCCCCCAAAATCACTTCATTGATGGTGTTTCTAAATAATAAAAAATCCAATATAATCTCAAAAATACTCAAATAAGGACTCAAAGTATTATATACATTCCTGAATAATTCCTCTAATTCAAGAAAAATGAATCCTTGTTAGTCATAGTATCTTAAGTGTCATCTTGATAGGTGGTAACTAGGCACCTACTCATAACCAACCACTTGATTAAAAATTTTCACATCTCCATACAAAAAGAAACCAAAAAATACAAGGTATACACTATAACTTGGGCCCTCTTTGAAAATTATTCTATGATACCATTTTTTCATAAAATAATTGGGGACAACTCTAAATTTTACACATAATCTAGCTCATGACATAGTCAGGGAACTTTCTTGATCACCCTGTTCTGGCGACAAGCACTACCGTATCACATAAAAACTAATGGGAATGGTTTCATGTTAAAAATATATAAATAAATAATAACTCCCACCCAATAATACAACATTACCAATCCATATATTAGAGTTCCAAAAAATAATAATTCCAGTTTAAATTAGAAACCAAATAAGGCTTAAGAAATGAAAAAATCTCATATAATAAATAAGTTATAACCAGAGACATTACCAATTAAAAAATATGCAGATAAAAGAAATGGTATAAGATAAAATCTGAAAAATAGAAATCCGAAAAGGATGATACTAGAGAGATACCAAAATAAAAGAAATAATCAAACCTTAACTAGTATCTCCATATTCTGAGGAAAAAATATTCACTTTCCACCATCATAACTCAAACTCAAACCAGAAGATCAAACAATATAACCCATAAGAATATCTTAAACCTATAATGATGATAGGCATGAGCATAATTTCCAAGTATGTATCCTCTCTACATCTTGAGCATGCCCTTTAAAGGTAAAACTATTTCATGCTAGTTTGAATATATATATATATAATCATGATTTATGAATTTATTTCCAAAAAAATTCCCATGTTATTATCTCTAAAATACATTTTACCTTTCATAATTCAAAGTAAATATTTGATTAAAATACCATAATTAAATCCATGAAAATTAAAGTAGCATGAAATATAAGGAAAAAATTAAGAAAAACAGGAAAAAATTGATTCTAAAGACCATTTTTGAAATAATAGTAAAAGATAATGGAAAATGTTATATATATATATATATATATCTTGAATTAGTCATCATAGGAACCTATAACCTCATGGGGAAACAAGGACAAGGATAAAAAAACCAATACAAAGGAATATCAAATTCAGATACCAAACATCCTCCCCTAACACCCGCTATTAACCTCACAAGCCTAATAGAATGGCGCAATACAATAAGTAGTGAAAATCCTATCTTAGGGCCATTATATAGACCATGATCATAACTAGGGAATCATGTATACCAAGATTTTATATATAGAAACCCAAGGGTTCCCATGATATTTAATGAGGGGGTGAGTTTAATCAATAGTTATATAGAAATATACAATACAAATCACAAAAAAGTCACACCCTTTTCTTTGATTCCGTCACAAGAAACAACCACAATTTTATTAAGAACATATATAAAGTAAAAATCCCATTCACTAGGAATAATCATGTACATATCATAATAACAATTCAATTTACATATAGTTGAGGAATGCTTCATTGAATTATTTTCTTTATTAAACCAATTCATAAGTTCCAATTGGGCCTCATGATTATACATTATAAAACCAAATCCACAAACACATTTTCAAAATAAACACATAAATTTCATTAAAACTTTGATCATTGGAGTGACTTACACTCATTTTAAAGGAACAATAACAACCATTTCTATTATATTGATTCCTTTATATTAGTTTAAATACCTAAACATCCTTTATAATACAACTATCAATATAAAATATCCATCCATAAATTTATATGAACATTATGTGTGCATGGGTTTCCAAAATAGGCCTTATAAATTGAAAACCAAGTGAAATCCCTTTCCCATTTAAATAAATCCAAAGAGAAACCACCTTTATTTATCAAAATCTACTAGTTATACTTGATATAATTTTTAAAATGCACAAAACATGAATTTAGACTAATATGTAATCATAGTTCTAAATTTAATGATATATATAAGGGACCATCTACCTTTAACCTCATTTCTTTCACAAATAGTGGGGCTAATCCATCTCAACCAAGCCAAAGCACCCTAAAAGATCACATGGAACTTAAAAATAAATAAATACCAAATTAAAAATATAGCTAAATGAAACATTACATCATCTATAAATAGATAAGGAAATAATAGGAGGAAAAAGATGATAACAACAAGTTTATAACCAAATAAGAAGAGATTAGAGAGAGTTTAACTTAAATAATACACCCCAAACTTGAAAAAAACCCACAAGAAATTTCCTTTAATGAATAGAGAAAATTGGGGGAGAGAAAAAAAATATTAGGGGGTTTAATGGGTGAGAAAAGAATACCCAAAGTACTTAGTTTGAGAATGAAACCATAGTAAATTCCATATTATAAATGAACCAAACAATACACTTGTTTTAGATTCATGGTTGGACAAAATGTGTTTCAATCATGAGCCTCCTACTAAAAACATGGAACACTATACATGGGAATGAAAAAAAGTTTTACTAATCATGAAAAAACTGTATGATTTGGAAATTTCAAATATACATGACCATCAAAAAGTTTTCCACAGAGTTAGTGCTAATCATGCACTGACTATACACCATGCACCACATTTCCAAACCTCTAAAGTTTAAGAGAATTTTAAGAAAAGAGAGAGAAAAAATATACTCAAAAATAATTAAAATAACAAATAAATCAAAGGTTGAGGTGTGTCAACATTGATGATTCCTTTAAAGGTTATGTAATCATGACCATATCCAAACAGTTTAAAGGAATTCAGACCAGTCTAATAGGTGAAAGGTACCTAGTAATGGTTCATATAGGACTTACACCAAGAAAAACATTTTTGTTTCATCCTATCTATTAGTTTCTAGATAATAGAAGGTATGGTCAAGGATTACACCATGTAGAAGGCCATTTTATCTACCTCATAGTAGGCCATGAAGGAATCTTATGCTCACCATGAAATGAAAGAAGATATGGGTTATCCTATGCTTGTCACATTAGGAATGATGGATCATCCTATGCTCATCACAAAAGGCATTTTATGATTTTCACATAATAAGGTTGGATTATTATGCTCCCCACATATAAAGGACAATTATTTTTGGAAGATATCACCTCTTCAGTGGGATATGTGATAGTAATGGTTCTATTATTTATAATCAGAAATACATCATACATATCCTACTGGAATAGGAATAATAACCCATGCAGTTCTAGTTTCATAGTTTAAGGTTGTGTTGCTGGAAGAGTCCATGAAATTTAATGTTATGATATAAGGACTATATGATATAGAATTTAAATTCATAAATATAGGACTATCTAGAATATACCACCTATTTAACAGAAGATAGGTTGAAATTGATTCTAAAGGGTTGGGAGGGAACCTCAAAGAGTATCCCATGCATCTTGATTAATATAAATAATATTTCATTAAATAAGTTAAATTATTATATCAGGACCAGTCTATGCAGTTTAATACAATGTGGTAAAGACTATATGCTAAAAATATTAGTGTAATGTGACTAGTTCTAATGAGTGATAGGTTCCTAATAATGGTCGTTTGGAACTTAGACATGAGAATCCCTTTTTGGTTTACTTTGGAAAGTGAGTTAGGTGAAGGTGTTTTTATAAAAACACAAGGATGATATCAACTCAAAGAATTTGAGAAAACTAAGAGGATTATCTTGACTCAAGGAATATTTTGTACGAAGAAGGGTATCTCAAATAAATTCATTGATGTTCGGTTTACATAAGTTTCCCATATGAAAAATATTTCATAGAAAAAATCACCCAACACAAAATCTTACATGTTGGTGGAATTTTTCAATGGTGGAAACATGTTATACAATATGTTAGAGTCATTAAAAAGATTTATTTCATGAGAAAGTATTGTTTTATGTAGGATTCATGGACACCTATTAAAAAAATATTTCACAAATTGATGTATATTTGGTTAAATATTATATAGATATGGATAATTGGAGAGAGGTAAAAATGTAAAGAAAACATAATTTTTCATAAGATTGGGTTTTTATGTGAGGATTATAGTTCAAAAACGTTAGGGGTTTTAGGGCTAATGGTTTGAGAATGAGTCTAGTAAGTGTACCTTGATAAAATACTTTCATGAGAGTCCTTCATAAAGGACTTTATATGAAATTCCTTTACAAAGGACTATTTGTGTGAATCTTCACATGGTTTTTATAAAGGGAGTTAATTACTATAAATATTTTTAATGGTTACCTCCCCATATATCCATATTAAACCAAGGAGTTACCTAAGAGGTTTCAATAAATTCTTATGTAAAGAAAATTATTTTCAAAAAATTATATTCTCCCTAAAATTGCATGCAATAGAATAAAATATTATATCAATGTTTTTTATTCCTTGTTTTGAAGTAATAACTTTCTAAAAGTACTTTCCAAGTATTTATAGGAAACCCCATGTGAAAATATTCCAAAAATATGTAGTCACATATGATATTTGTGATCTCCATGAGCAATGTGACTATGAAAGATCAACACTTATCTTCTAAAAAATGACACTAAATTGTTAGAATATTCAAATATCGTGAAGGATCACCATTACACTACCACAAAGGGATTCCTACCCAAAACAATGTCACAAATATATAAGATATTATCATCACCTTCAGAGAAAGAAACACCTAACTATGAAGATACATCATGACCACGAATGATAATTATATCGATGTTCCAAATGATGAGAAACATTAATGTAACACCCCAAGCTTCCACGGTATGCTTCTCTTTGAATAATACAGTAGCATGTGTTGTACGCAACTTCGAGGTTCTAAAACACACCACAACCAATCAAAGTAGCTGTTATGAATAGTAATACCCACTTTTTGAAATTTTATAAATTGTATTATTCAAATTGGACTTCATTTTTGGATTAGGAATATCGAGATTAGATTAGGGTGAATTTTTGGTACTTTTATGATAACTTTCATATTTTGATGAATAGTGAAAATTACTAAATTTTAATTAAAAACAACTTTATTGAACAAAATAATTAATAGTGATAAATGATGAATTTTTTTGGTTTTAAAGTATAAATAGATTATATTTTTACCTTTTAATCCAATGTTTTTAATTGGAAATAATTTCACATTTAAACTGAACATAAGAAAGTCTCAATCTTTTGATAGTTATTATTTGTTAAAAACACGCTTTTTTTGTTTTGACAACGGGAATTAATTTCTTCCACTTATGTGTTTGGAATATAGAAAAATGGATTCCAAATTTAGAATTAGGAGGTCCAAATTTTGTAAATAGGTAACTTTTATTTTTAGACATTTTGAATAATTACTTCGGTAAATATTTTATTTACCATGGTTAAAGGGTAAATCCAGTAAATAAGGATAACATAATAATATTATAACAATATTAAATTACCCTAAAACGTTTCATAACCCTATTGGTTGATACATGTCCGACCATGGGTATCTTTGGGTCGATTTTTGGACCCCATGGAGCCACTTGTAAGTGATAATAACACTTTATATTAATTAAGTTAAAGTAAATACAAAAATTACATAAGCATATATCTTTTAGAAAAAAAATATTTACATAGGGTTATATATGTTATATTTTAGACTATAAATATTCATTATAAATACAAAAATATTTCTTACATAATGGTATTTTATTTATAATTTTTTGATGTAAGAACCCGGGTCTTCGTTTGAGGTATGTTTTTCCATTTTCTGGGGTTTTTGGGAAAAATAAAGTTTCTGGAAATTTTTGGAGTACACGTTGTGTACTTTCTGAGTACACGCTGTGTAATCTTTTCCTGCTCGAAGCCGTGTGCTGGCTGTGCCTGGGCCACACAGACAGTGTGTAGGGGTGACGTGGAGGCCGATTTTGGCGGAGTACGAAAAGACCTAGTACACGTCGTGTACTCTAAAAGTACACAATGTGTACTTTCTTTTTTATTTCATTAATCTGACCGGGGTCGCGCCTAATGCTCATAAAAATCTTCTTCTTCACCTCATTCCATCCAGAGCTTCCGAGGAGGCTGATTCTTCTCCAGGCCACCGATCCATCACCGGTCATCCGAATCGAACTCCGTCGATTGGAGAAGAATCGAAACAGTGAGTTCTTGGTTATTCTTTGGCCTCGTTTCCTGATTCTTTCTCTCGTGTGAGTTATCTGAGGTTGAATGTTTTAGACATTTTAGCAGATATACTCTGTTCTAGGCCAATTCACGGGCCAAGGTTCAAGTATATCGATCTTCGAGGATCAAGGTAGGTGGTTTGTTGCCCTATGTTGAAGATCTTAGAGTTCTGGTTGAAAAAGTGTCGAATACCCATGTATCGGGTATCCCAAGTTTTTGATTTTGATCCTATTGTTTATTTTCCCTATATTTCCTGATATATTATGATTATTTATTTCTAGTATATGCTCTGTTTCATGTTTGAGGATTACCCACATGTGTTTCTCCCTATTTGGTTGTTTATCGCCGTTTGGCACCGTTTGCCTATGAGGCAAATCCTATTGCAATTGTTAGTTTACTTGTTATCACTGATTGCCTATGTTTCCTGCTGTTTAAATGATTTTGATGCATGGTAGCTTTTAGACAAGTAGTTGTTGAACATACTTAGGGCTGCTGACGGTCGATTACACACGACTGGACTGTTCAGGGCTGTGAGAACCTGGTGCGAGAGATCAAAGAGGGAATAGACGATTAAGTGCTTACCTAGAGGGACTGTTGGTTTTATTTGTGTATACAGGACCTACGAGAATATGAATTTGTGCTTCCCAAGAGTGTTCTTAGTTTACCCACGTATCGAGACCACATGAGGAATTTGACATAAATGCTTCCTCAGAGAGTCTGTAGCTATTGTTGCAAGACCATAGGGGAATTGACTTAAGTGCTTCCCAGAGTGTCTATGCCTTATTTGATTAGTGGACTATAGGGGCTACTAGTTTGAGCCACCGGGAGGGTCAGTGTGAAATTTGATGGTTGGTTGTTACAAGTCCACCAAGCCAAATATCAAGCTTGCGTATTGTACTGCTTGTGTTTCGGTAGTCTTTTGAGATACCTGCTGTGTTACTTGCTTACCTTGGAATAGAATGTTGTTCTAGTTCTTACCTGGTTGTTTAATAAAATGAATATGAATGGTAATTGGTAGGATTATTTACTGGTGTACTCTTAGTCCATTACTGTACTTATTTTACTTTACTTTTTCTATATTACTCACTGACAGTAGGGCACAAATCTTGTGGTGGTTGCCTACTAGGATTAGTCTCACACCCTGTTTGGGTCCTGCTTTTCAGGCCAAACAGATTATATGGTTGTAGGTGTAGATAGGGATTCTGGCCCTTCTACCTCAGGTACTTGATTTCTGGTTGGAGCTGGAGAGCATGAGACCGGGCTTTGGCTCATGATGCTGTTGGAGTTGCTGTTTACATTTAGTACTTTGGTTTCAGTTGTATTTCAGCATGTTGATTTGTTTACTGCTTTCCATTGAGACATGTATCGTAATGCATCATTATTATATTATATATTGCTTCCGCTGTTTAGTTACAGTTGTCATGTGTTTTTTATTGCTTCCGCTATTGTTATGTTATTTTCTTTTCACTGCATACTTTAGCAAATGAGGTCATAGTTTCCCCACTGACTCACCTAGGCTCTCGCTGCTAGTTGGCAGCCTCTAGTGTTTGGGGAAACGCGCTTGAGGTCATGTGGAGAACCGGGTACGGGGCGCCAGTTATGAGGCCCCAGATTCAGGTCGTTACAAAGTGGTATCTAAGGAGGTTTTCTTTCTTTTCTATTGCCTTAATGTTTTGGGAAAATAGACAGGGATATGAAGAAATGGGTAGTTAGTACATTACTGTGCCAAGGAGTAATTAACCCATTTATATGGAAAAGATATATTACCTTATAATTGCAATTTTTAGTTTTTGCAAGTGTTACAGTTTATTATATTTCACCGTTGTGTGATGCACATGTTTTGTGCTATTACAGTTTATATGATTGTGGTTCTATTTTTTTACAACCTGATGAGATGAGGGTGTGCCATCTCATGCATCATATAGGCACTAGGTAGGAAATCACATGTCATGCATTTTACCATACCATCTAGGATGTATTAGAATTTAATGCTATTGTGATAGATGCCATGATAAATTATGCATGTTGTTGTGATAGTTACTATGACTGACATACTTTTTATGTTGTTTTACTTGATATATGCATTGTTATGATGCCAAGATTTGATTCGCGGGAGGTATGGGCCCCCACGGATCAGAATTTGGCACATAGATGTTTGTTTTTTTCAGTGTTTTTGGCATTCGGTGCAGTTTCTGAGCTACTGCCCGAAAAAACCTAGAATACATGGCATGTACTTTATAAATACATGCCTTGTAGTCTTTAAACCATGTTACTAACTGTGTGAACAAAGGCATGGGGTGTCAAAAATCCTTCGGGGACACACCGTGTACCATAAGTACACGCCGTGTAGTAGTCAACCGTGTAACCGACCGTGTTACTAACAACACGGGTCGGGGAAACTCGCATTGTACACGATGTGTTCTATACGAACACGCCGTGTAGTTTCCTTCTGGGTACCCATCCGTGTTACGAACAACACGGGTCAGTGTTATCTATTCTTATACACGGCGTGTTTTTTCGGAACATGCCATGTAGGGGTCAGCCGTGTAGCCGGCCGTGTAACCGCTACATAGGTCACCGAAACCTGTCTAGTGCACGCCGTGTTCTTAGTGAACACACCGTGTAGTTTAGAATTATAAGTACCATGTAGGTTAGCCATGTAAAGAGACTCGGGAAGGGGAGTGGAGTTCAAGTACACGCCGTGTTTTGGGACAACACGCCGTGTACTCTAGGATGTTACATGACCAGTGGTGGCAGAGTTACATGCCCATGTGGAAGGCTTAGCAAACATGCCGTGTAGTTTAAATACACGCCGTGTAGTATTGTTTTGAAAACATAAGTGTTTCTATCTCCTGTTACCATTTTTTACTCTTGTGTTTTCTATCCTTGTTAATCCTAAATCTGAGGTCTGTTTTTGACCTTTCAGGGCCATGGCACTAAGACGTCCTCCTGTTGCACGTCAGGAACAAGGCAGTGACTGTACGCCTGATAAGGCAGACCAGGGACTACCAGTAGTTCCTCCAATCATTCCAGACATGGCACCTGCAGTGATTCCAGACACTGGTGCCGACGCTCAGTTCAGAGAAGGTTTCACGAGGTTCTTGCAGACCTTCTAGGGAGCTCAACATCCTGCCCCGTCTATGGCAGAGCTGACGCGAGTCTTTCAGCAGTAACACCCTCCCACCTTCACAGGGGATGGAGGACCTTAGGCTGCAGAGTCATGGCTAGAAACCATGCTTTACATCTTCAAGAGTTTGGAGACACCCCCAAATAGAAGGGTGAAGCTCGCGACTTACATGCTGAGAGATTCTTCCAAGAGATGGTGGGATGTAGTCTCGTAGGCAGGGCGCCAACGAACTATGTATTGGGACGAATTCCAGCATACGTTCAATGAATAATTCTATCCGGCGATGCTAAGTGCCGACAGAGCTAGAGAGTTCATGATCCTATAACAGGGTACTCTTTCGGTTATGGAGTATTCCTCCTGTTTCACTGAGTGATAGCATTTCGCTGCCGTTCTGGGAAATGAAGAGCTATTTTTGGCAAGGAAGTTTGAGGAAGGCCTCCAACCAAAGATCAGATCACAGGTGAACGTCTTCCAATTGACTTCTATTACCCTAATAGTCAACCATGAACTGATCACCGAACAAAATATGAGAGAGACTGGAGTTGTTGACCAGGGCGGTTCAACATGCAAGACTGATTCATTGCATACTGATTGCAGGAAACGCCATCGAGAGAATACTCGAGGTGACTCGAGGAAGCAAGGTAATTCTTCTGGAAGACGGGATCTTTGTTCTGCCAACCAGGTGGTGTGCTATTAGTGTGGAAATAGTAGGCATAAGAAGCCTCAGTTCCCAAGAGATCCAGTGGAGTGCCGAATTTGCAGCAAAATGGGTCATCTGCAGCATTTTTGCAGGGTTCTTCTTCCAGCAGCTAGTGAAGGATGATCGATTTCTACTCCTCATACAGAAGCAGGATTACCAGTTCCACAGCCGACTGGGGGCTGGAGTTCTTCAGGTCGTTCAGGCCAGAGAAGAGGTCGCGGACGTGGTGGTCAGACTCAAGGAGGATCAGCTCAGGGATATCAGGCTGCTACACAGGGCCGCGATACTGGCCAGATGTTTACGGTAGAGCAGATCCATCAGGAGTAGGATCCTAGACCTTCCAAAGTTCGAGGTAAGATCTTAGTAGCCTCAGTTTTATCTTCTGCATTTTTCGATACCGGATCTTCTCATATATTTATTTCTGTGCACACTGTGGAGAGCCTTAGACTTTCTGTATTTACTTCTGAGGATACTTTGGCACTAGACACTCTTTTGGGACATAGAACTATTAGTGTGCGTCAGTGCAAGGAGTGCCCCCTTGAGGTTGGTGGGTGTCACCTCTTGTGGGATCTTTATGTCCTTGAGATGACAGGTCATGATGTCATTCTCAGAATGGACTGGATTGTTCCTTTTTAGGACTTTGTCGATTTTTATTACCACATGGTGAGTTTCACGTCACCAGAGGGCGGGTCCTTTCTTCACAAGGGTGAATGGGATATCCAGGAAAGCAGAGCTGGACTAGAGCATCATGGGTTGGGCAGTGTTACAACCCAGATTGCTAGTTTATATCTAGATGATTAGGGGACTTCTCATATGGACTTCCCTCTAGAAGTTGACCGTTTTCCTAATGTCTTTCTAGAAGACATTTCATGGTTGCCTTCGAAACGTGAGTTAGACTTCTCTATTGAGCTTGTGATAGGAGCAGCACCGGTATCCATACCTCCTTATAGGATGGCTATGCCTGAGTTGCAATAACTCAAGAAGCAGTTGGAGGAGTTGCAGGGGAAGGGTTTTATCCGACCCAGTACATCCCGTTGGGGTTCGCTTGTGTTGTTTGCGAAGAAGGCGGATAGTACCTTATGGCTTTGTGTGGACAATTGGAAGTTGAACCAGTTGATGAACAAGAACCGATATCCATTGCCAAGTATCGATGATCTTTTTGATCAGATTCGAGGAGCCAAGGTGTTCTCGTAAATTGACTTAAGATCTAGTTATCATCAGTTGCAGGTCAGACCATCTGATATACCTCCCACAGCTTTCCGAAGCAGGTATGGTTTGTACGAGTATCTGGTTATGCCATTCGGTCTCACGAATGCGCTGACAGTTTTCATGGCACTGATGAACAGAGTTTTCCATCCTTACATGGACTCCTTCATCATTGCCTTTGTGGATGATATCTTGGTGTACTCTCACACTCGACCTGACCATGCTACCCATATTGATATCATATTGAGTACACTGAGAGAGCATCAGTTATATTCTAAGCTCTCAAAGTGCCACTTCTGGATGGAAGAGATTCAATTTCTGGGCCATGTCATCTCAGTGACAGGAGTATCAGTAGAACCAGAGAAGGTGAGAGTAGTAGTTACCTGGGAGCAGCCGAAGAATGTCATTGAGGTACAAAGTATCTTGGGACTGGCTGGTTATTATAGGCAGTGTATACAAGACTTCTCATGCTTAGCAGTGCCATTGACGGGCTTTACTAAGAAAGGTGTGAAGTACGTTTGGTCAGAAGCTTGCGACTCAGCCTTCCAGGAGCTGAAGGGGAGATTGACTTCAGCACCGATTCTAGTTCTGCCAGAGCTGGGAAAGAGTTATATAGTTTTCTGTGGTGCATCTGGCATCGGGCTTGGAGTAGTTCTTATGCAAGAATATTGTGTTGTTACGTACAGATCTCAGTAGTTGAGGCCACATGAGAAGAACTATCCTACACACGACCTGGAGTTGGTTGTAGTTGTTCATGCCTTGCGTTGTTGGAGACACATACTCATAGGAGAGAATTTTGTGTTATATACTGACCACAAGAGCCTCAAGTATATCTTTACGCAGTGTGACTTGAATCTGAGACAACAGAGGTGTGTTGAGTACCTATAGTCATTCTACTTCGAGCTTGCTTATACGCTTGGGAAAGGTAATGTTGTGGCTGACGCACTGAGCATGAGGGCTAAGTTGCAGACAGTTCTAGAGGCCAGCAGTGAGTGGCAGCTTATGGCACTGTTCTCTGAGATGCATTTGGAGGTGCATGATAGACAAGGACAAAGATTTATTTCTTTTTTAGCTATTACCTCTACCCTTTTAGATCAAGATCGAATGAGGTAGCTATCAGACCCAGAAGGCCGAGTCCTACAGGAGGGTATGTCAGATGGAGACCCTAATTCGGGTTGGACAGTGGGAGATGATGAGGTGCTACATTTTAATGACCACGTATGGGTTTCAGCGGACATACATGAGGAGCTGATGTAAGAGTTTCATGCTTCAACTTGGGAAGTTCATCCTGGTGTCACCAAAATGTACCGGGACTTACACCGTCAGTATTGGTGGCCAGGTATGAAGAAGGATGTGGCTGCTTTTGTTATGCGGTGTTCCACCTGTTAGTAGATGAAGGCAGATCATCAGCGACCAGTAGGGATTTTGCAGCAGTTACCCATTCCTGAGTGGAAATGGAATGATTTCATGATGGACTTCGTGACAGGTTTACCGAGATCGCCTCAAGGAAATGATGCAGTTTGGGTTGTAGTGGATAAGATCACGAAGGTTGCACACTTCTGGCCGATCAAGGAGACCTTCAGTGTTGATAAGCTGGGACGGTTGTACATCCGAGAGATTGTACGTCTGCATGGATTTCCGCACTCCATTGTTTCAGACAGGGATGCACGTTTTACTTCGCACTTTTGGAAGGGGCTACAGAGGGCTCTGGGTACACAAGTGCTTCTGAGTACAGCTTACCATCCCCAGACTGATTTCCAGTTTGAGCGTACAATCTAGGTTCTTGAGGATATGCTCCGAGCTTGAATCCTAGACTTTGGTGGTACTTCGGAGAATCATACACCTGTGGTGGAGTTCGCCTACAAAAATAGTTTTAAGGCGACTATTTAGATGGCACCTTACGATGCTTTGTATGGTAGGCCATACTGATCATCTTTATACTGGTTGGATGCAGGAGAGGCAGCTTTTCTGGGACCTTGTCTTGTTTAGGAGACCTCAGAGCAGATAGAGTTTATTTGGAAGAGGATGGATACAACATAGTCTCGTCAGAAGTCTTATGCTGATCAGTGGAGACAACCTTTGGAGTTCAAGGTCGAAGATCAGGTTTTCCTACACGTTACCCTGAGGTTGGGACATAAGAAGATTAGGTGATAGGGGAAACTCTCACCGAGATATGTCGGGCCGTTTGAGATTCTGGAGAGAGTTAGGCTGGTTGCTTACAGGTTGCAGTTACCTCAGAGGTACTAGGCCATGCATGATGTCTTTCATGTTTCTCAGCTTCGACGGTATTTCCCTGACCGTCTCATGTTTTTAAACCCGAGGAGGTTGAAGTAGAGCAGGATGCATCTTTCAAGGAGCATCCTATCAAGATTTTTGATCATAGTGCAAAGGTACTCCATGGCCGATTTGTTCCTCTAGTAAGCGTGATGTGGCAGCATGGCCGTATACAGGACGATACTTGGGAGAGGGAGGCTGATATGCAATTGTAGTGGCCAGAGTTGTTCGAGGTTCCTTCTTCTACGCCTCTTTATAGAATTTTGGTGACAAATTTCTTTAAGGGGGGAAGTTTGTAAGAACCCAGATCTTCTTTTGAGGTATGTTTTTCCTTTTTCTGGGGTTTTTGGGAAAAATAATGTTTCTGGAAATTTTTGAAGTATACGCCATGTACTTTCTGAGTACACATCATGTACTCTTTTTCTGCTCTAAGACGTGTGCTGGCTATGCCCGGGCCACACACACGCTGTGTAGGGGTGACGTGGAGGCTGATTTTGATGGAGTACGAAAAGACCCAGTACACGCCATGTACTCTAAAAGTACACACCATGTACTTTCATTTTATTTCATTAATCGGACCGGGGTCGCGCCTAATGCTCATAAATTTATTCTTCTCCGCCTCATTCCGTCCAGAGCATTCGAGGAGGCCGATTCTTCTCCGAGACACTGATGGATGACTGGTCATCCGAATCAAACTCCGTTGATTGCAGAAGAATCGCAGCGGTGAGTTCTTGGTTCTTCTTTGGACTCGTTTCCTGATTCTTTCTCTCATGTGAGTTATCAAAGGTTGAACGTTTTAGAAATTTTTTTAGATCTACTCTGTTCTAGGATGATTCATGGGCCAAGGTTTAGGTATATCGATCTTCGTGGATCAAGGTTGGTGGTTTGTTTCCCTACGTTGAAGTTCTTTGAGTTTTGGTTGCAAAAGTGCCGGATACCCATGTATCGGGTATCCTGGGTTTAGGATTTTGATCCTATTGTTTGTTTTCCCTAGATTTACTGATATCCTATGTTTAATTGTTGCTAATATATGCTTGGTTTCATGTTTGAGGATCAACCACAGGATTTTCTCCCAATTTGGTTATTTATCGCCGTTAGGCACCATTTTCCTGTGATGAAAATCCTATTGCAATTTTTAGTTTACTTATTATCACTGATTTCATGTGTTTCCTGCTATTTAAATGCTTTTGATGCATGGTATTTTTTATCCAAGTAGTGGTTGAACTTACTTAGGGCTGTTGACAGTCTATTACGCACGACTGGACTGCTTAGGGCTGTGAGAACCTGGTGCGGGAGATCAAAGAAGGAATAGACGAATAAGTGCTTCCCAAGAGGGTCTGTTGGTTTTAGTTTCTCACACAGGACCTATGGGAATAGGACTTTGTACTTCCCAAGAGTGTTCTTAGTTTATCTACGTATCGAGACCACATGAGGAATTAGACGTAAGTGCTTCCTCAGAGAGTCTGTAGCTATTGTTGCAAGACCATAGGGGAATTGACGTAAGAGCTTCCCAGAGTGTCTATGAAATGTTTGATTACTAGACTATAGGGGTATGCTAGTTTTATCCACCCAGAGGATCAGTGTGTATTTTTATGGTTGGTTGTGACGAGTCCACCAAGCCAAAGAACAAGCTAGGGTTTTATACTCCTTGTGTTTCAGTAGTCTTTTGATATACCTGCTGTGTTACTTGCTTACCTTGGAATAGAATGCTTTTCTTGTTCTTCCCTATTTGATTAATAAAATGAATGTGAATGGTAATTGATAGGATTATTTACTGGTGTACTATTAGTCCATTACTATACTTATTTTCCTTTACTTTTTCTATATTACTCACTGATAGTAGGGCACAAATCTTGTGGTGGTTACCTACTGGGATTAGTCTCATGACTTGTTTGGGTCCTTCTTTTCATCCCAAATAGATTATATGATTGCAGGTGTAGATAGGGATTGTGGCCCTTCTACCTCGGGTACTTGATTGCTAGTTGGAGCTGAAGAGCATGGGACCGGGCTTCGACTTGTGATGTTGTTGGAGTTACTGTTTACGTTTAGTACTTTGGTTTGAGTTGTATTTCAGCATGTTGATTTGTTTAATTCTTTCCATTGAGACATGTACCATACTGCATCATTATTATATTATACATTTCTTCCGCTGTTTAGTTTCCATTTTCATGTGTTATTTATTGCTTCCGCTATTGTTATGTTATTTTCCTTCTTCTGCATACTTTACCAAATGAGGGCATAGTTTCCCCACTGACTCAGTTAGGCCCTCGCTGCTAGTTGGCAGCCTCTGGCACTTGGGGAAACACTCTTAAGGTCATGTGGTGAACCAGGTATGGGGCGCAAGTTATGAGGCCCCACATTCTGGTTGTTACATTAGAAATTGAATAATTAAATTTATTTACGACACAATAATGATGCAATATTTTCCTTATTAATGAAAGAGTCAAATAATTGGTATTATAAATGTTAAAATAAATATAATTTGAATGTTTTTATGACATAAAAAAATTTATTGGTTAATATGACATGTTAGGATTACTTAAATGAATTTGGTTTGAATTAATAAAGTTGTTAAGACTTTAACAAAAATCAATTATTAAATAGTGTCAAAATTGACATAAAGGAGTTTTTAAAACAAATATTATATTATTGATTGATATTATATTCCTAAAAATCTATGGTTTGGAAAAAGAAATTATATAATGATTTTTGTATCATTAATGGACCATTTTGGGGTCTCTTGTAAGTATATAGTAAGTTTATTAACTATATAATATAAAAATACAAAGAGACAGGGTAAATGTTAAACTACTTAACTAAGAGTTAAATAAAAAAGATAAAGTTAATACAGTGACCCAAACCTATCTAAAACATGTTTTTTGAGTGTTTTTAGACCTATAACAACCTTAAACTATAAATAATCTACTTTGGAGCCATTAGAAACCAAATATGAATTTATTATAAAATAATATTTTAAGTTTTTCCTAAGGTGCCTCTCACCCCTCTTATAAAATGACACTTCCCCTTATCTCAAATTTACACATTCAAAGCCTTTTGGATCGGCTAAACCCTGACCAAATATCCTATAAAATTCCATCAATTAATCATATAGGCCTTCCTTTGTTCAAAAAGTCAACTTTAGGAGCCCTTTTGATCAAATCAAAAGGAAGAACCCGAAGAAGAGGTAATAATTTCACCACCCTCTTTCAAGTTCATTTCTTCTTCAACTTCTTCTTTCTTTGTTATTTCCTTTATAAAATAATAAATCCATTATCTTATATATACTGTGATGTTATTATAAATATGGTACAACCATATTCAGTATTCTATCCATCCTTTGATTGACATGTCACCATACATGCGTACGTACGACTTACCGTCTCCACGTCATGGTGTAATTGTTATTCAAAACATTATTGTTTGGATGGGTATGATAATGATGTGTAATTGAAGTAAATAATAAATATAACATTATAATGATTATGTATATATGATATACCATCCAATTATATATTATTTTAATATAAAAAGAATGATATTGTCGCTCGTGCGTACGTACAGATTACCGTCTCCACGAACGCAATGAGATTCATTCCCCATCGTATCCATTCAAGACTACATTTCATTTGATGATTAAAAATAATTTTTAGAGACATGATATCATTCTAGATATGAATAAGACACATCCCATATATAATAAATATGGTTCACATAACAAAGAATATTAAGGAAACTGAATACGTTAAAACCCGAAACGATGATAATACTAAGATATTATTAACAAATCAATGTTAAAAGATCATATATGATATCATATTAATGTATATGATTCTTGTATAATTCAATAAAAATTATTTCACCATTATACAGGAGGTTAACCTACCCCTAACTAAATAAAACGTAAAAAGTAAGGGGTTTCTTATCTCACTTTTAATTCCGTGAGATTTCCATTGTTCACCACTTACTTATTGAATGTGGTGTGTGTAATACCAATGATTGTATTAATTGTGTAATATACCTTAATTTATAGATATTTACATCATCACTTTATGATTTATATTTCATGGGATGTATGTTTCATAAGTTACAAAATTGGTAAGGGAATTACAAATTTCAATTTCCACTCATTCGGCTTTATGCATATTTCATTGATTATTTTACTCCATGATTATGTGTGAAATCACTATTCATTTTCTTATTTCATAATTCCAACTTCCTTTTCTGTGAATATACTTTTTATACATATAATCACTCCATTGATAAATTCTCAAGTCATCGATATGATATTGATAAGAGTAATTTTAACTCAATCTCCATTTATTGAGTTAAATATCTAATTCATTGGTGTTGTTTTTACAAGAATATGTGTGAATATCCTATGATTTATTTACACTTAATATCCAATAATATTGAGTGTAATTATATTTTTCACAAATAATTATGTTATTGATTTATCCTTAACCTAAGGATACGGTCTTTATAAGATATTTTATCTCAATTTACATTCCATTGAGACTTATTTGTTGTTATACACCAAATCATTTTTATATGGTGTATATAATGTACTTTGACATAGTATATCATGAATCACTTTATTCTCATGATATTATAATGTTTTGATTACCTCAATTATTTGTATTCAAGTGTTTCTATTTTGGTTAGGAACTCTAACTAAAATATCATTTTAAAATGTTTTAAATATTTATTATTCTAAGTCACTCTCATTAATGTCTATGTTTTAAAAATGGTTGTAAGGATTTATTTATATGGACATTAAAATTTTAAAATTAAAAATTCCTTTTAAAAGTTTCAAAGTGGTATGGGACACTTTGATTCAAAAATCTATTTTAAGCGGCTTCTTGAAAAATATTGTGACTTTTAAATGTTTTCAAGAAAAAGGGGGGGATTTTTATCTCAAATAGTTTTGATGATTTTTTTCATCTATGTAGATATCCTTTATTATTCTCAATTGAGGTTAATCTATTACAATACAACCCTCCATATTGTATTGAATGAGTTATGTTTGACTGTGGATGTGCAATTTTCATACCATTCATGGTTTGTGGATAAAGTATTGACATTTCGTATGCTTGTTTTAATACGAATGTTTATGTTATGTTTAAAAATTTTCATATGAGTAATGCATTGGACTTTATAAGTGACGGTTGGAGACCATTATAGCTTCTCGATGCATCGGTAGGTCTCATGAGACAAAATGGTGTCTTGACACAAGGACTTAAGAAAATATTATTTGTAGTCTTGGCACAAGGCCTTGACTATGTGGTTATGATAGTCTGGCATTATGCATTCCATCATTATGAAAGTGGTTATTGATATTGCATGTGATTATTCAACTAGTAGAATATCCATGTGAATAAGTAAATGGAATTATTTCAATTTTTTTGCCATATTATGTTGAAGTTCAAGTTTAAAAGGCTTTTTATTTAGTTATGCATTTCCTTAAATGTTTATGCTTACTTATGAAAGTTTTTGCTATGTTGTTATCCTTACTGAGCATTTGAGCTCACCCCTTTCTATTTTTTATTTTTCCCAGGATGTGAATAAGTTAGTTATGAGTGACTTGCAGGCATAATCTAGGATGTTTGAATGTTTCCAATGGAAAAATTTAGTGTTGTTTTTCTTTTCAAGTTGTAATGTTGACCTTATGAATGTATCTAGTATTTACAAGGCTACTAAACTGATCAGTCTCTCAGGACATGATTTCCTTGTATCATGCCAATGTTATGTAATAATAAACCAACTCTGGGTAACTGGGGTCGGGGCATTGCAATTGGTATAAGAGGAAGTTTAGTACAAACCTTGGAAGCTAGATCTAGATAGACTCTGATTAGAGCACATAGCCCTAAGATAGACTTTGAGTATTAGTATAGAAAAACTTCCCAGAATTTTGGTATTATAGAGATTTTGTGAGTTTCCCAAGCAATACATCCCTGTCTGGATATAGGCAGGTTGAGGCACCTCTGGAATATATGTACCTAGGTGTAAGACCCGAAAACACCGCTTTGAGCTAGACTCAAACGGGAACTGGTGCATGACAATGGGCCTTGCTGCACTCTTGGTTAAGACACTTCCGGGGGATATGCTTAGGATAATTTAAATTTTATTTATAAAACAATTTTAATGATTTTAATATGACATGAGAATAAATGACCATGGTTAATCCTAAGGTGTTTTAAAATTGAAAATATAGTGTCATAAAATTCTCTAAATTATTTTATGACTAATTTTACTCAAACAATGATTTCTAGTTTTAGTCAATGACTGGATTCCAAAGAAGTCATAGTAACTTTGAGCATGATGTACAGGTGGGAACGGTGGTGGAAACGAGCAACAAAATGGAATGTTGATAGGTGTATAAGATATCGTTTTTATGCCAAATTAGTTTTCCAAAAAATATGATCAACAAAATATATATTAACCAACTCCCAAACTCAAAAAAGAAGAGAAAATTGATGAATGATAAGAGCTCTAGCAGTGGAGACCATGGAGAAAAAAATCCTCAATTTCCATCATGCAGGAAATGTGGAAGGAGACACCCAGGAAAGTGTCTCAATGGAACAAAGAAATGCTTTACGTGTGGGAAAGAAATACATAAAGTGAATAATTGCCAAAGAAAAATGAAGATTACTATGAAAAAAAATAAAAATGGCCCTAAGAATCCATTTACAGTCATTTTCTATAAATGAAGGGGACCTGGCCATTACTTGAGTGAGTGACCTATTCTATAGGATATTTTCTTGGTCAAAGAAGAAGCTACGTGGAAATAAATGGTTGGAGAAATTTTTAAATGTAATAGTGCTCCTCATTGAAGGGATTACTTTGGAAAAATTTTCTCTTGTATTTGTAACCCTGAAATTTGTCATGTGAAAATGATATTTGAGGAAGACTTATCTCTTATCTTGTGGATATAGTTATAAATAACCACTTGGTTTTATATGATCATTGGGTTTGAAGAAATTACCTGTTATTATATTTGGGGATGAAAAATCAGGGTATGAGATAACATTTGTGGTTAAATTATGTTATGGTCATTTTGAGGAATTAACCTCATTTTGGTAATGTTATAAAATATAGTTTTTGAAAAAGGACAACACGCAAACCGTGTAACAACCCGTCGCGTTGGATAAAGCTGTGGGAATCGAACCCACAACCCGAGTGCGATTGGGATTTATCGCCTACCACTAGACTACGTGAAGTCCCTGGTTAGTGTGACTAATTATTTTTACTTAAATGATTTTATTGATCAATAATAAGTTGATTTGGGATCTTATGTCTTATCAATTGAATACCCTTAGTATAGGAAAATGATTTAGTGATTAAGTGATAAATGTTATTTTGGAAGACGTTCGCTTTATTGGGAACACTATATACCCAAGGAAAATAGAATACTATGGGATTTTATTTGAGGAGTAATGGTGGATTTTTATCTTTGTTTTTATTGTGTATTTATAAAGATTTCGGTTATTTATGGAAATGATTAACTTATAATAGAGAATATGTGATTAGGTTAATTACTTTTAAGTATGTGACTTTAAGAGTAGTTGATGTCATTTGGAGATACAATTTAATGAGGAAGACTAAATAAAAAAATTCTTCTATGTTTTGGGTTTCAATATTAGTTTGGATTATATTGAAGGATTTTAAGGACAACTGTTTATTAAATGGTATTTATTTAATTTTGGGGTATTGACAGTTTAATTTATAAATTAATATTAGTGTTTCTTTCTCTAAAGGAATATCCTTTGGAGGGATCATTAGATCATGTACTAATCATTTTGGTTTTGATTAATCTCTAAAGACAAGGTAAATATATAGTTTATCCTTTGTGGATCAAGTGATTCTCTAGAAGTTTATTCTAGCTCTTCCGGTGTGACCAAGTCTTCTTGAATACTCATCATTTTAAAAAATGAGTTAGTGGTAGAAATTTATTAAATAATGAAACTCTACTTAAAAATTAAGTATATCTTTTTATGTTCTTATTCAATCTCATAAATGAATTCCTCATCTTTATGTAATGTAACTAAAAAAATTGTTTTCCATTTACTTTTCTTACTAAGAGACTAATGATAGTTTGTCCCATCCTCCAAATATATTTTTGATATTTTCTAATAGCCACTTTAATGGTGAGTGGTAACCATACATCATAAGGTTAAAAAAACTTCACCATATTACAAAAACACACCACATTACAAAAACAATACAAAACCATCACTTCCCACTTCTTCAGACCCAAAGCACCATGCCATGAACATGGTTTCAAATTCAAATTTCAAAATCCTAAAACTGATTTTCATATCACGTGCCAACTACATCATTATGGGTTGAACCAAGAGCCACCTTGAGACGCATAATTCAATCACCTGCTTCAATTTTATCCGACAACAAACCAACATACAATCACCTCCTTCATCATCGCTTCTCAGAACCACATTCATCGTCGCTGGAGTTTCCATCATCGACCTCGCCGTCCACCATCGGAATCCATCAAAATAGGGGGAAACGAATCGAAAAAATTGATACCAGAAAACCAAAAAGAACATTGGATCCGAATAAAAAAACCTTCGCCTAACACTACTGATGTTGCGAGAATGAAAACCAAAATAGAACATCATGAAAACTGAAAAGAAATGAAAACTGACGGAGGCTCCACCATCTTCCAATCTAAAAAATCACCAGGCCAGACATCATCCAAATCCGAACAACAATACTGAAGTTGAAGGAACATCAGAAATCCAAGAAGAACAAAGCAAAAAGAACCCCAAGAACACTTCACCGGTTTCCGGAATCTCCAGACCCCCACCTCCAACCAATCCCCAGCCATCTGCGGACGCCAGAGGCAGAACCGATTCAAGGAGGAGTAGAGAACCTCCAATGATGGAAACGATGAAACAACCCTTACGAATTTTTGAACAACAAACCAACAAATGACACCCCTTACCATGAAGCCCGCTGGAGCCGGACCTATGAGGGAAGAAGGACACTCTAAGAAGACCCGCCACAAGCTGAACCGCAAATCCCGTCACAACCTTCATGTTTTTTATCCCTCTAAATCAGAACTTGACACTTAGTTTATCTTCCATATCCATGTTTTTATACATGGAATCCATGTATGAGTTATCTTGGGTGACCTTTTTACTTCTACTTCATTCTTTTAAAGTGAAAGTTTTATTGACTCTTTTTCCGATGTGGGACTTTCCATTATATTCACAAGCCCAATTTTAAAAATTGTGAGGATGAAATTTATTGAAAGAGGGAATAATGTAACACTCCAAGCTTCCATGGTATGCTTCTCTTTGAATAATACAGTAGCATGTGTTGTACGCAACTTTGAGGTTCTAACACACACCACAACCAATCCAAGTAGCCGTTATGAATAGCAATACCCAATTTTTGAAATTTTTGAAATTTTATTATTAAAATTGGAATTCATTTTTGGATTTTTAATATCGAGATTAGATTAGGGTAAATTTTTGGTACTTTTTTGATAACTTTCATATTTTGACGAATAATGAAAATTACTAAATTTTAATTAAAAACAAATTTATTGATCGAAATAATTAATAGCGATAAATGATGAATTTCAGTGGTTTTAAAATATAATTAGATTATATTTTTACCATTTAATCCAATTTTGGTCAATGGACATAATTTAACATTTAAACTGGATATAAGAATCTGTCAATCTTTTGATAGTTATTATTTGTTACGTTTTTTTGTTTTGACAACGTGAATAAATTTTAAATTAATTTCTGCCACTTTTTTGTTTTGAATTTATAAAAATCGATTCCATATTTAGAATCAGGAGATCCAAATTGTGTAAATAGGGAACTTTTATTTTTAGACATTTTGAATAATTACTTCGGTAAATATTTTATTTACCATGGTTAAAAGGAAAATCTCGTAAATAAGGGTAAAAAATAATATTATAATAATATTAAATTACCCAAAAATGTGTCCTAACCCTATTGGTTGATACATGTCCGACCATTGACATCTTTTGGTCTATTTTGGGACCCCATGGAGCCAATTGTAAGTGATAATGACACTTTATATTAATTAAGTTAAAGTAAATACAAAAATGAAAAAAGCATATATCTTTTAGAAAAAAAAATTTACATAGAGGTATATATGTCATATTTTAGATTATAAATATTAATTAAAAAGATAAAAATATTTCCTATATAATGAGATTTTATTTATAATTTTTAGACATTTGATAATTAAATTTATTTACGACACAATAATGATGTAGTATTCTCTTTATTAATGAAAGAATCAAATAATTGGTATTATAAATGTTAAAATAAATATAATTTGAAAGTTTTGAAAACATAAAAAAATTTATTGGTTAATATGAAATTTTAGGATTACTTAAATTAATTTGGTTCGAATTAATAAATTTTGTAAGACTTTAACAAAAATCAATTATTAAATAGTGTCAAAATTTACATAAAGGACTTTTTAAAACAAATATTATATTATTAATTGATATTCTATTTCTAAAAATCTAAGGTTCAGCCAAAAACATATATAATTATTTTTTTATAATTAATTTACCACTTTGTGGTCGCTTGGAAGTATATAGTAAGTTTATTAACTATATAATATAAAAATACAAAGAGACATGATAAATATCAAACTATTTAACTAAGAGTTAAATAAAAAAGATAAAGTTCATATATTGACACAAACCTATATTAAACCTATTGGTTGAGTGGTTTCATACCTATACCAACCTTAAAATATAAAATAATCCACTTTGGATCCATTAGAAACCGAATAAAAATTTATTATAAAATTATATTTTATGTTTTTCCAAAGGTGCCCTTCACCCCTCTTATAAAAGGGAACTTCCCATTCTCTCAAATTCACACCTTCAAAGCCTTTTGGCTCGGCCAAACCCTACCCAAATATCCTCTCAAATTCCCTCACTTCATCTTATAGTGATTACTTTGGTCATAAAACCATCTTTAGGATATCTTTTGATCAAATCAAAAGAAAGAACCTGAAGAAGAGGTAATAATTTCACCACCCTCTTTCAAGTTCTTTTCATCTTCCACTTATTATTTCTTTGTTATTTCCATTATTAAATAATAAATCCAGTATCTTCTATATACTGTGATGTTATTATAGATATGGTACAACCATATTCAGTATTCTATCTATCCTTTGAATGACATGTCGCCATACGTGCATACGTACGGCTTACCGTCTCCACGTCGTGGTGTAATTGTTATTCAAAAAATTATTATTTGGATGAATATGATAATGATGTGTAATTGAAGTAAATAATAAATATAACAATATAAGTATTCTTTATATATGGTATACCATACAATTATATATTATTTTAATATCAAAATAATTATATTGTCGCTCGCGCGTATGTACGGATTACTGTCTCCATGAACGCGATGAGATTCATTCCCCATCATATCAATTCAAGAATAAATTTCATTTGATGATTAAAAATAATATTTAGAAACATGATATCATTCCAGATATGAATATGATACATCCCATCCATAACTAATATGGTTCACATAACAAAGAATATAAATGAAAACGAATCCATTAACACCCGAAATGACGATAATACTAAGATATTATTAACAAATCAATGTTAAAAGATCATATATGATATAAAATTAATGTATATTATTCTTTTTAAAATTCAATAAAAATTATTTCACCATTATACAGGAGGTTAACCTACCCTCGACCAAGGAAAAATTACAAATTAAGTGGTTTCTTATCTCACTTTTAATTCCGTGATATTTCCATTGTTCACCACTTATTGCATGTGGTGTGTGTACTGCCTATGATTATATTCATTGTGTAATATACATTAATTTATGGATATTCACGTCATCATTTTATGATCCATATTTCATGGGATGTATGTTTTGTAAGTTACCAAATTGGTAAGGGAATTACAAATTTCAATTTCCACTCATTCAGCTTTACGCATACTTCATTGATTATTTTACTCCAAGATTATGTGGAAATCACTATTCATTTTCTTATGTCATAATTCACACTTCCCTTTATGTGGATATACTTTTTATACACATAATCACCCCATTGATATATTCTCATATCATTGATATGAAATTGATAAGATTAATTTGAACTCAATCTTGTTTTGTTGAGTTAAATATCCAATTCATTTGTATTGTTTTTACAAGAATATGTGTGAATTTCCTTTGATTTATTTACACTGAATATCCAATCACATTGAGTGTATTTATATTTTTCACACATAATTATGTTGTTGATTTATTCTTAACCTAAGGATACGGTCTTTATAAGACATTTCATCTCAATTTACATTCCATTGAGATTTATTTGTTGTTATACACCAAATCACTTTTATATAGTGTATATAATATACTTTGACATAGTATATCATTAATCCTTTTATTCTCATGATATTATAATTTTTTAATTACCACAATTATTTGTATTCAAGTGTCTCTATTTTGGTTAGGGACTCTAACTAAAATATCATTTTAAAATGTTTTAAAGATTTATTATTCTAAATCACTCTCATTAATGTCCATGTTTTAAAAATAGTTTTAAGGATTTATTTTTAATGACATTAAAGTTTTAATATTAAAAATTCATTTTAAAATTTTCAATGTGGTATGGGAAATTTTGATTCAAAAATCTATTTTAAACGGCTTCTTGACAAATAGTGTGACTTTTAAATGTTTTCATGAAATTTGGAGATATTTCTCTCAAATAGTTTTGATGATTATTTTCATCTATATCGATATCCTTAATTATTCTCGATTGAGGTTAATTTGTTACAATACAACCTTCCATATTGTATTGAATGAGTTATGCTTGACTTTGGATGTGATATTTTTATTCTATTCATGGTTTGTGGATAAAGTTTTGATATTTCATATGATAGTTTTAATATGGATGTTTATGTTATGTTTCAAACTTTTCATATGAGGAATGCATTGGACTTAGTAAGTGATGCATGGAGCCCGCTATAGCTCCTAGATGAATCAGTAGGTCTCATGAGACAAACTAGTGTCTAGGCACAAGGCCTTGACAAAATCTTATTTGTAGTCTTGGCACAAGGCCTTGACTATGTGGTTATGATTGTTTGGAATTATGAATTACATCATTATGAAAGTGGTTTTTGATATTTCATGTGATTATTCAACTAGTATAATATCCATGTGAATAAGTAAATGGAATTATTTCAATTTTTTTCCATATTATGTTGAAGTTAAAGTTTAAAAGGATTTTTTTAGTTATGCATTGCCTTAAATGATTATGATTATTTATGAAATATTCCGCTATATTGTTATACTTACTGAGCATTTGAGATCACCCCTTTATATGTTTTATTTTTCCCAGGATGTGAAGAAGTTATTTATGAGTGACTTGTATGCATAATCTTGGAAGCTTGGATGCTTCCAATGGAAAAATTTAGTGTTGTTTTTCTTTTCAAGTTTTAATGTTGACCTTATGAATGTATGTAGTATTTCCAAGGCTACTAAACTAATTGGTCTTTCAAGACATGATTTCCTTGTATCTTTCCAATGTTATGTAGTAATGCACCGAATCTGGGTAACTGGGTTTGGGGTGTTACAATTAAGGAACATACATTCCTAAAAAGTAGGTTCTCCTCTCTATGAGCCGATTGTAGATCATTAAGGTATTATGTTACTATGAAGGATTTACATTATAATGCTTCAAAGAATTAGTCGTTTTTAAATGATAATATTTCCATTATAGAAAATATATCTTTTACATTTTTTGATCAAGTTCAAATGAATCCAAACGTCAAAAATCCATAATTTTTGATCTATAAGTCTTTTTTAGATTCATGAGTTGTCAAATTGAAGCCTGTGAAATGAACTGCAAACTTATATATGGTATTCCCCTATAATAGATGTTTTATGAGTCCAAAAGATTATAGAATACCCAGAAAATGGTTTTATAATTTCAATAATGTTTTCTTCACCAATGAATTAAATATAGGGATTACTATAGTGGGATATTCTCACCACAACACAAATAGAATGGGAACTATTTTTAAGGAATATCTTTACCTCATGAAGTGATCAATCATGTTGTACTTAAATATCCCATTTTCATATTATTTACGCACAAAGATAATTTTATTCCCAAACATTACATATGCTTTCTGAATGAGGAATATATCATGGAATCCATGAAAAAGTGTGTGGGACACATTTTTCAATGAAAATATTGACATAAAAATTTTATATCCATGAATAATTAACAAGGAAATAAATTTTAAACAAATAAAAAATTAATATATTTAAACATGAGATAAACATTTATAAATAATTCATAAATTAAAATATAATCATAAAAACATTATAATTTAACTATTAATTATATACATTATATAATATTGAATATAAAGCCTTTATATTCATATTCTAATATAAAATCCTTCATATTATTCATTATATAGAAATACAATTTAAATATATATTTTATGATATATAAGCACTTTATTTTTTTATTTTTATTATGTAAAAATGTACAAAATCTAAATGTCATATACTTAAAATTATTTAAACCATTATAAAATCAATCATAGAAACTTATTTTGATGCGGTATAAATAATTTCACAAATAATTCCTTTAATTTGGGTAATCCAAATTAAGTATTCTAAACACTTCATTAACTCAAAATATAAACGCTTAATACTTCACCTTATATTGTAATTCACAAATAATATAAATTAACCTTATTATTTATCAATAAACACTTTATTTATATGTTAAAAGGAATTAAAAATTAATATAGTAAAAGGTATATTAACATTAATTGTTAATATTATGTGTTATTTATTAAAAAATATTTCATAAACATTTAATTATTTAATTATAAATAATTTACAATTAATTAATTTATAAAAAATATTAATGAATAAATATCCTAAAGTACCTTATATAATGATTTATAAACATTTTATAAATCATATAAATCAATTTATAATATAAATATATGGGGGTTTCTCCCCATATCATATCTAATGTTATAATAAGAATAATATAATATGATAGAAAGGGCTTACAGTGCTTAAAATGTTTAAGCATCATCAATCAAAATTTACAATTGATAGTCTTCTTTATGAATATGATATAGTCATTTTTATGGTTTTTAGATTTTTTTAAAAGGGAAAAACATATGTATCAATGGTAAAATCCATTCATATCACCATAAAAATTATTATATTTGAATTTTATTTCATGATTCACATTAGTATTATAAAGGAGGCATAATGCTCTATATTTTAAAACCATGGTGAAACACTATCACTAGATAAAATATTCAATATTCATATTCAATGATTAATAAAAATATGAGGGATATATATTGAGTTATTACTTATGATATCCCATATTATAATTTTTGAATCAACAGACCCAAACTTATTTCCAATGTGTATTTTACAATAGGAATATGACATGTAATAAATATGTAAAAACTTATTTTCTCAGCACGATTTAATGAATAAAAATTCATGATGAGGCTATGATACCACTACTAAGTTTCAAGTGATCTAAGAATTCTTGTTAAATATATTGGAATCAATAAAGAAACTAAAATAAAAGATCAACCAAGAAAGATAAATAAAATCCCATGAAAAATAAAAATAAAAAAACCCATGTAACTTATATAGTATATGGACATTGTATTTATCATCATTTATATTTTTTGAAGATCATATTAGAGGTATATAAATAACATCCCTCCATATAAGGTATATACGTTTTAAACATGAATCAGACATCATACAAGTCATATCCTTCACACTCCACGACAAGATAATGTCTCGTGGTGTAAAGGAGGTAGGATAAGACTGCTCTAGGTAAGATAGTTTTAATAAAAAATCATGGAGAAATATGAACCACCACCACATAATAATAATATACTTATAAATCCATCAAGGATTATCCTTTATGGTACATGAATTAACTCATACATTATGATCCAATGCATATATCAACTTTAATTCTCATCCAATTCATACATTCCTCACTTGAATGTTTCTACCAATTATTTCATCTTATGTAATATCTAGTAATTTCAAATAAAATTATATTATATTCAGTAAAATGTTAACACTTAATGTTTAACCATCATGAGTATTGAAGATAGTGGCTTGTATACCATGCCTTATGATATGAAAAGACATACACTATGAATGAATGCAAATGACACATTATGATATGACCTAATCGTACCCTATGATTAGAAAAAATATATTATCATGTTTACATTTTTATATTATCATCTATCATTGAATATGATAAATTCAATCTCAACTCATGAAAAAAGGATTTAGGGAATATCTACTTCAGTTATATAGGAAATTTAGTAAGTGTGAATTTTGGATTTAATAAGTCTATTTTCTTATGAATATTGTCTCTTAAAATGCAATATGTATTATACCTTCAAATAACAAGGAAGTAAAATAATTTCCAACACCAAAAAAAATATCTGAGATATATAGTTTGTTTGGTTTAGTATGTTACTATAAATGTTTTTTTCAAAATGTTTTTGATTAGCCAACCTGTTAAGAAAGTAAATGATTAAAGGGGTTAAAATCACTTGGCTAATAGAATTTGAAGATAGATTCTAGGATAAATATAATAGATTAGTAAAATAATTTATATTAAGTTAAACATCATGGAATGAAGAATTTTTAATATATATTAATTCCTCAAAGAAAGTACTTGGGTGCATCTTTTTTGAAAAATATAGAGTTGTTTCTTATACAAAAGTGAGATTAAATAACAGTGAAGAAAACCATCTGACTCATGATCTTGAGTTAGAAGCTATAATATTTCACATCAAGATATAAATAAACTATCTTTATGGTGAAATATGTGATATATATAAAAATAATATTATTTTTAAATACATATTCAAAATATGAGACAAAGGAGATAGTTGGAACTACTAAAAGACTATGAGTACAGGACACACTACCACACTAAGAAGTAAAACTAGGTGGATGATGCCTTGAGTAAGAAAGACTATGGTATTCTATCCATGATGGGGATGGATAAGAATCCAATAATCATAGATTTAGTAATTTTAGAGATATAAATTATTAAGGAATGGGAAACATTATTTTTTCTTCTAATTTATTTCCCAACCATCTTTACACGAGAAGAAAAATAAGTCTAAACATGATGAAAAGGGTTTAAAAAAATGACTAAAGCCATGAATAATAGGAAATTTATAAAATTTATCTATGATAATTGTGTATTAAATTTTAGAAAGTAGCTATGTTTTCTATCAGTACTTGAGATGAAGAGGGAGTTGCAAGGTGAATATCATATTTTAAATTTCTCTATAAACCCTGGTTCTAAGACGATACATATGGATTTAGTTGAAGATTTATTATAGTACAACATGAAGAATAATATTCCTTACTATTTTATTATATTCTTGGAATTTAAATAAGTAAATGTTGAGAGAATAAAATCCTAAGGGTGCTATTTAACTTCTCCTAATAAAAATGTGAAAATGGGACAATATTACAATAAAATTTATTATTGGACATATTAATACATATAAGAGGAATGATTATATATGGGTGATTGTGGATAACCTTACCAGGTTTTCATATTTACCATAGAAAAAGGAGGACATACCCCTTGATCATCTTACTTGAGTCTATATCAATGAATCTATGAGACTTCACGGTGAACCATTATTAATTATATCTGATCATAAACCTCATTCCATATCAAATTTAATGGGAGTTTATGAAGGATTTGAATATGAGATATATTTGAGTACTTACTATCACCCTTAAAATCAATGACCAATCAGAAAGAACTGCCCATTAATTATAGGACATGAAGATATCATTATTAATTTAATTTTAAGGAATATGGATCAAATATCTAAATTTGGTGGAATTTTCATATAATAATAATTTACAATAAAAAATTACAATGAAACTGCCTGAATCCTTGTTTAATAAAAGATATCATCATCCAACCTATTATGATAACGTTGAAGAAGGGGAAAATAGTTAATCCAAAACTCAATGAGGGGACATTCAATAAAGTTTAATCCATTCAAAATCATATTAAGATAAATCAAATTATAAAGAAGTGTTATGTAGATAATCATAGGATTGAATTAGAATTCTAAGTAGGTGATCATGTATTCTTGAAAGCCTCACCATGGAAGTGAGTTATAAGGTTGGGTAATAAGGGTAAATTATGTCCAAGGTATATTGGTACATTTGATATTTTTGAGTGAATTAGATCCACTGATTACCATTCATTAATTCCACCAAACCTATATAAAATGCTTGTAATAATCTATTTCTTGACGTTGAGGAATTTCATGATAGACTTTATGCATGCAATCACCACTGGTGAATTAAATAAAGAACCCAACATTTCTTATAATAAATATCCTATCTCGATTATTGAAAATAGAAATATAGTGTTTAGGAATCTAACAACTCTACTTGTGAAATTACTTTGGAGGAATTAAAATTTATATGAAGAAATATGGGAACCTGATGAGGCAATGATGAATAATTACCCATATTCTTTTATTAATTTATATATATTAAAATTTTCAAGGATGAAATTATTTAAGGTGGAGATAATTTAATACCTAGGATTCTAATATAGTTTATAAGAACTCCATCACAATAACTATTACACAATACACATTATATTATTTCATTATAATAGTATAACATATAATATTTCATTAAAAATAGAAAATTATATTCACAATAATATCCAAAACTGTAGTCTTATAAAACACATAACAGTGTGGGGAATCAATATAATATTGAACACTAGAGGATTATACTCATAAAATGAATGAAAAATATATAGGATACAATGTTATTATGATGGAAAAATTGAGAAGTGGAATATACAAGGTATATAAACTAAGAGGATGGTGTGAGTGATTTTAGATGTAAGAATAAAGTTTATAAAAAAGAGGTAATATGAAAATTGGAAGGGATAATTGACAATTTTAATGTTGATGTTGGGAATCAGACTATTATAATAGTAGCTTCTCTCTATGATTATTGAAATAGTAAAATAACCATTATAAATGTAAATGTATAATAAAATATATAAAAAATTTGGTAATAAAATAGTTATTAATTATTAACAATGAATCGTGTTCAATGAATAATAATATAATTTCCCACATACATCTTAAAATAAAAATAATGTTTATTAAAGAAGAGTTTTTAATTTTTTTCACCAAATGCATGCTTTTAAAATACACCAAGGGTTTTATTTAATAATTTTTTTTTATATTTAGTAAATTTTTTTTCATAAAAATTAAATAAAATTTTGAATCATTATTCTATAATTATTTAAAATTGAATTTTTCATAATTTTTTTAGTCTATAGATTTTGTTGGGTATATAGTAAAATAAGGTATGAATATATGGTACATATTATGACATCATAATAAATTAAAAATAATATAAAGAATCATATTAAAGATTGATCAACCAAAACTTCATTTATTCATTAAAATAATTTATTTTAAAATATTAAAATTATATACCCCTTGATACATTGGTAAGTCTCACGAGACAAAAAATCCTTGGTATTTCATGCATTCCTTACATATTTATGTATGATTTCTTGACAGAAGGCCTTTTTAGTATGTTTATGACGTCCTCTATTATGCATTCCATCACCATGAAATAATTTATTGTAATCCATGTGATTATTTATTTACATTTTTTTGTTATCCATGGATATATTTCATTCTCATGTTATCAATTATATGACATTATTTAATTATTATTTATTCCTTGTTTATTCCATGATAGATTATGCTATATGCTACACCTTAATAAGATTCTGATCCCACACATTTATTTTGATCCCATTTTCCTCAAGGAACTATGAAGAGCAATATGAATGATCCAAGGATATAATATAAAGAATAATAAAATTTTTATTGAATATTTATGAGGTGTTTTATATATTAAAATTTAATGTAAGGATCATATATGTATATAGTATCCTAGGACTTCTAAGCTATATGATCTTATATAATGTGACCTCTTATATTGTGTACCATTGTAATTAAATGGACAGTAGTTTTGGGTTATTGGAGTTAGGGTGTTTCATGAGATATTTAAAATCGCAGCATCTAGAACATGTTTATTGGTTACTGACCTCTCTATTTGGAATAAGATGGCCAATTCCGAAACCTCAGAGTTTCCAATAGAACTATCTATCAAGTCAACACCATTCAAATATCTAGAATCACACATGTTTAATAAAATAGTTATACCATTACCTAAGAATTTATCATATGATTTAGAGAAAATATAAGGAGTATAAGATAATGAATTATGTTTTTAGTATTACTAGAACTTAACCCTGTATAGCAGGTCATATTGATCTTACACACAAAATCTAGACAATCCAAAAATATAAAAGATAAGAACCACTACCTTATATCTACCAAATTTGAAACAATCCTCCATACCTTTACTCTATGGATCCACTTCCTCATTAATTCCTAAAACACATTTTCTATGGCCTTAATTTTAAAAAATCATCACTTGGAAAACAATAAGAAAAAGTAATGGAAGTTAGAAAATCTTCAAAGGTCAAACATCCCTTAAGATTTACCCACATTTTGGTACTTCATCGAGAAATAAAAAAAATCATTTCCTTACATCTTCAAATTTTATCCATCAAATCATGAATAAAAAATTTACTTTAATAATTTATCCAAAGTTCTATAAATTAACGCTCTTATTTTCACCATAAAACATAAGAAATTTATAAATGAAAAATAATTGAAATAAAGGATTTAGTTTATTAATAATTGAAATCACTTAAAAACACTTCCACCAGACTCTCTAAACACTAAAGTCCTATATCTAATAATTATCACCTTCCTCATTATATCCTTTTGTTTATATATTGAGAGTTTTTACACAAACATAAATAATTTTTTTAAAATAAAAAAAACACCATTAAAAAAGTCTCCATAAGATAATCTAGTACAATTTTAAAATGGAAAAAATAGATGAAAGTTAATTTCATAATGAATGAAATGAAATAAGAAATCTATAATCATGTTACTCAATTGAATCACCAACATTGATGAAAAACAAAATAACCCAAAACATTTTCACCTTCAACCAAACCTTTAAGAAATCACTCTTTCTGTACTCTAGAAACCAATGTACCTCATATTAGAAAACAAAACAGGCCATTTGGATATTCAATTACCCCATTAAAATTCTTTTATAATAATTCTTCCCTTGTATTTCCTCCCAACTTTGAGAGATAAAATCTAGTATAGTTTAAAAATATAAAAATTTACCCCTAAGACCCTATTTATTGAAAATGGTCTTCTTACACTATCAAGAAATGTTTTATAGTTCCCATTTGAAAGCTAACAATAAAATTTCCCTGATTTAAGTAAAACTTATAATCAAGAGTGGAAACCCAAATCTAGACAGAAAACCACAAAAAAAATCAAATTGGATATGACATTCAATATTAAAAGATACTAGACATACCTTAATGTTTAAAATAAAAAATATATCTTATAATATGAGAAAATTTAATGATCTCTGACACCGAGACTTATACAGTCTCCACACATTTAAAAATTTTATTTATCTAAAAGTATAAACCCTTCTCAAATAATAATAAAACCCTATAATCAATTACATCATAAATATATGCATTACTATAATTAAAAAATATTAAAAAAACAAGAGAAAACATCTAACTAAAATAATTTAGAGAATTGTAGCCTTGTTAGGGATTGTTGCTCTCAGGTACTACCCTCAACTCCATCATGCCTCTAAAGCACACACAAAAAAATGAATGGAATGACTATTCAAAACATTCAATTCAAAATCATGAATATCAAATAACTAATTTATAATTTTTTTTATTATCTTACACAAAATCACCCCAATTTTTCAAATTAAAAGAACCATATACATACTTCCTCAAATGAGAACCATAAAATGAATTATGAAATATCTTTATCTAAGTAAGAAGTGACAATTTATATGAAACTTTTATATAAAATTGCAACACATCAAAAGAACCATTGACCCTTATAGATAAATTACTACCTCTACCAATTTCTTATTTCCCATGTAACATAGAAACTCTAAAAAAACCATGATCTACAATATTAAAATCCAATGACTCATACCTAGGATGAAAATAATATATTTTTCTACTACAATCCATCTTAATCCTGGCCTAAATTAACTACACATGCTCAGATGTACTCTATAACAAATCCATCCTCCCATAATAATGAATATTAAAAAGGGTGACCATATAACTCTTGATAGAGGACCATGATAATATAAGAGTATTGGTAGTTATTATAAGTGAACTATATCAAGGGAAATTTCATATCCCATGAACCACCAAGATCTAGTATGAATGGATGCAACATATCCTTCAATGATTTGATCAGCCTATTTATCTGAAAAACTGCTTTTGGGGTGAAATTGAGTGATTATACATAACCATGGGCCAAAACAATGCTTCGATCTTCTAAAAATTCTAAACATCACTTGAGTATCCTGATCAGACATAATCAAATGAGAAACTCATTTAATATCACCACCTCTAGAACATACAACTATGCTAGGTAATCCACAAAAGAATAATCTCAAATGGATAGGAAATGGGTTAATTTTATTAGTTGGTTCATAACCACCCATAAAATAATTCTTCCTATCAGTGTATGTGGAAAATAATTTAAGAAATATATAGATATATAATACCACTGCCATTGTGTAATCTAAATATATATTATAAAATACTATGGGGACCAGATTATAACACCTCAGTTTTAATTAATTAATTATTATATAATTGTATTTTTTTATATTTTCAAAATTATATAAAATTTTAATGAATCTAGAATTGAGGCATAGTCAGTAAACCATTCCATAAAAAGTTCCATGCTTAAGTTTTTTTTATAAATATATATTTTAAAATTTTGATTGTATATAAAACCTTACATTAAATTATTAAATGGAATTAATGGGATGATATCAATGTGTTATAAATTTATCTTGTATTTAAATGAATGAATTTGGGTATTTGAGAAGATTTTTTAAGTGAAATGATTTATTCATTTTATTATTAATTTATAATTATTTTATTATAAGGGTATTTGAAATCAAAGGGGCTCACCAACACTTTTTTTAGATCATTGATAATGAAGTAGACTGTATAATCCCTTACCTATATTCTCCATCTATCCTTGTGTGATGAAAATATAAGAAAAAGTTAATCATTCCCTTATTCTAACTATCTTATTATTCTTCCACATTCTCCCATTTTTTTATAGAAATAGATTTTTTAGTTTGTTTCTATTAGTTTCTAATAAGGATCATTAAAATAATCTTAAAATCCCAATGGATGTTTCATCCATGATGATTTATAATGAAAATTGGTACATACCCACTTTCTGAAGGTAGGTGGTCACAAAGGTTTTATTATCAGTGAAACTTCAGAAGGATCATTGATTGAGATAGTGGGAGGTCATTTTCATCACACATTTTTTAGGGGATTTATTGCCAATCTTAGACTTTATTATATATATAAGGTATATTTTATGAATCCTTCCCATATTCCAGTGCGTAATAGGTTACCCCATGCTATTAGTTGTTCAATAAAATGTATCAATGTGAACATACATATGCATTAGAGGGTCTCTATCAATATGGAAATATATATGTATCAATGTTTCCAATATAATGACATAATTAGTATGTATTAGAGGTTCTGTATATTGATTAATTAATAATTATTGATTATTAATTTAATTGTGGTCCATGTTTTAATGTTTCATAATTGTGCTCTATGAAGCTTATCACCATCTTGAAAAGTAGTATATACTTATGATGTTGGGATCATTCCCATAACAGGGGATACATATGAATCATTATAAATAGAATCAAAACCCACATAGTTTGGTTTCACTTATTGGCATGTGTATATCTTTTTTAAGGTATGTTAAAAGGACCAATCCATGTATTTTAACATCAAATGGTATGTATGATTGGGTGAAATATTCCCAGCAATGGTAGGAACAATACTTATGCATGATAAACCATTTATATTTGACCTCATAGAGAATATGAATCAATTAGTTTGAGTTGGTTTGGAAAATAATATGACATTTCTATCATAAGTGTTGTATCATCAGAAATATAACATAAATGAGGTAGATATAGTTTTCACCCAGAAAAAATATTGACTTCTAGGTGGTGGTTTGATATTTTTAGGAATATGTCCTAAGGAAAGGATGGTAAATAGTGAATATGTCCCTAATTAATGGGATTTAAAAAATTATAGGAATATAGACAGAAAAGGGAAGGATTTAAATGATATAATGAAAAATATAGACATATGAGAATGGTTATGGTGGATAATTCTGAATTTGAATATAAGATAGGCATCCTACAAAATTCATTAAAATAGGAATCAAATACAACATAGTTAAAGTGTCACAATTTAAGGTCATGTAAAAGGATTGTACCATTAATTTTAAATGATATGGTGAAGACATTTACTAGGAATATTAAAGTCATATGGCTTGGATTACTAGGTGAATCTTGTGATGCATCACAATTATGAAAACAGAAAGATCAACTAAACCTCTAAGACAAAGTTAGTTATGATCAGTGACATAAATAAGAGATAAAAGACCAGTCATTTTAAATTATATCAAACAACAAGGTATTGAATAGGTATTATGAATTGGTGGTATCCTTGTAGGATTATAATGTCTTAATAGAGGTTTTAATAAGAGACTAAGTGGGACTTATGAATGAGCTTCCCTTTGAGAAACCAGATGTAGTAAATGAGCCAGGTGACGGTATGTATGAGGTTTACACCATAGAGGAGGCATGTGTCATAAGATAATGTTGGGGATTACTCATATTAGGAGGCCTAATTGGATCCATTTTAATTATGCTAATTTAATGATCAACTCTGATATCTAATAACACATGATTCATGCTCAGTGTGAGAAACAAGAGATAATAAAGATCCAAGAAAATTATATAAGAATTCAGAATTTTATTTGGATGGATATTTTTCACTGATCTTTCCCATGAGTGATGTTTGTTCATCTCACACTCATGTCATGATACAAACCATGCTTGTTTCATGGGCCACCCATTTTTCATTATATCAAGTAAGCTTATAGTTTTATGTCTTACATTAAGGATTTTTTATACAGTTTAACAACAAACCACATAGATGTATATATTATTAAAGGGATAATATTTATGTTTATAATCGGTCTTACACATAGGCTACCCTTTGAGGTACTGTTATTTAGAATGTTTCCCATTAAAGGTTCTCAATCATGGAATATAGGTACCACAAAGTTCATTTTAGTTTATGTAGACTTGGTGGATAACTTAAATTAATTGTATAACATTGGGAAAATCCTTTTATTTTATTAGTATATTTCTTTATGAAATTACCATTGTAATTTCAAATGATTCACAATATGAGGGAATTCTAGAGAGGGTAATAAACAACTCTAGATCCACCTATTTTGTATAGGTTAAAATTTTATGCAAAGTGTGTGTGGTCAAAAAATCAGGATATAACTATAAAAAAATAAATCTTCATGAAGGGTCCTTCATAAAGAAACCTTCATGAAGCACTATTCATGAAGGAGGTTCTTTCACATAATGTATTCTTCATAGGTTCTTTACAAAAGTTGTTTATGGGACAATGCTTAGTTTTATTATGTTTTATCTCCTTTCAAAATAGAAATCCTTCCCTATACCTTCTTCTAATTTTCTTCATCTTTCTACCGCTATGTGTCTGTGTGCCCCTCCTCTATTTTAGTAAATGGTGGGGGGTTTTTATAGGTAGTTCTATGTAAACCATTTTCCTAAAAAGTTGTGCCACATGGAAGTCCATGAATGAGGTTTATAGACACATGAAATTTCCATCTAACTAATGCAAATGAATTTTTCCTTGTGAATGAAATTAGGTACAATTAGTGGTGTGCCTTTTCACCATAAATGAGGATAATCTAGAATGAATATTCTATGTATAAGAAATTATTTCTAGTCACCTATAACTCCAACTGGATTGGGGAAATGATGAGGAATACTATGTAGATTTTATATCACTCTACCTTGAATCTATAAATGACGAGGACCAATTTTGTGAGTGTAAGATGATTTTGATTTATAGTTATGGTGTAATACTTTACTAATAATCCTCTTTTATTTATGGTTAATCCAAATTTCTTTGTTTTGAATTTTGATTTACCATTTTTTTGATTTAATTTTCATTAAATATTGAGTTCTTGGTCTTCTGGGTGTGATGGGGTCTTTTTGGGCCTCAATAAATTCTCCCGTGAAATAGAGTCAGATCGACATGACAAAGATATTATTTAAAGAATAAAAATGATCTAGAAAATTTATACATATTTTATTGGGAAGATGCCCCTATATACACCACCTCTTGGCCCCTAATTTGTTTCTTTTCTCTAAATAGTGATTTGTGATCATCTCTGGGCCTTATGAATTGAGATTTATCTCATATGTGAGTTTCAATTTATGAGAAATTCTTTTTGAAAGTTTCCAAATTAATTATTCACATTGAATTAATTTATGAAGTAACTATTATGGGAACTCAATTCATCTATGTAACAATGTCATGCATCTTATATAACTCTATGTGGTTTTTATATGACTACATGTGATTTTGGAATTTAATATTTTCTATACATCCAAATCCCTTTGGACTCACCCAATTACTCTTTTCTATATAAATAAAAGGAGAATTAATTTATAATAGATCATTCAAGTTACTAAGGATAGCATAATAACCATGATTAAAAGTGTTGAGGCCAATGCTCAACACCACATTGAATCATAACATCATATTATTTCAATACTCATGGGATCCTCCCTATGAGATTATCTGGTATCATACAAGTTCCCAATATGTGGTTTTGAGTTTTCAATTAATGCTATGTTTCTTGAACCTCCCTATAAAAACCAACCAGTTATATTGCTCTAATAACACCATGATTCTAATCAAGGAAGCAACATAGTGAAATAGAACAACATCATATAATGAAATCAAGATGAAATATATGTCTTGGGGTACACTCCCCTAATGACGATGGAGGTATGATGAGGGGAAGAGATAAATGTTCATAGCTATGGGGTAATCCTTAAGACATGTACAGTTAATTCTAAGTAAGGATGGTCACAAAGATGTGCTATTTTCCCTTGTAAAAGTTTCATAATGGATTGGGGATGGACATTGTAGGTGTTAAAGAGTTATGAGATGTTCAAGAAAGAGGTCAAAGCTGTGGGTAATTATGAAGCAGTCTGGGTTTCCGAGATACTCTTAATCTTAATAAGGGAATCCTCACAAACCTACTTAGTAGAGGATGCTCGAACACCAACATTCTTAACCTAGTTCATTGGGAAGTTGGCATGAACCTATGGGATATTTGAAAGATTATATGAGATCCAATCATGGGAGAGATTTATGATGAGTTCATTCCCCTAAAATCGGTATTATAGTATATAGAGTTGACTCTTATTATTTTAAAATAATTAGACATGATTGTGAAAACCCGTTAGATGGGTATAAACTTTGATCTAGGCTTTAAATAACCTTATTTTGATTTAGGAAATACTATTATCATACAAAACAGTCATGAAAAAAATTTATGTGGACAAAGAATTACCCAAAATGTTATAACCAAGGGCATGTAGATGCATGTTATTAAAAACTGGAAGAAGGAAACAATATTTAGTGGGGCTGGTACATTTCCCTTTGAGTTGATTGGATAGTACCACTAGATTTTTTTTTCATGTTTTTAAGAATATATCTACTCCCTATATGTTACTCTAAGATAAATGTTTGAGTTGTGATGTTTTTGATGGTGGAATAGCTGGAAATGAGACAACACATCATTTTAGTGGCAGTAGTTTTAGAAAATTCATATCACTTATTCTGACACATTAGTAGGAGTAAAGCACCCTTTGGGTTTGTTGGCCTATTATAGGTTCTTTGGGGATATAATATAGTTCATTTGGGGTTTTATGAGTTCATAAATGAACAAGATATCCTAGAATACTATTTTAGGATTTACCTTCCGCATATCTACGGAGTCCATCCATCAAAGTTTGACATGTAGGGTTTAGATAATAATATGAACCGATATGAAAACATCAGTTTCACACCGTACATGTCTCTGAATAGTGTTATAATTTTTTTTCTAGAACCCATGTAGAGTAGGGGTACCTGATTTTACTTAGGGAAGTCATTATGGTAACTAAGATCAATGGGGATCTAATATATGAGGTGTATTCACCCTGTAATTTCAATATACAATTATCATGTATGTAAAAAATAAATCTTGGTCATATCAACAGTGAATGGATCAAGAATCATATATTATTCACAAATAAATTTTTTCCTATTCTTTCCTAATAATAGACATATATTCAAACGGTCATTCCCCTTCTGAGGCTGCAACTAGTCTTCAAAAATCATATGTCATAGATTGGATTGGTTTGTACCCCAATGGGTAGTTGTCTAAGATAGTGCTATAATTAAATAATACATCAAAAATTGTGTAGGAGGAGTAAGATTAAGAATAAAAACTACCTTAAGTGGATATAGATATGACTCATAAGAAATCATCCCCAAGGAAGACACAAATTTCTTAGATACCAAAGAAGAAAATCAAACAATCAAATCTTGATCCATCAATAGAAAAGATTCTTCCCTCTACTAGTATCGTATCTCCCTCATCACTAATTCCGTCAGATGAATCATTACTCATTTCATGGAAGGAATGAAATTTTTGTCGGATCATATGATTTATATAATAGGACTAGATATTTATCTAAAATGAAGGAATTATGATATCAAATTTTGGGCGTGTCACTGCCCTAGTTCACATATCTTATATAGACAATCCCAAATAGGTGAGTGGATACCTTGATGACATTGAACCTATAATTCTATATCAAAATTTAATGATATTTTATACATAATAGGTTTAATAAAGGCTGATGACTTGTGGAGTTACTATTTGTGAGGAAAATATCACCTCCCAAAAGAAGGTAAGATAACTAACCACTTCATACTGAGCCCTCTATTGGTAAAAAATCCATCAAGTTGTAGGCTAAGTGTTTTTTGGGTGATTGCGTTTGTTTTAAAATCCAGATGATTGAGAATAATTATGGTTGGTGTTGATGAAGTATATGTTTAAGGTGATGCAATTTCCCATTGTTTTCCAAATTTTTGGGCCTCAAAATTGGGAATTTGTTTTAAGTAAAAGGTAGGTTTTTCTGTAATGATGTCCATGGAAGACAATTTGTGGAACGAGAAGCATTGTTCACGAAATGAAAATCATGGATTTCAGGAAATACAATTCATGGACCTCAAAGAACAAGTTGTGGACCTCAAAACATGAAGCTCACAGAACACAATCTCCGGACTAAGAAGCATAGTTTGTAGACCATGAAGCATGGAGTTAGAGAATAACATAGTATCATAGTTGTGCTATGCATACGACAAAGGTGATATGAGAAACGATGAAGGAAAATCATCAAAAGGAAGTGTTTCCACACAGACGTGCTATGCAGGTCGTGAATCATACTACACAAACCACATAGTGAAATCAGTTTGTGGGAGTCTCATTATTCAAAAGAGGAATATCATTCTCTTGAGTCTCATCATTTGTGCAATTGAGGTAGTGATTTAAGGAGCCACAATTTTTTGTGTGGAAGAAAATGACCCCCACAAACGATTAAGGCGCTATGCAGACAATATAACAATTTGAGATGAAGGCTATCCCACATTGAAGTTTTGGGTATTTGTGATTAGTGAGTTTTGAGGGATGTATTTTCATACACAAAGTACCCTAATCAAATCACTAAATTAAAATAATTTAATTATAGAATATAATATTTTGAAGAATTCGAGGAATTATGAAGTAGTTCACATGGGATGATTTTTATAAGGAGGAAGTAGTTCAAGAGGGATCAATTCCATAAAGGAGACAGTTAACAGGGAAAAATCACCAAAGGGGTTTATAGGGTTTGGTAGGTCATAGATTAAATGGTACCACGTATTAGAGGTGGTTTATGAGGAATTATCCATCTGTGAAGTAGGGGAAGTCCATGAAGAAATAGAATTACCATGAAGCACTCACTCCATATGGTAAAACACAGATTGTGGAGGATTCAATGAAATTCATGGAGGATGAAAGATAGTTCATAGAGGGATAAAGTAAGTTTGTTATGGGACTAAAAAAAATTTCGAAAACAATTTCTACAAATTAACAGTACATGGAATAACAGATTTCATCTATCGGGTTAAAACATGAATTCCATAAAGCATCTAGTTATAGTTGAGGATTCATTCATTATTGATAATAAAGGGAGATACTTGTCCATAAACTATTTATATATCCTTTATAGAAGATAGAGATAATGAAGAGGAATAAGGTGGACTTTTTCACCAAAAGTGAGCCATCTAATAAGATTTAGGGAGTTAACCTTGGGAAAGTAGTGAGATAACCCTAAACATTATAAAGGAAGTGATCTTGGTCATAAGGGAAATCTATTCCAAACATTGTAATTTGGGAGAATGACTTATTGGATTTGGTACATCAGAATATTGCCATTGTATGCCCCTTGGACATATCCTAGTGAGGGTGATCCAAGTAACATCAATGTGTCTCATGCATGATTTCATTTATGTTCATATATTACTATGAAAAAGATAGATAAGAGTGGTTTGATTAACAATAAAACAAGATCTAAAGGGGTAGTTGTTTTATTATGTCTTACCCTGATTCACCCCCCCTATCAGGGTATTTAACCTTGCTGGGATAAAAATTTGTATTAGATCAAATGGTTGTAATTCTGTAGTTTTCTCACAATTGAAGAAATGGAAGCTGTTAATCACAAAGGTATTCCGATCATTGAGGAAATTTTTTTAGGTATGGAATAATCAAATGGAACACTTATTTCAATCATTTGGTATAGATTTATTTTTAGATACAATGCATGATATTTATACCGTTATGGATAGTAATGTTTTATCTAAAGAATAAAAAATAAAATTGGATGTTGATTCCAAAGGAATTAATGATTTATGGGGAGCCCTATCCAATGAAATATATACAAATTTTATGTCATAAAAATCATCACATGATATGTGGGAAAATTTGAAAAATATTTATTAGGGTGAATCTAAATTAGTAGAATAAAAAAATGCAGAGTCTACGGAGCAAGTATGAGAATCTAATAACGAACCCTAATGATTATATTAATGCATTCTTTGACTGGGTGAATATTTTTGTGGAAGACATGCATGTTCTTAGAGAAATTATAAAAGATATAAATATTGTTAAGAACAAATTTAGAAGAATATAAAATTAGTTTAATGTGAAATCTTTTTTATTAAAAGATTAAGATCTTAAAGAGATGATGTTGGACAGCCTACATAGTACTCTTGTCACATATGAGATGAGAAATGATGATGGCAATGACGTGGAAAAGGGGAAGTCAAAATAAGAAACATTTAAGGCCATAAAGAATTTCACTATTGAAGATAGATAAAAGGAAGACAATATGGATCATGTCAGGTCATTTATCTTCTCAAATATTTATAGAGGAAGAGGAAAGTTCAAAGGGAAACTTCCACTATAATGATTTTGAAGTGGAAATATTGGAAATCCTGCAACAAAGTGTCATATGAAGTTTAAATATGATGATGAATTAAATGATGAAATTCTTGGGAAGAAGTATTTATACAATGTGTGTGGTAGTCGGAGTATAACGAGAAATTTATTTATAAAGAAAAATCTGATTTCAAAAGAAGATGATAGTTTAGAAGAATTTGATGTAGAATAATTGGAGGACTATAAAGATCATGATGCAAATTCTATGGTGTCAGTTGTGAAAAATTCTCAAAAAAACTAAGATAGTGATATTTAAGAAGGATAATTCTACAGAAGAGTTGACCTTCAGATCTAATTAGAAGATTCTCTTGAAGAGATATATGGTTGGAGATATAAAATAAATAAATCCAATAGGGTGGTTAATAATGTCAAACTATATATGGAATTTCATTAAGAAGAAAAGTCTAAGAGATAGGTTGAATTGAAAGGCTTAAATCTTCAATTCTAGAGAACTCAAAAAATGCTATTGAGTACAAAATCTAAATTAAAGAATATAAAAGAGAGATCAATAGTTTCACTACCAACGAGCCTGTACCACAGTGGTTCAGGCTCTTTCTTGGCATCCAAAAGACCGAGGATCAAATCCGGGCAGGGGAGAATTACCGAGTACTGTATTAGGGAACTGTAGCAGTACTGTAGCAGCAGCATCATTGTAGTGGCGGAGGGACTGTTGTAGGTACTGTAGCGGTGGAGGTATTGCAGCATGTACTATAGCTGCACGGGTACTGTAGCATTACTGTTCACCAAGGGGTCCTTTGGGCCAAAAAATGGGCTTTCTAGCCCTGTATGCAGGCCACATGGCCTTGGGCCTTCGGGCTATGTAATGGGTCACCCTCTACCCAGTCTAAAGAGGTCTTTGCTTTAATAATAAATTGAGGATTCGACCCCAACCTTTAAAAAAATCAATAGTTTGACTAATAATGGAAAAGTTAAAATCAAACATATCAAAGAACTTGAAGAGGAGGTTTTTCATATGCGAAGGAAAGTAAAGGATCAAGAGAAACTCTTGATTCTAGAAAGGTAGAATAGAAAAAAAATAGAAAAATAAAAGAATAATTCAATGTTCTAGTGATATAGGAAAAGGAGTGTCAGGAAAGGAAAATAATTGACTAGAATGATACAACTAGTATGGGGCTTGATCACAAATAGAAAGTAGTAACGGTTAATGTTATACTACAATATCCCACTCCAAAGTTGTTTTTTTATTTAGGTACGAATCAGAACAAAAAGATTCATAGAACCCATGGAAAAAGTAGTGGTGTGGTAATTAAACACAAGAATGAACCCTACATTAGATTTTAATTTTTACGAAAAGATGAGAAACTAAAAAATTTTCGATTAAATATCCAAGTGGTACAGAAAGAAAAAAGACCAATAGAGGAAACCATAAAAATATAAATTCTTTAGGACACCATTCGATGGTCACTACTTTAGGTGTATAGGATTCAGACACAAGGAAAGTTATTGTTCATCATCAATGTAGAAAAATGTGCTGAAGCAGATTGAATGTGGTCATAAGAAACAACTCAATTTATTATCAAATGAACTCAAAACACAGAATCAATATGCATCATTAAAATATGAAAGTGGTTTTCATGATCTGAGAATCATCAAGAATATCGATCAAATACATGGATTAAAAAGAAGTTTGATATACCAAAGGTAGTTATAAACATTTATTTCAAAGAATTAGATCATACTGGAATATTGATCATTGATAGTGGATACACCTACCATATGATAGGAAATAAGGAACTAGTGATAGGAATAAAATACGACTTGGAATGTATTATGAGATTTGGTAACGATGAAAGATTGTAAATTATTAGCTTAGGAAAGGAAAATTTTGGGGAAAAATACATGATACGTTCATATTTCTTGGTTATTGAAGGTATAAACAAAAAACTACTAAGTGTCAACCCATTATGTGGTCCTGGATATTCCATAATCTTTTCCATGAAATTATGTGTCATCAAGGAAAAAGGTGGTGATTTGTTTTGCAGGGAAAGTGTACAAAATAAAATATATACATTGTGAGTGGAGAAGAAGATATGTGATTTCTGTCTAAGGAAGAATAAAATAAGTTATGGAATAATTTTCCTAGTCACTTGATCCAAACGTACTTGGAAGATCTAGTGAAATGTGATGCTTCTTTAGAAATACCTTGGTTATCACGTGATTATAATCATATGTGCGATGCCTGACAACAAAAGAAGATCATTCGAAATAAATATAAGGAAAAATAGATAATGTCTACAAAATTACTTGATTTGGTTCATATTGATGTGTGAGAACTTATTTCACCAAGAGCTATATATGGGAGGAGATATTATATTCTCTTAATTAATGATTTTATGAGAATAGCATGGGTTTTATTCATTACTCAAAAATATGAGGTGTTCAGTTTCCTAAAAAATTATCGAAGGGAAGTTTAACGGATGATGGGTCAATGAATACAAAAGATCCGAATAGATAATAGAATAGAGTTCACAAATAACAAAGTGTAGGATTATCTTGAAAAAAAAACGAGATAATTCAACAAGTTTTAGAAGTAATAACTCCACATAAAAATGGATTATTTGAGAGAAGAAACTAGCTTATCAACAATATAGATAGAGTAATGCTCATTGAGAAAGACATTCTAGAGATGTATTGAAAAGAACTAGTGATTAAATCATTATCCACAACAAATAGATTATTATTATGTTTGAAAGAAGATAATGCACTATATGAGATTTGATATGGAAGGAATCCATCATTGAAGTACTTTTAAGTGTTTAGAAGTATGTGTTTCATTCTCAATAAATAAAAACATAATAATTTTTAATCCCATGGAGATTAAGTGATATTACTTGTATACTAAAAGAAAATAAAATCACATAAATTATTTAATAAGTAGTTGGGAAAGGAAATTTAAATAAACAATGTAACTATAGTAGATAATGAGAATAATATTTAGTAAATACATGACTAGGCTCAAGAGAATAGCGATGAAGAGATATGCAGATCAAGTGATACTCCAGTTCCATAGGCTAATTCTGAAAAAGATTTAGATAATGAGAAGGGTGATTATAAACTAGTATCTACACAAAGATCAAAGAGAAGATCTGAAATTGATAGACATAACATAATTGGTGATTAGATATCACCAGTACAAATAAAGAGGATGATGAATCTACGACAAGAATTGCTCATATCACAGGTAGAGCCTAATTTTTTTGAGGAATTAGCTGGAGATGAAAATTGTGTCCAAGATATGATTGAAGGGATTGAACAAATCGAGAAGAATTATACATGGGAGACTCTTTTAAGTCTAATAGATAATAATGTCCTTGGGAATAAATGGGTCTTTCATAACAATATAAATGAATAGAATACAGTGACTTGAAACAAAGAATGACTAGAGTGAAAAGGGTACTCCCAGATAGAGGGTATTGATGGTGATGAAACATTTTCTCATATTGCTAAGCTAGAGACAATCAGATTATTATGGGACATAGAAGTAAAATTAAGGTTTAATGTTTTATAAATTGATTTCAGGTCAATATTTCTAAATGGGGTTCTAGAAGAATAATTTTATATTGAGAATCCATATGGTTTTATCATTTATTAATATGAGAACATAGTTTTTCAACTGAATAAGTCATTATATGGGTTTAAGTAAGCACCAAGAGCATGGTATTGAAGACTATATCTGTTTTTAAAGAATCTCGTTTTTCAACATGGTGGAGTTGATTATAATACATATGTCAACAATGATAGTAATTAAGGGATGATGGTGTTGGTATATGTTGATGACATAATATTTTCTAGATGATATGAAGAAAAGTGTAATTAGTTTTTATAATTTATGAAAAGTGAATTAGAAATGTCAATGATTGGTGAACTAATGTTTTCCCTTGGTTTAAAGGTGAGATAAGGAAATAATGTAACATTCATTTTTTAATCTAAATATTTAAAGGAGGTTTTGAGAATATTTAGAACGAATAATTCCAAGGAGATAATGACTCTGGTTTCTACTTGGATAAAACTATCATATGATGATTAAAAAAACGCAGTTATTGTCACAGAATATAGACAAATCATTTGAAGTTTATTATACTTGACATCAAAAGATCTAATATTTTTTTAAACATAAAAAGAAACATTGTATCAAGGAAATCCTAAGGAAAATCAATTGATTACAGTGAAAAAAATATATTGCTATATCAATGGAATGATTTATTTTAGTTGAATGTATAATGAATGATCTTAGAAAGAGTTATTGGGATATACAAATGCAGATTAAGCTAGATAAAGAGATGATAAAAAATTAATATTAGTTAGAGCATTATATCATAAAGGATTTTTTATTTATTTGATAAGAAAAAATAATATTTTATTTCTTTGAGTATTGTATAAGTTGAATTTATTGTAGCTACTCAAACGTGTACACAATTATTTTGGATGAAGCAACTTCTTGATGGTATGGAAGTTAAAGTGAAGTCTCAGATCAGAATCCATTGTGACAATTCAAGTGCTATAAATCTTAGAAAAAATATTTTACATCACTCAAGTAAAAAATCACATTGAAATAAAGTATAATTTTATCAAGGTGAAGGTGGATACAGGGATTGTAATATTGAATTATTTGCCTAAAAAAATAGAGGTTGCAAACATTCTAACAAAAGTCTTTCCAAAAGAAGAATTTGAGAGGCATTGAATGGATCTGTGAGTTCAATCAACTCCCGACAGTTGATATTTTTTTGAAAGTGGGACTGCTTCTCCCTAATTTATGATATGGTATTAGCGATGTGATGACATGTTTTCTTTAACCTATTGTAGACCACAATGAAGTGACATTCAAGTTCATTAGAAAAGGGTGAGAAATTATTGCTAAAAGGGTAGAAAATGTATTAATCAAGATAGGGGGAGAATATGATAAGAGAATCAGTGTGGACGGGGGAGTTTTAAATCTAAAAATACTATATGTGATCTATCAATAGTTATATATCACGATAGATGGGGTTTGTGATGAAAGAAGTTGAGTGGTTTTTTAATGAAGTGATTCATTGATGAGAATTTTATTCTACTCTTATTTCTCACATTTACCATGGATCATGTGACTTTAGAGTATATGTTGAGTAAATATTTGATCACTACCTGAATCAAAATAAGGAAATTTTGGTAGACGTTATAATAATAATTAATATGGTATCAAAATATGCCGATTTTTCAAAAAAAATCAAAGGGGGAGATTGTTGAGAAAAAATACCTCAAGGAATCCTCTCAGTGTTTTTGAGGTGATTATGTTTGTTGAAAATGAAAGATGACTGAGAATCATTTCAGTTTTTTTTCTGATGTATATGTTTAAGGTGGTTCAATTTTTCAATGTTTTAAAAATGTTTGGACGTCAAAATTGGGAGTTTGTTTTATAGAAAATAAAAAAGAAGTTTTTAGAACACATTTCAAAGAATACAAAGAATAGTTTTTGGGTAGTGAAGAATGGATTTCATGGAACATAGTTCATGGAATAAGAATCACAGTTTGTAGAATATGAAGTAAAAAAGTTTACAGAACATAGTTCACGGATCACAAAGAATAGTTTGTAGACCGTGAAGCATGAAGTTCACAGACCACAATTTTTAGATTGCGAAGCATGGAGTTTATAGACCATATTTTTTGAACCATGAAACATGGAGTTCACAGACGACATAAAATTGAACATGTGCTGTGTAGACAAAAAATGAGGTAGGTTGAATGACGAAGGAAAATAATCAAAGGAAGAGTTTCTACATAGCGGTGTTATGTGGACCATGAAGAACACTACGTTAACCATGTAGTGAAATCAGTTCGCGAGAGGCTCATAATTCATGGTATGTACATAATTTTCACGAGGATAATTGTTTGGGGAATTGAGGTGGTGATTTAAGGATCTACAAAGGGTTTTCATTTCAGATTATAATAGATTCCACCAAGAATTAATGTTCTTTTTAGACCACATAGCAGTTCAAGGTGAAGGATTCCCATCATAGAATTTTGGGAATTTGTGTTTAGTGAGTTTTTTAGGATTTAATTTCATACATTAAGGAAACTAATATCATCATTAAATTGAGAGTATTTCGATAAATATGATCATCACTGGATGAATTTTGGGAAGTTCGAAGAAGTTTATGAGGGAGAATTCCTTGAAGGAGGAAGTGGTTCATGGGGGATAAATTCCACAAAGAAGACTATTCATATATATAGTTCATGAAAGGGCCTTTTGGGGATACGTAGCTCAAAATGTAAAAGTAAATTCATAGAATAGGCAGTCCATGAGGAATCAACCATCTGTGAAGCAGGGGCAGTCCACAAAGAAAAATAGACCATAAAGCACTCATGCCTTATGGTGCAATGCAGTTCACAGAGGATTCAATGCAGTTCATAGAGGATGAAATATAGTTAGTGGAGGGAGAAAGGAATTTTGTGAAGGGAGTAAAATAGGTCTTTCAATATTTTTTTTAAAACAAATAGTATATTGAAAAGTGTATTTCATCAACTAGGTAAAAACAAGACATTAATAGAGAATCTATATATAGTTGAAGATGAATTCATTATTGATAATGAAGGGACCTACATGTCCATAATTTTTTTAAATAATTTACACAGTAGTGAGAAAATGTATATGAAGAAGGTGATCCTTTCCATATATAGTGTTCCATTGAAAGAGATTTAGGGACTGATCATTGGGAAAGAAGTGAGCTGACCCTAGAATTTATAAAGGCATTGAGCCTAAGAATATAAGTGACCTAGCTCAAACCTTGTAATTTAGTTGTGAGACATAGTGAATTTGGTACATCAAAACATTTCCATTTATTTCTCCATGGACATAGCCCAGTGAGGGTGAACCATGTAAAATCTACATGTATCGTGTATGATATCATTTTTATTCATACATTTTTATGGGAAAGAGAGAGAAGAGTGTTTAGTTTAACAACCAAACAAGGTCTTAAGGGGAAGTTTTTTTATTCTACCAAACCCTGATTCACACCACTCTCATGGTATTTAACCATGTTGGTCTAACACATTATCATTGGGAGTGATCTACTAATTCTTTTAGTATTATCTTTGTAGGAGTCTTAAAGAATAAAATCACCCATGTCTTATTTGGTGTATTCAGTTGGAGGAATGAAAATCGATCCGATCACACATCCAATGAAAAGATCTAAAGTAAAGGGATCACCTTTAATGATTTAACATATGTGATAAGTGATAAATAACCTTGAATGAGTGTTTCCATTACTTCCACCACCAACTATTCCTTCATTAACACTACCTCCATGGGAAGAGGTCAGGTGAGTACTGGCAAGAACTTCAGCAATTCACATACATTCTGGGTCATAAAGTGAGTGTTATACCTATTTCTATATTATTTTTTCTTTCACACTACTTCACAAGTATAAATATTTTATAGGTGTTCACCCATGCTTCATGTATTTAAAGTCGATATCCAGTTGATGATGCATACATCATTTGTGTATCATCTCACTGATAGATCCTATCCTATTAGATGAGGTCACAAGAGTTCCAGAATCAGGAATATAATCTTCTAAAGAAAAATTATCCCCCATGAATCAAAGAAATAAAATATTTAGGTGTATAAATAGACGAAATCATATGAAATTATGTTATAATCTCCTTACACAGAGATAATTTCCTAATGATGACAAAATGAGGGATTTAGATGTGCATATGTCACCTCCCCAAGATCAAATGGATTCCATGCTTCTAGAAGGGGTTTTTTATATGTTTTAATAGATGAAGCTCATGAGAGGGTATACTTGACTATGTTTGACCACATTCATAACATACAAACACTAGTGGATGATACTGCAAGGGTTTTAGGTTTAAAATTAATTTTTTTCCCAAGGGGATACCATACCTAACCTACGAGAGGAGAAAACCATAGGAAATGAGATAACCAAAGCCTCATAATGATTGGAGTCAGCCAAAAACCATAGTTTTATTATTATCATTTCAATTATTTAAACCTCAATTTATATCCTCTTAAAGGTCATCGATTTGTTGGAATTTTTTTCCACTGACTATAACGTAGTACATGATCCTATAAAATAAGTTTGGTGACCTTGATATTTTTCAATACATTTTTTCTCGGACTATGTTGATCATCAAAAAATACCATTTCAAATCTTTTATGGTTGTAACTATAGTTTTTATAGATTAGGGACACCAAAAAATTCATACCATTCCAATGTAGGATGTATTCCCCCTACAGTGGAGATGGTTCTCCTAAGGAAAAATGTATAGTTTCAAAGAATGATGCAAGAGTTTTGGTAAGGGGACCCACTTTTCACACTCACTAGTGGGGAAATAATGGTTTTAGAGGTATGTAATTCAATAAATGAAATTATGTTATTATCTCCTCACCCATATTATTTATTCCCCTTCCCACTACTATTATATTTTGAGTGTATATTTCAATAGTCTCTATCTAATACATTATAGTTCCAAGTATCACTGCTCTAACATCTCAATCAATAGATATTACATGAAAATTGGATGTAATATGGTCTACTTACTTATGAGATTTTGGTATTGGACCCCCTTTGAGAAATTTTATCCTTGGATATGTTTTTATATCTAAGAGTGATTTTAAGGCTGATCAAGAAACTCTTAATGTTTTTTCCCTTGCTCACGTAAACCATATATAGAGACAAAAGGAATTTTATTTCTCAAACTCAACCATATAATTTTATATATAAACTACCTAAAATCAGTCACATGTTTTAATTTATTGAATATATAGGGTTTTATTACCATGCCATCCATGAAAAATATGAAATAGATGGTTTTTGATTGAGAATAAATGAGCTTACTCCAATTAAAGCTTGAGGCTATATAATCCATGGATCATTTTTCTATATCTAGGAATATCATTCTTAATAAAGTATTTGAACATGATAGAGTGGTAGAATGATGGTGTAGTTAGGTTATAGATAAAAAGTCCTTAATGGAGAAACTTCACTAAGAGTCAAATCAACTTCATCATGAGTTGGATCAGATTCATCATGAACTAGATGATATTGAGAGAGTGACTAATAGTGAACAATGACTGGTAGAGGAGGTATAAAATAGTGATATGATGCCACTATAAGGGAGGATGAATAAATTTTATTCAAATATTAAGGCTATAACATTGTTTGAATTGTGCCAATTAGTAGACGATTCTGAGTTAAAAATAATTAAGATTCAAATGGTAGCTGAACATGAACTTCAATGATATCACCTTTGTACTTTTGATAGAAATTCGAAATTATGAAAGTTCCTCTCCTTTTTTAACAATTAATGCACATTTATTTTTTCCTTTATTTTTTTCTATTTTATCATTATTATTTTCATTTTATAATAGCCTATGAAACCTAGTAAAACCAACATACTCAAGATAAATCAAAAACATTTTAACATTGAGTTAAGGAATGTGGTAATTCAAACATGGTTCCCCAAAGCATGAATTTAAAGGTATTTCTTCTTGTTCTTGGATCACAAATGGGTATATTAATAACTACCATTACTGAAATACTCAAGTTGGTCCATTAAGATGAATTACTTGACTAACCACAATGAGGATTGTGAAGGAGAAAATTTGGAATAAAGATTACAATGATCAAAAGGGTTAGAATAATCCTTGGAACGGTATTTCAGGGACAAGGGGAATATATGAATTCTCTAATTATTTCCAAGGCTAAGGCGTCTAGAGAGTATGTCTTAACTTTTACTGGAGTCATGTTAGGGACTCCAAAATACCTGAGTCTTTTTTTCATCACCCCAAATTTTTCTTAAGTTTCATATGGTGGATAGTTAGAGAGAAATAGGCCATATTTTTCTTAGCCTCCAATTTATGGATTTTTAACCCAACAAGTTTTTTACCCTTTCCAATTTTAAATTCTAAAATTTTTATAGATCATGAATGGTGCATAACCAGTGACCAGAGGCTTGATTTTCTCAATATTGTTCCCTTTACGGGTTTTCATCCTAGTGAGATCTATTAATCTTTCATAATAAAAAATTCAGTTCATCCAATTAGGACCAATGTGTTTGGTGTTTTAGTTCAAACAAAATTTACAACACATTGATACAATTTATGGTCATAGATCTTTGACGGTATATTTCTATAGTTTAAGGTTATAGAGATTTGACCACAAGTTGAGGTAGTATGTACAGTAACATGGGTAGGGTAAACCTAAAATTGATGAAATTGTTAAATGTTACTAATATAGAAAACATCTTGAATAGTTACAACATGATTAGCCTATGTAGAGTGAAAATCAAGGTCTAAAATAGTGTAATTTTACCCTTCGATAGTGTTCAAGATCTTGATTGTATAATCTCAAGAGGATGATAATTTCACTCACTGAGAGTGTTCTAGAGTTTAATTATACAATATGAGGAAGTAGATTTATAAACTATCATAATATATTACTATAGATAAGAGGATAATTCAATTTATTTTCATGGATCTTGGACTATTTTTTCATGCAGTTTAAAGCCACACAAAAAAAGACCAATCAAATATTAAAGGATGATATGTTAGTATTTTTTTAAAGAGATCCCTATGAAATAATGAATAACATTAAGGGTTTTTAATCCACATGGATAATTTAATTATGTATTACATAAATACTAACTCAAGGAGTTTGAATTAGGGATAGTGAGATAAGACATTTATGTTGAGAATGACTATTAATCGTGTTTAAAAGATGGGTTCTAATTTAATGGTGTAAATGTTAATAGATATTAGAGGATTCACTATATTGGGATGAATATTCCTCTAGTTGAAAATATATATCATGGGAACATATATATGGATCCATATTAGGGGCATAGTACGCATAGTAAAACAAAAATTTCCTTTCAAATCAAAGACGATTGTTATCGATAACTAGGAAGGCCTTTTCAGGATAAAAAACATAGGAAAAATGAAATTTCGTTATGAAGGAAGGAAATATTTAATATGGTTTCTAGCACACTAATTGTTACAAAAATATGTATGAAATATAAACATAGGATGAAAATTCATGATATTTTATTAATCTAACTTTTTCCTAACCCCTAAAAGTGATAACCTCAGTGAGAAGAGACATAAATATTTCTAAAGCTTCATTTTATAGGTTTTTGGATTGAAACTTTTTATATGTATTTCAGCTTAATTTCAGGGTATTTCAGTATGAAGCAAGGAGGGATATAATTTATGGTCATATAATTTTGAACAAAAGGTAGGGAAACCTATATTGAAAGGGTTTTTCAAAAATCCATTATGGATTAGGACCCCGACACTAGTAAAAATAATCTCATGGAAGAGTGAACCGATTTTAGGGTGTTAGTACTTGAACTAAAAGGGATGAGATAGTCTTTATAGTGGAATGATAAAAATTAACCCGAGGTAATTAGTGTTCCCAATGAAATTATAGACTGCCTTAAAAGGGTCTCACACAGTTTAGGGTCTTGATAATTGGATTTTATGGATGATAATGACAACCTAAATAAGTGTCAAAGTCTAATAATGTACCAACAACATTTTAATAGAGAGTGGTGACATCATAAGTCACCACCTATGGTTCTTGGATCAAATGAAATGAGGTGGAACCTATACGTAGAGGTATGAAAATAGAAAAAATTGAAAAGACAATTTCCATTATGATGATGTGAGGGAATATGAAGATTAGAGAATTATCTCCTTTGGAATGAATATTCCTTTGATTTACATGACTATCAGGGGTGCATATGTAGATCCATATCTAGGTCATAGTATTAATAATAAATTAGATGTGTCCTTTGTAGTATAGTACCCCCATTATCAATAACCAATGGGAGGTTGATGGAGATCTGAGATACCCAGAGAACAAAGTATGATTTTATGAAAAAATATAAAGTAATGGAGTGATAGAAGCATATTGGATTTGAGATTCCCACGACTAGGTTGTTATGGTTCCCTTGGAATGGTTTGAACTAAATGAGGGCTTGTAGACAGGTCTTGAACATATGGTTTAAATGTATATCCTAATATATTATGAGTCAAGACATTTATAGTCCATATATTATTGTGGATGCTACAAATTATGATATAATATTAAGAAATGTCTATTTTATCTTGCTGTTTATTTATAGAAATACCCAACATTGGGCACCCTTACATGGATATATCTTCTATATAAGAAAATTGGAAATATATTAAAGGAAGCCATGATCATTTTAAGAAAATTGAGTGTGAAAAATGTGTCATACTATTTAACAACATGTTATAAGTAATTATATTCTAATATCTAAATATGGGGACATTTTATCATAGCACAAGTCTATGGGTCAATGACCAATGCTAGAATTGGATCATCAAGTCGTACACTAGGTCTATAGATATTTTTCTTTCATATCATTCTTAAATGAGTATTTTCAACAAAAGCTTATCTAAAAGATATTTTGTGTCTGAGAGGATTTAATTTTGATTGATAACAATTTTAATCTAGGACTCAAATATAGGATATAGGCGTCACTATATATCCTAAGATAATAGGAATCCAACCACACATAGTTCTTGTATTTTCCCTCATGCAGATCAAGATATTACTTGGGGAAGAAATTTTCAGCATAATTTTATAAGTTAATAACTCCACACTGAAGGAAAATACATAAATATGAATCATATATAGGATAAGGGTATTTTTTAATTTTTTTTTGCACAAGTTGAGCTCATATAGTGTAAGATAATTAGGTTTCACCTTAGTGTCGTGCTATTGGGAAAATGAAAACATCAACAAAATATAGATATATTAAGGTGAAAGAGGGATTTTTTAGATCATGGATAAACCTAGGATGTGAGATCCATGTTTCATTGCATATCCTAAATGAGTAAGAATCAAGACACATGTAGTTTTTGAAGATGAATTCCTTATGACAATATGGTTTGTTTTCATGTAAGATGGGTATTTTCTTGAATCATATATGGGACTAGGAAAAGAGATCCTAATGCCACTATATATCCTACTAAAGTAGTAATCAATACAAACATTGTTCTTATAGAGTCCCCCATATAGATAAAGCTCTTATATAGGGGTGATGTCATTTATGCTTCTAGAATATAAAAAAGCTATGCATTCTGAATCCCTATAGAGATATAAAACTTATGTAAGGGAATAACATGATATGTGGGATACTTTAAATAGTTTGAGTTTATTCAGGGTGGATCAAATCATCATATACCCTTAAACATGGTTTTCTAGTCATGCTAGTAGGTGTAATTAACACAGACCTATAAGATCTAGAGATTCATGCTTGATGTGTGAAATAATAGGCAAATGGAGGATCAAACACAACATTCGAGAACATGTTAAGGGAATTTGATATATATTCCAAGGGATTTAACATTTTTTGGTGTGTATTTTTTCATACATTTTAATGTTGTGTGACCAGGATTTAAGTGTTATATATTTTAACGTCATGTCTTAAAGATTTTTCCTTGAATTATAGCATCATGAGACTAGGACATAAGTGATGCGATGTTTAATATTAAGGCATAAGGATATTCACCAGATAGTTTAATGTCATATGGTGAGTATGAAATTCTATATAGTTTAAATTCATACAACATAGGTCTAAAATTAAATGACATGGAAATATACAATGCATTTCTTGAGAAATCATACATCGGTGGGAGGTGTAATATGTCCCCCATCCATGGTATCCAAGGATTTAGATCTGTTAGAGTTTGATTTGTGCATAATTTAATCTCTCTCCCTCTAATTTTTTAGATTTTTAGTTTTATTCCTTGGTGTCATCAAGGTTCTAATAAAAAAGACCTTCTCTTATTGGAGGAATGAATATAGAAACCTTGATTTTTATTACATAACTATTACACAAATTTAAAGATAAAAAACATAATAGTGGTACAAAACAAGGATCCAAAGGTTTAGTGACTTGGTAAAATTAAGGCCATGCATAAATTTTACATAGTAAAACATAAACATTTATTTAATTTGTTCTTATCTAGCTTCTTATTGGCTCTCATGTTCTCATTAGTACAAGCATTCACCAGAGGATATACATCAAATGAAGAGGTGAGATAAAATTCTAGTAAGAGGATGAATAAGAGAAATTAAACATGGGTGATAATAATAATAATAATGATCACACATAATCAAAGGATCGTCACCAAAATCATCAGAGGAAGAATTAAAAAAAGACACGGAATGTGGAAACACATAAAAGTGAAACATGATGTATTAGTGGTTAACTACCACACATAATTTGGAAAGAATATAGCATCATTTTCATGTATATTTTACAATATATCATGAGATACATCTGTTGATGCTCCTTTTCGTCACATTTTCTAAAAGAATGGAAAGGGAAATGACATAGCAGAAATTGATTCATCCTTTGACGAAAACATCAAAAAAATCGACAAAGGCGTGAACAAGGGATCAAAAGCACATGTGCCACACAAGTTATATCACTGTCGCACAAGTCCACTTGCGCGACACATGATGGTTGTGCAAGTGACTTGCGTGACCTAAGTGATAACCGCCTGGGGTCTTCTTCTGCCTATTATAGACCCTGTGGGCCCCCCATTCCAGGAGGAATTTTTCCAAAAACTCAGATTTAAGCTCCCGACGCCCTAGTCTCTTCTCAAAGCTTACGGAAGACATCTAAGGTAATTTCCTACATAGAACGGAAGATCTCAAGTGGGGGAGGAAGGAATAAGTTTTGAAACTCATCAACACTTGGCGCCGAGGTGGCCAGCCTTAATGGAAATGGCCATACTTGCGCACCACCTTACTCCTTCAAATAGAACCTGCGCGCCCCTCTCTTGGAAGAACCTCAGGAGGATTATAAAGGCCTTAACCTAAAGTCTCTCAAGTATTACCCGGATGGGTGAACACTGCGTAAGTACCCAACGTGTCATGCAGGTATACCTGCGTGACCAATACTTGCGCGCCCACGCAGTACCTGCGCGCCTGCCAGGACTTGCGTGCCCCTGCCTTTTTTGGTGCCCTTCTTGCCCATTTTACCCCTTGTAAACCATTCCACCTCTCCTATTCAAGATTCAATCTTCAAGACACTCTTTAAAGCCATTTATGGCATGATTTCTTGATTTGGATTCCTTATCTGAAAGGAACTCTGTGGAATACCTCTCAAAACCTAGTGATTTACATATCTTTATGTCACTAAAGATTGAGTTTTCATTCATTCAACCTCATCCTTTAAGATGAGAGAAATCATTAACCTGGGCCTCCTTTTTAGGAGTAAGCCCTCGTCATAATCATTAACCTGGGCCTCCTTTTCAGGAGTAAGCCCCATTCATAATCATTAACCTGGGCCTCCTTTTCAAGAGTAAGCCCCAGTCATAATCATTAACCTGGGCCTCCTTTTCAGGAGTAATCCCCAGTCATAATCATTAACCTGGGCCTCCTTTTCAGGAGTAAGCCCCAATCATAATCATTAACCTGGGCCTCCTTTTCAGGAGTAAGCCCCAGTCACAATCAGTAACCTGGGCCTCCTTTTCAGGAGTAAGCCCCAGTCCCCTAATTTGGGCATCCTCCTCAGGAGTAAGCCTCAAGTCCCTTAATTTTCAAATCCATTTAACATGGGCCTCCTCCTTAGGAATAATCCCCTATCTTAATTTCTCTTAACCAGTCATAATTCCTTTTGATTTGGGATTCCTTTTCAGTAGTAAAACCCAATCATAAGTCCTCTGCTAAATTGGGCCTCCTTTTCAGAAGTAAGCCCCAAGTTAGAGTATTCAAAATCTCCATGAAGCACATATACCTTTATGGATCCTGTTCCTGGATTTCTTCTCTGAAGTAAAATCCTAATCTTCATTTTTCTGGGCATTCATACATACATAAGCCCCAATTTATTTCTTATGATTGCATCTTTCATGGCACAATTGTCTAATTTTTACCAATACCTCTTGTTTCTCATACCAAGCATGACTCACGTGAGCTTAGGGTGTAAAAGTAATTATGAAATTCTTCTTTGAGCCATCAATCATAAACATCAAACTACCTTACTCGAACTACGTGGGTTCTGATTCCTTTTCTAAACAAAGGATACATAGGTAGCCCATCTGTGGGTTCGATCCCAACTATGAAATAATTCATGTCCTTCTGAATGGCAATAAACTTCAAGTGCCCCACTGAGTGGCTTTAAAACCAGTATGGTCTTCATAAGGACCAATAGAGTTTTACGTATCAAAGGATACCATTGACTAAGAATATCTAACAAATACAGATGATTCTTTATCAGTGAAGAACCTCGAATACATATAAAAGATTATTTAAATTTCCTACATATCAATCATTGAATGTCAGATCTAAAGGAAAACTCATTTTATATTTGGTAATGTAATAAGGATTCATGAACATAACTTAAATATATAAAGAGAGTCCCGGGGTAGACAATAATTCCCCTAAAAAGGTGTGATGAGTCCGACCTCCCATCCCCTCGACCAATGCAAATTCCTAAGCCTCATCGGTCCACAAACTAATGAGAACCTACCTTTGGAAAGTAGGTCCGAATGGATGTGGAATCATTGGATGTTTCCGGTTCTATGAACAAACCCGTTAGAAACCGATCAGAATGTTTGAACCTCCCATCAAAGGCGGTCATCCCCGAATTCCTAGGGAAACAAAAAATGGTGAACCCGACGTGAATCCTTAACCAAATTTAAAAATGTTGTTTTACCTATTTGTTAGGCCCCTATTTAAACTCAATGAGAGGGCCAACAAGAAAGTCAATAAAATATGTGCTCATCCAAAAGATGTAGTAGATGAATTTATCTTGATTATGTCTGTTATATCAAACATGAACTCTTTTCCAAGATCTTCTACATTTCCATAATGGAAACTCTCAAATTCACACCTGTGAATACTGCTGCTGTAAATGCCACTGCTGATATTCCTGCTGGATCGTCATCCGCTCTGAGGATGACATCACCTACTCAGCGTCTTCAACGCTGGGTATAAAATGTGCTGATTAAGGAGTACAGTCAACATGGTACCATCCCAAATATGGAGGCTACCCGACAAGCCCTCCAAGCGAACAACTCACACCGGTCGTCCAGACAACGACGACTAGTGATCAAGATACAGGCGGTGCTGACTACCGTCTCCAACCGTTTTGGGTCGTTATTCCCGGAACGCAATCACCATTCACTCCCTTATTTTGAGGAAGTGAATGAGCAGGTCCCTCAGGGCCTTAATTCAAAAAGACATGAGTCCTTCCTGAAGGCTCCCCCCAACAATCGACTTCAGACTCATGCGACAGTGCGCCCTCAACATGATGAGGGTACAAACTCCAGGCATTCGACTCAGGTTCCCCGAACCCAAGCAAGAAAGACGAACCACCAGAGGCAGAATCCGGTCAACAGTGAGCAGGTTCTCATCTCTGACATCTCCGGAGAAGTCCACCAACCTAACTTGGTGGCACGAAACGAGCGGGCACATACACCTGCCCATTTTAATTACGCTATCCAGCAGACTCGTCTGGCAGCATCACACCAATCTTGCAAGGAAATTCCGGCGGAGTACTATAGGCAGGAACATACACCTGTTTATACATCATTAGCTAGTCAGCAGGCTCGTCTGACTACATATGATGGATCTCGTCAACCACGTTTGGCGAAGTGCAATCAGTAGGCGCATACACCTGGTAGTATTAATCAAGACTACCAACAGTCTCACTTGGTAGCGTTTGGAGAAGTTAGTCAGAAAGCCCCGACAACAAATAGGAAGCAAACTCAACTCTCTACCCCCACACTTGAGTACTGTCAGGATTCACTGACAGGAAAAGGAGGACAGGAGCAGGCACATACACCTGCTCCAAGCCCGGAATGGACGTATATTCCCGTTCTGGCAGCTGAAGTCACCAAGCATATTCTATCAATGGTGAAAGAGAAGAAGAAAATCCTTGATCATATTCTGGATGCCTGCCAGGATATTATAACAACTTCAGCGACATCTCAGGGAAAAACACATAAATCTATCCCTACCAATGGAGTGAAACATCAACAATTCACTCCGAGACAAACACACACATCTGTTCCAGTCCAAGAGGGTTGTGGGGAATACTCCCCCATATCATACAGACAACCAAGTCAGGCACATACACCTGATTTGAGTGGAGATCGTCAGCCTAACCTGGCCATATTTCCTGATCAGGCACATACACCTACTCAGAGCAGCCACATTCATCAACAAGTGGTTTCCAAAGCGAGTAAGAGGGCATCTAAGAAAAATACTCGCCCAACACAGTCAGGAGATCAAGAGCCAATTAGTAACAAGGCCTTGCTAGATGCTAGAGTTCTTGAATCCCTCAGACAATTATCTGTTGAAATTCAAGATTCTACTCCCTCATTTCCCAATAGTGGGAACATTAATTGTGAAGGTCTTCAACAGACACTTCCTCATGAAGGCTTGCTTCATGACAATTCGGTCGATCTCAAAGTTTCAACTTCAGATGAGAGCCACAGAAACCCTTTGTGTGGTTAGAAGACCAAGGATCAAGAGATCTCATCTTTTGTTGTAACCCATTATGGGGGTCCTCCCCATGATGATGAATTTCAATGCGAAAGTCCTCTCCGCAGTAGTGATGCACATTGCCCGGAAAATGCTCCAGTGGACAATGTAGTGCTGCGAAATCCCTCTTATCTTGAGGCACTTGCAAATGCGAAACCAGTCATTTCTGAAGCTTCATCGCTAGCAGGTGAAATTCTTTCTCAATCAGAAGATAGCCCAGGGTGTAGGTCATTCTGCGAACCACCCCTAAGTCATGCATCTTCTAGTTTGATTAATGATTTCTATACCAATCCTGATGAATCCAATGAAGCAACAAGGAAACACCAACTCTGGTCAAATCAGGTAGAATAATCTTCATCAAATGACAAAGAGGAAATGATGAACATGAGAAAAAAACTGGTGAAAGGTGAAGTGCCAGTTATGTTTTGGCCTCTGGATGACTCTCTGTATAATATTCCAGAAATGTTGATGGAAGATGAAATTCATGATATTCGTCTCAACATATGGAAAACTCTTTGTCAGTTGAAAAAGAAAGTATTATCTTATGATGAATATGAAAATAATCTTAAGATAATAGAGGGGTTACAACGTCAGATTGATTTGGCGTCTCTATCAGTCTCTCGATATCCGAAGGCTGAAAAGAAGCTGAGAGACCTTCGATGTTCATGCCTTGGCGCACTAAGAATATTGCGTCAGTTAATTTCCAGTGACCCATCTGGTATTCGCGTCAGAGGATGGGGTGTTCATGGAGCACTGCATTTCATGGTGCTCTCCAGTCAACAAAGCCCGCTGAAAATGGTCTCATGCCATGTTATTACCCATAACCGGCCACAGTCCATGGGATTTGTTGGTAATCAAATGCTTTCCCAAGAATAGGCTTCAACTAGTTCCTCTAAAAATCAAGAATATAGAGAACAAGTTGTTGAATTACTCTTGCGTCAAGTAAATGAGAATATTAAACAGGCCTCTCGTTTGGAGCTAGCACGTCACCAAGTGACATAAGTGTCTGATTTCATCCAACGGTCATTTGAACCAGGTGATAAAGGAAGATACAGGTTAATGCATCTAGCTAATTTCCGGACTAAGGTTCGCAAGATTAGAAGGACTTTCAAGAAAGTCTCAGACATAGCATGTCAAGAACCACCCCAGCTCGCCAGACTGTGGACTCTTTTAAACCAACCCTTGGAATCAACAAATAGGTTCCAAAGAGTTGAGCGGGAACAGCAAGAACAACCCCAATCCACTGGACTGGGGACTTTTTCAAATCATTAATCCCCTCCTCAGAGAAAGTCAGTCTTTTCTCGATTGGGGAAGAAACCTCAAGAGGAACGAAGATCCAAATTATCAGGAGATTCCCTTCAAATTACAGTTCATCAAGAAGTTCCTGAGGGATTGAATCAACAAAATGAAATGTATCATCAAATACATGGAAGATGAAAATATCACAGAAATGCTGATAGAAGGGATGCGATGAGTTATGCATCAATCAATGTCATCAATGCCGTTGTTACTGATCCACCAAATGAGGCTCACTCAGGGGACTCAGATGAAGAGGTTCCTTCTCAAGACGATGTACGCACCGACACAAATGAAGAAGGTGTGCATACACAAAGTCAAAGGATTACTCAGAACCTAGGTAATCCTTCGATTAACCCACTTCCACCTATCCAAAAAGGATCTAACAAAGGTAAGGGAAAGAACCAGGTTACATATCCTTCCTATGGAGAAGGTCAATCACTCTCACTAGAGAAAAGGTTTGTACGACAGGAAAAAGAAATGAAGGAATTAAGGAGGTTGAATGCAGAACTACTTCAGGGTAGTCTTCTTCATGATCATTCTGGAGTCAGTCAGCTAAGGGAATTTGTTGCAGCTACTGAGATAGATTAGGAATATCCTCCTCTATCAGTACACCCTTAGATGTCTAATCCTACAGTTCAAGTGCAACAATAGTTGGTAGTGCTACCATCAGTTGCAACACCAATCGCCAGATCTATCCAAGCTCCGGTCATTGCACCTACCCAAGTCCAAGTTCAACCAGATGTTTCTTAAAAGTTAATAACTACTATTGAGTAATTAATAGCTCGGTTAGAAACTATGGAAGGGAAATGTGCGCAAGTTCAACCAGAAATGAAAGTTTACCCTGAATGGGTAGATTCAATTTCTCCTCCATCCAGTTTTGGGAATCCTGTATTCCCTATTTTCAATGGATCAGGCGATCCTAAACAGAATTTGATGCATTACATGTCTTGTTGCGATCCTATGATGGGAACTCTGGAGCAGCAAGAAGCAGTGAAACTCAGATGCTTCGTGCAAACCTTGCAAGGACCAGCTTTTGTTTGGTATACAAGCTTGAAATCCCCATCAATTACCGTATGGGAGGATCTTCGCCAAAAATTCCTCTTTTAGTTCAGCTCAACTTTTCCAAAGACAAAAATTTTTGATCTTACAAATTGTAAGAAAAGGGAAAATGAAAGATTCTCTGATTTCATTGCTCGCTGGAAGGGATTAACATATTCCTTGAGTTTAGCACTACCTCAAGAAGAATTGTTTCCAATCTGTGTGGCAAATCTGCGTGACAAATTATGCATTCCATTAATCCGTATGAAATACACAGGAGGGTTTTGAGACCTTACTTCAATCGCTCAGTAGATTGAAGATTCCCTTATATAGGCTAAGGAAAAATCTCGTGTAATTCCATCAGCTCCAAGAAGGAGAATAGGTAAAGCAGAAACTGCTACAATTATGCTTAAACAAGCACCTGTAACTATTTCTACTTCAAAACCTTCATCTTCTCGAAGGGTTCCACCTCCTGAGCATCAACAACAAAAGCCGTTTCGTCGAGATGATCAATGATATCAAAGACGAAAACAATTTGAGGATTTAAAGAGCAAAACATACTCTTTCCAAAATGAACAAGTTCCTGGTTACTTCATTTTGGCTCTGGAAAATAATCTGGTTCAAATTCCAAGGCCCAAAAGGCCAAACAAGGAAGGAGATGAAGACCGTCCCAATTATTTCCCCTTTCATCAAATGTTGGGACATCCCATCTAGGAGTGTTTTGTCTTCAAAGACCTCCGGCAAAAGATGGTCGACCCGGGACAAGTCAAATTGAAAGGTTCTTCAGCTCAGGTAGCATGTGTTACTGCTACAGTTCCAGAGGAGGAAGGTGAATGGAAAAAAGTCAAAAGCAAAAATGCACAGAAGTATGAAGATTGGATGGTCAGAAATACAATCAATCGAACTCATGCTATTTTGCGAACACAATTAAAGAAACCAACTGTGTCTTTTGCCATGAATGTTGCGGAAAAACCCTCTTCTTCAGAGGGAAAGTCCTCAAAGAAACAGCATGATTCAAATAAAGAAAAAGAATCAGAAGAGGATGAGTATGTGTCAAAGCCTAAGTCGTCTTTGACTTTGGAGGACTTCATGCCATCTACTTAAAAGCCATGGGCACCGCCCCACCAAACAGCACAACCTAAACAGGCTAATAAGGAAGTGTCTTCATCAGATGAAGAGTTAATCTTCGGTTCTGTTAATATGATTCAATTAACAGATCCATATGCCAGTCACAGTTTAAATTTTGATGAGCCTGAATTCCCTGTATCAAACAAGGGAATCAGAGGAAGTTCCAGAGGTTCAGGATACAGGGGAAGACGTGGATCTTTTAGAAGCCACTACCCCAATGCTACCCCTGCTAGAACTGTTTATGCAGCAGAAACTCGTGGTAGAGCCCTTCAGCGAGCTCAACAAGAACAAGCAAGTTCTTCTGCCAATAGAAAATTCAGTCCTGACACAGTTATTTTGGAAGACCGATTGAAGGTTCCATATTCTTCCTCTTAGTAAGTAAATGGATCTAATCAGTCTAATCTTTCAAAACCAAGGATGTCACCAACTCCTATCCCAATACAAGATGCATCAACTTCCAAATCATCTGCTTCCAAGGTACCTGCTAAACCACATATTCCTGTTGGGAAACGCAGACCTCTGGATCAAAAGTATGATATATTGAAGCACTTGGACCAAGTACCATCCAAGTTATCAATTTTGGATGCTTTGAATTTGTCAAAAGATCTTCGAGAAGCACTCATCAAGGCTTTGTCAAGTCCTCAGGAGTTTGAAACTGAAATTGCTGCAGCTGAAGTCTATCACATAGAGAATAATCTTGCAGAATGCCATGTAATAATAACTTTTACTAGTAAAGATGAAGATGATGTTGTGCATGGGAATATCAGACATTTTTATTTATCTGGAAAGGTCAATGGGGTAGATTTACGAAGAGCTTTCATTGACAATGGTTCAGGAGTCAACCTCATGCCCATTCGTACATTTCGTCGATTGGGCCTCACAGAATCTGATTTATCTCTTTCTACCATGATGTTACAAGGATATGATAAAAATGAACAAGATCCACTGGGAGAAGTTACACTCAGAACTCAGTTTGGAGATATTGTATCTAACTCAGATTTCATGATTGTTGATCAAGACTCAGGTTTCAATGTCCTGCTTGGAAGACCTTGGCTACATCAGCATGCGACTATCCCTTCATCATACCATCAATGTATCAAATACTGTTTCGATGGTCAAGTTGGAACATTATATGGTGATAAGGCCCCATTTAAGACATGTGAGTCTCAATACATTGAGGCGGAATTCTATCACATGAAAGGAAAAGAGAAATCCATAACAAAGGAAATTACCAAAGTTAATGCTCCATATGGTTTGGAGAAGATTCCAGTAAATCCATTTACACATGTGAGTACAGATTATGTGTTGCCTATTAGTGAAATTGACAAGATAGACCCAAATCAAAATACTCTTATGGAAAGATCCATAATATCAATTACGGCAATCAAGCCAGACAACATGGGAGAAATTGGTAATCTACCAAGCAGTGATGAAAGCACAAATGGTGACGTCTTCATTTCGTCTGCTGAAATCCATCAAGTCTATGATTCACCAATTAGGCCAGAAGAAGTTATAGAAACATTGGAGGTAAACAATGATGTCGATTCTCAATCCATCATCTCCTCTTTATTACCCAAAGAAGACCCTACATCATCAATTGGGTTGGAAATGGAAGCTTCTTCTTCAAGATATGAAAATTTTGACATCTCTTCGGATCATTAGAATTCTACTTTATCATCTACCATGAAAGTAGAAATGGAGGAAATAACACATGATGAAGAAGAAGAGGAAGATCTCAGAGATGCTCCTCCAGCATTTGAAGAGGGTATCTTTACCACTGTGGATGAACTCAGAGAAATAAATCTGGGAACAAAAGAAGATCCACACCCCACTTTAATCAGTGCGACCATGAACCTTGAAGAGAAAGAGATGTATATTTCTTTTCTAAAGCAAAATATAGATATTTTTTCTTGGAACTATACAGAAATTCCTGGGATTGATCCTGATGTTGCTACTCATCATTTGGGTTTACTAGAAGAACATCGAGGATTTAAACAAGCTGCGGGAAGAACACACCCAACTTAAGCTTCTAAAATTGATGCCGATGTGGATAAGCTTATCAAATCTAACTTCGTCATAGAAGTTCAGTATCCCAAGTGTTTGGCTAATATTTTCCCTGTAAAGAAGAAGAACAGACAAATTAGAGTTTGCATTGATTTCAGAGATCTTAATCGGCATTTTCCTAAAGATGATTTCCCAGTTCCAATTACAGAACTTTTAATTGATGCAACAGCTGGCTATGAAGCACTTTCCTTCATGGATGGATATTATAGATATAATCAGATCAGAATATCCCCAGAAGATGAGGAATCCACAACCTTCAGAGCCCCTCAGGGTGTGTTTTGTTACCGGGTAATGCCCTTTGGCTTAAAGAATTTAGGTGCAACATAACAACGCTCCATGCATTGTATCTTCAAACCCTTCTTAGGGAAGTTTGTTGAATGCTATGTAGAAGATTTTGTGGTTAAATCCAAACAAAGTTATAATCACTTGGCTGATTTGGAAGTCATATTCTGCAAGCTTCGACAACATAATTTAAAGATGAACCCCTTAACATGTGCCTTTGGGGTAACCTCAAGAAAATTTCTCAGCTTTTTTGTACGCCATCATGGTATTGAAGTCGATACTGAGAATACCAAGTCAATCCTTGGTATTTCACCTCTTTAAAGTTTGAAATAATTAAGAGGAATTCAGGGAAACTTAGCCTATATTTGGCGTTTCATCGCCAATTTGGCAGAAAAAAGTTTACCCTTTACCAAATTGATGAAGAGGGGAGTCACTTACCAGTGGACTGAAGAATGTCAAGTAGCATTCGATATTCTCAATAAATACCTCTTGAGTCCACCGGTACTCATGCCACCTGTTGAAGGAAGACCAATTATCCTCTACGTGACAGGTCTAGAACGATCATTTGGTGCCTTTCTTGCTCAAAAGAATGATGCTGGGAATGAAAACAGCCTCTACTATCTCAGTAGAACTATTCTTGAAGCAGAAACCTGGTATTCAAGTATTGAGAAGTGCTGCCTGGCATTAATCTTTGTAGTTCAGAAGTTGAGACACTACCTACAACATCACGATGTCTAATTGGTATCTCTCAATAACCCGCTAAAATTCAACCTTAGTCGTCCACTGCTTACAGGACGTCTAGTAAGGTGGGAAGTTATTTTGCAGCAATTCGACATTCAGTATGTGTCTCAAAAGGCAATAAAGGGCCAAGCTCTGGATGATTTTCTGGCTGAACACCCTTCAATGGAAGACATGTTTTCAGATATTAAACTCCCTGATAAAGAAATATTCTCTATTAAAGAAAGTCCTCAAGCATGGGAAATGTATTTTGATGGTGCTTCCAGAAGTCCAACAGGGAAGAAAATGGAAAATACTAAATTCAACAAAGTTGGCTTAGGAATTGTGCTCATTTCTCCAGAAAAGGCAGTGTTACCTTATTCCTTCTTATTGTGGGAAGGTGGTACCAATAATGAAGCCGAATACCAAGATCTTATCACAGGCTTGGAATTAGCGCTTCATTCACAAGTGAATCACTTAAAGGTGAAGGGTGATTCAGACCTGGTAATCAAACAAGTCAATGAGGATTATGCCATCAGAAAAGAAGAATTAATCCCTTTGTATGATTATGTCAGAGAGTTAGTGGCAGAATTCCCTTCAGAACTGACATTTTCTTATGTCCCAAGATCACAAAATGCTCAAGCTGATGCACTGGATAATATAGCCACATCTCTGGAAGATCCAAATCGGGACGAGACAACCATCAGTATTTCCCACCATCGTGCAATTTCACCTTATGTTCGAATCAAAACAGAGGAAATTAATGAAATTAGTCCCATTCCTGAACCGTATGGTCATACTATAGGATGGATGTCACCTATCAGGGAATACCTTAAAAATGGAACACTTCCACCTGATAGAGCTGAGAAAGAACAAATCCGGTGATGTGTGGTTAATTTTACTCTTTATGATATCCCAAATCACTTAGAGAAAATTCTCTACAAACATGGTTTTGATGGAGTTCTCTTTAGATGCATTGATGGTGAAGAGACAATGGCTGTCATGAAAGAAGTGCATGCAAGAGTCTGTGGGGCCCACCAGTCTGGACATAGACTGTCTGATCAGATTCGAAGGCTTGGATACTTTTGGCCTTCAATGATACGAGATTGTGTTGATTTCACAAATAAGTGTCATTCATGACAAGTACATGCCAACTTCATTAATCTACCTCCAGAGTTGCTTCATACAGCTAAATACTCATGGCCATTTGCCACATGGGGGATGGATGTGGTGGGACCTTACCCTTCGGCTACAGCTAAGCAGTTTAAGTACATTCTTACTGCTACTGACTTCTTTTCCAAATGGGAAGAGGCAATACCTCTCAAAGAAGTCAGTTCTAAATGCATTGTTAGCTTCATCAAGTCTAACATCATTACCAGATTTGGTGTCCCTCATACCATATTGACGAACAATGGAACTAATTTCTGTTCATCCGAGGTGAAGAAATTGTATCAAGAATACAACATCAAATCCAACCATTCATCTCGGTATCATGCAGCAGCCAATGGCCAGATAGAAGCCTTCAACAAGACTCTTTCAAATATACTGCAAAAGATGGTGGATAAAGATAAGAAGTCATGGCTTGATAAACTCTTTCACGCTTTATGGGCTTATCAGATTACCACCCGCACTACAACTCCGTCAACTCCATATTCATTAGTATATGGAACAGAAGTCATCTTGCCCATTGAAGTTCAATTACCCTCGCTAAGAGTAGCCATTTTCGATCAGTAATCTACAGATGAGAAATCTCAAAAGCGATTGAATGAATTGAAATGGTTAGATGAGAAAAGATTGTGCACTTTGCACCACTTGGAAGTCTATCAGAATCGAATAGCACGAGGTTTTAACAAAAAAGTTCATCTTCGTTCATTCACTTAGGGAGAATTGGTATTAGTTCTCAGGACTCCAATGATACCAGGAAAGAAACCTCCCATGCTTGAGCCAAAATGGGAAGGACCTTATTCAATACATAGGGTCTAATCCAATAGATCTTATTCATTAATCTCGATTGATGGAGAACTCATCACTACTCCAACCAATGCCAGATTTTTGAAGAAGTATTTTGTATAAACTGCAAAGTACCATGTCCCTACAACATGACACTAAAATGTGAAGCACTAGTTAGTCCTTGATATATGACGTTAAACTATACAAAAATGGTCTAGTATGACCTTATACTACAACTTCTTCCCACACGACGTTAAACTGTGAAAAAGTTCCCTAAATGGTCCAGTATGACCTTAAACTGCAACTAGGTCTAGTATGACCTTAAACTGCATCATCAACGGTCCATGCATATGACTCTAAACTATTTTCAAGTCCCTTACATCCAGCAAGACGTTAAACTGTGACGTCCTAACTACATGATGCTAAACTGTATAGAAGTCTCTTACGTCCGGAAATACGTTAAACTACATAATCATCAAAGGTCCTGTATGACCTTAAACTACACTTTTGTCCAGCATAACATTAATCTGAACCATCCATGATCCATGCATATGACCTTAAACTATTCGTACTTTTGTCCAATATGACGCTAAACTGTGGAAAAAATCCCCAATGCGTCCAACATGACGATAAATGGTGTACTCTTTTGTCCTCACTACATGACATTAAACTGCACAGTCCTCCTTACGTCTTACATGACATTAAACTGTACTTTGTCCCTGCTACATGACACTAAAATGTGTAGCACCAATAGTCCTAACTGCAAGAATTTAAACTGCATATTCCCTTCATATGTCCTACATGACGTTAATCTATGTATCGTTAAGTTTGTTGCTACCTCTTGTTTCTCACACCGAGTATGACCCACATGAGCTTAGAGCAAACCTCAACCATAACACTCTCTTTGGTCCACTAACCATGTGTAAGTCCCCACAACATTTTTTTAGGTCGTTCTCCCCAAGAACAACTTGATCATTAATTCATTCTTTAATTGAACTACACAGACTTTGATCCTTGCCTTCTAGGATGGGTATGTAGGCAACCTCCCAAGGTTCAAGCCCAAAACCAATCTCTTCACATTGGTTCACCTCCATCTCATACGATGTTGATTCATGAAACCGCCCCTAGAATCAATATATTTACATTGGTTCACATTTGTCCTTGTTATACGACGTTAAAATATAAAACAATTTTGTCCAGTATGGCAATAAACTACAATATTCTTTGATACCCTCACATGAGAGGGAACCATTATTTACATTGATTTTTCAATCATGTTTCATTTCAAAGACTACATGTATACATGGAAACTCCCAAACCTTTTATCTTGGGTTAAACCATCATTGTACTAAAGTCCCCTTTCACCCTTCATATGTACGAACCAAATTTGTACAAAGGGTATTTATAGAACTACGTGGGCTTGATTCCCATCCTTATGGGATATGTAGGAACGTTCGAGTGTCCCTCGAATCCAGCCCCAAGTCTTTGGGATTAACCCCAAATTCCACTTTCAGTCCCTTGGCTGAAATGTCCCCATGAAAACACACACTGTGTATTTCTTACAATGGTCCAAGCTCTATGACCCTAAACTAAGATCTCTAATCCTTTTGTCCCACACGACTTTAAACTATAATTTAAGAACTATGTATGGCTTGATTCTCATCCTTATGGGATACGTAGTGAAGTCCAACATTTCAATTCAGGACCCAACCATAACATGATTATGGTTAGCATTGATCTGTTTATCTCTGTATACATTGAACAATATCCATCTTTATGTGTCATAATCCTAACCTTAAATATTATCAGATCCTCATAACCCTTTTCATGACTTCTAGTCACAAAAATGTCAAACTTATGGGAATTCTTTTTCCTGACTATGCAGAACGTGCCCATAGGCGGCCTTACATAAACAGTCTATATAACAGACTTGTTAGCCAAAAGATACTATTATTTGACTATGCAGCCAATGACCTTAGGTGGCCTTGCATAATTCAACCCCCTAATGGGTTTTTTCGGATAGTGGTAACTTCATTCTTGGGAAGAATGCCTCTTTTGTCCTTATTTGTCTTAAATGAAAGTATGTAGGGATCCAAAAAAATAGCCATCCTTAACATATTTGTCCCATATCCTTTTTCATGATCTGAAAGTATTCAAGTCTATGGTTTATATTCTCCTTCCCTACATTTGGTTCAGACCTTCGCAGAAGTAATATTCATCCAGTTCATTGATAATCTTGTTTGGAAATATCTTCTCTATATTCAAGTACCTCTTTCCATACAGCAAACACTATACTTTGGAAGATTTGAATCTCCATAAACTTTCACTGGATTTTAGCACTAGGAAAGTAAATTTCTAAGAGTTATTTCACCTGACTATGCAGTACGTGCCTATAGGAGGCCTTGCATAAATAGTCTACATAACAGACTTGTTAGCGAAAAGATACTATTTTATTTAACTATGCAGCCAATGCCCTTAGGTGGCCCTGCATAATTCAACCCCCTAACGGGTTTCTAAAATAATGGTAACTTCATTCTTGGAAACTACTTCTTCTAATGCCTTTTAGCTCTTTTTCATATCATTCCTCAGATTCAAATATTCTTAAGTCATAGTTTACATATTTTCCCTCATACTTGAGTATGGTACTATGTTTTCAGATGAGTTTTCAAGGAATTGAGTCAATTCTAATCCATTTCGGTCAAAGCTATTTCGACCTTAAACATTATCCTTTTTATGTCCGACGTGCATGACATTAAACTGCCCACAAAAGACAAGGGAACCTTGAATAAAAGTCAAGTTCCTAGCTCACTAAACATACATTTTGTATGATTTAGGTAACATTGAGCAATTAAAAGGTTTGAAGTTTGTTGGGTTATTTACATTAATCAAAGTAAAAATAAAACTATGCTTACTAGGCCCATTGGCTTAGGTAAAATCTAAAGGATGTTGCAAAATAGAATGCAGGTACAAATGAGTGAAGGTGAAAGTGTTTTTCATTGATGCACAAGAGTTAGAAGGACATCCACAGACTGGAGTCTCTTATCTTTTTCAAGAATTACAAGAGGCTTTCAACATAACTCTTCATTTGATTTACGACATCCCGAGATTCATCAGAAACCACCAGGAATTCATTCATTCAACTGGATACAATAAGAGATGCAGTGACACCAGCTCTTCTTGGAACAATTGTAAAAGAATGTTCTTGAGTACGGTTTGAGAAAATTTTCTGCTGATCAAACAGTGACTCTGTTTATGTCCAAGAGACTTGGAAGATGGATACATGGATTTGAGAATGGAGCATTGGAAGTAAAGATCCATTTGGAGAGAGTACGCTATTCAGATATTTCTCTAATGCCATGTTTTTCTTCCCTCCACCAACCGGCAGCAGAAAACATTTCAGCCCATGGGTTTTCCATTTTCATATCTGCAAGGAAATGGCATGGATGGAGAATTGGAAAGTTGACACCATTTTTGTTGCTCTTAATGCACATCATAACCGAAATAGAGGAGTAGCAGTGCAGCTGCATTTCAGGTGTATAGTTCTTTGCATTTTGAACATTGACTCCTTGCAGATAACCATGACCACACAGAGGAAGATGGATGCTCTGTGGGAAATTAAGATGATATCTCTTCAAGTAAATAGCCAAATCTGGGAAAGTGATGTCGCAAATATCATAGTAATCATGGCCAGTTATGTTCATCATGTCATCAATTCGCTTGCTAGCCAGTTTATCAGCTGTTCCAATTTTCCTAGGAGCCATTGAATCTGCACAAATGTTGAATAAACTAACTCTTAAATGGGTTTATTTCTCATAAAACTTGTAAATAAAATTCAGAAAAAGTGGCAAAGGCATTAAGGCGCGCATGTCTAAAAATTGGCACGCAAGAATGGGTGTGCCGTGCAAATAATTGGCACGTAGGTATCACCGTGCAAGTCAAGTTACCTTGACAGTAGCACTCCATCAAGGAAACACTGGAAAACAGAAAAACCTGCGTGGTTAAGGTGACCAGCGCGGCGAGAGCTCGAAGGTTTGAAGTCTGGAAATCCAGATGCTTCTGTACGGAAGGGAGGCCCTCTATTTATAGACGCGGACAGAACCCTGTGTGCCATACCCTGGCCGACTAAAGGATGTCCTCTGTGTGCCCGAAGCTCATTTTCATGCCAAAACATGTGCACCGCCTTTCCATTGGTTTTCCTCTTTTCCTCAGAGTCAAATCCGCATTTATTTTGGATCCAACTCTGAGGGGGGACTTTTGTTGATGCTCCTTTTCATCACATTGTCTAAAAGAATGGAAAGGGAAATGACATAGCAGAAATTGATTCATCCTTTGATGAAAACATAAAAAAATCGACAAAGGCATGAAAAAGGGATCAAAAGCACATGTGCCGCGCAAGTTATATCACTGTCGCGCAAGTCCACTTGCGTGACGCATGATGGTCGCGCAAGTGACTTGCGCGACCTAAGTGATAACCGCCCGGGGTCTTCTCCTGCCTATAAATAGACCGTGTGGGCCCCCCATTCTAGGAGGAAGTTTTCCAGAAACTCAGATTTGAGCTCTAGGCACCCTAGTCTCTTCTTAAAGCTTCCGGAAAACTTTTAAGGTAATTTATTACCTAGAATGGAAGATCTAAAGAGGGGAAGGAAGGCCTAAGTGTTGAAACTCATCAACACTTGCGCGTCGAGGTGGCCAACCTTAAGGGAAATGGCCACACTTGCGTGTCGCCTTACTCCTTCAAATAGAACCTGCGCGCCCCTCTCTTGGAAGAACCTCAAGAGGATTATAAAGGCCTTAACCTAAAGTCTCTCAAGTATTACCCTGATGGGTGAACGCCACGCAAGTACCCAATGTGTCGCGTAGGTATACCTGCACGACCAATACTTGCGCGCCCACACAGTACCTGCGCGCCTACCAGGACTTGTGCACCCCTGCCTTTTTTGGTGCCCTTCTTGCCCATTTTACCCCCCTTAAACCATTCCACCTCTTCTATTCAAGATTCAATCTTCAAGACACTCTTCAAAGCAATTTATGGCATGATTTCTTGATTTGGATTCTTTATCTGAAAGGAACTCTGTGGAATATCTATCAAAACCTAGTGATTTTACACATCTTTATGTCACTAAAGATTGAGATTTCATTCATTTAACCTCATCCTTTAAGATGAGAGAAATCATTTACCTGGGCCTCCTTTTCAGGAGTAAGCCCCAGTCTTAATCATTATCCTGGGCCTCCTTTTCAGGAGTAAGCCCCAGTCATAATCATTAACATGGGCCTCATTTTCAGGAGTAAGCCCTAGTCATAATCATTAACCTGGGCCTCCTTTTCAGGAGTAAGCCCCAATCATAATCATTAACCTGGCCCTCCTTTTCAGGAGTAAGCCCCAGTCCCCTAATTTGGGCATCCTCCTCAGGAGTAAGCCTCAAGTCCCTTAATTTTCAAATCCATTTAACATGGGCCTCCTCCTTAGGAATAAGCCCCAGTCTTAATTTCTCTTAACCAGTCATAATTACTTTTGATTTGGGATTCATTTTCAAGAGTAAAACCCAATCATAATTCCTCCCCTAAATTGGGCCTCCTTTTCAGAAGTAATCCCCAGGTTAGAGTATTAAAAATCTCCATGAAGCACATATACCTCTATGGACCCTGTTCCTGGATTTCTTCCCTGAAGTAAAATCCAAATCTTCATTTATCTGGGCAGTCATACATACATAATCCCAAATTTATTTCTTATGATTGCATCTTTCATGGCACAATTGTCTAATTTTTACCAATACCTCTTGTTTCTCATACCGAGCATGACTCACGTGAGCTTAGGGTGTAAAAGTAATTATGACATTTTTCTTTGAGCCATCAATCATAAACATCATACTACCTTACTCGAACAACGTGGGTTCTGATTCCTTTTATAAACAAAGGATACGTAGGTAGCCCATCAGCGGGTTCGATCCCAACTCTGAAATAATTCATGTCCTTCTGAATGACAATAAACTTCAAGTGCCTCACTGAGTGGCTTTAAAACCAGTATGGTCATCATAAGGACCAAGAGAATTTTACGTATCAAAGGATACCATTGACTAAGAATATCTAACAAATACAGATGATTCTTTATTAGTAAAGAACCTCAAATACATATAAAATATTCTCTAAATTTCCTATATATCGATCATTGATTGCCAGATCTAAAGGAAAACTCATTTTATATTTGTTAATGTAATAAGGATTCACGAGCATAACTTAAATCTATAAAGAGAGTCCCGGAGTAGATAATAATTCCCCTCAAAAAGGTGTGATGAGTCCGACCTCCCATCCTCTAGACCAATGCAAATTCCTAAGCCTCATCGGTCCACAAACTAATGAGCGCCTACCTTTGAAAAGTAGGTCTGAATGGATGTGGAATCACTGGATGTTTCCGGTTCTATGAAGAAACCCGTTAGAAACCAATCAGAATGTTTGAACCTCCCATCAAAGGAGGTCATCCCCAAATTCCAAGGGAAACAACATCACATTAACCAATCCATTTGATCTCTATGTAATTCCGGGTGCACCCATCACATCATAACATTTACATAACCATGCATGCCACATAGAACGTATATCGATCCTAGACATAATATACCCATGGAAAGGAATGCATTTCATTTTATAAAGAATAAATCCACAAATAAACTTTGGGGTTCCAAAAATAAATACGGAATAACATACTTTGGTATAAGAATCATCAATACTAAGTGAAGAATAAACAATATCAAGAGAAGTAAGAGGTGTCTTTTTAGAAATAATAGTTCATTTTGAAAACATTGTGATTGTCATAAACTTAAGTAGAAAATATTTATATCCTAGAAAAGGAAAAGGGAGAATAAATAAATTTTATTTATGTATCATAAAATGAATATACATACATAAATTTGTGTGAAAGAGGGAAAACCCAAGTAAATGGAGTTGGGTTTGAGAATCCCCTTACCTTAGGTCGAAGTGATTTGTTCACTTTAATATCCAATATAATCAAATTAAATTCATTAATTAATAAATAAAGAACACTTTTTACATGTTTTTGATTCATTTTAATTTTTTTAAGTTCATTTATGTCCATTTTGATGAGTTATAGTGTTCAATTTCATTGTTCATGACTGTTTTTTCATAGGTTTCATGAACGGTTCACTTGTATACATGTATAAAAGATCGTATAAAATGGGGATAATTATTAAGAATTTATATTATATGTTATTAATTAAATTAAATAAGTTTAATTAGTCTTATATATTTTAATTTTTTATATATATTAGGATGATTCATTATATAAAATGTTAATGATATTAATTTAGATTAATTTGGTAGTTTTTGAATCACAACATATTCATTTTGTTGTATTATTTAATATTATGTATATAAGTTAGTTCTAGAACATAAAAAAGGTTATAACATAAATTTTAAAACATTTTTCAATCATTATAATGGTTTTATGACCAACCTTGAAGGTAGTAGTAAAAAATGAAAATGCATCATCCTTAGTGATGATGAATCAACACACCACATACAATATTTTTATTTTTAGAATGAATGGAAAAGGGAAGAGATTAGAAGATGAAATTTTCAGTTAATATAATTAAACTAAAGTATATAAAATATAGTATCATTACTCCTGGATAGGTTTAGGTGATGATAGGATAAGAAAAGAAAAGAAATTGAGAAGAAAATAAAAGAATAAGAAAGAGGATTTTACCACATGAATTCCTCCTCCATGAGAACATCCTTAGGGAAAGGGGTTTAATATCCTGATGAGACCAATGGATCTTGAACATTAGGGAGGGCCATCAGAAGAGGATTTGGAATATATTGGAAAATATTTATTTCTTGGATGGTGTGAGGATAATAGGTTGAGAGGGGTGGTATTTAGAGGGGAGGAGAGGGGGTGTTTTCTCGTTATTTTATTCATTAGTTTATTATTTTGGATCAATACTAAGAATAGTTTTAAAATTATCAATAAATATATTAAAAAAATAAAGTATAATTTTATATTTTGTTCTTACATCCTTCTTACATCAATAATTAATAAAAATTTCATGTATTTATCTAGTATCATAAATTATCGTATTTTAATATTCACAAAAAATTAAAGAATTTTAGAAAATTCAAAGAAATGCAGCCTAAGAAATTTCATTGATTATAATTAAAGAAATGAACTACATTTTATGAAAATAATTTTATAAATATGAGAAATTTAATTTTTAACTAAATTCATCATTTACATGGAAAATAATGATTTTAAAATTACAACAAATTTAATAAAACTTTGAAAAATTAATTAAGGTCCTATAAAATTATCTTATAATCATAAGAAAACAAATATTATATTATAAATATATTTTATGAAAATAAATTTTATTTTGAATAATTATATTCATAATAAAATTATAAATAGACATTTATGTATTATAAAAATACCAACAATTAATTAATAATTTTTTAAGTATTTATTTACTTATAAAATGATATAATTATTTCATATTATCATTTATAAGATTCCTAAATTTTATTTACACATCCTTAGATGAGGTTACTATTCTATTGGCCAAATTACAATTCTAATTTGGTCTTGTTACTAGTCCAAGGGTCGGGTTACTATTCCATTTGGATAGGTTCGTTAATTTCTCGAAACCCCTCTTATTTCATCCATTAATAATTTATAATGTTTTTATAGATTTCTAAAAGTTATTTTATATTGTTTATACTATATGTAAAAATTATAATAAGTTAATTTCCAATGATAATTTTTTTGGTCATAACATTATTCACCCATATGAAATTTTACCCTTAAAATATCATTTTACATACCATGGTGAAAACAAGTGAGGTTATTTCTTCTTCATCACTTCCTCTGGTTCACATGTTTCCCATTCATACTTATGGTTTCACATTTGTACTTTGACTAGGTGATTAGTCTTGTTGCATAGAGCTTTATCTCTATGGTCCAATATCTTCACCAACTACTCTTCATAAGAGAGATCAATTTATAATTGTACCACTTATGAATTTAGTATATGTAACAGATCCAATATGTACTTTCCCAAGAGGGATACAAGGAATACATCACACACTTCAAACATTAAAGGTGGAAGTGTCAGTAGATAGGCCACAACCCTGATAAGGTCAAGGATCTCAAAGGGGACGATGTAATCTGTACTCAACTTTCCTTTCTTCCCAAATCTCATGGTCTTCTACCATGAAGATATTTAGAGGAAAACTATGTCTCCAACCTCAAAATTTAGGTCCCATCGATGATTGTTTACACAGATCTTTAGTTGACTTTGGGATTCATTGACGTGCTGCTGAATGGTTTTCAACTTTTTCACCATTTCTTTGACCATTTATGGTCCTAAAATCTTATATTCACAGACTTCATCCCAACATATTAGTGTTCTATGTCTTTTCTCATAATGGGATTCATATAGTTCCATTTGGATGATAGAGTTGAAACTGTTGTTGTAAGAGAACTCAAACATAGGAAGATGTTGTTCCCATCCTCATTTGAAGTCCATGGAACATGACCTAAACATGTCTTATAGTGTTTTAATAGCTCGTTAATATTGTACATCAGTTTGAGGATGATAATCCATACTAAAGGTCATCTCAGTGTTTAGATCACATTAGATACTTTTATAGAACATCCAGGCGAATCTTGGATCTCGATTAGATATAATCGTTAGTGGTACTCCATGTATCCTTTCCACTTATCTGATGTATATATTTTCAAGCTGATACCATAAAAAATCATCTCATATTGTGATAAAGTTATTTGTCATTGTGAGAAAATCCATAAAAACCCATATAGAATTGTTTCCTCTATATGTCTTTGAAAGTGTGGTGATAAAGTCCATGGTGATGTTTTTCTATTTCTATATTGGTATGGGTAATGGTTGTATCATCCCCTTATAATTTTTATTTCAGTCTTTACTTACTGACATACTATGCACTTTGATATATATTTAGCGATCTTCTTCTTTATATTACCCACTAATATTTATATTGGAGATCTCGATACATATTTTTGCTCCCTGGGTTAATAGAGAAGGTTGAACTATGTGTGTCACTCAGAAGCTTTTTCTCTATCTCTAGATTAGATGGTACACATAGTCATGACTCAAATTTTACAACTCCTTCCTCATAAATTTTAAAGTTTATTTTCCCTTTCTCATGGATTCCATATTCTTCTAAATTTCTACATTATTTATTTGAGAAACTGTTATTCTCCCACGAGGGATCATTGAGAAATCATTTGAGAAATGACTGGTGATGTTCCTTCAATAACAACTCCCATGTAAATTCTTTTCAAATCAAAGAATATTTGATCCTTCTCGATTCTCATTATTGATAATGTTGTATGATCCTTTATACTTAGATCATCCACCACTTTATTCTATTTTTCATGATGGGTGTGGATTGAGAAGTCATAATCCTTGATGATCTCTTACGGTATTTTATATTGAATATTAATATCCTTCTAAGTGAATATATATTTGAGGATATTATAATCAGTATATATTTCACACTTCTCCCCATAGAGATAATGCTGCGAAGATCAAAAATTCCAACTTAAGATCATGCATGAGATACTTTTTCTCATGAATTTCAACTGCCTTGAGGCATAGGCTATAACATTATCATTTTTAATCCATACACAACCTAAGACCTTCTTTTAACCATATTTTTATACCAAATAGAGTTCCCCACTTTTCATAAGTGTGATTATTGACACAGTGATAATCATTTTTTAAACTCTTTGAAGTAATCTTAACATTCGCTGGTCAATATATTATTTTCTTCTTTTTGAGTCAGCTTGGATATTGGGTTTGAAAATCATGATGAGTTCTTCAAAAATCACCAGTAACACATAGAAAGACCAAGGTAACCATGGACCTCCATTCGATATGTTCTTCTAGGCCCCTCTTCGATTGAATTTGTCTTGAAAGTGTCTATGGATATTCTATTTCTACTGATAACATGACCCATGAATGATACTTCCTCATCCAGAACTCACATTTACTATATTTTTAATAAATTTTATCCCTTCATAAAGTCTATATCATAGTATTAAAATTCTCTTCATGTTCCACTTACTCTGAGAGTATATCAGAATATCATCAATAAATACTACAACAATGTTTTCAAGGTAATGTCTAAAGACTATATTAATTAAGTATGTGAATATTTTTAGAGAATTAGTTAGTCTAAAAGGCATCACTATTAACTCATAGATTCAATACCTTATTTTAAAGGTAATCTTGATAATATCTTCTTTTCTCACCTTTAATTGGTGATACCCTAACTGATGGTCCACCTGTGAGAAATACACGGGCCTATGTAGTTGACTGAACAAGTCATTTATCTATGGGAGGGGATACATGCTCTTTATCACAATTTTGCAAAGCTCACAATTGTAAAACCGTAGGGTTTTGAAAATAAATATTGAGTGCATTTTATAATCTAGAGGATAAACTCTACTTTTTCTTTTCTATGTTTTGAATTTCAAAAAATGGTCATCAAGAGTTATGATCAGTAAGTCATTTAGAGTCTGATAGAACAAACTTGATTTTTTGGTGAATAGTAACATACCCTCATGAATAGTAATATGAACCTTATGAATAGTAAAAAATAATATTATTTTATTTTCGTAAGGAAATAAGATAATGAAATCTTAATTAATTTTTCAATGTGATATAAAAACTGATTGCACCTTTAAAATTGTTTTTTTTCGAATTAACTATGAATTTATTTAAAAAATAAATTAATAATATTTTGAAAATTAATTTTGAAAAATGGAGTTCATTTTTTAATTCTACATGTTGAAATATTGTAGGGGTAATGTTTTTGGATAATTCTGAAATTTTAGAATTTTTTATGAATAGTGAAATAAGATAAAATACCGTATATACAAATTATAAGTTAAATACACTATTTATTACATCATAAGTGATGTAAGGCCATTTGGTTCGAACTCACATGAACTTATTACTATTAGGGGTCACATGAAACAACTCTATTGGTTGTCTTGAGGGAAATAATAAAATAATTAATTAAATATTTGATATTTACCCCACTCATCCACTATAAAAACCCTTCACCAATCCCTCTTCTCTTCACTCCTATATGTCTTGAAACTCCTCAAATTTCTGCCCAAATACCCTTACCTAGTAACTCCCCATGACTAGGAAGCTCTTGTTCTTACCAAAAGACCAAAATCCCATCCCTTAAAGAGGTTCTCGGGGAATTTACTTGAAGAGGTAAAACACCTTTCTTTTTCTTTTAGTTTCATTTGAATTTTTCTTCTTTTGTTATCCTCTCCTCACCTCCTATATCCAAATGACCATTATAACTCCATTATAATCTATATACTGGATTTATATCATGTCAATGTAATAACCATTATCAATAATCATACTCCCTCCCTTTTACTTTTATAAACGAATTCAACATCCATGAGGTTCCAATTTATAACCTTCATGGACGACAAAGTTTCATTCTTCAATATTTCCTTCATTACTGGTCATGAAACCATATTTATGGTTTAACTAGACAATAATATATTTATTATAACCTAATTAATTTTTAGGAACTTGTATATGTACATATTATGAATTTATGTGACAAAACTAGTTCATAATAATCCAAATACCGCCAAATAATCAAAGTGATTGTCATCTAATGATTCATCCTCATTTTATGTAACCAAATGATAGAAATATCCATTAAAAATTCTATAAATTCATAGATAATATTTAATTTTAATTATGGATATTTACATCCATACTACTTCGTTACTTAAGAACAAGTGAACCGATTATCAAAAATAAGGGAAACAGACACTCCAGAACGACGAAATTCAATACAATAACTTATCAATAAATGCATAAATGAACTAACCAGAATTATGATATACTAAATAAATTTATAATAAGTTTTTAAATAAGTTAATAATAAGTATAATTTCATATTTCAGGAGCTTAAGTACAAGAGCGGAACACGTTCAGAGTTAAGGTAAAGGTTTTCCACTCGAACTTCCATTTTCATTCGGGTTACTTTCATTTTCTAATTACATCAATGAAATTATTATATATTGTTATGCACTACTCATAAATTCTGTTTCATTATTATATATATGTACCCCAACCATAATCCTTCCCTATTTTATGTATTGTTACATGTTTTAAAAGAAACTTTCAAAACTATTTCCAAAAAACAAGCATGATTCAAGGGAATTCCTCAAATTCATATCTATTTTCAAGGGCACTCTATAATCTATTTTTCTTGAAAAAAATTATCCTTATAAAAAATAATTTTATTATGAAAATACTATCTTACAACACTTCTGGTTTGAAACAAATGTTTTCCAAAAGAACTCTTCTTTTCCAAATAGAAGAGTATTTATCTCAAGATTTCTTATTGATTTTATAAGAGTATTTTCATTTGATTCAACACTCTTGTTGTTTCTTATGTATTATTGGGTTTAATAATTTATGAAGTCATCTACCATATTTGATTTAATGGTTTATGACTAACTCTATTTTGGATGATCTATCCTAAAACAATTCACCATATTACTCGGAATGGTTAGTGCTCTATGTTAAATGATTGGAGAAAGATAGTTACATTTCATATGATAATTTTAATATGAATGTATATATTGTTTATGTTTATCCTAACTCATATGAGGAATAAAATGGACTTATTATGTGACAGTTAGGTCCTGCTATAGCCCCTCGATGCATCGGTAGGTATAATGAGACAAATATATGTAGAATTGGCTGAGGCCTTTCCCAATGTGTTATATAGATTTTGGCCAAGGCCTTAATCATTAGGCTTCTTGTCCGAGGACTTGAGAAAATGTTTTCGAATATCCAGAATAAGCACTTCCCTCATTATAAAGCTAGTAATTGAAAGTTAATGTAGTTATTAGACTAGTATAATACCCATGATTATGTTTCATTATGGAATTATTTACTCAGCTCATATTTTTTCCATAATGTGTGCATGTTTATTATTAAAGGCATGCGTTTTCAATTATGCACCATGTCTTATGTTTATGATATCTTCTGCTGCATTGCTTACTCTTACTGAGAATTTGAGATCACCCCTTTCTTATGTTTCATTTTTCACAGGACATGAAGAAGTAAATTATAAATGACTTGCAAGCATAATTTAGGAGACATGATGTTGCTAGTGGAATAAATTAGTGTTGTATTTCCATTCATGATGTAATGTTAAACTTATTTATGTATCTTGTTTCCAAAAGAAACTAAGATACTTGGTCATTCGTGATTTTTATTCCTTGTATGTATGCCTACATAATCAAATACGACACCGACTCCAGGAAACTGGGGTCGGGTCCTTACAGTTGGTATCACAGGAAGTTTAGTAGAAAACGTGGAAACGTAGATTAGGGAAGAATCCCTAATTGAGTCATTAAGGATAAACATACAATAACATCATGATATTTTGGTACGGAATAGATTATGTGGATCATTAAAGCAATACATCCCTGTCTAGATACGAGCAGGTAGAGGTGGCTCTGGAATAGATATAACTAGGAGTGAAAGCTCTGACAAGATGTTTTGGGCTTGACCTCGGGTATCTTGGTATATGAAAACGGGCCTTTCTACACTCTTGGTTACGACACACCTAGGGGATATGCTTAATATAATCCACGTTTTCTATACAAGCCATTATGAAGGAATAAAATGTAAATTTTTCCTCAAGGATACCATGTTTATGATTAAGAGATTATCTATGTGAAGAATTTCAATTTATGCTTTGTATTTTTTTACATTGAGATTATATAAAATGATTCATACCCTAATCTAGTGTATGACATTATTTAGAAATGGCGCCTAGTGGAAGGAATGTAAACCTCACGAATGCACGTGTCCCCTACAAGAATTTTCCTTCGATGTAAGATAATTATGTTGGATCTGGTGTTGTGACTGGTGTTGAGTAACTCATAACCATATTGGGAAAACTTACTCAGGTTATGAATAATAAACTTACACGTATAGAGCATCCAGATCAACCACATGGAGGAGCTATGCTAGATCTCTTTATGCGAAAACAGTCTCTATCATTCAATGGGACTACAAACCCATTTTTAGCTGAGCAGTGGATATGTTCCCTCGAGAAGATATTTATTTCTTTGGTATGTAATGAAAGAGAGATGGTCATCATGGCAGTTTATCGACTATTGGGAGAAGCGGATCAGTGGTGGTCATTAATCCAAAACACAAATGAGGAGGAAGAAATAGAAGAAAAGGAACATAGAGATTTTGATGAAATATTCCTTGAGAAATACATTCCTCATAAATAAAGAGCAAATATGGAGATAAAATTATTGATTATGAGGCAGAAAGAAGATGATAATGTTGCAAAGTACGAATATAACTTCACAAGGTTAACAAGACATGCTGTGGACTACATATGAAATCCAAGGAGCCAAATTGATCGATTCATTGATGGAGAAAATCCATTCCTCCAACAGGCACAGGTATCCTAATTTTTTTCATCATATGAGGATATAGTTTAATGTGCTATCAAGACAGAAAAAGAATTCTCTAAGAATTATGACTTTAATGGAAAGAAAGAAAAGAAGAGGGCTACTGAAAACCATGGGAAAAGAAATAAGGAAACAAGGAAGAAGGGTAGAGTTGAATTTCCACCCTGTGATAGTTGTGGAAGGAAACACCCTGGTGTGTGCTTAAAGGGAAAAGGAGTATGCTAAAAATGTGGTCAGAGAGGCCATCTTACTGGTGATTTCAAGGGGAAGAAATATGTCACTAATGTTCAATGCTATAATTATCGGGATATGGGACACTATGCTAATGATTGTCCAAAAAGTCAAGGAAATATGCAACAAAAAAGGCCATGGGAGCTAGGAAAATCTTTTGCGATCACAAATGCAGAGGTTGATGTTCCGAATGACATGGTGGATGGTACTTTGATCATTTCATCAAACATAGCCAATGCTTTATTTGATTCTGGAGCATCACATTGTTTCATATCATCCTAGTTTTCTATGAAAATTAGATATTTCTAATTCGATTTAACAAGGGAGTTGTCAGTCAGAACTCTTAAGGGAAGTATCATTGCAACAAAGTTTTGTGAATCAGTTCACATTAGGGCACATAAATGTTTTTATCTACTGATCTCATTGTCATATCCATGATTTAATTTTATATAATCCTTGGTATCGATTGGCTTTCAGACCATGATGCGAAAATTTATTGTAAGAATAAGGAGGTTACAATTTTCAATGATGATAAGGAGTACCTTATCTTTAAAGAAGAAATGTCACCACCTGATTCTTATCTAGATCCACCCTAGTAGTTCAACTGAATTCAATTATTGGGGGGGGGGGGAAGAGAATGAAATAACTATGGGTGAGGAAAATAATGTTCAAATAGAAGATGTACCTACTGTGAAATAATATATTGATTTCTTTCTAGAAGATTTACCTAGACATCCTCCAAAGTGGAAAATTGAGTCTTCCATTGAATTACTTCCTAGTTCAAGGATCGTATCAAAGACCCCTTATAGAATGGCCACTATGGAGTTAGTGGAGATAAAGAAACAACTAGAGGAATTGGGTGATACAGGATTTATTCGCCCTAGTGTTTCTCCATGTGGAGCCCCGATTCTTTTTGTTAAGAAGAAAGACGAGTCTATGAGGTTGTGCATTGATTATAAGGAAATGAATGCTGTTACAATAAATAATAAGTTTCCTCTACCACAAATTGATGATTTATTCGATCAAATTCATAGAGCCCAATATTTTTCGAAGATTGATCTTTGATTTGGATATCATCAGTTACTTGTGAGGAAAGAATACATTCCAAAAACAACATTCCGAACCAGGTACGAGCATTACGAGTTTACAGTAATTCCTTTTGGACTGACTAATGCACCATTTATTTTCGTGGATTTGATGAATATATTATTTAAGGAATGTCTTGATGAATTTATGGTGGTATTTATTGATGATATCTTAGCGTACTCTAAAATCTATAAAGAACATGAAAATAACTTGCACACTATTCTTAAGACCCTGAGAAAAAATGAATTATATGAGAAGTTTAGAAAGTGTGATTATTGGCTCCAATCAGTTTTCCTTCTGGCCCACATTGTCTATATGGATGAAATATCTGTAGATACTATGAAGATAAAGGCTGTGCAAGAATGGCCTACTCTAATGAATGTAACTGAGGTATGTAGTTTTATTAGTTTAGAAGGTTATTATCGACATTTCGTTCAAAACATCGCCCATTTAGACAACCTAATGACCAATATCACATGAAAAGGGTTTAAGTTCGTATGGAAAAAAGAATGTGAATAATTTTTTGAAGAATTTGAGAGGATATTAGTGAATGCTCTGATCCTAACCCTACATTCGGGGAATGATGGGTTTGTTATCTATAGTGATGCATCAAATAAAAGACTGGGTTGTGTCCTTATACAGAATGATCGAGTGATTGCCTATGCATCTAGGCAACTAAAAATTCATGAACAAAACTATCCAAATCAAGATCTTGAGTTAGGAACGGTAATCATTTCCTTGAATATTTGGATACATTACCTCTATGGATAAAAATGTGAGATATATATAGATCATAAGATTTTGAAATATATATTCTCAAAGAAAGAACTCAACATGAGCCAAAGGAGGTGGATTGAGCTACTCAAAGATTATGATTGCACAATACACTACCACTTGGGGAAAGAAATTAAGGTAATATACGCTTTGATTAGAAAGGACCATGGAATTCTGAACAAGATGAGAGCTGAAAGGGATCCTATGTTCATGGATCTAGTAAAGATGGATATGGGAATTATCAAGGAAGGTAACACATCACTACTTTTTCAAATGGTTGCCCAACCTTTTTTACTGGAGAGGATAAAAAGTTCTTAGTATAATGATGAGAAGTTTCAAAAGAAAATTAAAGGTATAAATGATGGGAAGTTGACTGAATTCTCATATGAAGGTGGCATTCTTAAATTTGGGAAGAGTCTTTGTGTACCCTCTATTCCTAAGCTAAATAGAGAACTGTTGGATGATGCTCATAGCTCTAATTTCTCTATACATCTTGGCAGCACAAAGATGTATCGTGATATCTGAGAAAATATTTGGTGGGACAATATGAAAAGGGAGACTTCTTAATATACATCAAAGTGCCTGGTATGTCAACAAGTGAAGGTTGAGAGGAAAAAGTCTAAGGGGATGATGCAACCACTACCCATACCATCATGGAAGTGGGAGGACATTACCATGGACTTTGTAACTGGACTTCCAAGGACATGTAGAAAAAAATGCTATATGGGTGATTGTAGATCGTCTTACAAAGACATCTCACTTTATCGTGATTCAAGAGTACTTCTAATTGGATCAACTTTCACGAATTTACATCAAAGAAGTGGTAAGGATACATGGATTACCACTCTCTATTGTATCCGACCATGATCCTAGATTCACCTCAAAGTTCCAAAAAATTCTCCAACATGCTTTACTCACTAAAATTAACTTTAGTATGGCCAATCATCCTCAAACTGATGGTCAATCTGAGAAGAATATTCAGACACTGGAGGACATGTTGAGAGCATGTTCTATGGAATTCAAAGGAGGATGGGACCAATATCTTCCACTGGTTGAATTATCCTACAACAATAGTTTCCACTCAAGCATCCGAATGGCACCATATGAAGCCCTTTATGGGAAAAGGTGTAGAAAACCAACGTGTTGGGATGATGTCAGTGAAAGAAAGCTGCTAGGACCTGAATTGGTTGAAGAAATGGTGGAGAAGGTGAAAAACATTCTGCAGCATATCAAGGCAGCCCAAAGTCGACAAAAGAGTTATGTAGATAATTGTCGATGAGACCTTGAGTTCAAAGTTAGAGACCTGGTATTTCTACGCATATACCCATGGAATATGGTCATGATGTTTGGGAAGAAAGGAAATCTAAGTCCCAGGTATATCGGCCCCTTCGATATCCTTGATCGAGTTGGAACTGTGGCCTATCGAATGACACTTCCACCTACCATGTCGAAAGTACATGATGTCTTTCATGTATCCCTCTCAAGGAAGTACATACCAGACCCTTAACATGTACTCTCTTCAGAGGTGGTACAGTTGGAGGATGATCTTTCCTATGAGGTGCAGCCAGTGAAAATCTTAGATCGTAGAGACAATGTTATATGCAACAAGACTACTCATCTATTTAAAGTACTATGGAAAAACCATAAGTATGAAGAGGAAACATGGGAACTGGAGGAAGAAATGAAGGAAAAGTACCCCCACCTATTTTTGGCCTAGATTATAAAATGAAATTTTGAGGGTGAAATTTATGAATGGGGGAAGAATGTAACACCCCAAGGTTTTGAAAATAAATATTGAGTGCATTTTATAATCAAGAAGTTAAACTCAACTTTGCATCTTCTTATGTTTTGAATTTCGAAAAACAGTCATCTAGAGTTGTGATCAGTAAGTCATTTAGAGTCTGATAGAACAAACTTGATTTTTTTGGTGAATAGTAACATACCCTTATGAATAGTAATATGAATAGTAATATGACTTTTATGAATAGGACAAAATAATATTATTTTATTTTCTTTAGGAAATAAGATAATGAGATCTTAATTAATTTTTTAATGTGTTATAAAACTAATTGCTCCAGTAAAATTGTTTTTTTCCAAATTAACTATGAATTTATTTGAAAATTAATTTAATAATATCTAGAAAATTAATTTTGAAAACAGGAGTTTATTTTTGAATTCTACACATCGATAAATGGTAGGGGTAGAGTTTTGGAATTTTTTTTGAAATTTTAGGATTTTTGATGAATAGTGAAATACGATAAAATACCATATATACAAATTATCAGTTAAATACACTATTTATGACATCATAAGTGATGTAAGGCCAGTTGGTTCGAACTAACATGCACTTACTACTATTAGGGGTCACATGAAACAACAGTACTGGTTGTCTTGAAAGAAATAATAAAATAATGAATTAAATTTTCCAAATTTTCCCCTCTCCTCCACTATTAAAACCCCTCACCAATCCCTCTTATCTTCACTCTTGTAAGCCTTGAATCTCCTCAAAGTTATTCCCAAATACACTTTACTAGTCACTTCTCACGACCAATAAGCTCTTGGTCTTACCAAAAGACCAACATCCCATCCCTTAAGGAGGTTCGCGAGGAAGTTATTTCAAGAGGTAAAGCACCTTTCTTTTTCTTTTAGTTTCATTTGAATTTATCTTCTTTTGTTATCCTATCCTCACCTCCTCTATCCAAATGACCATGATAACTCTAGTATCATCTATATACTGGATTTATATCATGTGAATGTAAGAACCATCATCAATATTCTTACTCCCTCCATTTTATTTTTATAAACGAAATCAACGTCCATGAGGTTCCAATTTATAACCTTCATGGACAACAAAGTTTCATTCTTCAATATTTCCTTCATTACGGGTCATGAAACCATATAGATGGTTGAAACAGACTATAATATATTTATTAAAACCTAATTAATATTCAAGAACTATTATATGTACATATTATTAATTTATGTGACAAAACTAGTTTATAATAATATAAATACCGCCAAATAATTGAAGTGATTGTCATCTAATGATTCATCCTCATTCCATGTAACCAAATGATAGAAATGGCCATTAACAATTCTTGATATTCATAAATAATATCTAATTTCAATTCTGGAGATTTACATCCATAACACTTTGTTACTTATGAACAAGAGATCCGATTATGAAAAATAAGGAAAACAAACACTCCAGAACGATGAAATTCAATACCATAAAATATCAATAAATACATAATTGAACTAAACAGAATTATGTTAAACTAAATACATGTCTAATAAGTTCTGAAATAACTTATTAATAAGTATAATATTATATTCTATGATCTTAATTACAAGAGCGAAACACGTTCGGAGTTAAGGTAAGGGTTCTCCACCAGAACTTACATTTTCCTTCAGGTTACATTCATTTCCTAATTACCTCAATGAAATTATTATATATTGTTATGTACACCTCATAAATTCAATGCGAGTATTCTATATATGTACACCAACCAGAATACTTACCTATTTTTTGTATTGTTACATGTTTTAAAAGAAACTTTCAAAACTTTTTCCAAAATACAAGCCCGATTCAAGGGAATTTCTCAAATTCATATCTATTTTCAAGGGCACTCTATAATGTATTTTTTTGGAAACAAATGTCTTTATAAAAAAAATAATTTTATTATAAAAATACTATCTTACTTAACTTATGGTTTTATAAAATTTTTTTCCAAAATAACTCTTCTTTTCAAAATAGAAGAGTATTTTTCTCAAGATTGCTTAATGATTTTGTAAGAGTATTCTCTTTTGATTCAACACTCTTGTTGTTTCTTATGTATTATTTGGTTTAATAAATTATTAATTCATATACCATATTTTATTTATTGGTTTACGACTAACTCTATTGTGGATAATCTATCCTAAAACAATTCACCATATTACTCGGAATGGTTAGTGTTCTATGTTAAATGATTGGGGAAAGATAGTTACATTTCATAGGATAGATTTAATATAAATGTATATATTGTTTATGTTTATCCCCACTCATATAAAGAATGCATTGGACTTATTATGTGATGGGTGGGGCCCTCTATAGCCCCTCTAAGCATAAGTAGGTCTCATGAGACAAATAGAAGTGGAACTGGCTGAGGCCTTTTCCCAATGTGTTATATGGATTTTGGCCTAGGCCTTAATAATTAGATGTCTTGGAAAAGGCCTTAAAAAATGTTTCTGAATGTATGAAATATGAAATTCCCCAATTATGAAGTTAGTCTTTGAAAGTTCATATGGTTATTTACCTAGTATAATACCCATGATTTTGTTTCATTAGGGAATTATTTACTCAGATCATATTTCTACCATAATGTGTGAAAGTTTATTATTAAAGGCATCTTTTTTCAATTAGGCACCATGTCTTATGTTTATGCTATCTTTTTCTATATTTATTACTCTTACTGAGCTTTTGAGCTCACCCCTTCTTATGTTTCATTTTACAAAGGACATGAATAAATAAATTATGAATGACTTTCAAGCATAATTTAGGAGACATGATGTTGCTAGTGGAATAAATTAGTGTTGTATTTCCCTTCATGATGTAATGTTAAACTTATTTATGTATCATGTTTCCAAAAGATAATAAGCTACTTGGTTCTTTTGGATTCATATTCCTTTTATGTATTCCAATGTAATCAAATAAGGCACTGACTTCGGGCAACTGGGGTCGGGTCCTTACAACAATAATCAATACAGAGGCACATTGATCCATCCTTCATATTGATGAATAGTACTAGTGCACCCCATGGTGAAGCACTCGGGCATATAAACCTCTTTTCTAGATTCTATTGTGACTACTTATCCAGTTCCTTCAACTCAATGGTGGTTATTCTATAACGTGTATTTGATTTTGGAAGAGATCTTGGAAAAATTTCAATTGAGATATCAACCTATTGGTTAAAAGGAAGACCATACAATTATTTGCGTAGCACATCCGTGTGGTCCCTTAGAATGAACATGTCTTCTAGAATGATTCTACCCTCTATATCAATCATTTAGGCTAGAAATTCTTACTCATAAATAAATAATATCCATATATGATATGATAATCCTAAAGAGGATTCATCCTCCTCTTTACACTTTTAAGGAAATGAAGGTTGCCCCCAGATGTGAAGAGTGATCTCCATTTCCCGATAGTTGATGTTGGATTTGAATAAAAATATATAATCCATTCCCAATATAGCATCAAAATCTCCCAAAGTAAGTAAGATGTGATTTTATTGGAGGTTTATTCGACAAACATTAACTAGGGTGGAGTAATATATGTTGGATGTCATAATTCTCCCATTCAATATTCTCACATATAATTCAAACTCCATATTTTGAGGTGGTGTTTGAATAATTCTACTAAAATTTCAATTTATGAAAGAATTTATATAACTAGAATAAAATAGTACATTCACTATTTTTGAATGAATAAACAACATACCTGTAATCACATTATTATTGGGATCCACCTCAACAGTAGTGATGGAATATTATTTCCCTTGATATTTTGGCTTTGGTGGTTGCTAACGCTGATTTCTCTCAAGGATTCGAGGTTTAGTTCACTGAATTGCATAGTTTCCTTACTCTATATAGTTGAAACCTTAGACCATGGGTGGTGCTCTTCTTTCCTCCACCACATTGTCTTGTTTCTTCACGTCTCTTCAAAATTCATGAGCTTGGTGGCCTTCTCTCCCAAACTTACAGCATTTCCCCATCCCTTTTATGTAGTTCCCATGATGAATCTTCCAAAATTTTTGACATGTGAGTTATTAATTTTTATTTCCAACTTTTTCATTATATCCTCTAGCTTGAAACTCCATATTTTAATTCTTTTCCCTATAGTCATGGGACCATTCTACAAACTCTATATCCACTTTGAGAGTGCATCAAAAAACTTCATCATAACTCCCAAAGTCACAAATTTCTAGATCCTTTAGAAGGTTTGGATTTAAAAAACTAAAGAATCTACTTATTTTTCTATCATTGTTGATAAAAAACCCAAATCTTACCATGGATGACTTGAAAAAAAATTCTTCATAGTTTGTGATAGATTCACCTTCCTTTTTCTTAATTTCTATAAATTCTCTCTCATTATCTAAATAAAGAGGCCGAGGGAAATATTTTTTAGGAAACATAATATTAAAGCCTTACAAATCCATATCTTCAATTTCACACTTCAGATTGTTGTTTTTAATCAACACCAACCATTGATCAACCTCTCCATCTAGATGATAAACGACCAAATTGAACTCATCCTTTTTAGAACAATAGAGCATAGAAAATATATTCTCCATTGATTTGACCCACTATTGTACGACTAGAGGATATAATATCCACTAAATTTTAGTGGTATTTGCCTCATAAAACTCTTGATAGATAGTTTCTAACTATTAGGTGAAGTAGGATGTTCCAAATTATTGAGGTTATTGTTCATATTCTAAGACAACTGGGTAAGAATTGACATAAAATTTTGAACTCCACCTCCCAAGGAATTGGGATGTCATCTGGGAAATCAATGCATTTCCCCTCGCATTAGTTGTTGTCCTGGTTTATTTTAGTTACCACTATTTTCTAAATTAGAAAACGTTTGAAAAAATCATAAGTAAACAAGTAATGAATAAATAATTTCTTCTTTTGTGATATTAACTCAAAAGGAATATCTTGTGGGATCCCTATGTTCGATATTTTCCTCTTGGTTTCCTATATATACTTAGTCTCATACTATGGTTTTTTTATTAAGGTTCTCTAATCCTAATTCCCAAATTAACTAAACCATTATCTGATACCAATTATAGAGAGACTAATTTTTCTTAAATGACTATTACATCATTTTAAAGATAAACAACATAATAGTGCTACAAAACCAGGATCCAAAGTTTTAGTGTCTTTGTAAAATTAGAACAATACATAACTTCTAGAAAATAAAACATAAAAATTTATTTAATTCCTTATTTAATATCTTCTTATTGGCCCTCTTGTTCTCCTTTGTACAAGTATTCACGTGAGGATATTCAACAAAAGAAGGGATGCGATAAAAGCATAGTAAGAGAATGAATAAGATACATGAAACATGGATGAGAATAATTATCATCATCGTAACATAATCAAAGTATCATTATCATAATCATGGTAGGAAGCATTAAATAAAGTCATGGAATGTGGAAATGCATAAAAATGAAACATCATGTCTTAGTTGTTAAATACCACACATAGTTGTGAACAAATAAAGAATCACGTTCACACATATTTTACATTATCTCATGAGATACATCACATTACCCAATGCACTAGAGCACTATATAATTCTGGGCGCACCCATAATATCATAAAATTAATATAATCATGCCTGCTAAATAGAACATATATCAGTCTTGGACATAGTAGAACCCATTTAAAGGAACTAATTTGATTTAATAAAGCACAAATTCATGAATAAACTTTGGGGTTAGTTAAATAAAGAGGTAATAACCTACTTGTTATAATAATAATAATAAATCATGAGTGAATAGGAAATAATCTCCAGGGAATTAAAAGGCGTGTTTTTAGAAATAAGAGTTCTTTTGGAAAATGTTATTATCATCATAAACAAAAGTTCAAAAAATGTATATCCCATAAAAGGTAAAGAGAGAATAAATAAATTATATTTAAGTAAAATTAAATGAATATACATACTAAAATTGGTGTGAAAGAGGGAAACCTAAGGAAATGGAGTTGGGTTTGAAAATCCCCTCAGCTTAGGTCCAAGTGATTTCTTCAATTTAATATCATAAATAATCTAATAACATTAATTAGTTAATAAATATAGTACATTTTATACAGGTTTTTTATTCATTATAATTTTATTAAGTTTTTTTATGACCATTTTTATGAGTTATAGTGCACAATTTCATTATTCGGGAGTGTTCATTTTCTTGGTTTTCATGATCGGTTCACTTGTATACATATTTGGAAGAGAATGTAAAATGGGGATAATTATCCAGAATTGATATTATATGTTGTTAATAAACTAAAAAAAGTTTAATTGGTCTTATATTTTGTTTTTAACCAGTTATTAGGAAAATTCATTAGATAAAATGTTAATGATAATCATTTATATTAATTTGGTGGTTTTTCGATCACAACACACTCATTTTGTTTTATTATTTAGTATTATGTATATAAGTTAGTTCCAAAACATAAAAAATATAATAAAAAATTATAAAATATTTTTCATCCATTATAATGGTTTTATAATCATCTTTGAAGGCTGTTGTGGAAAATGAAAAGGCATCGTCCTCGGTGGCAGTAAATGAACACACCACAGATGATATTTTTATTTTTAGAATGAAAGGAAAAGGGAAGAGACTAAAAGATGATTTTTTTACATTAACATAATAATTTTTCTATAAAAGAAATAAATATTGTTAGTATGAATATTGGATAGGTTTAGTTGAGGATGGGATAAGAAATGAAATGAATTTAAAATGAAAATAAAAGAAAAAGAAAGAGGATTTTACCTATTGAATTTCTCTTCATTGAGAACCTCCTTAGGGAAAGGGGTTTGGTATTTTTATGAGTCCAATTTATCTTAGATGTGGGGGAGGGTCTTGAGATGTTTATTGGGTAAATCTTTTACAAGATTCTAGTATTGGAAGGTGTGAGGAGAAGATGCGGCAAGGGGTGTTATTTATAGGGGAGGTGAGGGGTGTTTTCTCATTATTTTATACATTAGTTTATTGTTTTGGCTCAAGAATATAAATAGTTTTAACCTTATCTCTAAAAATATTAAAATTTTTAATTGGAGGTTATGATTTTGTTCATACATAATACATACATCAACAATGACTAAAAAATTCATGTATTTAGTTTTAATAATAAATTATTGATTTTACTATCCACAAAAGTTCAAGTATTTTTAAAATTTCGAAAAAATAACTAAAACCATTTTTGGATGTGTATAATTCAAAAATAAACACTATTTTATGAATTTTATTCAAATATTTGAAATGTAAATTTTAATTAAAATCATTATTTACATGGAAAATACTAATTTTACAATTACAACAGACTTTGTAACACTTTAAGCAATTAATTATGGGGTCATAAAATTATATTACAATCATAATAAAACAAAATATTAATTTATGAATCTATTTTATGAAATAATATTTCCTTTTAAATAATTAGAAATATTATAAAATTATAAATAAACATTTATGTTTTATAAAAACACCAACACTTAATTAATAATTTTTAAAATATTTATTAACTTATACCATGATATAATTATATAATATTATCATTTATTAGATGCCTAAATTTTATTTATACTTTCATAGATGAGGTTACTATCTAATTGATAAAATTACTATTCCTAATGGTCATGTTACTATTCCAAGGGCCATGTTACTGTTAAATCATGATATGTTCCTTAATTTCTAGAAAGACCTATTATTTAAATCATTTTTCAGTTATAACTTTTTTATTGTGTTAATAATGTGATTTTATGTGGTTTAAAATATATGTCATGATTATAAGAAGTGAATTTCCTTTGAAAAATTTCAGGGTCATTACAATGAATTAAGGTAAACTTTATAATTGAAATCTATAGTAACCTTATTATAATGAACATATAGACTGTGAAAGGTGTAAAATATCACCCCATTGATTCATTCAAAATTTTCTGAACAATTTTATGAATATTTATCTTTTGGAATATGGTTTTATATGAAAAATATAAAGGAAGGATAGTTTAACATTAATTTAAAATACTACTTCTATTCTGTATACAAGTGAATATGGGGTTTATTGAACGATTTTACAAGTTGTGGTGTAGTAAGATGAAAAGAATGAATATTTTTTTAGGCAAAGAATTATTTTCCTTGTCCAACATCATCAAGATTATGTTATATAATGTTTTATTATAAGCCCAATTTTTTCCACTTTCCACTACACAGTAGTAGGATGAGTTGTTGAATTGAATCCCATATTTCTAATACAAAAATTTTAACTTAGAAAAGAAGAATTTGGTGCCATTATCTGTCAATATCATATGAGGGACACCAAATCTGGTAATGATATTAGTCCTTTAAATATTTATTAAAGTATTTTTATTTAACTCATTTAGGGATATATCCTCAAACCCCTTCGAGAATAATTCAGTGGTCGTAAGAACGTAATTGAAACCTTTAAATGTTACTAGGAGATATAGAACCTAGAAATATATTACACAAATGGAAAATTACCAAGAATATTTGGTAATGTGAAATAAATATGGGGGTTAATGTATTAAATTTGCATGAATCTAGTAATAATGAATTTTGTTAGTGAATTCTAGGAAATCTTGTGCCATCAGTGACTATAAATATCAAAACCACTTGAAATGGTGGGAAATATTGGTTCTATATTGATGATAACTACAATAACCTATATAGAATTATTGTATAAAAATTAGGATATATTCTCCTTCAATGAATATAAGGAGGTCCCCATTGAATACTCATTTATAGATGACCTCGTAAGTATTCAGTATTTCATAAAGGATGATGTTTACAACATGTTGGTGGATCTCTTCTCTCATGTTATGATATGATGAAAGAATTTTAATTTAGAGGTGTCCAATATAGGGGATATCTATCCAATAATTGTATCATTTTTATGTATATTTAATCATATTTATCGTAGTTCATGTTAATATCAACGATAAATTTCCCATTGTTTTTAGTAAATGGATATACTACCTTGTTGTGCCCAATTCTAATAAATGACTCATCCCAATTATGATCTACTAGGGTAGTGGCTACATTAACCAATTCATCTTCCTGAGTACCCTATTAATGAGAAAAATGAAATAGTGTTATCTTAGAATGGAATTTGGCCATTAACCCTGACACATAATCAAATAGGGGAACCAATTCATATTTCTTAATGACATTTTCACTATTAATCTATTTGATCACTAACATTAAATCTCCCTTACCATTCAGGAACACCATTGGTAAATTTAGTTCCAAATCCAATCCTTCTATGAGGGCTTGATACTAGGATTAATTATTGACTTAGTATTATAATAATAGGAAGGAATATGGAAAGAAAAATTTCATTGGAGAGATGAAAATAATTCCCAAACTAACTCTATTGAGATTTCTGTTTCCATCATTTTTCTTATTTAGATTCTTTAATACCCATCAAAGCACATCTATCATATTTAGGGATCATATTGAATGGGTAAGACATTTTTTTTGGGTTTTTTAATATTAATTAGTTTTTTTCCTGTGATGGGATGTACTATAAGAATGTTTTCCACTTATTTTCCTTTGACTTCTATATAAAATATGTATTGGATGTCAAACTACTGTAGAATGAACACTCACTATTCCATACTACTATTTAATGTTTGATGATTAAATATGTACTTGAGTAAGAAAATGAGAGAGGCCAAATGAAACTCATTAGTATATATGTAGTTTCTCAATTTCAAAACAACAAATACTAGTGTACAAAAATTCTTCATGATATTAGAATATCATGTCTTAATATCTAGCATAGTTATTCTACGACATTGAAGACTATTTTATTTTCTGGTATCATTATTTTGTGTGAGAAGGAAACAATTTGACCGATCAAGGGATACCACATATAATATGAGTGACCCCTTCTACTGATGGAAATAATACTAGTGAGTTTAAGATTTATTACATGAGATTATCAAAACCCCCTAACAATATTCATCCCACTGAAAAGTGACTCTATTCTTTACCAACTTGGTGAAAGATAAGAACTTTCACGAAAGGCTCTCTATGATTCATTTTATTTAAGTATAGAGTGATTGAATCCCTCTAAACTCTTTGATATTTCTAAGATGTGGCATGTTGATGATCACTTTATTAATCTCTATGTTTATTTCAATGTTGTTATTGTGTACCATGAAACTAATAAATTTTCATGACAACACTACAAAATAACATTTCAGGGGGTTTAATTTTAGGTCGTGCTATCATATATTGTTTAACACTATTTCAACACCAGAAATATGATCACAATGATATTAATATTTAAACAGCATATATATGATGTAAAATTACATATTATTTTCTTGAAAAGGATTGAATATATTAATCATGTTGCATTTATATATCGTTCTAACATTCTTCAAACCGATAGAAATCACCTGATAGAAAAATATTACTAGGGGAGAAATGAAGGCAATGGCCTTCTCATTATTATGGGAAACCCTAATCTAGTTATAAATGGAACATTTATCTATAATGGCGAGGTCCTAAAACCTAGTAATTGAATTAATAAAAATTTTCATGATCATAACTGGGAAGTTATACTTTCTAAAATAATTATTGAGATATCCTATGACTTTTCAATCACAAACTTTCTAATTATTTCAAAAGACAAGAATGATTTGTTCATGGAACTTTGGGTAATGAATATACTTACTGAATTCATCGTTGACAAGATTTTCTACATTTTATTTGAAATTTGAAGAATGTGTTAGACTCATTCTTGTGGATGCCTGATTGTAACCATTATGAACTTCAAGAAGAAATCCATGAGGGACATAAGAAATGATTCAAGTTTGTAAAAGGAGGGAATCTAATGTATGGATGTATAAGGTATTTGAGGAAAGTAATAAATTTCTCAGTGACCCACCTAAATTTTAAATCATCAATTGAAAGGAATATGGGTGCTATACAATACAGTGCACTAAACCAAGGGTATTATAGGATAATTAGTGCTAATAATTACTTAATAAAATAAATAAAGTATGATTTTATTTGCTTACTTCCTTTTAAATAAAGAAACAAAATACTATTTTGATATGTATATTCACTATTCACTCAAGAATGGTGAAATTTTTATTTAATTTTAGATTGATTTATTCCTTCATATCTTATATGTTTTTTGAAATATTAAACAAATTCCCTAATAAAATAAAGTATATATATATATGAAAACAATTAGTGGTGTAATATTTATAATCCATGTGTTCTGATCTTTCCCAATTAATATTTATGGTAATATTCTTCTAAAAAATATAAAAATTATTCCTTCAATGGAATTTGATTATATATTGGGCATGTATTAGATATATTTACATAGAGCTTATATCAACTTATAAAAAAGTAAATTGATTTCCATATTATAAAACACCCATACACCTAGAAAAATATATAGAGGATTAAAAATCTTCATTTTAAATTCTTTAACATTATTGGTATTAATACCAAATAAAGAGTAATATATTTCTTAAATGGTTAAGATAAATAATAATGTAAACTGTTAAGAAATTCTTATTATGAGGTAATGTGTGAATGTATTCCACCAAGAATCACTATAAATTCCCCTTGATCTCGAGGTAGTGTTCCCAGTATAACTTATACTTGATACAACACTTATATAAAAAAGTCCTTATAAAATAGAAATTAAAGATCTAGAGAAATTACTTAATCAATTTAAATATCATTTTGAAATGTGTTTATAAACCCTAATGTATCACCATGGGGTGGACCAATGCTCTTGTTTAATAACAAGGTTGTGTCAATGCACTATTGTATCGATTTCTAAGATCTCAATATGATCACCATAAAGAAAAAATATCCACTACCATAGACTTATAATTTTTTAGAATAACTTTATTAAGCACAATACTTCTTAGAAATAATTCTTTGTTGTAGATATCATCAACTAAATGTGAAGAGTGAATATGTTAAAAAGAAAACTTTCTATACAATATATAGAGAATATGATTTCATAATGACACCAACTAGACTTAAAAAATCACTATAAATATTTATGGACATAATTAATAATGTCATTAGAGACTACCTTGATTAATTTAGCACGGTATTTAGTAAAGATATTATCATATACTCTAAGAGTAAACAATAAAGTGAGTAACATCTATGAATGGAGATGAAGACTTTAAAAAAGAATAAATTATATGATAAGTTTAAAAAATGTGGCTTTTGGATAAAAAAGTCACATTCTTAGGGAAAGTGATCACAATTAATGGAATCTATATAGAATATTTTAGGAATATGTAAATTGAGGAAATCCCTAGAGCTATACTTTTCATAGATATCCATAGTTATATTGGATTATCAAGGCACTACCGATACTTTGTGATATTTTTTTAGGATTTTATATCCCACTTAGTAATTTAACAAAAAAGTGGGTAATGATTTCCTAGATGAAATAATTTGAAAATAACATTAAGAACTAAAAAAGATGTTATTCTCTCTTCCTATACTCACACTACACTTAGGTGAATAAACATTTTCGAAGTACATAGATGCTTTAAATATTGTCTTGTGTTTTGTAATCATAAAAAATGATAAATTGATACATTTGATTCATCACAGTTTAATATCCATGAAAAAAATTACCTGGTGCATAATATGGAATTAGTATATATGATAATTATATTGAATATTTGGATGCAATAAGTTCAGAAATATAAATGTCATTTATATTCTCACTACAAGAGTTTAAAGTATATATTCAATTAAAAGGATCCAAACTTGCATAAAAAATGTTGTAAATATTTAATCAAGGACTATGAATTATCATACACTACTATTATAGGAATTTTAATATGGTATATGATTCTATTATAATAAATTAAACTACTACAATATCCATGATGAGGAATGATAAGTACCCAAACATCATGTATATGTAAAGGATAGATCTGGAAATCATAATACTAAGAAATAAATCCTATCTTATCCAAAATATTTCCCAAGAATATATCTAAGATAAAATCAATAAGTTATAAATGGATGATTTGGTCCTAAAAAATGAGGTGATAAAAAACAATGAAAAATAGTTTTATGTATTCAAAATAGAAAAAGATAGATTCATTCAGTTAGTAATTATACTTTATATGACATCAATGCCAGAGATAAATAAGGAGCTACTGAACGATGGACATTATCATATTTCTCTATCCAACCATAATGTACAAATATATACCAATATTTTCAAGGGAACTTCTTTTTTGAAATGATACAAAGGCATATGGGGTCAATGATAAAAAGGCCCATGGGGTTACACTTATCACTTAAATTATATATGGGACTATTTCCCTCTTGATGAAAAATCCAAGATATATGTCATGGAAATGATGAGGTTTTAATGGGGAACCAATTTCAATTTTATTTGACCTTGATATGAAGGTAAACTCTAAGTTATGGAAGAGTATTTAACTTGAATTGAATAGAAAGTTGAACTTTAGTATTCCCTATCACCCCTAAACTGATGGTCAATGTAGAAGGACCATTGAAACACTTTTATACTTGTTGATAGTTTTTTTGATTGAATTTATGGGAGGATAGAATAAACACATTTCATTAGTTGAATTCTCAAGAAACCATAGTTTCAGAACATGTATGTTAATATAACTATATAAATACTTATATAAGAATAGATATAGAAAGAAAGGTTTTTTAAGGATTTTATAAGTATTGTACAATACCATGTTAACAAAAAGGAACCAAATTCTTAAGATCTTCCATGGATGAAACCTAAAACCATGTATAACAAAAATAAAGAACACATGTGTGTACCTTACACCATTTATCACCAATATTATTATATATTATAACTATGGTTGATAAAGACGACCACATGGAAGCCATTAAGACCCCTCCTTCATGGTGTATCCATGGGTTTATGCTGAATCACCCATCTCATGGGTGGGATTATCCTTACATCCACAATAAAATAGTATCTAGCTCTGGGAAATGGTGAGGAATAAAGAGATCTTACTAAGAGAGTAATAGAATGTATAAATGAATTATTTTTATAGGATTAGAGAATTTATATAGGCTTTAGGGACACTCCTAAATCCCCATTAATTTACTCATGAATTATTTAACTAACGATTAAATATCAAATATTTACAATGGTTTATACCACTTTGACCAAATTCATTCCCATAATGTTTCATCATATGAAATGTTTTAATAATGGTGGATTTTTGTGGAAGATATTCAAACTCTACCTACTTTAAATTATATTTCTTAAACTTTTCATATGACTTATAAATGTTACCATATAATTAAAGGCCTTATAACTCAACCAAGTTATACAACTTGAAAATCATCAATTGTTTACAAGATATCTCATATCATTCTCTAAAATAAGATTTTAAAATTTTAATGCCATTAAATATGATATGAACATATTACACACTATGAAATAGAGTATTTGGGCTTTTCTTCATCAGTATACCACTTATAATAAAGCCTAATAGATTCAATTTCATTTCACATGATATTATATCATATTGTTTTGTGAAATCATTTCTAAAACTCCTTTTTTATATCTTCAAAAATAATTTCAGTAATATACTATGAAATTCACCTTATATGACATCATATGAAATAACATGTGGATATTTATACACAAAACCTTTTATATAAATTATAAAACAATTTTAGACCATAACTCTGAGTGAAAATCAATCCCATTTAATCAACTACAAATTGTGACCCCAGGGATCTTTATATTAATTAAAAAATATGAATTCCCAAATTTATAAATTTAATAAAAGTGAGGGATCTAGAAAATAATCAATTTTACTCAAACTATATAGGGATCCTTGAATACATGTATACCTATACATGTTTCCACCAGCTACATTATATGAAAGTATGAAGTTTAATACAACCATTTTTTCAATGATATTGAATTACTATGGGATACTAATTTGTCAATATAAATCATCCAACTCATATATTCTCAATTATCTAAGTATATACTAACTAGGTCAATTAATACATCACATATAATTTACCATTATGGATGATCATGTAACATACCCCTCAATTGATAGATAATCACATCATATATAGTATCTTTATATTTTTGTACACTTAATTAGTATATCTAAATCAATGTCCTAGATGTAACATGTAACACCTCCACCCAAATCACCATTCCTGAGCCAATGTTCCATATAAACTCACGATCACCTCCCTTCATGTAAGATGATTCCTACTATGGGTGAAGTTCTATGTGATTCGAGGAGACTATACCCTCGATAATCATAACCATAATAAGATAAATAAAACATCAACATAATCCATCTAAATATCATAACCAAATATAATCATAAATAAATGCTATAAAATATGGAAATTCAGGTCATACAATGATAAAAAATGGACCCCAAGTGCGATAAGTCAAAAAACATAGAATTACCATTAGAAATGATAATTAATAAAAGTTATATGGTAACCAACCATCATATATCCTAGTATCACTTCCATCTCCAAAATCCAATCGCCCCAAAAAGCACTACATGTTCCTTTCCCTTTATCAGATCCTTGATCATAAAGTCTATACACACATTGAGATTCCCATGCAAGGTGTGATTATAAACCTAGTGGGACACCAATAATTAATTATTAAAATAAATATGCATGAATCAGAGTTTATTCAATGATAATAGAGAAATTCACATCAAACAACAATCAATCATGTTTCGAGAAGTTTTTTAATAACCAAGCCTCAATAAATCATAGTTTTACCTATTTCATCTCCATTATGGAAGTGTGTTTATAATGGAATTCATTATCATGGTTTGAAAACAAGTCCAATTTATATATCTCTAAATAGATATAATGTTGATGAGTCTCAAGTCATTCCATAATGCCATTAATCGCATTCTCTAGTATGGGTCAGTCCACAAGGCTGTCATATCCCTACCTCTCCTCATGTCAAGACACATTGTTGTGTTATCTTGAAACTATATCAGGTCAAGCCCCATGGCCTTTGTACACAAGCCCTATATCTCAGTCAATCATTATAATCTTTTCATGTCACACATTTTCCTCTTATAGGTATAAATGATCCCTGACAATCCACCTATCAATTTATATAAGGAGAAAAACCCTTCCAATTTCATACCTCTAAACAGAGTAGGGAATAACACATATAATCACAACATTTCATGTCAAACAAGAGTATTATTATCCACACACACAAAATGACACACATGTGATCAAACATTGGTCTTACATGATACACACAGACTCACACGTGATCAAACTCAAACATGAGATTCAAGAACATAATTACATATCACTATATCATGAAAATACGCATATACAAGGGATATATATTTTAAGGATCTTATTACCTTTAATGAATCAATGATATACTAAAAATTCTTCTAAGTAATGATACTTATATCTGGTACCCACACCATCATTCACTAGAACAATACCCAATCCATCGATATAAACCTTTAAGGATTGGAATTTATAGAATTATTCATTCCCTATAATAAAATCCATATCAACGTACACATGGAGATCCATCGTCATTGTTAGATATAAATATTCTCTTAAGAGATAGAAAGATATTTAGAATATATCTACCTTTGAACCTTCAATGATATAAGAATTCTTTGTTTGATCATGAACATATTTCATAAATCTAGTCACAATATATTATATCTATGATTCTTATTAAGAGGAAAAAGGATATATATGATAAGAATGAATAATAAAGGAAAAATGGACCTCTTATCTTGAATACACATGAGCCAACACTATAGATCCCCTATATTTTTAGTATGGAGGGAGATGGATAACCAAGAATCACTACTAGAGTCCCTAGGTTTGATATGCCTAAGCATAGGAAGAATAATGAGAATATTAGGAGGGGTTTTTGGTTTAAAATATAATTTTATGATTAATTAAAACCCCTCAAATAAATTGGTCATACTATTTCCAAAATCCTACAAGAACTGATATTTTTTTACTTTATCTCTTGAAACCTGATTTAATTGGAAAATTTTCATGGTTATCGCTAACCATGCCCAGACCATGCTTTTGCCACTATCCATTTATAGACTACATGCATAGTTTCCTAGGAATAAATGTATGGTTTCACCAAAGAATGAACTTAACATGTACCCAATAAAGTCCAATAAAATATTCACAAACTAATTAAGATCCACCCAAGACTTCGCACAAGAAAATTACTACTAAAAATGTCATAAAGAAGGCTAAACAGAAAGAATTAAAGTACCTAAAAAACTATTTTTCCATTACAACATCCATCGCTAAGAACATATCATCATCGAGAAGTGTCTCTAGATTTTTTGATCAAACAACTTGGGGAATTATGACCAAAATTTAAATTTACACTCCTAAATCTCCTATTGAGTCCATCCATTATTTGAAAAGGACCCTCAAAATTCGCACCATCCTTACAACACATTCCCGTTATGGTTTATCATCCATACTAGTTTGATCGATAAATGATGTGTCAGGATGTAGATCAATGTCCTTACAATCAACCACCTTAATAGAAATGATCATGTACCCACGAAGTTAAGAGACATGAAACAAGTCAACAATTCCTCAATAACATGGATCCAAAATATCAGGTCACTATCCTAACATGATCAGTAATCTTAAATAGTTTAAAAATTCTCAACACTAGTTTCCATTTATTCCATAAAAATTGATGCCCTAATTGAGAAGCCATCCACAAAAAAAATTGTTCACCAAGAGAAAAATCTAATGGTCTCCTCCTCCTATCTGAATATGATCACTATATTCTTTGAGTAGAGACTAATTGATACTGAATCACCTGTACTCTCTCAGTGGTATCCTATACATTACATATCCTTACAACTATTTCTTCACTCTCCTCATGCCAACATAGTAGTGGGAGACATCAAAGAATATAAAAATCACCAAAATGTACCATCTGAATCGAATCTTAGAAGATGTTGTTGTTTGAAAAATCAACCACGGATAGGTGGATCCCATGATCCAACAAATTTTATAATAAATTATCATATCATATACTCTTAAATATAGATGTTTCTCTCTGACTATAAATTTTTATGCAGATGATACACAATACTTAGTTTCAACTGGGTAACCAAATCCTATCTAAGAACTACCAAAACTATGATGAGAAATGTGAATATCTATTAGATATGAGGCTCAAAATATATTTATTCATGTGCAAAATCACATATACAAATATCTTTTTTCCAAATCATCAACTAAAAGAGTCTCTCAAATCGGCAAGAAATGTAACACTTTTATTATCCAATCAACTATCATCCAAACCACATCATAACTCCTTGAGATCTTGGGTAACCCCATCAGTACACCCACAATAAAATTATCCCACTTCCACATTAGCACCAAAAGTGGATAAATAAAATAACCCAGATTATAATGTATTTAATTTATCCTATTGTAGGAAAGTCATTATGATACAAAATTGGCAATGTCTCTTTTAATACCAGGACATCAAAACTGATGTCGAATATCATAATACATCTTTCTCAATCTTGGGTAAACTAACTAATTTAAAGCATGAGAGTATCTTATAAACTCCCCTCTCAATAGATATGGAACTACAAACCTCTCATGAAGATAAATTTCATTATCATATAAGGAAAAACCTAATATTGAATATTCCCCTGCCAAAAAATCACACATCACAAAAAAACATGGGATCTAACACCTGGTTAGAATTTACATGATCCATTATATATGATGTGATAACTAAAGGGATACATTTTATAACCCCATGATTCCCATATGTTTTCAATATACATTGAAAAATTAAACTCATCATACATCATTCCTCATGTGGTAGATCTTTTATGTATCTGATGTTTTCTTAGTGAGAGCATCTAAAATGACGTCACATCCCCCCAGAGCATAGTCCATATATAATTAAAATTTCTACATATACCCTACCCAACCCCGATAACTCATATTGATATCCCACTGAGAGAATATGTATCAATAGATCTAGTTTTTTAGGTAAAACTAAACCCATCTCCAAAGATATTTTTTCACCAACACTTAACTATGTGGACTAATACAACAAGTCTAAATCATGTGCCGGGTAGTTTATATAATTGGGTCATAGATAATGTTCCCTTTAAGTGACTAACTAACATATATATATCGAAACAGCTTCAAAAATAACACCTAGGGCATCATAGTACACTTTGTGTCCAATATCTAAAAGAATCAAAGCTGAAGTTATTGTTAATATCCTCTTCAGTTTTAGGAAGTCCACTTCACACAGATTAGAGCACTCAAACATCACCCCTTCTTAGTCTTCTCCAATGTTAGTGATACCAAATGAGATAAGTATTGGATGAAATGTTGATAATACACAAAAATCCAAGGAAACATGTGATATCAAACACATTATTTTGATTTTCCGAAGACATAAAAACATATAACTTATTTGGTTCCACTGAAATTCCCATATTAAAAATTTATTTCCTGAGAAACCCCACATAATGAATCTATAAGTGAAACTTTAGTTATTTTTTCATAAAGCTGAAATCTTCAAAGTGCGACCAGTATAATATCAAGGTTACTAACACGAATATTTAATGTTTTTGAATATATTAGGATATATTCCATGAACCCAATGATGAAGGAGTTAAGATATTGATTTAAAATCCTAATCATAAGATCCATGTACACCATTTGAGAATTTTCCAATCCATAAGTCATTAGAAGATACTTATATAGTCTATATACAATCATAATAACCATCTTGGGAATATTATCCTCTATAAACCACAACTAATGGTAGTCTGAATGAAGTTCAATTTAGAAAAATCACCAGGATCTCCCTAACTGATCACATAGTCCATATATATTGGGTATAGGGTATTAGTTATTTAATTTAACTGATTCATCTTCCTATGGTCCATATTGAGCTATATAATACCATATGACTTCCTAAAAAATAACATGGGAGAACCCTAAGTAGATTTTCTGAGTCTGATAAATTATTTTATCTACAAATTCTTTAAATTCATCATAAAATCTCTCAACTCATCATGTTCTATATGATAAGGAGGAATTAATATAGGTTTCACCTCAGGAAAAATCTCAACTTGAAACATAATTCCTTTATCTGGAGGAGGACCTCATAAATCATTTGGGAAGAAAGCATAAAAATGATCCACCACTAGATGAAAAATATATGGGGATACTACTAATTCTTCTATAATATCCAAGGATATTACTGGTTCTATGATAACTTCATTCTGGCACATGTCTGATTCCATTCTACCTTCTCTAACATCCCACTCACTAGTCAACACAAACCTATCTCCCCTAGTCACGGTGAAATATACAAGTCTCTAGTAGTAGTCAATATGAACATTATAACTGGTCAACTGATACATTACAGATGTCCTATAGAAATTAGTGATCTCTAAATCATATATCCACATAAGCATCCATAGTTGAAAAAATATGGGACACTCAAGACATCACAAGGGTCTGTTTACCCTCTTTCCCAAAGTTGTGTAAGGAGAGGGAAAATTACAAGATAACATAGCCAACAACTCTATTCTTGTAAATAGGTGAGCCTATATGAAATAATTTGATGATTTTGTGAATTTTTGGGATTTTTTTTAAAACCATTAAATTTTAAATGAATAGTGAAAAATACTAAATTTTAATTAAAAATTACCTTTTAATTTAAATAATATATAATGTTAAACATTTTTTAAACTTGGTTTTAAGTAATATTATTTCAATTTTATACAAATTTATCTAGTTTTGGTCATTATAATAATTTTCATAATGAATTTTGACATAAAAACTTTTCAAAATTTTGAACATTTCCTCTTTAAAAACCCACTTTCTTATCATGTTTTTAGGATTAATTTTAAATAAATTATTTCCAATTATATAATTTGAATTTGATAAAATGGATTCCATTTTTTAATCAGAATAATATATATTTATGAATAATTTCCACAAAAGTTTTTAACAAAATTAATAGCAAAAATAGTAAAAAAATAATTACCTCTTTATAGGTAATAATAGATTTTCTTGGGGATAAAAATAATAAGATAAGGGTTAAAATGAATTAAAAACTTTTTTAAAATAATATTTATTTCTATATTTAGAACATATAATGTCTCAGTCTTGAAAAAAACAATTTCTAACCCCTTTTTCATGTGAAAAATGTGTGTACACCTTTTTATTTTAAAAAATTACTAGTGTGCCAGTCACCTCATTTATAAAAGGCTACCCACTCCTCTCTCTTCTCCATGCATTAAAACCTTTTTTTTTGGAAAATACCTTCCCAAATAACTTAATAACTTCCCTAATATTATTATATAATCCTCATTTTTGGCATAAATCCAACCTAAGAAGTATATTTTGGCAAGAATAAGGGAGATACCAGGAGAAGATGTAATGTTCTTCAACGAGTATTTCTATTTTATTTCTTCGTCGACCTCACAAAATTATTATTAAATAATTTTTATATAATAAAATTATTTTAATAAATATACATAGATTTTTTTATTATAATTCAATGAACTAAAATCATCTCATCTTTTATCAAATGGGTTATGAAATCATATTTCATGTGTATGATGAATTATCACCTCGTGAATCGATGCCATTCATTTTATCATTTCCACATCTCATGATTGGTTATGATGATGGATATAAAGTATATATATATATATATGATATTTATAAAATAATTATACATGTGGATTCATTATATCATATATAATTTTTTTACTTTCCATTTCTTAGGGGATACACTAACTTCATTGGTGTGTATGACAGACTACTGCCTCATGAAGGGATGTGATTCGTCATTCACTAATTCTTTACATGGAATTTGATAAGGAAAAAGTTAATAAATATATGAGATATAAATGAAATAATTACGATATTAATTATATATCTATCATTATGAAAATATAATATGTCATTTTATTTTTTTTTAAATTTTCATGCACTGAAAGATGATAACATCATTCATGAACATATGCACTACCACATCCACAAAGTGATGTGACACATTTTTAATCGCTACACCACATAGATGTATATATAAGTATATTTCTAAAAATAAAATGAAATTATGATATTTATTTATGGTAAAATATTACTTACATATTTTATATAATGATCTTTGAAAAATGGAAAAGTTACTCATGTTTACGTATGACCAACCATGTCCATGATCAGAATATACTTCATTTCTCAAAAAGATATTTCGTGATTGTTTTTATAAATATAATTGATGTAAAAATATGATAATTACGTCATTATTATTATTTTTGAGATTATATTACTATATAATATGCATAAGAATCGAAACTTTTTGGAATAATTTTTAATGAGAAAACAAGGAAATTAACACTCGAAACAATGGGAAAATGAAATATTATTAATGAACAAGAGATAATATGATATAAAAAGATCATATATGATATTAAATATATTAATATGGTTCTTTTATAAGTTAATAACATGTTTAAAACCACTATACATGTGTTTATAGTGCATTAAATCTAAATGATGCATGAGGTAAGTCACTTCACCTCAATTTCCCTTAATTGAGGAATATTGTAATGTTTTCCCCTAATTTACTTTACATGGTGTATATGAAACCCTTTTGAACCATAATACCATGAATAATATATTATTTATGGTATTTTATGTTTTAATATGAATTATTTCATTTAATGGTATTTGGATTAAATGTTACCAAGTAGTAATGAATTTCACAACTCAATTTCTTTTCATTAGGTTATATTACTCCTTCATTATATTTGATATTATAAGATTATGTGTGTAATTAATTTTGACTATCTATTTGTTAATTTATTTTTTTTATGTGGATTTAAAATTAAAACAAATAATTGAATCATTGGTTAAGTATCACTTCAATGTCATGATATTTACAATGGTTTATTTCACAATCTCATTGTATTCAGAATTTTTTTAATTGAATTTACATTAAAAGAAATTATTTTATAATTGCATAATAAACCATTTAATTTTATTATTATATAGTTATTAATTGTGTTTTTCAAGTAATATTACCATTTTACCACTCTTTGATACTTAATATGATTAAAGAAAATTTTAATAATAAAACCCAACTTCATTTTTCTCTTTGGTCAGAAAACCATTTTCTTCCAAAACCATGTTTCTAGAAATATTTTTAAACAGTCCCAAATAATTTATTAAATAAAACTTTCCCCATTTTTACTTTTCTAAAATTTTTTAAATGAATATTCATGTCTTTTTCATAATAATTCCCATTGGGATTTTATCAAAAAAGCGAATATAATATTTGTTTTGATGTGTACAGCATGTACACAACTTCTATTAGTAATGAATAATAAAATGTCTTAATGATTAAATTATAAGTTTCAATAATTATTTTCAAAGAACATTATTTTTAATATTTTTTAAAATTTTAATTTTAAAAGTGATTTTCAAAATGAAAATGATATTTTACTCATGATTTTTTAATGATATTAATTTGGTATTTCTATTCATCAATTAAAAAAACTATTTATTCTTACTAAAATGGGTATAAAATTTATTAATACCATCCTTATTCTTTATATGGATGGGTTATGATCATTTTTACCAAGCAAAGTATTGAAATTCACATTCTTAATTAATTTTTGTATTCATTAACATTGCCTTAAAATATTAAATTTCCTATGATCATTAGATATTAAATTTATTTGAAATATGAATATTATTTATCATTTATTTGTTGATTTATTAGTAAATATATCATTTTTTCATATGGTATTCTAAATTGAATATTATTTTTTATATAAGGAAATATAGACAAATTGAAATTCTTTACTCAACATTGATATTTTAGGGTATGATAGATTGTTCAGGAATTAGATAAATTATTAGATATATGAGGAAAAAATTAATCATGAAAACATATGTGGGACTGATTATAGATAGCACCTCGATGCATCAGTGGTCTCCTGAGATGAATCTGTAAGTGAAAATAAAATCAGTTGGCCAAACATAATGATTTTGTAGCCATTAGTTTTAAAATATCTCGAGGATAGATCTTTATGGTAGAAGTATCATGTTCCTGAGACATGGAGAATAATAATTAAGCATTTCCTTTATTCAAAATTCAAATTTTATTATCAAGGATATTTTAAGAACGACATTATCCCTAGATGAATTTCATTGTCACTTATTAATTACATGGCATGAATGTTTAGTTATTTACCTTTCCTTATTGATTATGTCTCATCTTGTTATTATAGTCTTATTATTGATTAAATGTCCCGTTTTTTCAGTTATTTAGCATTCCATAATGATTATTTTATATGATATTTTCTCAATGATATTATCTCTGGATGCACTCCCTTCTCAGTTAATTGGTTACATGGAATGTGTGTTCAATTATTTATGTTACCATAATGATTCTGTTTATTGATTAATGATTTATTCTGCTATCCAAAATCCTTAAGAAGAATTTGATCTCACCATTATTTTTTTATTTACCCAAGATTTCTTAGATTTTATTATGGTTTATTTACAAAGATATGATAGAGGGAATAATGTTATTCTCGAAAAAATTATGTTCTAATTTTTATTTTTAAATGAAATGAAAAATTAAAGCATTAATTTATTTTATCAAGGCTATTAAACTATTTGGGTCTTCAGGGTGATATTCCATTTATCTTATTCCAATGTAATAAACTTGACACCTTCTTTGGGCTATAAGGTTTGGGGTCACTATATCAGTGATAAGAATGCTTTAGTGGGTTCTAATGAATGGACATTGGTATCTTAATTAATTATACTAATAATAATAATTACATTAAAAAAATAAAATTAAACCATTTTGTACTTATTTATATCATATATTATCAGAAATTAAGTTCTCATAGTCATCAATGATATTATTTTATATCATTTTTCAAGCAGGTGGTTATACCGACCGAAACTTGAACTTACAATAATTAGTAAATGAGTATAGTTATGAACAAGGTTTATATTAAAATATTATAATTATTATATAATTATAATGTTATTTTTTAGTTATCTCTATGTTTTTGAATCATATTTTAATATATTATAAAATATAATAAGGAAACTAGTTGAAATATGAAATACGTTACTTCATGGAGGCAGTAGTTTTCACAAACACACAAATGATGTTTTCATTTTTTAATGGGAAATGGGAAAGATGGTTTATGAATATTAACATGATATAAAAAATTTGAGTATATTAAAAATACTTACTTCACCATTTATTTTTGAGAGAAATATATTTTAAAGGGGAAGATAGAAAAGAAACAATTTTATGGAAAATTTAGTACTTATGTTGATGAATATGATCTTCCCTAGGAGGATTCCTTATGAACAGAGGACCTTGGAGAAAATATTGTCTCTATAAGATTAAGATATGAAATATGATTATAGTGCATGTAAAAATGGAAAATTTTCAAGCAGAAACTGAAATTTGGTAGTGGTATTGTAGGAGCGTTGAGTGGACCCTTTTATAAGTGGTGAGAATGACATTCTAGAAAATATTACATCTTAATATAAAGAGAGCACATGTTTCACATGTCAATAAGACTCAAAAATCTATAATAATGTATAGGATATTTTTTTGTTCAAAAATAACTTGAACCACTTGATTAGAAACATTTCTTTAGCATGTTAGACCCTTTCTGCATTTGGTTAACGTATTTTACCCTTTTTGCTTTTACCCCGATAATTAGTTTTTTTCAAATACATTTTTATAACTAAAAATAAAATGTTACTTATTAATACTTTTTGAAGTCATAATAATAAATTTTAAGACCATTTTATTATATTAACTTTATAAAAGTGATAAAAATTAATTTTAAAATAATAAATGTATAAAATATAGAAAACAATTTTTGAGAGAAATGTTACCTAAGATAAAAAATGCCAAGTATGGTGTTTTAAATTAAAATTATAATTATAAAATATATAATTTTACTTAAAAAACATATATTTTACAATAAATATGTTTCATAAGTTTTAAGTAATTATAATATCTTAGTGATGTCATAAAGTCAATGTATTTGGAAAAATGACATTATTCACCATTCTCCTAAAAATTAATATTTTTAGAAAATTACAAAAACATTTATCCAAGGATAATATTTTTATTATACAACCTGAAATGAAGTAATTGTTTTTAAATCCATATTCAATAATTTGAAAAATTATTAACTAAATAAAAACATAAATATATAATAAAAACTATTTCCTAGGAAAAATCTTTTCAAAAAGTTAACTATTATTACTTGTATTTCCTATTAAAAAAAATTAAATTGGTTCTAATAAATTGTTAATATCAGAAATATATTTTATCAATTAGATATTTAGTTCCTTAAAATATATGCATAAAAATATAATTCTAGAAAAATAAATACTTTTTAGCATAAAATGATCTTGTTAGTTATTTATCAATTCTTGTGGAGTTTTATCAATTTATTAGAATTAATTATAGCCTTTTTTAGAAACGGTATGATATATGAGTTGGAATAAAATATCATGCTGCCCAAAAATTTATTAGAAAATTAAAATTTTAATTGTTAAAACACAAGATGAAACATACTTACACTAGTATGTAATAATGTTAAAATAGATAAAAAAATGTCCCATGATATTCTAAAAGGGTTCTACAGATACTCACTTAATATTTAAAATAGAATCATTGAAAAAACTCATCAATGTTGATAGCATCCAATCCATGTATACTTAGACTATGAGTGATGAGGTGCTTCCTGTATTCAGAAAACCATCACCGAAGTTAACAATGATTAGTCTCTATTCCAATATACAATAGAATCCCCACTTTCATCATCCCACCTCAACCAAGGTTGAAATACAGAGTCTATTATGTTATATATTTAACTTCATGAAAACAAAAAAATTTCACTTTCTAAGATTCAAATCCATATCTACTCCCTACAGTTGTTATAAGAATAACAAATACAACATCAATTAAAAAAATAGAGGCCCCAGGGAATGCCTCTTATATTAGAAAACAACAAAGATAATGCATTTTGTAGTAAGTAATGAAAATTGATAAAAATAACATATTTTTGAAACTTCACATTAGCACGAAACACTTGCGAAGAATAAAAGTGTTCCTGTTCAGATGGTAAAAAACTTGCAATATTTCCTTCCCAACTGCAACCACATATGTGATATGACCACTTAAATTTTTAATTTCAAAAATTTAAAATCCAAAAGATATCATGAAAATAGAATATCAATTGTTTTTAGTGAGGAAAAATAGTAATTTTCATGATAATAATGAAAATATATGCATTAAAAGATTTAGCATAGTTAAGTTTTGCAAGTATAGTGGTTTGGTGATGTATGTGTACAAATATATCAAAAACATTATGTATTAATGGTTAATATAATTTAAAATCTTGGGGTGTTAATCATAAGGTATATGAATCCCTTTTATATTATGTATTTGATCTATATGAAATCATTATTTCCCACAAGAATAAGCGAGAAACAAAAGATTGGAAACCCCTACTTTTCTAGACAATGCATAAACATCATGTCTAGTGAAAAATCCGACCCAAATCCCATCCAACTAGAGATATTTTACTTAATAAAAAATTCAATTGCATAAAAGTTATAACCCCTTATATGTAAGAAATAATAATTAACTCTTTAATTCAAGCTCAAAACCAAGTATAAGGAAAATTTAAGGTGAAATAAAACAAAATCCATTAACATTCTCAGCATGAAACTTTTTAGATGCATGTATGAAAATTTATAGAATCAGTTTAACTGTTTTAGAAAAAGAATGCATATATTCAAAACATAAAAATTTTATATCTATTAAAAAATTATGAAGTAAATAAGTAAATGTATAATTTACATATTTAAACATGAGATATAGTATTTATAAACAATTCATAAATATAGATAATTATAAACATTATATAATTTATCCAAACATTATGAACATTCATATAATTAAAAAAATTTCAAAACATTATATATATTTTTAATATGAAATGTTTCAAATTATACATTATAATCCATTTTATTTAAATATATGAGAGGAAATGAAATATGAAAATTTTATATTTCAAATTTATAATGTATCCAATTTAAATAATCTAAATACCACATATTTAATATTACTTAAACCTTGATCAACTCAATTATGAAAACTCATCTTTATAAGGTTTAAATAATTTATTTAAATATAAACCTTTAAATTTAAATAATTAAAATTAATATTTATACACAATTAATAATATTAAATATAAAATCTTATATATATTTTTCGTTTTTTAGTTTTTAATATTATTATAAATTTACCTTATAATTTAAATGTAACCATTTTATATCTAAACTATTTGTTGTTCTATATAAATTAATTTTTTTATTGAATATTAATTTAATAAATGTTTTATAAACTTTAAATTACCTAATTATTAGAACATTGTAATTAATTACTTTATAAAAATATTTTTAAATTAGTAAATATCCCAAAAAATAATTTTTTATAATTTATAAAAAAATTATAAATTATAGAATTCAATTCAAAATTAAAATATTAAAACATCTAATTTTTCAAGTTTTTGGGTCCATATAATATTTAATGATTTAAAATATAATGTTATCTATCATAATAACAATTGATAACCAGCACATGATCCATGTGAGAATAATATAACTGGCTTATCAACCATGGCCTATGATATTTTACGCAAGTAATATTAGGATGTTCTACAATGATCTTGCATATGATTGGCCTGGTGTGGGTCTGGTGATATGTTGTCTGTGCATGAATGAATCTACAGTGATTGGCTATTTCTTCTTGTGACAGGCAATACATATGATTAATCTATAATGCATGATGGTATATGTTTGTTAAACCTATTGCTCGGTGACCCTTTTATGATTAACATTAATGATATTTCAAACCACAACATATGATATGACCAACATAAGATTAAGTTAGCGGAGGTAGATGAAGTAAGAGTAATACCACACCTTGATAGTCATAGTCTATTATAGGGACCCACATATGAGTAACTCATCATGTGAAACCATCTATGTAAGAGTTACTGTACATACTGGGAGTTACTTCCTATGATATACTAGATTGTAATGGTAAACCCATTTAGGAAGTTTTTTTACAATATCATGCATAATGTATTATTTTAAGTAAAATATAATTTTCAATTGTGGGTCAACAATTTTTTACTATATTAAAATCATGTCATATTTTATTACATACATAAATCTTATTAGAATGAAATTAATTGATATCGATGATATCACAAATCAAAATCCATGACGAAATTATATTTTATGATATCACATATCTCAAGAATAATCAAAAATCAAAATTTTTATTGAATCCTATGATATACATTACGATAACCAATTTATCCATTTTAATCATGATTTTGAGAATAAAATGAACGCAATTACTCTAATATCCCAAAATGTTTTCTAAGGATCATATAACTCCTAACATATCATAGAACACAAGAAATACCATTCCAATTATTTACCATGGATGAAACATGTAGAGACCCGTATCTTGACGTACATGGACATTACATTACATTTGCGGAATACTTAGTACATAACAAAAACACACACTAAAGGATCGTAATAGTTTAGTGTCTTTGGAAACTCGGAACGTAATCTTCTAATCGTGGTGAAAGTTCTTCAATATCTCCCATAAAGGTCATCCCCTTTTTTTACCTAAAACCTTTCTTTATATCCTGGGGAAAAGAAAACATAAAAGGGTGAGCTCAAATGCTCAGTAAGGGTAAACAAAAGAAATATCAATCACATCATATATATAAGAACATAGCTTTTGGAAATCTTAACCTGCAAAAAGCTCATAATATCATAACATGGGATAAATCATAGAAGTGAAATGTAATCCCAATAATCATAACTTAAAACATGAAACTTTGTGGCATACACACATAATCATAGAGAATCATTTCTTGTTAGTCAAGACTCAATGCCAAGACTATCTTAGTGGACAAAGTCCCTTTCTGAATCGAGTAACCCTCGTTTCAGTCCTGTTTCACTAAACCAGTATAACCTACCATTTCAGACATGTCTATCTCATGAGATATAAAATCTTTACCCAATGCATTGGAGGGAGATATAGGTCCCACCCATCTTATAATGAATCCTTTCTTATGTGTGCCACATAATCATAAATCATACATCATCGCATAACCCATATAATAAAAATGGGATTTTTAAACAACATGACATCATAAAACAATTCATATAAGATAAAGGAATTCATAAAAATGTTTCCATCAAAACATAATCAAATCCATGTAATAATAGGGATAAAAACAGAACCCTTTTATTATCTTAGATGGAAAATAATTTTGATAAAATACTTGAACTTCATTCTTGAGGAAAATATCCTTTCTTCTTCAAAAACACTTTTCTTTTCTTAACATGTCATACAATTATAAACTTAAATAAGTTGATTAAAAATAAACTTGAAAAACTTGTAAAGGAAGCTTCTTGGGAATAATGTTTTAAAAATCTATTCATGCCGTATAAGTTAAAAAAACATTCTTCGTACTTTTGTCGAAAAAGTCAAAAAGTACCTCGTACGAAAAACGACAAAAGATTCCTTTCATACATATTACTAACAACTCACCTAAGGGTAAAAATGGATTTAAACAATTGTAGGTGGATGGAAATAATATTACATATTGATGAAACATGGATGTGGTTGATAAAATACATCCCAGTAAGTACTTACGAATAAACAATCTCGGATAAAAAATGAGATTGTGATATTTTCCCTTACCTTAGGTCCGATTTGCTTTGTTCGTGTCCGAAGCTCCTGTATAATGGTTTAAATAATGTTATTGACTTATTCCAGAATCATACATATTGATATGATATCATATATGGTCATATTATTAGCTTCTTGTTAGTAATATTTCATTGTTACTTGTTACTCGGGTCTTTATAACTTTTTGTTCTTATGCGTGTTTTGTTGAATAAATTCTTATTCTTATCTTTAGGTTATAGATAATTCATTTCCAGAATGGTATTAGTGTAGTATATACCATATTCATTCATTCAATTTATATAATCATTATGAAATGAAGATCATGTAGAACGAGTCGCATCACATCGTGGAGACGGTATTCCGTACGTACGCACGAGTGATGATATCATTCCTATGATCATGGAATTGTATTGGAGTATATGTATATTATTTCAGTATCAATATTACTTTATAATAATCATAAATAGTTACTCATTACACCATTATACCCATCCTTGTAAGGTGATGGTGGAAAATAGATTACACCACGGCGTGGAGACGGTATTCCGTACGTACGCACGCGCGGTGATTTCTTTTCCCGTAGGATGGATAGATGGTGAAATAGGGTTGTTTCATACTTATAATAACATATCAGTATATGAGTGATACTGATGTTATTACTTCATAATGAAACAACCTAAGAAGAAGAAGTGGAAGAAGAAATAAAGATGAAAGAATTGGTAACGGTAATTACCTCTTCTTTGAAGCGCCTCTTTGAGACCTCCTCTTAGGGCACTACAATTTGTCTTTGAGGAAGACCAGAACCTCTAGGATGTTTCTAGGGAAGTGGAGAAGAGATTTTGGCAGGGGTTGGCCGAGCTTGAGTGCTCAAATTGGTGTGAGGAGGAGGGGGAGGAGGTGCCCTTTTATAAGGGAGGAGAGGGGCACCTTAGGAATATCTCAAAATATTATTTTATATTAAAGTCAAAATCGGTTTATAATGGTTCCAAAGGGTCTTATTTCGAAGCTAAAGTGGGGATGGGTCGAAATCCTATCAACCAATAGAATTTAGACAAGTTTAGGATATTATTTTAACCTTATCAATTAGATTTAACTCTAAGTTAAATAATTTAACATTTACCGTGTCTTTTTGTTTTCTTTCACTATATGGTTAATACACTTACTATAACATGCCAAACGAACCCCAAATTGTTTATTATTAATATATATATCCTTATCTAAGTCATTTGGCCGAACCTTAGATTTTTAGGAATAAAATAACAATTAATAATATAATATTTGATTTAAAAACTATTTTGTGTCAATTTTGACACTATTTGATATATGATTTTTGTGAAAGTCATAACAGATTTAAATGTTCGAACCAAGTTGATTAAATCAACATTAATATATCATAGTAACCTAGAAAATTAGTGGAATTCATAAAAATTTTCAAATTACATTTATTTTGGTGTTTATAACATCAATTATGTCAATATTTCATTAATAAGATAATTACTGCATCATCGTTGTGTCATAAATAAATTAAATTATTTGATGTTTAAAAATTACAAATAAACTACCATCATGTAGGAAATCTTTTTAGCTTTCTAATGAATATTTACATTTGAATTTATCTTATGTATAACCCCATATTAAAAATGATTTACTTATTAAACTTTGATTTTAACTATTTTAACCTTTCTTTAAATAAATTAATAATAAATGTCCTAATCTAATCCAAGTGGGCCTAAATGGTCATATTTTATTCCTAAGTTTGTTTTTGGTCGAATTACACTTGTCCAATAGAATTAGGACATGTGTTAGGGTAATGTTAATATCATATTTACCCTTAGTTACCCTATTTACTATTAACCGCGGTAAAAAAAAGTAAAAAGTTACTATTCACCAAAAATTATTTTCATCTCATTGAACCACATTTTAGTCCTTGATATTAACCGTGTCTGTCGGATTTTCAAAATTCTATTCACAGAAGCGGTAAAATTAAGTTTTATGCAAAATTCAGTTTTTTAACCTACCACTTAGTAGTTTCACTATTCATCAAAAATTGATGTTTTTCAGAACAATGCCAAAATTTCATCCTAAGCTATATTTCATATTCCGAATTCAAAAATGAAATCTATTTTACCAAATTCATAACATAGATGTTGAATTAATTAATTTTATAATTAAATCCCGCTGTTAAAATAAATAGCGTGTTTTTAGGAAACAATATATATCAAAAGATTGACACTTGATTATGTCTGGTTTAAATGTGAAATTACAACCAATGACCAACATTGTATTAAATTGTAAAAATATATTCTAAATATACTTTAAAACAACTCAAATTAATAATTTATCACTATTAATTATTTCGATTAAAAAAGTTGTTTTTAATTATAATTTAGTAATTTTCACTATTCATCAGAATGTGAAAGTTATCCGAAAAGTACCAAAATTTCACCTTAGGCTAAATTCGATACTCCGAATCCAATAATGAAGTTCATTTTGAAAAATAAGATTTACAGAATTTTAAAAAGTGGTTATTACTATTCATAACGGCTAGTTTTAATAATATTTTAATAGCATATCATTGTTTCGTGAAACTCAGTATTACGTACCACACACGCTATCGAGGAAGGTTGCGATTGCGTGTAATGCAAGGCAAGTCAAGGATGCGTGTTGTGCAAGCTCCTTTTGGTGTAGCGTACAACACAAGACATTAGTGAAATAAAAAAGAATATTTTTCATAAAATCTCGGGCTGTTACATTCTACCCCCCTTAAAATGAATTTCGCCCTCGAAATTCGTCAGGGTTATAAATGGTTTACTATTCGAAAGTTTCTTTAATAGAAACCCACATCGTAAAAAGGAATACCAAAACTTGGCTTTAATAACTGAAGTATGAAATGTAACGATTACCCAAATAAACTAATCACTGGGTTTCCACATAGGTGAAAATATGGATATGGAAGAGAAATCTGACCATCATGTTCTGATGGAGAGTGGTAGAGAACATGGCTATGGAAAAGCCAGTAATCACAAATCCATAAATTTTTGACGATCTAAGGTACCATCTGATTCATCAGGTATAAGAGAACTAGGACAACATTTTTGGTTTTCAAGATCATTTCCCTAAAGTTAAAGAATTTGAATTAGAATAAATACTTACTTTATTTTGGTACAATCTCACTGTTGTTCGTGCCTTTAACAATTTCCACTTCATCTCTTAAATAAATGAAGTTGAATTTGTTATTCGTGAAGTGTTAGCAGATCATGTGATAGAATGACGGGTCATTCCATCTGTCTCAAAAGGTTAGAAAAATTTATATACATAAGTCGATCTATAGTGGGATTAATCATATATGGTTCCTAAAATGGGCTTATACTTCATATATCATACTGCTTAATATAATAACACTAGTTTCTACTAAACAGGGACTTCCTGTAGGTCAGTGGTAGGCGATAAAGGCCAGTTACACTTCGGTTGTGGGTTCGATTCCTATAGCCTTGTCCGAAGCGATGGGCTGTCGCCCGTCCTGCAGGTTGTCCTTTTTCTAAAACTACGTTACTATAACATCCCATCAATAATATCGAAAATCTTCTATCCTTAAACAATACTAACTTATGTCCAACATAATCCAGTCTAATCTTTAGGCTTATACATAATACTGCAGTCCACACTCATAATATAGTGACAACGATTACCAGAGATTTAATACTGTCGTTGATCCCCACATATCATAAGATATGTCTTGTTGGTCACATTCCAAACATTCAAAGTCCTTAATCGTGTATTCTCTTGAATACCTTAGTGAAAACATGAGTGCAGTTAAAAGTTAACACTTTCCACATACCAAAATCCTCAAAATTCTATATACTCAAACCATGATATCACTTAGTCCTTATATCAATCATGAGCTCATGAATACTGTTAAACATCTCGTTTTCTCGTTTTCCCTTCATTATGCGCATATCATCTTATTTCCAAAAATATCTGAATAACCTTTCATGGATACTGGTAACATTAATTAGACAACAGTGTAACAATCCTTACATGTCTCTTTATTCTAAAGTTCCATGAGATTACTTATACAACATTACACATGATAAACATGTAATCATTCCACTACATTCTTAAACCATTGACTGTGCTTCAACAATTCTTTCATCTCACATATCATTTGTAGTCTCTTCATCATCATCCACATAAATACTTCCCATACGACCATACTGATTATCTTCATGAGACTTTCCCTTAGGGCATTGGTTTGCATAATGCCCGCACATTCCACATTTAAAACATTTAACCATTGTTGATGTCGTAGCAATACCATTATCATCATCCATGTTGTTAACTGAACCTTTTCCTTTGCATTTACTTGCTTTGTGTCCTTCTTTTCCACACCCAAAGCATCTTCCAATTCCTTTGAAACATTTTCCTTGATGCCTCTTCCCACATGATTTACATAGGGGAAATTGAACTTTCTTTCCACTATGATCATCATGAAACTCCATCTTTCTCTTATTAACCGAGTCAGGAAACTTACCAAATTTTACATTATTAATCATATTATGAGATTTCTGATTCGGCATAATAATGATGCTTGGACTTCCAAATCCCATTTCATTTGGTTGCTCATAAAAAATATCATTCCATTGTCCAGCATATCCTCCATTATCATGAATCACCTTGTTTCCATCCATTTTCTAAAACCCAAAAAGAATAGTGTGAGAGGCAAAAATCATGCTAGGGAAAACAACATTATAAAGGGGGAGTACCTTCAATATCTAACATCTTAGGTTTAATTCTATGATCGTTAGCGTAGTTCTAGTACTATAACCTATACGTATACTTAACCTTAGGGACATCCCTAGACATACCTTAGAAATATCTCTAGGGATCACACTAAAGTTCTCGCATCCTAGTTTCCAAAGGTTGACTAAACCTTTCCTCTGATACCAACTGTAGAGACCCGTATCTTGACGTACATGGACATTACATTACATTTGCGGAATACTTAGTACATAACAAAAACACACACTAAAGGATCGTAATAGTTTAGTGTCTTTGGAAACTCGGAACGTAATCTTCTAATCGTGGTGAAAGTTCTTCAATATCTCCCATAAAGGTCATCCCCTTTTTTTACCTAAAACCTTTCTTTATATCCTGGGGAAAAGAAAACATAAAAGGGTGAGCTCAAATGCTCAGTAAGGGTAAACAAAAGAAATATCAATCACATCATATATATAAGAACATAGCTTTTGGAAATCTTAACCTGCAAAAAGCTCATAATATCATAACATGGGATAAATCATAGAAGTGAAATGTAATCCCAATAATCATAACTTAAAACATGAAACTTTGTGGCATACACACATAATCATAGAGAATCATTTCTTGTTAGTCAAGACTCAATGCCAAGACTATCTTAGTGGACAAAGTCCCTTTCTGAATCGAGTAACCCTCGTTTCAGTCCTGTTTCACTAAACCGGTATAACCTACCATTTCAGCCATGTCTATCTCATGAGATATAAAATCTTTACCCAATGCATTGGAGGGAGATATAGGTCCCACCCATCTTATAATGAATCCTTTCTTATGTGTGCCACATAATCATAAATCATACATCATCGCATAACCCATATAATAAAAATGGGATTTTTAAACAACATGACATCATAAAACAATTCATATAAGATAAAGGAATTCATAAAAATGTTTCCATAAAAACATAATCAAATCCATGTAATAATAGGGATAAAAACAGAACCCTTTTATTATCTTAGATGGAAAATAATTTTGATAAAATACTTGAACTTCATTCTTGAGGAAAATATCCTTTCTTCTTCAAAAACACTTTTCTTTTCTTAACATGTCATACAATTATAAACTAAAAGAAGTTGATTAAAAATAAACTTGAAAAACTTGTAAAGGAAGCTTCTTGGGAATAATGTTTTAAAAATCTATTCATGCCGTATAAGTTAAAAAAACATTCTTCGTACTTTTGTCGAAAAAGTCAAAAAGTACCTCGTACGAAAAACGACAAAAGATTCCTTTCATACATATTACTAACAACTCACCTAAGGGTAAAAATGGATTTAAACAATTGTAGGTGGATGGAAATAATATTACATATTGATGAAACATGGATGTGGTTGATAAAATACATCCCAGTAAGTACTTACGAATAAACAATCTCGGATAAAAAATGAGATTGACTTATTCCCTTACCTTAGGTCCGATTTGCTTTGTTCGTGTCCGAAGCTCCTGTATAATGGTTTAAATAATGTTATTGACTTATTCCAGAATCATACATATTGATATGATATCATATATGGTCATATTATTAGCTTCTTGTTAGTAATATTTCATTGTTACTTGTTACTCGGGTCTTTATAACTTTTTGTTCTTATGCGTGTTTTGTTGAATAAATTCTTATTCTTATCTTTAGGTTATAGATAATTCATTTCCAGAATGGTATTAGTGTAGTATATACCATATTCATTCATTCAATTTATATAATCATTATGAAATGAAGATCATGTAGAACGAGTCGCATCACATCGTGGAGACGGTATTCCGTACGTACGCACGAGTGATGATATCATTCCTATGATCATGGAATTGTATTGGAGTATATGTATATTATTTCAGTATCAATATTACTTTATAATAATCATAAATAGTTACTCATTACACCATTATACCCATCCTTGTAAGGTGATGGTGGAAAATAGATTACACCACGGCGTGGAGACGGTATTCCGTACGTACGCACGCGCGGTGATTTCTTTTCCCGTAGGATGGATAGATGGTGAAATAGGGTTGTTTCATACTTATAATAACATATCAGTATATGAGTGATACTGATGTTATTACTTCATAATGAAACAACCTAAGAAGAAGAAGTGGAAGAAGAAATAAAGATGAAAGAATTGGTAACGGTAATTACCTCTTCTTTGAAGCGCCTCTTTGAGACCTCCTCTTAGGGCACTAAAATTTGTCTTTGAGGAAGACCAGAACCTCTAGGATGTTTCTAGGGAAGTGGAGAAGATATTTTGGCAGGGGTTGGCCGAGCTTGAGTGCTCAAATTGGTGTGAGGAGGAGGGGGAGGAGGTGCCCTTTTATAAGGGAGGAGAGGGGCACCTTCGGAATATCTCAAAATATTATTTTATATTAAAGTCAAAATCGGTTTATAATGGTTCCAAAGGGTCTTATTTAGAAGCTAAAGTGGGGATGGGTCGAAATCCTATCAACCAATAGAATTTAGACAAGTTTAGGATATTATTTTAACCTTATCAATTAGATTTAACTCTAAGTTAAATAATTTAACATTTACCGTGTCTTTTTGTTTTCTTTCACTATATGGTTAATACACTTACTATAACATGCCAAAAGAACCCCAAATTGTTTATTATTAATATAAATATCCTTATATAAGTCATTTGGCCGAACCTTAGATTTTTAAGAATAAAATAACAATTAATAATATAATATTTGATTTAAAAACTATTTTGTGTCAATTTTGACACTATTTGATATATGATTTTTGTGAAAGTCATAACAGATTTAAATGTTCGAACCAAGTTGATTAAATCAACATTAATATATCATAGTAACCTAGAAAATTAGTGGAATTCATAAAAATTTTCAAATTACATTTATTTTGGTGTTTATAACATCAATTATGTCAATATTTCATTAATAAGATAATTACTGCATCATCGTTGTGTCATAAATAAATTAAATTATTTGATGTCTAAAAATTACAAATAAAATACCATCATGTAGGAAATCTTTTTAGCTTTCTAATGAATATTTACATTTGAATTTATCTTATGTATAACCCCATATTAAAAATGATTTACTTATTAAACTTTGATTTTAACTATTTTAACCTTTCTTTAAATAAATTAATAATAAATGTCCTAATCTAATCCAAGTGGGCCTAAATGGTCATATTTTATTCCTAAGTTTGTTTTTGGTCGAATTACACTTGTCCAATAGAATTAGGACATGTGTTAGGGTAATGTTAATATCATATTTACCCTTAGTTACCCTATTTACTATTAACCGCGGTAAAAAAAGTAAAAAGTTACTATTCACCAAAAATTATTTTCATCTCATTGAACCACATTTTAGTCCTTGATATTAACCGTGTCTGTCGGATTTTCAAAATTCTATTCACAGAAGCGGTAAAATTAAGTTTTATGCAAAATTCAGTTTTTTAACCTACCACTTAGTAGTTTCACTATTCATCAAAAATTGATGTTTTTCAGAACAATGCCAAAATTTCATCCTAAGCTATATTTCATATTCCGAATTCAAAAATGAAATCTATTTTACCAAATTCATAACATAGAAGTTGCATTAATTAATTTTATAATTAAATCCCGCTGTTAAAATAAATAGCGTGTTTTTAGGAAACAATATATATCAAAAGATTGACACTTGATTATGTCTGGTTTAAATGTGAAATTACAACCAATGACCAACATTGTATTAAATTGTAAAAATATATTCTAAATATACTTTAAAACAACTCAAATTAATAATTTATCACTATTAATTATTTCGATTAAAAAAGTTGTTTTTAATTATAATTTAGTAATTTTCACTATTCATCAGAATGTGAAAGTTATCCGAAAAGTACCAAAATTTCACCTTAGGCTAAATTCGATACTCCGAATCCAAGAATGAAGTTCATTTTGAAAAATAAGATTTACAGAATTTTAAAAAGTGGTTATTACTATTCATAACGACTAGTTTTAATAATATTTTAATAGCATATCATTGTTTCGTGAAACTCAGTATTACGTACCACACACGCTATCGAGGAAGGTTGCGATTGCGTGTAATGCAAGGCAAGTCAAGGATGCGTGTTGTGCAAGCTCCTTTTGGTGTAGCGTACAACACAAGACATTAGTGAAATAAAAAAGAATATTTTTCATAAAATCTCGGGCTGTTACAAAACATGAAACCATTCATAAATAAAATGAAGAGCACATGCATGTAAATTTCACCATTTATCTTCATTGCTAATGTATTTGATCTTCGTGATCGATAAATATCACTAAGAGGCATCCATAGAACTCCCTAGATCATGGTGTATCCACATTCAAATGAAAAATCTTGCATAACATAGATTATATTCTTTTGGCACCCATCATATTCTATTAAGTCACTCAAAAAAATGGTGAGGAATAAAGATAGATTCTAAAGAAAATAGTAAATGAAATCAAACATTCAATTATATATATTTACACTATTTATATATGATTTAGAGAAACTATTCAAGAATCATGCATTTACTCTTTCATAACATAACACATGAGTAAATATCGTACAATCACAATGATTTTTTATCCTTTGGCCAAATGAATTCCCCTAATGGTTTATCAAATAGAACATTTTATTAATGATATACAGTTATAGAAGAGATTAAAACTTTAACCATGAAACATTTTCGTGCCTAAATATATAGTTGGACTAACATATTAATCACACAATACGATTAAAGGTATTAAGATTCATCCAATTTTCTCAATAAAATTGACATAGGATGTTAGCATGATATCTTATATGACACCCTTTACTGTGACTTTAAACCATGCATGTTATGTAATATGATATGCATAAATAATAATCTATGATAAAAAGTATTTAAGGAATATCTCTATCATGAACTACAACATGTTGGGATGAATGTGACCAACAAAAGCTAGTGAGAGCCAAAATTGATAAGGAAATGAAAAATAAGGTTCAAATCACACAACACATTAAATTAGTAAATTTTTTTCTGATGTTCTATGCTAAAAATCACCAAAGAGGACAAGAATTCAATGTTTGAGATAAAATTTTCTTTAAAATATTTCTATGTACTAGAGTTATGTGACTTGGAAAATGGGGAATCTCATACCTAGATATATTTTCCCTTTGAGATCATTTATTGAATAAGAGTTTTGACACATCAATTTTCACTTCAAAAAATCAGGGATCAAGTACATAATTTCTTCCATGTATATTTTATGATGAAGTAAATACTCGATCCCTTACATGTACTAAATTTAGAAGTGATAAAACTAGAACATGACCTCTATTTTACGGAGTATATGATGAAAATATTAGATTATAGTGACAAATATCTATACTAAACCATATGTATGGAGTGGAAACATGAAAACCCAAGGATGAAATGATGATTCTTTAGAGGTAGCTAACAAAATTCCTCATATATGGTGTATCCTTAGGCTGGATGAATCAACCAAACATTTAGGATGGATTCTACTTCTCACCATGGAATACTATTTCCTTGGTAGGTAATAGAGGAGGAAGAAGAGAGATTAAATGGGAGAATTTATAGGGGATTAAACTATTTAGATCATTACTATCTCATGGTGTTTACATTCCCATATAGGACATCATGGTTTTGCCTTGAATTAACTTATATGTTTATAAAGTATGGCTTGATATTTTAGTTAACCCTGCATTCATTTCATAGATACATCACTCTTTAAATGTGTTTCATCTTATAAAACATTAGATATTAATGTCATATAATTTTGGAATATTTAAATGTTAATCCATCCACTATCATATTAAAGGTGTGTTTTTTTATTACATAAAATGTATTATGATATTGATTATATAGTTTCTTATGATATAGTAACCTAGTATAAGACATGCCTTTGGAACAATGAAAATGGTATAATAAAAATTTCTTAATCATAATTCATATGTAGACTTCACACATTCATTTCATACAATAAAACACACTATATATTATACACTATGATATGGATTTATGGAACATTCCAACAATCTACAACTTTTATTAAATCCACATAAAATCTATCATTTAACCTTATATAGTATCATATACAATAACTTTTGTAATCATATCCAAAAATTCTTTTTAATATCTTCAAAATAAATTTTTACAATGTTATCATTAACTTCATAGTATACCACATCATATTAAATACCTTGATAATTCATATCTAAAACACCATTTAAATAAACCTTTAAACACTATTTGGGTAAGTCTATGAGTCAAACTCAATCCCTATTTATTAAATCATAAAGTGTAACACTATGTTACTTTTATTATTGGAAAAAATATTAATTCTAAAATTCATAATTGTAATCAAAGATAATACTATAGAAAATCACCAATGATAATCAATAAAAAAAATATTTGGAGTGATATCCACCAGGAACATGTATCTATAAACCTGTGTTCACCATCAATATCATATACAATCATGCACTTTCATATGACCTATTTTTCCAAGAAATTAAGTGATAATGTGACATATAGTATTTCAATATAAAAAATCCAACTCATAAGTTCTCTATTATGCAATTATAGAGTAACCATGTTAATGAATACATCACATGTCATTCATTTTAAGTAGATGAGAACATCACATTCCCCACACCCAAACATATAATCACATAATATGAACTATCTAGGTATGCCTATACACCTATCAAGACTATCTCAATAGAGGGAACAAATGTCATAATTTCCATATTATATGACAAATATCATCTTGTTTAATCTTACATTGATGAAATGGTCAACAACATATCCCACCATTGAATAATTAGATAATCATCAAGGATTAATTAACAAAGGTATCCAAGTATTAATGCTATCATGCTAGGTCTCTCTATAACGTTAGGTATTAGGGAAATCTTAATATGAACCATGAAACCCTAGTATACTAATAACACAGTGTATGACACTCCACACAGTATATACTCGAGGGTCCATCCAATCCATAAAACTCGTTTTGTGCATCAGGAGAATATTTTATATCTCTATATGAATTCATACCCATTCTAACATTAACATTTCATTACAACCTATAATTCTATATGAAAATATTAAACTATGGATAACTCAAAGTCCTACATTGAGAGGTTAATTATCCTTTTGATTGATGAAATTAATGTAACCAATGTGAAGGATGATAATATGAAGTCTAAATTTTTTATAACCTAATATATTTTATATCCATAATCTGTTTTTAAAATATAAAAAACCATAAATAATATCCCATATAATCATATCACATATGATTGACCACCAGATCAGTTTTATGATTACTTTACTTTTAGGGGTTTTTGAACTCATTATATCTATATATAATTTCTTCCAGATCAATACATGACTATCTAAAACAACCCTCCCACTAAACTATTTTAGTGAGTAAAATCTATTATGTCATCTGGTTTGAATAATGGTGAGACTTAGGGATCATAGTCGTAAGGTTACACTTCTTAAAAATTGTATTTAAACTTATTTGATTAACAATATCCAATGTTATAATGTTAATAACATCCATTGCCTATCTGACTGGATGATCGGGGTATTGCAAATTGCCTCTTTGGAAGGTATCTTACACATATTATTTTAAATGTGGATTTTACCTAAATATTTTTTCTCATGTTTTTTCCTTTTTCAATTATTCATTCTTTTAATGATTTAGTTTTTAATATCTATTCCTTCATCCATATCAATATATTAAAATCATATTGATGTGAACACTTAAAAAATCTTGAATAATTCAGAGGTAAGGAAGGTGAAAACTAAATTCAATTTATATACTTATCATGTAACTCCTTACATGCATACATTTATATCATTTTTTAGATCATTTTAGTAATTTAAATTAAATTATTAATATATATTCATAACATAAAAAAATTAAATCTACGAATAAAAAACAAGGGAATAAACTAAATAAATGAATAATTCATATATTTAAAAATGAGATAAAAAATTTATGAATAATTCATAAACAAATCTAATTATCAATGCCTTTTAATTGAAGTTATAAATTATGGAAAATTCATAAATAAGTAAAACAAAATGATAGTCATTTTAAATATGAATTCATTCAATTATCATCGTTATATATGATTTAATTTAAATATAAATTATTACATGAAATTCAAACAATTTATATTCCAATATCTATTATGTAAACTATTTACATAACCAAAATTTCACATATTTAATAATAATTAAACCATACTGGGTTTTGATTAGACATTCATTAAAATGGTAAAAAATCCTTTCTAGATTAGTCCATATTTTAGTGCTCATCAATGGATCTCCTAACAGATATGTCACATGTTCACGAGGAGTACAAAAGGTGATACTCTATCAAACATTTTTTTCTCTATTATATAGGATTACTTAAGAATATTTTTACTTAACATGGTGGATAGTGAAAAGATGAGGCCCATAAAGGATTATATAGGTTTAGATACACCTTATCAATTATTTTATACTGATAATATCATTATCTTCACTCAGGATGACAAGAAAATCATTAATAATATTAAATATTCCCTTATACATTATAAATGATCTTCGGGTTAGGAGATCAGTTGGAAAAAATCACTCATATACTTTGGAAAAAATATTACTACGAATAAGAAAGTGGATATCTTCATGATTTGTGAATTAGAGAAGGTGTGTTTACATTTAATTATCTTGGTGTCCCCATGTTTCGGGGAAGGCCTCATACATGTAATTTCACTCACATTGTGTGTTATATCAAAAAACAATAGGCTTCTTGGAAAGGAAAAGCATTATCGATGGTTATTAAGGCCTATTTCATGAAATAAATCATTTTTTCAAAGTTTTTTTATTCTTTAATGCTTTAAAAATGGAAAGAATACAAAATTAAGATAATCAATATTTTCATAATTTATTATGAGTAGAAGTTTCCTTAAAAGAAATATCATTATTTTCCCATGGAAGCAATAAATCATCCCTTTTCACTTGGTGGTTTAAGAAAAAAATCTATATAACATCAGTCAATATTTGTAGACACATTTTATATGGAGGATAAATATTGATAAATCAATGTTTGTTCAATTTTATTAGATATAGATTCTTAATAATATCAAATATTGTAATCTGAATTATGTTTACTCATATATTTAGAATTCTCTTTATGAATTTTTCTCAAGTATTTTAACATAATCACATTGGATGGTCAATTAGAATTATTACGTCAAATTTTGGCAAGAAAACTCTATAAGTACATCCCTCCTCGACCTGATAAAATCTATGGATCCATTTTTATATCTTAATTTTCTGGTCAAATAGAAAATGAAATTCACTATAGAGTTTCCCCATGATGAGATCGAACTCGTAGTTGGAAATGATATCTTCATTATCTGAGATGGTATGATGATCCAAGAACTATTAGACAATGGAATGATCACCATAAAATTATTTCACAAGAATGATTCAAATAGGAAATTCACATAACTGTATATGATTGATGAACAAATTTTGGATTCATCTATCTAGATTCACACTTTTATTGAGGCTGTTATACTTTATACCTCTTATTGACTCATGCCTTCAATATTTATGAATTTACCTTTTCTCTAAATGTGTCTTATACAATCAACACAAGGAGGAATTAAATTTTTTGTTCTTGAGATGTGAAATTGGATAAATACTTTGGTGTGATATTTTTGATATTTTTTATGTGTAGCCTCCTCAAACCACCTCTATATTGAAGAATATTAAATATTATATTAGGATTCCTTTATCTCAAAAACTTCTCAAAATTCATTATGTAGCCAACAGAAAATTGACTCATTTTATATTACAAAACTAAAATAAACTAATCCATGAGAATGATTTTTTCAATATTTGTTCTTCCAACATTCAAATTAAGGTTTTTGTAAAATATGGATTTTTTTAAAAGGGTCATAATAATAACTCTATTCCTGATATTTCGGTTATTTAATATCTCATCCTTGTAGGCAATTTCCAGCCTTCTTTTGGAACTTTTGATGTTATGTGGATTCCCCTATTTCTAGGATGGATTAAATGCAACTCGAATGTGGAATTAAGATGGAATATTTAGCCTTTCTGCTTTGGAGAAGTATACAGGAAGCATAGTGATGATTTCATGGGATGTCTCTATAGACCATGTGGATTTTCCTCATCTCGGGATACCAAAATTCATAGCATGGTCAACATGGTTGAAATGGAAAAAATGAGTTTAGAATAATATTTGGATATAATGTGACTCAACTACTATTATGGAAGCTATCTGAAATGGTCATGTTCATCTTTCATGGAATTTAAAAACTAGGTGGATAAGTTTCTCAAAACATATTTTATCCATAAAGTACACCATCATACATGTATACCAAGACCCAAAACCTTTTATGATTTTATTAAAAATAAAGTGGATAATTCTATTGAACTCATTTGGTTTAATGTCTTACCAGATGATATTTTTTCCTTTAACACAAAGTGATTGTTATAAAAGGCATTTTTCATGATTTTATAATCATTATTTTTTTTAATAAAAGAGGCTTGTCTCCCTAGACAAGCTCTCATCCATCCTTCTTATAATATTTAACATTGAACAAATCTATTATAAAAACACTTTTTGACACGGTTTAAATAATTTCTCAAATAAAGACCTTAATTAGAACAATTAAAATTAGATAACTATGAATAATTAATAGTATTAAATATATATATTTTTATATATTTTATTTATTTTTAAATTAAAAAAGATTTTATAAATTATATTTATTATTACTATATAAAAAATTTAGATTTAAATTATAATTCCTACCATATAATTTGGAATTTTGTTTGTAATATTAAAAATTAAAAATAAGAGAAATTTATTTAATAAATATTTTGAAAACATTTAATTAGTTAATTAAAAACACTTTATAAAAAATTAAATTATTAATATAGTTATAAATTAAATAAAATTTTCAGAATAAATATCTCTATAATTTATATAATTTATTTCATAATATAAATATAAAAAATATAATTTTTCTATTATATCGTATTCATAGATATCGGTTATATTGTAACCTATGAAAGATATGGTCATAGAATGGTAAAATATTCAGTTCCATCAATTATAATTTATAATTGATAACACTTCATTGGAAAATCATTACCTACAATAATCCTTTAGTGATATTAAAATAGAACTGCATAGGGATAATATAATGACACCTTGGCTATCATATGTTCTGATATGTTTCATGTGATATTAAACAAACACTATTAGGAATAACTTATCTCATGTAGATTTCATGACATATTATAGGGTCCCGTATACGTTTAAGACATTAAGTTCCTATGAAATCATGTTATTTGATTGGAGATGGTATCTTATTAGTGATAAAATTCTATATTTTAAAGAACTATTCAACACTTTCATATAATATGACTCCTATAATATCATATACTATGATAGACTAAAGATTGAATAATTACACTATACCATAGTCTATAATATATCATATCCTAAGCCACAACCCAATCATTCCCAACAATATCTTATATTGTATAGCCCAGCGTAGTTCAATTATCTTGATATATATAATGGTATATATAACAATATTCAATATTGTAACATCTCGGCCCAGGTGCCACTCAAACAGTGCCCCATACTAGTTTGAAATAATAACTCAAGAGGACCTCCTCATATATCAGAGGTTACTAACTATATGTAGGGGTTTAAATTGTTGTGGTAAGATTATACCACAAATCATAGTGTACTTCCCGAAGTAAATAACCAAAAATCATACACATCCGAGAATGTAGAAGAGTAAATAAACTGAAACCAAAACATGTTGTAATAAAATGAAATTAAAAAATGACCAACTAGCTATGACATAAATAAATAATAAATTTCCCACAAGTTCTATCATAGATAAAATATAAAAAAATGAAAAATACATACATCACATTGTACTTCCAACTCTGAGCCATGTCACATACTCGATCTCCAGTACCTTGTCGATCTAGTCTATCCTGATCATTAAACTCCACATGAGCATCCCACTCAACCATGAGATACTGGGCCATAGACCTACCCACCATGCATCCATGATCATCCTAAAAGTAGGTATATGGTCTACCGACACACACTCACACACACCAAGGTTCACATTTAGTGTGTGAGAAATAAATCTCAGTAGGACACCCCCAATGGAGAACATATAACTTGCTGGCCTAAGTGATTGCTCAGAAAATATTCCCAACCTATCTGAAATAAAACTAAAATAAATACACTAATAAAAATAACATCAATCCTTTGGTCCCTAACCTCAATCACCCATAACTACTTAATCCTAGGCCAGTTGTTTGAACAATGTACCATATTGGTCATAGGTCATCGTACAAGGAGGCACAATACAAGTATCCAACCGGGATTTAGAATACAATGTCTGACCATCTCATCAATAATTCATAGAGGTCATAGGTTGAAATTTGATGAGATCCAGTCCAAGTATCCAATTGAGATTTGGGGCATCATGTTTGACCACACCGACCATAATTCGCAGAGGTTATAGGTCTACATATAAAGAGAATCATTCCAAGTATTCAATCAGGATTCAAAACACCATTTTTGACTATCCTAACCATGATATGTAAAACCATGTCGATACCCTTGGTTTCAGGTGAATCCATCCATCCTATTAAAACTATATTGAACCAAGGAGCCTAGAGAATCATTTTGGCCTGCCCAAAACCAAGGATAGGAGAATTATTTCAACATCCCAACAAAACATACATAATATTTGTGGTTCCTATGGAATTAGTCCAAGACCCATACCATATAAAAAACATGTTTTCTAGAGCATCAGTCTGGCACCAAAATGATGTAGTATATTACACATGACTGGAGCCTTAGTTTGGAATCATAATTTTTTTTTCAGAATCTCAAGTCCACCATAATCAATAATATCAAAAAATGTTCACAGAACCTTAGTCCAACACTCAAACAATAAACAAACTATCAGTACTGATACAAAATGACTCGTATAACCACATATCATAAGGGCATGGATAATTAAAACGTTCTTGTCATGGGGTGTGAAAATACAAATATTTCTTAAGGTAATACGTATAAATTTTGTTGAAATAGGATTACTCTGGAGAGGAGAGCACAAAAATTATGATGTCACCTTAAAATTTGATAAATAAGTGAGATTGTTTTTAAAATTTTTTATTTTTAAATGAAAAATAGAAATTAAAATAAAGTTAAAACACTAATGGATTAAGAGATTGATGTGGTCAGGACAAGTTCACGTTCTGCAATGTCATCATGGTCATGAAAATAATTCCTCCTCTATTCCAATTTATTGATAAATTAATGACTCCTTGATCAAGTTTTCAATCTCCCTTGGTTTAAAGAATAATTGGAAACCACTCTTATGTGTATGAAAATTCTTGAAACTTTCACAAAGAAACAAAGGAAAGTCTCGATTAAGAATTTTTTATCCTTATAAATCTAGAAATGATTCACTAGTTCCATGAATGGGCCAACGATTTCTATGAACTCACCAATTAAAACAATCTACATGATAAAGATAAATTTCACTAGGTGGATGGGGTTTACAGTTCTTCAACCACATATATTGTAAATGAATACAACTAAAACCCAAAACATGATTGCATTAATAGAATAGGGAGACACTAAAAATAAAAATCATTAAATATAAAAGGAGTGTTTTACATTTAAGCACAAGACTCTGACATTACAGAAGAAAAACTCCCCCTTCCCCGATCACTCAAAGGGTTTACCCCTCAATTTGAAGTGTAAAAGAGTTGAAAGGGTAAGAAGAGAGCATAATGAATCTAAGGAAAAGAGAAAAGAGAAAATTCACAACAGTTCAAGACCCCATTACTCTAGTGTATCCCCTCTTTAACCTTTTTCAACAACCCTTTAATTTAAGTGTACAAAAATATTTATAGGCTTGAGGGTAGAAAATGTTCCCTCTAAATTCAATCCTCTAAAAGTTTAAGTTCAATTAGAATAGTAAATTGCCGATTATTTGGAATCTATCTTCTAAAATGTTGTTCTCATCTATATTTTTCATTCTCCCACAAAATCTCAAAAGAATTGGTCATGTTTCCAAAATTTTATTCTCAAATTACTCATTAATAACTTTTATTCTAGAAGAAAATACTAAAATACCTCCACTTTAGAGAATAAAATTTATTCCTTATGAATGAATTTATCCATGAAATTTTATAGATTCGTTATCAACTCAGTACTATTTCACATATAGCTGGAATCACCTAATTTTGAAATATATAAAATGAGATATGATTCCATTGCTGATGTAGGATTCATTCTATCAGCCAACCAACCTCTTCCACTTTATTTATTTTTATGATAAATTATGTGTCGAATTTGATCTAGATCAAGTAGAAAAAATTTAATACCATGAAAAAATGAAACCTAAAAAATCAATCAATCAATTTGGATCCAATTTTAAAAGATATTCCTGAAATAAAAATTATCCATAAAACTGTTAATTTTCCAAAATTATTAAATTTTAACAATTAAGCCTAAAGTTCACCAAAAAATATTAAAATGATTCAAATCTGCTCAAATTGATTAATTCTAAGGTATTAATCATTGAAGCACATATAAAAAATAACAAAAATATTATCTCTATAAATCTCCCCACACTTAGTACATGGACTCATGGACAAGTCAATAATAAAATCAAATCAATGAAAATTCTAAACACATGAACCTGAGATCCACCAATTCCATACCAACAAACAAAAGATATCATTCTGCTAAAAAAATCATTTCAAGTCTTCCATTTAGATTATTCAGTACATATCCCCTTAATTTCTCCTCCCATTAACCTAAAACACCAACCTCATAAGAAGTTTCTATCATCTCACAAAAGATAATTTTCAACAAAGATTTTCCCATCAAAACCAATGCAAGAGTCGCTATAGGATTGATAAATTTCTACCTCTAAAACTGATTTGAGTCAAGGTAATGTGTTTACCATGAGGATTTTACAACTTGTCTCGGTGGATTCCAATTGGTAGGATTTAAATGATAAAAAAATTCTAATGCCAAATGAGGAGGGCTTGGCTCTTTTTGAAGAAAAATTACAAGATTCTAATTTTCACTCAAGTATAGTCTCCTCGTCACACCCCTTAGTTGAAATTAGTTATACCATTATGAAAAATCATGTAAATTTGAAAATATTAATCATTTTGGCAGCAAAAATTTCAATCATATCAAACATAATTTTTCTTATAAGCTCTGAAAAAGGTACAACTTTCTTTTCCCATTAGAATCTTCATAAAGGCACAAATTATATTATCATGAAATCTCTAGAAAAGGAAAAATTTAAAAAAAAATTATTTTTAGTAGCAAAAACATCTCTTAAAAACTTTATTTTCCACCCAAAGTATCACTAAATGAATTAGAAGAATACAATACAGTTTCCCCCACACTTAAGTTCACCTAGATCATGAAATTTAACTTCAAGAACAAGTTGGATAGGAAAAATTAGCTGGTTATGTGGCTAACCTAACAGGTAGTTCGTGAATTCTAAGGGATACAAGGATTAAATTAACAATTTAGGATAGTAGGAAAAGTATTATCTTGAAATATGGGGGATTTAAAACCAATTATATGCCTCAATAATTTAAAACAAATCACCTCAAACCGTAATGTTTTGATAGTAATAAATCAAAATATAATTAAAGAAATCATGGTTTGGTTCTCTCAATAAGTGAGGTTAATTTAAGGAATCTGAAAATAGTGGTCTATAAGGCTCATGAAAATTTGATTTCAAATATACAAACAGTGAGATGTGGCATGGGATTCAAAAATTAGAGTACTTTTAATAAAGATTTGAACTTGAAACTATTATTTTTTAGAATTTATTATAGCTCAGTTTAATGGAATATAATGCTTCAATCATTGACATGAGTTTCAAAAAATAGAACTGATAGTCATTTCAACTCAAAAATTTCAAATACACAAAAAATGAAAAATATACACTATATTTTGTGAAAAATACCCACATTTTTTTAAAAAATAGAAAAAGAAAAAACAAATGAAAATCATAAAATATAATTTTTCACCCCACACATAAATGATGTAGTATCCTCAATGCATTCAAATGGATTTTACATATAAGAATATTTGAAAATGAATCAAATTAAGAAAGTTGGTTTAAAGGAGAGGCACAACCTAATGGATTTTATTGATAGACTGGTTGGATGAGTCTAATCTTATCAACTAGATCTGATGGAATGGTCCCATGGAATTTCATTATCTTTTTTCCATTATTAGTGAATGTATATTTCTCTTAATCCTTCAAAATATACAAAACACCAAAAGTATATACATTAGTAACTATAATTGGATAGTCCCATCTAGAACGAAGTTTACCGAGCTTCAGATTGAGTCATGAGTTGAATAAAAACACTTCATCTCAATGATGGAAGTATTTCGATTGATCAACTTATAATGATCTATTATCATTATATCTTTTTATATCCTATAATTTTCGAAAGCATCCCTCCATCTCTAATAACTATAATCTTATCTCTTTCCTAGTGCTGTCATGATCTAAATTCATCTTCCTCACAGCCCAATATGCCTTATTCTCTAATTCCATAGGTAGGTGGCAACCATTCCCATAAATCAGCATATATGGACTCATTCCAATCGGAGTCTTGTAGGATTTCTTGTAAGCCCATAATGAGTCTTACAACCTTTGGATCTGATACATCCTATTTAGTTTAATAGTCTTCTCCAAGATTCCTTCGATTTATTTATTAAACACTTTATCTTGACCATTTACCTGTGATTTATAGGGAGTTAATGTTTTATGATTCACCCCATACTTGTTCAACAAAGCCTCCATTCTCCTATTTCAAAAAATGAGTCCCTTCATTACTGATGATAGCTCTAGGCACTCAAAACCTACAATATATGTTATCCCTGAAAAAATAACAAACTACTTTAACATCATCAGTCTTGGTGGTTTTTTCTTAAAACCATTTAGAAACATAATCAACTGCAATAAATATACAATAATTTTCAAATGAAATTGGGAAAGGTTCTATAAAATATTCCCCTACAATTTAAAAATATCACAAAAAATAAGTGGTTGTTAGGGAATTTCTTGTCTCTTTTAAAAATTCCATAAAGTTAATATTTTTTACACCTTTATAAAAATTCATGAGGATCATTAAAAAGGGTGGTCCAATAAATTCAAAATTCTAAGAACATACATGATGTACTTTGAGTTCCAAATTGGAATCCACAAGCTAAAGTGTGACAAAAATCAAAGATAGGCCTAATTTTACTCTTAGGAAACCATCTTCTTATCACTTGTTCCTTGAAACTCTTCTAAATAAATGGGTCATCCAAAATGTAATATCTAGATTTAGATTTTATTTTGTGAATTTGGAAGGATTTAAAATGAAATGGGAATAGAAATTTTACCAGATAGTTGACCATTTCAGCATACCAAGGCACTTATCCTTCAATAAAGCAAAACTTCTCTCCTAGAAGGTGACCATTCAATGATTCTTTTTCTAGAAATTTAGCTTTAGTAGTGTTGGGTAGTCTTCTTAAATGATCATCCCATTGGTTCTCAGATCCCTTATTGTCCTTGATTTCTATGTTAAACTCCTAGATCATTAACATCCATCTCACTTCCACCATTTTAGCTTCACCCATATTTATTAAGTACCTAAGAGACACATGATTAGAAAAAATTGTGAATTTAGTTCCAAGTAGATATGAACTAGATCTTTATAAAGAAAAAATAGCAGATAAAAACTATTTTTCTTTGGTTTTTTAATTTAATTGACCCACATCCAAGGTTCTTGTGGAATAAGAAATGAATTTTACCCTACCCCCTATTCTCTAAGAAAGGACTACTCCAACTAATTGGTTGGAATAATTACAAAGTAGCTCAAATGGTTCTTCACAATTTTGTGGATACATCATAGGTGGTGTAATCAATGTCGTCTTAAAATCATCAAAGGCTTCCCCACACTTACTATTTAAATCAAAATCAAAATCATTAAAAATAAATCTAGAGAGAGGGGGAGAAATATTTCTGAAATCATTGATAAACCTATTATAAAATCCTATATGAACTAAAAACGATCTAACATGATTCACTCAAGTTGGGTAAGGAAATGAATTTATCACTTAAATTTTTGATTTATCAACTTCAATACCTTTTTAAATGAAATATGCAAGGAAAATTATAATCTCATCCATGAAATGAAACTTTTCAAAATTTAAAACAAGATTTTTTCCAATGTGGATTTTGAAATTTCTTTCCAGATTTTTCAAATTATGGGAATTTTTTTCCAAAAACTATGAAATCATCTAATAAAACATCCATGAAATATTGAATGCGATTGAAAAAATACTTGAAATGAACCTCTTAAATATACCTAGACCATTAGATAATCCAAATGGCATTCTTCTATACAAAAAATTAATGTAGGGATAATTAATGTTTGTGTTCTCTTGATCCTCGAGAGCAATGGGTACTTGAAAATGACCTAAAAATAAATCCAAAAATTGATAATGGGTTATCCCTACCATTATCTCTAACATCTTGTTAATGAAGTGGATGGGGACATGATCTTTCTTAGTGATCTGATTTATCTTCCTAAAATCAATTCACATTCTTCAGCTATTCTAAATTCTCATAGGGATTAGTTCATTATTTTCATTCCTCATAGTGTTTATGACAGTTTTGTTTGGTAATAAGTTAATTGTGAAAACCCATTTAGAATCATAGATGGGATAGATTATCCTAGATTCCAATATCTTCTCAATCCCCTTCTTCATAACCTCTATCAGGGTAGGATTCATCCTCCTTTGGGGCTATCATATAGGTTTGGAATCTCCCTAAAAAAGAATTATATGTGAGAATATTTTTGGGTTTATTCATAGGATATCACCTAATATCCAACCTATTTCTTTCAAATTCTCTCTCAAAATTTCAATCAACTATTTTTCTTGGTTTTTAGACAGATTATGAGCAATTATGAATGATAATTTCTCTCCCTCCCTAAGGTACACATATTTCAAATCAATGGGGATTGGTTTTAATTTTTTATTAGGGGGATTATCATGGGATAAAACTAAATTAATTTTCCCCACATCCAATGTTTTTACCTCATACAGATATGAAACCATATCATATTCATCATCATTTAACAAATCAACAAATAAATCAGATTTTTCCTCCTCTTCCCACATGAAATTAGAATCTACAACATTTTTGTCATCCACATGTTCAATGATATTTTCAATGGAATAAGTGTATCCTAAGGATAATAATTAAATTAAATACCTTATTATTCAATGGTTTAATTACCAACTTCATGGGAGAGTGCAAAAAGTGAGTGATCATCTGATGAGTGCCTCATGGATTCAAAAATATTTAAGTGGATAGTGCTATATCCAAACTCCATGGTGAGTGTCCCTTCATAGAAAGTAATGATGGTTTTTTAATTATTTGAGAATGGTCTCCCAAAAATGATTTGTGAGTGTGATGGGATCCAATCTTCTTCTATATTCAGTACATAGAAGTCTGCTAGGAATAAGAGATCTTTGACTTTTACAATAACATCCTCCATAACTCTTACTGGGAAGACTATGGATCTATTTTCATGCTAGACCACCACTATTGTAAGCTTAAAATCTACCATATACAAAGAATTTGTAATGAGTGAGGAAATACATCAATCGAAGCTTCTAGATAACACAAATCATTATAGAAATTTAATGAAAAAATGGTGCATGGAATGAAAAATGTCCATAATATTGACATTTGGTTATAAATTATGGTGTGATAATAGATGAGACAATTATTACCATGTTTATACTTTCATTAACTTGATTAATAATCATCTTGGAGAAAACATCCTTCAAATTTTTTTCATACTTTGAAATTTGTTTGAGTGCCTCACAAAGGGGGATATTAATTCCCATGTTTTGGAAGGCGTCTAGAAATTCTGTTTGAAGTGATTATTCTTTAAATCCCTTTTATTAAAACATACTTGTTGAAAATTATGGGGGTAAGTATGTATTATCTCTTTTTTTACTTTTCAAAATCATTTCATGTCTCTTCCTCCTCATCACATTCATTTTATAATCCTATTTCTTATCTTCTTCATGGTGTATTTTCACAGAATTTTTAAAATTTATAACTTCATTCTCCATCAACCCATTTGATATTGTTTTGAGTTCCTGGACTATTGGTGGTGAGATTTCTTTTCCACTTCTTGTTGTTATCATGATGAAATTATATTTTGAGTTTGGGATTGTCTAAGAAGGATGTTTTCTTGGTTTTTTGGACATGATTTCAATATACTTCCCACTGTGTTTGTTTTCTTATCAACCTTATCAACTATTTCTTCATAATTGGATTATAGTTTTCAAATAGAAAGCTTTTTTGGTGGATGGTTGATCATAGGTTCTTGGAAAAGTGTGTGGTTGGTTGTGTGAAGGGTGGTTATAAGATTGATTTCATTGAAATGGTGGTGGGTTTTGAAACTGGTTTTGGTATGGGGGTCCATCTTGATTCTCCTGATTTCGAAACCCATATTGAACTTGGTTAGTCTCTCTATATCCTTTATTTTATTGGAAATAAGTAAAATACAATTCTTCGAAACAAGTTTTCATTCCCTTTATTTCAACACATTGGTTAGTGAAATGATCAAGTGATGAGCATAAGCCATAAACCTTATCCTGTGCTTGTTGGTCACTCACATGATTCCGGGCCATATATCTCACCATACTAGTTAGTTCATCAGTCTTAGTTTCCCATAAATGTGATGGATAAGAATTTCAAACAATATTAATACCTCTTGTTCTAGTACCTCTTATACCAATCTGTTATGATTTCTAGGAAATAATTTGAATCGGACCCTTGGATTATGCTGGTGACTTTTCAGTCAATGAACCTATAGAAAATGCATCAAGAATGTCTCTATAATTTTACAGTAACCCTTGATGGAAAAAGACAAGAGAGTGATTCTATTTAATGTCTTGCTGTGGGCAGCCAGAGCCTAACTTTTTAAATCTTTCCCAATACTCGTAAAGGGTTTCTCCATAGTACTATCTAATGGATTTGATATCCTTTTTGTTGGATGTACTTCTAGAGTTGGGGAAGAATCATTTCATGATGCATCATACCAAGTCATTACAATAATTCACTTATATAGGTTTTATACTACACAATCATTCTTTGGGAGATCCTTCCAATGAAATTGGGAACTCATTCCACTTTACCTATTCCTCAGCTACTCCACTGGTTTTGAAAGTAGAGTAGACATGTGTGACCTCATTAATATGTTTGTTAGGATATTCACCATCCAATCCATGAATGTTTGGAAGCAATTGAATCATGTAAGGTTTCATATAAAATTCATTTTTAACACTATAATTTTAATATGATTTTTCTGATTAAGGAATTTTGTTGAAAAAATGTTTCTAAGGGTTGGATTTTTATTTCCAGTCATGATGATCAGCTCAGAGGGAACAATAGAAGTTTCACTCAAGTCTGTAAGATAAATTTCCCCAAATTCAGATATCAAAGTAAGGTTTATAGTCTATTCAATACGGTTTAGTAAATTTATATATCTCAGGGGAAATGTTTTGTGTTTTAAGTTATAGTCATGCACTACTAGAAATACAGGCTCTCCCAACGGTTCAGAACCATTGGGAAAGGCTGTAGAACCATTGGTATATGTTATACCCACGGTTCTGCAAACCGTAAGGAAGTAAGCTACTAGGAAAGCTTTTCCCAATGGTTTACTGTGAACTGTTGGGATAGGGTGGGGAAATCCTAACCTATCCTAATGGTTGTGCCAAACAGTTGGGATAGTTTTTCCCAACAGTTTGGCTTGAACCGTTAGGAAATCCCAAGTACTCTCCTCTTTCCCAATGGTTTTTGAACCGTTGGGAAAGATTTTTTACCAACGGTTCAATGAACCGTTCATAAAAAAAGAATCAGAGATGCTATGCTAATGGTTTGAAACCGTTGTCATAGCCTATGCTGTGCAAACTGCACAGCAGCCTGTAATTTTCACAGTAGCTCCGCAGTTTGCACAGTAGGACTCATTTTGTGTATTCCCTCAGATTTTCAATCCGATTATTATACCTGTAATAAACTAACACATACATATACAATTATTGTACCTGCAATAACCAACTAACACAAACATATAGAGAAAAACTTCATACACATTTTACATATAATGCATCCTGGAACTATACACATCCATAATTAAATTAGAATTCATAACATAATTATAAACATACATAATTCATTTAGAATTCAATTTAAAATTTAGATGACAATTATATGTGGAATCTGTAATTCAATTCATAATTTCATTGGTTTTTTGTATACCATATATTTTTACCTGAAATGATGTCCATTTTAAACAAAATACATACACCTAGAGTGATACCAGCCACGCCATGCCTCGGATTGAGGTGAGGTTAACTCGTACTTGTCAAAAATGACCCATAGATCATTTTCCTAAAGTATCAACATATTACGAAAGTGTTTTCCAGGTTTTCTATATGCCAGTTGATATTTTTCACTTAAAATGATGTCCTTTTGAAACAAAAGAAAGAAACTTTGAGTGGTGCCAGCCACACCACGTCTTAGATTGAGGTGAGGTTGATTTTTACCTGTCACATATGACCCATGGATCGTTCTCCTAAAGTTTCAATGGAAACCGAATGTGTTTGGTCGGTTTTACGTATATACTTAAAATTTTGCCCATTTTAAACAAAAGGGAGACACTTAGACTATTCCCAGCCACACCGTGACTCATTTGAGCCTAGGTTGGCTCGTACAGGTCACATATGACCCATGGATCATTGTGATAAATTATCAACAGATTCTGAATGTGTTTGGTCGGTTTTCCGTATGCTAGTTGTTCTTTTCACTTATAATCCTATCCATTTTAAACAAAAGAGACACAATTAGAGTGGTGTCGGAAAAAATGCACCTCAGATTGAGGTGGGGTTGACTCGTACACATCACATATGACCCATGGATCGTTGTGCTAAAGTATCGACACAATCCGAATGCGTTTGGTCGGTTTTCCGTATTCCAGTTGATGTTTTTCACTTAAAATGACGTCCTTTTGAAATAAAAGACAGACACTTTGAGTGTTTTCGGCCACACCGCATCTCAGATTGAAGCGGGGTTGATTCGTACATGTCACATATGACCCATGGATCTTTGTCCTAAAGTTTAAATGGAAACCGAATGCGTTTGGTCAGTTTTCCATATATACTTAAAATGTTGTCCATTTTAAACAAAAGGGAGCAACTTAGAGTGATCCCGGCCACACCGTGACTCGAATTGATCTTGAGTTGACTTGTACACGTCACATATGACCCATGAATTGTTGACCTAATGTATCAACACATTTCGAATGCGTTTGGTCAGTTTTTCGTTTGTCAGTTGTTCTTTTCACTTATAACCCATTCCATTTTAAACAAAAGAGAGACACTGTGAATGGTATCGACCACACTGTGCCTCAGATTGAGGTGGGGTAGACTCGTACACATCACATATGACCCATGGATCATTTTTCTAAAGCATCAGCACATTTCAAATGCGTTTGGTCGGTTTTTCGTATGCCAGTTGATCTTTTCACTTATAATCCTATCCAATTTAAACAAAAGAGAGAAAATATGAGTGGTGTCGGCCACACCGCACCTCTGATTGTGGCAGGGTTGACTCGTACACGTCATATATGACCCATGGATCATTGTGCAAAAGTATCAACACAATAAGAATCCGTTTGTTTAGTTTTCCGTATGAATTTAAAATGTTGTCCATTTTAAACAAAAGAGAGCCACTTAGAGTGATTCCAGCCACACCGTGCCTCAGATTAAGGTGGGGTTGACTCGTACACATCACATTTGACCCATGGATAGTTTTCCTAAAGCATCAACACATTTTGAATGTGTTTGGTCAGTTTTCCATATGTCAGTTGTTCTTTTCACTTATAATCCAGTCCATTTTAAACAAAATACATACAAAAGGAGTGATCCCACCACACCATGCCTCGGATTGAGGCGAGGTTAACTTGTACACGTTAAAAATGACCCATCGATTGTTGTGCTAAATTATCCACATATTCCGAAAGCGTTTGATCAGTTTTCTGTTTGCCAGTTGATGTTTTTCACTTAAAATGACGTCCTTTTGAAACAAAAGATAGAAACTTTGAGTGGTGCCGGCCACAAAAAATCTCAGATTGAGGCGAGGTTGATTCATACACGTCACATATGACAAATGGATTGTTCTCCTGAGGTTTCAATGAAAACCAAATGCGTTTGGTCAGTTTTCCGTTTGTACTTAAAATGTTGTCCATTTTAAACCAAAGAGAGACACTTAGAGTGATCTTGGCCACACCGTGACTCGGATTGAGCCCGGGTTGGCTCGTATAGGTTACATATGACCCATGGACCATTTTCCTAAAGCATCAACACATTTCGAATGCGTTTGGTCGGTTTTCTGTTTGTCAGTTGTTCTTTTCACTTATAATATTGTCCATTTTAAACAAAAGAGAGACACTATGAATGGTGTCAGCCACACTGCGCCTCGGATTGAGGCGGGGTTGACTCTTACACATCAAATATGACCCATGGATCATTGTGCTAAAGTATCAACACAATCCGAATGCGTTTGGTCGGTTTTACGTACGCCAGTTGATGTTTTTCACTTAAAATGACGTCCTTTTAAAATAAAAGACAGACATTTTGAGTGGTGCCCGCCACACCGCATCTCAAATTGAGGCGGGGTTGATTCGTACACGTCACATATGATCCATGGATCATTCTCCTAAAGTTTCAACAGAAATAGAATGCGTTTGGTCAGTTTTCCGTATGTACTTAAAATGTTGTCCATTTTAAACAAAAGAGAGCCAAATAGAGTGATCCTAGCCACACCATGACTCGGATTGAGCCCACGGTGGCTCGTACAGGTCAAATATGACCCATGGATCATAGTCCTAAAGCATAAACACATTTTGAATGCGTTTGGTTGGTTTTCTGTATGTCAATTTTTCTTTTGACTTATAATCCTGTCCATTTTAAACAAAAGAGAGACAATATGAATGGTGTCGGCCACAAAACACCTCGGATTGGGGCGTGGTTGACTCGTACACGTCACATATGACCCATGGATCATTGTGCTAAAGTATCGATACAATATGAATGCATTTAATCAGCTTTACGTACACCAGTGGATGTTTTTCACTTAAAATGACATCCTTTTGAAATAAAAGACAGACACTTTGAGTGGTGTTGGCCACACCACGTCTCAGATTGAGGCGGGGTTGATTCATACATGTCACATATGACCCATGGAGCGTTCTCCTAAAGTTTTAACAGAAACTGAATTTGTTTGGTTTGTTTTCTGTATGTACTTAAAATGTTGTCCATTTTAAACAATAGAGAGCCAATTAGAGTGATCCCGGCCACACCGTGCCTCAGATTAAGGCTAGTTTGACTCATACATGTCACATATGACCCATGGAACATTGTCTTAAAGCATCAACACCTTTTGAATGTGTTTGGTCAGTTTTCCGTATGCCAGTTGTTCTTTTCACTTATAATCATGTTCATTTTAAACAAAAGAGACACAGTTAGAGTGGTGGTGGCCACACCTCATCTCGTATTGAGGTAGGGTTGAATCGTACATATCATATATGACCCATGGATCATTGGGCTAAAGTATTGACACAATCCAAATGCGTTTGGTAGGTTTTCCATATGTACTTAAAATGTTGTCCATTTTAAACAAAAGAGAGACACTTAGAGTGATCCCAGCCACACTGTTCCTCAGATTAAGGCGGGTTTGACTCGTACACATCACATATGACCCATAGATCATTGTGATAAAGCATCAATAGAGTCTGAATGCATTTGGTCAGTTTTTCGTATGTCAGTTGTTCTTTTCAATTATAATCCTATCCATTTTAAACAAAAGAGAGACACTTTGAATGATGTCGGCCACATCGTGCCTCGGATTGAGGCGAGGTTATCTTGTACACATCAAATATGACTCATGGATCGTTTTTCTAAAGTATCGACACAATCCGAATGCATTGGGTTGGTTTTCTGTATGCTAGTTGATGTTTTTAACTTAAAATGATGTTTTTTAGAACAAAAGACAGACACTTTGAGTGGTGCCAGCCACACCGTGTCTCTGATTGAGGCGGGGTTGATTCATACACATCACATATGACCCATGGATCGTTGTGCTAAAGTATCAACACAATCAGAATCCGTTTGGTCAGTTTTCTGTATGTACGTAAAATGTTGTCCATTTCAAACAAACGAGAGCCACTTAGAGTGATCTCTGCCACACCGTGCCTCGGATTAAGGCGGGGTTAACTTTTACACGTCACATATGACCCATGGATCATTGTGCTAAAGTATAAACACAATCTGAATGTGTTTGGTTGGTTTTCTGTATGCCAGTTGATGTTTTTCACTTAAAATGATGTCCTTTTGAAAGAAAAGACAGACACGTTGAGTGGTGTCGGCCACACAATGTCCCCTATTGAGGTGGGGTTGACTCATAAATGTCACATATGACCCATGGATCGTTATGATAAAGTATCGACATAATCTGAATGCGTTTGGTCAGTTTTCCATTTTCCAGTTGATGTTTTTCACTTAAAATGATGTCATTTTGAAACAAAAGTCAGACACATTGAGTGGTGCCGGCCACAATGCATCTCCGATTGAGGCGGGGTTGATTCATACACATCACATATGACCCATGGATCATTGTGATAATGTATCAACACAATCAGAATCTGTTTGGTAAGTTTTCCATATGTACTTAAAATGTTGTCCATTTTAAACAAAAGAGAGCCACTTAGAGTGATCCCGGCCACACCGTACCTCAGATTAAGGCAGGGTTGACTCGTACACATCACATATGACTCATGGATCATTGTGATAAATTATCAATTGAATCTGAATGTGTTTGGTCAGTTTTTCGAATGTCAGTTGTTCTTTTCACTTATAATCCTGTCCATTTTAAACAAAAGAGAGACACTGTGAATGGTTTCGGCCACACTGCACCTCGGATTGAGGTGGGGTTGACTCATAAATGTCTCATATGACCCATGGATCATTGTGCTAAAGTATCGACACAATATGAATGCATTTGATCAGTTTTCTGTATGTCAGTTGATGTTTTTCACTTAAAATGATTTCCTTTTAAAACAAAAGACAGACACTTTGAGTGGTGAAAGCGACACCACATCTCTGATTGAGGCGGGTTTGATTCATACACGTCACATATGACCCATGGATCGTTGAGCTAAAGTATAAACACAATCAGAATTTGTTTGGTCAGTTTTCCGTATGTACTTAAAATGTTGTCCATTTTAAACAAAAGAGAGACACTTAGAGTGTTCCCGGCGACACTGTGACTCGAAATAAGGTGGGGTTGACTCGTACATGTCACATATGACCCATGGATCATTGTGATAAATTATCAACAGAATCAGAATGCATTTGGTCGATTTTTCGTACGTCTATTTTTCTTTTCACTTATAATCCTGTCCATTTTAAACAAAAGAGAGACACTGTGAATGGTGTCGGCCACAAAGTGCCTCAGATTGAGGCGGGGTTGACTCGTACACGTAATATATGACCCATGGATCGTTGTTCTAAAGTATCGACACAATCCGAATGCTTTTGGTCAGTTTTCCGTATGCCAGTTAATGTTTTTCACTTAAAATGATGTCCTTTTGAAACAAAAGACAGACACTTTGAGTGGTGCCAGCCACACCGTGTCTCTGATTGAGATGGGGTTGATTCATACACGTCAAATATGACCCATGTATTGTTCTCCTAATGTTTCAACAGAAACCGAATGCGTTTGGTCGGTTTTCCGTATGTACTTAAAAAATGTTGTCCATTTTAAACAAAGGGGAGCCACCTAGACTTTTCCCGGACACATCGTGCCTCAGATTGAGCCCGAGTTGGCTGGTACACGTCACATATGACCCATGGATCGTTGTGATAAATTATCAATAGATTCCAAATGTGTTTGGTTAGTTTTCCGTATTCCAGTTGTTCTTTTCACTTATAATCCTGTCCATTTTTTAAAAAAAGAGACAGAGTTAGAGTGGTATGTTAGTTATTTATTCACATTATTCAAATACACTACTTGAATATGGGTCTTTAAATTAATTTCTTTATGAAAAATTTACATTTAAAATGAGAATATCAGAAAATTAATAGAAGATATAACTTTTACAAAAAATCCTTGTCGAAATATTATGGTATACATGATTTATGAGAATCCTCATGTGTCTTTTAGTGGAATGGTATTTACTTAAAATCTTGTGGACATTCATATAGAATATTTTTATATCATTATTAGTATGGAATAGATTTTAGTTTATCATGCTATGAAACATTTCAGAGATAACAATGTCATGCCCAATGAATACATCCCTTTTATAACATACTAAGAATCTATGATATTGATTAGATGTGTAATTGTGATTTATGTTGATTATCATTATGAAAATAAATAAAATATATTTTATAGATTTTCTAGTAGTAATTGAAATCAAGGAGGGTGGGGGGGGGATGTCCGGTGGTTGTTCGGGGGGCTGTCCGGGGACCAAGGAGGGTGGGGGGGGGGGGGCTATGCGGGGGGCTGTCCGGGGGGTGTTCGGGGGGTTGTCCGGGGTCCAAGGAGAGGGTGGGGGGCTGTCCAGGGGATGTTTGGGGTCCAGGTTGGAGGGTGGGGGGGCAGTCCGAGGGGCTGTTCGAGGGGTTTTCTGGGGGTTGTCCGAGGGGCTGTCTGGGGACCAAGGAGGATAGAGGGGGGGGGGGGGCTGCCCGGGGGGCTATCCAGAGGGCTTTCCAGGGTCCAAGGAGGATGGTGGGGGGGTGGGGGGGTTGTCCAGGGTCCAGGAAGGAGGAGGGTTCCCAAACACACAACCACTAAAGGTCAACAACATCCATAAAAATAAGTAATATATAAAAATAACTAAACTCCAATACTATACGACGAGTGTAAATAAAATCAACAACTGGAATAGATTAAATATCAAATCTCAGTAATATTAGTCAAAAATTTAATGGATCAATTTGTCCTACTTCACCATCACCATATTCACCATCATCATCACAATAATCCTCATCCCCATCATCGTCCTCTCCCTCCTCCTCGCCCTCGCCACCCGCCTCACCCCCCTCCTCTCCCTCCTCTTCCGTATCAGACCCCTCTCCATCATCATCGTCAAGCTAGACATCGTCCTGACCACCACTAAAACTGCCACCTGGTGCACCATATATAGAAAGTATCGACGACATATATTCATCAAAAGTTGGGCTGGCCTCTATTGGAAGTGTTGAACGTAGAACTTCAATAAATTTTATAAACGCACTGTTTTCCCTAACAAACTATTCTGCCATCTCTGTGGCCCTTTTCTCAGCCTATTCTCCCTATTCCCTAACTTGCTACAGCTCGGTGACACTACAGCTCATACCTGAGGAGGGCCAACACCTCGTCGGGGCAATCCTAGGTTGACAGCGTACTCTTCCAGGATGATCCTCTCCCAACACCTGATGTAAGTGATCTGTTGGCCCAAAATTGTCTGGTTCTTGGGCATCGAGGGCCTCTAAAGTAGCCTGTTACAAATATAAATATATCATTAAGTTACAAAGTAGATATTAAAATATAAATTCAATAGATTAAAACTTACAATCTACAGCTGAGTCGCTTCATTGATGACACTTCCATCCTTTTTCCAGCTACTCGAGCAAAACATCTTTTCTCGAGGCACATGTCCTTTAATATTTTGTATTTGCCTCTACAATGACATAGAAAAGTAATTTTATATGAAAACTTTAGCAAACTACTAAATAATTGAGGAAACAAAAGAATGTGTAAGTCGAAAAGAACACATATAAACAATTTTCATACCTGATTCCTCTCATGATCAGGCATCGTAGTGCGTCCCAGTGTGTGGAGGTTTTTTTCATCAAGGTTATTTTTATTTTTTCCAGATGATTCCTAAATAAAATTATAAATTGAAACAGATAGTATTAATGAAAAACATGAAAGTTATTATTTAAATACCTCAAATGTAATTAATACCTTAAACTGGGTACTCCTCCAATGAGTAATAATCTGACGATACTACTCTATAGGACAATCATCCACCACTGTTACTGCTTATAACTCAATGCCAAATCTAGAAAACCAGCCAATATACAACTCATTCTTGTAGGCTCTTCAAAGCTCGCCTAAATCCTTTAGATGTTCGGGTCATGCACCCTCACCATCAGGAAAATTAAATCGAAGCTGACATCAAAGTATTAATTAATATAAATACAAAAATAATTCATGGTATTAAATAGAACATATTTTTTTACCCATATCTTTTCCCAAGCTCTATCCTTGACCTCATGTGGAAAATGTCTCCACGATAGCGGGCTGATGGGAATGATGTCAGAGTATTTGGAAAGCATCGCCAAAAAACACAGACATTGCTGCCCTGTTTTCATAACCATTTGGTTGTCTTCATTATAATCCACCATAACCCGTGTGCGGCGGTTCCACACCGAATGCATGCGTATACACCCCCTCCCATGCCTCCTGTCAGTAGATATATCTGTCATGAAATAAAAACAAATATTTTATCAAAACATGTTATAATGAAAATAAATATTGCTATAAAAATTTGTTAGGGTTCTATAAATATACCTGTGTCGGTCTGATCGTTGAGCGCTGCTAGATCCACAAAAACTGATGGAACACCCTGCGGTGGAACATGAGTTGAAGATGATGGAATATAGAAGCTCGGAGAGACAGAAGTAGAAGGAAAAAAATATGGGATAGCAGTCTGACCGGATTCTGACTAGGGAGTGGGAATCATCTTGGGATGTGAAAATGATGGGCCAGAAGATGTAGAAGGTAGAGAAAACATGGGAGGCCTAAATATCCCGTGTGTCCCTAACGACACACTGAGATCGGAATGTGGGAAGGATGACATGTCATTGGGGGGGGGGGGGGCAGGGTCTAGTCGGGTACGCGCAACTGCTCATCCACCTCTGGTACGAACCCTCCTCGTATCACCAGCCTGAGTACTAGGACCAGTACTAGGATTCTCATCGAATAACTGTCGATGTATAGGTGGATCCAACAAAAATGATTACAAAAAAATTATTCACATGACATTATATATTCTTTAAATATATCAATTTGAGATAAAGTACTCACTATGGGCACTAATGATGGAATTTACAACTCCATCATTCGACGATTGTTCTCCATCATTTTTTCCTTCGTCTCTCTTCAATTGGCTTCATTTTCTTCTTTTGAAAACAAATACGTAATTAATTAGAAAAAGGAAACTAATGTATAACCCAAAAAACTAAATATATGAGGGAATGGGGGGATTCATTGGTAATTTAGCTATCAATTGTTTTATAAGAGATTGAATGGATTTAATAAATCATACAAGTTTTAATGTTCACCAAGTTAGAAATATTGTTTAACTTGGTTCGAATACAATTCAATTCCAAATTAGAAAATTCAATTCAAATAAAACTGCAACCAATAAACATTGAAAATTCACAAAACGGTCAAGTCAGCTAAAACATATTTGTGATCAATACTAGATCAATTTGAATATTACCATCCTTAAAAACCCAACTCGAGGTAAACCAAAATAATTGAGAACATGGATGAATGATTCTATATATTTTCAACCACAACTTCTGGTTCACAATCAACCCTGACAATTGAGCTATTGGAGTAATCAAAAGAAATAAATGGATTGGTTCCAATGGCACTAGGGACAGTGTAAATTCCATCATCACCATCATAAAAAATATGTCTTGGAATTAATTCAACTATGACACCGAATACAGGTTGAAGTTGGTCTTTGACATAAAAAACTTGTTTAGCCATTGATGCCAACACATATGGTTCTTCGGTAGCAAGAGTGCAATTCATATTAATTACTCAAAATCCACAATAATCAATAAATGTGCCATGTCTCGTCATCGAATCAAACAAATTAAATTTCATCATTGTGGCTCGTCCATGAGAGTAATAATCCAATATTATTATTTTCTCAACAACTCCATAATAACCCACATTTTCAAATTGCGGTCTACTATCTGATGCACTGGAAATCAATCTATTGTGGCAGTAACCATAATACCATCATGTTGTGTTCTCAAGTTCTTTTCTCGTTCAGTGACAATAAATTTATACCCATTGATAACAATTGATTTACAGTCATGAACCATGATATTAGGACGAAAATCCAAAGCTCTTATTTCCTCAGAGATAGAGTCAACAAACAAACTCAATACCTGCAATATAACTAACTATTAAACTTAATTAAATATTGATATAATTATTTTAAACATTAATATTTTTTCCTTCAATTTAAACCAAGCAGAAAACTATTTTCTATGCAAAGTCTCTCTCCTTATCAAAGATAAAGAACAATGATTCCTATTTATCATTGTTTTATATTCCCTGTAGATAAAAAATATGCATAGTTTAACATATATATATATGTAAGATATACATAATCAATTTAGTTACCTAATATAGTCATTGAACACGTCACAGTTGAACAAAACTGTGCGATGTGCCATCTCCCGCTCTTCATGGCTTAATGTCTTCAATGTATATGATCTAGGTATTCCTCCTGTTTGAGGAAGTGATGGAAAAATGGGTTAAATTTTCTCATACTATTCTTATTCATTTCTCATTGGTCTATTCAATATTGTAGTAAGATCAGACAGATATATTGAGCAGAAATCCATACATTCTTGAGCCAGGTAACCGTTCACGATAGAACCATTGAGGTGATTTCTGTTTCGGACATAAGACTTTAATGAGAACATATTTCTTTCAGTTGGATACATACAACAAAAATAAACCGGTCCTATGAGAAGTATTTCAGTGGGAATATGGATAGTCAGATGCATCATGCATGTGAAAAATGATGGAGCAAGTATTTTCTCCAACTCACACAAAATTAATGGGGCATCTGTCATTTTTTTTACAAGAAATACTTGGCCAACTTCTTAGCACAAAGATCTCTAAACAAATGGACAACCAAATAACAGCCACCCTTAAATTATTGGAAAAAAGATGACAGATTGCTATGGGAAGAAACTCATGCAGTAGAACGTGATAATCCTGAGTCTTCAATGATTTTGGCTTCAACTCTCTTATATTGAACCGTTTAGATATATTTCTTGAATAGCCATCAAGAACTCTGATAGTCTCTAATACTTCCATAAATTATTTTTTTCTGTAGGTTTCATCACATAAGAAGCACATGGAAGTTTACATTTATTTTCACTGATACGCATAGGATGCAATTCAGGTCTGATGCCCCATTGCACCAAGTCACACCGAGATCGTAAATCATCTTTTGTCTTCCCATTGACATTTAGAAGAACCGAAAGCAACATTTCACATATATTCTTTTCAATGTGCATTACATCTAAGCAATGACGTAACAAATTGGTTGACCAATAAGGAAAATCAAAAAATATACTCCTCTTATTCCAATTGTAACAGGTTTCACTGGAAAAATTCTTTCTCTTTCCAGATTTCATTTGACCCTTCCCGAATAAAAACTGAAATTGTTCAATTCATTAAGCACCTCAGTTCCAGACATATGCTAAGTTGGATCATCGGTCTCTATGGTGTTATCAAATCTTCAATGATTCATTCTATATGGATGATCCTTTGTCAAGAATCGTCGATGTCCCATAAAACTGAAACTACAATGATGTTTCAGTCTTCTGGATCGTGTATTCTTCATACAAACTAGACATGACAGTTTTCCCTTCGTTCTCCATACAGACATCATTGCATAATCCGGAAAATCATTGATCGTCAACATAAGCGCATCACACATATGAAATATGTCTTTCGAACATGAATCATATGTGCGCACACCCACATCCCAAAGAATTTTCAACTCTTTTATTAAAGGTTGCATGTATACCTGAATGTCAATGATGGGATCAGAAGGACCAGATATGAGTATACTCATGAAAGTGAAAGGTTTTTTCATACACAACCATGGGGGGAAGATTATAAATGTGTATAAAAACTGGCCACGTGATGTGTGAAGTAAGAATCTGCCCAAATAGATTAAAACCATCGCATGAAAGAACCATCCTCACATTACACACGTCAGCTGGAAAATTAGGATGTCGAGCATCAAATATCTTCCATGAAAATCCATCTGCAGGATGAACCAACCCAACATTAGTCTTCTTTCTTGCGGTATCATGCCATCTCATTTTTATTGATATGTCATCAGACATAAAAATATTCTGGAGTCTGGGGATCAATGGAAAGTTCCACATTACTTTCTGTGGAATGCGGGATGGTGTTCCATCAGATTTTGACTTCCAGCAGGATGTGCCACATTTTATACAATCATTTCATTCAGCAGTTTCCTCCCAGAATAAACTACAATCTTTCAGGCAAGCATGAATTTTGTTTCTTGAAAATCGAAGTTCCTCAACTAACTTCCATGCCATATAGTGGTTTGAGGGAATATCTATATAATCAAGAAGTAAATCCTTTAAGAGGGTAAGAATGTAATCGATTACTGTATTAGAAATCCCATACATAATTTTCCCATGAAACAATCGGATTAAAAATTCCAGCTTTTTCATTTTATTGCATTGTCGATATACTAGAGTCGTGGCAGCATCATTCAATTTTTTCACCCTATCAATGTCATCATTTTCAATAGATGCATCAGTTGTGCTCATATCGAAGTCTTCTTGAGTCAAAATCCTTTATTTTTCATGATGATGAATAAAAGGAAACTGATCATCTAACAAATTCTCCATTCTAGTCCTTTCATGTCGATCATCACCAATTTTAGATTTAAATTTCTCCCCATTGTGATACAACACAAAGTAGTTTTCTTGAAATCCATTTTTATTTATGTGGTAGATGACTTCTTCACGACTCAACCACGGTCTACCAACACAATTGGAACATGGGCAGTGTATGCGACCACTATTTGAAGCATTGTGAAATGAGAAATCTATAAATCTCTCCAAATTGTTTTGAAAATCGCTTGAGATCCGATCGGTTTTGTACATCCAACTTCTATGAATTCTGTAAAAAGAATATATATAAGTCATTTTGTCATAAACAATTCAATAGGATTGAACTTTAATAGAAAATAAATTTAAGTAAACGATAATAGAATAAGTTTCTAGTCGATGTAGTGAACTATTAAAATAATGTAAAGAACAAGTCCACATAAATTAAATTAAAATTTATTTATATTCATTTTCATTAGGTCTATAAGAGGCACATGACTCATGTCCCATCATGTGTTATAGGCATCCCAAATCATTCAATCATGTTCAATAACTCATTATTAACACATCTATGGCCATAACTTTCATTATGCAATTACGTCCCCAAGTTAAGCGCACCCCATGGGTGAATAAATCTTAGGCTTCTACATGAATAGGTTGTTCATGGCCTGTAGAAATATTTAATTTCATTATGTATAGACAAAAACATTTATTTTTAAATTTGAAATTCTTAATAAAGTATGTCAATGATAACAACATTACCGAATTAAACTTGTGACTTATCTAACATTTTTATGGCTATCTACACATGCCAGAATGGGTAGTTAAAAGAACCCCACCCTCATAAAAGTGAGTATTGGACAAAAAGGACACATAATATACAACTTACAATTAGAACCATATTTAGTTGACCCTAAAGTTATATTAGTACAATCATCTTGGGGGAAATGGAATATATGATCCTGGTTAATTGATGAATTCAAAAGCTCGTATTCCATATGTTGGACACTATCTGAGGTAAGAAATCATGTGAGGATGTGTTTACATCATTCTATTTCTTACCTGCTTGTAAGAATTAAGTCTTAAATTAATGACTTGAGTTCACTGATACCATGTCAACCGTTATACACACCATGTGAACCCTTATACACACTATATGAACACTTATACCATATTGTTATTATTACAACCATTAATAACAACTTGTTAAATAACATCACTTGTTAATGATAATAAAATTGAACATAAATCAATAATAGTGTTGGATATATCAAGTAAAATGAAGTCATACTATCTTACATCCTAAATTACCACCCACAACCATGATTACTGACCACAAAGCTCCCCTTTCGGCCAAATCAAAAGTGAAAACTAAAACACATAGTTGCAGAATACAACTTCATTTTTGTGAAGAATAATAATCTCATGGTCCTCATGATATTTGAACCACACAGTCATGATTTTTGAGATGAACTTGTATCCATGAAACCGCATGAGAAACATGATTCAATACATGCATTTTTATGATTTTCACAAGCATTTTGAGGAACCCCAAATCAGTGAAAATGGTCATTGTGTTTTAAAAAGGTGATTAAATAAGACCTGTATGATGTCGAAGGAAGAATTATTAAAGGTTATATTAGAAAAACATATATTCAATAATATTTTGAATTTGAAATTCTGTGAATTAGTTTCATGAAGAAGGAAGAAGTACTAATTAGAGACCACATACTATTATGCAAAGTTCAAGAAGATACTCCATTTGTTCTATTGTCCAAAGGATAAGTGAAAGGTGTTTCATTTTATATATATATAGATTTTTATAGAAACATGATACATACATGTTATGTAATACGCATAGTGTGCAAAAATTATGATGAACAAGATCTTCATGTTTGGCATGATCTTAATGAAAGGAGTGATTTTCATGAAATAATATCAATAAATATTACAAACAATTTATTATTAGTTCATATACATGAAGCTATAATATTTGAAGCATTGAGATTAAAAAACTATGAATATTCAAAATTAGAACACAATAAAGAGACACCATGCCCTTATAAATGTAAATGTGTAATGAAAACATTAATTCGACATACACCGATATAGGTATTTGAGTACCCAATTCATGGAAAAATCATAAAATTTTACAAAAACACTAAAAATTGGGAATAACGAAATCGTTGAGAATAGAAGGATATGCTTGATAAGAGGTAGAACTATATCCTTGACAAAATATGGAAGGAGTCTAACCTGGCAGCTACTGATCCGATGGAAGAGGTGGGGATTCTGAAGTGCTTCTGCGAAGGAATCACTTCTGGAGACCAGCGGAATGGTTCTAGAATCGTGGGGAGGCGGCTGCCTGGATTTGGAGAATTTGGGGATTTTTTTCCCAACGGTTTTTAAAAACAGTTGGGAAAAGTCAATCTTTCCCAACAGTTTTATGAAACTGTTGGGAAAACTAAATTTTTCCTCATCTTTCCCAACAGTTTCATCAAACTTTTGGGAAAAGTGATTTTTTCATCAAATCGTTGAGAAAAGTCACTTATTCAAGATCTTTACCAACGTTTTATGCAAACGATTGGTAAATATAACGTATACCAATGGTTCTTTGAACCGTTGGAATAAAAGTGTTGGGAATAGTCTTCTTTCTAGTAGTGATGAAATTTTTAAAAGAAAATAAGAAAAGAAAAAGGGAAGAGAGAGAGGAAAAATGTTGGCACTACGAACCCAACAAAAATGCCAAGTTTTAATATGGGTCTATCATAGGGTGTAGTAGAAAAAAATATTTCCTATGTTAAAATGTAGTGATATAGTTGACCTATGATTTCTCTAGATATAAGCACACTGAAATCAAGATATCACCTTAAAATTTGAGAAATAAGTGAGATTTTTTTGGAATTGTTTGGCTTTAAAAAAAAAGAAATTATAATAAAGTTTGAACACTAATGAATGAAGAGGGTGATGGGGTTAGGATATGATCACATTTTTAAATGTAATCATGGTTATGGAAATCATTCCACTCTCTTAATATTGAATGATAATTGAAAAACTCCTCAATAGAGTTACCAATCACCCTTGGTAGAAGGAAGTAATGAAAACCTCTCCTATGTGCATGAAATTTCATGAATCATTACCAAAAAACTATTTCAAGAACCTATCATGAAGTTTTGTTCCTTATAAATATAGAAATGATTCACTAGTACCACACATGTGCCGATTATCACTAGACACTCACCACCAAATACAATCTTCTCTATCGAGACAAATTGCACTAGGCAAAGGGAGTTTATAGTTCTTCAACCAATGATATTAATAATGAATACACCCAACACACGAAAAATCATAACATTAAAAAAAGAAGGAGCCATTAAAAATATAAATCACTCAATAGAAAAAAGGGAGTTTTATATTTAAGAATAAGACTTTGACATTAAAAAAGTAGAACCCCCTTCCCCGATCAGTCAAAGGTTTTACCCACTCAAAGGTTTTACCCTTCCATGTGAAGGGTAAGAGAGCTGAAAAGGGAAGAAGATAGAATATTGAATCTATGAAGAAGATAAAAGAGGAAATAATAAGAAATTAAAGGCTCCAATCCTCCATCATATCCCCTCTTTCACCCTTTTCAACAACCCTTGAATGGAAGTGGACACACATATTTATAGGCTTGAGCGTAGAAACTTTTACCGCTAGATTCGATCTTATGAAATATTGAGTTCAATTATAATAGTAAATGGCCGAATATCAGGAATTTGTTATCAATTTTTTTCCATTATCTTTGGTGCACGCTCCCACAAAATCTCAGTGTATTTGGACAAGTTTCCAAAATATTATGCTCAAATTACTTATGAATACTTTTTTCCCTGAGGAGACTTCTCAACTACCTCCACTTTGGCACATGAAATTGATTCTTTATGACCTAATTTATCCATGGAAGTTTATAGACACATGGGGAGTTGAGTTTTATTTCTCCTCCAACTAAAATCACCTCATTTTCAAATATCTCGGCTGAGATATTCCTACATTACTGATGTCAGATCTATTCTATCAGCCAACAAACTTTTTCCACATGATTTAATTTTACAGGACATGGTGTGTTGAATTGGATATAAGTCCTGAAGAAAAAATTTAAGAATAAGAACAATTACACTGTAAAAATAAAAGGAATCAACCAATTTAGATCAAAATTGTAAAAGATATTCCATAAATACAGAACATCCATAAACATGTTAAATTTCATGAATTAAAAAAATCACAATTAAGAAAAAATTCACAATAAATATTAAAATGATTCACATAAGGTAAAATTGATTAATTGGTAGGGATTAAATAATTTAAAAACAAATGAGAAATAATGAAAATTTTATCTATATCAAGAATCATGGACAACCTACCCTCCCTAAACGCGTAAGATTATTTAATAAATTTGGAACTATATTTGTGGGACCTCATGTATGCACTCTTATCCTAAACAATCCATCTCAGATACCCAGCCTCCAACCAAGAAAACCCAACCATATCACAACAACCCTTTGGTGTAAAAAAATACTCAACCTCAGCCAACAAAAAAAAAATATTAAGGACTAGCTGAACGCACATAACCATCATCAACATCTCAACCCCATGGGATCACACATCACTTTTGGGTCCCAAGGAAACACATGAAACCATCACTATCAAAAAATAACCACCCACATAGGGTCCCTTAATGACTGAGAACTCACTCGGATATATGAATCAATTAATAAAAAGAGGAATTCCTCTCCAGATCCCCATAACTGGCAACAAATTATAGGCATTCCTCTTAGAATCATATGGGACAAAACAAAAGTGGAGAGATCCCTCTCCGAATCAGTGGTAACAAAAAAATATCAAGAAAAAGATCATCACTTAATGGTAACACATCCCAAAACCAATTTTAAAGAAACTCTCATCCTCAAAGACTTGAATATCTAAAAACATTTTGAGATAAAATAACATCATTCCCATCGCCTTTCCATGAAACCCTATGTTATTCCAAACAACCAACTTATCCATGAACTTGTGTCACTACTCGGTCATGCTAATGAAGGAAAATATAATACCCAACACTAAATAAGGTCTCTAATAAACTTATATTATTTCCTCACATAATTATCATGACCCTCTCCCATGTCACATCCTATGTCTCACTTTTATGAGATAACTAAACCTACATTTTCAGAGGGAAAAAACTTTTTTCACAGCTCACTCTCCCTAAAATTCCTCTTATAAATACTTTAAATTACCTAAGGGTTTCACCACCACATTATATGCATAATAACACTCAAAATGGACTCCTCTTATATCAAATTATGACTATGGGGTGCCTAATATCTAAAACCAGCAAAAGGATAACAAAAGGGGTAGTACATGACATGTATACCCGAGTACATGGTGTGCACTCCCAAATCCCCACATGGTCTTGTACTATAGTTGGAAATAGAAAGTAAAATTAAAGTAAACTATTTTTAAAACCTATACATGATATGTTCCCTAAATGGGGTACATTTTAGTGTACCTTACCTGGCTTGGCCATGTGTCCCTGTCAGGCTATATACTCCTGCATGGAATATAACCCACACTAGGTCTAGATGTATACCCTACACAAACATGCCCCCTACATGGGTTATCTATACATTTACTATGACACATTCTAAGAGACACAAGATTAAATGTACTTTAGAATACATTTCGTGTAGTCATATTCTTATCTTCTTCCATGAACAGGAAGAACACATGACATTTATTTCTAAAACCATACATCGTCTAGTGGGTGCTTCCAAAATAGAAACCTGTACAAACATCCTGAAACCCATTTTTTTCGCTGATTAGGTACACATAGATCTTCATGGGGTCCTTAATAGTAAATATAGAGCTCTAAAACACGGGAATAATAAAATATGGATATCAGGGCATAAAACACAATAACCAAACTACCTTGTAGAATAAACATCGATGCTTTAGGTCTAAATCCGCTCTCAAAAACTTATACAACTCAATCCAATCTCGATCTATACCATTGATGAAGTTTGGTTTCATATCCTTCTCCTCCACCTCCTGGTTTGGCTGCCAAACCCAAGAGAGGTTCTCTCCATCTCCTTCCATGTGTAGGAATCCCCAGGTGGGTGTAGGGGGATGATTTAACCAATTTAATTAATTAATTAAATTCCCATTTAATACTCATACCGAGTCTCATAACATAAAGATGGTTTATACCTCACGTAGGTTAAAACCCCCCATTCTAGACTCAACTGTATAGTCTGAATCTCAATCCGACACTCCTTTAAAAACTAATCGACACCTAAACCCATATAAATAATTTTATAATTAATTAATTAATTATTAAATATTATAGAAACACTCAAATGGATCAGAATTCCACCAAAATCTTGTCCTAGGGTATACACCCTATTTTAGGACTAATGGATTGGTCATAAAAAATCAAGGATCATGTTATAGGGGAAATGACCATTTTATCCCTCACAAGCCTCCAATATAAAAAATTCCGATTTCTTCTCAAAATCTGGAAGAACTCGGGTCTCTACAACCTCCCCACCACATACCATCTCATATCCAAGAAGTGTAAGAGGTATTACAAACACACATAATGACCCACCTTAGTTTTCAACTCAATCCCAACTCATTTCATTCTACTCAAAGATTCCAACCATGTTTTTCTACATAAATCCTTAGATAACATGTGTAATCCATCAAAGAAAAATACTTTGATTTGCATGATAAAAAATCCAATAAAAACGTGCCTAACCACATCCTTCCATCTTGATATGTAACATAATCATTTAAAACCCACCATCATTCTCATAGTGATCCCCACCATAGAACTCAACCCACACCAACCAATTTTGTTCCATAGAGCTTCCCACCATCAATGTTTCTTATAAAAACACATCCATTGTAGTCCACTGACCCACGTAATGTGGTTCTCACTACATCATTGATCTTACTCTCAAAATAGTTGTATCACCATGACTGATCTCATGATACACAACATAGGAGTATCCTTATTTTCACCTCATTGATGAACACCTTTCCCACAACCCATGCCGGAATAAAATCTAAACCTCGAAGCAGGATATGGTCATCTTGCTCCCACCAGAGCGAAAAAAGAAACATCAACTATCAACCATTCCCAACATCTGAGAATAGAAAAAGGTATTCTATGATATCTGATATGTCACTGGGAACTCACTCATAGATATTCGATGGTGTAATCCCCACCATACATCTTCACATACATTGGTTCATGATAACAACCTCCCAAGGGGGCCTATATCAACCTAAAGAAACATCTATATAGCATGGAATATAGATAATACACACACATTGTACTCAAGATGATATCAAGATATTGGGAATGATCATATATATACCCAAAGTGCACTATGATTTCATTGATGGATACCACTGCTACTCATTCACTCCTAGAATATCACAATTCCATCTCAAGGGCCTCAGGTTAACTTTTCCAAAATCCTCTCATCATATTCATATTAGTTATTAGATTACTCATAGTAGCCTGCTCTACCCAAGAACCTTAAGAATATGATCTCACAATGATAGAACCACAAACAAAATTATATTACATGTATTCATGTTCTCATTCCCCAAATATTGCTTTAACTCTTATCCTTCACACACACTATTGTGTGACCCTACCAAAAAAAAAATTCTTTTGACTCTAAAAAGTAAATATTTACAAAATCTTGGATTTCAATCCCTATACATTGGCCATGCCATCCTCGTATGCCCATCTCTCCCAAAATATAGCACCCTTGTAACATCCCAATACTAAATGAAACTCATTTAGTGAAAACCACTAACATTACCACTCAATACATTAGTGTCATTCAAAAGATCCACTACGTTCACAGACACATTCACTGTATTCATAGAGACACATATAAGGCTAACCAGTACAAGCACATAACCATTCCTACAGCAGAAACTGCATGTTCCACTGATTTATATTCACTCAAACTTCATCTCAAACAAAAACTAGGTATCTCCATGTGACTCTCACTATGAAAATACATGGCATACCTCACATATAAAATCAACACACAATGAAAAACTACAAACATGGACTCACATACCCTTGAGCACCTCTTGCGCTCCCAATACCGATCATTACCACCATGCTCACCTGTCTTTACATCCATTACCTGGGATAGGCAAAAAATGATCTTAACCCTCTAAAAACCAACCACCAAGCTAAATCATTAGCATACAAGTGATCATTATCAAAAAATAGGAATCTAATGCACTTAAAGCTCATAATAGGTTTCACCTATCACACAAAACTATCTTGAGAGCCAAAATATCTACCCATGCCTCAAAAAACTAAAAAAACCAGAAAACCTAACAGACCCATCTCATGGGTTATCCCCAAAATCCACATGAAACCAACTCACAAAACTAGAGTCATGTCAGAAGGGTTATTGGGTATGACCACCAAGGGTCTTTGAAAACTCAAAGAAATAAACAACTCATGTGGAATAAAACATGCTACCATCTCATAATCACACAACATCAATAAGTTAAAACCCCCTCCTATGTGATCTTACATCATAAAGGTGTCATATACAAACCAACAACCGAAAACTAGGTTTAATGTCCTCTTAGATCATTTTCACATCAGCACACTCTCTAAAGGACCAAGAATAATACAAAAATTGAATAAAAACTACCCCCAAGAGGTCAAAAAATCATGTACTTATGTCATACTTACCCACTAGGGTCACTACACCAACCATGCATGAGGACCACACCAGCATCCTGACTGTCAAACATCTCATCATTGATATAAATAACATTCCATCAGAAAGAAGCCCACAAAATCACACACTATATGGCATATAACATATGGATCCTGAAGGTGTCATGGTGTATTGTTTATGTTTTAGGGTCATCGATTTAAATTTATTCACTAGTGATCGACATAAAAATTTCATCATTGGTGAAGCACTGCCCCTGTTAAAGTCTGAGGATTAGGAGTGAAGAAATTTATGAATAAAATAAAAAAGTACCTAGTTGGATTTGAAGCCATGAATTCATCATTATCTCTTTGCAATATATCTCATCTAAAATGATCCAAAGTGGAATCCATCTATATAATTCATGCACACGTCAAAAATATATAAGAACATCAATCGTAGAATTCTGGGTTCTAGTGAGGAGATCTGATGATGTCTTTGATGTCCTGACAATCACCACATTGACATTAATTTGATACAAGAAGAACTTGATCCAATCACTTGGATTAATATATTCTCTCTCTAGTTTGTGGGATAAAAGGGAGTGGCTTTGAATAACTCATACTGAAGAGTCATTTTGCGAGAACTTCTATCTTCCAGTAAATAGTGATTTATAAAATTACCTATAAAAGGTTCTACATCCCCTAATAATTTATTACTCACTATATATATTATAAATGATATATTAAAAATAATATACAAAGTCATAAATATCATTTAGGTATTAATCATATACTTGTAATATAATAAATATATCACATGATAAAAACCAATCCAGTAACTGGATTTGTCATTCTAGATAATATTAAATGAACCTTGAATATTAAAATAATATTTATTCAAATAATATTCTCCATGTATTTACTTTAAAATATGTAAATTAATTTAATAAATAAATTAAATGATAATTATTATAAACTCAAATAATATAAATTTATTTATTCCTTGGTGATTGTACACCCTTGGATAAATCTGAGACCCTATTAGTGGGCCCCATCATGTCCTAAATACCTATCCAACAGAATAGGGTAGATTCTTGAATATGCTATTATGTGTGACCCTCTAAGGCCTTATCTAAATAGTAGTGAATAGTATCCATAAACCAAGAGTAGAGTCTAGAAACCTATCAAGGATTATAAATAGATAAGGAATAGTCATAACAATGAAAACTAACTTATTAACACGAACTGTATAATATAATATCTTTGTCTTTAGATTTCTCATATAGCAGGATAGACACTTGGGTCATCATCCTTTATTGATTTATTGTTTTCTGATCTATCTGTATGGATTTACCTTTGACTACCATGACCAAGGATTCATAAAGGAACTACCATCCTAATAAACCAGGTTTGAGATATAACTTCCTCATCTCAGAAGTTCAAAATTATATATTTACCATTAAACCAATTATATACCACCATTGAAAATCCCAAAAAAAACTACATATCCATGACTTCATTATCATGTTTTTCCATTTAATCTATCTATATGATAAAGTGTTGCACATTGCTAATGATCTCAATATAAGAGACCAATACAAATGTATGTTGATAAGAAAATCTAATGGAACCCAAACCATACATTAATTATATTGGCGAGTCTTTTCTCATGGTCCCACATAACAGATATCACAAGGTTTTAACTTTATAAGAAGTAGTCCCAATGCTTATAGACCACCATAACCTAATAGTTAGAGATCAACTGTGTCTACTCAGTATGATGTATCTATACCATTGGAAAAATATTTAAGATCAATGTCATATTATATTGAGGTGCTAATTATATCTTGAAATATTCTATGAAATTTTGATTTAAAAAATAATCTATGGAAATTACCATTTAAATAGATGATTAAAAAATTTATACACTATAACGGTATGTATACATCATGAATATCTCACTGTATACATGAAATGGTAATAAAAAAGTACTGATGTGGTTGGGTATAGGGGACCACTTTTACAACACTCCCACTTGCTGTAAAGAAAACTTTCGAACCATTTTTTTAGATATCACATAATTAATATACAGTTTCCTTTGAGTCATGAATTTAGTTTCTGGGTCTTCCATGTCTCCACTACATTCCTATTATACTATGTGAGACCTCACCACTTTGAGTATGAATCCTCGAGAGAATTTACCATCAAGTATATATCCCTTTATCTACTATGAAAACATGACATATTTTTTAGTTTTAGTAATAGAATTATCATCATGATAAAATTTTACTTACTAGGTTCAATTCTGTAAACTGAAATAAATAGTTGTGTTTAATACAATACTTCTTAGTTTCCTTAAAAGCCACAATGCAGTTGGTATTTTTTGACATGGAAACTGATATCTTAAATGAGATTGTATTTCTCATTACCTTATCACAACTACGATATTATATCATATTTACCCAAGGAATAATAGATTGTGTCTTCTAAAAAATAGTATCCTTTACTCTTTACTTACTAGGTATATCCTTTGTACTTATAAAGCACAATTGGATAGTTCTAACTTCTTCCCTTGATGTTTTCCTAGATATAACAGATATTTGACTACCATAAAGTTTATGTTGGAAATATCTTTTCTTATACATATCATGGAATATGTGATTGATCCATTAATGAAGTATATAGAATTAAACTATTCACTTTAATCCCCTCCTATGCCTATGCATGTATTATTAGGGGCATATATGCCATGTGACATTGGTAAAAAGTCTCTCAAATTATCCCAACTTTTATTTTCAATACCTTTCCAGTATATGTATGACTGACTAGGTCTAAGAAACCCTCAGATCTACCTCAATAAATCATGATCCCTAGAAATCATGTTTCTACTTTAAGTTAATATCTAAATTATTACTTTAATCTTATTATAACTAACTGTAAAACCAATATCCATTTTCCATATGTTATCAAGAAAATTTAACATATTAAACCATGGTGATCCAACTAACCTTAGGTAGACACATATACATGATTTATTCCAAATGAATATTATATGATCCGCTTTCTTACATAAATCATTAACTATATTACAGTAACTTGTACCCTTATTGGCATTCTATTATGTCACCATCCCTTTATTGTTTCATATTATAAACACCTTCAATTATTTGAGGTCTTTACATCTAATTAAAAGTTTAATGATCATAGAAAAGTATCCATGACAAGTAAATTTCTAATTGATTTAGGCATAGTGACTTGGAATTACCAATCGACCCTTATTGGTACCATTATTGCACTATCTATATATAGTTTCATTTGAATACCCACTACAGGTTTCAAGATATTAACCCCCCATACATTGATATATGTAATCCGTTATTGAATTATAATTGTTTATCAATATTAGATAATTTCAATATACGGACTACTTATAAAAATAATTATTCTCAATGAACAATCGATCACTGACCAAGGTGAATATAAACCCATCATTATGGTTGTAACTATATTGTGCATTATGTGTCAATGAACATCATCTTCCACACCTCTTATGGAACTCATTCCTATTCCATATTGTTGTGTATCTTTGGAATTGATTAAACATAAGACAATCTGGCTCCCACTATCTCAAATAGATATGTGCACCCTTTTATAGAAATATAGTCTATAAATTGACTATTTCTTTTTCTATCATAGGGATTTCTATAAAAACCCATGAAACTTTTGGATAATCACTATAAATGCGCATTGTGTTTTTTTGATGAAATTTTGTATAAATCTTCAACAATCACTTTTCATTCAAACAAAATGTTAATGTGACATAATGGACTTCCAAAAATACTATAACTCATATGATATTCATTTGTCATGGTATATGGAATATAGTTATCGGATATTTATATTACATTAAATCCATGTCTTGAAAAATAATGGAAGTATCTGTAATGGATATATTTGTCAATATTGACGCTCATTTAACTTACATCATGGATCAGATGTGTATAAATAAAATTAAATTTAGGAATTGATCCAGGCTAGATTTTATTTGATCAATGTCCACATGAAAGACTCATCGACAATCTTATTTATTATCATTATAGCCCTAATGTGGATAAGGTAATGTGTGTTTAGTAATTTCTCCACACTACATTATACTGATCGATTAATGCTTGGTCAATATATTCATTGGTATTCCAGCCCAAAGAAACTCATATCTTATGAACATTAATATACTATTATTTACATTATCACTCCTTAAAAATGTATAGTAATTATATAAAGTATACTTACAACTAGATTAAACTTTAAATAGTTCATTCTCTCTAGATGAACTAATTCTAAATGATTTATGACTTACCTTTATTTCTAATGGTTTATTTGTCAAAAATTAAACATATCTATAATACTTATGATATTTAACTCATTTTATTCTAAAACCATAATGGGTATATCCTTGAAATCTATTTAGTTTCTATTGACAAAGTATTATCATTCGAAAACTAGTTATTTGAGTCTTACATTCTATATTCATGAGGTATTGGGAATGATTAATATATCACAGAACTATTTGTTGAGTATTAAACACTAAAAAAACATTCATAAATGAACATAAAATAATCTCTACTTGTGTTCAATGGACACGTGAGATAAATTTTTTGTTAATACTCAAAAAAAGTTCACCTAGAATCACTAACCTAGCAATTATAAGTTGTGTAGTTCTCACCACTAACTTAGGAACCACATTTTTTCAGCCACATAGAGAATACATTTTACTTATAGTAACATTTATATACATACATGGTTACTATATTCAAATGAAAATATGTGAATGGGATATTTTAGTTTATACCTAAGAAGTATAATGGAAACAATAGTTTCAGTGGATGAATATTAACTAAAGAATAAGAGTGTACTTTGGTTTTCAATTAAGTTCATTGCATTAACATTCCATATATTTTATTTCATGATATGTGATGAAAATAACCTCTTGTTAAATTAAACTATCTTTGAAGTATTTTCTGATGGTAACTTGGGTGCGACAATTTCCATTAGCCTTTTTTCCTTTTCTTTCAACTTTTTTTACATGAAAAGTAATGATCAGTCATCCTTTAACGTTATTTTTTCCTGGAGAACCTTACCCAAAAAGGTAATGAATCATTTTTTTCTATAATATTTGTTTTTTTATTTTAAATGAAACTAGACTAAATGGGTGAATATTATATGAGAAATGGACCCACTGAAAGATCATGAACCATCCTACAATTTACACATATCCAATGAAATCATCACTAATTCATATCTCACTTCACTTTCTCCTCTCAAAATTCTTGGAGATGACACTACACGTAATATCATACATGTATTAATGTACTAACCACAAATCACATAATATTTTGATGATATAATTATGACATAACCATATATCTGTCATTCATGAGTATCATGTACAAAATTTTTATACTATATCCTCCTGAGGTGGAATAACAAGTATTAGGGACAACGACACCTTGAATTTCCTATGTATTACAATTCACAAGCACCTATAATACTTATTGAAACTCATTATAGTGTGGGATTTTTCTTTATCCATTATTTATCAGAGTGTACTTGTTGTATTATGTTCAATTTTACCAAAAAATAAAATCTAGTATGTTGCACTTTTATCTTGATAATCGATTTACAAATTATTTATTATTTAATTAAATCGTTAAATGTCTCCAACTCTATTATAAAACTCTAGAAAACCTCTGTAATAGAATTAAAATAATAAATTTCATTAGTATTCTAGTAGAAAGGATATGTGAACCTCTCCTCATAGTCTGTAAGCTATGGTTATGCCACTAATTAAAGATTTCAAGGTATTAGTTTATCTAGAGAACTACAATAACATGCAGTTCCTTGATCTGTTGAGTGAAGTCCGAGCTTCTAAAATCATAAATATGATTTAGTAAATTATTGTATCTAATGTTGAATTAGGACAGATATGGATACTCTGTTTCTACCAACTTTAGATAATTCAACCTATTGTTCTCATAATAACGCACCAGTAATAGGAGGAACCCTCAACTATGGCAGACTGAAAACCCCAAACATCTAGTTTTGTTCAAATTCGAATTATGGAAGGTGATTTACCTTTAATATTTCTTTGATAGTTTTATTATTACATGATTAAATGAAATCATTTTCTTTATCATAAGCATGTACTATGTGATCACACTCACAACAGACTACGTAATAAATAGAAAATATCCATCGTGTCATATGTTCATTTTATTTTTCATGCTTGCTAAATATTTTATGTGATCACACATAAAACTAAACATAAATAAAATAATAAACCATTCATAAAAGAAATTAGATGATGTTTCCATGATTTGATACTAATGATTGATCCATTGAGTATTTAATGGATCAACCTAGACCATAGGGGTAACTCCATGATTTAAATTTCATGGGACTCAATTTGAAGTGCTCACCCATCCAATGCATCAAAAATCTCTGTGGTGAATCTCCATTAATTGGTAGGAAGTACATAACTTATTGTCTTCATCATTATAAAACAATACTTTCATGCAGGCGATGGGGACTCAGGAATGTGGAAAATAGATAAAAACATTTAACTAGGTGTGCAAGGACTTATACATATAGTGATGAAAAGATGACACCCAGTTCTCTATAAATTAAAATAATTATCATAGTAATGCATTTAAATAATTAAATAAATAGATAAACAAACACCATGCATGTATTAGTTGTTCTATGGATCATGATGAATTAACACATATTAAACTCACGTATTTAAATTTAATGCATAAATAAAATTAACCTTGAATAAATTAATTTTTGGAGTGCATTTATAATGAATTAAAAAGTCAATATTATTTTAAATTATAAAAATTACATTGTTTAGTACCATCGTTAATTAAAAATTTATTTCATAAATTAAATTAATTTGTTAATTTGATTTAATATAAAATTAAATTAACTTCTTTTAATTATATTAAAATATTAAATTTTAAACCAAAATTAATTTTTAGTTAATTTAAATACTAATAAAATTAAATTAATTAACTTAGTTAATTTTTAATATTTAAATAATTATTCAGGACCTGAAACCTTGGCCATACCCATTGCAGGTTGCTCAAATCCCTTGTAGGCTCATACTAGGCCTTACAGACCCCATGAAGGGGTGTTCTGGGCTAAAATGACCCACCTAGACACATACTAGGTTAGGAAGACCCACCAAAGACTATTTAGAAGCATATTGTATCCAAAATAACTTGTGGAGAATGTCTTCTTGACAGAACATGGATGCTAGTACCTCAACAGGGGGTTCTGCATGCCTGTTGGGGATTCGTTGCAACTCCCAATTCTATCAAAGTTGTTGGCAAGATAGTGGGGAGGAACTAGCTATTGGTCTGTCACTATTAGCCAAGAGCGCATGGCGGTGCAAGTCTTTATGGGAGGGTGGTCAGCTAGGATGGGTAGATGAGGCACTAGGAGGCTCAACTGTTAGCTACTATCGGGGTGGCCGACCAGAGTAGCGGCTACAAAAGACATAGTGGGAGACCTCTAGGTAGCAGGCTAGGGGTCTGGCTGAATAGGTGTGATAGTGGATCAAGGCATAGGAGGTCCGACCGTAGATAAGGGATACCATATGATATCTATCTTCCTTGAGAAGAAAGGGGTGTAGGGATACCCACTTGGAAAAGGAGGAGGTAACTAGAAATCCTCTACTTTGTTTAATTTAAAATTTAAGCTTTTATATTTTTAAAACCAAAGATAAGACATCAATATTTTTTTATTTCTAGTTTTATAGTTGATCAAACCCACACACATACCTTCAAAAAATTACAACCAAATACTGTATATAATCATTAATGTGAGAGCCTCCCTTCTCCTAAAAATATGGAGTTATGAAATTATCCCAAAAAGGTTTCCTGGCCCCCAATAAATTTATTACCCACTATAGATATTTTAAATTTTATATTATGACTACTGTACTGAGTCATAAATTATCATTTATATATTTATCACTTGTTATATAATAAAAACATTATGTGATAATAACCGATCCATTAACTCAACTCACTATTCCCTCAAATCTTAAATAAACCTTGAATATGAAAATAATATTAATTAAAATAATATTATCCATGTATTTAATTTAATAATTAAAAATAAATTTAATAAATAAATTCAATACTAATTATTCTAAACTCAAATGATATGAATTTATTTATTCGATTGTGATCATACATCTTTAGAAAAATCTTGGACCCTAATGATGGGGCCCCATGATGCCCTATATACCAATTCACGATAATATGGTAGATGCTTGAATACGCTATTATGTGTGACCCTCTAGGACCTTATCTCAATAATAGTGGAATGTATCTGAAAACTAATAGTGGAGTATAGAAACCCATCAAGGCCCCTAAAGATAAAAGGAAAAGTCATAACAATGACAACCAACCTAAAAAAACAGACTGTGTAACATAATATCTTTGTATATAGATATATCATAAATCATGACACACACTTGTTTAATCATTCTTTATTTTTTTATTTTTTTATCTATTTGGATAGATTTAACTTCTATTTCTATGGCCATGGATTTATAAAGCTACTTCCATAGTGATTAACAAGACCTGATATATAACTTCCTCATCTAGGAAGTGAAAAATTCTATGTTAACCATTAAAGCAATGCCATACAACCAATGATTCATCCAACACAAGCTACCTCACTATGATTTCATAATCATGGTCTTATAAATTCATCAATGTAAGTGATAAAGTGGGACACATGGGTAATGATCTCAAGTCAGGATACCAATACACATGTCCGTAAATAGGAACATCCAATGACACCCAAACCATGTGGTGTTCCTATCAGAGGGGTTTTCCTCATGATATCACCTACCATAGATCACCATGTGTGAAATTTATGTGAATAAGCCTCAATGAATATGACCCAAAAAACCAAATAGTTTGACATAAATGGTTTCCATTCATTATAAATTATATAGACCATAAAAAAGGATTTTAGATTAATGACATAGTATCTAGAGGTTCTCAATATAGCACAAGATCTACTACAACCTTTTGATATGAAAAATATTATATAGAAATTACCATTTAAATAGTGTATTTATAAATGTAAAAACTATAATGGTAAGTATAAATAATGCATATCTCACTATATACATGAAATGGCAATCGAAAAGTATTGATAATGTTGGGTATATGAAACAAACTATTACAACAAATCCTATATGCCTAACATGATATATGAGATACATATTTCCTCTCTTGGTTAAGAGTCAAATAAAACATTATACTCCCACCAATGGTATAAGAGAAAAAAATCCATCATAAATCATCAAATACTAACCAAATTTGTATCTCCCAATGAGAAAATCATATTCAAACGTATCATAGAATACCAAGAACATCAATCCCATATCCTAGTAACTATGATATATTACATGAATACGTGTTTGTGATGAACTAGTTGATATCCATCATAGGCTCTAACAAATTCCAAGATTTTTAGTATACCAAACCCTAAATAGTGAAATAATAGTAATGTAACTCCTCTGATACTACTTTGTAGTGTATTGGCCCAAGTGAAGAAAAAACTAGTTCCCTAAATCGGATCATTACAAGACCTCATGTGAACCTCTTCGTACACTAGATTCTGCTGACTAAAATTGGGACCAAATGTTGTATGAGAAGACTATACACCCATATTAGAGTGCATAAATTGATGTAAATAACCAAACATCATATATATTAGAGAACGAGGAAGAATAAATAAACTGAAATTGAAACTGAAACATTCTATAATAAAATGAAATACAAAAAAGGGTGTAACTAGACAATATATACATACAACATCCATCTTATACTGATTTAATAACATATACAAATTAAGAAACTATAAAATAAATATATTAGTCCATGCTTCTAATTCTGAGTTGTGCCACATACTGGGACTCTAGCAGCCTATCGAGATGCTCCAGTCTAACCATCAGACTCCACAGGTGAATCTCAATCATCCATGAAATTATTGGCCTCAACCCCATCTATCATGAATCAGTGCTTAACCTAAATGTTGACATAAGGTCTGAACACACACTGATGTGCATGTAGAAGTGGTGAGGAGTAAATCTCAATAGGCCACCCCATTGGAGAACATATAACCTATTTCCATAATTGCATTCTCATGTAATATTCTAACTCTAACCGAAACATAACTGAAATAAATACACAAAAAAACCACCATCAATCCTTTGGTCTATGGCCTCAATCAACCATACCTTAGTTGTCCAATGCTTATTTTCTGAAAAATATACCATAGGGGTCATAGTTTGACATACAAGGATTCTAAATCCATGTATTCAATAAAGATTTAGATGGTCATTTATGAACATCCCAAGAACAATTCACAGAGGATTCAGGTTGACATTCAAGGATCATTAGTCTAAGTATCCATCTAGGATTCCGAATTCCTTGTCAAACCATCCCAACCACAATTCTCCTAGGTGACATATCGATATATAAGGAAAATTAGTTCGAGTATCCTATTGGGATTCTGAATTTCATTTTCAACCATCCCAACCATGATATAGAACACCATGTCCATATCCATGGAGTTAATAGCATCAGTTCATCCTTTGAAAACTATGGTGCACTAGGTCGCCTAGAGAATAAGTCTGGACTACCCAAAACTAGGGATATAAGCATCAATCTAACATCCGAACCATCCATACATAACATTAGTGGTTCCAAGAGAATCATATGAAAAAATGTAACATATATAAAATGTTATTACTAGAGTTTCATAATGGAACCTAAACAATATAGTATTATTTACATGACCAGAGCCTTGATCTCGCATCTCAAACAAGTTTTTGGAACTTCAAGTCCACTATACTCAACAATATCAAACAACGTGCCTGGAACCTCAGTCCAACACTCAAACCATAAACAAAATAATGATAATGATATAGAATATATCACCCAAACATATAATATAAGGGTGTAGAGATTCATGTTCAACTGACCCCTCCATGGATGTGGAGCATCACATCAGACATCCAAAACCATATCTATTGGACCTCATGTCCACACTCTTAGATCAAAAAACCCATCTTAGTAACCTAGGATACAACTATGTAAACTTAAACATATAATATAATTCCTTCAGTATAAACCAAGAATAAACTATAACCAATATAGAAGCATATTAAGGAATGGATACATAACTATACCCATCATCAATATCGCAGCCACTTCGGCTTGAACATCACTTTGGTTCCTAAGGGAACACCTGCAAACATCACTATCAAACACAAACTCCCACTCAGGGTCTCCCTAACAATTATGAACTCACCTAGATATTTGAATCAATATATAAAAAGTGGTATAACTCTCTATATTGTCATAAATAACAATAAATATGATGCATAACTCTTGGAAACCTATAGGTTAGAAAATATGTATAGACATCCCTATCCTGAGCTATGGCCACATACAAACTCTTTGGCCAATGATCATCACTCATGGGTCACAAATCTTGAAACATAGTCTCGATAAAATCCCAGCCTCATTGGCCTAAATTATATTAAACCTAATGAGAGAAATATCCTCATGCTCCTACCCTTTCCAAGAAACCCTAGGTTGGTCTGAATGCCCAACATGTCCATCACCTCATGTCATAACTTAGTCCCATTAGACAAGTAAAACATCATATACAACACCAAACAAGGTATCTAATAAACTCATACTATGTCCTACAATCATTCTCATGGCCCTCACCTAGGTATCATCCCATTAATCACTATCAAGAGACAAATAAAATGACTTTCTTATAGAAATAAACATTGTCACAACTTGCTCACCAAAAGTTGCCTCTTAGAGGTCCTCAAAATTCCCAAGGGTTTCATCTAGTTTTGGAGTGTAAAATTCAATTATACAACATGTAAAACCAATAAATGGAGTGTACCATAAATGGGTACCTACCAGTTTACCTCACATAGCTTTTTCATGTGTCTCTATCAAGAAATGTATTACTATAGGGTGTATAACCAACACAGGGTCTGGCTGTGTACCCTTTATCACCATATCCCCCTACATGAGTCATCTGGAAATGTAATCAAACACACACTGAGAGAAACTATATGGAATTTCCTTTAGATTACACATCGTTTAGTAACCTTCTTCTCATCTTCCCCAAACTGGAAGAACACACAACATGTGTTCTTAAAAACACACATCGTGTAGTCATTTTTTCTAAACCAGACACCCCTGTGAACCTCTAAAAAACCCCATTTTTCATGATTTGTTATAGATTGACCCCATGGGGTATTTAGAAGTCAATATAGGGATCAAAAACATGAAATAAACTAAAATACATGAATTAGGACTAAAAAACTCAAAAACTATCATACCTCGTGGCATAAATTCCAATGATGTGTGTCTAAATCTACTCCCAGAAGCCACTACACCTCGATCCATTCTTGATCTTCACCATAAATGAAGCCTGAAAACATCTCTTCTTCCTCCTCCTGGTCCGATCATCACACACAAGGAAGGAACCCTCCTACACCATGTCATTTATAGGAATCTCCAAATTGGGGGGGGGGGTTGTTTTTACCTAATTATTTCATTAATTAATTTTTTAATTTACCGTTTAACACCCATCCCAAGTCCTAGAACCCAATGTATTTTTATACCTCACCAAGAAAAAACCCTAGTTTCGAACACTATCAGAAAGACAAATTATTAAACCCTTGGTCTATTGAAAAAATATTAATTCCCCAACCCATATGAATAATTTAACATTTAATTAATTAAATATTAAATATTCTTCGAAAACTTGAATGGCTGGGAATTCCAAAAAAATATTGTCATATGGAAAGAACCCTATTCCAAGGCCAATAGAGTGGTCATAAAAATTATCTAAGATCACCTTGTAGAGAAAATGATCATTTTACCCTTCATGAGCATTTGATACAAAAAATTCAAATTTATGATAAAATTTCGAAATCTAGAAAAACTCGGGTATCAACATATACAATATGAATTTTCATAATTTTTGATATGATTTTTAAAAATATTAATATCAGGGTGGTTACCTCCTTATATAACCATTTATATATTCCCAATAATTTTATAAATTAACTTATATGTTAAGAAACATATGAGTTATGTATGTTTATATTTCATGCATTCATCACATGAATACATCATTTGGTCTTGCCAAGTGCTTCATCATATTAAATTCCTATTATTATTGATGGAATACATGGAAGCTTTTGGATACCTATCATTCATAGAGTTCAATTTTAATCATACAATAAGATCCAATACACTATGAAATTCTTAAGTATCCTTATATGATATGACGATGAAATGAAGTAACATATCATATTTCTCATTATGATATACATAAATCATTCCAAATGATTGGCTGAAGGATGTGGCATTTTATCTTATAACATGAATCTAAATACACATATATCATCTTATAAAATATATCCTAGAATCATCACATGCTTGTAGACTTTAGATAATACATCCTTAAATATTCCACTTGCACTCAAGCCACAATGAATTTGTGTCATTTAACATTATACTATTGTAAAATCACTTGTGAATTCATAATGAAAAATCATTTTGGGTATCATTAAAAATTCTTTCTTAAATTCTTCAATCTACTTCACCTTATATTACATCATATATAAAACCTTGTGAATACCCATACAAAATTAATTTTGGATAAATTCAAAAACAATTTTATATAATCTCTCTGAGTCTAACCCAATACCCGTTGCAACAACCACAATTTTTTTGACCCTACGGGCCTCTATAGAATTAAAAATTAATATTAATTCCCAAATTCAAAAATGAAACCCAAGAGAGGACTCTATTAAAAAATTATTGATACTTGAGAAACAAATGGACCTCGAATGATTGCCATAAAACACTTGCGAAACTCAAAAAGGAAAGAAAAAAATGTACACCCATCTAGTATTAATTGAGGATAAGAGATGAAATTTTAAGGATGAAATTTTAAAACTGGATAATAATGTAATGTCCTAGACTTTTGTAAATGCATGTCAGATTTAGATATAAGGTATAATATAAATCACATGAACCAAATAATAAAAACAAACAATACATGATTTCATGAACATATGACATTTCATATTAAAGATAAATGAATTCTATAAGATAACAAATATTACAATGGGATAATAAACAAAAGTATATAACTTAACTATAAATTGAAATTTTGGTGTGTTGTGGTCCCCTCGATAAATCAAAGTATTGAACAACACTATAAAAATATAACAAGACATTAGTAATTTTAAGGTAAGTTTGATAATGTTATATAAATTATAGAGATAAAAATAGGCGAATGATGACTGAAGGAAATAAAATGAATTTATATGAATTATAAAGGCAATAAAACTATTTAAATAGTAACACACCAATTGAAATAATAACCTAAAAAATAGAATTGTAACCTAAACACTAAAATAGTACAACGAAGAGTAAGAAATATTTAAAAATAAATAAACCTTTTAAGAAAATATTAGTCTTACAAAGTATGTATTCAAATAAAGTAACTCAAATATATTATATATTTATATTTTAATAAAATATGTTTTAACATATTTTTTAAATTATTTTTAATATAAATGTTGAAATAATAAAATTACATATTTTAAAATAATATTTTGAAAAAATTAATATTTTTTGGGAATAAAAATGTAAAAATTATCCAAGAGTAATTTTTGGGATTTTTATGTACAACATGAATTTTAGGGTGAATAATAAATATATATTTTTTCAATTCTGATAACATGACATAATATTGATGTAATAATTACCTCATAAATTCTGGAGTGTTTTTTTGAACCCAAAATAAACATAATAAGATGAATAATATATTTCAAAATAATAAATCTATTTTTTAATTTGAAAAGTAGTTTCTAAAAATCTAAAAAACAATTTATTATTTTAAAGAACAATTTTTCAATTTTTTAAAAATTTGTATAAACAAATAAATTAAGTGTCATATGGGTTTAAAATTTATAAAATAAAATATTTTAATTAAATACTACTTATAATATTCAATAAGACGATTATTAAAAGTCTTGGTCTTGAAGTACTATTTTATTCCTTATTTAACCCAAAATACCCATCCCCTTTAACTATAAATACCCCCTCACCCCATGGAAAATAATTTCAAAAATTTATCCCATTTCCAAATATTTTCTCAATTTACTCCTCTTAATCATATTGGTAAAATTATAAATGTTCTAGTCTTACCCAACTCCAAGCATTAATACTACAAAACATTCCTTTAATAGCATTGACATTTATCAATGCTAGAAAAAAGTGCTAAAAGAATCCTTTTATTAGTGCTAAAAAAAGTGATGATAAAGGGATACATTTATGAACAGATTTTTATAGTATTCATAAATAATACATTTTATTAGTTAGTTTTTATCACTAATAAATGGAAACCATTATCAATTCTTTTCGTTAGCATTGATAAAAGTATCTTTTATTAGCACTGATAAAGGGCACCCTTTACTAGTGAATTATTTTTATAATTGATAAAGGGTTCATTTATTAGTGTTTTTATCACTGATAATGGTCTAGAATAAAATGAAATTACTAAATAAATAATAGAAACAAGTTTATTGAAAAACATATTAATTTTATTTAATTAAATAATTATGGACAAAAATGAATAAATTGAATGCACTATATATATTATAGTTGTCAATAAATAATATATATTAAATTTGTATATATATATTAAATGAAAATAAAAAAACAATAAAAATTAAAAATAATTAAAATAAAAAAATATCAAACATTTTATTAATTAAATAATTGTTGATAATATAAATAAATAGTATATATATAGATATATATATATATATGAATGTATATAAATATGATTTATATAATAAGAAACAAATTTAATCTTTACATTAAATAAGTTATATATTCAGTGAAAAATATAATATAATTAAAAATTAATATGAATTAAAAATACTAACTAATTCCATTGAGTAATGGACATAATTAACAATCATTTAATTACTCAATTTAACATATATCAAATGTGTGTTATATTATGTATATAATTAATATATTTTTATATAAAATTCACACACACTAATATTTATATAATTAATGAAATCTTATATAAAAACACATATACCTATTATTTATGTAATTTATTGAAAATTTTGTATTCATTTTAGAATTTAATTATGACATGATACATTTAATATATAATGTATTTAATCAATAAATTTTATTACTCCTAGGTATTAATTCATTTTTTATTTTTTTATTTTTTATTTTGTATTTTTTTGGGAATTTATTCAATTTATATTACATATTTATATATATTTATTTACTATGTTTTAATATTTTCAATATGTATTCTTCTTTATTTCAACATAAGTCCATATTTGTTTAATAATTTATATATAATTAATAAAACTTATCATTTTTTTAATATTGTTAATGTGTACTCATTTATAATTATTCAATTTCACATATTTTTAACATGAATGCACTTAAGATTAATTATTCATTAATAATCTTATAAATATATTTTTAAATAAATTTTCATAAATAAATATATTTATAAATTTATATTTGATATATTTATACATTTATATATTTATATATTTATAATTATAAATAGATAAGTATTTTTTTAAAAACTATTTATATAATTATAAATAAATAAATAAATATATTTAAATATTTCTAAAATTATAATAAATTTATTTAATTACTGAATATATGTAACACCCCAAGCTTCCACGATACACTTCTCTTTGAATAATAAAATAGCATGTGTTGTACGCAACTTCAAGTTCTAACACCCCACAACCAATCAAACTAGTTGTTATGAATAGTAAAACCCAATTTTTGAAATTTTATAAATTTTATCTTTAAAAATGGACTTCATTTTTTGATTCGTAATATCAAAATTATCTTAGGGTGAATTATAGGTATTTTTCTGAAAACATTAAATTAATGATGAATAGTGAAAACACTAAGTTATATTTAAAAACTGAATTTTTATTTAAATAATTATTTATTTTATTTAAATTTATTTTAGGTCAACATAGAAACATAATACCTATATAAGTTTAATGTAATTAATTGTAGTCAGTTTATAATAATTTTAAATATATAAAAAATTTATTGATGTTTTTACCGTCTTTTACCCACCTCCTATGAGCATTTTCAAATTTACATAAAACTAAATTTTTCCGCTTTTGTGATTTGAATTTCAAAAATCCGAGAGACACAGTTGATATCAGTAAGTAGAATGTGGTTCAATAAGATGAAAATAATTTTTGGTGAATAGTTACTTTTTACTTTTATTTACCACGGTTAAAAGTAAACAGGGGAATTAAAAGTAAAAATGTTATTATTATTAGCCTAAAACATGTCCTAATTCTATTTGATAAGTATAATTCAATAATGATCAACCTTAGGAATAAAATATGAACCTATTTGGTCCACTTGGATTAGATTTGGACATTTATTATTATTTAATTCAAAGAAGAGTTAAAAGAGTTAAAATCGAAGTTTAGTAACTAAAACATTTTTAATATTGAGTTACACATAAGATAAATTTGACTATAAAGAATACTTAGCAAGATAGAAATATTTACTACATAACGGTATTTTACTTTTATTTTTTAGACCTTAAATAATTTAATTTATTTATGACATAATGATGATGTAGTAACATCCTAATTAATGAAATATTGAAATAATTGATATTATAAATATCCAAATAAATTTAATTTTAGACTTTTTTATCAATTACACAAATTTTATATGTTAATATGACATATTATGGTTGGTTAGATGAATTTTGTTAGAAGTAATAATGCTGTTATGAATTTTGTAAAAACAAAATACCAAATAGTGTCAAAATTTGCATAAAAGAAATTTTAAAACAAATATTATATAATTAATTAATATTCTATTCCTAAAAATCTGAGGTTCAGAAAAAAAAACTTATATAATGATAGGTGTATCATTAATGAACCACTTGGGGTTCTCTTGGAAGTATATAGTAAGTTGATTAACCACATAATATAAAAGTACTAAGAGACATGGTAAATGTCAAACTAATTAACTAAGAGTTAAATCTAAAAGATAAGGTTAATATAGTGACCCAAACCTGTATAAAACCTATAAGTTGAGTGGTTTAGACCCATAACCACCTTATCCTTAAATTGATCTATTTTTGAGCCATTAGAAACCGGAAATTATTTTATTATAAAATAATATTTCTAGCTTTTTTCTAAGGTTCCCCTCACCCCTCTTATAAAAGGGCACACCCCCTTCACTCTAATTCACACCTTAAAATCCTTTTGGCTCGACCAAAATCTACCCAAATACCCTATCAACTATCCTCCATAAATCCTAGAGTCCTTACTTTATTCATAAAGACAACCTAAGGATCCCTTTTAATCAAATAAAATGGAAGAACCTCAAGAAGAGGTAAATATTCCATCACCTCTTTTAAGTTCCATTCTTCTTCCATTTCCTATTTCTTTGTTGTTTCCATTCTAAAATAATAAATCCAATATCTTCTATATACTGTGATGTTATTATAAATATGGTACAACCATATTCATTATTCTATCCATCCTTTGAATAACATGTCACCATACGTGCATATGTATGACTTACCGTCTCCACGTCGTGGTGTAATTGTTATTCAATGAATTATTATTTGGATGGCTATAATAATGCTGTGTAATTTATTTAAATAATAAATATAACATGACAATGATTCTGTATATATGATATAACATCCAATTATATATTATTTTAATATCAAAAGAATGATATTTTCGCTTGTGCATACATACAGATTACCGTCTCCACGAACACGATGAGATTCATTCCCCATCATATCCATTCAAGACTAATTTTCATTAGATGATTAAAAATAATGTTTAAAGACTTAATATCATTGTGAATATGAATAATATACATAAATTCCATAACAAATATTACTCATATAACAAATAATATAAAGGAAAATGAATCCGTTAACACCTAAAATGACGATAATACTAAGATATTCTTAACAAAGCAATGTTAAAAGATCATATATGATATCATATTAATTTATATGATTCTTGTATAATTAAATAACAATTTTTTCACCATTATACATTAGTATAACCTAACCTCGACCAAGTGAAAGTACAAGTTAAGGGGTAATTCTACAATCTCTCCCTTATTTGAGATTGTTTATACGTATTTATCTATCAGGACATCTTTATCATCCACATCCATGTTTCTTAGAAATGTATTTCAAAAAATTGTTACTATTTTATAGACTACAGGTTGATGTATTTTATACCATTTTTTGACTTTTATAATATGTTTATAAATGATTCTTTCCATCGTTTTCCAAACAAGGTACTTTTTGACCTTTTCGACAAATTTAAGAAAAGAGTGTTTTCTTAACATATATGGCTGGTACGGATATTTTATGCTGTTATATCATCATCAAAGCATCCCTTATAAGATTACAAGAATATTTTCAAAATAAATGTTTTCATAAATGATTTCAAAATAGAATGATATATTTCTCTAAAAAAAAGTTTTGATATCATCTATGTCAACATCCTTTGATGGATTTTAAGCTTATTTGAAGTTGATTTATTATGATACAAAACATCCATATTGTATTGATGGTTTTGTGATATGTTTGACTATGAATGTGTTATATTTACACCATTAATGGTTTATGAAAATAATATTGACATTTCATATGCTAGTTTTAAGACGAATGTTTATGTTATGTTTAAACCTTTTCATATGAGGAATCATTGGACTTAGTAAGTGACGGGTGGAGCCCGCTATAGCTCCTTGATGCATCGGTAGGTCTCATGAGACAATCTGGTGTCTTGGCACAAGGCCTTGACTATGTGGTTATTAAAGTATGGCATTATTCATTCCATCATTATGAAAGTGTCTATTGATATTGATTGTGATTATTCTTCTAATAGAATAACCATGTGAGTAAGTAAATGGAATTATTTTGATTTATATTTTCCATATTATGCTGAATTTCTTATTTAAGAGGATTTCTTAGTCTTATAAATTTTCTTTAAATGTTTATGCTTATTTATGAATGTTTCCGTTATATTATTATCCTTACTAAGAATCTAAGCTCACCCCTTTCTATGTATTATTTTTCCTAGGATGTGAAGATGTATATTATGACTGACCTGCCGGGATATTCTATGGGATATTAGTTTTATCTTTGGTTGTAGTTTTCCATTTAATGATGTAATTTAAACCTTATGAATGTATCTAGCACTTCCAGGGCTACTAAACTAATCAGTGTTTCGAGACGGGATCTTTTGTGATATTTCCAATGATACGTAATAATGCTCCGACTTCGGGATTCTGGGGTTGGGGAATTACAGTTGGTATCAGAGGAAGTTTATGACAAACCATGGAATCTAGATTTAGATAAACTCTGATTATAGCACATAGCCCTAAGAGAGATTTTGAGGATTAATATAGAAGAACATCATAGAATTTTGGTATTGTAGAGATTTTGGGATTTTTCCAAGAAATAAATCCCTGTCTGGATATGAGAAGGTAGAGGTGGATCTGGAACAAATGTACCTAGGGGTAAAACCCGGAAACACTTCTTTGATCTAGACTCGAATGAAAACTGGTGCATGAAAATGGGCCTTAATGCACTCTTGGTTATGACACTCCGAGGGGATATGCTTAGGATAATTCTAATTTTCTTTACAATCCATTCTGAAGTGTTTATGAGTATATACTTCATCAAAGAAAACATTTTTATTATTATATATTATCTCCATAAACTTTTCAATTTATGTTAAGTGTTTTAGAAGTACGTAACTACGTATTTTTATTCATAAAATAATCTAGATTATTCCATTGTTTAGAAATGGAACCTAGTGGAAGGAATGGAAACCGTATAAATACACGTAATACATATAAGGATTTCCCTCCTACTCAAGATAATTATAGTAGATATGGTTATGAAACCGGTGCTGATCAGCTTATCACTATATTGGGACAACTCACTTAGGTTATGAATAATAACCTTACCCATATGGAGCACCCTGATCCGCAACGTAGAGGATGAATGTAAGGCCGATTCATGAGGAAACAACCACCAACATTAAATGGGGGTACAAATCCACTAGTAGCTGAGAAATGGATAAATTCTTTAGAGAAAATATTCCACGCCTTGGGGAGTAGCGAGAGGGAAACAATTGTTATGGCAGTTTATCACCACACTGGAGATGCTGATCAATGGTGGTCATTGATTCAAAACACAAAGGAAGATGATGAAGTATAAAATATAGAATGGAGATATTTTAAAGATATTTTATTAGAAAAATACTTTCCTCATCACCATCGAGTAGATATGGAAAGATAATTTCTGAGTTCGAGGCAAAAGGAGGATGGGAATGTCGCAATGTATGAAGCTAACTTTACAAGGATAGTGAGGCATAGAGGAGTTTATATAAATAACCCAAGAAGAAAGATTGATCGTTTATTTGATGGGTTAAAACCATTTATCCATCAAGAATTAGTCTCACAATCCTTATCGTCATATGAAAATATTGTCTCATGTGCTATCAAGACATAAAAAGTATTCGCTAAGTATTACGACATTAAAGAAAATCAAGAGAAGAAGAGATCTACTGAAAACTCTGTAAATGGAAATAAGAGGAAGAAGGGAAAAGTTGAATATCCATCCTATAGTAAATGTGGGAAGAAAAACCCTAGTACTTTCATGAAGGGAATAAAAGTCTGTTACAAGTGTGGTGAAAAAGGCCACCAAGCTCGTGATTGCAAGGGGAAGAAAGAGTCTGCCGATGTTGAATGCTACAATTTTAGAGAAAGAGGGAATTATGAAAATGAATTTCCTAAGAGTTAGGGTAAATTTCCTCAGAAAATGCCAAGGGATAAATGCCAAGCTTATGCTATCACTACTGTTGAGGTTGATGCTCCAAAAGATGTAGTGGAAGGTAATTAAATGGTTTCCTCAAGTTTAGCCAATGCTTTATTTGATTCTGGATCATTGCATTGTTTCATATCTTCCCAATTTGCTAAGAAAAATAGATATTTTCAATTTTATTTAACAACGAAGTTTTCAATCAATACTCTTAAGGGAAGTATCATTGCAACAAAGTTTTGTGAATTAGTCTCCATTAGGGCATATAAATGTTCTTTATCAGTTGATCTCATTGTCATAACAATGATTAAATTTGATATAATCCTAGGTATGGATTGGATTTAAGACCATGATGCAAAATTTTATTGTTAAAAGAAGTAGGTAACTATTTTTGATGACGATGATAATGAAGACCTTATCTTTAGAGAAGAATCATCACCACCTAATTCTTATCTAGATCCACCCCCAGTAGCTCAACTAAATTTGATTATAGGGAGAAAGAAAATGAAATAACTATGGGGGAGGAAAATAATTTTCAAATAGATGATGTACCTGTTGTGAAAGAGTTTTTTGATGTATTTCCAGAGGACTTACCTTGACATCATACAGAATAAGAAATTGAGTTTCCCAATGACTTAATTCCTGGTTCAAGGCCCATATCAAAGACACCTTATAGAATGGCCACTGTGGAACCAGTGGAACTAAAAAAACAACTAGTTTAATTAAGTACTAAGTGATTTATTCACCCTAGTGTTTCTCTATGGGGAGCCCTTGTCCTTTTTGTTAAGAAGAAAGATGGATCTTTGAGGTTGTGCATTGACTACAGGGAGATCAATGATATAACAATAAAGAACAAGTATCCCCTACCTCGCATTGATGATTTCTTTGACAAAATTCATGGAGCACAATACTTTTCAAAGATTTACCTTCGATCTGGATATCATCAGTTGTGTGTGAAGAAGGAAGAAATTCTGAAAACAACTTTTCAAACATGGTACGGGCAATACGGGTTTACATAAATGCCTTCTGGATTGACTAATTCACCCTATGTCTTCATGGATCTAATGAATAAAGTTTTCAAGGAATGTATTAATAACTTTGTAGTGGTATTTATTGATGATATCTTGGTATACTCTACAAAATATGAAAATCATGAAAATCACTTGCGCATTATCCATAAGACTCTTAGAAGACATGAATTATATTGGAAGTTTAGCAAGTTTGAATTTTGGCTTCAGGAGATTTCTTTTCCTGGCCATATTGTCTCTAAGGATAGAATATCTGTTGATCCTTCTAAGACCATGGCAATCCATGAATTTCCATCACCAACGAGTATAACCGAGGTACACAGTATTATTAGTTTAGCAGATTATTATCGATGTTTCATCCAGGATTTTTCCCGGTTGGATAACCCATAAATAAAGCTCACACGAAAAGGGGAAAAATTTGTTTGGACAAAAGAGTGTGAAGAATGTTTTGAAGGACTGAAGAGAAGATTAGTCAATGCTCCTATATTGACTCTACCATCGGGGAATGATGGGTTTGTTATTTATAGTGATGCATCAAAGAAAGGACTTGGTTGTGTCCTTATATTGAATGTTAGGGTTATTGCTTATTCATCACGGCAGCTAGAAATTCATGAGAAAAACTATCCTACTCCCGATCTTGAGTTTGCAGCTATAATCTATTATTTGACGATATGGAGATACTATCTATATGGTGAAAAATGTGAGATTTATACGGATCACAATATTTTGATGTATAATTTCTCACAAAAAGAACTTAACATGAGGCAAAGGAGATGGATTTAACTACTCAAGGATTATGATTGCATGATACACTAGCACCCGGGGAAGGCAAATAAGGTGGAACATGATTTGAGTAGAAAGGATCATGGAGTTTTGAACAAGATGAGAGTTGAAAAGGATCCTATATATATATGGATCTTGTAAATATGGATATGGGAACAACCATGGAAGGTGAAACATCAATACTTTTTCAAATGGTTGCCAAACCTTCTTTACGTGAAATGATAAAGAGCTCTTAGACCGATGATGAAGAGTTTCAAAAGAATATTAAAGCTGTGAATGATGGGATATTGAGTGACTTTGTATATGAAGATGTAATTTTGAAATTTGGGAAGAGACATTGTGTTCCTGAAATACTTGATCTAAAAAGGGAATTGTTAGATGATGCTCATAGTTTCAATTTCTCTATACACCCTGGTAGCACCAAAATGTATAGAGATTTGAAGGAACATTTTTGGTGGGACAACATGAAGAGGGAGATTGCTAATTTTGTGTCAAGATGTATGGTTTGTCAACATGTGAAAATTGGAAGGCAACAACCTGGAGGACTCTACAACCTCTTCCCATACCTGTGTGTAAATGGGATAATTTTACGATGGACATTGTCATGGGGCTACCAAATACTCCTAGAAGGAACGATGCAATATGGGTTATTGTTGATCGTCTTACAAAGTCACCACATTTTCTTGCTATAAGGGAAGATTTACCACTTGAACATTTAACAAGACTATATATTAATGATGTTTTAAGACATCATGGAGTACCACTATCGATTGTTTCTAATTGTGATCCCCGTTTTACATCAAGATTCTAGAAAATTATTCAGAAAGCCCTGGATACAGAACTTCGTTTGAGCACTGCCTACCACCCCCAAACTGATGGAAAATCAGAACAGACTATTCAATCCTTAGAAGACATGTTGAGATCTTGCTCACTTGACTTTAAAGGTATGGGGGATCAATATTTACCTCTGTTATAATTTTACTATAACAATAGCTTCCATTAAAGTATTCAGATGGCACTATATGAAGCATTATACGAAAAGTGATTTCGCACACCAACCTGTTGGGATGATGTTGGTGAAAGAAAACGTATAGGCCCAGAACTTGTGGAGGAAATGATCGAAAATGTGAAGGTAATCCAAAACCACATCAAGGCAGCTCAAAGTAGATAGAAGATCTATGATGATAACCGAAGGAAGGATTTGGAATTTCATATAGGAGATCATGTTTTCTTGAAGGTATCTTCATGGAAGGGTGTTATACATTTCGGTAATAAGGGTATATTGAGTCCCACGTACATCAGACCTTTCAAAATTATAGAACGAATTGGGGCTGTAGCTTACAATTTGGCAATGCCGCCAAGTCTCTCCAAAGTTCCCGATGTATTACACATATCACTATTGAGAAGATACATGCCTGACCGAACGCTTGTACTCACCTATGAGGAATTAGAACTAGAACCTGATCTGTCTTATTGAGAAGAGCCTTTCAAGGTTCTTGATACAAGAAAAACAAGTGTTGAGAAACCAGACGACTTTTCTGGTAAAAGTTTTGTGGAGAAATCATAAGATGGAAGAGGAAATGTGTGATCCTGAGGAACATATGATGAAGAACCACCCGAGTCTTTTTATACAGTAATAATATATAAAATTAGAGGATGAAATTATTTGTAGTAGGGGATAATGTAACACCCCAAGCTTCCATGGTATGCTTCTCTTTGAATAATACAATAGCGTGTGTTGTATGCAACATCAAGTTCTAACACACTAGAACCAATCAAACTAGCCGTTATGAATAGTAAAATCCACCTTTTGAAATTTTATAAATTTTATATTTCAAAATTGACTTCATTTTCAAATTCATAATATCAAAATTATCTTATGGTGAATTTTTGGTATTTTTTTGAAAACTTTCAATTTTTGATGAATAGTGAGAAACACTAAGTTATAGTTTAAAACCTGATTTTTATTTAAATAATTATTTATGTTATTTAAATTTATTTTATGTCAAAATAGATAAATAATACCAATATAAGTTCAGTGAAATTCATTGGAGTTAGTTTATAATAATTTTAGATATAGAAAAATTTTATTGATCTTTTTATCGCCTTTTACCCACCTTTTAGATGCATTTGCAAATTTACATAAAACTTAATTTTATCGCTTTTGTGAGTTGAATTTTAGAAATATGAGAGACACAGTTGATATCAGTAACTAAAATGTGGTTTAATAAGATGAAAATAATTTTTGGTGAATAGTAACTTTTTACTTTTATTTACCACGATTAAATGTAAATAGGGTAATTATGGGTAAAAATGATATTATTATTACACTAACACATGTACTAATTATATTTGATAAGTATAATTCGACCGAAAAAAACATTAGAAATAAAATATGAACCTATTTGGTCCACATGGATTAGATTAGGTCATTTATTATTATTTAATTCAAAGAAGAGTTAAAAGTGTTAAAATCAGAGTTTAATAACTAAAACATTTTTAATATAGGGTTACACATAAGATAAATTCGACTATAAATATTCATTAAAAACATAAAAATATTTTCTACATAATGGTATTTTATTTATATTTTTTAGACGTTAAATAATTTTATTTATTTATGACAAAATGATGATGTAGTTATTACCTAATTAACGAAATATTAAAATAATTGATATTATAAATAACCAAATAAATGTAATTTGAGACTTTTTATGAATTCCACTAATTATATTAGTTAATATGACATATTATGGTTGGTTAGATGATTTTTTTTCAAATAAATAATACTGTTATGAATTTAGAAAAAACAAAATACCAAATAGTGTCAAAAATGACATAAAATAATTTTTAAAACAAATATTTTTTTAATAATTGATATTATATTCCTAAAAATCTATGTTTTGACCAAAAGAATTATATAATGATATTTGTATCATCAATGACCCACTTGGTGTTCTCTTGGAAGTATATAGTATGTTTATTAACCATATAATATAAAAATACCAAGAGACATGGTAAATGTCAAACTATTTAACTAAGAGTTAAATCTAAATGATAAGATTAATATAGTGACACAAACCTATCTAAAACCTATTGGTTGAGTGGTTTTCGACCCATACCCACCATATCTTATAAATAATCCATTTTTGATTCATTAAAAACTGAAAAGTATTTTATTATAAAATAATATTCCTAGATTTTCCTAAGGTGCCCCTCACCCCTCTTATAAAAGGGAACCCCCCCTTCTCTCTAATTGACACCTTCATGGGCTTTTGGATAGGCCAAAATATGCCCAAATACCCTCTAAAATATCCTCCATTCATCTTAGAGGCCTTAATTTAGTCATAAATCCAATTCAAGGAGCCCTTTTGATCAAATCAAAATGAAGAAGCTGGAGAAGAGGTAAATATTTCATCACCTCTTTCAAGTTCCTTTCTTCTTCCACTTCCTCTTTATTTGTTGTTTCCATTATAAAATAATAATTCCAATATATTCTATATACTGTGATGATATTATAAATATGGTACAAGCATATTCATTATTCTATCCATCCTTTGAATGATATGTCACCATACGTGCATACGCATGGATTACCATCTCCACCTCGTGGTGTAATTGTTATTCAATGCATTATTATTTGGATGAGTATAATACTGATGTGTAATTGATGTAAATAATAAATATAACATGAAAATTATTTTTTATATATTATATAACATCCAATTATATATTATTTTAATATCAAAAGAATGATATTGTCGCTCATGCGTACGTACAGATTACCATCTCCACGAACGCGACAAGCTTCATTCCCCATCGTATCCATTTAAGACTAATTTTCATTATATGATTAAAAATAATGTTTAAAGACTTAATATCATTATTAATATTAATAAGATATATCCCATCCATAACAAATATGACTCACATAAAATAAAATATAAAGGAAAATGAATCAGTTAACTCCTGAAATGACGATAATACTAAGATATTATTAACAAAGCAATGTTAAAAGATCATATATGATATCATATTAATGTAAATGATTCTTGTATAATATAATAACAATTATTTCACCATTATATAAGAGGTTAACCTACCCTCAACCAAGGAAAAGTACAAGGTAAGGGTTAATTCCACAATCTCTTCATTATCTGAGGTTGTTTATATGTAATTATCTATTGTGACCTCTTTATCATCCACATTCATGTTTCATAAAAATTTATATAAAAACATTATTAATATTTTATAGACTATGATTTAAAGTTATTTATACATTTTTTTACTTTTATATGATGTTTATAAAGGAATATTTCTGTCGTTTTCCAAACAAGGTACTTTTTGACCTTTTCGACAAATTTAAGGTAAGAATGTCTTTTAACATATATGGCGGGTGTAGCTATTTTATGCTGTTATAACATCATCGAAGCTTCCCTTACAAGATTATAAGAATATTCTAAAAATAAATGTTTTCTTAAATGATTTCAACATAGAAAGAGATATTTCTATAAAAAAATGGTTTTTAAATCATCTATATCAACATCCTTTGATGAATTTTAAGCTCATTTGAAGTTGATTTATTATGATACAAAAAATCCATATTGTGTTGATGATTTTGTGATATGTTTGACTATGTATTTGTTATATTTAAACCATTCATGGTTTTTGGATAAATTTTTGACATTGCATATGCTAGTTTTAATATGAATGTTTATGTTATGTTTAAAGCTTTTCATATGAGGAATACATTGGACTTAGTAAGTGACAGGTAGAGCTCGCTATAGCTCCTCGATGCATCGATAAGTCTTATGAGACAAACTATTATCCTAGCACAAGGCCTTGAAAAAATCTTATTTGTAGTCTTGGCACAAGGCCTTGACTACATGGTAATGAAAGTCTGACATTATGCATTCCATCATTATGAAAGTGGCTATTGATATTGCATGTGATTATTCGACTAGTAGAATATAAACGTGAGTAAGTAAATGGAATTATTTTGATTTATATTTTCTATATTATGCTGAATTTCAAGTTGAAAAGGATTTTGTTTCAGTCTTATACATTTCCTTAAATGTTTATGCTTATTTATGTATGTTTCCACTATATTGTTATCTTTACTTAGTATATGAGCTCACCCCTTTCTATGTTTTATTTTTCCCAGGAAGCGAAGAAGTATATTATAACTGACCTGTAGGGATAGACTATGGGATCTCAGTGTTTTCTATGGAAACAATGTTGTTGTAGTTTTCCATTTCATGATGTAATGTAAACCTTATGAAAGTATCTAGCACTTCCAAGGCTAATAAACTAATCGGTCTTTCGAGACTTGATCTTTTGTGATCTTTCCAATGATATGTAATAATGCACTGACTCTGGGCTTTTGGGGTCGGGGCATTACAATATATTTTCTATATATTAATATATATTCATTAAATATATATACAATTATATAAATATATATAATGATTTAAATATATTTATTTATATAAAAATTATTTTTTAAAAAGTATTTATATAATTTTGAATAAATTATTATATATTTAAAAAATTATAAAATTATAATAAATATATTTAAATAATTAATAAATTTCCTATATTTATATTTATAAATATTTATTAAATATATATAATTATATAAATATATTTACAAAAGTTCTTATTAATAATTTATAAATAATTTATCTACGCTAATGTTTTATCATTGATAATGATTCCTTTTATCAGCACTTATTAATTTAACATCGATAAAAGTGATCTTTATCGATGCTTTTTTGGAAGCACTGATTAATGTGTCCCAACCTATTTAAAGAACCCCATCTAGTCGCAAACCAGCCATGATAGTTGAAGCTTTCTACAGAATCTATCTACTATTAATGCTCCTCCACATTGAATCCAAGTTCAAATCAAGGCTCAAATCAAGGATTGAAAAATTACAAGGCTCGAATCCAAGGCTCGAATGATTTGAGGGTGGAATGAATCATAGGATCAAACAAATTCCTTGTTTGGTGATATCTATACTTTCTCTTAGATGATTTAATGCTTCAATACAAGGTGTGTTATTTTCCACTCATAGTCAGTTGTTGATTTCTTGTTTGGTGATATTTTTTTTCATTTTCCCCTTATATATTGATATTTGTTATCCATCACCGATTTTCCTTCTAAAATGAATGTATAATTAGGGTTTTATATGATTTTGGGTTTGTATTGACCTTTAAGGGATTTTTACTACCTTGTAGCATTTTATGAATCCCAAACTATAGCTTGATAAATGATTCTCCTTATATGTTTATCATGAATTTGATAAACATTGGTGGAAATATAGTGAATGAATTAGTGACCACTAATCATGTACAATGGGGTTATCTTCATTCATTTAGTCTGATGGATGCATAATCCAAGGGTATTCTACTCAATTGGGGGATGCCTCCTACCATTTCACTTATGAAATACTAGTCATAATGCACATGTGATTGTAATTCACATGTTACTTTTATGGGATAAACCTCAAGAGGAGGTTAGGTGAATGATATTGATCATTTATATAGAGTGATAATTAGTTTGGGACAAAATGTTAATAAAAAAATTAAACACATATATGGGAAATATCCAAATGATTGATCATTGTTTCTACTAATAATCTATTCATAAACTTATATTTTTTCATTATTTTTGTTATTCTGTTTGCATCAATTTTTAAAATCCCCTATATTTTTCATTTTTTCTAAATATATATATAATAACATATGGATAATAATGTAGTAGGAATAATGAATGATGAAAAATAAAATCATTAAGGGAATAACCATGGCAGTAAAATGTTCTGTACTAATAATGAATATAAATATTATTTTTATCACCCTAAAAGGTGTGTCATATATACAACCCCATAATCTAATATGGACATCATTACCACATAATGAAACTCATTCTTAATTCTTATTCTTAGTATTATAATCCCCTTTAGGGTGTTTTATATATATTTGTATATATATATGGATAAAATATAATAAATATGAGTTGAGTATAATTATAAATGGTTGAAATGAAATACTTATCCCAATGTATTGATTTATACTTTTAGGGAAATATAATCATAGTGAATAAACTCCATGGGTTGTTTCATTAAATATCCAATTTATTATTTTAATTGTTAACTATCTACCCATACTAATTTGTAAAATATATATATATATATATCAATTTTATCATTTCATTATAAAAACATCTCAACCCACCCTTCTTAAGATAGTATTTAAATTTCTCATTATCTAATATGATCAATTTTTCATTACCACAAATAAATTTCCTCTTTCAAACATAATTACCATAAATTTTTACCGACCCCAAATTAGAATATCGTTCATCTAGTTTTCTATACCTTAGTAAAAATAAATCCATATTGGAAATGATAAAACAATCATTAATACTTCTTAAAAATCACTTAATTTACTTAATCACACATCTAATAAACACTATGTAGGTTTTACTTTAATCTATCTAGAAACTGATCATTATTTAACATACCATTTTATTTCTAACTTATATTAAATGCAAACAATTTACTTAAGAGATCCACCATTTCTAAAATAATAAGTACCCTTTGAAATTTTTGAAAATATTTATTTAAATCAATTTACCTGTCATGTGTGATGAAAAACCTATATCTAATATAAAAGTATGTTTCTTTTGTAAATCCTTTTGTGTTGTACCAATAATAATTTCTCCTTACATTACATTCATTTTCACAGAATACATTTCTAATAACTTCCTCACAATCATTTATGTTTTTATAAAATATTGACAATCTATCATAAAACCATTTAATTTGTGACAAGTTCAATAGAGTTTATTCAATTATTTAAATTCATCATCCAATTTTACTTATGAAGATTAATCTCAGTTAGAATTTTTTGGTAAGAGTGGTTCATCTCCCCTTTAACTCAAAACCTCAATATATTCTATAATAACTATTATTTATGTCATTATGACTAAAATGTTATATTTTGGGAAAAAAATCACCATAGAAACCCATGATTTCAATGAAAATGAAGTTTTCTTATAAATAATTCTCTTCATCTACTTGAAAATAATTCTGGTCTCCATCCTATCTAGACATAATTCTTGAATCAATTTATTAACATAGAATTTTGAGATGTTTAAAACCATTATCATTATTAGGTATATTCTTTTTCAAAAATTATTATTTTTATTCCTTATTATATTTTTATTGAAATTGATATTCTAATTTTTATATGTCTTCAAATATTAGATATAACATTTACATTAAGTGTAGTAATTATTTATGTTGTTACATCCCTTGCTTAAAAAAATAGAATAGAGGTTATCAAATTCTATATATGTTGGAATAATAATTAGAAATTATTTTAGGTAGTCATCATTTTATGTATACAAGTGTTGGTTTCAATACTAGGAATCTCTAAAAACTATATATATATATATATTAAATAACTATTTATTTATTAAAATGTTTTATCAATATGTTTTTATATCTTCTAGTTTATGTAATGAGAGTTTATTATTATTTTTTATCATATCTAGGTTTCTTATTACTAATTAAATGTATATATTATATTTTTATTCTTTAAGGGGGTTTAAGAAAGAATTGGAGACTCATTTGAATATAGGTGGGACTAGTATTAGTTAGAGGATTTAAAGTATTAAAAATGGGATTTACCATATAAATATTGGATTCAAAGAGGCCTTAAGGATTCATATATCATAACATGTCCCTATAAAGACCCCTTGAATCACAAAAAGAACACATATAACCTTCAAATATCACCTTCAATAGGCCAAAAGTTAATAACATGTTCTAATGGGGTAATTATCACAAATAGAAGTCACTACCCCTTTTCGAGAACACAGTGGTGTACAAATTTAATCCCAATCAGCTTCATTTCCTGAATAAGGATTATTGAAATTTGTTGTTTGAGACTCATAAACCATATATTTTGTATTTTTGGTACTAATATAAGAATTAGTCATCCCATGGATGACTACTACTTATATTATTTAAATAAAAATAGGTGAATGTCTACAAGATATGGAAGATGCATGTCAGATAATAAAATGAAATGATAAATGTTTGAGAGATAAACTAATAAGGATTAAAGTTTTATATAACTTTCACATTTGGATGAATTATTATGATAACACCTACCACAGTGGAGTAATTATTTTCTTAAATTCAACTACCCATTTTCCTCAAATCATAGTAATTTTTTTTGAAACACTCAAATATTAAGGTACCCATATTGGAATTATCTATAACTCTCACCATTGATAATGAATATCTTATGTGTATTTATTTATTTATTGTAAAAAATGAATATTTTATGGAACCAATAATATAGATATGAATTGAAAATGGATTCAATCTAATCATTTGACAAAGGTTTTTGAATATAGAGTTGAATATTTCATCAAGTTCTCAATAGATCATACATACGACCCCTATAAAATCCTTTGTCCATGTTTACACTGCTGTTATTCACGAAAATTGTCCTAGATGAGTTGGAATAACGTTTTATTCATCATAGAATAGATCCGAGCTATAAATGTTGGACTAAACATGGAAAAAACGAAATCTTCACACCAATTGGAATAATATTATTGTTTATGGATCATTTTATATGAAAACTAGTGTAAATGATAATGGATATCTGAAGAAATAAATGACACTAGAAATTGAAGAGGACATTATTGATTGTCTAAAGTTGTTCGAGAAGTTACATGGTTGTGGTAAGAGAAAATTGTGTATAGATTATAATAAATACACAACATTTTTTGTAGTATTAAAGTTATATAATTTGAAATCTAGTAGCAAATAGAGTGAAATAATCTTTGCAGAATTAATTAGTCTCTTAAATGAAAAGATATCAAAATAAAATTAACTACCCTATAAAACATATGATGCTAAACAAATACTATATTCAATATGAATGATCTCTAAAAAATTAAATTCTTTTCCAAATTATGTCATATTGTTTTGAAAGGAGTAGGAATCAATCATAAAATTTCATAAGTGTGGCGTGGACCAATACAAGAAAAATGAATCAAGTCCTTCAAAATATGTATGGTATATTTCTATCATTCCATGATTTATAATACTATATGGATATCAGGAAACCATGAGATGATTGACATGGAATTCAGATACAATAATTAAAGATGGGAGCCTACGTTATCGAGAAGATTATCCTCATTAGAAAAAAAAATTAATTATGAGTATCCTAAATTTGGAAATGTGTTAAGAAACTTTAGTCTTGTGTTTTGTACATGTGGAATAAATTATTTTGGTGAAAAATGTAGTACTCACAGTACATGGACTATTTTGTTAGAAAATTATAACATTTTTTCATGGTTATTCATGATGAAAAAAACATTATGTTGTCTTTTCTTATATCTGGACAAAATAAAACTGGTAATTAAATTTGATCTATTTGTCTCCATTGATTCAAGATCTAAAATTGATGTAGGATTCAAGTGTTATAATGTATGATGCTTATAAAAGTAAATAATTCACATTGATGTCCATGTTGTATTTGATGATATATGACTTACTCACTTATATAAATTTATCAAGCTAAAACATTAATCGAATATTCAGGTGTCCCATTTTTAAATAATACCCACACTAAGTTCATTTGAAACATTCTTCTAAGACTATGTTTTTAGGAAATAAAATATTTTTACATTGATGACATAAATACTGACCATGGATGTCAACATTCAATTTGAATACTGAACAAGGTAAAACACTATTTCCAATAATGGATGAAAAACTATTTGATAAAGTAGAAGATAATGACATTGTTTTGGTAAACCACTTTTGAAAATCCTTGAAAATCATGTTGGAAGAAGAGATCGAATTCCAATAAATTACTATATATTAAATGTTTGTTCATAAAAAATTTTCTTGATGCCACGCATGTGGAAAAATGTATTTGGTAGTGTTATTGTCACATTAATAAATGTAAAAAAAATATGGCATCATGTATAGGTTGGATATTATTGAAATTTGGATAATGGGAGAGTTCTAATTGATGAAGGATATAAGGTATACTTTTCATTCACCAGTAGCTTAAACTCTATCCAAATAAGAAAAATTGAAAATTTTTCCTTTTCCTTAATAGTGAAAATGTTCCATAAGGGAATTCATCAATTATCAATAATGTCATGTCAATGACTGATTTGAAGTTATAGGGAATAAAATAAAATGACTATAATATTTTGAGGTAAGATTTTCTGCATATTTCTTTCCATTTCATTCTACCTAAAATGTATGACATAAATTATCCAGAATCTGCTTCTTTTTTAATGATATATTCAGTAATGTTTTATACTCAATAAAGTTTCCCATCATGAATAAGGATATTGAAGTAATATTATGTTAAGTAGAGAGGTTCTTCCCACCATCCCTATTTGATATAATGGTATACCTAATCATACAATTGGTTAGAGAGATTCAACATGATAGTCTATTCCAATACAGTTGGATGTACTCCATTGAATGATATATGAAGATTTTAAAAGTGTATGTCATGAATTAATGTTTTCTAGAATGTTTTATTGCAAAAAATGATACATTTTTAAGAAGCTATTGAATTATGTATTAATTACCTATCAGATATTGAAATCATTGGTCTTCTAAAGTCTCATCACAGAATATGTGTTTTGGGAGAAGAGATTTATGGAAGATATGTATTTACAATTAAATTCATAGATATGGAGCAAAGACATATTTAAATTTTACATAATAGTGAAAATATTGATCAATATTTTGAATACCACAATGAAATAATTGGAGACATGAATCCATCAAGGGATTAATGATGGATATCAAATATACATAATCAATTGTTTATAGGATGTTTCAAAATTCAAATTTATAAGGAGTTATCTGAAAATATGAATTCAACAGCTGAATAAATTCGATGGCTAGACTGGGAACAAAAGGAAATGTTATATCATAAACTAGTTTACCAATCAATGGTTATAAATTATATACAAAAGACCACAATTTCCTTGGTACGATGAAAAATAATAGTGTTATGCTTGTTGGAGAAGTGATTCACATATCTGGTTCCATGTATAGAAATAAAATTTATGAAAATATATCATATTTTGGCATCAACAAATAGATATATGAGTTATATTATACAACATTTCAAGTTCCGATTTTCCATTTAGAATGAGTTGACAATAGGATTGTAGTGAATGTTGATGAAATAGGGCTTTGTGAAGGTGGATTTTAGTATGGAAGAGGAAAAGGATGATCCGTTCATAATGTAATCACAATAAGTGAACATGATTTATGTCTTAGATCCATAAAAAGAGAATTGGGTTATTGTACATCTAGTGACTAAAAAAAGTGATAGGTTAAATAAAAATTCAATCGAGAATGAATCTTTCATTGGAAAAGCACAATCAGTTCTTGCATTTCCTAATGTAGAAAATGTCTTACACATTAGAGGGGAATAGAAATAGAAAATTTGGATTCTCTATAGAAAGGGAAAATCCCAAAAAACCGTAAAAAATAAAGAGTGTTTAATGAGATGGTAAATGTGTTTTTTAATATACTTTGTTATTCCTCATAATATTATCTATTATATTCTAAATTAAAATAATATAAATTAAATGTTTGATTAATTATGCATAAAATATATTCTACAGATGATTATGTTACCAATTCCATGGAAGAACATACTATAATGAAGTAAATCCTTTTAGAAGATATAATGGTAATTTTATGATATACATTCTCTATTTTACTGAAAAATTATATAATGAAAGGTTTTTTAATTTTCATTATTACAAAGATAGTTTATTTATTTTAGAATATTTATATCAATATTTATTGAATTTCTATACCAAAACATCTATATAATTCTTATACGTTAAAACCTTTTCACCCCTGTAGTGATGACATTTATCACTTTCCTTCAAGTTCCATCCACTATCTTTATAGGAAGAGAAACAATGGCTCCTCTACTCAATAACATAGGTAATCTTAATGTTTTTCATAGTAAAATCATTATCCATTGAAATAACATATTATTTAATATTTATTTTTAATTTATTTATTTTCATCACTACTAAGATAAGAATTTTTTTATACAGGTAGATTCTTTGGTTCGAGTTGGGGTGGTTTGGTTAAAGCTACTCATGATCATGAGATATTGGACTTCATGGGTGGAACTGAGATAATGAACACAAGCAAAAATATCAAGAATGCATACAACCATAAAGAAAAGGTGACTTCTTCCCACTTATATAGTTAAATTTTTCATCATTTTATCTACTATTTTTAAGTTAATTTCTTTATCATTTTTATCTTACAGTTATTTTGTTTTTTCGAAGATCTTTGGGGAAGTCATATTTTCATAGTTCATTTATTTTAGAAGTGTTTTTTCAAACAATTCAAGTATTTCTTAACAAAAACTTCTATAAACGCCTTCTCCCTCAAAACCTGTTGACCACAATAGTGTTAGCATTTTTCACTTTCCTTCATTATCCCTCATTTTCCGAAAGATAAATGATAATACATATGCAGAATCACATAGTTAATATTGATGTTTTCATTGTAAAAACATTTTCTATATAATTAATAATTTTTTTCATATATATTTATTTTTAGTATTACTCACATAATAATTATTTTCTCATATAGGTGGATTCGTTTTTCTATATGAGGTTGTTTATTCAAAGATCTCATGCCAATGAGAGATTGGAAATCAAGTTTAAAAATAAGATAATGGTATTAAGAAAATGGGTCAATAATATATTCAACCATCGTGAAAATATGAATTCATACTACTTATTTATTTATTTTTTCATTTTATCATGAATTTTTAAGTTAATTTCCTTATTATTTATATCAAATACTTATTTAGTTTTTTCAAAAATCTTTTAGGAAGTCAGATTTTTATTTCAACTATCTAAAACAAGACACAAAATAGATAACATGTTACTTTATGTCAATGCAACCATGTTTTCAATTGGATTTTTTTTGTCAAACTACTGACACCATAGTTCAATCATCAATATGAAATGTTGACAGTAAAAAAATGATAATGTGAAGTATGGTAACATTATTATTTGGTATTTTCATGAGACTTTGGAACATATAGGAATCAATCACACCTTAATTTGACACACAGTGTGACCGATATGACTCAAAGTTCTCATTTTTATTTAAAATTGAAAATAACATTATTAAAAAAGACAACTAACCTGCTCCAAACCAATAAAATAAATTAATATTATTTTAATATTTTATAAAAATGGTCTATAACTCAATTTTGTTATGTAGGAATAATCTGTAACTCAATCTGATAAAATATGTGACTGGTATGACTCAAATTTTCCATTATCAGTTTAAAATTAAAATTTTAGTTGAATAAGTTACAATCGATGAAAAAAGAGAAAACATACTCAGATTGTATTTATAATTTAGGAAAATTATTCATAAGTCATCTATGATGTGTAGGAATCAATCTAACATCAAATCGATACATTATGTGGCTGATATGACTCAAAGAGATTGTGTCTAGTTTAAAATGTAATTTTAATTAAAAAGAAAATTGACATACTCAAAACCAAAAAAACTTTTCGGTATTTTTTTAATAATTTATTAAAATGATCCATAAGTCATTTGGGATGTGTGGGAATCATCCTTACCTTAGTTTGATTCATGGTGTTACCAGTATGACTCAAATTAAATCTTTGTATTAAAAATTGGCATCAATTTTAGTAAAAAGACAAGTCATATAATCAAAACCAAGAAAACACAGTAATATTGTTTCAATAACATAAAAAAAGAATTCATAAGTCAATTGTGACCTATAGGAATTAGATGAATCTCAATACGATACACAATGTGCTTAGTATGAAAAATTGTGTCTGTTGTTTGTTTAAAATTGTTGTTTTAGTTCAAAATGTCTCACTCACTAAAAACTAAGTAAAATAACTCATAATTTATTGATAATTTATGATAATGATTAATAATTCATTTTTTACATGTAGTAATTAGTTTCATATAAAACCCATAGATGGTGTAAAATTTATGACTCAAAGTGCATGTTTCCTATTTAAAATGAAATTTTATTAAAAAATAAAAGTGACATACAAAATAATGATAAAAAACATTCATAATGTTTTTATAATTTTGAAAAAAATCAATAATTCATTTGGGTCATGTAATAATTATCCACACCTCAATCTGATGCATGGTGTGACCGATATGACTCCATGTGTGTATTTTTTTTATAATTGATAATAATTTTAGTATAAAAGACAATTGACATACTCAAAAATAAGAAAATTCATTTTTATTATTTTTATATTTCAGTAAAATGATCCTTGTATCATTTTTTACATGTAGGAATCAGCTGTACCTCAATATGATGCATCGTGTGATTGGTATGCCATCAGGTGTGTCTTTTTAATTAAATTTGACATTAGTTTTTGAAAAAAAGATACCTGATATACTAAAAACCAATAAAACGCATTAGGATTGTTTTTATACTTGATGAAAACAATCCCTAAGTAAGTCTTACATGTAGGAATCAAACTAACCTCAACATGATGCACGATGTGATTGATATGACTCAATGTGAATATTTTTATTTGAAATTGACATTTAATTTAGTAAAAAATAAAAATGACATACTCAAAAATGGGAAAACACATTTATATTGTTTTTATAAATTAGGTAAGTGATCCATAATTCATTTGTGACATCCAAGAATCATCATCACCTCAATATGATACACGATGTTCCCCATATGATTCAAAGTGTCAGTTATCAGTTTAAAATTGACATTTTACTTCAAAAAGTGGCACTCACTAAAAACTACAAAATCAAACTATAATTAACTTGATATTTTTGCAAAATAATTCATAAGTTATTTTTGACATGTAGGAATCAGTCTCATGTCAAACTGACACACAATGTGACAGGTATGACTCAAAGTGTGGGTTTCCAGTTTAAAATGAGATTTTAGTAATAAAGAAAATTTACATACTCAAAACAAATGAAACAGATTAATATTGTTTTTATACATTAGGAAAGTGATACATAAGTCATTTTTTTACCTATAGGAATCAACTTTACCTAATTCCAGTGCATGGTGTGACCGATATGACTCTAAGTGAGTCATTAGAATATATACATGTCATTTTAGTTTATAACACACATCAAATCACCAAAATTGAGAAAATGATCAAAGACTATTTTATCATCCTTATATCTTCTATTAAACAATTAATTTTCATATCATTTTTATCTTTTAATTATTTAGTTAATTTTAATAGAGAAAATGTAAGAAGGAAAAGAAGAAATGGTGTGACATGATAGAATCAACAACAACTCAATTTGATATACAATGTTCTTGGTACGACTCAACATTTAGTTTAAAATCAACACTTTCTATTAATTAATGAATTTATATTATTACTTACACAATAATTTATTTATTATTCAGATGAGTTCGTTTTCTAGATCAGGGGTGGTTTGTTGGGCAGTAACATGAGTCATGGTGGAGATTAATAGACAGTAGAATATTGATGTTTTTGAATGTATGAAAATATTTGTACTTATTTAATTATATAATTTTTTTAATTGTCTATAATATTTTATTATTTTATATTTATTTTAAATCTTATTTCATTTAAATTATCCATTTTACTTTATTTTGTTTATTTCTAATGGTGTTTTCGGTGCTATAGTGTTCTGTTACAACACATTGCACTGGTGACGAAATGTTCTATCACACACAACACATGTGCTGCAGTGTGTTGTAAAAACACACTGTACATTTCCATTTTATCATCACTTTTAGAATAACTGATAAATGAATACTTTTTTTGTGATAAATAAAAGCGTTGATTTTTTCCTTTTATCAGTTCTTTTAAAATAACTGTTAAAATAAACTTTTATCATCCTTTTTAGCATCGATAAATGATCCCTTTATTAGTTCTTTTTTAGTAGTGATAAAATCCTTGGGATTTTAATCTCTCTTAGGTAGTTTTCATTTATTTAGAACTGATGAAGGGAATTTTTAGCATCATTAAAGACTAATTTTTTAGTAGTTCCTCCACGTAATTAAGGCCATAAAAAAATCCAAAACTTCAAGGATGAGGTAACATTCCTTTATCTTCCATTCATTGTTGCTAATTCTAATATTGTATTCTCACTTCCATTTCTAAAAAAATACATGAAACTAGATTAATTGATACATTAATATGATATTAATGATATTATACCATTAGAAAACTTTTCTTTACAATATATATATATATATATTTATATTATATCTCCCATTTTTTCTGTGTCCCCTTTATGGCCGATTTACCTTCCTAAAAATATGTTTCCAATTATTTATTTATTATTGGATTCAATTATTCTTAGTTTATCCTATTTATATTATATATATATATATAATTTCTTTGAGGTCTCTTATCAAATGAATAAATAAAAATCATAAAAACCATAATATTTGAAAGAAAAAGGAATAATATAAATAGACATACTATTTTAACATTTTATCATTATTGAAAATTTAATAAATAAATTTCAAATACTATAAATGTTTAATAATAAAAAAATGAATGTGAAATTATTATAGATTAATATTTTTATTTATGGCCTAAGATGCAGTCATGTGGTACTCACTACTGGCCTCCAAACCCAAGAGACCCATATTGAAATCCTAGTAGACCAATTGGGGTGATTTATGATGAAGATAAAGATAAAGGTGATAATGAAATGAGGTGATATAGGTGTGACATAGAGAGGGGTTCAGAACCATGTAACGGTCTTCAGGACACTCAGCTTTTGATCTAATAAATGTAATGGGATTTCTATGGAGTAGGCAACCCTTGTAAGGAGGTGTGGCCTGTCCTTATGCACCCATGGCTGTGTGTGTTGTTTCCTTTACTCATAACCGATAGGAATTAAATTTTTAGTGAACATAATTTATTTATAGAGGAGGTGTAACTATAATGAAAAAATGGGACCTAAGGTAAGAGAATCTCAAAATCTTTCCTTTTCTCTCGGGTTTACTATCTCACTTATTGGGATTTTCCTTATACTTATTTAGAATTTTCATTAAATCCCTTAAAAAGGTCTTTTTTTAGTTGTAGCTTTTCTACATCCAGGTAAATGCATGCATTTATTTACTTGAGTTGAATTCTTATCCACCTAATTTTCAAACCTCTAATTGATTCTTTTTATGTTTTTATTAAACTATTCATCACCTATACTCCTTTTAAAATGGTAATATGATCCTTTAACATCCAAGATAGTGTATTTCCTTCTTCTTTTGGGTACCTCTATGTTTATCAATAGATACATTCTTGACCACATTATTGTAAATCATATTGTCTCCTCACTTAAATATTTATATTAACCACTCCACCAAATGAAATAAAATTTAATAATATTCCCATTAATATTATTTGACCTATTTGATAAATAAAATATATTGTGTAAATAACTAATTAATAATATTATAAATTCATAATAAATTAAAAATTATTTAAAATAATTATTTTTAACAAATTAAATTTTATTTAATTGAATAATTATTAGTGAGTAATAATATATTTATTAATAAATAATAACTATTTATTCAAAATTCATTAATACTAAATAATTAATGATTGTAAATTAATAATTAATCCAAGAGGTTGGCAGTAATCCCCTTTAATAAATATAGGAAAAGACAATATGAATCCCTTTTGAACCGGGTAACAAAAAACCCATTACAAGCCCATAGGCCTAGTGGGATCAAACCCATTATAGAACTAGCACAGAAACCATTGTAGTGGCCTGAATTTCAGGGGATAAAACCCATTACATAATAAAAAACAATATAATTAACAATAATCCTCCCAGAATGCCTCTAGACTCTTTATAGCTAGACCCTCCACCACCGTCATGGCCACCGGGGAGCTCTCCATCGTCCCCACCACCGATGTAATCATGCCACCATCAGGCCGCCAACAACCACCGTACCTCCATCCATGAAGCTGCCTCTGCCTACTAGTTTAAAGATCCACCACCAAATGAATCATGACTGCACAAGAGTCTTGCACTGTAGATCTGAAAAAACCAGACCACCGATGCACTAAAACTCCAGATTTATTCTGAAACCAGATCTAGATGAGATTTAAGCTGTCATGGTAGACTTCATAGCCCGAGACCAATCCTAAATCCATTGATGAAATCCCACACCGCTCACAACGCAACAGACCAAGAATAAAATTATTATAAAAATGATAGATTTTTTGGAAGTTTTAACTGTCACCAAATAGAAATAGTTAATAATAAACCATCATGAATTTGTGATGGTTCTTCAAGAATCACTACAAATAAGATAACCCTAAATGTTATTTTTCATAAAGTGAGTTATCTTTCACTATAATGTTAAGATTACTTGATAGTAATCCTTGAACAAAATTTATGATTAATTCTTATTATATATATACCACATTCCATGTCTCATTTATAGGATTCTTATGATTATGATACAATTACTTTAATGTTATTATACTACCCATGTACTCATATTGATTAATGTCTCACAGTAATTCTTATTATTCCACCACTTACTACAATTTTAACTCACATTTTTTTGATGTATATTACTAAAAAATTTTATAAATTAATATTTTTTAAAATATCTTAATAATACAACATTAAAGAGTATAAATAAAATTAATGTTTTTTTGTGTAATGATATTGTATGAACCTAATTTTCCAAACACTACAAGTATTTATTTTTTACAATAATAATATTATATTTGATTGTATGACAAAGGATATAAAAATCATGTATATAATGTATGATTCTCTACATGGGTAATCCAGGATAGGTCATTACATTGTTCTTAACAGTCATATGATGATCGGTATGACATATTATAAATAACGATGCCGTAAACCTCCTAATCATAAAACAAAAAAGACCAATACCTTTAATAATGATTTGTATTCAACAAAAATAAATATAAAACTGAAAAAACCATGAAATCCCTAGAATACTACCTCATTCATGATATATATAATAAACAAATTGGTTACAAACAAAACCTAGTTCTTAACACCTTTAGACCAACCATCAAGTGCATCACACAAAATAATCCCATCACATTGAATATTGGTCTCAAGATCCCCAAAATAAGATTTAAGAACATAATGTACCAAATAAAAAATTAATTATATTTTTCAAACTAGTTCAACCATCCATCTAATTCAAGTTAAGATGCAAAACCACTAACTCTTCCATTATCCAATACTCATATATAAAATCCCACAATTCATTTTCATAATAAGTTCAAGTTAATGTTCTTTCAAATAAATAAACCTTTTTCAAATTATATGTGATCTCAAAATAATAATCATGAAGGATCCCAGTTTATACCCTATAACTAAAAATTATGTCATTGTGGAAAAAATATAACACAAGATCTTTTGATTTATATAGGCTATAATATGTTTTCCAAGTAGATAATTGTTTCAAATAATTAATTAGAAACATAAAATAAAAAATAAAAAAAAATGTGTAGAATATTTAATATAATAAAATATGTAATGATATAATAAATCAATTTTCTGATTTTATTTATTAAAAAAATATTAAGTAAATTTAAAATAAAAAATGGAATAGTTTTACCTAAACTCTTTTCTTATATGGTTTTATTTAAAAGTCTTATTTATAAATTTTTTAATTTTAATAAGATAAAATTAATTTAAAATTTTAAATAATAATAAAAAATGTACTTTTGGTGAAATTTTGTGATTTTATGGAAAAAAGTGTTCTTTCAATGAATAGTAAAAAATACTGCTTTTTGTTAAAAAGTTTTTTCTTTTTGATAAATTAAGTAATTTAAATATCCTAATGTTTTTTTGAATATAATTAAAATTAATTAAAGTATTATTTACTTATATTTAGTCCAATTAATTACTTTTGAATCAGACTTATATTAGAGTTTTGTATAAATTGTTTTTTGGATTTAAAAACACGATTTTTCTAAAAACTCTTTTAAATTGTATAGTGTTTCTCCATTTTAATTAATTAAAAAAATAACTAATAAAAATATTTAGAAATATAATTTCATATAAAATATAAATAAAAATTAATTTATATTCATACAATTATTTTTATTAATCATTTATTTAATAAAAAATAATTTTTTCTTTAAAACTACACTTCTCAAAAACATGCCTTTTTTGTTGCGTCTGTGGGTTTTGTTTTAAATTAAAATTTTTCACTTAAATGAATTGAATTTTGTAAAATGAATTCATTATTTGGAGTCATCAAAATTTATATTTTATAATAAGTTCAACATAATGTTTCACGAAAATGAATAGTGAAAACATTAAAAATTAATTAATAATCTATTTTGGACCTTTTTTAAGAGAAAAACGTGGGTATACCTTTTTATTTTAAAAAATTAATAGTATGCCAGTCACCTCACTTATAAATGGACACCACATATCCTCTCTTATTAACACCATAAAAACCTTTTGGTTTATAAAATATCTATCAAAATAACATTCCAAATTCAATGAAATAATTTTATATGCCTTTTTTTTTGTTAAAACTACATTCATGGAATACCATAGGTTAGATCTTAAATTGGTGGTCTGAGAAGAGGTAAAATTCTTAATTATGAGTTTTTGTTATATTTATTATTCCACCTACTTAAAATCATATTAATTTATTATTTTATAATAAAAAATTTATCCTCCATACACTAATATGATTTTATGTTAGGGTAATGACCTATACCCTTATCTTATTCCTTTATACTGGAAATGATAACGTTGCTCGTGTGTACTGCGAACTATGGCCTAATGAATCGAGGAATTTTTTTCCATAAACAACTCCAAAAGTTAGGTATGATGATGGATAGAAAGTATATATATGATATTAATAAAATAATTATACCTTTTAAGTCATTACATTAAATATACCTTTTTAGTTTCCATTCTTCAGGGGATATGATAGCGCCGCTCGTGTGAACTGCGGATTACTGCCGCACGAAGCGATGTGACTTGTTTTTCATTAATGCTTTACACTAACAGTATTAAAAGTAATGTTAATGAATATATGTGATATAAATTAAATAATTATTATATTCATAAAATACTTATCCTTATTAAAGATAATATATCATTTTATTTAATACACATTCACTCATTGAAAAATGAAAACATCATTCGTGTACGCGTGGACTACCGCCTTCACGAAATAATGTGACTATTTTATCCAAAACACCACTTGGATGATATATATAATTATATTAAAATAAATTGTATGATATATATTATATTATTATCATTTTGGAAACAATAAATATTACTTAACTTTTATTCATAATGATTATTGAAAAATGACAATGTTACTCATGCGTGCATATGACCTAGTATGTCCATGATCATACCATACTTCATTTCTAAAGAAGAAATATTTATTTGATGGTATTGAATGTAAAATTAATGTAAAAATATGAAAATTTCTTCATGATTATTTTTATGGATATGTTGAATAATGTCCTCTTTGACCATTACTCAACCTACCATACTCATTTTTGATATATAAGTTGAATACCATAAAAAATCCAAAGTAAACTTAAAATTTTGATTAAATATATATAAAATATAAATAACTGAAATAAATGAAATAATAATCATGTAAAACATTCTTAATAAATTAAATAATTATCATAAGTTTGTCATTCAATAATATAAAGAATATATTTGACAAGTTGGACTCAAGGTATGAGACTTCGTCTCAATCTCCTTTTATTGAAGCTTATTTTGACGTTAGGCACTTATCTTATTTTATGAGGTGTATATACAGTGCCCTTGGTATGTTATACCATGATTTTATATATTCTCATGGTATTTAATATTCCTTTTCATGTTTATTATTTCATGGGGATTTTGATTCAATTTTTTATGTAGTGATAAATGAATTTTCTTAAAAAAATATTTTTTAATGTTTTATTTATAACTCTATATTTCATCAATGTAAATGTTTCAAATATGAATTTATAATGGACACAACAATTTTATAAAAGGAATTTATTTATTTCTTTCAAATTTTTTCAAAAAATTTAATCTAATTATAGACTATGTGACTATCTTTACATACGACAAAATGAATATAGTATTTTAACAAATATAATGAAAATGAATTTTCTACCATCATAAAAATTATTTTAAGTTTGAATTATTTTACATGATCTATTGTTTTATTCAAATAAAAAACCCTAATTCATTTTTTATGTATTTTGGTATTGAAAAATGGGTTTTAAAAGTTGATGTACATTATAATATTCGAAAATGTTTTCTTATAGGTAAAGATAATATTTTATGGGTGGTATATTGAAAATTGAAAGGTTTTATGTGTTATGATTATGCAATGGTTCCTAGAAACTATTTATATTGATATGTGGTTACATTATAAACCAAGCATCGATGGTTACGCTATAAACCAAGTATGTTTGGTTATATTATAAATCAAGGATTATTGGTTATGTTATAAACCAAGGATGTGTGGGTCTTTGATAGTCCTCCAATGAAATGGGTGTGGAACTCAACTGTATGGTTATTCTATTAGTAAGACTGATATGAATAATGTTGTCCCAAGATACCTATATGAATTATATATTCTTAATTTGGGATTTAATGATTTTATTTAAGAAAATAATTTTTTTTACATGTGAAAATGATTTATTTATTTCTCTTATAGAACAATAATATATAGGTAAACATTTCATGGGATTTAATGTCTTCACTAGAATAACTATTTTAATTATTTTTTACCACTTACTTTTCATTTCGTAATCATATCATGATTTTAAAATGTATTTCATAGGGTTCAAGGATTGATATGTGAAAGAAATAAATCATGTTGGAAGTTGAGAATATTTGGGATGAAAATAAATCCTGTGTTTTCTTAAAAGTTTCATATTGTAAAAAAATGTATTCTGATAAGAAGTGTCAATTCTTTATTATATAGTTATATTATGTATGATAAATGGCACAATTCCCTAAAACTCTAATAAAAAAATATCCTACATTGCAAGAGAAATAATTATTGACTTAAAACTCAAGATAATAAAATGTTTAAGGTGATTTCTTTTTATTTATGCTCATAAGGGAGTAACTTCCTCGACCATTAAGTAGTCACAAATCACTCCTGACTCAAAATGTTACCAAAACAATAAAGTGAATCATCACATAATAGCTATTAAAGAAATCCCTTTATAATATATCTGACTTAGTTAATACTAGACATGATCTAGAATTAGATGTTGTGGTTTCTTCTTAAAAAATCCGAAGGCATCATTTGAGTGGAGAAAGGTGTGAAATATATACTAATAAAAAATTATAAAGTACATGTTTCCTTAGAAATACTTGAAAAATAGATAGTGATGATGGATTTAACTGATCAAGGATTATGATTACATGATTCATTACCATCCAATAAAACAAAACAATGTTTGTGATGTTTTTAGTCAAAAAATAATTCTACATTAATGATGTTACATTTGGAACCCCTTGGTTAATGATTTGGTAAATTTTGGCCTAAAAAGTACGGATGTAAGGACATCCTCAATTTTTTTCCCAAGTTTCAGTGAAGCCAACATTATCATAAAAAATTAAGAATTCTCAAAAGGAGGATCAATATTTATAGGAAAATGTAGAATCTATTAATATGGGGTATGTTTCGAGATTTAATTTATAAGGCTCCTTCCTTAAACATTACATAATCATGAGTTAAGGAAAGAATTTACATTGAGGATATTTTTAGGTTTAGAGTTTTATATTATTAGGCCATAACTATTACATAATATTTCAAAAATTATAAAGAATATAAGTATACATGCCATCCATTTTTTCATAATTTAAAACATTTAAAAAAAATTAATTATTTCCCTTTGTAAAAATCTTCACAACATTCATCTTGGAGTCTTCATTTCTCTTACCCATCCTTATACCCCATGGAAAAAATTTAAAAAACATGGGATGATCACAAAATGACCAATAAGGGATATAAAAAAAGAATGAAACCATTGGCCCATAAATATTTACAACTCATGAAAACAATCTCACAAAGTCACACTTTTCACCCATAAAACATAAACTCTCTAACAAACCTCATTAAATCACATGATTATTGAAAAACTCCTTAGAAATCATAAATCATAAAGGTAATACACAGAATCCATATCATGATTATGTTATAGATTTCATATCAACAAAGGGAATAACCTTCATGGTTGCATTTGGAATACCCATCACAGTATATTCCTTAAATATCTTAGGAGACACCCTAACATTTAAATCCCTCTCATTACCCAATGAATTGGGGAGATATCACAAGATCACCCACCCTTGGTTTATCATGGAACCACATATATACATAACCAGTTCCCATGAATTGTAACATAATCATAACATATAAAATAAGCATAAAGGAAAAATAACATTTCCGCTTTGAAACCACATTTCATTTTTTCAAATCCGTTCACTCATAAATGAAAAAAGTAAATTTGAAAATAATATAAAAACTTATAAAGGAATCATCAAAACAATAAGGTGACATGAAATTGATAAATTCTATTCTTGGAATATATGTTAAGAAAACATTCCATGTTATTGAAATAATCATTCCATTTTTAAAAACCATTTAAAATAATTTAAAAAGAATATTTTTCAATCAATGTGTCCCTTACCACTTCGAAATCCTTTTAAATGGTTTAAAATTTTAAAACCATCATGTACATATAAATAAAGCTGTAAAATATTTTTGAAAACATTGACATGAAAGATAAATATTTAGAATATTAAATAATTAAATAATTTTAGAATGATGTTTTTGTTAAAGAGTCTCTTAAAAATATAATTCCATTAATAAAATAGAAATATTATGTGTACTAAATATAAATCCACATAATAAAAGTATAAATACAAGATAATATATCCAAAATTCATTTATCACAAAATCATAGCATGATATAACCACAAAATATAAGTTTAACCCAATGAATGAAAATTGGGTTAATAAATTTCCTTACCACTTGTAATATGTCTAATCGTATGATCAATAAAAGTAATAATAATTGAATAAAACATTTAATACCATGAATATGAATATATTAATGATATTTCATATCAAATTTCATTACATATACACCATACAAAATAAATTAGTTATGAATAATGCATATATCTCACAGAGGTAAAAAGTGATATGAGTAAATCCTTACAAAGTTCATATCAATGACATCAGAATTTATTAATGGGTTGATTATGTATAAAAAAAATATTATACACAAAAATATAAGTTTAAGTAAAATATAAAATAATAAAAAGTGATTCATCACATAATCTTGGCATAATAAAATCAATGAAGTAGACGTATAACCTAAGATATGGAAATTGAGTTAAAAAACCCATTACCTTGAGTTCAACTCATCACATAAAAAAGTTATATTAATTAATAATAAACATAAGATAATTTATACATGATTTATAACCTTATAAATTTTTATTATTAATTTTATATCACTTATTACCATGTTATAAAAATTACATAATTATTTAAGTTTATATCAGATATTTTGTCGATATTCTATATTTGAGTAAAAAATAAACTTATTTATGATATAAATTGTCCATGTGGTAATATGTACAACATATACAAAATATATAAAATGGTATAAATATATTATATATTAAATAATTATTTGTTATAATATTTTAATACAAACTATATATATTTTTTATTGAGATGGTAGGTCCTATGTACGTATGAACGCTTTTCCTATTGTAGTTAAAAAATAAAATAAAATGATATGTATATAAATATGTATACATATATAATATCATTAAAATATAATTAATATGTCACTAATATAATATAATTTTACTAAAACAATCTTTAATACATTCCACGTGATGTGCGAGTGAATCACATCATTTTGAGGAGGCGGTAGTCCACACGTCCGCAAACAAAGTTATCATATAACAACAATATAAAAAGCATGAATATATGTTTAATATAACATATCCAGAATATTAAATTTGTAAAAAAATTAATATTAAAATATTATTTGACCATAATAATGGTTTTAAGACTATCCATGAAGGCTGTAAAGGAAAAAGATCAAAAAAATTATTTACAAAGGTGATTAACCAGTATAACTTGGAAAACAATTTCATTTATTTCTATAAGAGGAGGTGATAAATGAAATTGATTTGATATATTCCATTAGAAACATAATAATATATAATATACATTATTATGGAGTAATAATTCCTTATATGTATGAAGTTGGTGAGAATAATTTTGAAAAAGAAAAGAAATTAAGAGGTACTTTGAGAAAATTACCTTTGGAATATCCCCTCCTTGAAAGACCCTTCAGAACACTGGGTTTCGTATTTTGGTGATATGATAATCACATGTACTTGGTTTGAGTGAGGAGGAAAGGTTTGGGTTAATATTTTAGGATCTACAAGGATTTGTGGCTCCAAAATGTGAAGTGGAGTGGTGGTATTTATACTTGAGGAGAGGTTGGTTCAAGTGATTAGTATGTTGATTATATTATATTAAAATCCAAACATATATAGGTGGAATTAAATTACATGGATTTTTATTGTAATTATTATTTTATAGGATGTTTAGGGTCTATTAACACCTCAACTAGCCTTTAAATGTTGTATTTGTTTGGTATATTAAGCTTTTGAATTTTAATTTTAATCCTTGTGAAAATTTTATTTCTACTACGGTAAATATTTTTTTTACCATGATAAATTTTTTATAATAAGAAATGAAATTTACCTTACAACCTAATTTAGACCTTTTTATTCCATATATGGAATTAATTTTACCATATTCAATTCACATAATTGGGAAAATTATGTTTAAAATTAATTCCGCAGAAAAAATTAAAAAGTAAATTTTTAAATTGAAACGTTCAATATTTTGAAATATTTTTATATCTAATTTGAATTTAAAATTGATTATAATTACCAAAATTGATTTAAATGAAAAAAATAATCTAAATATTCTTTGAAATATACTGAAATTGTATTCTAACAATAGAAATAAATTAGATGAAAAAGTAGTTTTGAATTAAAACACAATATTTTTCACTATTCATTAAAATATGAATTTTATCAGAAAAATATAAAAACATAATCCAAACTAATTTTTGATACTATAATTTAATAAGAAGTTTATTTTTTTAAAAAATAATGTATAAAATTGTAAAAAACTAGATTTAAAATTGGTTCTCCATCAAAAGGCGATAAAAATGCCTTTTTTGAAAATTACTTTTTTTATGAATAAAATTGATTTTGTTCTTTTATCATGTCTAGAAAACATATAATATGAATTTAAAAAAATCACATTGAGTTGAAATTTCTTTAATATAGTCCAAATTGTTTGATATTATTATTTTATAAACACAATTATTCTCATTTAAATAGTTTATCTTAAAAACACATTGATTATAATAAATTGGTTTTTCTTTTTATTTCTAATAAATTTAGTAACCAATGAATCATTATATAAAAATTGTTAAACCATATTTTCATAATTCGGTTCATACTTCTCATTCCCTCTATTCTAACAACTATTTTATAACTATAACATTTAAATAATAATATTTGGTTGTTAGTTTAATCTCAATGTTACGTATCATGTACTCTATTGAACATAGTATTTATTTATTTAAACATGGGATGTTACATCCTCACCCATTTAAAAAATTGAATCCGCACAATATGAATTTATGGTTGTTAACTAATGTATGAATTTTCAAAAAACCTCTATTAAAATCCCACATCAGAAAAGGTTGAATAAAACATCCACTTAGAATGACAGAAAGAGAAGTACGCATATCAATTGAGATAAAAAATACTAGGGTTCTATATAAGAAAACCTGGATATAGAAGTGAAATATAACCATCAATTAATAATTAAGAGTGATATATAAAATTTTTAGGGGAAAGTTAAGAATTATAAAACCATAAATTTGCGATGGGTTAAACAACCTTTAACTTCATATTAGGAAAAGTAAAGAGAAAATGTTTTTATTTTAAGAATATTTTGATAAATTTATAGAACTAAATTATGAGCATGACTAGGAACATAGTGGAATGAATATAATTTCCAAATAGAGTTTCATCCTTTAATAAATTTACACAAAAAAAAACTCATCTTTCTTTTCCAAACAATGAGTATTCAAGATGCTTTTTTCTCACCTGAAACACTAGAATCAACTTTTAGATAATCACATAATCTAAAAGATATGATCTATATATTTCTAATCTATTTATACATTAACGAAAAACAAAATGGTAAGTACTAGAGAATTTAATTCCAAATTAGATTAAACCACTGTATGAAGAAAACTAATTTTAATCTCAAAAATTCAATTGTAATAACCAAAAGACCAACATATACCATTCAAAAAATAACTATCCTTTAAATGCCTGAAAAATAATCCAAACTAGTTTTGAAACCCAAAACTCAGAAGAGTTTCATTACAAAGTATTCCAAGTTAAATTTTAATATTTATCTCCAAATAACATTTATCGCTCTCAATGTCTCATGAAAATGTAATTTCCAATATCACATATTCTCCAATATTGGATAATAATTTCCATAAATAGACTAAATATCCATAGGTCCATAATAAAAAAATATATTCTTACAAAGTAAAATCAAACAATTATCCCTAAAATAAAGCCCCATAGTATTATATTTTCCTTAGTCATATTGGGTTCCCAAAATAGTGAATGTCTTCCAAAGTAACATTTATCACTTAATCTCCAAATCATTTTCCAATACCAAGGATATACATTTGATAAAACACATGTCTCCAAAAAATCTTATTCATATTAAATAAAATCCTTTAACTAGAAAGAAAAATTCATACTAACCAGGGAATTTATGTAGGCTAGATGTAAGAAATAAAGCCTTGTCACCCTTTAGTTGTGGGATCGATTCCCACATCCTTGTCTGATGTAAAAGGTTTTCACACGGTTAGGGAATTAGCCATTTTCAAAAACTATATATTTCTTATATATTTACCAAAATGAGATAAAATTCTAAAAAATAACCGTAACAAGTTTTAACTAAAAAGGATATTTAATACCATTCATTTTACCTCACAACTTATAATTACATCAGTATAATAATTATTGAAGTCTTATATATAGTTAAATTTATCATTTCATCTTTAAATTATTTAATAAAACTATTATAAATAGAAATAACATCATACCTTGATCATGGTATCCACCTAGATTCATTGTCATTTTTTTCTCATATATTGAAGGTCCATTCATTGCAACAATGATTTATAGATTCTTCAAAATCATTTTCTTACATTATCCAAATACACCTTGTAAAACTTGGCTCGTATGGGTGTTCATAGAAAAGTATTTTTGGAAAATAATCATATAAGAAATATAATTTCAAAACATATAATGAAACATGATTTTTATAAACCATTTAGTCCAAGTTTGACTTGAAACATTCAATCAAAAGTCCCTCTTAAATACCATAAGTATGTGCTTGAATACTATATTTTAAAGGAAAATATAAATAGGTTATGCAAAGGTCTCCTTCTTTAGTATATTTTTTGAAATTGTAGTATGCATCAAAATTTTGTGATAAGGTAAAATAAATAAAAATTATTGGATAATATTTACCTTTTTTGGAAAATATGAGAATATTGGAAAAATAAGATTTAAAGAAAAACAACCCATGATCCACGATGGTATTGGCGTATAGAGGAGGTGTTTGATATCTTATACAACTATTTTCAAGAGATTTGTATGTTAGAAAGAGTTTCATAATTATTCGAACATTACATTGCAATAATTATTGAAATCAAGTCATTAGTAAGATATAGAAATATTGCTTGAGATCATCATACTTCCATTCATGAATGATGTTCCTTGATCTGAAAAATTTATAGAGCAAGGATTTAAAAATAATAATAGACAATGAAACTTAACATATGTTTTTACCAAAACTCATAATCCATATAGTTGTATAAACCATCATTTGAAACCAAATAAAGGGCCTTAGCCTTAAACATTACACAATATTGAGTTAATTAAATAATTATCATTGAGGATATTTTCATGTTTAGAGTTTCAGAGAATTTTTCAATAACTGTTACTTAAAAGTTCAAATATTACATAGTAGACAAGTCAACACGATATCCATTTTTTCATAATTTAATCCATTTAAAAAAAATTAATTCTTATCCTTGATAAAAATCTTAATGAAATTAATATTTAATTCTTCATTTTTCTTACCCATCTTTTCACATAATAGGAAAAATTTCCAAAACATTGTATGTAAATAAAAAAAATATTCATGGATATAAAATACGGAATGAAATTATTGGTACATGAATATTTAAAACACATGAAAAAATTATCACAAAATCATACATTTAACCAATAAAACATTAACTCATTAACATTCATCATGAAATCATAAGATTTTTGAAAAAATTCATTGAAATCAAAAATCATAAAGGTTACTTGTGGTATCCATAACGTACTTACATTATAGCTTTAATAGATACATAGGGAGTAACCTTCTTGGTTATGTTTTAAATACCCATCATAGTATACAACTAAATTCTCTTAAAAGAAACCCTATCGTTTATCTATTCCTCATTAACTAATGCATTAGAGAGCTATCACGGGCTCATGAACCCTTAGTTTATCACAAAGCCACCCGTATACATTATCAATTCCTACGAACCATAAAATAATCATACCATATAAAAAAGCATAAAGGAAAAATAACATTTTCACTTTGAAACCACATTTCATTTTACAAATCGGAACACTCATAAATGAAAACACTTTGTTAGAATATAAAATGATAAACATGTAAAGAAATCATCAAAACATTAAAGTGACGTAACATTGTTAAATTAAATTCATGGTTTATATGTTAATAAATAATTCCATGTTATTGAAAAAATAAATCCATTTTTAAAAACCATTTTAAATCATCTAAAAAAAATATTTTTGAATAAAAGTGTCCCAGAACACTTAGAATTTGTTTGAAATGATTTAACATTTTAAAATGTTTATATAAATAAATCCATAAAACAATTTTGAAAACATGGACATGAAAGAGAATGATTTATAAGACTAATTATCTAAAACATTTTCAAATGATGTTTTAGTTGAAGAGTCCCTAACAAAGATTATTTTTTTGATCAGATAGATCAATAATGTTTATTTAATATAGATACACAAAAAAGTTTAAATACTAAATAACATATACAATATTCATTTTTCACCTAATCATATCATGATATAATCAAGAAATAGAAGTTTAACCCAAAAAATAGAAATTGGGTTAAGAAATTCCATCACTACTTGTAATCTGTCGAATTGTATGAATAATAAAAGTAACAATAATCAAATGGAAAATTTAATACCATGAATATGAATAGATTCAGTATATTTAATATCAAATTTCATTATATATAAACCAATAAAAATTAATTAGCGGTGGATAATGCATATATCTCACAAAGATAAAAAGTGATACATGTAAATCCTTACAAAGTTCATATCAACGACCTAAGAATTTATAAATGGGGTGATTATGTGTATAAATAGAGTATCCACACAAATATTGGATTAAATAAAACATAAAACAATAAAAATTTAGTCCAAACATAATCTTGTCCCAATAAAATCAATGAAGTTGATGTATAACCCAATGAATGGGAATTGAGTAAGAAAAATCCACTACCTTGAGTCCAACTTGTAATGTATGATCATTATATTCATGAATAATAAAATTTGGTTAATTTTGATTATCTTGATAATATTTTTCATTATATCATTCCTTTTTTATCCCTTATTACCATGTTAAAAGAATTACATAATTATTTAAGTTCATATCAGATGTTTTGTCAATATTCAGTACATGAGTCAAAAATGAAGTTAATTATGATGTAAATTGTTCATATGGTCATAAGTCCATCATCTCAAAAATATAAAATATGATATAAATATATTATATATTATATAATTATTGATAATAATATTTTAATAAAAAAATAAAAACACCGTTTGTGGAGATGGTTGGCTGTACTCATTAACACTATTTTCATTTTTCATGTCGTATTGAAAGAGTTAAATTGAATGAAACATATAAAAATATATATACATATAAAATATAATTACATTAGAATGAATATATAATTTATATAATATATTTTTATAGAAACAATTCTTAATACATTCCACGTGAGGTGTGAACAAATTCCATCCTTTTGAGGAGGCGGTAGTCCACACATCCCAAAACAATGTTATCGTATAACAACAATATGGAAAGTATGAAGGTTTGTTTAATATAACATATAAATAATATGGAATAATTTATAATATAAATATTAAAATATTACTTTAACAGAAGAATGGTTTTAAGACCATCCATGATGGCAGTAAAGAAAAATAAACAAAAACATTATTTATAGAGTCAATTAACCCGCATAAGTTGGACAATATTTTTGTTTATTTGAATAAGGGGAAATGTGAAATTAAATGGATTTGAGATATTACATTATAAACATAAAAATAAAGTATATAAATTATTTTTTATTAACCATGAGTTTATGGACGAATTAGGTGAGGAGAACGTAGAAAAATAAAATAAATTAAAAGATGTACTTTGAGAAAATTACCCATTAAATATCACCTCTTTGAAAGTCCATTGAGGACCTCGAGTTTGTTATTTTGGTGAGACCAGAAGCACATGAACATGAGGATAGTGAGGATTAAAGGTTATGGTAGATATTTTAGGATCTAAAAGGATTTTTGGTTCAAAAATGGGAGGTGGACTAAAGGTATCTATACTTGAGGAGAGGTGGGTCCAAGTTATTAGTTTATTGATTATCTTATATTAAAATCCAACCATAGAGAAGTGGAATTAAATTTAGTGTCTTTGGATTGTAATTATTTTTCTATAGGATGGTTAGGGTTTAATCACATTTCAACCAATAATAAAATGTTGTATTTTTTATGTATGTCAAGATTTTAACTTTAAATTTTAACCCTTGTATAAAAATTACCTTTACTACGGTAAATAATTTTTTTACCTTGGTAAATTTTTTATACCTAAAAATGAAATTGACTTTACTAAATAATTTTAAAATTTTTATTCTAAATATCGAATCCATTTTACCTAATGTATTTAACAGAATGGGGAAAATTGGATTTAAAATTAATTCTGTAGACAAAACTAAAAAGTGGGGTTTTTAATGCGAAACATTCAAAATTTTGAAATGTTTTTATATCTGATTTCAATTTATAATTTATTTTAATGACAAAAATTGTATTAAATGATAAAAAAAGAATCTAAATAAACATTAAAGCCTATAAAAATTTTATTATAACTATAGAAATAAATTAAACGGAACATGAATTTTGAATTAAAACACAATATTTTTAACTATTCATTAAAATATGATTTTTATCACAAAAATACCAAAAAATTATCCAAAACAAATTTTGATATTAAAATATAAAATAAGAATTTTATTTTTTCAAATATAACTTGTAAAAGATTCAAAAGGTATATTTAAAATGGGTTCGCCATCAAAAGGTAGTAAAAATGTCTTTTTTTGAAAAACAATTCTTTTATGAATTAAATTGATTTTGTTCGGATATCATGTCTATAAAACATATAATTGGATTTTTAAACATAAAATTGAGTATATATTTCATTAATATTATCCAATTAGAGTAATATGGGTATTTTATATACACAATTATCTTCATTTAAATAGTTTTTCTTAAAAACACATCTTTCATATTCAATTGGTTTTTACTTTCATTTATAATAAATTTGGAAACCAATTACTCATTATAAAAACATGAATAAACCATATTTTAGTAATTAAGTTAATAAATTTAATTCCCACAATTCCAATTTCATTATTATAATGGTACCATTTAAATAATAATATTTAGTTGTTTGTTTATTATCGATGTAGCGTAACATATATGATATAGAACATAGTATTTCATTATTAAAACTCGAGATGTTACATTAATATTGATGAAGAATGTTTTTTAAAATTTGAAAATATATTATGTGTGCCTTATGATTCCAATTTGAAAAAAGAGTTGTTGAGTGGAGCTCAATGTTCCACATTTTTTATTCTTCTGCGAAGTACTAAGATATACTGAGATCATTGAGAGTAATACTGTTGGGATAGTATGAAAAGATATATTTTATAATTTACCTTGATGTTTTGAATTTTCAGTAGGTTAAATTGGAATTAAAATTAAAATAAGGAATGATCCGACCATTTTTAGTGCTGGATTGTAAGTGGGAAAATATATCCAATAGTTTTGCGGTGGGATTAAAAAATACTCCCAAAGGTAACAATGTGATTTTAGTTATTATTGATAAATTAACAGAATGTACACTTTCCATTCCCATTCAAGATACTAAATATTTAGATAAAATTTCTCAAATTTATCTGAATTATATGGTTAGGTTTAATGGATTTCCTCTCACCATTATATCAAAAAGTAGTCCTAAGTTATTATCTAATTTTTTGGGATGGAATTCAAAAATCCTTAGGTACTGAATTAAAATTTATTATAAAATTTATTCCTTTAACTGATGGTTAGTCTATGTGTAAGATTGAAACCATGTAATATAGGATTCATTCTTAATCAATGGGTTATCTAGGATTTTGGGATCATCATATTTATTTGGTTTTGTTTTCTTATAAAAATAGTTTTCATTCTCGTATGCAAATGACACCATTTGATGCATTATATCGAAAGATGTTTCAGAAACCATATTTTTTAGATTGAACTAGGAGAACGTAAGTTGGTGAGACTATATATAGTAGATTAAATGGATGAGAAGGTGATTTTGATGCCATAAAATATGAGGATGGATCAGTGCAAACAAAAAAGTAACATGGATAACCAGAGGAAAGATCATTCTTTTGAGGTAGATGATCTTATATCAATTAAAGTAACTATATGGAAAATTGTTATGTGTTTTTAGTAAAAAGGGAAAATAATTCCATGATTTATTAGATCACATGAAATCCTAGATAAATTTGGATAAATTTCCTATTGAGTGGAATTCTCTACCCATGAGTTTATCCTAGATGCACATCTTATTTCAGGTTTATATATTAAAGAAATTTATTCAATATTCATCTCATGTATTGAGAACTTAAGTATTTTAGTAGTATGAGGATGTTTATTTGTATGAATAGCTCGTTCATATTCTTGATTTTAGAGATAAATTGTTTGATAATAATGTGATTCACCAAGTTGTGGTTTTATTGAAAACTCAAATGGTTGATGATGCAACATTAGGATAAAAAATGATACGATGGAAAGATATAACAACATTATTAATAGAAAAATAAAATTTCTAGGACATAATTAAAAAGGTAGAAGATTGTAACAATGTAGGTAATGATATAATAAATCAATTTCAAGATTTTATTCATTAACCAAATATTAAGTAATTTTTATATCAAAAAAGAAATAGTTTAAACTAAACTCTTTTATTAAAAAGTTTTATTTATAAATTTGTTAATTTTAATAATAAAAATTTAATTTCACTTTCTAAATCATCATATCATAATTTAATATGTGTGAAATTTTGATATTTTTCAGAAAATATTGATTATTATGTGAATAGTGAAAACTACATATTTTTTGTAAAAATGCATTTTCTTTTCAATAAATTAAGTAATTTTAAAGTGAAAATATGAATTGAATATTTTTAATGTAATATTAATATTATTTAGTTATATTTTATCACATTAATTACTTTATAATCAACTTTATACTTTATTTTAACATAAGTTTTTTTGGGTTTAAAAATAGGATTTTTCTAGAAAATATTTTAAAATACATAATGTCTATCCATTTTAATTAACTAAAATAATATGTAAAGTGAAATATTTTAAATGAAATTTGTATATTATATATCAATAAATATAAATTTATATATTGGCAATGCATTTAGAATGTAAGTCAATAGTATAGTTTTTCTATTTGTAAGACTGATATGGATAATGACGTCCCAAGATACCTATATAATTTTTCTATAATTGATATGGGATTTAATGATTTTATTTGGAAAAAACATGTGTTTTTTTCATGAAAAAATGGTATTTTTTCTCATGTAACTTTGATATGAAGGTAAAAAATTTAGGGGTATTAATGTTTTCACTAGCCAAACAATTTCCCTTATTTCATGTCCCTTAAAAATATTTTATTTTCACATCACATATTTCTAAAATGTATTTCATTGGGTTTAAGGATGGGTAAGGGAAATAAATAATTAAATTTTATAGTATTGAATATTTTTCTTCAAAATAAATCCTGTTTTATGTTAAATGTTTCATATTATAAAAATGGACACTGATCCGAAGTGTCCACTTTGTATTATATGGTTATTTTATGTATGGTTTATGTCTTAATTATCTAAAACTATAAACCTAAAAAGATCCTCAAATGTAAGGGAATGAATTATTGACTTAAAACTCAGGATTTTGAAATGTTTATGGCCAGGACCTTATATTTATTCACACAAGGGAGTAACTTACTAGATCCAAAAGTAGTAATACCCCACTTCTGATTCAAAATGTAAACCAAACCATATTGTGAAGAATTAAATTATTGTTAATAAACACAATCTTATAACTTACCTGGCCCAATTAACTCTAGTAGAAAAGATCCATGTGGTGTTACATGATCTCAAGTGTGCCTCCCTATTTTCTAGAGGTTATATATTAAAAGAAAGGTTCTATAAATACCATGGGAATATTATACCCTATCTCAAATATATATAAATAGAAGTGGAAATATTGATAAAAAAACATTAATAATGAAAAACCTAACCTGAAAATTAGGATGGTAAGAAAACCATATAAAAAATACATTGCATGTTATATCCAACTATAGAGAACATTAATGTCATATAAGGTATAAATCAAGTGTAGCATCACCCAATGGGTTGAAAATATATAAATTAAAAAAATAAAAAATAAATAAATATCGACATATAAAAAAAGGTTCTTGAAATCAATTCATAATAATATCCAACTTCTCGTTGAATTTTTTTCTTTTATCCATCTTTACTAGGTCCACTACCCAAACCTACATGCTAATACAATTTGACATGCCCACTTGTTACACACACAAGTAATGAGTAAAAAACATAGCAGGAAGTAATAGGTTACCCAATCAACCACCACTAGGTACCCACCTATGGGACACTAGGTAGTTGGTGGCCCACCTATGCCTGATTACCCCTATTTTTAAGACACCAGGTACACTGTACCGGGCCACAAGGTATCCAATAAATTTATTTAACTTTGAAAAATTATATATATTGATCCTACATCCTAAAATTTTAAACCCTAGCCTCTGAAAACTACATCAATAAAAAACCCCTAAATTATATATTCTTTAACAAAATCTTGGCCATATTCACACATTTATATCACTGTTCATTAAAATATTCCCACCATACAATAACTCATCCTAAAGATACATCATTGACCATCGTTAAAGAAAATATTTGGATATTGTTCTCACATATCCACTTCTCACGCATATCTTTTCCTCATACACCTTTCTTTACCTGTTTCATCCACGAAATTATGGTGAACATACATAATTTTTATTCTACAAAATGTTATGGTTATGTTTTCATGACACTTAAACCTATTTAAACATTCAACTATCTAGACACCAAATTATCAGGCCTATTATTCCAGATGACCATCCCTTGAATGATCAATGTCAATCTTTATACAAGTCATCATGTTCGATCACATGTAAAATGTATTAATTAGTACACTGATATGCTGACAATCTCTAAAAACCTAATGATATGCACATTACATTGATGAAGAAAATTCCCAATATCAACAATGATATTGATGAGACCTTAGATATTGGTGATTTTGAAGATCTCTCTCTATGTTAATTAATAATGGGGTTGATATGTAATGTTCTCATTTGTTACATGATCAATATAGTATTAATATTTAAACCAAGGGTTGGATAACTCTCATATACATTATTTTATCCCATTATGTGGTGTTTAGATAATGTAGAAATTGGAATCATTCTATGAATTATTTCATAATAGAATTTATGTATTATTTTTTTGAAGATATTTTTGTGTTTCAATTATTTTCAACATGATATTAAATGAGTTTTAGGCATGTTGGAGTTGATTTTAAATAAATGGAATGAATGTATTTTGATTGTAGACAATTTATTCGATGGGGATTAACAAAACATGCCATGGATGATGTGATGGAATGGATTATGAATAATTGAATGAGAACAGAACATAAAGGTCATTATTGATGAAAAAATATACAAAAAGATCAACCATGATGTGGAATTTTAGTTAATGTCGCCTTTATGCTAGGATACACCATTACATATGGAGTTTTAACATGTTGTTGTGATAAATATAGCCATGAATTTCATATGAATATGTGTTGTTTTGTTCAATATTCTATTTTTATGGACATCATACTTATCTGTTAATCATTTGATGAAAATTATGAAGTTATTGAACATTTAAAATATTAATTTAAACATTAAATGGATTCAAGGAGGTTGAACTAAAACATTTCAATGATTTGAATTGTATGTAATGTTTATAAAATTTAATTGTCTAATTGGTATAATGTTTTATTTATAGAGGCTTGTATAAAGGTGTCTTAATATACATATTATAAGTATAAGAGAAACATTGGATATGATCCCATGTTTTAACTTCTCAACCGATATTATTCTTTTTTATCCATTATTTCATACCATTGAGCCAAGAACTAGAAATACTTAGTAAAGAGGGCCATACTTCCAAATAATTGAGAGATTCATTCAACCAATATACACTCTAAGAAGAGCAAACCAAATGATTTATTTTTAGTGATCTATATAAAACACTTATTTAAAGGTCGATTCAACTGGTGAAAGTTACATAATTATTTCGTATTTTTTATTCATTCCCAATATATAGATATAACCAAGTTGGTTTTGGGTTTTAGTGCTATTATCTCACTATGTTTTTGAAGATATTAATCCTTTGAAAACCCTTCAGGGGTATTGTATTAAATCCATCAAAATTTAGCTTAATTTTAAAATAAATGAAGAATGCCAGAAAACGAGTTTTAAATTTTTTTAATATATCCCAGTTCATAATAGGTGTTGTTATTGAGTTTTTTATAAATCATGGAATAATATTTATATAAAATAGTTATGGAATTATAAATTTTATAAGGCCACAGTGTAGTACAAGTGAAATGTCCATAACATGGATTTTGAAAAAAATGGAGTTTCATTTTTTAATACGATAATACATTTTTTTATCGGTCACTATATCCTGAAAGCCTTCATTATGAGGGCGTACCATGTTATGTTTTATATTTCCAATCCATTTCTTTATTTGGAATTTTTTCCTAAAATATCATGGCGGCAAATAATTAAATGGAAAAATAAATTTCATTTATATGAAATGATTCCAAAAAAATTATGGTTTATGGTGTGTCCTTTGATCCAAAATAACACTCTCTATGTCATTATGACAAGTCATTATGTGAAAAATTTTAAATAAAAATTATTTTTTGATAAAATTATTAAAAACCTTCCCTTTCATCAGTATATAGATATGACATTGAATCCAATGGGGGGGATTTAAACAAACCAAAATTATTTTAGTATATATGATCTATGTTTATAGTTCCTTTTCATGGTTAACATAAAAATAAATACAATAGTTTTGATCTGGTTTTATGATTTGATATTAAATTTAAATATAAAATGTTTTTGTTAGTAGCCTTATACTAAAAATGTATAATTTATATAAATGGTTTAATAATTTATGAAATTTTTATTATTTGTTGATAAAATTATATACAAATATCTCACATTTTTAAGTTATAAAATAGTATATATTAAATCCATTTAAATGAAAATATTAAATTTTCATAATAGATAAAAGTGAATTGTTCATATTTTTCCATTCATAAATTAATTTCTTTATAATTTACTTATAAATTGCTCATAAATATTTATGTAATGTCTAAATTTTTGAATATTTCATTTATTAGTGTATACCCCAATTTGATAATCATAAATACAAATTTTATTTTATGAATTGTGATTGATGCTTTAGTTTAAATGTTAAATTATCATACACGCATTTAAGGATATACATGCTTAATACGATAATTTATTTATTATTATTCAACCTAGAATATGGATTTAATTTAGTCAGGTTCCTGAATTAAATGTTAAATATAGTTTATAAATATTAGGTTTTATAATTGGGATATAATGGAAGTCTATTTTGATTAAACATTTTGGGTAAAGGGACTTTGGGCAGGATTTCCACTTCATTGGGATCTTAGGCTCTATCTATAATAGTGGTGATTGACTACCCATTTCTCTATTCTTACTCATGTGAATATTATTAAATTCATTTGATTCTAATACTTTACATGAAAGGAGTTAATATAACTTATAAATGATATTCATTTATATATGTGTGAATATAGTTGGATTTAATTGAGGATAATTAGACATGATAAGAGTTGTGGAAATATTTAAACATCAATATGGTTTGAACCCATTGATTTATTGGAAATAATTAGGATTCAAAACCAAATAATTATATGCTTGAATACATGTAAAAAGAATAGCATGAGATAATATTATGGGCCTAAATCCACTTTAAAAATATTAACTGCCATATTCCTTCTAAATTAATCACTTATCAAGACATCAATTATTCAATCGAGTAGGTTATATCAAACTAGTGTTCCTATAGATTATCTTGTGTAATGAATGTATGTATTCAGTGAATCTAATAGTTTCATCTGACTATTCTTGGTTGTTTCTTTATATTACATAGAGATATTAGACTCGTATGAAGAAATCTAGATGAATAGTATTGAGTTTATCCATCTAATAAATTGGGAAAAGAGTTATCCACTCAACTATATAAGATCCATATATGATACAATTTCCATAATGGCCTTCCTAAATAGTTATGTGGTGATAGAAATGAAAAAGGGGGCTCATTACATAGTGAAATATGGATCTTGCTGCACTAATTTATATGTTGTAATTAAAATGGGTAGTAATATTAGTGGGAGCACATTTTATAAAATATCATATTTAATGATTTGAAAAAATATGATAATTTTATAAAAGATTTTTTATTAGATAAATAGAATCATCACCATAAATCATGACTTTTATATCAACAATTGAAGAGAAAAATATTATTTGATTTAACTTCTAGTATGGTGAAAAAACATAAGAAACATTTTTTTTAAAAAAATGGAAAAATTATCTGCGATACCTTCATTAGTAATAAAATATAAAAGTTTTTAACATGTAGATTTAGATTATTTTGAGAAACATAGATTAATTTATTTTAGGTTTTAGATAAAACTATTAAATGAAAGATAACTGATGAAAAAACAATCTATCCTCATTTACTCAATATAATTGAATTCATTAATTATTCAGTGACACTGGGATTTCCATCAAGGCTCGTTCCAACTATGGAATTAATCTAGTTGAAAATATTCTAAACAATTAATGAATTGTTTCCCACACCCCTCAATGTGTCAAGGAAAGATATGTGGGACATGGGGTGTATAAACTATGTGGCTGTGTAGATAGTATAAATATTATATATTTTTATGCAAAGAGGACAATATTATATTTTCTAATAGTTATACATGGGTGAGCGGCCGGAGATTCTAGAAGTTTTGTCTCTTATGGTGGATTCTTATCCTTTGGTTCGGCCGAGTTGATCCTCGTATATGGTGTGGTGCTTCCTCGACATGAGATCTAGTCATCGGTTGTGGTGGGTTTCAGATGAAAACGTTGACAGTGATGATATTCTTGACGATGGTGGACAGATGTTCTATCCTGGTTCTGCATCTCAGATATCCTTTTCCAACAATCAGCTCCAGTGGTGTTAGGGTGACGATGACGATATGTGGATACCTTGAAGATGATGGAGGATGTCAACGACGTTACTCTGGCTGATTCGGTGATGCTTAGATTGAGGTCTCCTTGGGTTTGGTGTGGGTTTTTAATTTCAAATATTGTAAAATCATCATCTAACTTTGGATTCCCACGTAGTGTAATGTGGTTTACCTCTTATCCATAAAGAGGCTTTCTTGAAAATAAAAAAAGAATTTTTATTCAGTCAATAGTTATCCAAATTCATTGAAACCTAAATAAGATTTTAGCAAAGGATGAGAAATAATTCTATATGAGATAGAATTATTCTAAATACCTAAAAGAGTTTTTGAAACTATGTGGATAGTCCATGTAAGGTATTACTATTATAGAAATCAATTCATTGACATTTAAGGGTCTTTGATACCAAATTCATATTTTAAAAAATTTATAAATATATAAATGTTTAAATCAAGGTAAAAATTGAAGAAGCTTGAGTTTGTATTCAATTCATGAATCCAGGTGTCGTAATGTCATAATGGTAAATGTAAAGAAATAATTCAATCATAGATGGATCAAAATAAAGGATGTGTGTTTTTTATTTTATTTATCTTATATGATTAGAGGAGTTGTTTATGAAAAATATGTGGTGAGGTTTCTACTACAAAAATTTTATTGAATTTCCAATGAATGTGATGTACCATTGAGAAGGATGGGTTGAATAAGTGGTACCATTTTAGAATTCCTTTTTCTAAAATTAACCACTATGACTTGTTATCATCTCAGTCCTCTAAACCTATATTTCCCACCATTTCCCATATGTAATAGAAATATAAATTAAAATAGTCACACATTATTTATATAAGGTTTTCCAAAAATGTTGGTGACTATGTCCCTGTTTTGGTAAGGTCATATTCGAGGAATTGATTTTACACTAATATTTAGAAATATTATAATTGGTATTGGAAGGAATAATCCTTAACCAAAAATCCTTTCCCCATAGTTTCATCTTCCCACACGTTCTTTATATTAACTCCCACCAAGTTACAATAACAACAAAAAATAGTGTGAGTAAAATCTATTTAATCCATGATGTTTATCCACAAATATAGATTTTTCTATGAATTTAAAATAATCATAATTATAATAGGATCATAAAATAAATTTATAGAACAACAAATCCCATAACTTCATTGTTTGTAACCTCTATTCCACATACCACAAATCTTTGATCTTATTGAAGTTTGGATCTTCTTCCCAAAATCTATGATTTTTGAGAATCATGACTATTATTTATTGACTCATTATGTTTTAAAGAATATGTTAGTTGGATACTCAAACTCTCAAGAGTTTATAAAGTCTCAAAAAAGTTTCCATAACATTTCTACATTACTTCTACACATATTGCTTCATTAAATACTTCTGATAAATGTATCAATTGTTTCCTCAATCATAGACTCTTGAATTTTGAATGTTTTTCTTATTAAATTCACTTCCATCCACTATCAATGCTTCCAATAATATCAAAATTTCACTTTACCAAGAACTTCATAAATCTAGTCATTAAACATCTTCCAAGCATCTAAGAATATTTGTTATAATCATAGCTTATGAGTAATGGTATTTTATATTTTTGTGTAAAAAATAAACATTGTAAAATTTATTTCATCAATAAAATATTTATTTTATAGTCATGTTTAATTTATGAATCTTTTAGATCATTATTCTATTGACTTTGGATCTATGAACTTAATCTAACATAGTTCCTGAGATTCTAAAATTGTTATTACATTGCTCAAATTCATCATCCAAATCCTAGCTTACAGCATTTAATGTAACTTTCACACAACTCATCTTTAAATCCTTATATATTATAAGCTTTGAATATTATTAAATTACTTATCAAATATTTCCTAAATTATAGATCTAGGGGACTTAAGAAAATGATTATTTTATAAAACCATCCTAACTTGTCTCAAAATCATTATTTAATAACTCTATATATTCTATAGATTTTCTTCCACATTAGTAAATCTTTAGAACATCTCTATTTCTCCTAAAATTATTATACATATAGATCAATTAATTATACTAGCATTACTCTCAATATTTTTCATTTACATCAATCAAAATTATCATTATTACTATTAAGTTATACTTCTGAAATCACTATCTAGGATATTATGGTTCTCCTAGATTCATCTTTTAGATATGATGCCTTTTAAAAAGTTCACATATTTTTTTGATCTACATATTGTTTTGGGAGAGGCTTCTCATTGTTTTGTCAATGTTAACAAAAATCTAGAGTACCTTTGAGGGTGTGATGAAATAATTTTTCCAGTGCATACTAATTCTAGAAATTTAAACACTATAATATCGATTCACCCAATATGTCCAATTATTTTTACTATATGTGTACTAAATGACACACCCTCTCAAAAATTTCTCACAAAGTGACCTTGTAAATCTTAAACCATTCTTACCGAGATCTCTGATGATATAAATCATGGAGATGCTTGATATAATCATCTATTCTTTCATTAATCTTAATCTTTACATTTGATATGGATGATAACATCCATAATTAGACATCTAGTGAATCATACACGTGTTTTTCATAGGTAGATAACTAATCTTCAACCAAATATTTAGTGTCAAACTCAGGAAATGAGGAGACTATCACATAAGAATTATATTTATAGAACAATATAACACTTAAGATTGTAAACCATTCATGGAATTCTCTACAATTTAGGATATTGTATTTCACCATAATTGATAACAGGGATACTGTGGTCAATAAAATTTCCATTTTATACAATAATATATGGTTATAATATTAGAATTGTTAGTGATTACCAAAATATCTGAGATATAATAATTTTTTATTATTTTATTCGTATCCTAATATTTTATCATGTCTCAATATACCTCACCAATTAACATAAAATTTATTCTTTCATGGAAATTTTAATGGCCATGATCCATATTTATCTTGTCATAACTCATGAAAGGGCCATGTCAGTTACTTCAATGTATTTAGGTAGTTATTATTTTTAGTAAAATTCATCAAGCTCATTGATTAATTGAGTGGAATCAATAATTCTAAAACCTTGGATCATATTTTCTTAATGCATAACTATAAGATACATTAAGTCTAGAAAATAATAGTCCTCATTGTTTAAACATGGTTAAGTCAACCCAAAATATTTATAGGAACTCTTTGATGATATTAATTTATCAAATAAGGTCTATAAAAATAATCTGTTATATGGTTATTCCCTTAATCAAGTAATGAATGGATTATTTTACATAATATTAACTTGAGGGAGTTTTTTATATGTATAAATTACCTTGTTTTATCCTTTTAAATTTCCTATTAAAATTAATTGGATTTTAATTAAACAATTATTAATGCACTAATAATTGTTTTTATGCATAATCAATTTATTTTACTTCTATGTTGAATTATTTTTATTTAATTTAATTTTGTTATCATAACAAATAATCCATAAAATTAATTATTCATTATATAGAGGTAAAAGAAGTAAGTTACCTAGTCATGATATTTAGTATGTTTGATTTATTGAGTGGAAAATAAATTGACCTATGATTCTATGAAAAATAAACTCTATGATTCGATCTTTCCTCATGAATTGAAACATTCTACCATCAACATAAATATCATCCTTGATTGAATTCACCTTGGATCTGGTTTTTGACCGACTCCTCATGTGTGGGAGCTCTTTCCATTTTTATATACTTTTAACTAACACATATGGTAGGGGATCCAATGAAATGGATAAGGGTTTTATTGATATAGATTGTATTTTAGTTATTTAAAAATATTTACTCACTAAAATTTTTCATTTTAATTGAAATTGCTTCATTTTTTGATTTTTGATGACTTTTGAGAATAATTGTGAAGATGTCCTAATTCTGGAATTTTAACAAGTTTTTATTTCTTTTTTATATTTTTTATAACTTATTCAATATATATAAAATTATAAAAATTATTATTTTTAGAATCATTTAAATTTTAAGAATCATATATTCCAACTGTCTTAACTAATGAATTGACCATTTAGAAGGCCTAAAAATACCTCAAGTTTGAAAATCATTTTTTGGATGGAATTGACACCATTAATAAATGTGGTATAAATCATATTAACGGTGTCCAAATGAAGTGATTATAACTAAAAAAGGAATATAACTCTAAGTTTAATCTCCATAATGAATATTTAGATTTAATTATCGCATTAGGTGAATCTATTTGGATCCATTTCTAGGGTTGTTTCAAAGGTTTTTAAACTGTATTTGAATTTCATCAATTTTAACCCCTAATTTTTAATCTTAAAAGAAATAAATGATTTTTCATAGTGAATACTCCTATAAATTATATTATTATCAACAATATGTGGAGTCTAGTCAAGAATATTTTTTAAAATTTCAATTATAATAATTTTTTACACAATCAAACAATATGATTTAGTGATTGGAAGAAATATTAAATAGTTTATAAAGAAATCAAAATTATTTCCAATTCTTTAAAATAAATGATACAATTATATGATCAAAAAATTTCTGAAGAAAAGGAAAATATTTTCATACCTAATTTTTTTATTAAAAAATATTTTGTGGATGAGTTGAGTGGTAAATTGGAACATTATATAATAATTTTAGATAGAAAGGAGGACAATAACGTTAAAATTAATTTTAAGTAGTGTGTGGGAAATCCAAATGATTTGGAAATTTATTGTCATAGATTTTTTGAAAATAAAATTCCTTTTAATACTATATTTTTTTAAATTCAAAATTCAGAGAATTTGTATAAAAAACTAGTAAAGGAGGAATAAACACTTGATTTATTCATCATTGATTAGAATTTGGAGGAACCTAAGTTGCTGCTTACTTCAAATTAAGTTGTTATCCACTCCCAAATAGATATGAAGTCCGATAGAACATAGTGTGATGTCCAAATTTTTTTTATAAATTTTCAAGAATTTTTTATGAAATATTTTTAAACATTTCTACTTATGTAGATTTATTTCCCATTTCTTCTCAGTGGGATTATTTTCTTGATGAAGAGAATATCAAGGCTGAAATTAAGGAAAGAATATTATGCCCAATGTATGAGTCCACTGGTATATTTATGGATGGTTGTACAAATATATTTCTTAATTGAATAAATAGTTTTTGAAGAGGAAATTAAAGATTAACTATATCCTAGAATTGAATTTCAATCACTAGTGGAGGTTTTTTGTGAAGATAAAGAATATGGAAGTTTCTCTTATATTTTGTTTTCTCTTTCCCTACATCAAAGGAATCACAAAGTCATATAAGGAAACCTAAATGTACCTTCTTATATAAATTCTATAAGTTTTTGGAGATTATGAAAATCATGGAAATTTCATTTCAGGGGTTCATGAGAGAGAAACCAAACCCACCATCAGATTGGGGATAACTAGTTGGAACTGCATGACTTGGGGCAGGGAAATCATGGAACCCACTTGGGGGTTCAACCAATTGTTTATTTTTATTATCTTTTTTATTTCATTTATTTTAATAATTTATTTATTATTATTTTCATTATTAATATATGTCTCCCAGTTGTAGATTATATGTGGCTAGATCAAGGTTTCTAATGCTAAATTAAAGAAGGGCATATCATTCCTTCCAATTTTTGTCTTGGTATATCTTCAGGATTTTCAATTATAATATAAAATAGGAAAAATGACGGAATTTTAAAAAATAAGTATGTGGTGGGGGAGGAATATACTTGGTATATTATGATTTTTTTTGTTTTCATTTCAAATTTCTATCTTCAGTTTTTCTTTCAAATTTTGTGTGTTTTTTAAAAAATTTGAGTGTTTTATTTCAAAGTTATTAAAACAGATTATGAAATTAAAAGTAGTTAACTTTGTGAAATAAATAAAAATTAAATGAAAGGAACCCACTTGATTCATAGAACTGGACATAAATGATTGCTGAAATGTGTTGTGTTATGAATTTAAATCATGAAAAAACCATCAAATTATGAATTCCATGTCATTAATAATAACCACAATTAGAATAACTTTATTTTGAGGACTATGAACCATTTTTTCATCATCTTTACATTAACCCCACTTCTAATGTGAGTCAAATAGTTAATGTTTTAACTATAACTTTCCATTTTTCATTCAAAATCGGCGATCTTTAAAGAACATCAATTCAACATGATTGAGTCAATTTTTTGTGATTGAAATACCATTTTTAAAAAATTGAACAATATTTATTTGGCCTACCTTATGCATTTAAAACTTGTAATCCTTTATATTCCATGAACATCCTAGTAGTTTTTTCACAATACCAGACAGTTTCCCGATTCAACCCTCTCTAGATGTACATTTCATGATTTTGGTAAATCATATGTGTGGGGAAGCTACTTTGTGATATGATACACCATGTTAGGATAATTTTTGGCTGACAAAAATAAAATTCCTGAGAGAAAATTGATGATATTGATTGGATTTACATTCTGGAACTTTCGTAGAAAATAAATATTTGTCTTTCTTGATATTTAAAATAAAAAATAAATCTATGCCTTTCTAAAACATTTTTCAAAAAGTAATAAGAAATGTTTTTGAAAAAATTAGTGTGCCATTATTTTTTAATAATAAAGTTGTGAACTATCCATTGGATGAATTTTTGAAGTTATTTTAGAGATGATTATATTAAAATAATAAATATATGAAGACCATGCATAATTGAAAACTAGAATCATACAATCTTAATTCAATAAAGAGCTCAACCCTCCACATTCACCTTCACAAATTATAACATCTCCAACCTACCTACCAAAATCCATAGATTAAACTAATAAATTCCTCATGATAAACACATGTTCTTAACTCACATCAGCTTTGGATTTCGAATTAGTCCAATCATAAAGTGACTCTGATACTTATTTGGATGAGGAAAAAATTGTTTAAATCAAAATCATGTGTGGATAGAATAAAAGTGAGGTTAGAAACCTTATTAATGGAAGAATGAAAGAAAATATGATGGAAAAAATAACATAATATAATATTACTAATTGAATTTTTTAAATAGGAATGATATGTTTAGTGACTTGATTTTGAGCCTTGTGAATTTTATTGACATTGTTTTTGAATTTTCATTGGGATCTTATTTTGAGTGCTCACTTGTCTTGAATTCCTAGTGTTATGTAAGGGAGAATTGAAAAATATAGCATTTTATTTATTTTTATTTTTTATTGATATTATTTAATCCAAAATAATTCATTTTAAGTAAAATTACATCAATTTTTTATTTTGGATGTGTTTTAGCATTATTTTGAAAATTCACTAATTATAGAGTTTTAATAGTGGTTTATCACTTTTTTGTTTTTGGAATAAAAATTTCAATATGTATCAAGTTATCAAAATTATTTTATTTAGTATCTATAAGAATCATTGGATTTTATTTTCAATTTGACCATGATTTTAGTCTACCATTTAGAGGTCCTAAAAACCTCTAAAGTTGGAAAATAAATTTTCAAATATAATTAACACAAAATCAGTAAACGAGGTATAACTTGAACTACATGCATCCAATTGAAGTTATAAAAGATAAAAAATAAATATAACTCTAAATAAAATATCCATAATGATTACCAATATTTAATTATACCCTTTAGATGGTTAATGTTTTTATTAATCTGGTTGATGTTGAAGAGTCACCTTGAAAAGAAAAAGTTCACTTCATGAATTAGGTAATAAATATTTATATACCTATGAAAATATCCTAAAATGTTTTATAGTGAAATTAAAATCACATTTGGAAAACATTTACGAAGGATGTTTTTTAATATTTATCTGGGTATATATCCAAAATAGTGCCACCATCTGGTGGATAGAAATTGAACAAAACATTTACACCCCTTTTACTATATATTTACAACTCTACATCCATTTAAAAGGTCTTTTATATTGATGGATTGGGATATTATCGAGAGTATATTCTAGATAAAAGGAGTTTTCAATGATGTAATGAATCCTTGAATGGCTTAAATCAATGTGGAAGTGAAGAATGATGATCCGATGGAATATTTTTGAGTGTGTCCTTTTTATTGTAAACTATTCTCTTTTGAATTATATTGTAAATTGTTTTCTTGATTGAAGGTGGTAAGTTTCCTTATTGTATGAAATTTATCCTAAATTCTTCTAGATTTATTTACCATCTCATAATTGCATAATATTTTTCTTATTGTTTAAAATTATTTGGGCGAGGTCTCCCCATTATATAAAAAAATGTCAATTAGTTTTTGTTTTTAGATTGTCTTTGGAAAATCAGATAACTTTCATAAGAATATAAAACTCATATTTGATTTATTTATAGGATTTTCAGGAAATATAGGTGTAAATTTTTTGGTAATAAGGTATACATTAGATAATTTAATTTGAAGGCATTTGTAAAAAATGATTAAGAGAGTGTAAGATGATCGAATCTTGTCCACTGCTACTACATTTTGCTTTCCATTTTCGGGTCATCTTGCTTCTGATCTCTAATCACTATGTTTAATTTCTATTTGTAATATAATTTTGTTTTATTTAATTTTTTTAATATATTTTAAATCCCTAATTTTATCTTTAAAATTATTAAAAACAAATCAATAAATTGTCAGTTTGATAACTTAGCCTACAAAATCTTCATGATACAACCTCATAGTCACCACAATAATGCATTTTAGAGGAGAAATTATTAACTGAGGTAACACGATTGAACCCCAATGTCAATTTCGATCCATTTTTAGGAGTCTGCCTAAGATTTTTCTAATTTTTTTTTGAAATTATAGTATTTAAACTATTTATTTTGATTCCTAAAAAATAAAAAAATATTTTAATAGTGATTACATAGAAGAAACCATGGGAACCTAAGACCTATAGATTAAAGAGAAGGATAGATGATGCACACCCTATATTTTTAATTTAATAATAATGAAAAATTGTATACTAAATTAAAATATATTTAATCCATACATTGGCCATTCAAAGATCAAAATATTTTACATGGATGCAATTAATACACATTAAAAATGAATTCATTTCATTCATTATTTTATTTAAATAAATATTTTTGAATTAATTATCTTATTAATTGATGAATTAATTCATTAACCTAAAAGTAATAATCCAAATAGTCCTATTAAATCTCTTCATAATTAAAAAGGTAATTATGTACACATCATATACTTGGATTTAACATAATAAACACCTATATACCTACAGACCACATTGTATTGTCTTTTACTAAGTATTTAATATGGAATGAAATGTAAAAAACAAGTATAATATTAATTATCTTATTGAGTGTTAAGATGAATAAAATTGGAATATTTAAGACACTCTGAAAATTTAATATAAGTGATATATTAAAATTTATTTCATGTATTCAATATGGTGTAATTGAGAAAAAAATGTTATGGAGTTTTTATCTCAGATAGTAATTAACTAGGAATATACAATTTTAAAAATTTTCTACATGTTGTGTACACCAGCTACATGTTGTGTGCATGAATGTAACTCAATAATTAGTATTATCTTACACATAGATAATAAACATGGTTAAAACCTAGAGAAATAGGTCTCTATATTTATGTGTATCAGTTAAATGGTGTGTATAACTAGCTACAAGATGTGTAATGGCTTCTATGACACATGCCTAGGGACTCGATTTCTATGTATTCCACTAATAATGTTGATGTATATGAAGTTTAGGATACCTAAAAATCTTGTTTAATCTATATTACATTGATTTGAGTCTCACATGTGGTATTTGGTGTGACTTAGAATACAGGGTTTCCAAAATTTCACTACAAAACCATGCATACTACATTATGTGTACACCAAGTCCATGTTGTGTAATTCATAGAACCATGTTCTAGAATAGATGGACAACATAAGGATTAATAAATATAAAATGTGTTAATTTTTTTGGTGAGATATGTATCCCATATCCTATCTTAATTTAGTGAACCTTGGAATGAAACATTCATGTTTTTGTTACACATTGCGTAATCATGTCCTTCGATTAGAAAATTCAGCACCTCTTGATGTCATCATTGGTCATTATTCCTATATTATGAATTTTTTAAGATCATATAAGACTGAATAAATGTATAATATAGATATTTTGATTAATAATTAATTAAAATTGAAATAAATATAACATAAAATTCATTAAACAATTAATGAAGAATAAATAATTATAAATTTAACTTTTATACTATGATACCACTTAAAGGATATGTACATAGAAGAAAAGTTTTTGGTATTATTAAAAACATATATTTTTTTCATATTTAAAGAATAATATATATTTTAAATGATGTTAAATTTCCTAAAAAATTAATTTTATGGATATTAACATAATATGTCGGAAATAAGTATAGGGATACTTTATGAAAATTTAAAATTAATTTAAAATTAATTTAAAAAGAAAAATTACCATAGTTTTGAGAATTTATTCTTCATAAAAGAAAATGATTGACTGATCCTTGTCTAGGTTATGACACCATTTCACAATGATTATACAAGGTAATAATCCCTCTATTTATGATATACACATGCTCCTTGATATCAAAATTCCACCAATAGAACTCCAAATGCTAGAATGGAGACATCGATCATCTTATGTCATTCTTTTTGATCACAAAACAATCCTTCATTATCGAAGAATTGTTCTAATAAATCATTCTTGAGATAGAGGAGGAAGTGGTGGTAGAATTTTATTAGTCTTGAGAGAAAATGTCCAGAGAAATTTTCATTAAAGAGAAATCACTAAGGAGAGGATTAATTATGTGTAATTCGTTATTCCTAAAAATGATATATGATAAGAATATATAGACCAGGGGTTATAATATAGATAATTTGACATATATCCCTTATATAATACAATAATATATATATTTTCCATTATAATTACAATAATATTATTTTTATTACATGGTAGGCATAATCAAATGCATTATTGAAATATTATACTATTAAATAAATTAATATTTTTTAATGATATTCAACCAATATATCACTCTCATAACCAGACCCTATTTGGTAAATCCAACTTACATAGTGTTTACAGAACCTTTAATAATAAATATTATTCTTTTTATTAATAATAATTTTTATATTCATAGTCTTGTAAATAAAAATTCATTTGAAAATTTGTATAACTTAAGAAATATTTATTTAATAATAAATTTTATTTGATACAATGATAATAAATATATACAATCAATAAATCCTAAATAAATATTATTATCTACGAGAAAAATATTTTTGTATAACTGTTAAATATATTATTAGAATTTAAATAATCCCATTAGAAACACTAAGGGTGCATCCCTCTAGGTTTATACCTTAATGGTATTTGGATAGTTAGCATAATGTCCAATATCAGTGTCTAGTAACACATAATAGAACCCAAGAGAAAGAAATAAATGTCACAATGATGAAAACCACATACGAACAATTGATTTTTTCAAAAATCACTTTCTCAGAATCTCTCCTAAAGAAGTTCATACACCTGTGTCATCAATCTATTAGCCTATTATGTTATTCTTTGATAACTTGAAATGAACCCATCAATATACCATGGCCATAGAATGTTGTTTGGATGTTTTATTATATTCAAAGGGATGATATAATGATGAAAGAGATTATTGTTTCTTAACTAATTCATTAATAACATATCACTCATGACACAAACAATGTTCCATTAAATATAATGAATATATAACGTCAATGTTCAATTTAGAAAACAAAACTATGAAACTCTTGATAAAAAATAATAATAATCTTAATGTCTTAGGATCATCACACTTTTTTACATATAGGAATATTCAATGACATGTAACACGTGGAATTACTATTAGTAGGACTATTATCATAGTCTCCTCTCTTGGAGATTACAAACTAGAAACATTATGTGATAAATTATCATCTCGTTATGATTACTCACAACTGAAAATAAATATTATTTGTGTCCCATCATAAAATTTTCCCCATATATAGAACAATATTTAAGAATATTTCATAGAACATTAAAGTTATAAATACTGTGGGAAACCCATATCATGTTATGAAAGTGAAAGATAATCTTGGAAATTATCACATTAAAATAATGTTGAAGAATAATAAATATTTTATAAGTAATTTATTATTAAATACCATGAATATATGTAATTTAATATAAGTTATCATCCTAAAATTTTACCCAAATTCAATAATATATTTAATAATATTTTCATAGAATAGTAATTTTCTCATAATGATAGGGAACTACTATCACCTTATCGAAGTGGCAGATAATCTAGGAAATTGTCACATTAAAATATTGTAAAAGAATAATCAATATATGATATGTAATTTGTTATGAAATACCCTGAATATGTAGGTAATAAAATTCATAAAATAGTTATTTATAGTGAACCATATCTAATATAAATTCAAGATTATTAAAATGAAGTGACATATATTACCAACAACTATAGTTATTATTTCCAAATATTCTAAAACACCAAAAAATAACTTCTTAATTTTTATATTCTATATCGATATGAGTTCTGTTCAATAAACTATTGATGTTTTTCTTCCATATATTTTGATTACTTTTTTCATTTAGATTTATTCATTATTAGGATATCATCATCTTTATTTGATGTATAAATACATTTGTTAATAATTTTCTCATGTTGGACACATATATTTTTAGTTTTATAACCTTCACTATTAGTAATTATATATTTTTATTTGATTATAGTTGGAGTAGATTTAACGTAATTTTTTGGATTAACATTATCAACTGCTTGAGATTATTAATATTTAAATTACATAACATTATTCATATCTACATTCATATATTTTGTATATTTTTATCTTGAATACACCTTTATTGTGTTTTACTTAGGCATTCTTCTTTTACAGTAGGTTTTTCATTGTGATCTTCCACCATTTTTTCTTATTCCAATACCCTAAACATGATACATTTAATTTTTCACTATATCCAACTTTTTTCTAGTAAGAATATTCATATTAATTTTTCTTATCAAGATTTTTATTTATAAATTATATTTCTCTCTTATATTGGGTTTTTTGATCAAGAAATTCTTCATGATTAGATTTCAACATGTGCTCAGTGTGTGTTTCTTCACCTTTTCACCATCTTCACCATCTTCACTACTAATTAAGGCTATTTAATGTTTTCTTAACATGATTAGTATAGTTTCTAAAATTTTCCACAATCTTTTATTTGGAAGGACTACAAAATATAGAGTAAATTTCCTATTAATTTCTTAGTATACACCCCTTTTTAGTTAAAGTAAGAATTATATTTCCTTTAATTGGGTCCGTATATTCCATAGAGTTTTTACTCCATATACTATTCCCAAAAATTTCTTCCCTTTTGTCTTCATCAAACACACCACTTTTATTACTTGGAAAATCAATATCAAAGTTCCCAATTCCAAAAAATTTAAAATATTTTAGTAGGAGTTTACTTTTATAATTATCTTTTTTATATTTTATGTACTTTGAGATAAGATCCAAAATCCTCTTATAATCACCATCCATTTTTATTCATCTTAAAATGCACTAGAGGAGTAATCTTATTTTTCCTTTATTTTCTTCTTTCTCATGTATTTTAATGTAATATCATCCATGATCTTTTTATTAAACATTGTAGTTCATCTCCATGCATTCCATATTGATCTTGATTAAGTTGTTAAAGGACTATTAATGGTGTGAGTGGTTTGAATAAAGATTTTATTCCTTAAAAAGGGAAGGATTAGAGTGAATAAACTGGGCACATAAGGTTTCATGTTGTGAAACCCACATTCATGAAATGAATGACACCACAACATAAAAGTTTTAGACATTTTGGAAAAATATAAATCCAGTGAGTGGTTCCTCAATTTTTAGGTCATGACACATTTTTTGAACCCATTATTCCTTTTCAAAAAACAATTATGATTTATTAGAATCTTTACCAAATATCTCATTGATTTTAATATGGACCTCCATGAATGAAAAGTATTTACCAAATAAAACTCCATTTTTTAGAAATTAAATCAATCTAGAGAGAGATATATAACATCATCAATTTAAATTTTATTTATAAAACACTTTTTTAATTTATGAAATATTTTATGTTAAAATTTAATATATTTTTAATTTAATTATACCCTTATATAGACCCTATGATCTACCTAAAGGTATATAAATTATACAATCTTATAAGCTGGTTTTTTGGGGATATATATAGGTAACTAGAATATTTGGGTGATAAATAATTTTAGAACTATCATCGTGTATTGGTAAGTTGAATTTCTAAAAGGATTCATAAGGGTAACATAGTCTCCTTATAAAGGTAATAATTATTTTCATAATGGTAACACTTTTTTCCAAAGGTTCATTAAGGGTAACCCAATCCATTTGTAAATGTATGAATGAGTTATGTAAGGGTAAAGTCTATTTTCAAGGATTAAATAAGGTTAAAAAAAGTACCAATAAGCTATACATATGAAATATGTAAGCTTAAGACCATGTTACCCTCACATAGTTATATTTTTAGTGTTTTGATTGTTTTTTCTATGTTATCAAATTTTTTCTCTTTCAATCGAAACTGTAAATGTGTTTCATGGTTTTTAAAATCTCAAAATCATGAGAAATTAATTATTTTAGATAATTTAATTTCAGAAATCATATTTTGGATACTTTTGAACACTATTTGGTTTATATCATCATCAAAGGTGAAAAAACAGTTCTTTTAATTTGTAGGTTTTAAACAATGTGAACCAAAACACATTGATACTGCTTTTCAAATATATAAACCTTTTTCTATATTAAATTATGATATATTCTTGAGTCTAATAATCCTAGAACCTCTTTATCCGTGATCTATTAATTTTTTCATAGATCATTCTGAGTTTTTATTCTTTTTTTCAGGCTTGGAAGAACTTCATATTCTTTATTATATGTTACAATGCTTTTCAAAATGTAAATTCTAGGTAAGAATTAGATATTTCTATTCTACTTATGTCATGTATAGTTTTTGAAATAATATTTCCTAATATTTATAGACAAATGGTTGGATTCAGACATAAAAGACAATAACTTGAAATTGTTGAATAATTATGACATGCTTATATCTAGATTATCATTTGGAGACAAAATATCATCACATGTTGAAAATGTATATATTATTAAATAATAAAATTGTAATACCATGATATAGAATAAATTGATAATTTCGATAATATCTAGGTTTGAGAAATTATTTATTCATAAAGATATTTATTATTAGAAATAATATAATTGGAATTAGATCTAGGAATCCATGGAGATCAGTTTGAACTAATTAATACATGGATGTGATATGACTATAAATTATTTAAAAAATCCTTGTATTTGACATCAAAAATCTAGAGGTAGGAAGTTACCTACCATTTAGAGACTCTTTATATTTTTTTATTTATATGATATTGTGTAGCCTACGAGACCATATTTTACATTTGATCACATGTGTGTGCATATGCAACCCATGAGACTATGTTTTATGTTTGATCACATGTGTGTGTATATGGATTCTGATAGTCACGATTGTTATGTATTATTGTTTCATGCTATTTCAGGACTTATATGAAGAATTTTTCAAAGCCAATGGAATATAAGTTTCGATTTTTAGATTAATAGGTGGCCTTGTCAAGCATAGTCAACTCCATAGAGTGGGATCATGGAATACATGACTCATTAGTGTTGGATTTAAATAGGTTAGTGAGCACCTTGGCATGTAATGCATAGTTTAATTCTATATTAGCTTTGTAAGAGTGTCCATATAGGTTTATGTAATCTATCGATGAAGAACATAAATGTGTATGGCAGAGTGTCCTGCATTCGAAGCATGCATACCATCATAGGCGAGCAGGTAATAAGGATTCAAGGGTAGGTATTTTCCTTAAATTTAGGTTTGGAGTAATTCCGTAAAAGGTGGAACATTCTATTCCTTAAATGAAAAGTATGTTACATGGCATAATATATGTAATATGATTTATTATATATGATGTTCTTCTAATATCATTTTGAATTAGTTATGGTCGGGGATCATGTTAACTTTGTTAGAACATGATCATTTAGTTTGTGATTGGTTGTATTATTAGGTGTGATTTAACTTTTCCATCATGGTGTACAATTGTATATACACATTACCTTATTCTAAGGATGCATTGGCGGTATCATAAAGTGTTTACACACACATCCTACTTGTGTGTGTAGATGCACATGAATACATCATTCCCTCAGATAAAGGGAAGGTCATGGGACCGATGATAGGTTTCTAGGGGTTTTAAAAATGTGAGATATTCATGTTATCAAGATGGAATTTGGATGTATTTCGAATAATATTTTATTTAGTCATATTAAGTTTTGTTGTTGTATTGTTGAACTTCTACACTAAGGGTGTCTTTAATTTCTATTTAATGACTATGAATAACATATGTTATAACATTTATTTGAATTTTATTTGAATATTTTTACTAGGTTCTTATTTATAATATTAGAATCAAGTGATCGCGATGAATACAAAGGGTATAGTCTCACCACATTAATTTTTACCATGGACACTTGTTAGAATCCTCTTATGTATGGGGAGGTATGAATGAGGTAATGTGGATCTATGACCCAGACTCAGTGGTTCATGATAGTGTGTAACAATATCTATTCCTATAAATAGAATGGGAGGCTTATACTAAAAAGGGAGAGAGTGACCAAATCCTACGTAGAAGTTCCATGCTTCAATAACGTCTTTCACAAACCATCATTAAAATTCCTCTAGAAGTTTTATTTATTATTATTTTATCAACAAATTATATATAAATTGAGGTGGTGATTTTTTTTCTTCCAAACATGAAAAAAGTGGGGAATTTTTCTAATTTAATTTTTTTGGTGATATTATTATTTCCTGTTGGGTTTTTTTTCATTTCAGTTCTATCCCAACCTTCCCTCTTTAATTTTTTATGCATGTCCATTGAGTGTTAATTAATGGAATGTTATTAAATGAGATATGATAATTCCACCTCCACCATGACTATTGGGGAAAAATTGTTTCTATGTTTTAAAGTTATTGTAGGTTACTAATTTATCTAACAAACATAAGTACATGGCCATTATAAAAGTGTTTTTTATTATCAGGGAGAGTGATCAGCCGGACCTAGGGGATTTTTCAGACACAATTCAAAAAACAATAATCTTAAATCATTAAACTTAATAACATTATTAAATGAACATGGAAATTATATTTTTGGTTTATTATTTATGATTTTCTCCCTTTTACCCTCCAAATACACATTCTAATTTGTTTATATTTAATTCATTCATTAATTCATAGTTTATGTCTTAATTATTAAATTATTATATTCTACACCTAAACATCATAGGAGAAACCTTAAGGCCTTAAAATACATGACTAATTAATTTTATATTTAGTGATTTTGGTTTCGTGCATTTTAAATTTCTAAATTCAATATTCCCTATGGAATTAATGAATCCCTATAGGGATACCATATTCCCACTAAAATGTAATATGTGCTATTTCCAAATAATAAGTTTTTGTTTCATAACATAAAATTCTATATAAAATATAGTTTCTAATAGGATAGTGGTACAATATTTGGATTTAAATAATTTTAAAGTGCAACAAATAAAATAATAAACTGGTCAAATTCAAAGTGAAAGTCACTTTATATTCTAAAGGATTTTAGGATGCATTGGTAAACAAAGATAATGGAAATATATAAATTTATTAAATTAATATCTCAAAGAACATTAAATATGTAAATATTTCAATATGATAACTATAAAGTTAGATATATTTCTATTTAGGTAGTAGAAGTAAAAAAATATCATAATATTTTATGTTGTAAAGTAATTGAGTTGGAATAATATGTTAAAATAATATAACCTCATGAATTTGATTACTGGTATAACTATTATTCAAAAGATATTTCATCTTATATGTTAATCAATAAAGGAGTTTAATGGTAGGTTTTATGAGATGGTTACATAGAGATATGGTAAAAATTAAATAGATATGTAATGAGTTTAACACAACCCTAAAGTGATGGTAACATAAGGACTCTTTAGTGGTATATCGTGTTGAATTTTATCATACAATCCCATATTCATGGATCTGTTAAGTATTATATATGTAATTTAAAAAAATATAATTTACCTTTTTACAAAAAAATAATCTTCTTTTTCATTATTTCTCATTGGATTCATATATTTCCCGAAGTGAAATACTAATTAACCTCTCAATGTATGAATTTGAGTTATCGACAACTGATTTTCATCATAGAAAATTATAGGTTATGATGGACTGTTATGGTTTTCATGATTATTGTTAAATATAGATATATATAATATTATCATAATATAATAAATTAGTTTCGAGTGCCATATGATCCACCATGTATACCACATAGAGTGTATACACTACGTGTTTAGTTTTCTATGGATGCATGTTCGTAACTAATCTTTGTCCATATGGATTAAAATATACCTATCGTAATATCCTTTATACTTTTATAGATTTCATACACCAAACATGGGGATGAGACAATTAGGGGTGGTTTTGTAAATTGAAGACCATGTCATTGGTTGAGACATAACAAAGATAAGATTTTTCTTATCGTATTATGAGTTTGGTATCCAAGACATTGATTCTTATAGACTTAGGAAGGGTATGTCCATACCAAGATAATGTTAAGGTGACATGTTTATATATTTTGATGAGGGGTTTTTTATGTTCTCAATCATGTTGGTGAATAACCTATGATGTGATTATCTATATGTTTAGTACATATTAAAAGAGTAAATAATGTGTGTGTTGTCCATATGGGATTGACATAATCTATTTCCCATAATAACTAGATGCCTTAGAAAAATTCATTATATGATTATTCATGCTTATATATAAAATAGATGTTTGACATAGGTATCAAGATATATTTATTTGATATAGATCACATCATATCTCTTTTTAAATTAAACATCACCAATGTTTTTTAGTGGATTCTCTTTGATTACAATTATTTTCTAGGGAATTCATAATTGTTTTCAATGATATAAAGGTCAGTAGGTCCATCATTTTTGGTTGTTTAAATGAGGAATAATTATTGTTTTATTTTGATTTTACAAAACTTTAAGAGGTACCCTAAAAGTTAATTCAAGTATATCTAGAATAATTTTTGGATTTATTTATACATGTTTATGAATATGATATAATATATACTTGGAATGAATGATAAATTTTTGAAAAAGATATCTTCAATATATTCCGAATGAGTTTTTGATTTTATTTAATTATTTTATATATATGATGTGATATAAGGTGAAAAAATTTAGAGCATATTAGGATTTTAGTTAAAATGTGATATTGATGGAAAATTGCTAAAAAAGATAGAGAATAACCTGGTGGTTTATACCCTTACACATTCGTTGGTAGGATATACTGTAGCATTGTTAGTGTCACAAAATCATAGTGCTACAAATACTTATGCATGTTATATGATAACTTTCTAGTACCTTAGATATTCCTTTTTGAAAGATATTATACTTCATTTTTCTTCATTGTATAAAATTTTTAAAGATTACAAACATTGAAAATATTCATTTAAAAATTAAATGAATTTATGGGATTAAAACATATTTTTATCGAGTTAAAATATAATTAAAGTTTATGAATTTAATGAATTTATATTGGTTGAATGTTCTCATTATTCCTATATGAAAGGTTATTGAACCTTATATAATAAGTTTGAGAGATTCATAGAATATGATACTATGTTAGAACTCCTAAAATTTAGACTATTCAATAGATTTCTTCCTATATTACCTGTGAATAAGGTTATAGGAAACCATGTTAAGGATCACATCCTTCTCGAGCATTGATATATTAAAACAACCAACGGATATCCTAGAAGGAGAAACCCAGTGGTTGATTCTCATTTGTCTATATCAAACACATTTTTGAAAATGGGATTGAACTAGAGAAAGGCACACCATTATTTATTCATTTTCATTCATTGAAAACTTATATAGATCCTATTTGTTTTTCAATTTTTGTTTTTTTATTTTAATTGATATTGAATAATATTCATCACTATAAAACCTTTCAATGGTTTTATGCTTTCCTAGAAGTAGAAAATAGTGTAGTGGATTTATAGTGTGGTGAATAACCACTATGCTATGGATTATGATGTGAACACCCAAAAATACATTATTTAGGGTTTGTGGTATCTTAATGAAGGAATATATGTTTGAATATGGGGACTTATAGTAAAAATGGATGTGGTACTGACAATGGTGGAAAGAAAAAACAATGTGAATCACAATCAAGGAGGAAATGAGTGTAGAGTAAAATTTTTTGTTTTATATATGAGTAAAAATATGGAATGGAAAAAATAATTACACCATGGTTCTATATGAATATTTAATTTATAAATAAAAAAATAAAATGTGAAAAGTGAGGTGATATAAGTGTTATCTATACATAGATTTTAGATCCTACTACGGTTTGAAATACCACACCTTGGAAAACCACACTCTTCCATGGGGTTATATGAATTTTTACAAATTTTATATTTCTCATGAAAATCAATAAAACACTGATATAAATGAATATAAATTTTAGTGATAATTAAATAATTTATTTAGCTGATATTGAGGAGTAAAAAAGTAAGAACACGTGATCAAAAATTAAGAAGCACTTGAAGAGGGAATCATAAGATTTATTAACTTATTGTTTTTATTTGTAACAGTCATTGTACATTGATCTCAAAAATATCTTCCCACTTCTATTTTTATTCTTTTTGATAATAATACAAGAACATGGAAAGTGTCATCAAAACTATTGGACATAAAAGATTATCCACAAGATTAAAATACCATGTGTACCTAGAGAACCACTTATTTTGGGTGAATTCTATCTTATCATCCATTTTTTTCATTTATTTTTTTCATTAATATATAATAGATTTATTTGATATTAGAATAAATTATTTTAGATTGGGTGTGTTAGTTTTCACTGATCTACCTACCCCTCAGTGATTATATATCTCTCACCAAAACCTATCTTTTGGTATCTGATCTTGGATTTTCATAATGATCTTATTATCTATTTACCAATTCATATCTAGTAGAGGATACCATGAAGATCATAATTTCTAATTATTCATAATGGTATATGTTTTATTATTTATTGTGAAATTATTATAAAAAAGAGATCAACAGATAATATAAATCTCATTTACAACAAAAGAGTTCCTATTTTGGATAGGAAGATATTTCATTTATAGAATGATTGGATGGTTCTATATTTTACATCTCTTGGATTGATTGTTATTTTTATCCCAAAAAATGGTTTTTATATTCCCAATGTTAGCAAAACCAATATCTTTTTTTTGAAAATAATGATATTGAATAAAATGGGTGAGTGAAAAATTAGTTGCTCTTATCCCAATCTTATAAATGTGTAAAACAAGTTATATACACTAAAATAAATAATGAACTTTATTGAAAAACCATTGATATCAATAAAGGTAATAAAAAATTTAAGGATTCATGATTAAAAACATGTCCTGGTTTGTTTAAGGATACAATAACACGATAATATGAATCATGGGAAAAGTTCTTTATTGAAGTGAAAAAAATTATTAGCTTGATTGAATGTTATGGAAAAATTCATAAATCCTCCACCATTGTGAATAAATTTATGACAATATTCATAGATAAGTTTGATTAAAAAATTTCACACTTATGGAATAAGAATTAAATAAATATATAATTGGTAAACTAAAAAAATCAAATATTGATTATGAGATCAAAAAGAGTCTGACATGGAGCAGAAATTAAAGAATAAACAAGGATACACCATTCAGTTATTTAAAATGTTTGAAACATTTTGAACCTAATATGTATCATGAGTAGGTATCCATTATTAAGGATGATTCTAGTAATTTATATGATTTATTATCATTTTTTCAAATTTAATGAAATGGAAAAAATGTAAATGAAAAGAAAAACATCCTATTATGTGTTTTGATGATGAAAATATTGGAACATTTTCAACTAGTTTCTTTGGGAAGGATAAAAAGAGAAAATAATATGATCAATATAAATTATGATATAGGATAATCATGTTTCCAAGTGGTTAAAATAGAAATAAATTATTTAAAGTCAAGGGATATAAAAACTACTCATTGAAAAATAATTTTCTCCTAAATAATGAAGCTGCATATTATAATGAGAAAAGTTAAATAGAGGAAAATAAATTGGAGAATTAATAAATACAGGTTTTGTTTTGGAAAATGAAAAGGTCTGATAATACCACTAGTGAAGAAGAAGAAATTAGTGATGGGGAGACACCAAAATAATTTTAGATAAGTATAAATCTCATGGTGTGTTTGAAAGAAAAAAAATATTATTTAAATAGGAAATAAATCATTTTCGAATTAAATTTATCCATTAAATAAATACTATACTGAACAAAATTCTAAGTGTATTTTTGAGATATAAATAGTGGTCACAATAAATTTGGGTGATATTAATGAAATCATTAGAGAAAGAGGCAAAATTATTGATATTAAAAAAACTGATATAATTCCTAATAATGAGTAGGTGATTACTCTTAAAGAATATTTAATTAAATATAAAAATTAATTAAATTAATTATAATAGGTAATTTCTAAAAATTTAGTCAAAGAATTTTATGATTTCTCTAAATATTAATGGAAGATACTGGGGTCACTAATAATCATTGATATTTTCTTATGATTCTATAAACCATTCTTCAAGAAATTTTATCTTACAAAAAAACTTGTGGAAGTAATTAAAATAAACGGAATAAAGATATTTCTTCACCAACGAAAATAGATACACCTATTTCCACTTGAAATGGTTACACTAAAATTTTTAAAAATAATAATGAGGTGTGGAATAGAAAACAACCCCAGGTTAATACTGCAAAAAAAGGTCAATGAACATTCTATTAGGAATATTTTTTTAGAAGTGATATGTTTAAAATATAAAATAAAATCCATGAGAAATATTTAGGTAGAATATTTATAATTGAGAGGAATTTGGTTGAAAAGAATATGTCAGCGTTGGGGAGTATAGAGAAATAATGAATATATATTCCATTACTGTAAACCAAACCTTAAATATATTCTATTACATGAATTGGGGAGTGGATTAAATATTACGTTAAGATATGATAACTGAGGTATCATTTGAATTTGATTGAAAATCTATAAAATAATTTTCATTCACTTGAAGAAACTTACGTGAGGTGTGATCAACCTAGAAATATTGTTGACATGTGTCTCAAGAACATAAAAAGGTGATTGTGGTAAATTATATTGTAGGGAAAATTTGAAATCTTAATATATTATATAATGGTTTCTTATGACACATAATGAAAAAATACATATTTAAATACATCTATAATTATTATATTGGAGATATTTCATTTTGAAATGATGGATCACGCAATGTAAAAGGATTTAAAGGCACTAAAATCAAAAAAAAAATTAAATTTCAATAATATTAATTTTTTTCAATTGTTTTAGGGATAATCTCTTGAGTTTTTCATAACTTAGTGAAATGTAAATGAGGTGATATTTTTTAAGAATGGATGTTTTATTAAAAAAATATTCTAGAATAATCCTGAAGTGATAATGAACAAGTGGTAACTTATTTCATATTTGCAATTTATAAAATATTTGATAAATGAAAATACAATAGATGAAGGAGTGTTAGAAAAATGTACTTTTATATTAGGGTTAATATAACATAGATAGAATCGTAATGTATGAAAATATGATAGATCCATTAAAATTTTATCATGAAATAATCTACTCATGTTGTTTGTGTCACTATGGAAGGATTTTTTTACAAGACCCATAAACCCATGGGGATCCAAATTAATAATCCTATTGAATTTATAATTTCCTACATGTGTGATTTGATGAGTTTGAAAGTAACTAATGAAGTTAATTAGAGTAAATAATTTAATTATTATTATACCCATTTAACCAATGTTTGTTTTAAATTGATTACATTTAAATATATTTATTATTTTAAGTAATTTCAGAGTTTTGATAAATATCAAGATGGATATACTATTAGAATTTTTTAGTCCCATAATAGATATAAATACATTAATTAAGAGACTGAGGAATATCTTGAGAAATATTATAACACTCTATACCCTAAAAAAATTGTCTATTTTAGTAAAATAAGTGGAGTTTGGTGGTGATGGGTAGGACCATGTTATAGGAGAAGAGTACTCTAACATATTTTGGGAGACAAGTCACCATAATGGTTGGATAAAAAATGAACCAACTCTTACTTTATCATAAATATATCAAAATATCAATTATGAGATGAGATTTGGGAATAATTTCTAGTTTATGAACATAAAAGTATTCAATAATATATGTTACATCAAATTTAATGGAATATATTTATGTATGACTGATTGGAGGATTTTTCTTTGATAGAAAACCATTAAAATAAGATCATGATTATATAACATTTATTTAAGTAAGTAAATAAAAAAAATTTATTTCATTTTCTTAGATAATAAAAATTATTTTTAAATATCATTTTCTCTTAAATACTAAAAATTTGACCAATCTTATTGGGTTGTACCCATTACGATAACCCCTAAAACCACAAGGATTGGCTATCCCAATGGTTTCAAGAATCATTGGCATGCTGTGTGTCACAATAGCCCTATACCAATAGTATGATATAAACCATTGGTATAAGGATTTATCCACTTACTATATTCTAAGAGTTTCAATGAAACTATTGTGATATATGTATACAAGTGGTTTCTTAATGAAAATATCCCTTCTACTTTGAAAACATTTTCTTTACATAATGTGCTATGAAATTTTCAAAGAAATAATTTTTTGATAATAAACATGTAATATTTTAAGGTAAGATTCAATTAAATAAGGTGACATGAAAGCATAAAAACCCGCTCATTTCGTATAAGTTAAAAACAACAATCTTCTTGTACTTTTTCTGGATAATTCAAAAGGTACCTCATAGGGAAAATGAAAAAATATTCCTTTCAAACTTCTTAGTAAAAACATACAAATGGGTAAAGATAGCTTTAAAAAATTGTAGAATAATGTTAATAATATTTTTGAATACATATTTAAGTAACATAGAAATTTATTATGAATATAATTCATTAAATACTTATATATAAAAAATCTTGAATAAGAATGAGATTGCGAAATTATCCCTTACCTTAGGTCTGAGTTCCTTCGTACGTATCAAAAACTCCTATATGAGGTATAAAATTTTGTTATTGACATATTATAGAAATAATTTAATTGTGATAATATTATTCATTCTATAAATTTATATAATAATTTTTTAATGGTGATCAAGTAGAATGGATAACATCAAGTCGTGGTGACAGTAGGACATACATAAACATGAGAGACGATATCATTCAATTAATTATAAAGTGGTATTGAAGTGAATAAAGTATATATTATTCCATGATAAATATTATTTTTAATCATAATATATAGTTATCATTTTCATAATTACACCTATCCATGTAATGTAGTGATGAAAATCATGTTACACTATAGTGTGGAGATGGTAGGCCATACGTATGCACGCGTGGTGATTGCATTTTTCATAGGATGGATAGAATTTAGAATATAGTTGTTCCATAATTATATAACATCCCATCATATATTTTATACTATGTTTATTACTTTATAATTGAAACAAACAATGATGAGTAAGTTGAATATTAAATGATCTTGAGAGAGCTGGTGAAGGAGATTACCTCTTCTTCAGCGAGCTCCCTCTATATATCCTTTTAGAGACACTATAATTGGGTTTTTAGATTACTATAACCTATTTAATATGGCTAGGAATGTTTATAAGTGAAATGGTCTATGTATTTATAAAATTTAAGGATCAATTTGTTGTGAATAAATGAGTTGGGAGGTGCACTTTTATAATTGAGGTGCATGAACTTTTTGACTTTCTAAAAATATTAATTTGTAATAGAATAAATTTATTTAAAAATAATACCAAAATTTCATATATGTGTATATTATATGAGATATTATTTTTATATCATCAAAAAATAGTTTAGATAATTTCTGGAATTCATTTAAACCTTATAATTTTAATTAATCCTTAGTTAAGGGATTTTAATTTTAATTGAGGTAACTACTTTTTCAATTCTAAAAGATTGAAAATTTTACTTCTTTGAGGTAAATTATATGCTTAATGAACAATATAGAACTTTCAATACAGTATTATAATTATTTTTTTGTTTTCAAAAATGTTTTATAAATTTTAAATAATTTAATAAAACATTATTTTGATAGAATATCAATAGTGTCAATTTTGACACTATTCGATTATTGGATTTCAATAATATCAAGATAAAACGTTAATATGCAAATGATTATTTTATTATATCCATGATAGGTCAATGTAATCTATAAAATTAGTTAGATATGTCAATTATCGAAAAATTATATTTTTTTTAATATTTTTAATATAATATATTTGATACTTCCATTAATAAAACAATTACTGCATCCACATTCTGTAATTATTCGAGGTAGTGATTTATTTACTAAAAATTTAAAAATAGAATACCTTAATGAAGATAAATATTCTATATTTTATAATAATATTTATAGTAGAATTTTTCTACTGTATAACCCTATATTTAAAATGTTATATTATTTAAAACATGAATGTGATATCTTGAAATTTTTATTGAAAAATATTATAAATAACCTAATTTCATCCATGTAGCCCAAAATATAAAAAATAAATTTATATCATAAAAATATGTTTGTTAAGTTTAAAATTAATCTTGATATTCATTCATGTCAATCATTTTTTCCATGTGGAAACATAAGGGAGATTAAAGACAAAGAAAATGAAATTTTGTGAATTTCGTTGATTTAAAAATTATTTAAGTCATTTTCATATAAATGTTTCAATTAAATGACATATTTTTGATCATTTTGTGTTAATGATAATTTTTTTACATCCAATAATATTTTCTATATGTTAGTGCCCTTTTATAGTCTTTATAATTTTATTTTTATCTAATATTACTTAATTTTCCCTTTACTATGGTAACAAAGATTAACATGGTTACTATTCAAATTAGCCCAAAATAAAAAGAAACTATTTTAAAAATTATGAACTTATGAATCTAAACATTTCATTCATTTTTTAAAATTCAAAACACAAAGGTTTTAAGATTTAATTTAAAATCAAAATGATAATTTTCCATGAAAATAGTTTTTCAGAAAACATGCACCTTTTAATACATAAAATGTATTTATAATAAATTCATCATTAATATACCTTAAAAAACCATAATTGGATTATTTTAAACTTTAATGAACTAATTAATATTTAAACCTAATCTAAAAAATCTTTTCAGCTTTTAAATAATTTAAAATAAAATAATGTTTTCAATAAAAACAATATTTATAGTATTTCATAAAAATAAATGTTTCCATAGAAAAAAATAATTTTAAGATAATTTTAATATAATGAAATTGTAAATTTATTTAGTTTTTTTAAATATATTCTATAAAAATTATTTAAAGAACAAAAAACACTTTTTTTAAGAAGACATATTTTTGACAGAATAATGTGATTATACTAAAATTATGTGATTATTTTCTAAGAGATCACCAATAAATTTATATTGACTCGGACATTTATTTTAATTTAAAGAATTAATTATTCTTTTTTATTCTTGCTAACATAATGGATAGGATATAATGGTCATTTTATTCAAATATCGTCTCATTGTTCGTTTAAACTCATGATTTCATGCAATGTAAGCTATTAAATAATTTAAATTATTTAAAGAGAAAAATTGTCTAAAATATAAGGTAGTTAAGATGATCATGTGTTAGCAAGAATAAAAAAGAATAATTAAACTCATGATTTCATGCAATGTAAGCCATATTTTTACTCATATATAAAAAAATATATTCTTACAAAGTAAAATCAAACAATTAGCCCTAAAATAAAGCCCCGTAGTATTATATTTTCCTTAGTCATATTGGGTTCCCAAAATAGTGAATGTATTCCAAAGTAACATTTATCACTTAATCTCCAAATCATTTTCCAATACCAAGGATATACATTTGATAAAACACATGTCTCCAAAAAATCTTATTCATATTAAATAAAATCCTTTAACTAGAAAGAAAAATTCATACTAACCAGGGAATTTATGTAGGCTAGATGTAAGAAATAAAGCCTTGTCACCCTTTAGTTGTGGGATCGATTCCCACATCCTTCTCTGATGTAAAAGGTTTTCACACGGTTAGGGAATTAGCCATTTTCAAAAACTATATATTTCTTATATATTTACCAAAATGAGATAAAATTCTAAAAAATAACCGTAACAAGTTTTAACTAAAAACGATATTTAATACCATTCATTTTACCTCACAACTTATAATTACATCAGTATAATAATTATTGAAGTCTTATATATAGTTAAATTTTTCATTTCATCTTTAAATTATTTAATAAAACTATTATAAATAGAAATAACATCATACCTTGATCATGGTATCCACCTAGATTCATTGTCATTTTTTTCTCATATATTGAAGGTCCATTCATTGCAACAATGATTTATAGATTATTCAAAATCATTTTTTACATTATCCAAATACACCTTGTAAAACTTGGCTCGTATGGGTGTTCATAGAAAAGTATTTTTGGAAAATAATCATGTAAGAAATATAATTTCAAAACATATAATGAAACATGATTTTTATAAACCATTCAGTCCAAGTTTGACTTGAAACATTCAATCAAAAGTCCCTCTTAAATACCATAAGTATGTGCTTGAATACTATATTTTAAAGGAAAATATAAATAGGTTATGCAAAGGTCTCCTTCTTTAGTATATTTTTTGAAATTGTAGTATGCATCATAATTTTGTGATAAGGTAAAATAAATAAAAATTATTGGATAATATTTACCTTTTTTGGAAAATATGAGAATATTGGAAAAATAAGATTTAAAGAAAAACAACCAATGATCCACGATGGTATTGACGTATAGAGGAGGTGTTTGATATCTTATACAACTATTTTCAAGAGATTTGTATGTTAGAAAGAGTTTCATAATTATTCGAACATTACATTGCAATAATTATTGAAATCAAGTCATTAGTAAGATATAGAAATATTGCTTGAGATCATCATACTTCCATTCATGAATGATGTTCCTTGATCTGAAAAATTTATAGAGCAAGGATTTAAAAATAATAATAGACAATGAAACTTAACATATGTTTTACCAAAACTCATAATCCATATAGTTGTATAAACCATCATTTGAAACCAAATAAAAGGCCTTAGCCTTAAACATTACACAATATTGAGTTAATTAAATAATTATCATTGAGGATATTTTCATGTTTAGAGTTTTAGAGAATTTTTCAATAACTGTTACTTAAAAGTTCAAATATTACATAGTAGACAAGTCAACACGATATCCATTTTTTCATAATTTAATCCATTAAAAAAAAATTAATTCTTATCCTTGATAAAAATCTTAATGAAATTAATATTTAATTCTTCATTTTTCTTACCCATCTTTTCACATAATGGGAAAAATTTCCAAAACATTGTATGTAAATAAAAAAAAATAGTCATGGATATAAAATAAGGAATGAAATTATTGGTACATGAATATTTAAAACACATGAAAAAATTCTCACAAAATCATACATTTAACCAATAAAACATTAACTCATTAACATTCATCATGAAATCATAAGATTTTTGAAAAAATTCATTGAAATCAAAAATCATAAAGGTTACTTGGGGTATCCATAACGTACTTACATTATAGCTTTAATAGATACATAGGGAGTAACCTTCTTGGTTATGTTTTAAATACCCATCATAGTATACAACTAAATTCTCTTAAAAGAAACCCTATCGTTTATCTATTTCTCATTAACTAATGCATTAGAGAGCTATCACGGGCTCATGAACCCTTAGTTTATCACAAAGCCACCCGTATACATTATCAATTCCTACGAACCATAAAATAATCATACCATATAAAAAAGCATAAAGGAAAAATAACATTTTCACTTTGAAACCACATTTCATTTTACAAATCGGAACACTCATAAATGAAAACACTTTGTTAGAATATTAAATGATAAACATGTAAATAAATCATCAAAACATTAAAGTGACGTAACATTGTTAAATTAAATTCATGGTTTATATGTTAATAAACAATTCCATGTTATTGAAAAAATAAATCCATTTTTAAAAACCATTTTAAATCATCTAAAAAAAATATTTTTGAATAAAAGTGTCCCAGAACACTTAGAATTTGTTTGAAATGATTTAACATTTTAAAATGTTTATATAAATAAATCCATAAAACAATTTTGAAAACATGGACATGAAAGAGAACGATTTATAAGACTAATTATCTAAAACATTTTCAAATGATGTTTTAGTTGAAGAGTCCCTAACAAAGATTATTTTTTGATCAGATAGATCAATAATGTTTATTTAATATAGATACACAAAAAAGTTTAAATACTAAATAACATATACAATATTCATTTTTCACCTAATCATATCATGATATAATCAAGAAATAGAAGTTTAACCCAAAAAATAGAAATTGGGTTAAGAAATTCCATCACTACTTGTAATCTGTCGAATTGTATGAATAATAAAAGTAACAATAATCAAATGGAAAATTTAATACCATGAATATGAATAGATTCAGTATATTTAATATCAAATTTCATTATATATAAACCAATAAAAATTAATTAGCGGTGGATAATGCATATATCTCACAAAGATAAAAAGTGATACATGTAAATCCTTACAAAGTTCATATCAACGACCTAAGAATTTATAAATGGGGTTATTATGTGTATAAATAGAGTATCCACACAAATATTGGATTAAATAAAACATAAAACAATAAAAATTTAGTCCAAACATAATCTTGTCCCAATAAAATCAATGAAGTTGATGTATAACCCAATGAATGGGAATTGAGTAAGAAAAATCCACTACCTTGAGTCCAACTTGTAATGTATGATCATTATATTCATGAATAATAAAATTTGGTTAATTTTGATTATCTTGATAATATTTTTCATTATATCATTCCTTTTTTATCCCTTATTACCATGTTAAAAGAATTACATAATTATTTAAGTTCATATCAGATGTTTTGTCAATATTCAGTACATGAGTCAAAAATGAAGTTAATTATGATGTAAATTGTTCATATGGTCATAAGTCCATCATCTCAAAAATATAAAATATGATATAAATATATTATATATTATATAATTATTGATAATAATATTTTAATAAAAAAATAAAAACACCGTTTGTGGAGATGGTTGGCTGTACTCATTAACACTATTTTCATTTTTCATGTCGTATTGAAAGAGTTAAATTGAATGAAACATATAAAAATATATATACATATAAAATATAATTACATTAGAATGAATATATAATTTATATAATATATTTTTATAGAAACAATTATTAATACATTCCACGTGAGGTGTGAACAAATTCCATCCTTTTGAGGAGGCGGTAGTCCACACATCCCAAAACAATGTTATCGTATAACAACAATATGGAAAGTATGAAGGTTTGTTTAATATAACATATAAATAATATGGAATAATTTATAATATAAATATTAAAATATTACTTTAACAGAAGAATGGTTTTAAGACCATCCATGATGGCAGTAAAGAAAAATAAACAAAAACATTATTTATAGAGTCAATTAACCCGCATAAGTTGGACAATATTTTTGTTTATTTGAATAAGGGGAAATGTGAAATTAAATGGATTTGAGATATTACATTATAAACATAAAAATAAAGTATATAAATTATTTTTTATTAACCATGAGTTTATGGACGAATTAGGTGAGGAGAACGTAGAAAAATAAAATAAATTAAAAGATGTACTTTGAGAAAATTACCCATTAAATATCACCTCTTTGAAAGTCCCTTGAGGGCCTCGAGTTTGTTATTTTGGTGAGACCAGAAGCACATGAACATGAGGATAGTGAGGATTAAAGGTTATGGTAGATATTTTAGGATCTAAAAGGATTTTTGGTTCAAAAATGGGAGGTGGACTAAAGGTATCTATACTTGAGGAGAGGTGGGTCCAAGTTATTAGTTTATTGATTATCTTATATTAAAATCCAACCATAGAGAAGTGGAATTAAATTTAGTGTCTTTGGATTGTAATTATTTTTCTATAGGATGGTTAGGGTTTAATCACATTTCAACCAATAATAAAATGTTGTATTTTTTATGTATGTCAAGATTTTAACTTTAAATTTTAACCCTTGTATAAAATTTACCTTTACTACGGTAAATAATTCTTTTACCTTGGTAAATTTTTTATACCTAAAAATGAAATTGACTTTACTAAATAATTTTAAAATTTTTATTCTAAATATCGAATCCATTTTACCTAATGTATTTAACAGAATGGGGAAAATTGGATTTAAAATTAATTCCGTAGACAAAACTAAAAAGTGGGGTTTTTAATGCGAAACATTCAAAATTTTGAAATGTTTTTATATCTGATTTCAATTTATAATTTATTTTAATGACAAAAATTGGATTAAATGATAAAAAAAGAATCTAAATAAACATTAAATCCTATAAAAATTATATTATAACTATAGAAATAAATTAAACGGAACATGAATTTTGAATTAAAACACAATATTTTTAACTATTCATTAAAATATGATTTTTATCACAAAAATACCAAAAAATTATCCAAAACAAATTTTGATATTAAAATATAAAATAAGAATTTTATTTTTTCAAATATAACTTGTAAAAGATTCAAAAGGTATATTTAAAATGGGCTTGCCATCAAAAGGTAGTAAAAATGTCTTTTTTTGAAAAACAATTCTTTTATGAATTAAATTGATTTTGTTCGGATATCATGTCTATAAAACATATAATTGGATTTTTAAACATAAAATTGAGTATATATTTCATTAATATTATCCAATTAGAGTAATATGGGTATTTTATATACACAATTATCTTCATTTAAATAGTTTTTCTTAAAAACACATCTTTCATATTCAATTGGTTTTTACTTTCATTTATAATAAATTTAGAAACCAATTACTCATTATAAAAACATGAATAAACCATATTTTAGTAATTAAGTTAATAAATTTAATTCCCACAATTCCAATTTCATTATTATAGTGGTACCATTTAAATAATAATATTTAGTTGTTTGTTTATTATCGATGTAGCGTAACATATATGATATAGAACATAGTATTTCATTATTAAAACTCGAGATGTTACATTAATATTGATGAAGAATGTTTTTTAAAATTTGAAAATATATTATGTGTGCCTTATGATTCCAATTTGAAAAAAGAGTTGTTGAGTGGAGCTCAATGTTCCACATTTTTTATTCTTCTGCGAAGTACTAAGATATACTGAGATCATTGAGAGTAATACTGTTGGGATTGTATGAAAAGATATATTTTATAATTTACCTTGATGTTTTGAATTTTCAGTAGGTTAAATTGGAATTAAAATTAAAATAAGGAATGATCCGACCATTTTTAGTGCTGGATTGTAAGTGGGAAAATATATCCAATAGTTTTTCGGTGGGATTAAAAAATACTCCCAAAGGTAACAATGTGATTTTAGTTATTATTGATAAATTAACAGAATGTACACTTTCCATTCCCATTCAAGATACTAAATATTTAGATAAAAATTCTCAAATTTATCTGAATTATATGGTTAGGTTTAATGGATTTCCTCTCACCATTATATCAAAAAGTAGTCCTAAGTTATTATCTAATTTTTTGGGATGGAATTCAAAAATCCTTAGGTACTGAATTAAAATTTATTATAAAATTTATTCCTTTAACTGATGGTTAGTCTATGTGTAAGATTGAAACCATGTAATATAGGATTCATTCTTAATCAATGGGTTATCTAGGATTTTGGGATCATCATATTTATTTGGTTTTGTTTTCTTATAAAAATAGTTTTCATTCTCGTATGCAAATGACACCATTTGATGCATTATATCGAAAGATGTTTCAGAAACCATATTTTTTAGATTGAAATAGGAGAACGTAAGTTGGTGAGACTATATATAGTAGATTAAATGGATGAGAAGGTGATTTTGATGCCATAAAATATGAGGATGGATCAGTGCAAACAAAAAAGTAACATGGATAACCAGAGGAAAGATCATTCTTTTGAGGTAGATGATCTTATATCAATTAAAGTAACTGTATGGAAAATTGTTATGTGTTTTTAGTAAAAAGGGAAAATAATTCCATGATTTATTAGATCACATGAAATCCTAGATAAATTTGGATAAATTTCCTACTGAGTGGAATTCTCTACCCATGAGTTTATCCTAGATGCACATCTTATTTCAGGTTTATATATTAAAGAAATTTATTCAATATTCATCTCATGTATTGAGAACTTAAGTATTTTAGTAGTATGAGGATGTTTATTTGTATGAATAGCTCGTTCATATTCTTGATTTTAGAGAGAAATTGTTTCATAATAATGTGATTCACCAAGTTGTGGTTTTATTGAAAACTCAAATGGTTGATGATGCAACATTAGGATAAAAAATGATACGATGGAAAGATATAACAACATTATTAATAGAAAAATAAAAATTCTAGGACATAATTAAAAAGGTAGAAGATTGTAACAATGTAGGTAATGATATAATAAATCAATTTCAAGATTTTATTCATTAACCAAATATTAAGTAATTTTTATATCAAAAAAGAAATAGTTTAAACTAAACTCTTTTATTAAAAAGTTTTATTTATAAATTTGTTAATTTTAATAATAAAAATTTAATTTCACTTTCTAAATCATCATATCATAATTTAATATGAGTGAAATTTTGATATTTTTCAGAAAATATTGATTATTATGTGAATAGTGAAAACTACATATTTTTTGTAAAAATGCATTTTCTTTTCAATAAATTAAGTAATTTTAACATGAAAATATGAATTGAATATTTTTAATGTAATATTAATATTATTTAGTTATATTTTATCATATTAATTACTTTATAATCAACTTTATACTTTATTTTAACATAAGTTTTTTTGGGTTTAAAAATAGGATTTTTCGAGAAAATATTTTAAAATACATAATGTCTATCCATTTTAATTAACTAAAATAATATGTAAAGTGAAATATTTTAAATGAAATTTGTATATTATATATCAATAAATATAAATTTATATATTGGCAATGCATTTAGAATGTAAGTCAATAGTATAGTTTTTCTATTTGTAAGACTGATATGGATAATGACGTCCCAAGATACCTATATAATTTTTCTATAATTGATATGGGATTTAATGATTTTATTTGGAAAAAACATGTGTTTTTTTCATGAAAAAATGGTATTTTTTCTCATGTAACTTTGATATTAAGGTAAAAAATTTAGGGGTATTAATGTTTTCACTAGCCAAACAATTTCCCTTGTTTCATGTCCCTTAAAAATATTTTATTTTCACATCACATATTTCTAAAATGTTTTTCATTGGGTTTAAGGATGGGTAAGGGAAATAAATAATTAAATTTTATAGTATTGAATATTTTTCTTCAAAATAAATCCTGTTTTATGTTAAATGTTTCATATTATAAAAATGGACACTGATCCGAAGTGTCCACTTTGTATTATATGGTTATTTTATGTATGGTTTATGTCTTAATTATCTAAAACTATAAACCTAAAAAGATCCTCAAATGTAAGGGAATGAATTATTGACTTAAAACTCAGGATTTTGAAATGTTTATGGCCAGGACCTTATATTTATTCACACAAGGGAGTAACTTACTAGATCCAAAAGTAGTAATACCCCACTTCTGATTCAAAATGTAAACCAAACCATATTGTGAAGAATTAAATTATGGTTAATAAACACAATCTTATAACTTACCTGGCCCAATTAACTCTAGTAGAAAAGATCCATGTGGTGTTACATGATCTCAAGTGTGCCTCCCTATTTTCTAGAGGTTATATATTAAAAGAAAGGTTCTATAAATACCATGGGAATATTATACCCTATCTCAAATATATATAAATAGAAGTGGAAATATTGATAAAAAAACATTAATAATGAAAAACCTAACCTGAAAATTAGGATGGTAAGAAAACCATATAAAAAATACATTGCATGTTATATCCAACTATAGAGAACATTAATGTCATATAAGGTATAAATCAAGTGTAGCATCACCCAATGGGTTGAAAATATATAAATTAAAAAAATAAAAAATAAATAAATATCGACATATAAAAAAAGGTTCTTGAAATCAATTCATAATAATATCCAACTTCTCGTTGAATTTTTTTCTTTTATCCATCTTTACTAGGTCCACTACCCAAACCTACATGCTAATACAATTTGACATGCCCACTTGTTACACACACAAGTAATGAGTAAAAAACATAGCAGGAAGTAATAGGTTACCCAATCAACCACCACTAGGTACCCACCTATGGGACACTAGGTAGTTGGTGGCCCACCTATGCCTGATTACCCCTATTTTTAAGACACCAGGTACACTGTACCAGGCCACAAGGTATCCAATAAATTTATTTAACTTTGAAAAATTATATATATTGATCCTACATCCTAAAATTTTAAACCCTAGCCTCTGAAAACTACATCAATAAAAAACCCCTAAATTATATATTCTTTAACAAAATCTTGGCCATATTCACACATTTATATCACTGTTTATTAAAATATTCCCACCATACAATAACTCATCCTAAAGATACATCATTGACCATCGTTAAAGAAAATATTTGGATATTGTTCTCACATATCCACTTCTCACGCATATCTTTTCCTCATACACCTTTCTTTACCTGTTCCATCCACGAAATTATGGTGAACATACATAATTTTTATTCTACAAAATGTTATGGTTATGTTTTCATGACACTTAAACCTATTTAAACATTCAAATATCTAGACACCAAATTATCAGGCCTATTATTCCAGATGACCATCCCTTGAATGATCAATGTCAATCTTTATACAAGTCATCATGTTCGATCACATGTAAAATGTATTAATTAGTACACTGATATGCTGACAATCTCTAAAAACCTAATGATATGCACATTACATTGATGAAGAAAATTCCCAATATCAACAATGATATTGATGAGACCTTAGATATTGGTGATTTTGAAGATCTCTCTCTATGTTAATTAATAATGGGGTTGATATGTAATGTTCTCATTTGTTACATGATCAATATAGTATTAATATTTAAACCAAGGGTTGGATAACTCTCATATACATTATTTTATCCCATTATGTGGTGTTTAGATAACGTAGAAATTGGAATCATTCTATGAATTATTTCATAATAGAATTTATGTATTATTTTTTTGAAGATATTTTTGTGTTTCAATTATTTTCAACATGATATTAAATGAGTTTTAGGCATGTTGGAGTTGATTTTAAATAAATGGAATGAATGTATTTTGATTGTAGACAATTTATTCGATGGGGATTAACAAAACATGCCATGGATGATGTGATGGAATGGATTATGAATAATTGAATGAGAACAGAACATAAAGGTCATTATTGATGAAAAAATATACAAAAAGATCAACCATGATGTGGAATTTTAGTTAATGTCACCTTTTATGCTAGGATACACCATTACATATGGAGTTTTAACATGTTGTTGTGATAAATATAGCCATGAATTTCATATGAATATGTGTTGTTTTGTTCAATATTCTATTTTTATGGACATCATACTTATCTGTTAATCATTTGATGAAAATTATGAAGTTATTGAACATTTAAAATATTAATTTAAACATTAAATGGATTCAAGGAGGTTGAACTAAAACATTTCAATGATTTGAATTGTATGTAATGTTTATAAAATTTAATTGTCTAATTGGTATAATGTTTTATTTATAGAGGCTTGTATAAAGGTGTCTTAATATACATATTATAAGTATAAGAGAAACATTGGATATGATCCCATGTTTTAACTTCTCAACCGATATTATTCTTTTTTATCCATTATTTCATACCATTGAGCCAAGAACTAGAAATACTTAGTAAAGAGGGCCATACTTCCAAATAATTGAGAGATTCATTCAACCAATATACACTCTAAGAAGAGCAAACCAAATGATTTATTTTTAGTGATCTATATAAAAAACTTATTTAAAGGTCGATTCAACTGGTGAAAGTTACATAATTATTTCGTATTTTTTATTCATTCCCAATATATAGATATAACCAAGTTGGTTTTGGGTTTTAGTGCTATTATCTCACTATGTTTTTGAAGATATTAATCCTTCGAAAACCCTTCAGGGGTATTGTATTAAATCCATCAAAATTTAGCTTAATTTTAAAATAAATGAAGAATGCCAGAAAACGAGTTTTAAATTTTTTTAATATATCCCAGTTCATAATAGGTGTTGTTATTGAGTTTTTTATAAATCATGGAATAATATTTATATAAAATAGTTATGGAATTATAAATTTTATAAGGCCACAGTGTAGTACAAGTGAAATGTCCATAACATGGATTTTGAAAAAAATGGAGTTTCATTTTTTAATACGATAATACATTTTTTTATCGGTCACTATATCCTGAAAGCCTTCATTATGAGGGCGTACCATGTTATGTTTTATATTTCCAATCCATTTCTTTATTTGGAATTTTTTCCTAAAATATCATGGCGGCAAATAATTAAATGGAAAAATAAATTTCATTTATATGAAATGATTCCAAAAAAAATTATGGTTTATGGTGTGTCCTTTGATCCAAAATAACACTCTCTATGTCATTATGACAAGTCATTATGTGAAAAATTTTAAAGAAAAATTATTTTTTGATAAAATTATTAAAAACCTTCCCTTTCATCAGTATATAGATATGACATTGAATCCAATGGGGGGGGGATTTAAACAAACCAAAATTATTTTAGTATATATGATCTATGTTTATAGTTCCTTTTCATGGTTAACATAAAAATAAATACAATAGTTTTGATCTGGTTTTATGATTTGATATTAAATTTAAATATAAAATGTTTTTGTTAGTAGCCTTATACTAAAAATGTATAATTTATATAAATGGTTTAATAATTTACAAAATTTTTATTATTTGATGATAAAATTATATACAAATATCTCACATTTTTAAGTTATAAAATAGTATATATTAAATCCATTTAAATGAAAATATTAAATTTTCATAATAGATAAAAGTGAATTGTTCATATTTTTCCTTTCATAAATTAATTTCTTTATAATTTACTTATAAATTGCTCATAAATATTTATGTAATGTCTAAATTTTTGAATATTTCATTTATTAGTGTATCCCCCAATTTGATAATCATAAATACAAATTTTCTTTTATGAATTGTGATTGATGCTTTAGTTTAAATGTTAAATTATCATACACGCATTTAAGGATATACATGCTTAATACGATAATTTATTTATTATTATTCAACCTAGAATATGGATTTAATTTAGTCAGGTTCCTGAATTAAATGTTAAATATAGTTTATAAATATTAGGTTTTATAATTGGGATATAATGGAAGTCTATTTTGATTAAACATTTTGGGTAAAGGGACTTTGGGCAGGATTTCCACTTCATTGGGATCTTAGGCTCTATCTATAATAGTGGTGATTGACTACCCATTTCTCTATTCTTACTCATGTGAATATTATTAAATTCATTTGATTCTAATACTTTACATGAAAGGAGTTAATATAACTTATAAATGATATTCATTTATATATGTGTGAATATAGTTGGATTTAATTGAGGATAATTAGACATGATAAGAGTTGTGGAAATATTTAAACATCAATATGGTTTGAACCCATTGATTTATTGGAAATAATTAGGATTCAAAACCAAATAATTATAAGCTTGAATACATGTAAAAAGAATAGCATGAGATAATATTATGGGCCTAAATCCACTTTAAAAATATTAACTGCCATATTCCTTCTAAATTAATCACTTATCAAGACATCAATTATTCAATCGAGTAGGTTATATCAAACTAGTGTTCCTATAGATTATCTTGTGTAATGAATGTATGTATTCGGTGAATCTAATAGGGTCATCTGACTATTCTTGGTTGTTTCTATATATTACATAGAGATATTAGACTCGTATGAAGAAATCTAGATGAATAGTATTGAGTTTATCCATCTAATAAATTGGGAAAAGAGTTATCCACTCAACTATATAAGATCCATATATGATACGATTTCCATAATGGCCTTCCTAAATAGTTATGTGGTGATAGAAATGAAAAAGGGGGCTCATTACATAGTGAAATATGGATCTTGCTGCACTAATTTATATGTTGTAATTAAAATGGGTAGTAATATTAGTGGGAGCACATTTTATAAAATATCATATTTAATGATTTGAAAAAATATGATAATTTTATAAAATATTTTTTATTAGATAAATAGAATCATCACCATAAATCATGACTTTTATATCAACAATTGAAGAGAAAAATATTATTTGATTTAACTTCTAGTATGGTGAAAAAACATAAGAAACATTTTTTTTAAAAAAATGGAAAAATTATCTGCGATACATTCATTAGTAATAAAATATAAAAGTTTTTAACATGTAGATTTAGATTATTTTGAGAAACATAGATTAATTTATTTTAGGTTTTAGATAAAACTATTAAATGAAAGATAACTGATGAAAAAACAATCTATCCTCATTTACTCAATATAATTGAATTCATTAATTATTCAGTGACACTGGGATTTCCATCAAGGCTCGTTCCAACTATGGAATTAATCTAGTTGAAAATATTCTAAACAATTAATGAATTGTTTCCCACACCCCTCAATGTGTCAAGGAAAGATATGTGGGACATGGGGTGTATAAACTATGTGGATGTGTAGATAGTATAAATATTATATATTTTTATGCAAAGAGGACAATATTATATTTTCTAATAGTTATACATGGGTGAGCGGCCGGAGATTCTAGAAGTTTTGTCTCTTATGGTGGATTCTTATCTTTTGGTTCGGCCGAGTTGATCCTCGTATATGGTGTGGTGCTTCCTCGACTTGAGATCTAGTCATCGGTTGTGGTGGGTTTCAGATGACAACGTTGACAGTGATGATATTCTCGACGATGGTGGACAGATGTTCTATCCTGGTTCTACATCTCAGATATCCTTTTCCAACAATCAGCTCCAGTGGTGTTAGGGTGACGATGACGATATGTGGATACCTTGAAGATGATGGAGGATGTCAACGACGTTACTCTGGCTGATTCGGTGATGCTTAGATTGAGGTCTCCTTGGGTTTGGTGTGGGTTTTTAATTTCAAATATTGTAAAATCATCATCTAACTTTGGATTCCCACGTAGTGTAATGTGGTTTACCTCTTATCCATAAAGAGGCTTTCTTGAAAATAAAAAAAGAATTTTTAGTCAGTCAATAGTTATCCAAGTTCATTGAAACCTAAATAAGATTTTAGCAAAGGATGATAAATAATTCTATATGAGATAGAATTATTCTAAATACCTAAAAGGGTTTTTGAAACTATGTGGATAGTCCATGTAAGGTATTACTATTATAGAAATCAATTCATTGACATTTAAGGGTCTTTGATACCAAATTCATATTTTAAAAAATTTATAAATATATAAATGTTTACATCAAGGTAAAAATTGAAGAAGCTTGAGTTTGTATTCAATTCATGAATCCAGGTGTCGTAATGTCATAATGGTAAATGTAAAGAAATAATTCAATCATAGATGGATCAAAATAAAGGATGTGTGTTTTTTATTTTATTTATCTTATATGATTAGAGGAGTTGTTTATGAAAAATATGTGATGAGGTTTCTACTACAAAAATTTTATTGAATTTCCAATGAATGTGATGTACCATTGAGAAGGATGGGTTGAATAAGTGGTACCATTTTAGAATTCCTTTTTCTAAAATTAACCACTATGACTTGTTATCATCTCAGTCCTCTAAAACTATATTTCCCACCATTTCCCATATGTAATAGAAATATAAATTAAAATAGTCACACATTATTTATATAAGGTTTTCCAACAATGTTGGTGACTATGTCCCTGTTTTGGTAAGGTCATATTCGAGGAATTGATTTTACACTAATATTTAGAAATATTATAATTGGTATTGGAAGGAATAATCCTTAACCAAAAATCCTTTCCCCATAGTTTCATCTTCCCACCCGTTCTTTATATTAACTCCCACCAAGTTACAATAACAACAAAAAATAGTGTGAGTAAAATCTATTTAATCCATGATGTTTATCCACAAATATAGATTTTTCTATGAATTTAAAATAATCATAATTATAATAGGATCATAAAATAAATTTATAGAACAACAAATCCCATAACTTCATTGTTTGTAACCTCTATTCCACATACCACAAATCTTTGATCTTATTGAAGTTTGGATCTTCTTCCCAAAATCTATGATTTATGAGAATCATGATTATTATTTATTGACTCATTATGTTTTAAAGAATATGTTAGTTGGATACTCAAACTCTCAAGAGTTTATCAAGTCTCAAAAAAGTTTCCATAACCTTTCTACATTACTTCTACACATATTGCTTCATTAAATACTTCTGATAAATGTATCAATTGTTTCTTCAATCATAGACTCTTGAATTTTGAATGTTTTTCTTATTAAATTCACTTCCATCCACTATCAATGCTTCCAATAATATCAAAATTTCACTTTACCAAGAACTTCATAAATCTAGTCATTAAACATCTTCCAAGCATCTAAGAATATTTGTTATAATCATAGCTTATGAGTAATGGTATTTTATATTTTTGTGTAAAAAATAAACATTGTAAAATTTATTTCATCAATAAAATATTTATTTTATATTCATGTTTAATTTATGAATCTTTTAGATCATTATTCTATTGACTTTGGATCTATGAACTTAATCTAACATAGTTCCTGAGATTCTAAAATTGTTATTACATTGCTCAAATTCATCATCCAAATCCTAGCTTACAGCATTTAATGTAACTTTCACACAACTCATCTTTAAATCCTTATATATTATAAGCTTTGAATATTATTAAATTACTTATCAAATATTTCCTAAATTATAGATCTAGGGGACTTAAGAAAATGATTATTTTATAAAACCATCCTAACTTGTCTCAAAATCATTATTTAATAACTCTATATATTCTATAGATTTTCTTCCACATTAGTAAATCTTTAGAACATCTCTATTTCTCCTAAAATTATTATACATATAGATCAATTAATTATACTATCATTACTCTCAATATTTTTCATTTACATCAATCAAAATTATCATTATTACTATTAAGTTATACTTCTGAAATCACTATCTAGGATATTATGGTTCTCCTAGATTCATCTTTTAGATATGATGCCTTTTAAAAAGTTCACATATTTTTTTGATCTACATATTGTTTTGGGAGAGGCTTCTCATTGTTTTGTCAATGTTAACAAAAATCTAGAGTACCTTTGAGGGTGTGATGAAATAATTTTTCCAGTGCATACTAATTATAGAAATTTAAACACTATAATATCGATTCACCCAATATGTCCAATTATTTTTACTATATGTGTACTAAATGACACACCCTCTCAAAAATTTCTCACAAAGTGACCTTGTAAATCTTAAACCATTCTTACCGAGAACTCTGATGATATAAATCATGGAGATGCTTGATATAATCATCTATTCTTTCATTAATCTTAATCTGTACATTTGATATGGATGATAACATCCATAATTAGACATCTAGTGAATCATACACGTGTTTTTCATAGGTAGATAACTAATCTTCAACCAAATATTTAGTGTCAAACTCAGGAAATGAGGAGACTATCACATAAGAATTATATTTATAGAACAATATAACACTTAAGATTGTAAACCATTCGTGGAATTCTCTACAATTTAGGATATTGTATTTCACCATAATTGATAACAGGGATACTGTGGTCAATAAAATTTCCATTTTATACAATAATATATGGTTATAATATTAGAATTGTTAGTGATTACCAAAATATCTGAGATATAATAATTTTTTATTATTTTATTCGTATCCTACTATTTTATCATGTCTCAATATACCTCACCAATTAACATAAAATTTATTCTTTCATGGAAATTTTAATGGCCATGATCCATATTTATCTTGTCATAACTCATGAAAGGGCCATGTCAATTACTTCAATGTATTTAGGTAGTTATTATTTTTATTAAAATTCATCAAGCTCATTGATTAATTGAGTGGAATCAATAATTCTAAAACCTTGGATCATATTTTCTTAATGCATAACTATAAGATACATTAAGTCTAGAAAATAATAGTCCTCATTGTTTAAACATGGTTAAGTCAACCCAAAATCTTTATAGGAACTCTTTGATGATATTAATTTATCAAATAAGGTCTATAAAAATAATCTGTTATATGGTTATTCCCTTAATCAAGTAATGAATGGATTATTTTACATAATATTAACTTGAGGGAGTTTTTTATATGTATAAATTACCTTGTTTTATCCTTTTAAATTTCCTATTAAAATTAATTGGATTTTAATTAAACAATTATTCATGCACTAATAATTGTTTTTATGCATAATCAATTTATTTTACTTCTATGTTGAATTATTTTTTTTAATTTAATTTTGTTATCATAACAAAGAATCCATAAAATTAATTATTCATTATATAGAGGTAAAAGAAGTAAGTTACCTAGTCATGATGTTTAGTATGTTTGATTTATTGAGTGGAAAATAAATTGACCTATGATTCTATGAAAAATAAACTCTATGATTCGATCTTTCCTCATGAATTGAAACATTCTACCATCAACATAAATATCATCCTTGATTGAATTCACCTTGGATCTGGTTTTTGACCGACTCCTCATGTGTGGGAGCTCCTTCCATTTTTATATACTTTTAACTAACACATATGGTAGGGGATCCAATGAAATGGATAAGGGTTTTATTGATATAGATTGTATTTTAGTTATTTAAAAATATTTACTCACTAAAATTTTTCATTTTAATTGAAATTGCTTCATTTTTTGATTTTTGATGACTTTTGAGAATAATTGTGAAGATGTCCTAATTCTGGAATTTTAACAAGTTTTTATTTCTTTTTTATATTTTTTATAACTTATTCAATATATATAAAATTATAAAAATTATTATTTTTAGAATCATTTAAATTTTAAGAATCATATATTCCAACTGTCTTAACTAATGAATTGACCATTTAGAAGGCCTAAAAATACCTCAAGTTTGAAAATCATTTTTTGGATGGAATTGACACCATTAATAAATGTGGTATAAATCATCTTAACGGTGTCCAAATGAAGTGATTATAACTAAAAAAGGAATATAACTCTAAGTTTAATCTCCATAATGAATATTTAGATTTAATTATCGCATTAGGTGAATCTATTTGGATCCATTTCTAGGGTTGTTTCAAAGGTTTTTAAACTGTATTTGAATTTCATCAATTTTAACCCCTAATTTTTAATCTTAAAAGAAATAAATGATTTTTCATAGTGAATACTCCTATAAATTATATTATTATCAACAATATGTGGAGTCTAGTCAAGAATATTTTTTAAAATTTCAATTATAATAATTTTTTACACAATCAAACAATATGATTTAGTGATTGGAAGAAATATTAAATAGTTTATAAAGAAATCAAAATTATTTCCAATTCTTTAAAATAAATGATACAATTATATGATCAAAAAATTTCTGAAGAAAAGGAAAATATTTTCATACCTAATTTTTTTATTAAAAAATATTTTGTGGATGAGTTGAGTGGTAAATTGGAACATTATATAATAATTTTAGATAGAAAGGAGGACAATAACGTTAAAATTAATTTTAAGTAGTGTGTGGGAAATCAAAATGATTTGGAAATTTATTGTCATAAATTTTTTGAAAATAAAATTCCTTTTAATACTATATTTTTTTAAATTCAAAATTCAGAGAATTTGTATAAAAAACTAGTAATGGAGGAATAAACACTTGATTTATTCATCATTGATTAGAATTTGGAGGAACCTAAGTTGCTGCTTACTTCAAATTAAGTTGTTATCCACTCCCAAATAGATATGAAGTCCGATAGAACATAGTGTGATGTCCAAATTTTTTTTATAAATTCTCAAGAATTTTTTATGAAATATTTTTAAACATTTCTACTTATGTAGATTTATTTCCCATTTCTTCTAAGTGGGATTATTTTCTTGATGAAGAGAATATCAAGGCTGAAATTAAGGAAAGAATATTATGCCCAATGTATGAGTCCACTGGTATATTTATGGATGGTTGTACAAATATATTTCTTAATTGAATAAATAGTTTTTGAAGAGGAAATTAAAGATTAACTATATCCTAGAATTGAATTTCAATCACTAGTGGAGGTTTTTTGTGAAGATAAAGAATATGGAAGTTTCTCTTATATTTTGTTTTCTCTTTCCCTACATCAAAGGAATCACAAAGTCATATAAGGAAACCTAAATATACCTTCTTATATAAATTCTATAAGTTTTTGGAGATTATGAAAATCATGGAAATTTCATTTCAGGGGTTCATGAGAGAGAAACCAAACCCACCATCAGATTGGGGATAACTAGTTGGAACTGCATGACTTGGGGCAGGGAAATCATGGAACCCACTTGGGGGTTCAACCAATTGTTTATTTTTATTATCTTTTTTATTTCATTTATTTTAATAATTTATTTATTATTATTTTCGTTATTAATATATGTCTCCCAGTTGTAGATTATATGTGGCTAGATCAAGGTTTCTAATGCTAAATTAAAGAAGGGCATATCATTCCTTCCAATTTTTGTCTTGGTATATCTTCAGGATTTTCAATTATAATATAAAATAGGAAAAATGACGGAATTTTAAAAAATAAGTATGTGGTGGGGGAGGAATATACTTGGTATATTATGATTTTTATTGTTTTCATTTCAAATTTCTATCTTCAGTTTTTCTTTCAAATTTTGTGTGTTTTTTAAAAAATTTGAGTGTTTTATTTCAAAGTTATTAAAACAGATTATGAAATTAAAAGTAGTTAACTTTGTGAAATAAATAAAAATTAAATGAAAGGAACCCACTTGATTCATAGAACTGGACATAAATGATTGCTGAAATGTGTTGTGTTATGAATTTAAATCATGAAAAAACCATCAAATTATGAATTCCATGTCATTAATAATAACCACAATTAGAATAACTTTATTTTGAGGACTATGAACCATTTTTTCATCATCTTTACATTAACCCCACTTCTAATGTGAATCAAATAGTTAATGTTTTAACTATAACTTTCCATTTTTCATTCAAAATCGGCGATCTTTAAAGAACATCAATTCAACATGATTGAGTCAATTTTTTGTGATTTAAATCCCATTTTTAAAAAATTGAACAATATTTATTTGGCCTACCTTATGCATTTAAAACTTGTAATCCTTTATATTCCATGAACATCCTAGTAGTTTTTTCACAATACCAGACAGTTTCCCGATTCAACCCTCTCTAGATGTACATTTCATGATTTTGGTAAATCATATGTGTGGGGAAGCTACTTTGTGATTTGATACACCATGTTAGGATAATTTTTGGCTGACAAAAATAAAATTCCTGAGAGAAAATTGATGATATTGATTGGATTTACATTCTGGAACTTTCGTAGAAAATAAATATTTGTCTTTCTTGATATTTAAAATAAAAAATAAATCTATGCCTTTCTAAAACATTTTTCAAAATGTAATAAGAAATGTTTTTGAAAAAATTAGTGTGCCATTATTTTTTAATAATAAAGTTGTGAACTATCCATTGGATGAATTTTTGAAGTTATTTTAGAGATGATTATATTAAAATAATAAAGATATGAAGACCATGCATAATTGAAAACTAGAATCATACAATCTTAATTCAATAAAGAGCTCAACCCTCCACATTCACCTTCACAAATTATAACATCTCCAACATACCTACAAAAATCCATAGAATAAACTAATAAATTCCTCATGATAAACACATGTTCTTAACTCACATCAGCTTTGGATTTTGAATTAGTCCAATCATAAAGTGACTCTTATACTTATTTGGATGAGGAAAAAATTGTTTAAATCAAAATCATGTGTGGATAGAATAAAAGTGAGGTTAGAAACCTTATTAATGGAAGAATGAAAGAAAATATGATGGAAAAAATAACATAATATAATATTACTAATTGAATTTTTTAAATAGGAATGATATGTTTAGTGACTTGATTTTGAGCCTTGTGAATTTTATTGACATTGTTTTTGAATTTTCATTGGGATCTTATTTTGAGTGCTCACTTGTCTTGAATTCCTAGTGTTATGTAAGGGAGAATTGAAAAATATAGCATTTTATTTATTTTTATTTTTTATTGATATTATTTAATCCAAAATAATTCATTTTAAGTAAAATTACATCAATTTTTTATTTTGGATGTGTTTTAGCATTATTTTGAAAATTCACTAATTATAGAGTTTTAATAGTGGTTTATCACTTTTTTGTTTTTGGAATAAAAATTTCAATATGTATCAAGTTATCAAAATTATTTTATTTAGTATCTATAAGAATCATTGGATTTTATTTTCAATTTGACCATGATTTTAGTCTACCATTTAGAGGTCCTAAAAACCTCTAAAGTTGGAAAATAAATTTTCAAATATAATTAACACAAAATCAGTAAACGAGGTATAACTTGAACTACATGCGTCCAATTAAAGTTATAAAAGATAAAAAATAAATATAACTCTAAATAAAATATCCATAATGATTACCAATATTTAATTATACCCTTTAGATGGTTAATGTTTTTATTAATCTGGTTGATGTTGAAGAGTCACCTTGAAAAGAAAAAGTTCACTTCATGAATTAGGTAATAAATATTTATATACCTATGAAAATATCCTAAAATGTTTTATAGTGAAATTAAAATCACATTTGGAAAACATTTACGAAGGATGTTTTTTAATATTTATCTGGGTATATATCCAAAATAGTGCCACCATCTGGTGGATAGAAATTGAACAAAACATTTACACCCCTTTTACTATATATTTACAACTCTACATCCATTTAAAAGGTCTTTTATATTGATGGATTGGGATATTATCGAGAGTATATTCTAGATAAAAGGAGTTTTCGATGATGTAATGAATCCTTTAATGGCTTAAATCAATGTGGAAGTGAAGAATGATGATCCGATGGAATATTTTTGAGTGTGTCCTTTTTATTGTAAACTATTCTCTTTTGAATTATATTGTAAATTGTTTTCTTGATTGAAGGTGGTAAGTTTCCTTATTGTATGAAATTTATCCTAAATTCTTCTAGATTTATTTACCATCTCATAATTGCATAATATTTTTCTTATTGTTTAAAATTATTTGGGCGAGGTCTCCCCATTATATAAAAAAATTTCAATTAGTTTTAGTTTTTAGATTGTCTTTGGAAAATCAGATAACTTTCATAAGAATATAAAACTCATATTTGATTTATTTATAGGATTTTCAGGAAATATAGGTGTAAATTTTTTGGTAATAAGGTATACATTAGATAATTTAATTTGAAGGCATTTGTAAAAAATGATTAAGAGAGTGTAAGATGATCGAATCTTGTCCACTGCTACTACATTTTGCTTTCCATTTTCGGGTCATCTTGCTTCTGATCTCTAATCACTATGTTTAATTTCTATTTGTAATATAATTTTGTTTTATTTAATTTTTTTAATATATTTTAAATCCCTAATTTTATCTTTAAAATTATTAAAAACAAATCAATAAATTGTCAGTTTGATAACTTAGCCTACAAAATCTTCATGATACAACCTCATAGTCACCACAATAATGCATTTTAGAGGAGAAATTATTAGTTGAGGTAACACGATTGAACCCCAATGTCAATTTTGATCCATTTTTAGGAGTCTGCCTAAGATTTTTCTAATTTTTTTTTTGAAATTATAGTATTTAAACTATTTATTTTGATTCCTAAAAAATAAAAAAATATTTTAATAGTGATTACATAGAAGAAACCATGGGAACCTAAGACCTATAGATTAAAGAGAAGGATAGATGATGCACACCCTATAATTTTAATTTAATAATAATGAAAAATTGTATACTAAATTAAAATATATTTAATCCATACATTGGCCATTCAAAGATCAAAATATTTTACATGGATGCAATTAATACACATTAAAAATGAATTCATTTCATTCATTATTTTATTTAAATAAATATTTTTGAATTAATTATCTTATTAATTGATGAATTAATTCATTAACCTAAAAGTAATAATCCAAATAGTCCTATGAAATCTCTTCATAATTAAAAAGGTAATTACGTACACATCATATACTTGGATTTAACATAATAAACACCTATATACCTATAGACCACATTGTATGGTCTTTTACTAAGTATTTAATATGGAATGAAATGTAAAAAACAAGTATAATATTAATTATCTTATTGAGTGTTAAGATGAATAAAATTGGAATATTTAAGACACTCTGAAAATTTAATATAAGTGATATATTAAAATTTATTTCATGTATTCAATATGGTTTAATTGAGAAAAAAATGTTATGGAGTTTTTATCTCAGATAGTAATTAACTAGGAATATACAATTTTAAAAATTTTCTACATGTTGTGTACACCAGCTACATGTTGTGTGCATGAATGTAACTCAATAATTAGTATTATCTTACACATAGATAATAAACATGGTTAAAACCTAGAGAAATAGGTCTCTATATTTATGTGTATCAGTTAAATGGTGTGTATAACTAGCTACAAGATGTGTAATGGCTTCTATGACACATGCCTAGGGACTCGATTTATATGTATTCCACTAATAATGTTGATGTATATGAAGTTTAGGATACCTAAAAATCTTGTTTAATCTATATTACATTGATTTGAGTCTCACATGTGGTATTTGGTGTGACTTAGAATACAGGGTTTCCAAAATTTCACTACAAAACCATGCATACTACATTATGTGTACACCAAGTCCATGTTGTGTAATTCATAGAACCATGTGGTAGAATAGATAGACAACATAAGGATTAATAAATATAAAATGTGTTAATTTTTTTGGGGAGATATGTATCCCATATCCTATCTTAATTTAGTGAACCTTGGAATGAAACATTCATGTTTTTGTTACACATTGCGTAATCATGTCCTTCGATTAGAAAATTCAGCACCTCTTGATGTCATCATTGGTCATTATTCCTATATTATGAATTTTTTAAGATCATATAAGACTGAATAAATGTATAATATAGATATTTTGATTAATAATTAATTAAAATTGAAATAAATATAACATAAAATTCATTAAACAATTAATGAAGAATAAATAATTATAAATTTAACTTTTATACTATGATACCACTTAAAGGATATGTACATAGAAGAAAAGTTTTTGGTATTATTAAAAACATATATTTTTTTCATATTTAAAGAATAATATATATTTTAAATGATGTTAAATTTCCTAAAAAATTAATTTTATGGATATTAACATAATATGTCGGAAATAAGTATAGGGATACTTTATGAAAATTTAAAATTAATTTAAAATTAATTTAAAAAGAAAAATTACCATAGTTTTGAGAATTTATTCTTCATAAAAGAAAATGATTGACTGATCCTTGTCTAGGTTATGACACCATTTCACAATGATTATACAAGGTAATAATCCCTCTATTTATGATATACACATGCTCCTTGATATCAAAATTCCACCAATAGAACTCCAAATGCTAGAATGGAGACATCGATCATCTTATGTCATTCTTTTTTATCACAAAGCAATCCTTCATTATCGAAGAATTGTTCTAATAAATCATTCTTGAGATAGAGGAGGAAGTGGTGGTAGAATTTTATCAGTCTTGAGAGAAAATGTCTAGAGAAATTTTCATTAAAGAGAAATCACTAAGGAGAGGATTAATTATGTGTAATTCGTTATTCCTAAAAATGATATATAATAAGAATATATAGACCAGGGGTTATAATATAGATAATTTGACATATATCCCTTATATAATACAATACTATATATATTTTCCATTATAATTACAATAATATTATTTTTATTACATGGTAGGCATAATCAAATGCATTATTTAAATATTATACTATTAAATAAATTAATATTTTTTAATGATATTCAACCAATATATCACTCTCATAACCAGACCCTATTTGGTAAATCCAACTTACATAGTATTTACAGAACCTTTAATAATAAATATTATTCTTTTTATTAATAATAATTTTTATATTCATAGTCTTGTAAATAAAAATTCATTTGAAAATTTGTATAACTTAAGAAATATTTATTTAATAACAAATTTTATTTGATACAATGATAATAAATATATACAATCAATAAATCCTAAATAAATATTATTATCTACGAGAAAAATATTTTTGTATAACTGTTAAATATATTATTAGAATTTAAATAATCCCATTAGAAACACTAAGGGTGCATCCCTCTAGGTTTATACCTTAATGGTATTTGGATAGTTAGCATAATGTCCAATATCAGTATCTAGTAACACATAATAGAACCCAAGAGAAAGAAATAAATGTCACAATGATGAAAACCACATACAAACAATTGATTTTTTAAAAAATCACTTTCTCAGAATCTCTCCTAAAGAAGTTCATACACCTGTGTCATCAATCTATTAGCCTATTATGTTATTCTTTGATAACTTGAAATGAACCCATCAATATACCATGGCCATAGAATGTTGTTTGAATGTTTTATTATATTCAAAGGGATGATATAATGATGAAAGAGATTATTGTTTCTTAACTAATTCATTAATAACATATCACTCATGACACAAACAATGTTCCATTAAATATAATGAATATATAACGTCAATGTTCAATTTAGAAAACAAAACTATGAAACTCTTGATAAAAAATAATAATAATCTTAATGTCTTAGTATCATCACACTTTTTTACATATAGGAATATTCAATGACATGTAACACGTGGAATTACTATTAGTAGGACTATTATCATAGTCTCCTCTCTTGGAGATTACAAACTAGAAACATTATGTGATAAATTATAATCTCGTTATGATTACTCACAACTGAAAATAAATATTATTTGTGTCCCATCATAAAATTTTCCCCATATATAGAACAATATTTAAGAATATTTCATAGAACATTAAAGTTATAAATACTGTGGGAAACCCCTATCATGTTATGAAAGTGAAAGATAATCTTGGAAATTATCACATTAAAATAATGTTGAAGAATAATAAATATTTTATAAGTAATTTATTATTAAATACCGTGAATATATGTAATTTAATATAAGTTCTCATCCTAAAATTTTACCCAAATTCAATAATATATTTAATAATATTTTCATAGAATAGTAATTTTCTCATAATGATAGGGAACTACTATCACCTTATCGAAGTGGCAGATAATCTAGGAAATTGTCACATTAAAATATTGTAAAAGAATAATCAATATATGATATGTAATTTGTTATGAAATACCCTGAATATGTAGGTAATAAAATTCATAAAATAGTTATTTATAGTGAACCATATCTAATATAAATTCAAGATTATTAAAATGAAGTGACATATATTACCAACAACTATAGTTATTATTTCCAGATATTCTAAAACACCAAAAAATAACTTCTTAATTTTTATATTCTATATCGATATGAGTTCTGTTCAATAAACTATTGATGTTTTTCTTCCATATATTTTGATTACTTTTTTCATTTAGATTTATTCATTATTAGGATATCATCATCTTTATTTGATGTATAAATACATTTGTTAATAATTTTCTCATGTTGGACACATATATTTTTAGTTTTATAACCTTCACTATTAGTAATTATATATTTTTATTTGATTATAGTTGGAGTAGATTTAACGTAATTTTTTGGATTAACATTATCAACTGCTTGAGATTATTAATATTTAAATTACATAACATTATTCATATCTACATTCATATATTTTGTATATTTTTATCTTGAATACACCTTTATTGTGTTTTACTTAGGCATTCTTCTTTTACAGTAGGTTTTTCATTGTGATCTTCCACCATTTTTTCTTATTCCAATACCCTAAACATGATACATTTAATTTTTCACTATATCCAACTTGTTTCTAGTAAGAATATTCATATTAATTTTTCTTATCAAGATTTTTATTTATAAATTATATTTCTCTCTTATATTGGGTTTTTTGATCAAGAAATTCTTCATGATTAGATTTCAACATGTGCTCAGTGTGTGTTTCTTCACCTTTTCACCATCTTCACCATCTTCACTACTAATTAAGGCTATTTAATGTTTTCTTAACATGATTAGTATAGTTTCTAAAATTTTCCACAATCTTTTATTTGGAAGGACTACAAAATATAAAGTAAATTTCCTATTAATTTCTTAGTATACACCCCTTTTTAGTTAAAGTAATAATTATATTTCCTTTAATTGGGTCCGTATATTCCATAGAGTTTGTACTCCATATACTATTCCCAAAAATTTCTTCCCTTTTGTCTTCATCAAACACACCACTTTTATTACTTGGAAAATCAATATCAAAGTTCCCAATTCCAAAAAATTTAAAATATTTTAGTAGGAGTTTACTTTTATAATTATCTTTTTTATATTTTATGTACTTTGAGATAAGATCCAAAATCCTCTTATAATCACCATCCATTTTTATTCATCTTAAAATGCATTAGAGGAGTCATCTTATTTTTCCTTCATTTTCTTCTTTCTCATGTATTTTAATGTCATATCTTCCTTGATCTTGTTATTAAACATTGTAGTTCATCTCCATGCATTCCATATTGATCTTGATTAAGTTGTTAAAGGACTATTAATGGTGTGAGTGGTTTGAATAAAGATTTTATTCCTTAAAAAGGGAAGGATTAGAGTGAATAAACTGGGCACATAAGGTTTCATGTTGTGAAACCCACATTCATGAAATGAATGACACCACAACATAAAAGTTTTAGACATTTTGGAAAAATATAAATCCAGTGAGTGGTTCCTCAATTTTTAGGTCATGACACATTTTTTGAACCCATTATTCCTTTTCAAAAAACAATTATGATTTATTAGAACCTTTACCAAATATCTCATTGATTTTAATATGGACCTCCATGAATGAAAAGTATTTACCAAATAAAACTCCATTTTTTGGAAATTAAATCAATCTAGAGAGAGATATATAACATCATCAATTTAAATTTTATTTATAAAACATTTTTTTAATTTATGAAATATTTTATGTTAAAATTTAATATATTTTTAATTTAATTATACCCTTATATAGACCCTATGATCTACCTAAAGGTATATAAATTATACAATCTTATAAGCTGGTTTTTTGGGGATATATATAGGTAACTAGAATATTTGGGTGATAAATAATTTTAGAACTATCATCGTGTATTGGTAAGTTGAATTTCTAAAAGGATTCATAAGGGTAACATAGTCTCCTTATAAAGGTAATAATTATTTTCATAATGGTAACACTTTTTTCCAAAGGTTCATTAAGGGTAACCCAATCCATTTGTAAATGTATGAATGAGTTATGTAAGGGTAAAGTCTATTTTCAAGGATTAAATAAGGTTAAAAAAAGTACCCATAAGCTATACATATGAAATATGTAAGCTTAAGACCATGTTACCCTCACATAGTTATATTTTTAGTGTTTTGATTGTTTTTTCTATGTTATCAAATTTTTTCTCTTTCAATCGAACCTGTAAATGTGTTTTATGGTTTTTAAAATCTCGAAATCATGAGAAATTAATTATTTTAGATAATTTAATTTCAGAAATCATATTTTGGATACTTTTGAACACTATTTGGTTTATATCATCATCAAAGGTGAAAAAACAGTTCTTTTAATTTGTAGGTTTTAAACAATGTCAACCAAAACACATTGATACTGCTTTTGAAATATATAAACCTTTTTCTATATTAAATTATGATATATTCTTGAGTCTAATAATCCTAGAACCTCTTTATCCGTGATCTATTAATTTTTTCATAGATCATTCTGAGTTTTTATTCTTTTTTTCAGGCTTGGAAGAACTTCATATTCTTTATTATATGTTACAATGCTTTTCAAAATGTAAATTCTAGGTAAGAATTAGATATTTCTATTCTACTTATGTCATGTATAGTTTTTGAAATAATATTTCCTAATATTTATAGACAAATGGTTGGATTCAGACATAAAAGACAATAACTTGAAATTGTTGAATAATTATGACATGCTTATATCTAGATTATCATTTGGAGACAAAATATCATCACATGTTGAAAATGTATATATTATTAAATAATAAAATTGTAATACCATGATATAGAATAAATTGATAATTTCGATAATATCTAGGTTTGAGAAATTATTTATTCATAAAGATATTTATTATTAGAAATAATATAATTGGAATTAGATATAGGAATCCATGGAGATCAGTTTGAACTAATTAATACATGGATGTGATATGACTATAAATTATTTAAAAAATCCTTGTATTTGACATCAAAAATCTAGAGGTAGGAAGTTACCTACCATTTAGAGACTCTTTATATTTTTTTATTTATATGATATTGTATAGCCTACGAGACCATATTTTACATTTGATCACATGTGTGTGCATATGCAACCCATGAGACTATGTTTTATGTTTGATCACATGTGTGTGTATATGGATTCTGATAGTCACGATTGTTATGTAGTATTGTTTCATGCTATTTCAGGACTTATATGAAGAATTTTTCAAAGCCAATGGAATATAAGTTTCGATTTTTAGATTAATAGGTGGCCTTGTCAAGCATAGTCAACTCCATAGAGTGGGATCATGGAATACATGACTCATTAGTGTTGGATTTAAATAGGTTAGTGAGCACCTTGGCATGTAATGCATAGTTTAATTCTATATTAGCTTTGTAAGAGTGTCCATATAGGTTTATGTAATCTATCGATGAAGAACATAAATGTGTATGGCAGAGTGTCCTGCATTCGAAGCATGCATACCATCACAGGCGAGCAGGTAATAAGGATTCAAGGGTAGGTATTTTCCTTAAATTTAGGTTTGGAGTAATTCCGTAAAAGGTGGAACATTCTATTCCTTAAATGAAAAGTATGTTACATGGCATAATATATGTAATATGATTTATTATATATGATGTTCTTCTAATATCATTTTGAATTAGTTATGGTCGGGGATCATGTTAACTTTGTTAGAACATGATCATTTAGTTTGTGATTGGTTGTATTATTAGGTGTGATTTAACTTTTCCATCATGGTGTACAATTGTATATACACATTACCTTATTCTAAGGATGCATTGGCGGTATCATAAAGTGTTTACACACACATCCTACTTGTGTGTGTAGATGCACATGAATACATCATTCCCTCAAATAAAGGGAAGGTCATGGGACCGATGATAGGTTTCTAGGGGTTTTAAAAATGTGAGATATTCATGTTATCAAGATGGAATTTGGATGTATTTCGAATAATATTTTATTTAGTCATATTAAGTTTTGTTGTTGTATTGTTGAACTTCTACACTAAGGGTGTCTTTAATTTCTATTTAATGACTATGAATAACATATTTTATAACATTTATTTGAATTTTATTTGAATATTTTTACTAGGTTCTTATTTATAATATTAGAATCAAGTGATCGCGATGAATACAAAGGGTATAGTCTCACCACATTAATTTTTACCATGGACACTTGTTATAATCCTCTTATGTATGGGGAGGTATGAATGAGGTAATGTGGATCTATGACCCAGACTCAGTGGTTCATGATAGTGTGTAACAATATCTATTCCTATAAATAGAATGGGAGGCTTATACTAAAAAGGGAGAGAGTGACCAAATCCTACGTAGAAGTTCCATGCTTCAATAACGTCTTTCACAAACCATCATTAAAATTCCTCTAGAAGTTTTATTTATTATTATTTTATCAACCTATTATATCTAAATTGAGGTGGTGATTTGTTTTCTTCCAAACATGAAAAAAGTGGGGAATTTTTCTAATTTAATTTTTTTGGTGATATTATTATTTCCTGTTGGGTTTTTTTTCATTTCAGTTCTATCCCAACCTTCCCTCTTTAATTTTTTATGCATGTCCATTGAGTGTTAATTAATGGAATGTTATTAAATGAGATATGATAATTCCACCTCCACCATGACTATTGGGGAAAAATTGTTTCTATGTTTTAAAGTTATTGTAGGTTACTAATTTATCTAACAAACATAAGTACATGGCCATTATAAAAGTGTTTTTTATTATCAGGGAGAGTGATCAGCCGGACCTAGGGGATTTTTCAGACACAATTCAGAAAACAATAATCTTAAATCATTACACTTAATAACATTATTAAATGAACATGGAAATTATATTTTTGGTTTATTATTTATGATTTTCTCCCTTTTACCCTCCAAATACACATTCTAATTTGTTTATATTTAATTCATTCATTTATTCATAGTTTATGTCTTAATTATTAAATTATTATATTCTACACCTAAACATCATAGGAGAAACCTCAAGGCCTTAAAATACATGACTAATTAATTTTATATTTAGTGATTTTGGTTTCGTGCATTTTAAATTCCTAAATTCAATATTCCCTATGGAATTAATGAATCCCTATAGGGATACCATATTCCCACTAAAATGTAATATGTGCTATTTCCAAATAATAAGTTTTTGTTTCATAACATAAAATTCTATATAAAATATAGTTTCTAATAGGATAGTGGTACAATATTTGGATTTAAATAATTTTAAAGTGCAACAAATAAAATAATAAACTGGTCAAATTCAAAGTGAAAGTCACTTTATATTCTAAAGGATTTTAGGATGCATTGGTAAACAAAGATAATGGAAATATATAAATTTATTAAATTAATATCTCAAAGAACATTAAATATGTAAATATTTTAATATGATAACTATAAAGTTAGATATATTTCTATTTAGGTAGTAGAAGTAAAAAAATATCATAATATTTTATGTTGTAAAGTAATTGAGTTGGAATAATATTTTGAAATAATATAACCTCCTGAATTTGATTACTGGTATAACTATTATTCAAAAGATATTTCATCTTATATGTTAATCAATAAAGGAGTTTAATGGTAGGTTTTATGAGATGGTTACATAGAGATATGGTAAAAATTAAATAGATATGTAATGAGTTTAACACAACCCTAAAGTGATGGTAACATAAGGACTCTTTAGTGGTATATCGTGTTGAATTTTATCATACAATCCCATATTCATGGATCTGTTAAGTATTATATATGTAATTTTAAAAAATATAATTTACCTTTTTACAAAAAAATAATCTTCTTTTTCATTATTTCTCATTGGATTCATATATTTCCCGAAGTGAAATACTAATTAACCTCTCAATGTATGAATTTTAGTTATCGACAACTGATTTTCATCATAGAAAATTATAGGTTATAATGGACTGTTATGGTTTTCATGATTATTGTTAAATATAGATATATATAATATTATCATAATATAATAAATTAGTTTCGAGTGCCATATGATCCACCATGTATACCACATAGAGTGTATACACTACGTGTTTAGTTTTCTATGGATGCATGTTCGTAACTAATCTTTGTCCATATGGATTAAAATATACCTATCGTAATATCCTTTATACTTTTATAGATTTCATACACCAAACATGGGGATGAGACAATTAGGGGTAGTTTTGTAAATTGAAGACCATGTCATTGGTTGAGACATAACCAAGATAAGATTTTTCTTATCGTATTATGAGTTTGGTATCCAAGACATTGATTCTTATAGACTTAGGAAGGGTATGTCCATACCAAGATAATGTTAAGGTTACATGTTTATATATTTTGATGAGGGGTTTTTTATGTTCTCAATCATGTTGGTGAATAACCTATGATGTGATTATCTATATTTTTAGTACATATTTAAAGAGTAAATAATGTGTGTGTTGTCCATATGGGATTGACATAATCTATTTCCCATAATAACTAGATGCCTTAGAAAAATTCATTATATGATTATTCATGCTTATATATAAAATAGATGTTTGACATAGGTATCAAGATATATTTATTTGATATAGATCACATCATATCTCTTTTTAAATTAAACATCACCAATGTTTTTTTAGTGGATTCTCTTTGATTACAATTATTTTCTAGGGAATTCAAAATTGTTTTCAATGATATAAAGGTCAGTAGGTCCATCATTTTTGGTTGTTTAAATGAGGAATAATTATTGTTTTATTTTGATTTTACAAAATTTAAGAGGTACCCTAAAAGTTAATTCAAGTATATCTAGAATAATTTTTGGACTTATTTATACATGTTTATGAATATGATATAATATATAATTGGAATGAATGATAAATTTTTGAAAAAGATATCTTCAATATATTCCGAATGAGTTTTTGATTTTATATAATTATTTTATATATATGATGTGATATAAGGTGAAAAAATTTAGAGCATATTAGGATTTTAGTTAAAATGTGATATTGATGGAAAATTGCTAAAAAAGATAGAGAATAACCTGGTGGTTTATACCCTTACACATTCGTTGGTAGGATATACTGTAGCATTGTTAGTGTCACAAAATCATAGTGCTACAAATACTTATGCATGTTATATGATAACTTTCTAGTACCATAGATATTCCTTTTTGAAAGACATTATACTTCATTTTTCTTCATTGTATAAAATTTTTAAAGATTACAAACATTGAAAATATTCATTTAAAAATTAAATGAATTTATGGGATTAAAACATATTTTTATCGAGTTAAAATATAATTAAAGTTTATGAATTTAATGAATTTATATTGGTTGAATGTTCTCATTATTCCTATATGAAAGGTTATTGAACCTTATATAATAAGTTTGAGAGATTCATAGAATATGATACTATGTTAGAACTCCTAAAATTTAGACTATTCAATAGATTTCTTCCTATATTACCTGTGAATAAGGTTATAGGAAACCATGTTAAGGATCACATCCTTCTCGAGCATTGATATATTAAAACAACCAACGGATATCCTAGAAGGAGAAACCCAGTGGTTGATTCTCATTTGTCTATATCAAACACATTTTTGAAAATGGGATTGAACTAGAGAAAGGCACACCATTATTTATTCATTTTCATTCATTGAAAACTTATATAGATCCTATTTGTTTTTTAATTTTTGTTTTTTTATTTTAATTGATATTGAATAATATTCATCACTATAAAACCTTTCAATGGTTTTATGCCTTCCTAGAAGTAGAAAATAGTGTAGTGGATTTATAGTGTGGTGAATAACCACTATGCTATGGATTATGATGTGAACACCCAAAAATACATTATTTAGGATTTGTGGTATCTTAATGAAGGAATATATGTTTGAATATGGGGACTTATAGTAAAAATGGATGTGGTACTGACAATGGTGGAAAGAAAAAACAATGTGAATCACAATCAAGGAGGAAATGAGTGTAGAGTAAAATTTTTTGTTTTATATATGAGTAAAAATATGGAATGGAAAAAATAATTACACCATGGTTCTATATGAATATTTAATTTATAAATAAAAAAATAAAATGTGAAAAGTGAGGTGATATAAGTGTTATCTATACATAGATTTTAGATCCTACTACGGTTTGAAATACCACACCTTGGAAAACCACACTCTTCCATGGGGTTATATGAATTTTTACAAATTTTATATTTCTCATGAAAATCAATAAAACACTGATATAAATGAATATAAATTTTAGTGATAATTAAATAATTTATTTAGCTGATATTGAGGAGTAAAAAAGTAAGAACACGTGATCAAAAATTAAGAAGCACTTGAAGAGGGAATCATAAGATTTATTAACTTATTGTTTTTATTTGTAACAGTCATTGTACATTGATCTCAAAAATATCTTCCCACTTCTATTTTTATTCTTTTTGATAATAATATAAGAACATGGAAAGTGTCATCAAAACTATTGGACATAAAAGATTATCCACAAGATTAAAATACCATGTGTACCTAGAGAACCACTTATTTTGGGTGAATTCTATCTTATTATCCATTTTTTTCATTTATTTTTTTCATTAATATATAATAGATTTATTTGATATTAGAATAAATTATTTTAGATTGGGTGTGTTAGTTTTCACTGATCTACCTACCCCTCAGTGATTATATATCTCTCACCAAAACCTGTCTGTTGGTATCTGATCTTGGATTTTCATAATGATCTTATTATCTATTTACCAATTCATATCTAGTAGAGGATACCATGAAGATCATAATTTCTAATTATTCATAATGGTATATGTTTTATTATTTATTGTGAAATTATTATAAAAAAGAGATCAACAGATAATATAAATCTCATTTACAACAAAAGAGTTCCTATTTTGGATAGGAAGATATTTCATTTATAGAATGATTGGATGGTTCTATATTTTACATCTCTTGGATTGATTGTTATTTTTATCCCAAAAAATGGTTTTTATATTCCCAATGTTAGCAAAACCAATATCTTTTTTTTGAAAATAATGATATTGAATAAAATGAGTGAGTGAAAAATTAGTTGCTCTTATCCCAATCTTATAAATGTGTAAAACAAGTTATATACACTAAAATAAATAATGAACTTTATTGAAAAACCATTGATATCAATAAAGGTAATAAAAAATTTAAGGATTCATGATTAAAAACATGTCCTGGTTTGTTTAAGGATACAATAACACGATAATATGAATCATGGGAAAAGTTCTTTATTGAAGTGAAAAAAATTATTAGCTTGATTGAATGTTATGGAAAAATTCATAAATCCTCCACCATTGTGAATAAATTTATGACAATATTCATAGATAAGTTTGATTAAAAAATTTCACACTTATGGAATAAGAATTAAATAAATATATAATTGGTAAACTAAAAAAATCAAATATTGATTATGAGATCAAAAAGAGTCTGACATGGAGCAGAAATTAAAGAATAAACAAGGATACACCATTCAGTTATTTAAAATGTTTGAAACATTTTGAACCTAATATGTCTCATGAGTAGGTATCCATTATTAAGGATGATTCTAGTAATTTATATGATTTATTATCATTTTTTCAAATTTAATGAAATGGAAAAAATGTAAATGAAAAGAAAAACATCCTATTATGTGTTTTGATGATGAAAATATTGGAACATTTTCAACTAGTTTCTTTGGGAAGGATAAAAAGAGAAAATAATATGATCAATATAAATTATGATATAGGATAATCATGTTTCCAAGTGGTTAAAATAGAAATAAATTATTTAAAGTCAAGGGATATAAAAACTACTCATTGAAAAATAATTTTCTCCTAAATAATGAAGCTGCATATTATAATGAGAAAAGTTAAATAGAGGAAAATAAATTGGAGAATTAATAAATACAGGTTTTGTTTTGGAAAATGAAAAGGTCTGATAATACCACTAGTGAAGAAGAAGAAATTAGTGATGGGGAGACACCAAAATAATTTTAGATAAGTATAAATCTCATGGTGTGTTTGAAAGAAAAAAAAATATTATTTAAATAGGAAATAAATCATTTTCGAATTAAATTTATCCATTAAATAAATACTATACTGAACAAAATTCTAAGTGTATTTTTGAGATATAAATAGTGGTCACAATAAATTTGGGTGATATTAATGAAATCATTAGAGAAAGAGACAAAATTATTGATATTAAAAAAACTGATATAATTCCTAATAATGAGTAGGTGATTACTCTTAAAGAATATTTAATTAAATATAAAAATTAATTAAATTAATTATAATAGGTAATTTCTAAAAATTTAGTCAAAGAATTTTATGATTTCTCTAAATATTAATGGAAGATACTGGGGTCACTAATAATCATTGATATTTTCTTATGATTCTATAAACCATTCTTCAAGACATTTTATCTTACAAAAAAACTTGTGGAAGTAATTAAAATAAACGGAATAAAGATATTTCTTCACCAACGAAAATAGATACACCTATTTCCACTTGAAATGGTTACACTAAAATTTTTAAAAATAATAATGAGGTGTGGAATAGAAAACAACCCCAGGTTAATACTGCAAAAAAAGGTCAATGAACATTCTATTAGGAATATTTTTTTAGAAGTGATATGTTTAAAATATAAAATAAAATCCATGAGAAATATTTAGGTAGAATATTTATAATTGAGAGGAATTTGGTTGAAAAGAATATGTCAGCGTTGGGGAGTATAGAGAAATAATGAATATATATTCCATTACTGTAAACCAAACCTTAAATATATTCTATTACATGAATTGGGGAGTGGATTAAATATTACGTTAAGATATGATAACTGAGGTATCATTTGAATGTGATTGAAAATCTATAAAATAATTTTCATTCACTTGAAGAAACTTACGTGAGGTGTGATCAACCTAGAAATATTGTTGACATGTGTCTCAAGAACATAAAAAGGTGATTGTGGTAAATTATATTGTAGGGAAAATTTGAAATCTTAATATATTGTATAATGGTTTCTTATGACACATAATGAAAAAATACATATTTAAATACATCTAGAATTATTATATTGGAGATATTTCATTTTGAAATGATGGATCACGCAATGTAAAAGGATTTAAAGGCACTAAAATCAAAAAAAAATTAAATTTCAATAATATTAATTTTTTTCAATTGTTTTAGGGATAATCTCTTGAGTTTTTCATAACTTAGTGAAATGTAAATGAGGTGATATTTTTTAAGAATGGATGTTTTATTAAAAAAATATTCTAGAATAATCCTAAAGTGATAATGAACAAGTGGTAACTTATTTCATATTTCCAATTTATAAAATATTTGATAAATGAAAATACAATAGATGAAGGAGTGTTAGAAAAATGTACTTTTACATTAGGGTTAATATAACATAGATAGAATCATAATGTATGAAAATATGATAGATCCATTAAAATTTTATCATGAAATAATCTACTCATGTTGTTTGTGTCACTATGGAAGGATTTTTTTACAAGACCCATAAACCCATGGGGATCCAAATTAATAATCCTATTGAATTTATAATTTCCTACATGTGTGATTTGATGAGTTTGAAAGTAACTAATGAAGTTAATTAGAGTAGATAATTTATTTATTATTATACCCATTTAACCAATGTTTGTTTTAAATTGATTACATTTAAATATATTTATTATTTTAAGTAATTTCAGAGTTTTGATAAATATCAAGATGGATATACTATTAGAATTTTTTAGTCCCATAATAGATATAAATACATTAATTAAGAGACTGAGGAATATCTTGAGAAATATTATAACACTCTATACCCTAAAAAATTGTCTATTTTAGTAAAATAAGTGGAGTTTGGTGGTGATGGGGAGGACCATGTTATAGGAGAAGAGTACTCTAACATATTTTGGGAGACAAGTCACCATAATGGTTGGATAAAAATTGAACCAACTCTTACTTTATCATAAATATATCAAAATATCAATTATGAGATGAGATTTGGGAATAATTTCTAGTTTATGAACATAAAAGTATTCAATAATATATGTTACATCAAATTTAATGGAATATATTTATGTATGACTGATTGGAGGATTTTTCTTTGATAGAAAACCATTAAAATAAGATCATGATTATATAACATTTATTTAAGTAAGTAAATAAAAAAAATTTATTTCATTTTCTTAGATAATAAAAATTATTTTTAAATATCATTTTCTCTTAAATACTAAAAATTTGACCAATCTTATTGGGTTGTACCCATTACGATAACCCCTAAAACCACAAGGATTGGCTATCCCAATGGTTTCAAGAATCATTGGCATGCTGTGTGTCACAATAGCCCTATACCAATAGTATGATATAAACCATTGGTATAAGGATTTATCCACTTACTATATTCTAAGAGTTTCAATGAAACTATTGTGATATATGTATACAAGTGGTTTCTTAATGAAAATATCCCTTCTACTTTGAAAACATTTTCTTTACATAATGTGCTATGAAATTTTCAAAGAAATAATTTTTTGATAATAAACATGTAATATTTTAAGGTAAGAATCAATTAAATAAGGTGACATGAAAGCATAAAAACCTGTTCATTCCATATAAGTTAAAAACAACAATCTTCTTGTACTTTTTCTGGATAATTCAAAAGGTACCTCATAGGGAAAATGAAAAAATATTCCTTTCAAACTTCTTAGTAAAAACATACAAATGGGTAAAGATAGCTTTAAAAAATTGTAGAATAATGTTAATAATATTTTTGAATACATATTTAAGTAACATAGAAATTTATTATGAATATAATTCATTAAATACTTATATATAAAAAATCTTGAATAAGAATGAGATTGCGAAATTATCCCTTACCTTAGGTCTGAGTTCCTTCGTACGTATCAAAAACTCCTATATGAGGTATAAAATTTTGTTATTGACATATTATAGAAATAATTTAATTGTGATAATATTATTCATTCTATAAATTTATATAATAATTTTTTAATGGTGATCAAGTAGAATGGATAACATCGAGTCGTGGTGATAGTAGGACATACATAAACACGAGAGACGATATCATTCAATTAATTATAAAGTGGTATTGAAGTGAATAAAGTATATATTATTCCATGATAAATATTATTTTTAATCATAATATATAGTTATCATTTTCATAATTACACCTATCCATGTAATGTAGTGATGAAAATCATGTTACACTATAGTGTGGAGATGGTAGGCCATACGTATGCACGCGTGGTGATTGCATTTTTCATAGGATGGATAGAATTTAGAATATAGTTGTTCCATAATTATATAACATCCCATCATATATTTTATACTATGTTTATTACTTTATAATTGAAACAAACAATGATGAGTAAGTTGAATATTAAATGATCTTGAGAGAGCTGGTGAAGGAGATTACCTCTTCTTCAGCGAGCTCCCTCTATATATCCTTTTAGAGACACTATAATTGGGTTTTTAGATTACTATAACCTATTTAATATGGCTAGGGATGTTTATAAGTGAAATGGTCTATGTATTTATAAAATTTAAGGATCAATTTGTTGTGAATAAATGAGTTGGGAGGTGCACTTTTATAATTAAGGTGCATGAACTTTTTGACTTTCTAAAAATATTAATTTGTAATAGAATAAATTTATTTAAAAATAATACCAAAATTTCATATATGTGTATATTATATGAGATATTATTTTTATATCATCAAAAAATAGTTTAGATAATTTCTGGAATTCGTTTAAACCTTATAATTTTAATTAATCCTTAGTTAAGGGATTTTAATTTTAATTGAGGTAACTACTTTTTCAATTCTAAAAGATTGAAAATTTTACTTATTTGAGGTAAATTATATGCTTAATGAACAATATAGAACTTTCAATACAGTATTATAATTATTTTTTTGTTTTCAAAAATGTTTTATAAATTTTAAATAATTTAATAAAACATTATTTTGATAGAATATCAATAGTGTCAATTTTGACACTATTCGATTATTGGATTTCAATAATATCAAGATAAAACGTTAATATGCAAATGATTATTTTATTATATCCATGATAGGTCAATGTAATCTATAAAATTAGTTAGATATGTCAATTATCGAAAAATTATATTTTTTTTTAATATTTTTAATATAATATATTTGATACTTCCATTAATAAAACAATTACTGCATCCACATTCTGTAATTATTCGAGGTAGTGATTTATTTACTAAAAATTTAAAAATAGAATACCTTAATGAAGATAAATATTCTATATTTTATAATAATATTTATAGTAGAATTTTTCTACTGTATAACCCTATATTTAAAATGTTATATTATTTAAAACATGAATGTGATATCTTGAAATTTTTATTGAAAAATATTATAAATAACCTAATTTCATCCATGTAGCCCAAAATATAAAAAATAAATTTATATCATAAAAATATGTTTGTTAAGTTTAAAATTAATCTTGATATTCATTCATGTCAATCATTTTTTCCATGTGGAAACATAAGGGAGATTAAAGACAAAGAAAATGAAATTTTGTGAATTTCGTTGATTTAAAAATTATTTAAGTCATTTTCATATAAATGTTTCAATTAAATGACATATTTTTGATCATTTTGTGTTAATGATAATTTTTTTACATCCAATAATATTTTCTATATGTTAGTGCCCTTTTATAGTCTTTATAATTTTATTTTTATCTAATATTACATAATTTTCCCTTTACTATGGTAACAAAGATTAACATGGTTACTATTCAAATTAGCCCAAAATAAAAAGAAACTATTGTAAAAATTATGAACTTATGAATCTAAACATTTCATTCATTTTTTAAAATTCAAAACACAAAGGTTTTAAGATTTAATTTAAAATCAAAATGATAATTTTCCATGAAAATAGTTTTTCAGAAAACATGCACCTTTTAATACATAAAATGTATTTATAATAAATTCATCATTAATATACCTTAAAAAACCATAATTGGATTATTTTAAACTTTAATGAACTAATTAATATTTAAACCTAATCTAAAAAATCTTTTCAGCTTTTAAATAATTTAAAATAAAATAATGTTTTCAATAAAAACAATATTTATAGTATTTCATAAAAATAAATGTTTCCATAGAAAAAAATAATTTTAAGATAATTTTCATATAATGAAATTGTAAATTAATTTAGTTTTTTTAAATATATTCTATAAAAATTATTTAAAGAACAAAAAACACTTTTTTTAAGAAGACATATTTTTGACAGAATAATGTGATTATACTAAAATTATGTGATTATTTTCTAAGAGATCACCAATAAATTTATATTGACTCGGACATTTATTTTAATTTAAAAAATTAATTATTCTTTTTTATTCTTGCTAACATAATGGATAGGATATAATGGTCATTTTATTCAAATATCGTCTCATTGTTCGTTTAAACTCATGATTTCATGCAATGTAAGCTATTAAATAATTTAAATTATTTAAAGAGAAAAATTGTCTAAAATATAAGGTAGTTAAGATGATCATGTGTTCCTTTAGGTGTCACCTAGATTGGGCCATCATAGGATTTGGAGATAGGGAAAGTTAGCGCTAAGTTTTGTTGGACCTTTCAAGTACGTAGAGAGAGTCAGGCTAGTGGAGTACTAATTTGCTCTTCCAAAAAGGTATATTGTTTTGAATAATGTTTTTCATGTCTCACAACTTCCACAATATCAACCCAACCCTTATCATGTGATCTATATGGATTATTTTGAGCTTGATACAAATGTTTCTTTTGCGGAGAATTTGATAAGTGTTATGGATCACCGTGAGTAAGTGTTGAAAGGAAAGACCATGATAATAGTTCATGTTTTTTGGAAACATGGGTGTGTTCGGGGGAATTATTGGAGAAGGAAGTAGATATGTAGGCTCAGTTTCCCAATATTTTTTTTTTAATTTGGAATCTTATAGATTCTTATGAGTACAACTGGGGGATGAGCTCTTATAATGTTGGGAGATTTTAAGAGCCCTACCATTCTGAAGATGTTCCATTCTTGATTTTTTGTATTATTTTTTTCCTGTTTTGAGTATAATTTGGTTGAGGCTTGTCTTGGATGAATTTAGGTGAATTTATGAATTATTTGGAGGGTGTTTAGGCAGTGCATAGTTTTCCCAAACCATGACCAGCATAGTAAACCAAGCACCACAGACCTACGTGGTTTTCATTATTGGTATAGGGTTTTTAAAACCATGATCCCTTGTTCACCCCACTAATAAGAGTGAATAGTTTGAAAAATAGTGCAACTTTACAAGAAACTGTGAATGCAAGATTTAAATCATCCAAAAATTTTAAAAAATCTTGAACCCCTAGTATTAATCCTTAATCAACCCCACCTGTACATAAACACATTCCAAAAAAAATTTGATGACTCTCGGAGGTTTCAAAGGACTTCTAAACTAATTTATTATTGAATTAAAGACCTTATTGATTGATCTACATATCAATTGTATGAAATACCCTCCCATTTAGATTATTAAGTAGCCAATATTTCTTTTTTTTATGTAGAGGTAATGGTTTTAATTCGCTGGTGTCTGTTTGGATCTTGGTTTTGATATATATTATTCTGTTTGATATTGACCTAGGTTTTGGATCTAGATCTTGTTCTTTGTTGTGAAATTTATCATTCCACTTCAATCTAGAGATTTAACCTTTTGCAAACAATCATCAATGATCTTGATTTTAGTTGTCTAGATTGAAAATCCCATATTCTAGATTATGTTATGTGAAATGAATTATGGAATAGAAATTTCCCTATTTTGAAATCCAATCATGAATTTGATTAATTAATTGGTTAAATAATTAATGGATTGATGTTATTATAAAATTGTTATTATATTAGGATTATGGAATTCGAAAATTAAAATGGGATTGCGTAATTGGGTTATATTTGAGATATGTAATTGATTGATAATGTGAATAAATGGATGTTTGGATCAATCCTGAAGGGTTAATGGGTTCTATGGCTAAATATTGATAGATGTATTAATGGTGAATGGTTCATATCAGTCTATGTGATTAAATTAAAGGATTATTAAAGAATTGATAATTTAAATGCTGTATCATGATGTGAAATATAGATTAGAGGGTTACTGTTTATCAAAATTATCAAATATGATATGCATGATATTTGGGATTTATTGAGAAATGGGGTGTGGTCCACTGAGTGATGATCCAAATACCCACAGGGTGCCAACCATGATGTTCTATGCCCAAATTCATGCATATGAGTATTATTGTATGGTATAGGGATTAATGCTCCAAATTCTCATGAGGCGTGGGACATTGACTGATGCCTAAAATACCCATGGGGTGATAGAAATGAAATTTTGTGCCCATGAGATTGGCATTGGATGATGGTTCCAAATGGACATGTTATGAAATGGAATTAAATGGACAATGAAAGACCATATGTTATAATGAATGGTGTTTAACTATCTGATATAGTTTAGACTCCGACACGTGCTGAAGTAGGTATTGATGGTATGAGTGTCATCATGGGCGCTAGTGAAAGAATGTGGTTGCATAATGAATAATTGAATATGTAAACTATTTATTTTATTTGTTTTAATTTATTATTTATATAACTTCATACACTATTAAAGACTGTATATTGTTTTATGGGGTATTGTTGGTGGCCTACTGAGTTATACTCACACCCTGCTTGGGCTGCCTGACAGGTACCTGAATAACTTCATGTTTTCAAGATAGGATAAGAGAAAAATTCCTATGTTAGATGTATGTGTTGGGATGAAACATTGATGAATGAACCAAACATGGTGTCAAGACCCACTTGGGAGTTCTAGTGTCTTTATGTTGGGTTTTCATTTGAAACATGAAACTTATTATGGCATGATTTATCTACTATTTTTTTCAGATATTGTTTCCTTCTTTGGTTTTTCATGTGATACTGGTTTTCTCATGTTATAATATTATTCTTATTGTTGATTATTATCATTTGTTTGTTGTCTATTTGTTTATGATGTTATTATGATTTGATAAATAGGATTTCATCTCCCCATGTTATATATTAGACCCTTATTGGATCATAATATAGAAGTATGTCTATGTTATATGGAACAATATAAGAGGGGGGGATTATAGGTTTAAAAACATTGTATTTAAACACTTAAGAATAAACTTATTTGAAAAGTTATTAAACTAATACAATTCACAATCAAAACAATTAACCATACAGGTCTTGGATATGATGGTTATGATATGGTGTAATACTATAAGTAATGTAAAACAATAGTATTTGACTTGAATACAATGATTAGAGTAATAAGAATGTAAATTATTATACCATATAGTTGATAGAATATCTTAATACAATATATAATGAACGAATCCTAATTAAAACAATTACAATTGTAATGAATATGAATAGAAAGAGAAAACAATACGATTCCCTTTCTAATAAAAATAGATGTGGAAATGTAAAAGTATTAAAATTCATTTATCCCATAGAGTAGGGTATCATTTCACCTAGGATAAAAGGTCTATCTTACCAAAACCTTGGTAATCCCTTGATACAATGACCGACAGAATAGTTTTCCTATCCCCGAAAGCCCTCAATTAAGAAGTTAATTGACACATCTATTTTTCAAGAAATTTAAACCCATCGATAAAATTATCGGCATCACGTCTTCTAATCCTCATAACCCCTCAATTAATATGGTAATAATAACCTCTATCTCTCAATAAATTAAAATCCCTCAATACAATGATCGGTAACACATCTTCCTACGCCCGAAAGCCCTTGGTTAAAAATGTAATAAACACCTCTTTCTTTCATGAAATTGAAATCCCTCAATAATATGATCAGGATCACAATGAAGAAACAATGAACTTAATGAATCAAAAGAACATGGAACAAGATGTTCAATTATTGTATCTTCAATGATTTCACAAGAAGCAAGAGAGATGTCACAACATCTATCTCTAGAATATGATAGAAGAAAAAGATGTCTATTATGGTTCGAACGACCTCTTATTTATAATCCCCAGGTTCCAATGTTCATATTTCCTCCAATGGTCATATTTATATGGAAAACATGGAGGGACTTGGACACCTAGAATGACAGCGATCAAAACAAACAGAGTACATGAAATTATTTTTATTGACAAATAACCAACTTAATGACATTATTTTAGTTAGAAAATAGTAAGTGCAATGATAGGAATCAATAAGAATGAGTAATATGTAATCATTATTGGAATTATGATATGAATGTAATGAATTTCAAAAGTACAACACATAACTAATTTAACAGGATTATCATGACAACAACACATATATTAATTACAGTTTATAACCCAGTTACGATTATTAACAAGATTACAATACATTATATTTAAACTGGTTACGATTCATAAATACAATTAATAATAAGAGTATAGTATATAACCTGGTTATGATGCACGATTATGATGCGATACATAATCTAGTTATGAAGCACATGGTTACAATGCTTTTTCTTGATTATGATACAGGTGATTACTATTCCTGATTACGATGAAATACACAATCTAGTTACGATTTGTGATGACTAAGTAATACATATTCCAGTTACAATTTATGACCATGATGCAATACATAATCTGGTTACAATTTTGAAACAACATATAAAATAATGTGAGTGAACATCATACCTAACAAAAAATATATGTGATTATGATAGGTGTTATTTTTGATTTTCAAAACAAAGGATTTATTGGAAAGTTGAAACACATTTTGACTCAATAACCCTTTCTACTAATTGGAAATATCTTGCATATAGGGAGCTGCGTCTAAGGTAATGCAATCAACAATATCAAAAAACTGGTGTGTGGTACCCTGTTCAAGATTTCACACATAAAATAAGTTTTCCAAATCTGATGGGTTTTTGCCAAGTAGTTTTAAACATTCTTGGGGATATATCTTGATTGTAGAGGTATCATCTATTTGAGACATGATGTCTAATAATTAATCATTTCCTTCATTTAGAATTAAAATATTATCACCCCTGATATTTTCAAAAAGATATTCTTTCTAGATTCATTTAATTCATAACTATTTATTACATGGAATGTGGGTTAAATTATTTACCTTTTCCATATTGATTATGCCTTATCGAGTTATGATAGTCATATAATTGATTAAATTGAATACATTTTTCATTTATTTACCTTTCCATATTAATTAGTATCCATGATATTTTTACATTGATTTTATCATTGTATGAACTTCTTTATTAGTTTATTGATTAAATGGAATGTGGATTTATCTATTTAACATTAAATATTGATTATGATCATTGATTCATGATTGATTCCTCTATACGTAACTCTTAATAATCATTGAAGATCACATTTTTTTATTTTCCTAGGATTCCAGAAGGTATAGTATGATTGATGTACATAGATATGATAGAGGGAATAATGTTATTATTAAAAAAAATTTAATTCATGTTTTGAAATATAACTCCACACTTAATTATATATCTACTTTATCAAGAATACTAAGCTATTCGGTTCTTCAGGATGGGATTTCATATATCTTAAACTAGTGTAATATTGTAGACACATGCTCCAGGCTATTGGGGTCAGGGTTACAACAATATCTAATCGGTAGAATATATGGTTGAAAAGTTAAATACCATTCATCAGTATATAAAGAAAACATATAAAAGAATGAAGTGTTATGCTTATAAGAAAGGGAAGATCATTTATTAGGGAGGATATCACGTTTTCATTAAAGTATCTCTATGGAAAGTTGTGATGCATTTAAGAATAAAGGGAAAGGAAAGTCCATGGTTTATTATTCCATAGAAATTATAGATAATTTAATATCAAACTTTTATCGACTACCATTACCTACATGTTTATCTGAGGAACATGATGTATTTTTGGTTTCATTGTTATAGAAATATGTACCCATTATATCTAATATTTTTATCCATGAAGTAATTATACTAGAGGATAAAAATTATATAAGAAAAATTAAATTTATATTTTTTTATAGATAGCATATGTTGCGAGATAATGTTACTAGTCTAGTTAAAGTTTTTTTTGAAAAAACCATATGACGGAAGAATTAACATTATAATATGAATGAATTATGATGGAAAATATCATCCTTTATTATGTAATGGAAAAAATTACAAGGACGCAAATATCTTATGAGGGTAAGAATGTAATAACCCATGTAATCCTAAAAATAAATCAATTTTACGATTTATAATTTTTTATTTTATAAAATAATATTCATCATAGTTTTATAAATAATTTTATATAATTTTTCAATTGATAATATAATATAATTATTTAACATAAAGGTTGTTATACGTATTACATGGTTTTATTTAGATTTTTTTAAATATATAATTTAAATTTGATAAAATGGACTTCATTTTGTAAATAATCATATGAAAATAATCTTAAGATAAATATGTTTTATTAGTGAGAAATATTTTATTTTGAGGATAACAATGAAAAATAATGTATTCTAAATTACGATAACTTTCCCTTTATTTTAGTATTAATAAGGTACCTTTGTAATTTTTAATTGGTTTTAAAATAACATAACACCTTTTTTTGATAATCAAAAAAATTATATGGGGCCAATTCTATACTCGATGTTTGGGTGAAATAATTTTTATTTATAAAAGGAATTTTTCGTAAAAATGGGTTTTTTTCATTTAATTACATACACTTATATTAAATATAATCATTAAAAATGATAAAAATTAACTATATTAAAATTAATTTCATATTTTGATATATAATTTTCAAATTATGAAATAATGTCCATTTCATTTTTTAGTCTCAAAAGTTATGTAACCATAGTAAAAGTTAGTCACCACCAATAAATGTTAAAAGGGTTATAGAGGGGCTTGAACTATGATATATGACTTAAAATATCTCTAAAGAATTTTTAAATTTTATTTTAGGAGTTAATTTTACCTTAATTATAATATATTTGTAATTGGACTAAATTGGACCACTTTACATGAGAAATATATTTATTATATTTAAAACTTTGTTATATTTTATTAGGGTGCCACTACTGTCACTTATAAAAGGGGGTGTCCTATACTCACCTACTCACACATTATTATCACCTTAGATTGAACACTATCTTAGAAAATCCACATAAATAACCTCCCCATGTCTAAGATTTCATGTTCTTATGAAAACACCCAACTAAAAAGGCTTAAATTGTAAGAAAAAGGTTTATTTTCTAGGAAGAGGTGAATGTCTGAAACATTATATTTTAAATTTGTTTCTTATTACACCTCTTTAATATCATTAATAACCATACTAATATAATTAAATAATTATCTTACTATACTTATATATTATTATATTTATGGTATAACCCTTTTCCACTCCTTTCAATCAAATGTAAAATGAGAACATTGTTAGTGTGTACATGTGAATTACCACCTCTATAGAGGATGTATCTCAATTTTCACTAGTTTTATAACACCATAAAATTTAATAAATGGTTTTTTATTTGAAAGTGTATGCAACAAGAAACATTGAGCTTAAATAACCCACAAAACATATTACTTTAAATTTTATCTTTTTGATAACTTGTGGAACAGACAACCCTGAGTCTAAATGAAATGTAATACAGTATACCATTATAACCTAGACATTGAATTGGAGGGTATGAATACTAATAACTAAATTAAGGAAATCAGGGTTATCCATTTATTATAAATAAAATTACAATAATTTAAAATAAATATAAATGCTTTTTAAAAAACTATATTTTTCCCAGAAGACAGTTTAGTAATGCTTGAAATACACAAATTAAAATTAATTTTTACTATTTTATGAAAATTTTTAGATAAAATAATATAAAATTTTAAAATAATCATATCAAAATTAACTTAGGTTTATTTTTTTGATATTTTTCTGAAACATTTCATTTTTTGATGAATAGTGAAAAATACTAATTTTTATTGAAAACCACTTTTAGTTTTAATAATTTACATTATATATTGATTTTAAAGTAAAATTATTTCAATTATATTTCAATTATATTGCAATTTAACTAATTTATTTCATTTTAGTCAATTTAATATTGAATTTTGATATTAAAAACTTCAATTCTTATGATATATTTTTTTCTTTAGAAACCCACTTTTTTATCACCACTAATAGTATAATTTTAAATTGAATTCCACAAATTTTTTGAATTAAATTTTGATAATTGGATTAGATATTTTTAATCATCATTATATATATTATATAATAATTTGAACATAATTTTTGACACAAACAAATAGCGAAAATATTAAAAATTAGTTACTGTGGTTAAGGTAAAAATGAGTTTAGTAGGGGTTGAACTAATAAGACATAATTAAAATTGACCTACCATATTGTAAAAATATTATTATAAGGATATATTTTTCCAATACACATCCAAAATCTAAATCTAATCTCATTTGGAATTATTTTTCATTGGAATGAATTTATCATTTTGGACTCTTTTGAGAAATTTCCAAGAAGGTCCCCTTTCTCCCCTTATAAAAGGGAACTCACTACATTCAATTTATCACAACTACAAAGACATTTGGGTAGGAAAAACCATAAAAAAATATCCAATATACATATAAATTTTTTAGATATTTTTGTCTCTTAAAAACCCCATCCCTATGGTCCTTAAGAGGATATCCAAAGGAGGCGTATCTTAGAGAAGGTAATTTCTTTAACAAAGTTATTTTTTTCATTCATAATTTCCCCCCTAAAATTATGTATTAAAATTTACAATATAATAAAACAAATATATACATTACAAATAGTTGTTATTATGTTTATAGATTAATATTTATCCATCTCCTCCTAGATCAAATGGGACACAAAATCATCGTTTGTGTATACGATGGACAACTGCCTAACGAACATATGTAATTCATTTTCCATCACCACCTTTAAAAGATGAATATAATTATGTATTTAAAAAATTTATAATATATTTATGATATTATTATACTTAGTGAATTATAATATCACATATAACTTTTAACTTTATATTTTTTCTAAAAATGATATTGTCGCCTGTGTGTACGGAAGACCACCACCTATCGAAGTGATGTTATTTTTTTTCACTTATGATCTACATAAAAATTAATAATTATATATTTAATGAAAATATGTTATATATATGAGATACTATTGATTAATTATGATCAATTCATCATCCAATTTTTTATCCTTTCACCCATTAAGGAAATGATAACATCGCTCATGCGTACTTACAACCCACCTTCTCCATGAAGTAATGTGATCCATTATCCATGTTCAAATTTAAATAATGATTTTAAAATTTTTCTAATGAATAAAACTATATTTATAAAATTAAAACAATTTTAAAAATAATGGAACTATATAATATGGACAAGAACTAGAACTTTTATGACCAAGCATGATGAAAAAACATGAACATTAACACCCAAAATAATAAAAATAATGAAATATTTTAAGATATTGGGTGGTAAAATGTTATAATAGGATCATATATGAGATTATAAATATTAATATGGTTATGATATAAATTAATAAAATTCTTAAAACCATTATACATAATTTTAAATCAGGTTCTACCAAAAATAAGTATGTAGTAATGGATTTTTTCATAATTTCCCTTAATAGAGGCATATTGTAATGTTATGCACCAAATTTATTTTATATGGTGCATATAAATTCCCTTTTACAATCAATATTGTAACACCCTGAGATTTTGTGAAATTATTTTTTTGTATTAATTTAATCTTTTAATATTTTCCCTTCACGCAACACTTAATATATTATTTGTTTATTATATAATAGCACTAGGTGTGGATTATGTTATACGAAACAACAAAGGAATCTTGCACTACCCGCCACACTAACCTAGCTTGTGTTAAATGCAATAGAGACCTTCCTTAATAGCTTGCTTTGTACGTAATACCGAGTTTCACAAAATAGCGATATGTTATTAAAATATTATTATTTAATGGGATATAAACTATCCATTATAAATAATATTAACCACATTTTTAATTTTTTATATTCCATATAACATTAACATTAATCTTATCTATTTTCTATACATGATATAAAAAACAAATTCCATTTTTTGCATAAAAGATATATTTTATGAATTATGCAGTTTTGCTGCCTTTTGATGACCCACCCATTTTAAATCTAGTTTTAACACATTTATATACTATATTATGATAAACAATCTTTTTTAGAATTGGGACATAGAAATTTACATTGGTTCAATTTTTGGTATTTTTTGATAAAATTCATCTTTTAATGAATAGTGGAAAATATTACATTTTAATTCAATACTACTTTTTCATATAATTTATTTATGTAGTTATATTGTCTATTAAATTTGTTTTAAAGTGTAATTGAATTATGTTTTTATCATTTAAAAAAATTGGTCATTGGATGTAATTTCACATTTAAATTGGATATAAACACAAGACAATATTTTGATAGTTTTCATTTCTTAAAAACACGTTTTCTTATTTTTACAAAGAGAATTAATTTTAAATTAATTTATTCCAATTATATGTTTTGAAATAGAAAAATGGGTTCCCTATTTAGAATCATAATTTATAAATAATTTAAATATTCCCCTTTTATTTTTGGACATTATGAATAGTAACTTTAGTAATTTTTTTTACTTTCCACGGTTAAAGATTAAATGAGGTGAATAAGGGTAAAAATAATATTATAATAATATAAAACTAGACTAACACTTATTCCACTCGTAATTAATGAGTTATGGGATACCAAAGAAACACTTTTTATGGACAATTGGCCTTTGGGAGCCACTTGGGTTTGATAATGACATGTAATAATAATTAATTTAAAGTAAAGAGAAATATAACATAAATACATATATTTTTACAAACAAAATTTAAGGTGGGGTTATATAATTGATATCTTTGACTATAAATTTTCATTAGAAATATAAAAATATTTCCTATATCATGTTACTTTATTTATAATTTTTAGACATTAAATAAATAAATTTATTTATGAAATAATGATGATACAATGATTGCTTTATTAATAAAAGATTCGAATAAATGATATTATAAATATTAAAATAAATAGTATCTGAAATAATTTATGTCATAAAAGAATTGTTTAAGTGAATATGGAATGTTAGTATTGATTCAATTTATTTTCTTATAAGGAATCAAGTTGTAATAAATTTTTAAAAAATTCATGTATGAATAGTGTAAAAAATTGACACAATTCTAACATTAAATATAAAATAGTTTATTAAATGTTAGAATATCATTAAAAATCTAAGATTAAAATAATAGGTTATTAGGAGTCCTAATATGTCATCAATTAAACTTTTTATGTTGTTTTTACATGTTACAATAATTACATTAACACAAGAAGTGTAAATAACATGATATCATGGTAAGATTAAAAAGGGTAAAATAAGGGTTAAGGAAACAATATAAGGCTTCAAAAATATTTAAAACTTTTGTAACCTTAATTAGATGATGGTTATACCACCCATACCATCTTATATTTGAAATAAATGAGTTTGGGACCATTATAAAATGAATCTTTTTTATAATAAATTACTATTTTAAGATCTTCCAAAAGTGCCCCTCACCCCTCTTATAAATGGGAACTTCTCATTCTCTTTAATTCACACCCTCATAGCCCTTTTTCTTGTCCATATCCTATCCAAATATGCTCTCAACTTCCCTAAATTAACTTTAAAGTAAAAAATGTGATCATAAAGTCATTCTAGGGAGTCCATTTGGGTACATTAAAAGTTTATACCCGGAAATAGGTAATTGTTTTATCACATCTTTTGATATTATTTTCTTCTTCTACTTCATATTTCTATGTTGTTTACATATTAAAATTATAACTCCAGTACCTTATACTTTATGAAATTATATTATAATTATGAGATAACCATATCCATTATTTTACCTATCCTACAAAAAATAATATCACTAAGCATGCGTTTGTACGGCTTACCGCCTCCACGCCGTTGTGTAAACTGTTTTTCACAAACACATTATGTACACGGCTATAAAAATGAATATAAAGTATTTAAATAAAAAATAGAAAATTATATTGTTTTTTTACAATTAATATTCAATCCAATTCTATACCATTTAACCATGAAGGAAATGATATCGTTGCTCGTGTGTACGTACATCTTACCATCTCCACGATGTGATGAGATTCATCATCCATTACAATCATTTACAAATGATTATACAAATGTATATACTGAATAAATATGAATTATATGACATAATAATACTACTATAAAAATAATATATATATATATAGATATATATATATATCTATTACATTCTTCCATTCAATACAATAACAAAACAAAAACAACATTCATTAATACGTATGACCTACCGTCTCTATGAACAATGTATTTCATATGTACTTATTAATGCTGTAAATTATTAAAATACAAACACAATGGATATAAATGGTATTTATATCATGATATACATTATTTAATCATTATATAATTATAAGTAGGAATAATATAAAAAATTAAGACACATGTGAAGAATAAAGCGAATATTACCTGAAGTGAAACCAGAACATAGGATCATTAAAAAGCTTGTAATATAACATCACAATAAATCCATATATGAGGTATGTATAAGGATATGATTTTTTAAAAGATTTATAATAAATATATTTTTATTATACTATAATTTTTCAGGAGTATGAAGAGAGTCAAGAAACAAGGTATGTGATAATTTGGAAATATTATTATTTTTTGAGATTTTGTCAACATAAATATTTATTGTGATATATTATTATCCACATCCAGGTTTTCAAAAATTGTTCTCATAAAATGTTTACTATTCTCATATGGATGTTTAAATTTTATTTTACCCATTTTTAACTTTTTACTACACAGTTTGAAAGGAATATTTATTTCATTTTCCAAACAAAGTACTTTTTAAATTTTTGTGTAAAAGTATGAGAAGAATGATTTATTTTAACTTAAATTACATGAATGAATTTGTTAACTTATGTAATGACTTATTTTCTTGATGCTTCCCTGACAAGATTAAAATGATATTTTTAAATAACATGTTTTCTTTTAAAATATTGTGGCATTTCAATAAAAATAATTTTCTTCAACAAATAAAGGATATTTACCTCAAGAACTATTTTAAATGATTTTCATGATTATTTTAAATGTTTTAAATATGGTTTAAAAGAAAAATAATTTTAAAATATTTTATTTTGTGATTTTCATGGAAAATTCTTATTCTGTGTGATCTTTCAAAATCCATCCTCACATATGATGACATACATTGTTACTGTTTCATGATTACCATTGATATTATTTATTAGAATGGTTTATGTTTTTATGGAATAGTTTTAATAAAATTACACTTATTTTCACAGGTTTTGATTTTGACGAAATAATTATGAAACCTGTATCATTTAAACAGTTTATGAAATGATTACATGTTTATTATTCCCATTTTATTCCTTGGGTTACGTTTATGAGAAATGTTTTATGTTTTTGTGGTATATGTATGTATGATTTAAAAATGTGATGGGTGGGACCTATATCTACCTCCAATGCATTTGGTAAAGATTTATATCTCACGAGATAAACTAAGATTATCTTAGGATTGAACCTTGATTACTATGATTTCCAGGGGAGTGAACCATGAATACAAAGATGGTATGAGGAGTAAACTCAGGAAACTAAGATGGCCATGTGAGTTAACCATGACTACCAAGATGGTATGGGGAGTAAAATAATGCTACTATAATGTACATGGGAGGGAACCAGGACTACCAAGACGGTATGAAAAGTGAACCCATACAACTAAGATGGTCTTGGTAGTGATTCCTTGGATACAATGGAAATCAGTATATACTTATGTGATTTCCACACATCCATGTCTTATTCCTATATTATGATTTCTAGGATTGTGCTATTTATTTCATTATAATTCATGTTTTAGGAACTTACAATATTAATGACATTATTCATTTTTATTATCATTTATTTGCAAAGTATGATCTTCTATTTTGGTTATCATGTTCTCATAACCTTATGTTAATGATTATGTTTACATGTATCCATTGTTTACCGTTACTAAGAATCTGATCTATCCATTTTTCTTATGATTTATTCTCCCCAAGTTTTAGATAAAAGTTTTAGTTAGGGATGCTAAAGGGGAATATCTTTATGGGAGATATTGAAGATCTTTCCACATGATAGAATATTTTGTTTCATAGTTTTTAAAGAAACCAAACTATTATGGTCATTGAGAATGTATTATTGTAATGTACTAAATAATCATCTAAAATGATGTAATATCCGTGTATGTTAAGACATGGTATCTATAGTGGGTATCAGAGTAAAGGTTTAATAAAACTTTTGGAACTATGAAGTGGAAAATTTAGTGAGGTCACAATGTGTATTTCGATGGATAAGTCTAGAGATGTCTCTAAAGATAAGTATAATTATTAGTAAACATTTAGGAAAATGTACTAGAATTTTGGTAAAATATATAGTGATTTGTTTCCTATAAATAAATCCTTGTCTAGATACTATAAGTGGGTGTGGATGTGGCACCGATATAAGTAGGAGTAACAACTCAGACAAGATGTTCTATGCCTAACTCAGGGTAATCTGGTATAAGACAATGGGCCCTACTACACACCTGGTTTGACACTCATAAGAGATATAATTTAGGAATTAACAACCACTTAATTAACCAATAAGAAGAATTAAGATATAATTTTTTTATGAATAACCTAGGATAATCCTAAAGTGTCATGGAATAAGATTGATATCCTATATGTAATTTTTCATGACTATATTGTTTTTTTCTATGATATGTGTTTCTCACAATGTGCTTTCCAGTTTTAGTCAAAGGAAGGAAATATAAGAAACACAATAAACATTTATTTTTATAGATGTGAAGAGTATGAGCATTAGGAAAATTTATTTCCCAAGTTGAAATCTCATAAAGAGAATCGGAATGGTGGTACAAGTATTGGTTATAAATCTGAAGATAAAGACACCGCAAACAACATGTGAACAGTACATGATGTTCTTCCAGTATTGTTTATATTAATCATAAGAAGCATGATTAGATTGAGGTTAAGGAACCATAAGACATAATTGCTATTTTCATATTCAAGGAAAGAGGTACTAAGGAATAAGTTGATGATTAATGAGTAATGGGTTAATAATAAAGTTGGATTAAATAAGAATTTTGGAATTCAATGATTATGTTATATAAATCATGAGATGTGTATGTATTTTCAATATGAGTTTTTGATTAAGGATTGAAATGGAAATGTTTAATGGTGGTAAAAATTTAGAAAAGTATTATCATGGAAGAATGATATTTTGATTAATGGAAAGTAACCCTTAATTAATTTCTTCTGTTGAGATAATGATGTCTGGAAAATATATGTTGTGTATAAATAAGTTACATTGTTGGTATGGAATACCCTAGAAATGAATATTGAAAATGTGTTTCATATCCTCAAGTATATGGTTTACAACTTATTGGATTTAAATAATATAGTGAGTAATAATTTGAATAAGTAATCTCGCATGTTTTCTAAAATGATTAAGGTAATTACCCTGATTCAAGGGAATAATATTGAGGTTACTCGCATGTTTTGAATGTGACAACCAACTAGTACATTGTGATATATGTGGGATTAAAAATTAATATGATTTCATGAAATTATTTATAAAGCATTGAATTTTCATCTTTTATATGGGTTATAAGGTTAACCATTTTTGGAATGTTTAAGTTAAACATCAATTAAAGTCAGTAAGTTTAAATTTTTATCTCTCTATATTAGTATTTATGCATATTGGATAACATGTTCAAACTAGTTTGGGTTGATGATAACTGATGACAAATGGGATGGCATATCGTGGATCTCATGATCTGTTAGTACTTCAGGAATGAAAAAGTGTCCTTCCTTTTCAGAGAAATAGGTGAAGTGAATCAACTAATGAAATTGGGTGATATTTACTTGAAATCATGAAAGTATATCTTTTAAAGAAAATTATTCAACATTAGTAAAAAGATCTTGAAACCAATAATGTTTTTCTATACCAATGTTTTTGATGAATTTGATGGTCCCTCAAGTCATCAAAGATTTATGGATTTATGGTTGTTAAATTTATCCTAATTTGTTCTATATAACTATCCATAAGAACTTGAAGGTAATATTTTTCTTTCATATCCATGTTTTCATTTTCCATCTGTGGTCTTCCATGTGGAAACCTTATTATATGTTACTTTCTCTAACTATTATGGTTCTAAATTTCATTTTTAGGGGTTTCATTAGTATCAATTTTTATGACATGAGTTTTTATAAATGAAATTGCATATACTAATCCTTTTATAACCATGATGAATTTTTATAGGGAAATTAATTTTATAGAGGGTAGAATGTAACAACCGGATATTTTGTGAATTTATTTTTCTCGAATTAATTTAATATTTTGATATTTTACCTTCACACAACACTGAATATATATATTTTTAGATTATTTTATACAAAACACCAAGTAATCTTGCACTATATGAAACACTGAATTGGATTTCATTACATGCAAGATATACCTTCCTTGATAGCTTGTGTTGTACGCAATACCGAGTTTCACTAAACAACGATGTATTATTAAAATATTATTATTTAATGGGATATAAAATAGCCATTATGAATAGTATTAACCAAATATTGAATTTTAAATATTTCACATAACATTAAAGTTTTTCTTATTTATTTTATAGACATGATATAATAAAAAATTCAATTTTTCAGATAAAAGAAGTAATTTTTAGAAAATCCATTTTTGCCAGCTTTTAATAGAGCACCCATTTTGAAACTAGTTTTTAATAATTTTATATATTATATTTGGAAAAATAAATGTATTTTTTGGTATATAGTAATAAAAATTTTCTTTGGTTGAAGTTTCGGTAATATTCTGATAAAATTCATATTTTAGTTATTATTGAAAAATACTACATTTTAATTCAAAAATGCATTTTATCTAATTTGTTTATATAGTTAGATTATATATTAAATAGACTTTACATTGTAATTGGAATATTTTTTTTTCATTTAATAAATTTTTTGTAATTGGAAGTAATTTCACATTTAAATTGGATATAAACACATGTCAATCTTTTGATAGTTTTTACTTCTTAAAAACACGTATTGTTTTTTTGAAATCATAAATTAATTTTAGATTAAATTCTTCCAATTATATGTTTTGAATTTGTAAAAATTGATTCCAAATTTGGAATAATAAGGTCCAAATTATGTAAATAGTCCCCTTTTATTTTTGAACATTATGAATAGTAACTTTAGTAGTTATTTTTATTTACAACGATTGAAGGGTAGATGAGGAAAATAAGGGAAAATATAATATTATAATAATATATAACTACCCTAAATCATATAATAATATTATTTTATGAAATATGGGAGACAAATAAAACACTTGGGATGCACAATTGGTCTTTGGTACCCACTTGAGTGTGATAATGACATGTAATAATAATAAATTTAAAGTAACGAAAATTATAACATAAACATGTACCTCTTTAGTAAAACAAATTTAAGTTAAGTTTATATAATTGATATATCTGACTATAAATAGTAATTATAAATTTAAAAATATCTCCTAAAATATTGTATTTTATTTATTATTTTTATACATTAACTAAATAAATTTATTTATGACACAATGATGATGTAGTGATTGCTTCATTAATAAAAGATTCAAATAAAAGATATTATAAATATTAAAGTAAGTAGTATATGAAATAATTTATGTCACAAATGAATTTTATAGGGGAATATAACAAGTTATTATAGATTAAATGTATTTTATTTGAAGTAATCAAGTTGTTATTATTTTTTTGAAATAGAAAGTATGAATAGTGTCAAAAATTTAAATAATTCATAAAATTTAAATATAAAATAGTTTATTAAATCTTATAAAATTCATAAAAATATAAGATTCAAACAAGTGGTTAGAATAATTCTTAAATGTAATTAATGAAACTTTTTATGGTCTTTTTACATGGTATGGAAATTACATTATAATTAAAAGTGTAAATAACATGATATCATGGTAAGATTAAATAGGGTAAAATAAGCATTAAACAAAAAATATAAGAATTAAAAAACATTAAAAATTTGTCTAATTTTAATTTTGTGATGTATATACGACCCAAAATAATATTATCATTTAAATAAATGGGGTTGGGACCAATATAAACCAAAAAACCAGTTTATATTAAATTAATATTTTAAGATATTCCAAAAGTGCCCCTCATCTCCCTTATAAATGGGAACTTCTCCTTAACATTAATTCCCACCTCCAATGCCATTTTTCTCTAGCAAAACCTAACCAATTATACTAATAAATTACCTCACTTAATCATAGAGAAAAAAAATTGGGAATAAATCCAAAATAATGTGTCCTTTGGTTCAAATTAAAAGTGGATACCCGAAACGAGGTAATTGGTTTATCTCCCCTTTCAAAGTTTTTTTCTTCTTTTAATTACTCTTTCTCTATTTTTACCATAATAAAATTATACCTACAGTACCATGTACATTATAATATGTTATTATAATAATGGGATAACTATATTACATATTTTACCCATCCTATGAAAAAAAGAATCACCTTGCGTGCGTACGTACGACTTACCGTCTCCACACTGTGGTGTAAAATATTTTTCATGTACACATTATTTCCAAGGGTATAATGATGAATATAAAAGATGTAAATAATAAATATAACATGATATTTTCCTTTATAATTCATATAATATCTAATTCCATACCATTTAATCATTAAGGAAATGATATCTTCGCTTTTGCGTATGTATGACTTACCGTATCCACGAAGCGATGAGTTTCATCCTCCATTACAACCATTTTAGAATGATTATAAAAATTTATGTACAGAATAAATATGACATATATGAAATAATAATGATACTGGAATTATATATATATATATATTAATTAATTTCTTGCATTAAATGCGCTAAGAAAACAGAAACAATATTCATGTGTACGTATGTCCTACCGTCTCCATGAATGATGTATTATATTTTGTAATTCATTATGATATAAATTATTAAAATACTAATACACTAGATATAAATTATATTTATATCATGATATAAATTGTGGAATAATTATATAAGTATAAGGACCAATGATATAATAAATTATGAGGCATGCAAAGAAAAAAGTGAATCTTACCTGAAGTGAAACCCTTACTTAGGATGGTTAAAAAAGTGTAATATAAGGTCACAATAAAACCATATATGGTGTTATGTATATGAATATTATTATGTAAAATATTTATATGAAACTTATATTTATTATAAAATAATTTTGTACGAGTACGAATAGAGTCAAGACACAAGGTAAGGAATAATTTAGCAATCTCATTATTTTTCAAGATCGATTCTACGTAAATATTTATTGTGGTAAATTATCGTCCATGTCCATGTTTTCAAAAAATGTTTTCATAAAGTATTTATTATTATAATATAAATATTTAAAGTTATTTTTACCCATTTCTGACATTTTACTACACAGTTTGAAATAAATATTTCTTTCATTTTCCAAACAAAGAACTTTTTTACTTTTCTAGTAACAGTTTAAGAAGAATTAATTATTTCAACTTATATGACATGAATGGATATTTATGATTTCATAATTACTTATTTACGTGATTCTTGCCCTAAAATATTAAAATTTTATTTTAAAATAAAATATTTTCCTTTAAAATTTTACGGTATTTTAATAAAAGGAATAATTTTAACAAAGAAAGGATATTTCCTTCAAGAACTATTTTAAAGGATTTTCGTGATTCATTTATATGTTTTCAAAGTGGTTTCAAGGAAAATAGTTTTAAAAATGGTTTATGTAAATATTTTTAAGGAAAATTCATTTTCCATGTGATCTTTCAAAATCCTTCCTCACCTATGATGAAATATTTTTGTATTATTTCATGAATATCATTCCTATTATTTCTCTGAATGGTTTATGTTTTAATGGAATAATTTTTAGTAATTACCACTTATTTTCACGGGCTATAGTTTTGATGAAATGAATATGAAACATGTATCTTTTCTAGAGGTTATGATATGATTATATGTTTATGATTCCCATATTATTTCATGGGTTATGTTTCTAATAGAAATTTTATATTTGTGGAAAAAGTGTGTATGATTTTGTTATGTGATGGGTTGGACCTATATCTACCTTCAGTGAGTTGGGAAAAGATTTATATCTCATGAGATAAGCAAATTTGGTCTTGGGAGTAAACCTTCACTACTTAGATGACCATGGGAGTGAACCATAACTACCAAGATGGTATGAAGAGTAAAGTCATGAAACTAAGATGGAATGGGTGTGAACCATGACTACTAAGATGGTATAAGGAGTAAACTCATGATATTAATATATAAATGGGAGTGAACCATGACAACTAAGATGGTATGGGGACTAAACCCACACTACTAATATGGTCTTTACAGTGATGCCTATGCTACTATCGAAATCAGTATATGCGTATGTGTTTTCTTCACGTCCATGTCTTATTCATATGTAATTATTTCATGGATTATGATATTTATTTCATTATGATTAATTTTTTATGAACTTAGAATATTTATTCCACTATAAATTTTTATAATATTGGATTTGCAGGGTACGATCTTATATTTTCATTATCATGTTTTCATACCTCTATGCTCATGATTATGTTTAAATGTATCCATTTTTTACCCTTACTAACATCTAATATCACCTTTTTTCATATGTTTTATTTTCATAATGTTCAAGGGAAAGGTTTTAGTTTGGGGTAATAAAGGGGAAGATCATTATGGGAGATGTTGAATACCTTTCAAGAATATATAAAATATTGTTTTCATGTTTCCAAAGTCACTAAACTATTTTGGTACTAATGAATGCATAATTGTAATATACCAACTATTTATATAAAATGATGTAATATCAATCTATTTTAAGAAATGGTCATTATAAATATCATGAATTCATCATAATTCATGGTAATTTATGTTTAAATTTAAATTATTTAATCCAACTGGTTTTTATTTGAAAATTACCAAGTGTAATTAATTTCTTAACAAAATTTATATTCATTAGGATATATTAATAATATATTGTTTTTGATATTATATTATTATGTATGTACTAAAATTTTATTGTCTTATATTGTATATACACTTTTTTTATTTGGATTTACATTTTACACACATGATTAATTATTTTATTAATTTTCACTTCAATATTATGATCTTTGTAGGGGTTTATTTCACAATCACATTTTAATTGGGATTGTTTATACATGAATTTTCATTAACGAAAATTATTGGGTCATTGTATAATAAACCCATTTCTTTTTCTTTTCATCTATTTAGTCATTAATTTTAGAAGTATGAGTACCATTTTCCGACACTTTTCTATATAAAATTATTGATACAATGTTTCTAGAAAAATAAAACCTCATTACACTCTTAAGTTAATAATACATTTTCATTAGAAATCATGTTTTATAAAAACTTTTTCCGAAAATTTTATGAAATTATTCATCATAACTTATTAAAAACATTATAAACCATGTTTTAATTTTTTACACATATTTTTCTAGAGTAATATTTTGATCATTTTCCTTAAAATTACCATTTGGATTTTACCTAAAAAGTGCAAGGAAGAGTTTATTTAATGTATATAACATGTATGGAATTTCCTTCCATCATGACCACTCCATGTTTTAGTGATACCTCTATAATTTAAAATTTTATACTGAAATACAATTATTTTAGTTTTTTTTAAATTTTGGTTTTAAAATAAGATTTTAAAAATTAAATATATATTTTCCTCAATAATTTTTGAAAAAATATTTTATGGTATATCCATTCATTAAAAACGATTACATAAAATCCATTGGGGGTAGGTTATATTAATAGCATCCTTATTCTTCCTCTGGATGGATTATGATTATTTTTAACAAGGATTGTATTAAAATTCATTTCCTTGTTTATTTTTTTGTCCATTAACTTTCCCTTAAATAATCCACTTTCTTATAAACATTATAAATTGAATTAACCCTAAATATTCATATGATTTATAATAATTAAAATTATTTCTTCAATCATATCTCTTTTCAACATAAGGTGTTATACTTTGAATGTTATTTTGTTAACTTTGGAAATATTGATAATCTTTATTCTTTCCTGAATATAAATATTTTATGGTACAGATTATTAATCATGAATTAAATTTATTATTCAATATATTAGAAATGATTTGGATATTAAGATACGAGTGGGGCCTATTTATAGACATCCTATCGATGTATAAAAAATATCACGAAATGAATCAGTTGGATAGCCATAGTTAAATGGGTTTCTGGTGTATTTTTACCCATCGACTTTAATCTATATTGTGAATGTTATTTATAGTAGTGGTTTCATGTGAATGATTATATCCAATAATAATGAATTTTTATCATTTCTAATTAAATTATTTTTATCCATGAGATTTTCAAAGTGATGTTATCTTAAGATTAATTTCATTATTTTTTATTGATTAAATAACATGCATTTTTATTTATTTACCTTAACATGTTGATTATTATTTTTTTTATTATAAATGTGATTTTCATAATGACATTATCTTTATAGGAATTTAATTCATAGTTTATTGATTAAATGGAATTAATTTTTAGTTTTTTTCTTTTTTATATTGATTATTCCTTATATTATTATCAATTATAATTTCACAATTACATTTAATTTTCTTTTTTTTTTGATTAAATGAAATGGGATTTTAATTTTTTTACCTTTATATATTGATTATTATTTATCTTATCTTGATTTTCATATTATTTAAATGGAATGTTTGTTAAATTATGTAACTTTCAATGTTGATTATTCTTATTGATTCATGATCGATTCCACTATACTTAACCCTTAATGAGGACTTTAGATCACCATTATTTTAATTCATTTCTTAGGATTCAATGTAGTGTCTTATGAATGATAAAAAATCATATACTATAAAGAATTATGTTATTCTAATAAAATTATATTATAATTTGTGTTTTAAAATTTAAGTTTATAATCATGTATGTATATAGGTTACCAAGACTTATAAAATATTAAGTCCTTCAATATGTTATTAATTTTATCTTACACTATGGTAATAATGTTAGACACCGACTATGGGTTTCTAGAGTTGAGGTCATTACAACTCCTTCACATAGATGGCCATAAAGATAAATTTAATAATTAAATAAATATGTATATGATATTGATGATTTTTTTTATTACTTAGATATAAAATAATATATTATTTCCTTCCCTCCCATCCATTGGAAAATGGAAATGTCTCTCATGAGTATGTGAAGGCTATAACCTCCATGAAATAGGATATTTTATTTTTTATGATAGGATTACATGGATGGTTATAAAGTTATTAATAATGTATTAAAATGATTATTATATCATAATTTAATATTCTAGAGTTTATGGAACCATGAAACAAAAGATCATAGATAATGTACTAATGTTGTTATGAAGATTTTGAATCAAATTACCTCAAAACATCGGACATGGAATTAATAGATTTAGTAATAAATAAAACATTATATTAAACTAAATAAAAGGAATAATGATAATTTAATCAATATTAAAGAGCTTTTTAAGAGGGTATAATAATTAATATAAATTTATTATTTAGAAAAAAATACATAAGTGGTGTGTTGGGACTTATGGTATGAGATGTTTCTTTAAAACCTTGTTTTGAAGTCTTGATTCCAATAATTTTTTATACATATCCATGTTAATTAAAATGTTTTAAAATCTTTCGTATTTAAATTTTAATTATTTTTTTAGGCCATTTTAAATATTTTTTAGTTTCTTTAAGAATGTATAAAAATGAATCATTTTAATGTTTTTTAGATGAGTCACTTTTGTTACTATTTAAAAAAGCAAAGAAAGATTTTTTCCCAATATTCATGAAATAATTAACTTTTCCCAGTTCCATATTCATTATTCATTATCCCAATTAATTTATATGTTTTCTTATTTTTTGAAACAATATCTCATTCCCATGGTTTGGGAATTTTTAATTTTTAAATGTTTTCATAGAAAAGAAAACTTTTGCTCATTTTACTAGATATCTAAATATGAATTTATTTTTTGGATATAATACCAGATATTTTGAGTTATTAATTGAAATTAAATATTTTATTTAATTTTCCCATGATATGGTTCTTAAAAATTATATATTTTGTTGGGTGGGTTTTATATAACACTCTAATGCATTATGTAATGATATGTTTTTCAAAGGAGATATGTGTGAATTTAATTTGATGATTGTTAATTTGTAAGGATTGTAATAGTGATTATGAGGAAAATATCATAATATTACTATATAGTTTTTTATTTTTGATAATAGTTTTCTAGAATTATTTTTATTCCACAATGTAAGAAATTCAAATTTTGATTAAAGGAATGTTTATGGACTTTTAAAGGTTAATAAATTGTTTTAAAAAAATAATTTTCAAGGGATCCCTTGTTATGTATATAAAATATCATGGTTAATAATTTTCCATTATTATTGATAAATAATGTTTTATGAATCAATTTGGTAAATAAATTTTATTTCATGAGTAAGTTAATGATTATTTTAGTATTAATTATATTTTATAATGTGGGAAACTTCATTTTAGATTTTAATGCTTTATAAGGAGACTAATAGTGTTACTTTATTCTTATTTTCATCTTTAATATTTATTTTTCTCATCCCACAATATCATGTTTTTTTAAAAAGCCTATGGATGTTTAAGATTTATATGAAGGTTAATAATAATATATTTAAAATGATAAAAAGTGTAATTAATGAAACAAGAGTGTAAACATAAGATCTTTGTTTTTCTAAAAAATATTGCACTATGTGGAAATGTCTACTTTTTTATTCAATTATTTTAAAAATTCTTTAAAACTCTAAACAAAAATGATATTTTAAAAGTATAAAAAATAAATTATTGTTATTAGATCCATATTTATGGGTTATTTATGTTACGTTATGTTATACCCCTAATAATAATCTAATAAATATAATCTTTCCCCAAATAAAGAAGTATTGATAGAAGTATTTTTATACTACCTATAATATTGATTGAATGAAATTAACCCTAATAGTTGAGTCATGGAACCAAAATAACTTTATAAGAACCTAATAATAGTGTAGGATTACTTGACCTTAGAGGAGTAATATGACCTATGGTTAGTGTACACTGATACTTAACCCTCTAGAACTATCCCATGATAATCGACTCAGTATACCCATGTTTTAGTAGCAGACTTCGATCTCAGGTATTACCCTATATAAATTAGGTACTCTTTTAGATATTAAGCATACATGAACTACCCAAATATAGTTAAAACCTTCCTGATACCAAATTAGTGAAGTCATCAACCCCATGAACTCCAAAAATCTCATGATATAAATAATTTTACATAAGAAAAAATATCATTGTTTCCAATGCTTTCACTAGGTAATACATGTTTTGATCATATTTTGGCCCACACTTCCACATTATAATGTTTGTTGAATTTCATTAATTTCATCGATGATGTCCTTATCTTGATAAAAATGGGATGATGGGATATCGGTTCCCCCTTCCATGGATTCCTCCGTAGAGATTGTTTCCAAGTATGAGTCGCCCTCAAATATTTGAGTCTTATTCATGGAACTCATTCCCGGTGCCATCTCTTAGTGGATACTAGTTAATTACACTAGTTCTTTATTAATAGGGAAAAAAATTTCCTCAGAGTAGATGGTAATGATAGACATGCTAGGGAATCATTGGATGTTGGGTGGTTTGGGCACATATAAATGTTCATATTTGGAGGGAATCTCAGATGAGGTATCTTAGGCAATAAATCCAAGTAATCCCATGTGAATAAAGAGATAATCGATTTTGAGAGAATATTTTTTCCAAGGATTTCTACCTCAGTCATCCCATGGTTATTACATGGGTAGGTGTTCTGGGTTTTGTCCCTAGATCTATATCCTAGGGATATGTATATGGATCTCTACTGAGATGGACCAGGGAACGAGTTTAACATATTTTCGAGAGAGGGTGGTTGATCGTAACGCCCCATATAAGAGGATAAAGGATGTGTGTCCACATGAAAGAAGACCAAGATAGTTTATTAATGGATCCAAACACCCTCCAAAGATGGATCAAGTGTGGAGGATCAGAATAACCCACTAAGGTAGACATAGGAGGTGTGTCCCAAGGAGGGAAGATGTCACACATAGATAGTTTTGCAATGTTGGGATTGAACCTAACGAAGAAAACTATATAAAATTTTGATAAAATTGGGATACAAACCCAAGTAGTTTGATGCCATAGTTTATGGTCATGTAAAAGTACCGATCCATCCATTTTAACATCATGCAATATGGACCCTGGTGCTGAGAAAGTAGAATCTAAGAGGGATGGTGTTGGGATTATGTATAGGAGATGTCAATAAAAAAAGGATTTTATTGGGGGATTGGTTAGTGGATTACAAATTAATTCTTCCTTAGTGCTTTGTGGATAATCTATACAGTGGTTTGGGCTTTCATGTGGATGTTTTTTATTATTTCTTCCTCATGTATGGTCATGAGTGCATCCCATGTCCATTGAGTGGAGTAAGATTAATGTTTGGAATCATGTGAGAGGAAATTGTAAGTGGTGATCGTTCATTGGTGATTTGAATCATTTTTTCCTCATATAAGGTCATATGGGAATACTATATTTATTACATAGGTTCTAATTACAAATCAATGTCATGTGAAAGAATGTGGTAAGGGGGGTTTATGCACTGAGTTATTTATAATTTCTTTCCTCATGTTAGCTCATAAGGGAATCCCATGTTTGTTACTTGTGGTATTATTAGAGTATAAATTCAAATGAAAGGATGGAGTATATGTGGATTATGTAGAGAGATACCCATTTTTTCATCCACATATCGGGTCATGTGTGAATCCCATGTTTATTTCATGTGGTATGATTACAGTTTAACATCATACTAAAGGACATGGTATGTGGGGATTATACACTGAGTTTATCCTCATTTATTCCTCATGTAAGGTCATAGAAGTCTCCAATGTTTTTTGAATGTGGTATTATTAAAGTTTAATTTCTTTTGAAAGGATGTGGAATTTGAGGCTTTTGCACTCAGCCACCCATCGTTTCTTCCTCATGTTAGGTCATGAGGGCATACCCTGTTCATTTCATAGGGTATGATTACATTTAATGTGATTTGAATGGAGGCGGTATAATGAGATTATGCACTTATGTGACCATCATATCTTCCTCAAGTTTGGTCATGAAGGAATCTCATGTCCAATTTATAGGGTATGAATACTATTTAACATCATGTGAATGGATATAGTATGAAATAAATTTTTATTTTGTAATATTTATCTTCCATGTTCTTGTTTTTATTCTTAAGCATTATAATCATTTTAAGAAATTTTTTCATCTTTTCTTCAAAATGAATTTCATGTAGAGTTTCTTCTTCATCCGAACTGATTCTTCTAAATTCTTCATCATTCAATATCATAGTAAAGGTATTTTGACCAACATGATCAATAGTCTTTTTAGATTTATCATAACTATATTCTTCATATTAATCTTTAGATATGAATAACCTTTTGGTTTTGAATAAATGTTTATCTTTCCCTCTATCAAAAGATTATTGTTTATCTCAATATTTCTTCCACGACCTTCTTAGCATTATTTCTTCTTCAACACTATGTTATTATTTCTTTCTTTGTGGAAACATTTTGGAAATGTTACCAAAATATCAACATTAAAAATATTTCAATGGGTGTTGAACATTATATTAAGATATACATATTCTCACATTTTTATAATGAATGAAAAAAATATCATCAATATTTTTATATACCCACTTTTTAAATTAAAAAATTTCATCACCTTCTTCAATATAAATATTATTTATCTTTTATTTCTTGGTAACCTTGAAAGAAATTTTAATATCTTATTTTGTTTTTCTTTTAAATTATATCTTTTTTATCATCACATATGTGATTAGAGTGAAATGAAAATCATCAAGAGATTATGCTTCAGGATCCCTATATTCCAATGATGAAACTATAACATCAAACTTTTATGAAGGATTATGAAAGTAATTTAAGAAAATATTGAATCTTTTAACATTTCAAAAAGACATCTATTAGTGCTTAAGATATCATTTACCTTGGTGGAGAAGTCCCCAATAGATTTATACTCACCCATTTAAAAATATTTAAACAATATCCTCAAGATTTTTAATTTTATTTTATCACGTTTTTATTGACTTCGTAATTTTTTTAAACTTGTCCCATATACCTTTAGCTATAGAAACACCATTCACCCATGTAAATTTAATTTAATAATGTGATGATAGTAAAAAATTATTGGTTCTTTCATAATTTTATAGATTTTTTTATCAACAGTTGTAAGATGAATTTTATCATCAATAAAAGGAAACCAATATATTGTAGCTTTAAGTATATCATATTTGACAAACATAAAATAAGGAAATATTTTATCTTTCTAGATATGGTAGTTATTACCATAAAAAACTAGAATACATTTACAATTCACACAATTTAGATTCTCTATCAACTTCTCTTCAAAATTTCATCAAATAAAAACAGACGGAACATTTTCTATGATACCAATTATAAGTACCCAATTAGGATAATTGTATCATTGAGAGGTGTAGGGGTGAATTATTGATATTTTTTTATTTATGTTTCCTTATAAAATTAAAAACAATCATATCCTATTGAAGTTTATTTTTCCTAAAAAAATCGGTCAAATAGACAACCATAGGAACACAAAAATATATAAGGATCACTATTCAATAAGAATAGCTATGTCCTTGGTATGGTTACAAAATCATCCAATACGACACAATCCACATGAATAAAACTCTTTTATGTGGAATAAAATGAATAGTTTATACCTTTTCACTCATGTTGTATTATGTAAAGAATATCATAGTGTGTGATATTTCTTGAGAAGATGATGTAATGAAAAATTATTGAAAAAAAAACAAATTATATTACTTCTTTAACAGCTTCCACATATATAAACATTCAATGAAATTATTAAATTTCTTACCTAGAAGTAGGTAAGAACTTCTTGGACTTTTTAATGAAGATTGGACTCATTTACTAGTAAAATTTTTCCCAATACAATCAATCATTATAGAAATATATATGTGGAGAATTCAATTGAGATAATTCAGAACACTTTCAACTTCAGTCCACAAATCCAAATATGATAATCCCACCAGCTGAATAAGTTGATTCTTCCTAATTTAATAGCATGATGAATATGATAATTCTACCCAATACAATAAATGGATGAATTTGATAATCTTGACAAATATGGTCACTAAATAAATATTATAATCAGTTGAACATGATTACCAGTTGGATATGTTGAAATCTCTCCTTCTCTCCATTGATTTCTATCTGGTTTGACAACTTTAAGAAAAAAATCGAAAAACCACTTATCCCTTGAATTTATTTAGTTCTCCAACTTATCTCTACCTATCATGAATATTACTTTAGTGAGAAATGTGCAATGTAAATTTGACCTTTTATAATATTCCCAATTTTATTTTGGGCGGTATTTTTGAAAACTTTCTCACTCAACCAAATTACCTGAATTTTCATGTTTCCATGAATTTCAGTTGTATCATGACCTCTTCAATGCTTATCATATCGCACTTTTTTATTCATAATCCTTATAAAATATTCTAACCAATTATACTCTCTTATGAATTTTTATAAAAACACTAATTTGATACTAATTTCCCAAATATGATTCACTCAATATGATTCTTCGTAACAATTGCATGTCTGAAGAAATAGACATGATTCTGATTGCCTAATATGATTTCTGCATTACGATTCTCTGTACCAACTGATGAAAAAACACATATTCTTCTAAAATTAGAATCCTCCTTTGGAAGCACATCCAAAAATATAGAAATTTGAATGTTCTTCTTAATTTAATTCACAGGTACCTAAAAATATTTCCACCGAAGATTACGATGGCATACTGAATCCAATGGACTTGTATCAGTAGTTTTAGAAAATTATTTCTCTTTTAAATATGATACCAATGAATTATCTTTCACAAACCATTATTCCTATGATTAATATGATGGTGTACCAAATACGATGGATAATCATCAATAGATTTGACTTCAGAAATTTTTTTCTTTTATTGATAACAATCATTCTTTCCACCCTTTAAAAAAATATACATATTGAAAAATCATTACAATGATCATGATACTAGAAAACATTGTCTTAAAAAACATTATTATTTCATCAAAATCTATATTGTATCATGAATTCATTCATTAATTTAATTATGTTGAAGATCATATTTAGCATCATATGACATTTAATGGAATGTATTGTAACTTCTGATTCCTCTAAAAAAATTGTTCTTTTATGCTCATTTGGATTACTATTGATAAGATTAAAATTAGGATGAATACGATTAACATCATCTATTTCACTCCCCATTTCATTCATCAATATTTCATCAATAGTTTTTCAACATAGTTATGATTTATGATAACTCTATGATTAAGAAAGCATTGTCACATTTATATCGTAGTCATGTAGACTACGATTCTCCCCCATTATAATTTCATCTTCCAGTTCAGAACTGTGGTGATTTTAATGAGCCATTTCCTCTAGAAAAAAAATTCTCAACACAAGGTAATTTTTCAACCACTATGAGTATGATTTTTATGAATATGAGGGTTAGTTAAAATTTCACCCAAAACAATGTGAGGTGATTTATTTTCTTATTAAAAATCCTTTACTTCTAAAAAATCATTGAAAACAAAAGACAACACATGAATACATATATTATTTTAGCTTGTCCTAATGAGTTGTTTTGCACAACAACCTATTCCTCAAATCACATTAAGATAGATTTATTCATTAAAAATTGTTACAAACACCTTGATATGCTCCCTTTTATCATATTTAGTGATTCTCAAATGTCAAATAAGATCATGGAAACCCCTTGGGAGTGTTGACTTAATTTTTATTTTATAGTTAATTAATGAATTTCCTATAATTTATTTAAAGAATTTGGGATGGATTATAAATGTAATCCCCCTTGTTGGAAATTTATCTATTGATAATACCACCTCATAAGTTCCATTCTATACCTTTTATTTGTTTTTACATGCTTGGTAGCTTCATAAAATGCTCATTTTTAGTAAATTTATTTGTAGCTTTTGAATGTGATGCTTTATTGGGCCAAAAGAATTTATTGTTAAAAAATGTCATGTTTTATAGTAAAACCCCTCATATAAGGTGACCTATCTTCAAAATTACAATTTGGTGACTAGTGATTTAGATTTCCCTAGGCCCTATTGCATAATTATTTCCATACCCATATTTTAATTCGTTATATGTGGAATTTTTAATACTTGGATTCTAATTATATTCTAAAATGGATTGAATATACGGGCATGGACTTCCATGTGAAAATGGTTTTAAATACAAACCACCTTATAAGTGGGTTGGAATGACTTGATTTTTTAAATCATTAACTTAAAAAATTAAATGGCTTGTTTAAATTAAATTGTTTAAGTTAAATTATTTTGAAATGGGTGGTATGAACAAGGAAATAGCTATATTTAAATAAGCATAGAATATGTGAATTATATTAAAATTTATGGGTGGAAAGACTATGCCTCTTATATGTTTTTAATTTAATATGAATAGAAATACTGTTGGTTATATTTGGGTTTGATGGATATAAATCATGAGAGGTAATGCCTTATGACTCTGATTATAAATATGATTATTCCTTTGATAAAGTCTTTGGAACGATGGTAAGAGTTATATTGGGATTGAATATTCATGCTCCCTCACATCAAGTGTTGAGATTGATTCATCACACCATTGATAGTTTTTGGATGAAGGGAATGACACACCATATTATTTATTTCGAGTGTCGGCATGATCACACACTCACTATCTCATGTGTTGGCATGACGACACACCCACCATATCAACTGACGAGAATAATGTATCCCACTCATTATGAAATTTAGGTCATGTACCCTTTTTCTTGAGCTTATACTCTCATTGAGACTAGTTATGGAAGACTGAGTTATGCACTGATCCAAAAAGTAACTAGTATTCCAGGTATATAGCCCCATTCATCTATATGTATTCGGTTCATATAGGGGGTGTATTATATAACTATAATATATATATATATATATATATATATATAATTTTAAGAAATTCATATGGTTCCTAATTATATCATCATTACATCTATGGAATGATGAAATTAGAGTCAGTCAGGTGTCATATTGGATCTTAAGCTGACCGGTATTTATTTATTCAACATTGTTTACTATTCTATTAACCTGCACAATGTTTTCTGTTATATCTGTGTACTGGATTTTTTTTAGACATCATTGGTGGTGGACTACTAATTTTATATCTCACAACATAGTTTTTCCTCCATTTCCCTATAGTACCTGAGAAGATCTCATGTTTACAATACAATGGATTATTGCTTTTGTTGTTATTCTTGTACCTAGGATTTAGGAGAAAGTGACTAAGCTGGAGCTCATGATGATAAGATAATTATAACCTAATTATTTTATTTATTATCTATATTCATTTAATTATCTATATCGTGAAACCTACTATATGTATAATTATTAGTTATGTATCATCATCTAGACATGAATGCATTGTTTTATTTTTGAATTTTCCATTTATATTTATTAGATATTATTGTTCCATTTCTCTATTTTTATTTTATTAGATCATCCTATGTTGTATGCTATTTAGTTTTTTGATATAATACTATGCTACTATGATCATGAGGGCATAATATCTCCACTATCACCTCCTTAGACACTCAGTTGTAGTCGTTAGCCTCTGGGGTACTGGGGGGGGGGTGCCCTTGAGGCCATGTGGCAACCGATCCATACACCTGCTTCACAGTTTGTCAGTCTAGGAAGTTTCAATCCTAAAAAAGGGTGTGCCGGCACATCCCCAATGATATAGACCAGTGGGTACGTGTATTAATGATGTTGCACACAACTATACACTATTTTTAACATCATAATAATATGATGCACAATTATACAGTTTCATTAAAAAGGATTTTACACAATACTTCTCCTAAAAGCATAATTTTTAAAACCCTGTGTCCTGGAAAATTGAAGTTGTGTGAAAATTAACTTGAGTGAAGGATTGGAAATTTCATGAAACTGTGTTACTGATAGAATTAGTTTCATGGAAATGGCTTAGGATAATCTCATACTTGAGGGAATTTATAAATATAATTTCTAGAAACATATGAACATGGGGGATGCAGGCAGTACGCAAATAATATTTTAATGGGAAGGAGACCCGAGAGTTAAAATTTTTATAAAATGAGGGTTGATAAAATATTTATAGGCATTTTCACAGTGTCGTACAACTTCATCCTCTTATCACGCATCATTGGGCGCTAGTGTGTAATAATATGGAGTTGTGTGCATATGCCTCTGTCATTGGATTCCATCTCATTTATGGATAAAAATTATCAATTTGACGTTTCCTTATGCATGTAGTAGGGTGGTTCTACGGTTTTATTGTGCACAATATTCCATTTTTGCATGAAACACTTATTTCTTGAACACGTGGGACTTGCACGCGCGTTCGAATAGAAGGTCCTCCGTAGAAATTCTCATCACAATTTATATGAAGCTCTATTCCAAAACTGTTATGGATATTCAAACACTTTTTGGAAGGTTGCATCTAAATACATAATTTTCCCCAAAATCACATTGGTAATACATTTTTAAAAATGTATCTTTAAATGGCCATAACTTCTGATCTGTAACTTTTTAGAGCTCTAAAAAAATTCAAATTGAATCTTGAGAAATGAGACACTCATATATAATGTTCCTCAGAATTCATTCTATAGTTTGATGAACTTATCCATTACCAAAAACCATTATTAGACATCATTAAAGGGGGAAATTTAACTATTATTGGCTCACTTATACATTTACTAGCCCCTTAATCAACCCATCTCACTACATACACATTGTTCCCTAAACTGTTGACATAAAAATGGGACCTAACAAGATCATACCTTGTCTTTATTCTATTTAATCACTAATTTTACTAAATCCTGGGTCCTAACACATTAACTAATTATTATAATGTTAAAAAATTTACATAAATATAGATATAAAATCTTATGTTCCTATATTTTTTTGGTTCTTTGTTATATACACCTAGAACTCTCTAGGTAATGACCACTAATGAAGCCCCAATAAATGATTCAAATTAATATGGTGATATATCCCTTTAATGTATATTTACATACCTTCCATACTCAATCCACCTAGTAAAATCCCTTACTGGGAAACCAACACCTCATTATACCATTAGTCGAATCACATTTGAGGGAGAATGAGGTCACTTAAAACCTATCATAATCATTTCAATCTAAAAATGGTTTTACATAATTTTGAAACTCAATAATCATCAACAAACACCACATAATCACAATAATCTACACAATTAATGTCTTATCCCCCACAAAATATGTTCACATGTTCTAATAAATAACCTGACTATACCATCAATGACATGATCCAAAACTGGGCACCCTATAGGGAGTCCTATAATTTTGATTGAAACCCCCTGCATTGACATATCCAAAGGACACTAACAAAAATAGTATCCACTATTTGTGATGTACACAATAAAAATTAATCTAGCCTACCTAAATATCTTATAAATATGAAAACAAATACCACCCATATACTAGTTCATCATAACATAATTTGAATTTACCAAATTTTTAATGAAAACAAACCCATATAAAATAAAGGAATACAATAATTACAATAAACCACATGATTTTTGGATTTACCCATCCAAGGTAATCGATTAAGCCCATGATGATTAACTAAAATCGAAGAAGTTGAAAAAATAAATAATATAGGGATTTAGAAAGAAGTCTGATGGAATAGTGAAAATTAAATATAATAAAGTATATAAGTTAATTAGTTTTATCCAAGATTATCCATATATATATATATGTGAATTTAATATAAAATCAAATTAATAAGATACTATAGTTTCATGAAGAGAAAATGATGGGTGTTTAATGGAACAAGCTTTAAATATATAGAAATTAAATCTTTTAGATGTATATTTATTACATTATACAAAAACACACACGAGGATCATTAGGTTTTTGTGATTTTGGAAATAGGTAAACAAGAAAAACCTGTCCATATGTGAGATACATCATCTCCAACATTCGTTTTGATAACTAAAACCATTATTAGTCCTATAATACATAATACATTTTCTGAAAACCTAGGGAAACATGTCATAAGAAAGGGTAATCTCAAATGCTTATTAAGGGTAAAATAGAGATATATCAACATATTATAATTGTATAATAACTTCATAATAAAATTTCAAAACCATACCCTGAATATAATAGAGCATAAACTTGAGTCATGGAATATATCATGATAGTTCATAATACATGAATCAAAATTGTGTGAAATAAGAAAAACCATGTTAAAATAAAATTAGAATAAGACCTCGATTTTTATAAAACACAAAAGCATAAAACATCATTCCATTATTATTCAAGGCTTTTTGATAAGGTTATCAGAGTGGAATGGGTTCACTCCAAAAACAATCATTGTAGGTAAGGTTCACTCCCAAGAATATTATAGTGGAAAGATCCCCTTATATAATTAGGTTGACCTGAAATTCCATTCATGTTAATATCATGATATATAAATATTTACCAAATTATTTGGAGGGAGATATAGGTCCCACACATCACATCAAAAAATCATACATACATGTGCCATAAAATCATAAAACATTAATCTTATTAGATCTAATGAAAATAAATGGGTTCACCAAAATATCATCATATCATAAACTATGAGAAAAAAAATTTGTTTCATAACAATTTCATCACTTTAGAAAAGTATAAACTAAGGAAAAAGAAGTGTGTTTTATTAGAATTTTATTACTATATAACATGTGTAGTAGAAATGGATTTCATAAACATCATTTTATCATAAACATAATCAATTTTGAGAAATAATAAGAGTGGTATCAAGGGATAATATACATATTAAAGAATAATTAACATAAAAATATGTAATCTTATATGAAAAATTATTTTTAATATTCAATTGAAACATTTCTTAAGGAAAATATCATTTACACTATAAAACACACTTTTTAAAACACAAACCATTTTAAAAATTTATTTCTTTCAAAATTTAATTTTTAAAACTAAATGTTGTAAAAAAGTTTTCAAAATAATTTCCATTGAAATTTTTTTAATCTTATAAATTAATCTTTGAAAAACATTTAAAACCTTTCATGAGGTAAATATCATTTCCTTTTTTAAAAGCACAAAAAATTCAAAAAATATTTTTGAAATACGTTCCTTTGAAAATAAAATTTGAATCTTATAAAGGATAATTTAAAAATCAATGAATACATTTCATGAGGTAAATATCCATTAAATTTCTAAAATCAAATAAATCCATATAAAATTTTGCAAATACTTTTCTATGAAAACATTCATCGAATGATATAACAAATGCTTTAAAATTATTTAAAACATTTATTGAGGAAAATATCGTTTCCATTTTGAAAAACACTAAAAATACATAAAATATTTAGGAAATATTGTTTTTAATATATAATTTGAACTTATAATGGAATATTAAAAAATAGAGTTGCCTATGATGGAAGAAAATATTGTTCATTCTATACCTGTTAAAACCATCATTCCTTTCATATTTTCATAAAAAAAACCTGCATTTTATAGAAAATGACATGGATATTACTTTGAAATATTTTGTAATGTGGTAAAACATGTATAAAAATTTATTTTAAAATTTATTTTTTATATTGTTTAAAAAATATTTTAGAAAACATTTTTATAAAACAAGGATTTGGAAGAATAATAGGATTTTGTTTGAAGAGTGAAAAAAAGATTATTATTCATAAAAAATCCATGGAACTATTGATTACATGAATAGAGGAAAATTAATGGAAAAGATGAATTCTCATGAAATAAACATAGGGTAATAAAATCCATGAGTTTCTTAAGATATGGATCATAATATTTCATCTTCCGAAGCATAAAAATAAACAATCCTGATAAGCGATGAGACTTTATCATAATACAATTACAACTTTTAAAAAATTGAATCATAATAAAAAAGAAATAATAAAATTAAATGATCCATAAAAAATCATGAATATATTTATATAACTGATATAAATGTCAAAGGGAAAATATACAGTGCATAAAATAAGATAGATACATGACACAATATTTGTCACAAAGAAGGGAAATTGAGACAAATATTCCTTACCGCTTTGGTAACATTTTTCCCTTACACCACTTAAAATAGATATCCTAAAATATAAAAGTAAATAAAAATATTTTTTTAGTATTATCAATACAAAATACAATAATGGGAACTACATAAAACACATAAAATAAATATATGGTGAATATGTCCTATGTATCCCAAAAGTAAAAAGTTAGACGAAAATCCCTTATTACGTGTCTTGACTTCCTTTGTAAAAATTTGAAACACATCTGTAATAAATATAATTTAATTACTCATATATTATAGAACCAATATTATATATATCATATTATATATTATTTACCTATATACCTTTTATTACCCATTTATTAACAATTCCATATTAAATTCACATTTCATGTAATAACTTCTTTGTATTTCATGTATGTTTTAATTTGTTAATTTTTGGTCCAGTAAAATGGATCAGTTTTCTATAATTTAAATAATTTTATCCATTATATAAATATCATATATATTTATTATATATGTATTTAGAGTAGTCCATAAAAGTTATAGATAGAAAATGAAATACACTATTCATGGAAATGGTAGGTCTTACATACAGTTGAACAATATTTAAATTTTTAATGGATTTAAATAAATAATGTTAAATAATATTTTTTATTTCATATATGTCACATTTTTTTATTAAAACAATCCATATTAACTTCTATTTAAAGTGTGAATGAATCACATCACTTCGTGATGTTGTAGTTTGATATACCCATAATTAATGTTATCGTATTCCAAAAGAATGGAATTTAATAAGGTATATATGATATAATAATGTAAAAAGTATAATAATATCATAAATATAATATGTAAATAATAATTCCATCATTATATCTGGCCACAAGAGGTGGTTATGGAAAATGAATAACACTGGTTCGTAAGGCGGGAGTCCTCTGTACACATAAATGATGATTTTGATATACCATTTCATTGAACATGATAATGATTTAGGTTATTAAATTTACATAATAAGATGTTAGTATATATTATATACCTTGGTTTTTATATCAATGGGGTTTAATAACAATTTATGGATGTGTAGGAATAAATATACTAAAATGTTTTGGAAAGGATATTACAACTTCTTCAGAAAACATCATTTTTTTCCACAAAAATGATTATTAGGTTGACTTTCTGATAAAAATAATTTTTATATCCTGATATTTGGTAAGTAAGGAAGTTATTTTCTATGTTATTGGAGGAAATAATGGGTTTTTATCTGTGAATTGGATAGAAGACGGGGTTCTCTTTTATAATTGATATGAGTGGCACACTAGTAATCTCTGGAAGGAAAAAGGTATATGAATGTTTTTCACATTCAAAAGGATAAAAAATAATATATTATTGATAATAATAGGTTATAATGTCTAAATATTACCATAAAATGGATATTGGAAAAGTTTATTTGTCATTTTCCACATATGTTTTTTAGTTTAACCATCTCTGTAAACCCATTTCCACTTTAACAGTTATAATTCATTTTTATTGTTTCTATTATTCATAATGGTCAAAAATGAAGTTGAACATATTCAAAAATCTAAATTATTATAATTGAAAAAATTTAATCAATTTTTCCAAATTCCATTCACATATGTGGAAAATTTCAATTTTAAATTAATCATGAAGACGTGATGAAAAAGAAGTTTTATAAAGATAAGAGTTTCAAAAGTTTTATATAAAAATTCAATATAAAATTGATTATAATGGCATAAATTGGATTAATATATATAAAATTGAATATATTTACATTTTAGAACCATATTAAAATAAAATTTATGACGTATTTTCCTTGAATGAAAAGATATTTTTTAATGAAAAATAGTATTGTTTTCTATTCATTAAAAAATTCATCCTTTCTAAAAATTTCCAAAAAAACACTCTAAAAATATTATTAAATTAATATTTAAAAGAGATTTATATTTTTTGAATAAATTTTCTAAAATTGAAAAAATATTTTAAAATAAGTGTACAAAATGCGACAAAACTACATTGTCAATAAATTATGTTATACCCATAAAATTGAATTTATTTTACCTAATGCCTAGAAAAAACATAATATGAATGTTGAAAATTATATTGAATATATAATATATCAGTTTTATTAAAACAATTAACCAATATTTATTTCCTTAATTTATTTTTTTTATAACTTGTCTGGGCACCTAATATATGTTTTTTAGAAAAAGATTTTGTTTATTTTCAAATGGTCCTTATTTTCATTTTTAGATAAATTTTCACTAATTAATTAATTTTATATACACGTGTAAAACATATATTTTCATAATGTAGTTAATTATTTTTATATCCACCATTTTAATGAATAAACGATAACTATCATATTAAGTAATAATATTTTAATAGTATTCTTTTTTCTTTAAAACTCAATGTTGTGTATAACACAATATATCGATGAAATTAAATTTGTTTGAGAATTTTTTTCATATAATAAATTGGATTTAGATTATACACCACTTAAATAAATTACATCCTCAATTTTATAAATTAATCTCAACAATCGAGGGTTTCTCATTGAAAATACATTTTTGGGAAATCTACATTGTAAAAGGGCTTAAAAAACATCCTTTTGAAAAGAGATAAAGGGATGTTCCATGGTCATTTGGAATAACACATACTAGGTTTCAAAATAGGATAACATAGGTTAAAAGTTAATATTTAGACATGAAATAAAATTGTAATATCTAAATAATTATGGAGAGCTAAAAAGAATACTGATCACAATAATATGAATGATCATGAGAAAATCAATAACCACTAAAATATAGGCCAAATATCTATGAAAAACTTCATTAATATCATTAGAAATGATTTTAATAAGAATTTATTTTTTATTTGAAGATTATTTTTCTAATGTTGAATTATTTTCATGAGAAGATATAATTACATGATTTCATTCCATTTCATAAGCACAATATTATCCTTTGGATGCAATTCGATAAGTGTGCACTCATCTCTAACTTTATGAAAATATTTAGAATTTTTATATATCTTGAAGCACTAGTGGAACACGAGATCCATAAAAGAATAATAATTTATTCTTCAATTCTCAAGTAATTATCCAAAAATGAATATTTAGAACATGTTATCCAATTAGATCCATAGTTCATCCAAATTCATTTAAGAAAATGTTATCCTTAAGGCTTATCCACATCTGACCAAAATTGAAATCCAAAAATTTCGAAATAAGTTCACTAAATTTCCAGAATCAACATCTCATTAATCCTTAAAACAACAAGATGTAACTATTAATGTCACATACCAATTATGTGAATACATTGTTCATATATTTTATTGAAACATAGTAATAACTAGAATTACCATAGAACCTTAATAAAATAACTACATAATTCTCATTCTTTAAATAAAAACTTAGATTATTTTATATCTTCGATAATTCACACAATTTTGTGAAATCCATCAATGATAATATAAAACACTTTTTCAAAAAATTATTAATCGGTTCTAAGGTCATTAATATAATCCAATTCATTGTATTCATATCCATAATATCTTTAGCCAAATATTATTATCTTATCACCAGAATCATATTAAAGGTTATGTTTATTTAATCCTAAATTTTACATAAAATATCACATTTATATTAAATAACTTTTTTGGACATCAAAACCATATAAAATATTATTGAAAATCACTAATAAATAACTTATACTAAATAATTCTTTTATATTTCATAATTTTGGAATCCCAATACAAATATACTTCAATTATTTTACTTCATTCTTAAACCGTTAACATGGATCCATCATTTTATTTTTAATTCATCCTTAATGTCATATTTCATTTGTAGTCACTTCATTATAAAAAAACCTTTAGTTGTACCACCTTTATAGTCCACTTCATGAAATTTACCCCTTAAAAATTGATTTTTATAATTCCTATGCATATCACATTTATTACATTAAACCATTGATAATGATTTAGGAGAACTATTAATCTCATGAATTATATAAACTGAAAATTTTATTTCCCTTAAAAATAAATTACTATGTTTCCTTATTATCAACACATAAAACATATTCTTGTTCCACCGAGACATTCCATAGAGTGCTTCTTCCCACATTGTTGACCTATAAGAATTTGAATATTCTTTCCACCATGGTCTCTAACAGCCAAAATCTTAACAAAATATATTGTTATCTTATTTGATGATTCTTAGAGTTTGTTAATGTGTTAATTTTAATCAGATATCATGATATTTATTTAGGAATAATCCTAATATCCTTTACTCATATCATCATCTCATTTGATATGTCGTTAACAAATTTTCAATCATATTCATTATTAATATAGTTCCTTATTATTCCTACTGTTGACTAATACAAAAAATCATAGAGAGGGATCAATATTTATAATGAAAAAATACATAATCATTAATAATAAATTATAATATGTATATATCATTACATCTTCTTTTAAATATATGAAAACTAAGGCTTAAACTGGGAAATTCATGGTCATTATCTAAATCCTTCATAATGGTTCTTAAAGGGTTTGTGAATTTCCAATGAATATTCCCAAGAGTGTAAAACAAGGTATGAATCACGTCCTATTGTTGTACACTAGGAGATGATCAAGTCTATCTCAATTCCCCCTTTTCTAAGTTATTACACCTAGCTACCTTTGTGATAAATCCATATCTAGTTATAGTATCCAGATAGGGATATAATTTCTTGGAAACCTATCACTCAACCATTAATGAAATTTCTAGGACCTTTTTCTATACTTTGACTCATACTTAGACTATTATATAGATATACCCCTAGACATATACCTAGAAATATTATTAGTAATATCCCCAGGGATCTGATATATATTTTTCTAATCCTAATCTCTAAAGGTTAACTAAGCCAATCCTCTGACACTGTCTATAATGACCTAGGATTTTTATTCATAGATATTTAAGATTTTAGATGAATATTCATCAAATTAAACAAAAATATTTCTAATGATTAAAATGTTTTTCTGCCATTGTAAAGAGGGAAATATTAAAAAAATATTTATATGTGAGATAATTCATTTCACATTATGTTCTTCCTTAGTAATACCCTTCTTAGATATATGTCACATAATAAATTTAATCATATCATAGGGAAAGGAATGATAAGAAAGGGTGATCGTAGATTTCAAGAAATGTTAAAATAGGGAGATATCAACATATATTATTGGTATTAGAACATGAGAATGACATTAAAAAACTATACCCTACATATAACAGATCGTAAACTTGAGTCATAGAAGAAATGTTAGCAGTTTATCGTACATGAATCATAATAGAATCAAATAACTTGAACTGTGACGTCATAAAATTTTCATATGAGACAGATTTGTAGTGTACACATATATCTAAAACATCATCACCTAAGTATTCAAGATTTATTTCTAAGCTTATCATAGTGGAACAAGTTCACTCCCTAAACCATCGTTGTAGTCAAGATTCACTACTTAGGCTATCATAGTAGAAAAAATATCATTATAAATTGGTTTTACTCTCCATTATAGTACTATTTAAATCATGAGATATAAACATATACCCAATTCATTTTAGGGTGATATAGGTCCAACCTATCAAATAATTAAAATCACACATATGTGTTTCAGAAGATCATGAAACATTCATCATATCAGAACACATGAAAGTAAATGGGTTTCACAAACATCTCATCATATCATAACCTATGGAAAAGTATCATTTTTTATAATTATTTAATTATGTCATCAAATAATGTCTTATGGAAAACGAAGCATGTTTCATGATAATTTATCATGGTATAACCCTTGGAAGATAAAAATGTTTTATAAAAATATTGTCATTATAAACTTAAACCATCCAAAGAAAGAATAATAATTGTATCCATAGGTCATATCCCCATTAAAAAAATAACATCATTTTAATTCCTCATATATGTAAATTTATTTTGAAATATAACTTGTAATAATTCTTGAGGAAAGTATCCTTTCTTCTTTGGAAAAAAATTTCTAAAATATTAATGAAATTTCAAAATCCATTTCTTTGAAAACAACCTTTCTAAAAAAATTCACAAAAAAATGGGAAAATATTTTTCCCTGAAAATAACCCTTTAAAAGTATAAATTAATCTTTAAAACCCATTAAAATTATTTATTGAGGTAAATACACTTTCCATTTATAAAATCACTAAAAATCCTAAAATATTTTGGACAATATATTATTTTAAAATAAACTATGAATCATTTAATCGTAGATTTAAAAATCATGTAAAATAATTTTTGAGGTTAATATACTTTCCATTTTAGAAATCACTAAAAAATCATCAAATATATTGGAAATTTAATTTAATGAAAATAAACATTGAATATTATAAATAAATATTTAGAAATTACTTAAGACAGTTCATGGGTAAAAGATCCTTTCCATTTTGAAACTCGCTAAAAATTACTAAAATATTATTGAAATACTATGATTTAAAAATAAAATTTTCAACATATAAATGAATATTTTGTTAAAAAAATTTGGGCATGATGGAAGAAAATATTTTTCAGGTCATACACATTATGAAGAATATTTCTCTCAAATTTTCAGTAAAACCCAAACATACATTGTCTGGAAAATTAAATCACGATTCCATTATTAACATTTTGTAAAAATTTTAAATATGGGTAAAAATTTATTTATAATATATTTTTTATAATGGTAAAATAATATTGATGAAACGATTTTCAGTAAACATAGTTTTTGTTGAAAATTGGTTTTTGAAAAAATAGAGGAAAAAAGAATATTTTTAGTAAAAACATTAATTTTATCTTTTGAGTACATAAAAAGAGAAAAATCAATGGAAAACACTTATTCTAACGATATAAGAAAAGGTGAATAAAATTCACAATTTTAGTGTGATATAGATCATATTATTTCATTATCATAAGCATGAACATAAACAATCCCAATAATCAATGAAATTGTATTATAAAACAATTACCACTTTTGTTACATTGAATTATAATCCCCATGAAATAATAAAATTAAAAGATATATAAAATATCATAAATATGTATAGATTCATGATATAACATGTTATAGGGATGGTATATACAACACATAAATAAATATAAGTGCATAATATAATAAATGTCTCAAAGAATGAAAATTGAGACAAAAATCCATTTTCACTTTGGTAAAATTAAAATGGTAGAACCCATGAATAAGGGATTATAAAATGTATATGTAAATAAAAAATATTTTTCATGAGTATTATCGTAAAATAATTTTATGGAAAGTATATAAGCATCATAAGTGAAATTGGTATTGAATATAGAATGTGTCTCATAGAAGTAAAAAGTGAGACCAAAATCCATTACCATAAATCTCGAATTCCATTATACTTGTTAGAACCTCATGTATAATAAATATTTTAAAAATACATGCTTATATATATCATACCATATATTATTTAATTATTTTAATTTTAATACCCAATTATTAATAATTCAATGTCAAAATCACATTTCATGCAATAACTAGTTTATTTGAATGTATGTTTTGACTTGTTATTTTTTGGTCATATTAATTTGATCATGGTTCCATAATATCAATAATAACAAAAATTATATAATTATCATATATATTTAGTACAAATTTATTAAGTGTATTCCATAAAATTTTTAGATAGAAAAATGAAACACTCCGTTCATAGAGATGGTGGGTTGTGCGTATACATGAACACTATTTCCATTTTCTTGAAAAATTGAGTGAAATAATGGTTAAAAATATATCACGATTAAAAAATAATTTTTATTTAAAATATTTAAAATATTTTATTTAAATCCATATTTTTTACCTCCCATATAAAGCGTGAATTAATAACATTGCTTCACAAGGTGGTAGTCCACTGTACACATGAGTGATGTTATAAAATACCAATATAATGGAAAGTAGGAAGTAATATGTGATATAATAATTACAAAAGTAAAATATTATCATAAATATCATATATAAGAATTAAATACATCATTATATTCAGTATTGAGAGGTGGTGAGGGGAATCGAATAAAATCGGTTCACAAGGTGGTAGTCCAACGTATGAATGAATGAAAATTTCACATCCCATTGGATGGAAGAGCATAATAATTAATGTTATTGAATTAACATAATAATATCACCATATATAATATATATTGAAGTTATTATATAATCATTTTTAATAAAAATTATGTGAGGTGGAGGAAGAAATAAAATAAAACACTCAGTTAGGAAAGTTTCCTCTACTTCTGAAAACTTTTTTTGAGCCAAAATGATAATTTGGTTGGATATATGACCAAAATGGGGATTATAATATGACACGAGGGAATTAAAGAAGTTATTTCTTAAATTATTTAATGATCCAATGGGTTTTGGATGTGTGATTATGAGAAGAGAGTGGGTGGTATTTTATAAGTGAGGTGAGTGGCACAATTGTATTTTTTGAAAAATGAAAGAAGTACCAATGTTTTTTAGTTTACAAAATGCTCTATAATAGTCTATTATATAACCTTAGAGGTTATAGGATCATAATATGACTATAAAATTGGTTTTTGAAAATTTTCTAGGTCATTCTACTTCTCTTATTTTTAGTTTACCACCCAAGAAACCTTTTTTTACATTAATCACGGTAATTAATTGTCACTATTTTTAATATTAATATATTTAAATAATTAAGTTTAAATTATTAAAAAATATTAATTATTTGGTTTGTAAGTATTTAGTAATTTTTTAAAATAATTACATTCAAATAAGTAGAAAATATTAATTTTAAATTAATCACACAAACATGATGAAAAAGTGATTTTTCAAAGGGAAAATTTTCCAATGATTATAATTTTTTTATATGTAAATTAAATATAAAATTATTTTTAATTAAAAAAATTGGATTAATATATATAATTTTAATAATTTTAATTTTTAAATATATATTAAAATAAAATTTATCTTGTAATTTTCTAAAATAAAAAGGCAATATTTTAATATAAACAAGTATTTTTTAACATTCAAAGAAAAATTGGCCTTTTTAGAAAAACTATAAAAATAACACCTAGATAATTTTGATTGTCCAATTTAAAAAATTATTTTCATTATTCATCTTTAATTTTCCAAAATAAAAAATAATTAATTTCAGAAAAAGTGAACAAATTTTGAGGAAAAGGTTTTCTAGAAAAATACATTTTTATATGTAAAATAAGTTTTATTTTATGGCATTCCTAATAAATTAATAAGATTAATTTTAAATATTAGATTGAATATATAATATATAAATTTCAGTAATATAATTCACCCTATATTATTTGATTATTTTGTTAATTTAAAATAGTTTTGTGCACATAAAAATAATATTTCAAAAAAATATTTCCTTCATTTTCAAATGGTTCTTATTTTCATTTTGAATTAATTTTTCCATAAATAATTGATTGTAAATACATGTGTAAACATATATTTTTATAATTTAGTTAAACATGTTCATACTATACATTCTATTTTCTTGTTGGTAACTACAAATTAAATCATTATATTTTAATAATATGTTACATTTTCTTAAAATTGGTTGTTTCATATAGCACAAGATATCGAAGAAATTACATTTATTTGAAAAAACAAATCATAAAATATCATGGTGTTACAAGGGGGTCTAATTTTTTCCTTCTCTAAATATAAGATGCGATTGATATTTTTATAAGTTTAAAATCGTTAAATCATTTTTAATTAATTTTTTCAAAAAACTAAGAAAGAATCACATAAGAACAAGATCAAACCCAATTGGGTACCTAGTACCCCATAAGAAAACTTACAAGGTACCTTAAGTAGCTGGTTCCCCATCTAGGCTCGATTCCCCATCATTTTTATCCACTGAGTACCCAGTATTAAGTCATCAAGTACATGGTGAATATTTTCCACATTAATTGTTTTTTACTTCAATATTACTTCCTCAAAATTTAAAACCAACCTCTATCAAAAACTATAATAGTTTATAATCACGAAAATACATCTGGTCTAATAAAATTTTAGTCAAATTGATACATTGGTATATGGGGGTTATTACAACAGTCCACCAGAAAACATTAAATTGTTTCACTAGTTTGCCTATCATTATGAATCTCACACTGTTTTAACACTCCAACAATAGAAAAAATAGTCCTCTTATTGGTGAAAAATTATTAATGAGTTTCAATCAGAGAAAATATAGTACAAGCCTCCAATAATTGAACACTAAAATAAGGAAATTATGCACTTATAAGACATTCCAATGTGACTTCTACAAAATAACAGCACCGAATTTTTTTCAATAAATTGAAAAATTGTTGAGGAAAAGATTTTTTATAGAGATCAATTAGCCATTAGTTTTAGAAGTAGTCGAAATAGAAGAATTGGATATGATTGGTGTGTTTTTTTCAACACATAAATTATGTCTAATCTTAGCTATTTATGAGGAATCATTTGGGGTGATGTTTATTATTTAAAGGTGTTTTATTTTTGAAGAATTAATATGGTAGTCGTTTTAGTTCAAGAGACTGAAACAAATCATGGTTTTATTATAAAACTTTCTTAGGGGTCATTCAGGAAGTCACAATGGTGAGGTAAGACATAATATATCATTTTATCAAGGCGTTCTAGATATATAATTTAACTGTGAGAAATGTTAATCTTGAAGATTCCATAGAGATAGTTATAGATATTCACAGAGAAATAAACTTTCTAGAAAAATATGATTTAGACCATATTGTGGTCTAATATAAGTTTTTTATGTCCTATATGAATAAAAAAATACAATATATTTGATGTGAAAATGGGGGAATTAAATACTATAAATGATTCCACCAGAAGTGAAAATTTTCAATATTTGAAATGGTGAGTGGACATTATTAAGTTGTAATCTAATAAAATAATTTTTGATAAGTTCACATTGTAGTTGTTAGAGGATCTATATAACGAGCTATATATAATATTTCATATAATGGTTTTTTAAAACGATCCCAATGTGAAATAACTTAGAGGGAACATTTCATGTTGTTGGTTGTTTTGTAGTGGTTTAAAATGGTCGGGCCAAACACACCACGGTGCTTAATGTGATTTCAGAAAGGTTCTTATTTAAAATAGATTTGATGATTTTGATATATTGATCAATTAATTACTTCCTATAATTGAAATAAAATCTATATAGCCCTATAAAAGATAAATAAGAATTCCATTATGATCTAATTGTTTTAAACGAACCAATAGAAGTTGAATGCTAGTTGAAAGATGTTGTATATTTGAATTTGAATTTAACTTGTATGATTTTTTCTACTATAGAGGAAATAAATACCTAATGTATAGAAGAAAATATAAATTATAGATATGAACATGATATAGAATAATTTTAAAATATCCAGAGTAGAGAAAATGAATGAAGATGAAGAATAAGATAAAACAATAATCTATTGGTGGAATAGGTATCAATTTTCACCAATATATAGTGTCATTTAAAATTTCAAGTTTTAATTATTCTTTGAATACATTGAAGAATATTTATGAGGTATTAAAATGAAAATTTATAGAATATAATCTTCTAGCATACACCTAAATGTTTAATCTAGTGGGTCATGGGATCATGGAGGAATATTTATCTCACTAAGGATTAACCTTCTCACATTGTGAGTTGGAACTTTTAAATAAATATTCCCATTATGCTAGCATGTGTTTAAAAGTGTGTGGGTAGAAAACACAACTCATATTAACTGAATAATAAGGATGTTTAAAATCAAACCAAAAAAAAATAAGACCATTTCTTCCTCCCATTATTAGTGAACTCTTATAGATCATCCCACTGGTATTAGAAGTTGTATTAGTGCATTAGGTTCCACTTTTTTTGATCAGCAATTAGGAAGTTGATTTTTGAAGTCACTTAGATTGAAAAATTAGTCTCTTATTTCAAAAAACATCAATGGATAATTTTAACTTGGTGAAAAGTTAGGGGATTACCACATTTTATGGGAATGGTGATCATATATGGAAGTACAAGATGTTTCCATAACACACAAATATATATATATAGATATTATGATGTATTACATGTTATAACTAACTAATTCCCCAACATGATGAAGATACTTCCACATCAATGGTGGATAATAATAAAATGGATAATGATGGGTTTGATTAAAATGTTATTTTTTTGTTTTTTAGATTTTTTTTTGAAAGTTTAAGGAATCAAAAATCAAAAAAAGAATTTGAAAAAACTAGAGAATATCTATTAATAAAAAACTAAAGAAGGAAAAATAGAAAATTTAGAGACTTTAGTATGAATATATTTATTGGAATGATGACGAGACTATTGATATATTCTTCCCAAGGATTAAAGAAGTTGTAAGAATGATCAAATTTTATGGTTAGAGGTTTAAAGACTCTACTATAATAGATAAGATCTGGTATATCTTACTAGAAATGTTTAAAGAAAAATATTTTCCTTAGAAGACAAATATTTAGAAGAAACCACACATAACGAATTAGAAAATATTTTTAAATCCAATGTGATGATAAAAGATAATTTAATAAAAAGTTGTAGAAATTATGAAAAATAAATTTAATTTAAAAAAAAACCTAATAAGACTTAAAAATTTATTAATAAATAATTATATAAAATATTCTTATACTAAAATTAATATTTTAATGATATGATTAATGAATTTATATCCATTATCTCATGAACAATTATTGGACTAAATGAAAAATATAATGGAATGATCACTTAAAATTGTTTCAGGTTGGGAGTCAAACAAAACAACTCGATTTGACCAAACTCGTCACCCAAGCCATCTCACAACAAGGCCCGAAGAATGTTCTCAATAGCCATGGAATGGTAAAAAAACCAAGAATAACTAACAATCTCATAATAATTATTTCTCCCAAGGAAAAAGAGCATGAATCATCTATGAAATGGAAAAACCAAAATTATATCATTAGAGTCAAGATATATAAACAACCAACAATAGAAACACAACATATGAGAAGTCGATACCATAAAAAATGAACATCATATATATGCATGCTAGTAAAGGCTATATACATGGTATCTCAAGTCACTAATGAAAACTAAAAATAAATGGTATATTTCAAAATAGGGTTGACATATACATAAAAATTGATACAAGAACCCCAAATGACTCTACAATAGCTAATCCTGGAGAGACAATGTATGCTAAAAAATGTGGGATGACAGTATTCTAGAATAGCCACATAGGTAAATGGTTCATATACCTTTACCAATGTCATGTAAAATGAAATCTATAAAATAAGAAAGGAATATATATGGTGTAAGGAACAATCCTATAAAGATACCAATGATAATCTAATTAAACATTTTACCCATGAAAAACAATAAATTATAACAAAAACCATTTGAAAAACAGATCCAATTTGAAATCATACCATTTTCAAATAAAACATTGAAATCGATTTGTTTTTTTATTTTAATAAAAATTATTTATCCAAAATAGAACAAAAACATGAAATAAATAAATACACAAGGCACAATCAATAAAATGATCAACATATCAAACCAAGAATAGTAAGAGTGGGAAAAACATTATCATCATGTAACCATATAAATGGAAAAAGGGCATACAATTTATCATAACCTCAAAATGGAACTAATCACATAAGACAATAATATAAAATAATCCTAGATTAATAATGTGAACCAGTGGATCTAACCATCCGGACTATCATGAATGAGACTAATAATGTGTCCCAGCAAGCTATGAAACTATAGAACCTCTGATGGTCTTCCTGAGGCCAAAATTTGAGAGATCTTATAATCTCTCAGAAACCAATCATGGAATCTCTTAGGGTCTTCCGACCCAAATGAACTCAATGTCCATTTTAATCCAAAATTGAATATTACATGGTCTTCCCTATGATGGATCACATTGTTCCTACAAAACCCTCAATCACACTCCATTTAACCCATGCACTATTCCATGCCAATATAATCACATATTATTCAATTCAAATCATTCCTTCATATATGAAAATTTTCATAACAATCAAGAATAGTTTTTAAAACACCTCAACACATGGTAAAAAAATTCTAAAACCATTTTATAAATCTATTTAATATACCATTAAAACCCTTAGGTCCATTTCATCAAACACTTGGTATGAACATAAGACATACCTATTTGGAAAAACCTCTATAAACAATCAAATTTGCAAAACAATCCATAAATCACACCAAACATGGAAAAATTATTAATCATATTTCATTTCAAATGTAATTTAAAAAATACTAACCAAAGGTGATTAAAAATTTAAGGGTAATCTATGACAAATTCCCTTAAATAAATACACATAATCATTCAAGGGTTACAACCTCACCCCTTTGCTGGAAATCACCAGAAATAGGAAGATTGAAAACTCACACAACTAAACCATAAGAAAAAACACCATTTTCCACATTAAATACCAAATATTCATCCCACACCCCTTGTAGGGTTACACCCATACATGTAGAAGGAATAAAAATCCTGAAAATGGTAAAGGAAGAAAAAACCAATAATTTTGGGGCTTACCTAAATAAAAAACACCAATATTCAAAAGAAAAGACAAGAAAATGGAAGGGAAGAAACATCCTCACCAAAAGGGGAGGTCTATTCATGATGGGAAGTTAAAATGAAGAAATAAGTGTATAAAACATAAAGGGTAAAATAGAAAATTACCCACTTTAATGTGACCTCAATAGTGTTGAGACCACTTTGTGTATGAAGATTGTATTTGTTGTCAATGGTTGTCAATATCGTTCAAAATGAGGAAGGACTCCAATGTTAATGGAGATCAACTTAAGTGAGGATGCCTGGAGAATTGTTATGAAATGATATCATTGAATATCATACATGGGAAATTCTCTATGAAGTAAATTCAGATGATTGATGAACTGAACCTTAGTTCGAAGAACATGTGTCAAAGGTGAAACATTGTTAACAATAATGAAGAATAGTGAGGTATCATCCATCTGAGGATGATTAAATAAGAAATATGATTTGAAGAAGACCATTAAACTCTTTATGATTGCATGAGAACCAAGAAAGAGCTTACTTGATGAATAGAATCATATGCTTTTCATGATGTGTAGAATGATGGTTGAAGAAGAAGAGATAATGTGGAAGGGATGGACATTCTGAGGTAGCCATGAATTTCACATTGTATCCAAACCATAAGATGCTTTTTTGATTTGTATTTCACAAATATCATATGTTAGGAGAACTTGTGATGCAATCCTTATGAGGTAAAGGGGGAGAAATGATGATACTAGTAATATACAGTTTTGATTGGTTGGAATGATGCTACTGGAAGAAAGGGAAGTATCAGTTCTTTCTATTGAAAAAATGATGATGCTAAAGCAGTTTTATCATAGTATACATATCATGATAGTGGATTTTGTGATTAATATTGAAGAATGGTTATGGGATGCAGTGAGGAGAACAATGGAAAATAATATTCAATATGGAGGAAACATAAAAGAATGTTTTTAGGTGGCACCATTTTCCAGTGTTTGAAAATTTTAAGGCCTAAAAATTGGGAGATGAAGAAACATGCTTTTGGTGAAGGAAGTTGCAGGAAAGATCTATGGTGCATTGGAAACTAGTGCACAAGGCATTTTTTTGGGAGTAGAATGTTGAATAATGGAAAAGGCATGAGGTTTCACAAATGATTGGAGAATTGGTGCGAAAGAGGAGGTTGCGCGAAATATTGAAAAAATGGCGCAAAAGAAAACATTGCATGAATGATAATAGAATTGGCGCAAAAGGGAAGGTTGCATGTAAGATTGTAGAATTTGTTTGAAAGAAGAGGTTAGGGCGAAAGAAACTTATTCTCCAAGGGCAACGTAAAAAAGGGTTTTTCGTGCCATGCATAATTCACAGTACAAACATTGAAAAATGGAAAAGGAATGAAGCACGCAAAATATTCAATAGGTGCACGAAAGAAGAATTTGGCACAAAAGAGACTTCGAGCCAAAGGCGACGTAAAACAGGGTTTTGCGCGCAAGGCTTAATTTTAGTTCCAAACATCAAAAACCAGTGAAGGCATGAAGCGTTTGAAATATTCGACAAAGTGCATAAAAGATAAGGTTGGAGAGGAAGAGACGTGAATGCCAATGGCGATGTCAAATGGGGTTTTGCGTGATGCGTTAAGATCCTATGCTACCCATTGGGGATTTTATGCACAGGGGTCAATGAGGTCTATAAATAAGAGGTGACCCCCTCCAACTAAAGAAGCACAACACTTAGGATAAATTAGAGCTCTGAAGCACATAAAAAAATACACAGAGGTAGTTGCACGAAAGAAAGGAATTTGTGTGCAAGAAAGAGAAGTTGCATGCAATAAGGGAGTTGCATGCAAGATAGAAGTTGCACAAAAGATCAAAGTTGCATGCAAGATATTAGTTGCGTGAAATAGGTCTTCTGTGACAAAAATTGAATGTTTCATGAAATTCATTATTGTTGCTCACAAGTTTCCCAAAAGGTGGTGTCCAAAAGAATGGGGTCCCATAGGATTTTTACATGTGTATAAAACTATCGAAGTGACTTTTTGAGGAAGGAAGTACCATGAACCATTCGGTATCACGAAGAGAAGTAGAACCAAAATCACACAACTGGTGTTTAACACTCTCGTTTTCTTTGTGAAGTGAAGAAAAACTAGACATGCAACTGAATTCATATATGCATGAAGAAAGAAGGCAGTATACCGATACACTCCTCTGTTGGTATTGAGAATTTAATAAAAAGATTAAGACACTACAGTACTATTCCTTATTATACTATGTCAAAGAGAAAGAAGAAAAGATGAAGAAAAATAGAGTATTCCCAACTGAAGGCTGAAAATTATTCAGGGTAGTTTGATTCAGAAGACGCCAAGTGAACCAATATTCATTGCCTGAATAATCACATTGGTGTATGTGATTACTACCAAGATGAGAGAAAAAGTTTTAGTGCAGTTGGTTGTTTCACTATGAAGAAGAACGAAGAAGTCTAGTACAGTTATTGTTGCACTAGAGAATAAGAGAAATAATGGAGAATGAATTGCTTACCTAATACTTTGTAAGAAATAAAGTGAATATCACTAAAGATGACCAAGAGAAGAACCCAACTTATCAATATTGAAGAAAACTGTCTCTATAGGTAGTATAAATAACAAACTAGAGGTTGTAAGATGGACTAGGCCATCACTAGTCTAGGGAAGAGGATTTTTTCCCACCCCCTCTAATGTGTAGGGACTCAAAATGGCTAGAGGATTGCTTTCTTAACCACTCAACTGTAATATCATTTTAAATCATAATGGAGAATCAATGCACTAGTCATATCCATGCATGACAAGGATGCATATACTTTTATTGAGTGGTGAACCTTGTAAAAATATAGTGTGCATATTTTTACTACTTTCTATTACTACATGCGATAGGTAAAAGAGAATAAGAGAATCAAGATCCTAATAGGTCAAGAGGTACCTGGATAAAAGTTGTAATTTTTTTAAAAAGTCCCCAACAATTATTCACCCCCCTCTCCACCTTAGGTATATCCCAAACTGGTCCTCTCAAATAAACCACAATGTTTGGAAAACCATGTGTCTACTATTCAAGGAAACTTTCTACCCAAAAAATTTAGATACATGTTTACTCATAGGTAGTATAGTTTGAAAAACCATACAAAAACCATGAAAACCCCAACGCTCACCCACCGTATCCCCCTCACATGATTATCAACACAGATAGACAAAACATGCACTAACTGTTCACTATGGTCCATCTTTCAAATGCTCCAATTTCTAACACTAGGAACCTAGGAACTATAATAATATACTAAAAGGTAAATTAAACAAAAAATTAGATATAATAGTGACTTATAGTGTGTCATAAACTCCCGACCATGCCAATTTCACTTAGAGATTCTTCAAACCACTTCAGAAGAAAATATGTGAGGCCATTACTCCCTCACTAATGCTTTCTACTCCTATATATATTGTCTATATCCTATGAAATACCAAAGTACATGAAACCAATGTTTCAATTTAATATGTAGTATGTTTTCATAATATTCCATAATATGAACAAGGTACTTCACAATGGTGGCATTAGGTTAAAGATACAAATCCTCCCTCTCTGTCACATGAGATGGGTCTAGATGGAATCTCTTTAACTAAAATACATGAAAGGCATCATCTATCTAGGTTAGATATATTTAAAGCTAAGAATTTTAATTTACCTATATAAGATACTCCATAACTTGAAACAACTATATATAACACAACACCACCTTTCGTTTAATACCTTAGAGATGGTATCCCAGTCGAACTGATATGTAGATAAACACCTGGACAACAACCTAAAAATTCAATGAATGTTGAAGATGGTTGTAATATAAATTATAGAGACTTTGAGTTATCAGTAACTAATTTTGAATCAGCCATTCCATCTTAATAATATCTTAAAAATGGCTTATTTAAATCAAGGAACACTTTCCCTTCTCATCCCAACACCACAAGGATTGTCTTGACCATCCATATAAAGCACACATGTCTATATAATATCCTCAAGAGTATGGATAGTCCTTTTAAACAGACCAAAAATATATGAGTGATACACATTTCTCAACTTCAACTGGGTTCCCAAAACCTATTTGAGTCCCTTTCAAAACTAGGATGTGAAATTATCATCTTAGTCCGAAACGATCACCATTTTCACACCATAAAGCATGGGGAACTCTAGAACAGACACTTTCCAAAGGTTATATACCCTTATAAACACCCAAATTGGAATAAAATAGGATTATTTAATTAAAATATTTACAATCACCCACATGTAATATTTCCCACTCAGAGTACAGGGTAGCCCAATTAGGAAATCCATAGAGATCTCATACCACTTCTATAAAGGAATAAGTAGTGGTTTCTACAACCCGACTGGTCTACGATGTTCAAATTTAATCTTTTAGTAGGTCAAGGACCTAGAAATGAAGCTCAAAATTTCACGTCTCATCCCAACACACTAATAATGGCATATGAAATAATAAATCATCTTGGTCACCCACATCGAATAACCCAACTGGAATGATAGACCTCATGAATAACATTCTACCTCAAGATCAAAGAAAATACCAACTGCTTCAAAAATAGGAGGAAACCACTGGGATAACAATACTAATCACCTAAGGTCTCCTCACCATTTATGGAACCACTAGTATGTTATCACTTAGGGTTACATAACTTCTCACTCCCAAAAAATTGATAAGAGAGGGTGTGACTTGTACATTAGACAAGAACACCCACTCTCCAAATTTCTGAACATTCAAACATATATCAGAAGAAAAATCATCAAAACCAATTCAACCATATATTCTAAATCTACAGACACTAGAATATTCCTACTCAAAGCAATATTGATCACATTCCCCTTCCTTGGTGTGTTAACAATCATGAAATTAGAATTCTAGAGATACTCAACCAAGAATCTTCATCAGAGGATTTTTTCTCTATGGGTGAAGATATACTTAAGGATATTATGACATGAATATAATTTAAAATTCTCCCTGAAGAGTAATGCTTTCCATATCTCTATCACATGCATCATAACTGCTAATTTAATGTATTGGGTAAGAAAATTACATAGATGCATGTGTAGCTTCTTTAAGATATAATCCACCTTATAGTTGTCCTACATCAACACACATCCCGACGTCACACTAGAAGAACCAAAATACACTTCATGATCTCTCCATGACTTAAAAATAATCAATATAGTTTTGGATTTCAAGAATGTCTAAAGTTGCTCAAAAATAATTTGGATCTTTTCATCCCACTCAAACTTTTCATATTTCCTATACAAATCTATGAAGGGGAAATATATCCATGAGAAGACCCAAAAAAACGTCTATAATACAATGAAAATTCTAAAAAGATGCAGATATATAACACAATCTTGTCCTTGTCTCAAGATGAGTATCCTTTAACCTTCTTTATATTAACTAAAACTCTATCTTCATATCTCACATGTTAATGAAACCTCACTTCATGATTCCAAAACTGGCACTTGGATTGATTTAAATATTGACGGTTCTCCTTAAGGACACCCAAAACAGCTTCTATATGGTTAGTATTATCCTAGTTTATATTATAATGAACCATGATTTCATCCACAAACATGACCAGGTAGGATATCTAAAGTGATAGAAGATTTTGTTCATCAATTCTATAAATACTACTAGAGCATTGTTAATCCCAAATAGAAAAACCAAATACTCAATATGTCTTTTCCAGCATTGAAAGGTAGAATTTGGGGAAAACACTTAATGGTCACTCAATTGGTGGTGCCCATATATCCTATCGATATTTGAAAACTAATTAGCTCCTCCGAGATAATCAAAGCGATCATCAATTTTTAGAAATGATTATTTATTCTTTACTATAACATGGTTATGCTTATGATGGTATATGAAAAACCAGAGTCTCCCATTTTACTTCTTTATAAATATCTCTAGAGAATCCCACAGTGACATGCTAGGATGAATAAACACCTTAACATTATGATCCACCAACTAGAAATTCATCTATTTTTGTTCAATATAATCTACTCAATATAAAAATATTGAAACATGGATCATCCCGAGGAACATATTGTTAGTAAACTAAAACTCTTATTGTGTTAGAAATCCCAAAAAATTATCCAAAAACACATATGGGTACCTATCCATTACCACTTGATGTTAACCCAATGAACTCTTCTCAACATCCATGAGAAGCATCCTAAAAAATTGGAATGATTTAAATCCCAACCCTGAAGGAACAGGTCGTTCCCAATATGAATATGGGTCCCACTCACCAAGAAAGATGTGTGGGATACTATTAGAAGTATGTAACTAGATCCTACAATGATATTAGTCAACTAGAACCATGAATCGGATCAGGAAATCTTTTCCAATGATATGGTTGAAAATGTCTAGTTCCAGAGAAAGGAATTCCTAGTTGGCTTCAACATTATCCCCCTAAACATCAAACTCAGGTAACTTGGAACCTTACTCCTTCATACCCAATGATTTTAGAAAATATATAACATAAGGAATCTACCCAGCTTGAATACCCAAAGAATCAATACATTTTCATGAAATTAAAGGATGAGATATTTTAGTGTAAAAAATAAAATTCTATGAAAGGTGTAATAAATATAGAACTGCACTTTGTGGATGTCATAGAATTTGATTCATGTGGAATAACCTAAACTACATTTATATTATTTCCCTTAGACCTTGAAAAAAACTTCTTCATCTAGAAAGAATCCCCTTACCCCAAGGATGAGAACCTCCACCATTGAAATACTCTAATTGCACCTGAGAGCCCTTTGACAAGGTGGATTCCACATCACTCTCCCATAAAGAAAAATGAAAAATAAATTTTCATGATCTAGAAATACAAACTGGTGTAATTCCATTTTTATATATAATAAATGTGGCCTAGTTTGTCCAAATATCCAGCATTCATAACAAATAATGGGCATATTCCCTAAAGAATCCATAGGAGATGAACATCATAACTATTGAACACTCTTTCTACTACTCTGAAGAGACTCATCTCTCTTCTCCTACTATGAAAATTAACAAATATTTCTTCCAACCACTAAAGGAACACCACCGAGGCCTGTATTACTAGTAAAATATACCCTTTTCATTGTTTCTTTATCAACGACCTCTAAGCATATCATTAGATTGTGAAGAATGACTATGCATATTATTTCTGACCTCAATACCATCTCAAAAAACCTGGTCATTATGTAATAATTAATAAGAAAATCCATATAAACCTGATCTAATTCACTAAAATGAGTATAATACTTCATCACTTAATGTTCCATTTTCTCTAATTTCAAAAATTCATGGGCATTCACGGACATCGATGTCCTTGTGTAGAAATGTTGATTAAAATATACCTTATTTCTTGTCTTTGTTAGATATTAATTATATCTTAAATTAACTAGAGACTATAACACCCCATTATTTTACTATATATATATATATATTTAAATAAATTTAATATCTTCGATATATTACTTTTCAAATAACTATGATCTTAAACAAAATCCAAAATATTATTGTTTTAACATGACCATAATAACATAGCTGTGAAATTGGTTGGAATGAATAGAAATAACAACATTATAAAATATATAGGTTTCAAAATAATATTCAATATATTAATTAATGATTTTTAAATTTGCACATAATTTTTATTAATCCATTTTATTATTAAAATAAATGCTTTCATCAAAAAACTATTTTTATTAATTACTATAAAAAAATAAATATAATTATTTTTTGGCACTTTTCAAAAATATATTCTATAAAATGAACATAATTTTATGATTCATCATGTAAAAATTATCTGTCTAGGAAAATTTGACAATTTTTATAAGACTTTAATTCTTTAATGAATATTAAAAATGACCAATTTTTATGAAACTATCATTTTCATTATATTTTAAAGAAATTATATGATTTTAAATTGATCACAAAGTAACTTAAGTACTCTATATATATAATCAAATTAATTTCATATAAATATAATTAATTTGATATTTTTGTATAAGTATATTTGGGTCTTGAAAGCACATCTTCCAAAAAAATGTATTTAATTGTTCTTTGACAGTTTAATTTTAAATGTAATTTTGAAACCTATGTGTTTTTAATTCTTAAAAATGAATTCATTATTTTAATAATGAGGTGTAAATTTGGTTATAATTTCATTTTTTTGTCATAATAAATTACCGCGTTAAAAAATGATTTATCGTATTATGGGTAAAATACTGAAGCAGTTAAAATTATAAAGAAGAAGCTTAAAATACCTAAAAACTGAAATATTAAATGTGTAGTTGATGTGTTTCTAAACCTTATCCAGAAATTACAACATTATCTAGCCCCAAAATTCCTCATAATTAATGCCACCCAAATGTGTTTGTCTTTAAATATAAAATAATTAGTATTTAATCAAATAAAACTACCTCTCCCCAAGTATAAATATGCCCCTCACCACCACACTTCTCCTCACAAGCCTTAAATCTTTTTAAATCTCTTCCAAACCCTCTCATATCCACTATCGCTATGTCCAACTACTATTTGTATCACCTAACTTCCAATTCCATGTTCTTTAAGGGGTCTTTGAAAGAGGTGATATTCAAGAGGAGGTTAAAGTGCACAAAACCAAAGGGATGTATGAGGTCAGGGTTTATCATCTCAATTTTACATTTTTGTGATATATTCCTTATTCAATAGTTATTTATTTTATATAGTGTATATAATTCCCTTTGATATATAATACCATAAATCTCATTATATTCTTGGTATTAAATGTATTATTTTATAATTATTACTTTTATGGGGAATATAATTTTATTGATTATAGAGTGGTAAGGTATTTTCTAATTAAATATCTATTCATTTGGTTAAACTTAAACATAAATGATTATTCCATGTTATTATTATCTTCTAGATGAATTTTGATTATGTAATGATGTATTTACACATGTTATTTGGGGATTTATAACTTATTCAAATAATCAATTCATCTGATTATTTCTCACTTCAATGATATTGTATTTACAAGGGGCACTCTTTTTACAAAATATATTTTTGAATTTTCCCATAAAACCCATATTTCATCTATATCTATGTTTTCTAAAATTTATTTTGAAAATTTTTTTACTATTCTATTATTATTTTTTAATTTTACTTTTCTCATGTTGGACTTTTTTCAATAAGTTCGAATGGATTATTTTATAAATTTCTAAACAATTTAGTCTATGAATTTTCATGAAGAAATATAGAAGGAATGTTTTTTTAACATATATGGAATGAGAAAATTTTTCCATCATCATGACTCTTTAATGATTTTAATCTTACTATAAAATTTTATATTTTTATTTTCAAATAAAACATTATTTAATAGTATATGATTAAAAAAACATATTTTCAAAATGGAAAGGATGTTTTCCTCAAAAATTATTCTTAATGATATTTCAAAATCATTTTTCCCATAAGATATTATTTCCATTGTTTCTTATGCTTTACTAGAGATATAATCCAAGGATACCATACTTATTATTTATCTAGAAGGTTTATATTTATGATGGCATGATGTTTATGAATCATGTTACTTTTCAATGGGATATGAAATTTTGAACTGTTTGTGAATGCCTTTTAATTTCATGGGATTTTATACAATGAAGGATTTTTTTCCTTTGGAACACATAAGTATGGTTTTAATATGTGATGAGTTGGATATATAGATCCCCATAATTATAGGGTATATCTTTATATCTCATTATATAACAATGGAAAATAATTCCCTGATCTTGATTCACTATAAGAAATAGGAGCCTCTTTTTTTTCTCTTGGAAACACGTGTGTCATGATCCACTATTGGAAAATGCGTATCCCAGTCCACTATGTTAATGGTCATGGTAGTTAACCTTGACATATTAAATGTTTTTATATTTTTATTGTGTTTCCACATGTGCATGATATTACCTTATAAATCCTTGTTGATTTATGATGATTTCTTAGTCTTATGGTCCATGTTTTCTGAAATTATTACATGAATCATGTTTATAATTTATGATTATCGGGGTATAAACTGCATAAGTTATGATCAAAATCACACAATCTTATTCTAATCATATTATTTAATATGATCATATATTTATATCATTTATGATTATACTTATTGATAATCTAAGATCACCCTTTCTTAAGTTTCCTTTTCCCAAAGTTATGAATAATTTTTTTATAGGATATGTTTATGAATAGTTCTAGACATGAATAAATTTATAAAGATGTTATATATTTTTATGGGATAATTTTTTATTTTACTAAAATATTTATGATTATAAATTAAATCTATAAACTCCAAACATAAAAGATCTCTGGGTACATGAGTCTACCAATATTTCTTTTTGATGTTGTCTGTTTTGAGGGTAAAAATTTGACCACATTTCTCAGTGTCAAATCAAGAAATGAAATGATTATATTTTTATCATTGAATAAAAATGTGTAAATTCTAGGCTAATACATTGTATCCTACCAAATTCTACCTATTCATTTTAAAAAATATATGGATGATTCCACTTTCATGGTCTTTGGGTATTCATCAATTCAAACATCCACACAATATTTTCTAACCACTACTCGGGTCCCCTTGTCATTATATAACGCTATTAAATTTTTCCTAAAGACCATTGAACATGTTACGCCAACCATTCTTCCTCAGGACCATGCACTTGACCCATGAAATGGATTGTGTGAATCACTAACTCCACCAAATCTAGATGAACTTGAGGGTTCTCCTATGAGGTATTCTCTATGACACACTCTCTATGTTTTGAAGATGTTCTTTTAGAGGAAGAATCTACAAGACGCCCAACATAAGCTCTATCAATAAGAATTCATCCAAAAAATATATCAAAATAGTTAGATAAAACTATAATCATAGTGATTATCAATAATTACTAAAATCACAATAAACTCAAGAGGAAAAGGAGAAAAACCATAAAAAATGTGAAGAATTTCTCCCTATGCATGGTGTGACCACATGGTTATAAAAAATTTGTGCTAACCTTCTGGGTGTAACTAGAGTTTTTAGGCAAGGGTACATAAGGAATGTACAATTACTACTATCCATGAACACTAATTGCACACCTTATCTAGACCTCTGAATTTCACCCTCCAACTCAAATTAACACTCTATCTCATCCATAGTCTCAACATTGATTGGGATATTCCTCAAAATATCATAAAATAAACCTATAACTATGACTAAATCAAAACCAAAATCCCAAACCACCCAATGAAACTCTATGTTTTACATGAAGGATATTTGGATAGGAACTCAACTATTCTAACATCTTCAGTCCCGTCAATACTACTTAAAGACTTCCATTTACTACCATATAAAAAACCATTCCCTTATACCATTTTTAACAAACCAAACCTTGTTGACCATACCCATCACATGAGCTAGCCCTACATAAGTCCTGAAGTGCATTTGTTACCATCACGACCTAGTGAAAATTTATAGACATAACCAAAAATATATTGGGAATGATTTCATCCTTCGTAAACTAATAGGAAACATCCATGAAACATTATTTCCACACCAACATCATCTATTTAATCATTTATAAATAACCAACTAGAGAAAAAAAACATATGAGAAGAAGATACCATAAACCCAAAATAAACATCACATAGAAGAAATAAACCAAATTAAATATACATGATATCTATTGTTATAGATAAAAATTCAAAAGAAAAGGTACAAAGAAAAATAGGTCATATACATACATACAGAAGGATAAAAAACTATTAATAAATCTACATGATATAATCTCTTAGAGACCATGTCACTTATACAAAATGGTGAATACAAATACTCATGAAGAGCCACTTGGGAACATAGGTCCCTTTCCCTAACAAATTTCCTAAAAAATAAATTTAAATATGCCCCAATACATATATAAGGGCGAGGTTAAGAGGAAAGTAAGATAAAAAATAGATAAGTTAGTTTGAAAAAAGATTTCTAAACTATTCCTCTTTGATAAAAAACTATTTTATAATAAACCCTTGAAATCTATTTCATTTTCCATAAAAAAATTGTTTTCTAAAAAAATACAAACATGGATCAAATAAATAAGCAAGTCCCAAGTATCAACATGCTCAACATATATAATATTGAATAACAAGAGTGTGTATAAACATCATCATCATGTAACAGTATTAATGGAAAATGTTCAAAAAATATCTCATCATATCAAAATGGATCTAATGAAATGGACATAGAATATAAAACAATCTAGCATGAGTAATGTGCACCTAGGTATCTAACCATCAGGGATATTATGAGTGAGGCTAAAAAAATGTACAAGCTAGATAATAAATAATGGATGCTCTCATGATCTTCCAGCATCCCAATGTCATTAGTTCTTATAGTCTCTCGAAATACATTCGGGGAATTTATCGTGGTCATCCTAATCAAATGTTCTCATGTTCCCTTGGAAGAAGAAAAATGTAATTTCACATGATCTTCACTTTTATGTCTCACATGGTTCCTCAAAAAAACCCCTCACTCACACCCTGGTTAACCCATGCTATACTCTATGCTAACATAATCACATCATGTTCCAAATAAATTAATTCACCACCTAAGAAAATTTCATAAAAAAACTATTATGTAAATAAACTTTCTATATGGTAAGAAAAATTCTTAAACCATTCTAGAAAACCAATTGAAAAACATTAAATCCCTCTGTGAAATTTCATCAAAAAAATAGAGTGCGCTTAATCCAAATCCATTTGGAAAACAATATTTAAAAATTAAAATATCAAAAAAAAATCAACAAGTCACACAAAAAGTGGGATACATATCAGCCATAAATCATTTAAAATCAATTTTAAATGAAACAAACCAATGGTTATTAGAAATTTATGGTCAAGTTATAGAAAACACCTTTAAATTGAGACAGCTACGAAAAAAATGGTTGAAACTTGCCACATTTGATGGTAAACACCAAAAATTTAAAAATCAAGGGATCACACACCTAAACCAAAAGAAAATAAATTTAATTTACCTTATTAAATTACCTATATTTTTCCATCATACCTTATAGGGTTACAAAATATTATGGAAGTAGAAGAACAATCTTTAAAAGGGGGACAGGAAGATGAAACCAATAAGAGTGGTGATTAATAGAATAAATAACCATGATTCCAAAGGGAATCCACAGATATTTATGGGTGTAAAATTCTATTATATGATATGAGGGATTAACATGATTGGAGGATACAAATGAGGCTATAGGTGTGTAAATCCATTATGGTAATATTAGAAAATTAACCATTTTTTAGTGACCTAGACATATCATTCTCTAATTGTTTGGGGCTATTGTCTCCCTAAAAAAATGAAATGCCTTACAACTTCTAGTGGTCACATAGTTTGAAAAATCATGATCAAATGTGAAACCCCCTATCACCCTTTGCATCCCCATCATAGGGTTTGACAGATTGTTATATAAACTGTTCTCTAATCACGCACCTTGGTCTTTCCTCCCAAATAATTATTATTCTGATCTCTGACACCCATGAACTCCACAAATGAACCAAAAGGTATGAAAACTCAAATTAGATATACCATTTACCTAGAGGGTGTCACATAGAGCAATTGAGTACCTCATATAAATTATCCTATGAAAAAAATTGAGGTGACTAGTAACAAATAAGAGGTCAATAAAAGAATATTATCAATGAATAAATCCAAAAATTGAACGTTTTCTTATATTAAAATGGATTAAAAGTTATATAACTTTTAGAGCAGAAAATTTATCTATCAATAGAGTGACTAAAAATATAATGTTGAGACTTCTATTCCTAAAGATCGTGAAAAAATGATAATTATAAAATTTGATGGTAAGTAAATTTCAGGTCATGAGATAAGTTATAAAAGTGAAGAATAATATAATGAGATGGATTTCATGAAGAAGGTATATATAAAATAGTTTCTTTTAAAGATATATATATTGTAGATAGACTTTAGACCATTTAAAAATGATAATTGGTCCTCCAATAAAAAAAATTATATATAGAAGAAAAATATATATTTCTAAAATATATTGGTGTTTTAAAGAAGATTATTGATGATTATAATATAGTTGACATCATGATGAAAAAAAATTGAAGTAAAAAATAGAATTATTTTTCCATATTCAATAAAATTTTATTGATGTGGTATAAGATATGAGAAAGTTTAGATCCAATTTTTAGAATTCAAGTTTGGAAGCTATATAATGTTAAATGAATATAAATACTCTGTAAGACCATAAAAAATAAACCTTAAGGGAAGGAAATAAGTATAAAAATGTTAGTGAAGTGTTAAAGAAGAAGAAGAAAGTCAAGAATTTATAATTTTGGGAAAATCTCTTGACACTAAAAATTTAATAATTTTTTTGAAAACCAACATAAATTAAAAACCATCTAGAACTGTTGAATTTGGAAAGCTTATAGTTAAGAATACTTTGAATAATGTTTTTAAAAGTTCATACAAATTTTGGGTTATAAAAAAGAATCGAGATTGATTAATTAATGTAAAACATGTTTCATACAATGGAAAGGTATTAATTCAACATATTTTTCTGGTATTGTAGAAGATTTATGTATATAAAAAAATAGTTGTTTAAATACCAATATCATTACATTCCTATGACTTTTTGGATGCCGGGTATGAGGTGGATGCAGTCCTGTCAAAGGAAGGTTGTTCATAAATAGGTAAATAATTTACAATATAAATATAAGAACATGTTTCATGTGATTAATGAAGTTAATGGTAGGTGTGACTAATAAATTCATCATGATAATTAGTATCTCATAATTTTATAGAATAAAAAATATGAGTTTCAATACATAGGATACTTAGGATCCGAAAATAAAATGCAAGAATAAAGCTCTAGTTATGGAAGCTTCACTCAAATCATAAAAAGAGGAAAATACATGGATCTTATACAATAGATATTTCCCTAACATTATAAGAGATTTTAAAATTCTAATAGATTTTGAAACGTGAAATTAAGGCTCAATTGTCTTTTCAAATAATGGGTCACTCAAGGTGAAAGGATTTGGTTCAATAATGATTTATAAATAAAATAAGAAAAACTACAAAACTATTTTTTGATGGATTGAAGAAAAAATATTAAGTATTTAACAAATTTTTTATGAAGGAAACATATTAGTTTTCACCAAGGATTTATTCCATTCAAAAAACCATGATTACATAATAGTTTTTAAATATTGATAGTGGAATAAAGGGAATTTAATTAAAATTAATGACTGGAAAAATTCTATCTAAGCATAAAAGAAGTAAATAAATATTGGAATATTTCTATTAGAATTTATTCCCACAATAACATGAACAAAAATACCTAAGGATAAATTTTTTGTAATGTTTCATTACAGAAAATAAAAATATATTGAATTTGATCAAATTTTTTAAATGGGGAAAATTATTATCTTTTCACAGAAGAAGGTGAAGTTTCAATATAGTAAATATTTAGAACCCATTAATTAAACCATGAGGTTGATTGAAAATTATTTGGAAAATAATTGTATTTTTTATGAACTCAGTGTACCATACCAAATAATATGGTGGATGAATGAAAGAAAAAATATTTTTTGTAAATATCTATGAGAATTTTTGTTGACTTTAATACTTATTGATATTTTTTTAAGAAATATATTAGTGCATTAGACCATAATAAAAACCCTATTTTACAGAATTTTTTTAGATATTTTACCTTTCGATATGCATTATATAAAATATCCGCATTTGAAAAATTGTCATGTATTTGGGAGTCTTTTTTTTATCAATGTTAATCGAGAAAATATTGGGATTTTTTAATAGAGAAGTGTTGAAATAATTTTAATGGGGTGTCCTCAAATGTGAATTTGTTAATTCAGATGAAATTAAATAATTGAAATTATTATCAATACTAATGATTTGGATGTTTAAAATAATCAATAAAAGAAACTGAACATGATGGAGCAAGTTTTAGATGCGATGTAGATGTTGATTTAGATAAACAACCTAAAGATATTTTAAAAATAAAGATGAAATTATTAAAGATATATGGGTTAGATAAGAATATTAATTCATTTCAGGTGATGATTAAAGATATCATTCATTTCATCAATGGATGATAGTGCAATTGCAGGTCCAAAATATAATTAATAACTAAAAACTTGGTTAGATATAATGATAAAAACCACAACATATTTTTTCCCTTTTTTAACTAAGAAATGTTGAAGAATAGTTTAATTATCAAGAATTGGTTAATGATATAAATAAATAACTAGACAAGATAAATAATAATGACACTTTAGAGTTGGTATCCAAGCATAATGAGAATAATGTAATCTAGATAATGTTATTGTTTCAAATTTTCTTCATAAAAATGGTAGAGTAGTTAGAAATAAATAAATATTATCATGTAATTCCTATAAAATGGTAGAAGAAGTGTAATTTGATGAAATCTTTTCCTGTATTGAAATTTCTTAGACCTTAAAGTTACTTCGTGTTATTATATGATAATGTAAAAATAAGCTTTTTGAAAAGGATTTCATGTCTTTCATTCTCGATGTAGTGTTATTAAAGGAGGTAAACATTGATACCATTCAAATTCTTGATTTTAAAATTTATAATTTAGTTTTGAGGTTAAATAATAATTTAAATAAGATGAAAAAATCCTTATGATATTATATTTATAAACTAGACAACTTCATTAAGATGTTTAATTTAAAAAATTGGATAGTGGAAAACAATTTCTATTTTGAAGAAGAAAAAGTGGTATGTCTCATTATTATTTTTATTTAGATAAAATTTTTTTTTGTAAATGATAATCAAGATTGTATGATTTATTCTAAGTAGATTAATTGTCTATGATAGTAAGAAAGAGGTAATTTACATGCCTAAAAATTTCTCAAAATAAATATAACATTATCTTCCTATAGATAAGTATAATAATGGAATTTTAAAATGATTTAGGATAGAAGATTAAAAGACTATTCCCACACAATTTTCTTTATAAAGAAATCTATCAAAATAAGATTAAGGAAATTAAGATAATCCAAGGGATGTCTAAAAAATAATGGATGTTTATTGTACTTGAAATATTAATACCATATTTGGTGTTATATATTACCATCTGTTCTAGGTACCAATGTCTACCAAAATATTCTCATTTTAGTGATGTAATTATGATTCCATGGTATATTAAATACATAATAGTTTTGGGAAAAAATATGATTTAAAGGGAGTGATTAATCTATTTTAATAATAAAATATAGATTGGGAAAGTTATGTTAATTTTTGGAGATCCGAATTTTGTTGATATTTCTTACATAGAGAGAGGTGTGTTTTTTGGCACACTAAGAAATAAAATTTTGTGAATCCAAGAACTAATAAATATTATTGTGTGGATTTCACTCAAACTAATACTCAATTAATGTTGATCATAATGTAGCTGGAGGATCTTATAGTTCAATTAATGTTTCAACTACTTCTTGTGTGTGATAAAACAAATCTATCAATATTTTATGTCATTTTATTCATTATTGATAAACTCTAAAAATTGCTAAAAGTATCACACCATTAAGGGTAATGTTGAGTGAAATTAAAAGATGTCTTAATTTTTTCATTCATAGGAGAAAATTGAAATGAAAATCCACAAGACACTTCCTATTGAAGTATTTCATAATCTAAATTTTATATTCGGTTTTACACCTTACTCATCCTGAAGATAGGGTATGATGTTTTCATTTTACATCCAATATTTTTATTTTTATTATTAATATAAAAGTGGGATGAAAGGAAACAGAAATATTTTTATGTGTTTATTTTTTTTAATATATATACAAATGAGAAGAATATTATATTGGGGGTAATCCATTGAAATTTTAAACCATTTAAGTGGGAGCATGTATTTTTAGGGAATTTGTAAAATGTTAACGATGTTAAGTTATTGTGTGAATTATTATAAAATATTTGGTGAGAATGTATATAAGAACTTATTATATATAGGTTCAAATGACGGATTTGAGAAATGAAAGAAGAGTTTTATTTTATACTAAATTTTCTTCCAATCTATTCTCAATTGATTTCATCAAAGTGGTATCTAGAGAAAAATGGAATCAATTTCTCGATTGGTATCAAGAGATTTCAATGGATGTGTTGAAGTGAATTTAATTCACTCTTATGAGAAACATGATTTTATTATTCAATTTTGTTTTTTCCTACACTGATTTCACAATCTTAGTATTATAATTACTTAAAAATGATTCATTTCAAAGTGTGCTGATTTTGGAAGTTATATAGGATTCTTGGTTTCCAAAAAACTAAATAGAGGGATTATTGAGACCAATTGTTTTGGTGTAATTTTTTGATTACTTAATTAAATACAAAGTGTAAATAAGAAAATTGAAAATGATTGGTGAGTTTTATTTTGTTTTTAATACCTAAAATATGTTATAACACAAGTGTTTCATGATGATGATTTATTTTAGGTGAAGTTTTACTATTGTTTTTAATTGTATTAATTTTCTTGGATGTTTTTTTTGAGTTTTAATAATAATTATTGAAGGTGTTTGAGTTTCGTGAGACTGTAAAATTTCATTTTTTTTAGTAAAAATAAGTGTGAAGATATTCTATAATATAAAAATGGGAAGCTAAACTAGGAACATGAAATGTGTATGGTAATTGGGTTGGATAATTTACCTTTGATAAATGGTTATGTTGAACACATTATTGAGACTATCATGGTGATCTGTGGAAGATGAGTTTTTATGGGAAACAAAATGGTATAGACCACACTATGGTCAAATATTGGTGGTTTTTTGGACTATTATAAGATCATCACATAATTTGAATCTATTTGAAGTAAAAAAATGGAGATGTACAGAACATATAGGATTCCATAGAATGCAATAATATTTATTTTCTAATATTGAAATAAGACAATACATCATGGTATTCTTTTAAATCCATTTTGAGATGTTCATGACATAGTTGTTAGCAGATAAACATTGGAATCTACAGTCCATATGACATGTTTTGGTGTCTAAAAAGGATCCATGTTTGAAATTATTAAGAGGTAATATTCCATGTTTCTAGGTGTTTTGAATGTGTTTTCGAAGTGTTTTATAATTTTTGGAACAAAATAGGGTCTAACACACCATGGTTCTAGAAGTGGTGTGGGGAAAATATTATTTTGAATAGATATGATTATTTGAATATATTAGTGAATAAATAGTATATAGTACTTGATTTAGAAATACCTTAACATTATTAATGATTACTAATAGGTCAAATATGATTTAAAAGTTTGAAAATAAGTGGTATAGGTTAGAATTATTTAAAATAATTTATATATTCAAATTCAAATTTCAAATTTGAATTGAACATTTTTGATTTTATAATACTATGCCTTATATAAATAATTATCCAGGAGAATATAAGGTATATATTGGATATTACATGACTTTTGAATCATTTTAGATTACCCAAAGTGGAGAAAAAGGAAGAAGAATAATAAGAGAAGTGGGTAAGTTACTTTTCACATGTGTTTTGAATACAATGTGAATAAGTGATATACTATTGTTATAGAATATAATAAAAAAATAAAGAATAATAAGTTCATAGAAAACTCAATGACTTGATAATAGTTTATTAGTGGAAGACATGTCAGTTATTTCTAATATATACCTTCATTATAAGGTGTAGTATATGCTGAAACATTGATAGGAGATGCAAAATCTAAATTTCAAGGAATTACCATTCTCGCTTATGCCAATATAATGATATAGTGGATTGTGTGTTAAATAAGGAATACATATCACACTAAGGGATAACCTTTTATATTTTGTGGTGATTCTTTTAAATCAATGTTCTTTTTGTTTTTGAATCTATTTGAATGTTCATGGACCAAAAACATCACACATCTTAAAATGTGGTGGAGGTTGTTTCCAAAGAAACATAAAAAGAAGTACGATATCTTATTAAACCCCCTATTAGTGACATATAATAAATTATGTATTTTAATTCAGTGAAAACACATTTGAAAATAACATATCCTTATAACTGAACCACAGATTAAAAAAACACTTTTAAAGCTTCATATATAATTGATATCTTTAAAAAATAACAGGGAAATTCCAATATTCACATAATAATCAACATTTGACCCCAAATATAAAAATATATCATCAATAAAAAACACTAAAAAAATTATCCATAAATTGTTGAAGGTTTCTCTGCATAAAACCTTTAATCACATTGTGTTTTTTTAAATTGATGGCATTACCTCATACTTAGAATGTTAATAATTGAAACCAAAAATTATTTTTGAAATATTATTTTCATTAATTCTAAAATTATGATATATGAATTGAAAATGTATTTATAAAAAGAAAGATTAAACATGAAGATAATCATAGAAATCTTTAATCAATGTTAAAAGCTAAATATTATTCACTATTACATGATTGAATCGATGATAAACAATGCATAACTTCATGTTTGCATTTGAACTTTTATCCAAAGAAACTATTTCACCCCATTGTGACACAAAAAGTTGAATGAAAAACTTTATCAAAAAATCAATAAATGAATATCTTATATTATAGTGTTTTACTAGATCAATCATATATGAATTAAAAAATATCATCCCATCTCTAGGATGAAAATTAATATAATGAATAACCTAACAAAAAATGAAAACTAAAAATATCCTTAGTATGAACATAAAAACCACACAAACAACACACCTTCATTAAAGCTAACATTAGGATATTCAACTTTGATGAAATTATTTGAATAAAAAAATATAAATATCTATTTAAATTATCACACTCTCATATAAAAAACGAATGACTCCCATTTAGACTAAATAAAACCGACTTATTCCAATACTCAACAATAATGGAAAAACATTATAAAAAGCTAATCTATGGTATAAATAAAAATTAAAGGTCACATATAAAGAAAAATAATATCCCATAAAATTGATATCTCCTTAAACCAAGTTAATTTTCTCAAAACAAAATCCAATAATATAGAAAATAAACCACCCATTGTTAAAAAATACATATATTTACCTAAATTATCAATATAAAAAACGAACTCAAGAAAAAGGGTCATATAAAAAACAAAAAGAGAAATAATTATGAACAACAATAGTGGAGAAAGTATCAAATATATTAAAATTATACCTCTCTCTACTTTCAGACCCTTTACCTTATAAACATCGATAACCATTAAGTGAACTTCACCCATTTCTCTCTCATAAGGACTATGTTACCTAATTAAACATATTCGTTAGTATTTTTCTTTAACCTAAAATAACTTTACACATACCGTATAATAGTCTTGAAAAACACTTCCATGCATCAATGGACCAATATGGAAAGATCTTTTTACAAATATAGCTGAAACTACAATTATAGTGGTATTTTAAACTATTAAGGAGGAAAACCCTCTATTATAATATGTTTTTACCTTGATTACAGTCCTTAAAAAGATTAAAAGGCTTGTTGAATATTTATAACACCTTTTTAAGAGAAATGAATAGGACCTCTATAATTTTTCAAACTAACAACTTCCAAAAACTGAGATGATTCTCCATGATACTTTCAATGACCATTAAAAAATCCTATCTTCCCAGCCAAATGAGAACTCTGACTCTCAAATATATTATACCCACCACTCCACCAAATTACTAAATAACGAATCTTAGATATCAATCTATTTGTTATATAATCATCTCCAATCAGCTCAACATTGTTCTAAGGTCACACATTATTTATTTTCAGTTGGACATCAATGTGATGTTCCTCAACCAAATTACAATTTCTTATCTCTACATAAACTGAAATATCTAAATAATAATGAAGAAAAATCATGAATAAAATTTAAAACAATTAGATAATATAACTATCTAGAGGAATTATGAAAATTTATTTCCGATTCACAATTCATAGAACCGTATACATGAAATCCTATTGACACTACTTATGAATATGAATATATTGTACCAAATACTCAGAGAAATCCCTAGGATAAATACTCCACCAATACAGTGATTCTACCTTCTGCAAGATAACCCACAAAGTTATACATTTCCAATCAGTTTCCAAACTAAATAGAAAGCTACATCCACCTCCTTAAGCTATGTATATCTCTCTCTATCTAAGTAATAACAATTATAACTTAGAAAATATTTCCCCTTAAATGTAACCAATTATTCATCCCAAAACTCAACCACTAACATAATTATAGGCACAACCCTATGTTAGACTAGATTAAGGTACTACAGATCCTTTCATACATCCCTAGTATGAGTTCGTTTAAACATAGCTATATAATTAAATGGATACTTAATCAAAGTAAATCCAAGTATATATATGTCATAATAAAAATTAAAATTGAATAGTGTATCATATGGGAACAACCATCCTATAAGTATATAAAATCATCATTACCTATTCACAACTATGTGATGGATACCCTATACACCCAATATTACATTATAAACTAAAAAACTTCCTATAATAACAATATATATATGGCTAAGATCCTTTAACATGATCACATGGGACTTCTATATTCATATTTATGTTTCTCTATACTACTTCACATTCTATGATCAAGTATACTACTAATATACGAACCAATGAATCCTTACTTTTTCATAATAAAAACACGATACTAAAAATTATATATAATATACTATATCATGAACCAAATATAATGATTCCTATCCATAGATCAAAAAAGTGATTAAATTTGATCCCCAGTTTTTATATCAATAGTCTACTTACTAACATTGAAAAAGTTTGGTATAAAACACATACATAAGGGATGAATTTTCCTTATAAATTATGAAGAATATATAAGATAAATAAAAATGAGGTAAAATCTCAAACATAATGAATTCTAAAGAGTAATTTTAATTAAAATTAGTTAATGAAAATCATTAGACCATAATAGTAAGAAGAAACTTAAAAAAGAAAAATATAGCTTAAAACCCTCAAAATAAGGGAATTCTAAAATACCCAGTATACTGCAAAAATTGTATAAATATAATCCTCCACCAGATATCCTTTATTTCCAAGATAAAAATAAACTGAAAAATTACAAAAAAATATTGATTATATAAATATATATATTTATATATATAATAATTTTAAGTATAAACATACTCGGAAGGTTCCCATTGAAGACTTTAATAGAAAATATCTGATCTAAGAATACTAAGGAAGTTGCGAGAGTAAAAGATAAATCAATCAACTAGACCGCTCATATGTAATGTCTTTAACATGTAATAATACACCATATCTCACCACATGAATCATCTAAAAATTAAAAATTAATATATAGAGTATATAATTAACATTACTAAAATCCTTCAAAATAAGGCCATTGAAAATAACACTACCAAACTTTTATATTTCTATCAATTTCACATGTTCTTCCAACCATCACTAACTAAAATATAATATCACAATCATAACTGTTACTACAGTAAATTATTACTCTTATTTGTGTTGAGGATAAAGGAATAATGAGTTGGTTATCAAGTAAAACACATAATTCGTAGATATTAGTACACACTTGTACATTCCTAAGTTGAGTGGTGATTTACGTAGGAAAATCTTCTCTATCCCTTAAATAACATACCATTCAATTGGGATACACATAATCTATAATTACAAATCAACCATTATATACTCAAGGGATATCCATGGTTCCAAAAAGGGGTACGAATAACACTATATGTATATATATATATGACACGTCATTCTAGTATAGTCAATCTAAACCACATGCTATGCCACCAAATAGTTATACTAACCTCCACCTATAAATATCAACTATCCTTGAGGGAGAATCCTAAGATAATATTTCATAAGGAAAAAATATAATGATTAAGGAAAACCACACCTATCAAATTTCACCATCCGTAACGTAACTCATATACTTCTCCATTTAGAATGAATCATATAGATACAATATTTAGAACAACAACTCTATTATATTTTATATGTATTTCCTTTTTAATAAACAAGAAGTATATTATAGATCGCTACATGTGAAACACCATGCCTATATTAACCTTGTTATATCAATCAATATAACTTCGAAGATAGATTTGGTAGGTATGAATATTAATAATATCATATGGAAAAAATATAATCTTTTAAAAATATTTTATTGATTAATTTATAACAAATAAGTATCAAATTTTCTGTAAGGTCAATTTTTGACTAAATAATATGGTTTCATAAAAAATGGGTTTTATTAAAATTCTTATAAAAAAATTATAATTATTTTATACAATTTTAGAAATTTAATTTGATATAATTAACATAATTTATGAAATAATCATTTTAATATTATTTTAATATGATTTTTTATGTTTTTTATAAAAAAATATTATTTTTCGCTGAATAGTGAAATTTATAGATTTTTGTAGAAATATTATCTATTTAAATTAAATAAATTAACATAAAAGAACCACTATTTTTTACATTTTATATTAACGAAAGATAAATATATTTTAATTATAAATATTATAATCAATTGGAAAGTAATTATATTTAAACTTTATTTTGGTATAAGTTCATTTTTGGAATTAAAGATCTATTTTTAAAGAATTGTTTTTATGTCCGTAATATATTTTTATCTTGATAAATTAAAGAAATATCAATGGATTAGTGGTTATTATGAAATTTATATTTTAAATATTTTATAAACTATTTTAATATTCATTTTATAATTTTTATAATTTATTGAATGGAACTAAATTTTATTTTCTCTAAAAAATTTCATTTTTCTAAAATGTTTTTTCATTAATTTTTTCACACTTATTTAAAATTAATTCGAAAACATATATAAATTTAATTTGGTAAAATGGATTATATATTTTTAATCATTGTAATTAATATAATTTAATAGGGTAAACTTATTTTATTTGGGACATTGAATAGTAAAAACATTAAAACTTTGTTACAATAGTTAAGGTTAAAACGAGTTTACTGGGGGGCGGGTGTCATAGAATGATACATATAAAACAAAATTCCACCAATAATTATTTATTTCTATATTTTTATGGTATTTTGACGTTATATTATTGAAATTTAAACTTAATGGCACTTGAATCCACTTTTACATGAATGTGACCTTTTATTATTACAATATTTTATGTCATTCCATGTCTTTCTCTCACAAAAATTATAAAAAATTCCTCTTCTCCATAATTATTTAAAAAATATAAGCCTTCTATATCAGAAAATAGATAGTATAAAACCTTCCTATATTTATTCTATTCATCCTATAGATTCTGGTCTTCTTCTAAGACCAATCTTTCATGTCTTATGGTGCATTCCAAAGGTGGTCTCTCGAAGAAGAATTATCAATATTAACCAAGTTCATTCAATTCTATTACCTATTCATCCTTCCCTAATCCTATTTTATCTATAGAAACATGATTAGTAAATTTTCATAAATACAATTATATTTCATTATTATTATGAAACAAAAACTTCCCACATCTTCCCTATAAAGTTGGAAATAAAAGTATAGTTCATGCATACTTGTAGACTACTACCACCACATGATGATATGATTCATTTACCATATCAAAATTTAATGGAGAATTATTATTATGGATTTAATGTATAAATATTATATTTTTGAAATATTAATTTTTTTAATTGTTAATTTTTAATACTATTCATCCACTCTATCCGTCGAAATGTGGGTAACACCACTCATGTGTATGTATAAACTAGCGTCTAAATGAAGGGTTATAAATAATTTTTTATCACCACTCTATATGAATTATTATAATATTGTAAATATTGATTGTAAAAATATTATTATGGAATTATTAGTATACTAGAGATTATGGAACTATGAGGAAATTTAATGGAAAATGATATTTGAATGAAAACACACATGAATTATGAAATAGTTAATTCTCCAAAACAATTATTTTAATAAATAATTTTTATAAAATGTGAGTTAAAATGTAATAAGTGTTACATATATGTTATTATAGGTATGAATATGGTTATGGTATACAATTATAATAAATTAAAATTTATTATATAAGAGTTTAGATAACTTAAGAAGCAAGACATACTTGAGGTAAAGGATTTATATTACCATCTTGTTTCTACTGAGATAGCCTATGATTAAATATTCAGTGAAGAAATTATTATATATATATATATAATATTTTTTATTTTATTATCCTCCAATTATTTCATTATATTATATGTTTTTATTACATTTTCCTTTATTTAAGTACTCAACATACCACTTTTTTTAAAGAAAACTTACTTTATTTATATCTATAGTCATGAATCTTTCTTTTTCATTTAAATATTTTATTTAAAATGTTTCTACGAATGTTTCTAAAATTTACAAATGATTTCATAAATTAATTTTTACCCATGGTTTAATTCTTATAAAATTTTCAATGAAATCCTTTTTTATTTTTTTAAACAAGCTACATTTAAATTTTTATAATTTTTTTTAAATAAATCCTTATTTTAAAAAAAATTCAATGAAAATATGTTCCCAATATAATTAATTATATTTGAATATTACTTTAAATTTTAAATTTTTATTTTTAAATAAATATTTTTCTAATATCTAATAACTTTTTAGATTTTAATAATTTGATTTCAAAAGAAATAGTGTAGTATCCTCATGAAATGTTACAATGATCTTTTAAAGTCATTTTCATATATATAAAAAATCCTTCTATGTTTATTATTTTTAATTGTGAACATTATCCAATGTTAGACATATTTATTTTTTTTCCTATAATGTTTTTTATATGATTAGGAAATATTGATGAAACCAGTTTGTTTTCACCTGTAAAGGTTTGAGGTAATGTTATATGTTTTTATGATCATTTGTATTAAATATGGATAAAATATGATTATGCGATTAGTGTGTCTATTATAACACTCTAATTAATTGGGTAATGATTATGGGTTTATGTATTTAATGGGTGTTTGGGAGGTTTACCAAATCCAAAAAACAGGGCATATTGGAGGTTTCCCAAAGCCTAAATGAAGGATTATTGAAGGTTATAACAATACTAAAATAGGGTACACAAGAGGTTAACCACATTTCAAAATTGGTACATGGGTTTTTATATAGATCATCATGTGTGATGAATTTATTGGTGGGTATCCTTTATATAATATGTCTATGATTATTATTACGATATAATTTATGCCTCTCTTTTATGACATGATCTTATTCATATCTTATTCTCTCATCGATGTTGTAAATTGATTCATTAATAATTATTTTTTATGAACTTCCAAGATTTATGTCACACCTCATGATAATATGAATTGTTGGGTATGAATTTAAAACATTAATGTCATGTTCTCATACCCTTATAACCATGATATTATTATATATGGGCATTTATTAACATCTACCATATAGACCCTTATAGGGAATATGATCTCACATTTTCGTATGTTTCATTTTTCCTATGATTTTAATATTGGTTTATGTATTATATGTCTAATAAGGGTGATAGTTTTGAAAAACTATGTGTTTGGTGATGTAGATATTTTTATACCAATTGATTATGTATAAACATTTCGAAATATGGTAAAAATTTATGGTTATGGAATGGATAATAAATATATGAAATGAATATTTATTTAAGCAGATGAAATATTTATTATGTAATTTTTGGGACTATATAGTAACTAACTTATAGAATAAATTATCTGCACCCCAAAATCATACATATTTCATCTCATACGATCTAAAAACCGCATAGTCACAAACCTCTCTGTCAAAAATATGAAATTCAAGATATAAACCTATAAGAATACAATATAGATATATATTGAGTCATCAGCATTCCTAACTCTAAAACCATGCTTGTAAACTTGACTCCTTCGACCAATATATGCAGTTTCATCATCTGATTCCAAAAAAAGTAAATTACAAAAATCAAATTTATAGAACATCTCATCTTACTAGAAATTGAATCTTCATGTGAGGTTATACAATCATTTCTCATAAAATACCCAAGGACTATCTTAAAAATATACAATATATGAACCTATATTTACAATCCATAAATTATTATTAAATCATTAAAATCTTACCTTCTAGACTCTAATTCCATAATACTACATGAAACCATCTATCTATAGCAATTTTTACTATAAATAAACCATTTTTTAGAAAAAAAAGAAGGAAATGATGTTAAAAACCCAAAATGGAAAAAATCCCTATAGAACCACCCATAATACCAAGAATTATTGAAAAACTATAAAAATGAATAATTCACCTTTTATTAACCACTATTTTTCCTAAAAACATGATCAAATAGTGAAATATAATATGGGTTCCCATAAAAATAGACCCACATTCTTATAATCAATAATAAAAAATCGTTAAAATGATCCAAAATTTTTGGGAGACAAAGTCTCAAACCTAAGGATTCTATTTATCTTTAAATAAAAACACCAAATAAATAATCAAACGTAACTTTTAGAATTACAATTTCTATATTTAATCGATATTTCCTTATACATCACATATATTCATATCCATATCAACTATACACAGAAAATTTTAAAAATAACAAATACTAGTGTGCAGAAAAAATACCTAATGAAAATATTAAAAAAAACAAGTAATCTTTTAAAATCATGGAAGATAGATTCATTTTAATAATAATAAAGGATAAAATAGAAGATGGAATCTAAAATCACTTACCATAAATGGATCACTAACACCAAAAAAACCCCAAACCCCCTTTTATTCTCCACCTTTTCCTAAAACTTTTGGTTATAACTCCTTATCGACTCTTAAAATATATAGAAATACTCAAATGTAACAAAATAAACCCTTTAAAAACTCAAAAACACCATATGAATTCATCTATACAAATTACTTCTATAGATTTTATTAAAATACAAGGATATATAATCTAGGGGAGAGATATAATACTAAAAAATTATATCCTTAGAACCTATTTAAATATATAGGGGGTTTAAATTATCTATGAAATTATATAGATCTCACATAGAATATCAGAACAAAACTCCCATAATCATATCAAGGCTCACACCCAGGTGTTAGAACCCCATTCCAAATGCAAAAACCATCCAATTCATGGTAACATTAATGGTTAAAAATTACTATATATCCATTTAGGTGATAAATGATAAAAATTCCTTCCTAATTTTCAAAAATACCAAAACAAAAACACTAATAACTCTGTATTATAGTCATTAATAGTCAATATTTGCTTTGGTAATTGGTCCATTTATAATAAATAATCTACTATTTTTATTTTTTCAAATAAATTTTAGATAATTTCAAAAAATGTTTTATTCTATGAAGATGTCGTTCAGTATTTTTTTAAATTTTATATTTTTATATGTGTATATTATTTTATACATATTTTATGAGTAATAGATAATTAATAAATATAAAAAACCATATAATAATATCAATTAAATCATCATATATAACAACTTTTTTAATTGAATATAAAACATGAATACAATAAGAAACAATAACATTGATTTAAATTTATAGTATTTGTTTTAAATAATTATTAGTATAATCTTAATGTAATGCATCATTTAAAGTAAAAATATATATTTGTTAAAAAAATCCAACTAGATAGTATTTCATCAATTTAATACACCCAAATTTTTTTTATTAAAATGAATCAATTCTTGGTGATATGTATGGAATATTTTATCTAAGAGTTTGAAAGTTATTTACAGATATTAGAGATATAGAAAATGATATTTTAGGCATAATTTTAGTTTTTATTGAATAATTACTAATATTATATAATATATTTTAGTAGATAATAAAATATTTTACTTGATAATAATGTCTAAATATTATTTAAAAATAGAGAGTGAAATTTTTATCTTTAAAAACGTGTCTATGGTATCAAATTATAAAAGACTAATTTATAATAGCAATGTATATCATAGGAAAAATAAAATATGTGATGTTATAAAATTATGAGAATATGAGACTCCGAAATATACATGGGTAAAGAGATGATCTCACTATGGTCAAAATTATAATTAATCAATGATACTCTTAAAATTATATAATTATATTACTTGGTAAATGGGATGAAATCATCTTGACATGCTTAAAAAAGTAATTAAATTAAGCCACAAGTGTTTCCATTAGTCTTATATTCCTCATGGGATCATTTCAATTGTTTTAGGTATCATTGAATTTCCCTATTTCAGATGTCAGGAATCTAATTGATCACATTGGGTGAAGATAATGGGAATTTTTGTTAGATAAGATAATTGATTGTTAGATAATCCATTAAGTTGTTTTATTACATTTTTTCATAATCTCATATTGAATTAATTCATTTTTGTTTATCCTTACCAGTAATATTACCAATGAAATTGATTTTTTTACAATATTAATTAATGAGGAAACTACACATGGGGCATATGTTGTCTTTTTTAACCAAGTATCTAGTAACTCTATAATTTAATTCCATAAAGTTAGGAACTCTATAATATATCAAAATCCATAGAGGAATTAGACTCTTATGAAAGGAGTCTATATGAGTTGTGATTTTGGGATTGGGACCATGTAATGGACTCCCTAAAATAATATTAATGGGAATAATAACAAAAAAAGTTTAAGTCCACTTAATGGGACACTTTATAGCTTTTAAGTTCACATGACAATGGACATAGTGGTTCTTTGTATTTCTTTTCATCCATTAATAATTCCATGAATGTCAAATTCATGTAGGAATTAAGATAAAGGTACCTAGAAATGTATAATGTGAGTCTTACAAAAAAATAAGTCATTTTTATTTTAAACTAAAAAAAAGAGTTGTGTGAATTAATTTTACTAACTAGGAGGTGTTTCTAAACAGAAGGTATTAAAAGAAATTAAGAGAATAATATCAAATAATGAAATATTAGGAAACATAGATGTGTGTCTCAAATCAAGGCATACTTTAGGAAACTATGAGGAGTATCTCAACTCAAGGTATATTTATGGAAAATAAGAGGGGAATCTCTTGTCATGACACACATGAGGAAACAAAGAGGAGTGTCTTTACTGAATTAATATTTGTGGAAACCAATATGTTTATAATGAATTAAGAAATATTTTAGAAAACTAATAGGTGTATCACAACTCAAGTTATATTTTTGTAAACTAAAAGTGTTATGTTCACTCATGGAGCATTTGAGTAAATGAAGAAGAATATATCAAATCAAGGCATATTTGAGGAATCATAATGGAGTATATCGACTCAGTTATATTTTAATAAAAAAATAATAGTGTCTAAACTCAAATAATATTTAGAAAAAATGATATGATTTTATTTACATATATAATATTTGAGGAAATAAATAGGTGTATCTAGACTCAAGTCATTTTTTTGGAAACCAATATGAGTATCTCAGCATAATGTGTATTTGCAGAAAATCAGGAGACTTATTTTGAATCAAGGAATATTTATGAAAACTAATATGATTATATTGATTGAAGGTGTTAATTTTTGGACTAGTAATAAGATTCATATATAATAAATATTCTAGGTAAGGGGTCTCCCTATACATAATCTTATATGGTGGTAGACTTTTACAAAGGGAAAACATGTGATACAACATTCTAAAGTCCCATGAAAGATTTTATTATTGAAAAAGGACGTGTTTTCATGAAATGTTTGTTAAACATATGAAAAATGAATATTTCATGAATTTGATCACACTATATCAAATATTATGCAGATATAGATAATTTGTAATAGGGAAAAAAGACTTTCTAAATAACCATTTTTGCATGTGATTATATATTTATGTGGGTGGGTAGGGTTTTATAAAGTTATGGTGTTTAGGCATAATAATGTTAATAATATATACATATGTTGAAATCCATGATAAAATTTTATGGTAATAATTTTATTTTTCTAGTCACATAATATTTACAAGAGAAACCATCCAAAAATGAGTTACACAATAATTATTTGCAAAAGATCTTACTATGGAGGTTCAATGATGTTTTGATTTAAGGAAGGAATTATCCTTAAAATATTATATATAACCCTTCATAATCTATCAGGATTAGATGAAAATTTATTTGATGGAATTTTATAATTTATTTTGATGAATGGAGAGATAAAAAATGAGGTGATAAGCCTATCTCAAACATAATGATAAATTTTTTTTTCATCTTATTGAAGATTTTGATGGGGTATTTATAAAAAAAATATAATAAATATTGTCCCTATAATTTCTAGATTATGCATTTCAAGGATTTTACGAGGACAGAAGGGTTTTTATTAGCTAATTTTTAAAGTTGTTATTTTCCATTTGGGTGTCGTTCGACCATCATGGATTTATGCTTGGAATTATCAAAGTGATGATTGACTATTATGAGGTATTTTGTGGAAGAATTATCTCTAGTATAACTTCATAAAGTGCTCTTTAGGATTTGATAATATTTTGGAAATTTATGAAATTTTTTCCATTACAACCAAAATGAGTTTGGAACTGCATAATTCTATTTCAACCATATAGTTTATTTATATTATATTACCTTAAATATTATAAAAAAAATAAATATTAGAAAAACAATTTTTTTATCAATAAGTAATTTTTGGATCCAAGAGTAGTCTAATCAATGTATATAAAGTAGACCACAAAAAAAAATTAGATTATACCAATGGAATTTATTTTCGATGGACAAATTTTTTTAATATGACTTAGGTTTTTGGTTTCAAATAAAAGTATATCTGTAAAGGGTGAAATAAATTTCTTATTCCAAGTGTTTTAATTTCATCACCATTTCATTGGAATGGAACACAATTTTAAGGAATATAAATCCCTTAGTATGTGAGAAATCCTGTAGCATATAATGATCCTATTTATAACATATTCAGAAATGACTATTTTTTTCCAAAAATTATCTTATGTTATATGAGTGAAGATCTTGTAATGGGTTATATGAGAAAATTATTGAAATAAATTTCCTAGTATCAAAAAATGATCCCTTAAAAATTGGATTTGTTCAAAATGAAAATAATCATATAATGGGTTAATATAGAGAATTCTTCAAAATTAATTGAACATCTGGTTGGTCTTAAAATTTTACCAACCAATGAGAGGATTTTTTTCCAAAATCAAGATATAAACACATGACTTTTTAGTAACTGGATAATAATCTCAACTCAAAGGGATACATTTTTATAATAGGTGAATCCAAACTCCATGAATTCGTGTTTTCATGAGGTGAATATTGAAAAATGTTTTTTTATTTCTCAACAAGGAAATAGTAACATAAAACCCTAATATAGATTTGTGTGACTAAATTATATGATAATTTGTGGTATGAAATTAATGTGGATTTTTTTGGTGGGATCCAAGATTGGGAATATGAATGTCATTAAATATCATGTGAGATTATTAATCTTGCCACATGTAGTTCATAATAGTGAAATTTAGTTTTGTGATATATAATCAAAACCAAAATAATTTCCTTTTTTATGCCTAGGATAAGTGATTCATGTTTTTTATATACTGTATAATATATGGAATATGTAGAAAAACGAACATGCATATAGACACTATTAACTATTTGAGTTTAAATAAAAGTTTAATTTTTTGAGGGATCTTGGATAAATGATCTGAGAGTTACTAAATATCTTGAGGGAATGTTAATCACGTCATTCATATTTTATGTAATATATTCTATATACATTTTACTTATATATATGGTGATGATGAAATAGAATTCATAAATTCCATAGTTAGAGTGGGATTAATGAAACTTGATGTGAATTGGTAATAGTCTCAAAACATGGGCATGGTGAAAATTTGCTAATGTGATTAGGACTAGGACAAGCGGTTTAAAAATATATATGTATCCTATAACAATACAAGTCAAGTCACATTTATTTATAATGGGTTTCTATTTATATCAGGCTCATGAACATGGGAAAATATAATGGTTTTTTCCTAGGGTTGGGATATTTGATAAGACCAAACATGAATTGGTAAAATCACACAGTATTAAATATTTCATAGATCTAGATTTTAAATAGTTAAATTGGGTTATATTTAATGGACCACTCCTGTAGTTTTCTAGAAATAGAGGTTGAACCATTGTGATATACAGTTTAAGATCATGTGATAAGGACCATTTGCCCAAATGTAATTTTTCAAGAGGAGAATCTCATCCCAAGGATTTGGGGTTTCAAAAATGTGCATGTAAACTCAAGGAATTTGGGACGCTAAGAGAAGTACCTTGAATCATGGTATTTGGGTCTCTAAGATGAGTATCTCAACAAACAGATTTTTGTCCACAAATAAGAGTATCTCGAATTAAATAATTTGGTTCTTTATAGAAATGAATACACAGATATGAAGGGTTATAAAAATAGGAAATCAAAATCTTTATTTAAAAATTGGTATGATTAAAAAATGTATAATATCAAGTGTATTTGAAACACCATGAATATATGGGTTATATAACATGAAAATCATAACATAGTTGTAATGTCTTTGACCCTAGTGTCATAGATTCATGGGTTACTTTTTTTACATCGGAATAATAAACTATGTATCATATCTTAGATGGCCAAATAGTTTAGTAGTTTTCTAAAACTATATACATTATTAAACCATAAATTATAATTAAAAAATATGTTAAACATAGATAATCCTTTTAGGAAACCATTATTCTTCTAACATTACCCTATATATGAATCATAATAAATTTAAGGGCATATTGAGGAAAAATAAACAATATGAAAGGGGTGAGATCAAATTCTCAGTAAGGGTTATGTACAATATGAGTTATAATAAATATAAATAAACAATTATGGAATAGTAAATAACCGAAACACATTCCATATGATCAATAGCTTGTTCATAATATAGAAGAATAAAATATGATCAAATAATTTCATATAAACAATCACATGATCTAGAAAACATAACCATTTATATTATAATAATAAAATAATCACTTGGATGTCAGTAATTAATCTCACTAAGATTTAATACATAATTTTGGACATTTGAAATGTACTATCAAGGCCTTGACTAAAACATCTGAAAATATTTTTTTAAATTCTCGGCTGAAACCCTAATATTATTTGTCTAATGAGACCTATCGATGCATTGATGTGTTATAGTGGCCCCACCTATAACTTACTATGTCCAATACATTCATAACGTGAATAAATAATACAACTCCATAAATTAATAACTATTAGTATTGGAAGACCTGTAAATAATAAATATCAATACATTCCTTGAGAAATTGATTATATAACATCCAAAAAAATATTATTAATGGTATCATTAATATAAATTATAAACATATGATTCAAAAAATAATTTTTAAATGGATGAAAATACCCAAAAATACTAGGATCCAGACCAGACTGCTACTAGCAAATATGATTAAAGAAAATAATTGTAATGAAATCACAAAAATGGATTAAAAATACGAGTGTCATAAACATAATTCACATTTATCTCAATGAACTATGAGGAATCATCTGGAATTAAAAAGACCATCCTGAGTTAGAATCTATAATGGATATCTTTGACAGAGCATGAAAAACTTGACTAGCTTCCCTTTAAACAAGTGTCACATCATGATAAATATGGTCAATATGCTTAAGACATTAAATCAAGGATAACAATAATCTCAATGAGACATTCCTAGATCATTTCATCAAGATATCAACTTCCACGACAAAATATAATTCTATTCAAAGTTAACTTTATCAAAAACAGACAATAATTTTGATTAAATGAATCTAGGACTATAACTTAGCTTCAATAGAAAATCCATTTTCAATAAGTTGGTAGATGTGTCGTACAACTAATATCTAATGGTTATAGTAGAAACCACCACAACTAGAGGGTCCAGGTGCACCTGAGGCCACCTATCTAAATAAAATTTCATCTAAGAAGAGATTTTAGGCATCCACCTGATCGATCCCATCACCAATGGTTTTCTGGTCTAGCCAGGAACACTGATGTTTTTCAGAATAAGGAGATCATCCAAATCATTATTCATGAATGTTATTTGGATCATGTAGTTTGTGGAGAAATCTATATGAATATCCTTAATTTGTTTTTAAACTATGGGGGGTTGGTTTTCAAAATCCAACTCATTTTGTTCTTACCAAACATATTCAATTAGAGAAGTAACTGCAACAATAAGTAATCCCTTGATCAGTTCACTACTACCAATAGTGTTGATAGAGTCCATGAGTCCCTCTAAGAATTCCATGTGTATTTGTGAACACAAAATTTCCTATAGATAATTTCAAATCCTTCATATGAAAGATAATATAACAAAGGCATGATCAATTATCTCCACATATTTTAGATAGAACTAGCAGGCAGAGACAATATGTAGCCCGATTTTTATTTCAACAAGTTTTGAGTAAGCAGTCTCCTCTTCTAGATCCTCTATATTAGAAGAAATATTAAAGTGTAAATGAATGATTTTTTAAAAATCATCAACCATCGACTTGTAGGGATATTTACATCACACATGTTCTTATTCTATTCTCTTATACCGATATGACTAGTAGAATTTGGTTCCCATTTGAGATTATCCCAATCAATAAAATCATACCTTTTCATTTAAAAAAACATGGGAAGGAATGAATCCATAGGAGTCCACATCATAATATTTGATATGAGAAATGGAGTCTTGTATCATGTGTTGGGTAACATCAATGACCTCATGAGGAGGCCTGATGGGGAAGTAGAAGTTTATCCAAATTAATGGAAACTGAGTTATGAAATCTCTAAACACTAGTAATCAGTCCAATCATATTCCCCATAAAAATAATAATTATCAAAAAAAACATTTTATATTATAATTATATTGAGTTTCATGATATCATATATCAAAGAGAACTACACACACCACAAAAAATAAATAAGTGGTGAATGTGGAATATATATCACATAAGTAATAGTGAGATGATAAATTATTACATCATGCTTTACTTTAGTTATTATAACATTAACATCTTATATAATTGTATAAATAATGTAATTAATTAATTACATAAATATATGATTATTTATAATACCTTATATTGTACTTTTATAACAGCCTTCCACCCATTCATAAAAAAATATATCATTATTTTCATTGTTTTATGTGAGTTTATTTCATGGGTTCATGACTGGTTCATATGTGTATTGTAAAAACCCAAACTTTTTAATAATGGTTTCTTCTAAAAAATGTTTATTATAATATATTACACAACAAAACTATATCTCATTAATAATGATGTAATTATATTTTAATGTGATCAATAGGTTTCAACCGTTATATGACCGTTATTCTGATATGACCATTGATCTATATGACTATAGATCAATATATCAATTCGAAACAAAAATATTAACATTAGGATTATTTTTTAAAATATAAATTATAATGATTAACTGAGGTATAAAGAAGAGTTGATTCCATCATTCGGAAGAGTCGTGCCACATGAGGCCCCTCTTTAAGGACATGGGAGGGAGGTAGCATCATTGGGCTTCCCTAATGACCAAGCCAAATATAAGCTTCAAAATGTTAATCCTGAATGAAATCTCCTATGTGAGAAGTTCATGTTAGTGGAGATTACCACTCGGGCAATGTTATCTAATCCGCCCCAAGTGTCTATCTCCATCGCACACCTTACCCTTAGGTCATATGTGGGTGTTATAAGGTGTTATGTATCAAGGATTTAGTCACTTAATGTTTAATTTCATTGTTTATATAAAATTTTTATTCCATCATTTCCATTTTAAGAATAGTTTTTCTTAAAATTGAAATGGAATTTGATAAATTCATTTTTTAGGTAAAAATCGTATAGTTCCGAGAGATATAAAATATTTTATTAAATAAATTTTTTACTAATGTTTATTATAATGTAATATTATTACCAAAACACTCTTATTTGATTACAAATGATAAAATAATTTTTTCCCAAGCATCGAAAATTTTACTATATATTTTACTTTGCATTTTCTTTTCGCTATTATTTTTAATAAATGGGTATTTATGTTTTTAAAATTAAATTAAATAAAGTTTAGATAATTATTATGATAAAAAAAGTTTCATTCATAATATTATAACGTGGATATTAGGTTATGGTGAATTTATGGGAATTTTTAAAAATATTTTAGTTTTTCATGAATAGTAAAAATACGGTTTGAGTTTTTTGGTATGTATAATGAAATAATAACTATTTAATATTTATTTAATGAGTATTATAAAAAAACTAACTCTTTTGGATTAAAATATCATAATAGGTGTCCCAAGTGGCCAATACCAAGGGAAATTTTCATGGGAAAGCCCATGGTTTTTCAAATACCACTATTAGAATGTCGATGTAAATTAATAAAATACTCCCTCACTTTTGCTTCAAATTCCAAACCATTTATTCTTTTAATTTCATTCTAAATTAATCCTAAAAAAATATATGATATTTTTACATCCCAAAGAGTTTTAATGAGGTTTCCTTAAGCCTCTTAGGTCATGATATTCATGTTTTATGAGTCACTCTTCTATGTAAGGGAAATATCAAATTATTATTTTTTCTTTCAAATTCTCTTTTTATGTGGCATGTATTTCAAATTTTAATAAAATTATCTTATTTATATTTTATTATATAAATTTAATATATTAATAGTCTCTTACAAATGTGATACCATTTTCATTCTCTTTTTAATGTTTTCTAAAACCTTGTTTTATACCAGTTTTGCTGTCAACTTTACATCTCAAAATTTATATATTTTTCACATGAAATTATAATATTTTCTTTTGTGAATAACTATGAGGTCTTATTTTTATAGGTGTATTCATGTATATTTTAAAATGTTTTATTTTATTCTGGGATTACCATACATGAAACCCACCCTCCTTTTACACAGGACAAAAATGATAAAATGATCTTGTTTTTAAGAACTTTCTAAAACACCATGACTTTGATATGAAAACTATTTATTTTATTCTCCACTGTTTATTTAAGAAATATTTTATATTGATATATGTGGATCAAATTAATTAATACATATTAAGGTTTCACCCTGATAGTGCTCCAATTCTTTGGGTAGAAGATTTAATCTCTAAAGATGAAATGTTTAAGATACCTTGGTGAATGACCTTGTTAATTTTTATGACACCTTAGTAATAAACTGTGGTGATATGATTATAAATGACTCAATTAAAGTTTTTAGCAAAATTTCCTTGTTATTAATCAAGATATTTTTTTATGGTATGCCTATTTTTTATATTTCTCATGCTTTTATTTATTTCCACAAGTTTTTATTGTTATTACTCCAGATCATAAGTAAACTATATCCCTTGTTTTCTCTTACCAAGACTTATTCACACCCTTTATATTAAGGTATGTACCAAGGTTATGAGATGCAATAAATAAACTTAGGATAATCCTTGATGGTGTTATTCAGGTATAATAGAATATTGTTTTATGTGTTGATGTATTATGTACCATTTTTCCAAGACACTATGCTTTAAAAGATCCTATCTTTGTAAAATCTAAAGAAAGGTTATATAATGAAAATGTGGGATTCTATAGCTGGTATCAAAGGATGGTTTATTTATTTGTGGAAATCAAGATTTAAAAACATTAGGAAGAACCCTAGAAAAATGTTTAAATATTAGATTACTTACTGGTGTTTTGATGAAAAGTTAAGTAAGTGGTTTCCAAAAAAATAAATCTCTATCAAGATACGAACAAGTGGATGTGGCTCTAGCACTTATCTATCTAGCGGAAAAAATTAGAAACACCACATTGTGCTAGAATCAAATAGGAACTGGTACATGACCTTGGTCTTTACTTTACTCTTGGTTTGACACCCCTAAGGAAAATGTTTTTTTAATCACATGTTTTTTATGATCCATTCTGAAGGATTTATATAAAATTTACTTGTTTTTAACATGTTTACACACGATTTTATAAGAAATAAAATTTACTTTAGAATAATAATATTATAAAGTAAAACACACTTCCTACTAATTTTTTCTTCTTCAAGAAAATGGCGGGAAATGGGAGAAACTGTGTAAATGGTATGCACAATAGACTAGGAACTGATGACGTTTTGATGTATTCCAAAAATTGAAACCTTCATGAGAATGATGAATTAACTAACTGAAATTATGTAGAATAACATGAATCAAATTGAGAGACCAGACTCACCATGAAGGGAACAACTTTTTATTGAGTCTTTTATGCATTAATGACCACAATATTCTAGTGGTTCTACGGAACTATTGATTTTTAAATAATGGATAAGCTATATCAAAAAGATATTTTATATACTCTATTGTTTAGAATAAGACAAATTCACCCTAGTTGATGACCTATTAGAGAGAGAAGTTGGTCTGTGAGGGGTGCTAATAAAAAAACTAATACATGAGGAGAGATTAAATCTATGTAGTGGGATGAGTTCAAGAGAACCATTTAAAAAAATATTTTCCCTGTTCAATACAAATGAAAATGGAGAAGTAATTCCTAGATCTAAAATATAAGGAAAATGAATATGTGGGTATCTATGAGATGAACTTACCAAGACATTATTGCTATACCTATAGCTTTTTCATGGATACTAATGGAAAGTTTGATATATTATTTGATTGATTATGACTCCATATATAGAAGAATCTTTCCAATCAAGACTATGAAAACTATTAGGAGATATTACGAGGTGCTATAAAAGTTGAAATGGAGTTTAGTGAGAAACAATGTTCTCAAAAATTTAATTAAAAGAATAGATATTTGGAGCTAAATATAGAGAGGAGATTTGACTAAGGAAGAGGAAAAAAAAGGGAAACCTTCAATATGAAACAAATGTGGGAAGAAACATTTAAGGAACTACCTACTTTGGAGCGGGAAGTGTTACAAGGGTGGAATAGAAGGACATATCACTCGAAAGAGTCGTAGTAATGTGAAAACTCAACTTCTCAAAATAAATGATAAATGGAAGATGATGTATGCCTTTTATGAATTCTAATGAATCTATTGTAGATAGTTTGGACATTTTTCCAATCACTGTCAAAATCTGAGGGTAGTAGAGGTGAATCACCTCCAACCTCATAATAGTCCAAGGGAGTAAGGTCCTTATTTTGATATCACAACACCTAATGTTGATACATTAAATATTGTGTTGGTTGGTAGTCTCGATGTTCTCTCACTACTAGCAAGTAATTTGAGTGATTTTAGTTTTACACATTCCATTATTTCCCAGAGTTTGAAAAGAATATAGAATCAATCCCTAATCTGTAAGAAGAAGAACTATCAGTCCGAATCTCGGATAAATTATCCAAGAATCAACACTATATAGAAACTCTAGTATTTAATTTTGTGAGCATAATCTTGTCAAAAATTTAGTAGTCTTTCCCATAAGTGAGTTTGATATAATACTAGGGATGGATTGGATATCAATATATAACTCCATGATCAATTCCATAATTAAGGAAATATCAGTGGTCTGGGATAGAAAACCTACATTTTTTAAAGGATAGATATCTCAACCTATTATTTTTCAATAAGAAAAAACTATAGCCTACTTTATGAAAATGATCAGTGTAGCTGTAGAAGGAAATGAATTTATATAAATAGTTAATGTCCCCATCACTTAGGAAAACATTGAGGTATTTCTTGAGGAGTTACCTAGACCTACCAAAAAGAGATGTTTATTTCTCTGTTAAACATATACCTAGGTCCAAGATCATATCAAACCCCCCATATAGAATGAAAAATGTGGCGCTGGATGAATTAAATAAACAACTCCAAGATCTTTTGGAGAAAGGTTTTATCCAACCAAGTGTGTATCCTTGGGGAGAAAATATTCTCTTTTTTATGAAGAAGGATGGATCAATGTGGTTATACATTGATTATGGAGAACTTAATAGGATTATAGTGATGAACAAGTACTCTCTCACATGAATATAGGATTTATTTTTCCAGATTTGTGGGGTTCAATTCTGATCCTAGGTTGATCTTCAATCTGGTTATCATTCACTGAGGGTAATGAAATAAGATATTCCATAGACTACCTTTCTATTGAGATATGGTCATTATTATTTTGTTGTTCTTCCCTTTGCCTTGACTAATGATCCTACTATTATTTTTGATTGGATGAATATATTCTATAAGGACTAACAAGATACTTTTATGTTAGTTTTTATTATTGAAATTATGATATATCCCAATATTCGCGAGGAACATGAGGATTATCTAATGGTTATATTAAAAACTTGGAGAAAGGAGAGGCTATTTGTAATGTTCGTCAAATGTGAATCTTAGTTAAAATATGTTTTTTTCTTGGGAAACATTGTAACCAATGAAGGAATATTAGTTGACCCTATAGAGACAAAGGTTGTGGAGGAGTGGCCTCATCCTATAATAGTAACTGAGATTTGTAGTATCCTTGGATTAGAGGGATATTTTAAGAGGTTTGTGAATAAAGTTTTAGGATTTTATAATACAATAACCAAGTTAACTCTAAAAAGGGTAATGTTAATTTAGGAAATGGAGTGTGAAGAATGTTTCCAAGAGATGAATAGAAGAATAGATAAAACAACTGTGTTAACACTACTTTCTATCAAAGAAAGATTCATTATTATTTGATATTTATCTATAAAATGGAAAAGTGATTCCTCATAAAAAATCACCAGGTGATTTCTTAGTAATCTTGATACTTGAAACCTAACTAGTAGAACTATCATACACATGACCTAGAGATGCCATCAAATGTTTTTGCAATGAAGATATGGATATACTATCTTTGAGGGGAGAAATGTGATTTATACACAAACCATAAATTTTTTATGTATATTTTCATAGAAAAGTAATTGAAAATGAGATGTAGGATATGGTTGGAGCTTCATAATATTATGATTGTTCAATTAATTATCATCTCAGAAGAGATTTTTTTTGATGATTCTATAAGTAGGAAGGACCCTATTGTGTAGGAAATGTGGAGGATTCAAGGAGATCTTTTGATCAGAGACCTAGTAAAACAACACATGATAATCAAAAGGGAAAAAATATCATAAACCATATACCAAATTATTTCTCAATCATAATTACTAGAGAATATCATGAAATCATTAATAGATGATCCTTTGCTAAAAAATAATATAGAGACTGTAAAGAAAGGGATGTTTCCTATTTTCAATATTGACCAATAAGTTGTACTCAAAATTTTTTACAAGTCCATGTGTTATGTCTAATCCAAAAATAATTAAGGACTTGATAGAGGAAACTCATAGCTCAACATTCTCTATAAGATCTGGAAGAACTAAATTGTATTGGGAACTTTGTGATCATTATTGGTGGGATAACATGGCAAGAAATATTGAAAACCACACTACATGGTTCCTAGTGTGTCAATAAGTGAATGTTGAGAGATAACATCGGAATTGAGTATTACAATCACAACCCATACCAGCATGGATGTGGGACAATATCTCTATAGTCTTTATCAATGTCCTTCTAAAAATTTACAAAGGACACAATGCGATATGGGTTATAGACGATCATCTAACCAAGAATGCCCATTTTATCTCTACTATAGATGATTTCTCTCATGACCAAATCACTAAGATATATGTGAAGGAAGAGATAAGGCTACACGGAGTTCCACTTTATATCATATCTGATAACTATCCAAGGATCACATAAAAATTCTAAAGAATTCATCATCATGATTTGAGTACCAAATTGAATTTCAGTAAGGAATATCACCCCTAAACTGATGGCTAATTAAAAAGGAATATTTAGACCCTGAAGGAAATTGTGAGAACATTCTCAATGTAATTTAAAGGTGGTGTGGGGAAAATTATTATTTTGAATAGATATTATTATTTGAATCTATTAGTGAATAAATAGTTTGTAGTACTTGATTTAGAAATACCCTAACATCATTAATGATTACTAATTGGTCAAATATGATTTAATAGATTGAAAATAAGTCGGATAGGTTGAAATTATTTAAAATAATTCATATATTCAAATTCAAATTTCAAATTTGATTTGATCATTTGTGATTTTATAATACTATGCATTATATAAATACTTATCCAAGAGAATAGAAGGTATAGATTGGATATTAGTTGACTTTTGATTCATTTGAGATTATCCAAAGTGGAGAAAAAGCAAGAAGATTAATAAGAGAAGTGAATAAGTTACTTTGCACATGTGTTTTGAATACAATGTGAATAAGTGATATGATATTGTGATAGAATATAATAAAAAAATGAAGAAGAATAAGTTCATAGAAAACTCAATGACTTTATAATAGTTTATTAGAGCAATAAATGTTAGTTATTAAAAACATATACCTTCATTATAAGGTGAAGTATACTCTGAAACATTGTTAGGAGATGAAAAATATAAATTTCAAGGAATTACCATTATTGCTTATGCCTATATATTGATATAGTGGATTGTGTATTATAGGAGGAATACATATCACACTAAGGTATATCCTTCTTATATTTTGTGGTGATTTTTAAAATCAATGTGAATTTTGTTTTGGAATCTGTTAGAAAGTTAATGGACAAAAAACATCACACATCTTAAAATGTGGTGGTGGTTTTTTCCAAAGAAACATAAAAAGATGTAAGATATATTTTTAAAACCCATATTAGTGACATCTCATAAATTATGTATTTTTATAAAATGATAACACCTTTTAAAATAACATAACCTTATAACTGAACAACATATTTAAAAAAACACTTTGAAACCTTCCTATATAATTGATGTTTTTATAAAAAATCAGGGCAATCACTATTTTCACTTAATAGTCATCCTTTGACCCTGAATACAAAAATATATCATCAATAAAAAACACTAAAATATGTATTCATAAATTGTTGAATGTTTCTCTACATAAACCCTTTAAAAACATTGTGTTTTTTTAAATCGATGACATTAACTCATACTTATAATGTTAATAATTGAAACCAAAAATTATTTTTGAAATATTCTTGTCTTTAGTTCTAAAATTATGATATATGAATTGAAAATTTATCTATAAAAAGAAACATTAACCATGAAGATAATCATAGAGATCATTAATCAATGTTAAAGGATAAATATTATTCATCATTACATGATTCAATCGATGATAATCAATGTATAACGTCATGTTTGCATTTGAAACTTTATCCAACGAAACTAGTTCACCCCATTGTGACACAACAAGTTGAATAAAACACTTTATAAAAAAAATCAATAAATGAATATCTAATATTATAGTGTTTTACTAGATCCATCATATATGAGTTAAAAAATATCATCCCATCTCTAGGATGAAAATTAATACTAAGAATAACATAAGAAAAAATGGAAACATAAAATATCATTAGTATGAACATAAAAACCACACAAACAACACACCTTCATTGCTCCTAACATTTAGCTATTAAAATTTGATGAAATTATTTGAATAAAAAATTATAAATATCTATTTAAATTATCACACTCCCATATAAAAAAATAATGACTCCCATTTAGACTAAATAAAACTGACTTGTTCCAATAATCATCAACAATGAAAAAACATTGTAAAAAGATAATCTATGATATAGATAAAAATTAAATGTGACATATAAAGAAATATAATATCCTATAAAATTGATATTTCTTCAAGCCAAGTTAATTTTCTCAAAACAAAATCCAATAATATATAAAATAAATGAACCATTGTTAAAAACTATATATATTTACCTAAATTCTCAATATAAAAAACCAATCTCAAGAAAAAGGGTCATATAAAAAACAAAAAGAGAAATAATGATGTACAACAACACTGGAGAAAGTATCAAATATACGAAAATTGTACCTCTCTATACTTTCAGACCCTTGACCTTATAAACTTCAATAACCATTAAGTGAACTTCACCCATTTCTCTATCATAAGGACTATGTTACCTAATTAAACATATTCCTCAGTATTGTTCTTTAAGATAAGGTATCTTTACACATACCTTATAATACTCCTTACAAACTCCTCCATGCATTAATGGAACAATATGGAAAGATCCTTTTACAAATATTGCTGAAACTACAATTATAGTGGTATTTTAAACTATTAAGGAGGAAAAACCTCTATTATAATAAGTGTTTACCTTGATTACAGTCCCTAAAAATATGCAATGGTATATTGAATATATGTAATACCTTTTTTAAGAGAAATGAATAGGACATATATAATTTTTCAAACTAACAACTTCCAAAAACTGAGATGATTCTCCATGATACTTTGAATGAACATTAATAAATCTTATCTTTCCAGCCAAATGAGAACTCTAACTCTCAAATATATTATACCCACCACTCCACAAATTTCCAAATAAAGTATCTTAGATATCTATCTATTTGTTATATAATCATCCCCAATCAGCTCAACATAGTTCTTAGATCACACATTATTTATTTTTAGTTAGATATCAATGTGACGTTCCTAAACCAAATTACAAATTCTTAACACCTCATAAAATGAAATATCTATATAATAATGAAGAAAAATCATAAATAAAATTTAAAACAATTAGATAATATAACTATATAGGGGAATCATGAAAATTTCTTTCCGATTCACAAATCATAGAACTGTATACATGAAATCCTATTGAAACTACATCTGAATATGAATATATTGTACCAAATACTCAGAGAAATCCCTTGGATAAATACTCCACCAATATAGTGATTCTACCTTCTATAAGATAACCCACAAAGGTATACATTTCCAATCAGTTTCCAAACTAACCAGAAATCTACATTCACCTCCTTTAGCTAAGTATCTCTCTCTCTATCTAAGTAATAACATTTATACCTTGGAAAATATTTCCACTTAAATTTAACTAATTATTCATCCCAAAACTCAAGTACCAACATAATTATAGGTACAACCCCATATCAGAATGGATTAAGGTACTATAGATCCTTTCATATATCCCTAGGATGAGTTCGTTTCAATATATCTATATAATTTAAAGGATAATTAATCAAAGTAAATCCAAAGATATATATGCCATAATAAAAATTAAAATCCAATAGTGTATCAAATAGGAAAAACCATCCTATAAGTATATAAAATCATCATTATCTATTCAAAACTATGTGATAGATAACCTACAAACCCAATATTATATTATAAACTAAAAAAATCCCATAATAACAATATATATATGGTTAAGATCCTTTAACATGATCACACGGGACCTCTATGTTTATATTTATGTTTCTCTATACTACTTCACATTCTATGATCAAGTATACTACTAATATACGAACCAATGAATCCTTACTTGTGCATAATAAAAACACAGTACTAAACATTACATATAATATACTCTATCATGAACCAAATATAATGAGTCCTATCCTCAGATCAAAAAAGCGATTAAATTTGATCCCCAGTTTTTATATCAATAGTCCACTTACTAACATTGAAAAAGTATAGTATAAAACACCCATGTTTGGGAGGAATTCTCTTTATAAATTACGAAGAATATATAAGATAAATAAAAATGACTTAAAATATAAAACATAATGAATTCTAAAGAGTAATTTTAATTCAAATTAGTTAATGAAAATCATTATAACATAATAGTAAGATGAAACTTAAAAAAGAAAAATATAGCTTAAAGCCCTCAAAAAATGGGAATTCTAAAATACCCAGTATACCGCAAAAATTGTATAAATACAATCCTCCACCAGATATCCTTTATTTCCAAGATAAAAATACACTAAAAAATTACTAAAAAATATTGATTATATGAATAAATATATATAAAATAATGTTAAGTACAAACATACTCAGAAGGTTCCCATTGATGACTTTAATAGCAAAGATGTGATCTAAGAATACTAAGGAATTCGTGAGAGTAAAATATAAATCAATCAACTAGACTGCTCCTATGTAATGTCTATAACCTATAATCCTACACCATATCCCACCACATGAATCATCAAAAAAATTAAAAAGTAATATATGGAGTATATAATTAACATCACTAAAATCCTTCAAAATAAGGCCATTGAAAATAACACTACCAAACTTTTACATTTCTCTATATTTCAAGTGCTCTTCCACCGAATACTAACTAAAATATAATATCACAATCATAACTATTACTATAGTAAATTATTACTCTTATGTGTTTTTAGGATAATAGAATAATCATTTGGTTAACATGTAAACCACATAATACATTGAAATTAGTACAAAATTGTACTTTCTTAAGTAAAGTGGTGATTTACGTAGAAAAATATTATCTATCCAATAAATAACATACCATTCAAATGGGATACACATAACCTATAATTACAAATCAACCAATATATACTTAAGGGATATCCATGGTTCCAAAATGGGGTACAAATAACACTATATATATATATATATATATGAAACCTCATACCGGTATAGTCAATCCAAACCACATTATTTGCCACCAAATAGTTATACTAACCTCCACCTATAAATATCAACCATTCGGGAGGGAAAATCCAAAGATAATATTTCATAAGGAAAAATATAAAGATTAAGGAAAACCACACCTATAAAATATCACCATCCATAACATACCTTATATACCTCACCATTCAGAATGAATCATCTAGATACAATATTTTGAACAACAACACTCTTATATTTTATATCTATTTCCTTTTTAATAAACAATAAGTATATTATAGGTTTCTGTATATGAAACTCCATGCCTATATGAACCTTGTTATATTAATCCATATAAATTCGATGTTAGATTTGGAAGGTATGAATATTAATAATATCATATGTAAAAAATATATAATTTTTTAAAAATATTTTATTGATTAATTTATAATAAATAAGTATTAAATTTTCGTTAAGGTCAATTTTTGACTCAAAAGTATGGTTTCATAAAAAATGGATTTTATTACAATTCTTATAAGAAAATTATAATTATTTTATACAATTTTAGAAATTTAATTTTAGATAATTAACATAATTTATGAAATCACCATTTTAATATTATCTTAATATGATTATTTATGTTTTTTATAGAAAATATTATTTTTCGCTGAATAGTGAAATTTATAGATTTTTGTAAAAATATTATCTATTTAAATTAAATAAATTAACTTAAAAGTACCATTATTTTTTACATTTTATATGAAAGAAATATAAATATATTTTAATTATAAATATTATAATCAATTAGAAAGTAATTATATTTATACTTTATTTTGGTATAAGTTCATTTTTTGGAATTAAAGACCCATTTTTTTAAGAATTGTTTTCTGTCCACAATCTGTTTTTATCTTGAAAAATGAAAGAAATATCAATGGATTAATGGTTATAATGAAATTTATATTTAAATATTTTATAAACCATTTTAACATTCATTTTATAGGTTTTCTAATATATTGATTGGAACTATATTTTATTTTCTTCAAAAAATTTCATTTTTGTATAATGTTTTTTCATTAAAATTTTCACACTTATTTAAAATTAATTCTGAAACTTATATAAATTGAATTTTGTAAAATGGATTATATATATTTAATGATTTTAATTAATATAATATAATAAGGTCATCTTAATTTATTGGGGACATTGAATAGTAAAAACATTAAAACATTGTTATAATAGTTAAGGTTAAACGAGTTTACTGGGGGGCAGGTGTGTAAAATGATACATATAGAAAAAAATTCAACCTATAATTATTTATTTCTAATTTTTATGGTATTTTGACGTCATATTATTGAAATTTAAACTTAATGTCATTTGAATCTACTTTTCCATGAATGTGACCTTATATTATTACAATATTTTATATCATTCCATGTTTGTCTCTCCCCACAATTATAAAATGAATCCTCTTCTCCATAATTATTTAAAAAATATAATCCTTCTATATCAGAAAATAGATAGTATAAAACCTTCCTATATTTATTCCATTCATCCTATAGATTCTGGTATTCTTCTAAGACCAATTTTTCATGTCTTAAGGTTCATGCCAAAGGAGGTCTCTCAAAGAAGAATTAACAATATTAACTCAAGTTCTCTCAATTATATTACATATTCATCCTTCTATAATCCTATTTTATCTATCTAAACGTGATTAATAAAGTTTCATAAATATAATTATATTTCATTATCATTATGAAACAAAATTTCCCACATCTTCCCTATAAAGTTGGAAATAAAAGTATAGTTCACGCATACTTGTAGACTACTACCACCACATGACGATATGATTCATTTAGCATATCAATATTTAATGGATAATTATTATTGTTGATTTAATGTATAGATATTATATTTTAGAAATATTAATTTTTTGTAATGGTTAATTATTAATACTATTCATTCACTCTATCCGTCGAAATGTGGGTAACAACACTCATGTGTATGTATAAACTACCATCTAAATTAAGGGTTATAATTAATTTTTTATCACCACTATATATGAATTACTATAAAATAGTAATTATTGATTATAAAAATATTATTATGTAATTATTAATATTCTAGAGATTATGGAACCATGATGAAATTTAATGGACAACAACATTTGAATGAAAATACACATGAAAAAAAATAGCTAATTCTCCAAATCAATGATTTTAATAAATATTTATTATAAAATGTGAGTTTAAATGTAATAAGTGGTACATATATGTTATTATAGGTATTAATATGGATATGGTATAAATTATAATAAATTAAAATTTATTATATAAGAGTTTAGAGAACTTAAGAAGAAAAACATACATGAGGTAAGGGTTTTATATTACCATCTTGTTTCTACAGAGATAACCTATGACTAAATATTCAGTGAAGAAATTATTATATCAATCAATAAAATATATTTTTTATTTTATTATCCTCCAATTATTTCATTATATTATATGTTTTTATTTCATTTTCCTCTATTTAAGTACTCAAGATACCAGTTTGTTTAAAGAAAACTTACTTTATTTCTATCTTTGGTCATGAATCTTTTTTTTATACAAATAATTTTTTTAAAATGTTTCTATGAATGTTTCTAAAATTTACAAATTATTTCATAAATTCATTTTTACCCAAGGTTTAATTCTTATAAAGTTGTAAATGGAATCTTTCTTTTAAACAAGCTAAATTTAAAGTTTTATAATTTTTTTTAAATAAATTGTTATTTTAATAAAAATTACAAGAAAATATGTTCCCACTATAATGAATTATATTTGAATATTACTTTAAATTTTACATTTTTATTTTCAAATAAATATTTTTCTAATATTTAAGAACTTTTTAGATTTTAATTATTTGATTTCAAAAGAAATATTTTAGTATCCTCAAGAAATGTTACAATGATCTTTTAAAGTAATTTTCACATATATAAAAAATCCTTCTATGATTATTATTTTTAATTGTGAACAATATCCAATGTTGAACATATTTATTTTTTTCCCTATATAGTTTTTTATATGATTAGTAAATATTGATGAAACCGGGTTTTCTTTTCACCTTTAATGTTTTGAGGTAATGTTAAATGTTTTTATGATCATTTGTAATGAATATAAATAAAATAACATTATGTGATGAGTTTGTCTATTATATCACTCTAATTCATTGTGTAATGATTATCGGTATATGTCCTTAAAGGGTACATGGGAGGTTAACTAAATCCAAAAAACAGGGCACATGGGAGGTTTCCCAAAGCCTAAATGAAGGTTTATTAAAGGTTATAACAATAAATAACTAGGGTACAGATGAGGTTAACCACATCCCAAAATTGGAACATGGGTTTTTATATAGATCGTCACATGTGATGAATTTATTGGTGGGTAGCCTTGAAATAATATTTCTATAATTATTATTATGCTATAATTTATGCCACTCTTTTATGACATGATCTTATTCACATGTTATTCTCTCATCGATCTTGTAAATTGATTCATTTATAATTATTTTGTTATGAACTTCCAAGATTTATGTCACACCTCATGATAATATGAATTATTGGGTATGCATTTAAAACATTATTATTATGTTCTCATACCCTTATATCAATGAAAGTATTACATATGACTATTTAATAACATCTACCATATAGACCCTTATAGGGAATATGTTTTCACATTTTTTTATGTCTTATTTTTCCCAAGATTTTAATATTGGGTTTATGTACTATATGTCTAATAAGGGTTATAGTTGTGAATAACTATGTGTTTGGTGATGTAGATATTTTTATACCAGTTGATTATGTATAAATATTTAGAAATATGGTAAATATTTATGGTTATGGAATGGATAATAAATATATGAAATGAATATTTATTTAACCAGATGAAATATTTATTATGTAATTTTTGGTTCTCTATAGTAACTAACCAATAAAATAACTTATCTGTACCCTGAAATCATACATATTTCATCTCATACCATCTAAAAAACCACATAGTCAATAACCTCTCTGTCCAAAATATGAAATGCAAGATATAAACCGATAAGAATACTATATAAATATATATTGAGTCATCAACATTCCTACCTCTATAACCATGCCTGTAAACACAACTCCTTCGACCCGTATATGCGGTTTCATCATCTGATTCCAAAAAAAGTAAATTACAAAAATCAAATTTATAGAACATCTCATATTACTAGAAATTGAATCTTCATGTGAGGTTATACCAACATTTCTCATAAAATACCCAAGGAATGTCTAAGAAATATACAATATATGAACCTATATTTACCATCCACAAATTATGATTGAATCATTAAAATATTAACTTCATGACTCTAATTGCATAATAATACTTGAAAGCATTTATCTATAGCCGTCTTTACTATAAATAAACCATTTTTTAGAAAACAAATAGAAGGAAATGATTTTAGAAACTAAAAATGGAAAAAATCCCTATAGAACCACCCATAATACCATGCATTATGGAAAAACTAGAAAAATGAATAATTCACTTTTTATTAACCATTATCTTCCCAAAAAACATGATCAAACAATGAAATATAATATGGGTTCAAATAAAAATAGACCCACATTCCTATATTCAGCCATAAAAAATTGTTAAAATGAACCAAAAATTTTGGGAGTAAAAGTCTCAAACATAAGGATTCTATTTATCTTTAAATGAAAGCACTGAAGAAAAAATCAAACGTACCTTTTGGAATTACAAATTCTCCATTTGATCGATATTTCCTTATACATCACATATTTTCATATCCATATCATCTATACACAGAAAAATTTAAAAATAACAGATATAAGTGGACAGAAAACAATACCCCATGAAAATATTCAAAAAAAAAAATCAAGTAAACTTATAAACTCATGGAAGATAGATTCATTTTAATAATTTAAAAGGATAAAATAGAAGAAGGAATCTAAAATCACTTACCATAAATAGATCACTAACACCAAATATAACCCAAAACCCCCTTTTAATCTCCACCTTTTACTAAAACTTTTGGTTATAACTCATTATAGACTCTTAAAATAGATGGAAATACTCAAATGTAAGAAAATAAACCCTTTAAAAACTCTAAAACACCATATGAATTCATTTATCAAAATTAGTTCTATAGATTTTATAATAATACAAAGATATATAATCTAGGGGAGAGATATAATCCTAAAAAATGATCCCTTGAGAACCTATTTAAATATATAGGGGGTTTAAATTATCTATAAAATTATATAGAGCTCACATAGAATATCAGAACAAAACTCCCCTCATCGTATCAAGGCTCACACCCAGGTGTTAGAACCCCATTCCAAATTAAAATCCATCCAATTCATGGTAACATGAATGGATCAAAATTACTATATATCTCTTTAGGTGAAAATGATAATAATTACTTCCTAATTTTCACAAATACTAATACAAACACACTAATAACTCTGTATTATAGTCATTAATAATTATAATTTTATTTGGTAATTGGTCCATTTATAATAAAAAATCTATTATTTTTATTTTTTCAAATAAATTTTAGATAATTTCAAGGAACGTTTTATTCTATGAATATGTCATTTAGTATGTTTTCAAATTTTATATTTTTATATGTGTATATTATTTTATACATATTTTATGAGTAATTGATAATTAATAATTCTCAAAAACCATATAATAAAATCAATTAAATTATCATATATAACAAATCTTTTTAATTGAATATAAAACATGAATACAATAAGAAACAATAACATTGATTGAAATTTATAGTATTTGTTTTAAATAATTATTAGTAGAATCTTAATGTAATGTATCATCTAAAGTAAAAATATATATTTGTTTAAAAATTCTAATTAGATAGTATTTCATCAATGTAATAAACCCAAATTTTTTTATTAAAATGAATCAATTCTTGGTGATATGTAAAGAATATTTTATCTAAGAGTTAGAAAATTATTAAAAAATATTAGAGATATAGAAAATGATATTTTAGGCATAATTTTAGTTTTTTTATTGAATAATTACTAATATTATAGAATATATTTTATTATATAATAGAATATTCTACTTGATAGTAATGTGTAAATATTATTTAAAAATAGAGAGTGAAATTTTTATCTTTAAAAATGTGTCCATGTTATCAAATTATAAAACATTAATTTATAGTAGAAATGTATATCATAGGAAAAATAAAATATGTGATTTTATAAAATTATGAGAATATGAGACTCTGAAATATACAGGAGTAAAGAGTTGATCTCACTATGGTCATAATTAGAATTAAACAATGATACTCTTAAAAGTATATAATTATATTACTTGGTAAATGTGATGAAATTATCTTGACATGCTCAAACAAATACTTAAATTAAGTCACAAGTGTTTCCATTAGTCTTATATTCCTCATGGGATCATTTGTATTGTTTTTTGGTCTCATTGGATTTCCCTATTTCAGATGTTAGGAATTTAATTGATCACATTGGGTGAAGATAATGGAAATTTTTGTTAGATAAGATAATTGATTACTAAATAATCCCTTAAGGGGTTTTATTACATTGTTTCATAATCTCATATTGAATTAATAAATTTTTGTTTATACTTAATAGTAATATTACCAATTAAATTGATTAATTTAAAATAATAATTAATGAGGAAACTACACATGGGGCATATGTTGTCTTTTTTTGTCCATGTATCTAGTACTCTATAATTTAATTCCATATAGTTAGGAACTCTAAAATATATCACAATCTTGAGAGGAATTAGACTCCTATAAAAGGAGTTTGTATGAGTTGTGACATTGGGATTGGGACCATGTAATGGACTTCCTACATATAATTTTAATGGGAATAAAAACCAAAAAAATTTGGTCCACTTAATGGGACACTTAATAGATTTTAAGTTCACATGACAATGGTCATAGTGGTTCGTTGTATATACTTTCATCCATTAATAATTCTATGAATGTCAAATTTATGTAGGAATTAAGAGAAAGGTACCTAGAAATGTATAATGTGAGTCTTACAAAAAAATAAGTCATTTTTATTTTAAACTAACACAAGAGTTTTGTGAATGAATTTTACGAACCAAGAGGTGTTTCTCAATAGAAGGTATTTAAAGAAATTTCCAAAATAATCTCAAATAAAGAAATATTAGGAAGTATAGATGTGTTTCTCAAATCAAGGTATAATTTAAGAAACCATGAGTAGTATCTCAACTCAAGGTATATTTATGAAAAATAAGAGGGGCATCTCTAGTCATGAAAGACATTTGGAAACAAAGAGGAGTGTGTTTACTGAATTAATATTTGTTCAAACCAATATGTTTATACTAACTTAAGGAATATTTTAGAAAACTAATAAGTGTATCACAACTCACGTTATATTTTAGTAAACTAAGAGTGTTATGTTGACTCATGGTGCATTTGAGTAAATGAAGAAGAATATATCAACTCAAGGCATATTAAAGGAATCATAGTGGAGTATATCGACTTAGGTGTATTTTATGAAAAAAATAATAGTGACTAAACTAAAATAATATTTAGAAAAACCAAGAGGATTTTATTTACATTTGTAATATTTGAGGAAATCAATAGGTGTATCTAGACTCAATTTATTTTTTTGGAACAAAGATTAGTATCTCAACATAATGTGTATTTGCGGAAAATTAATAGAATTATTTTGAATCAAGGAATATTTATGAAAACTAATAGGATTATATTGATTGATGGTATTAATTTTTGGACTAGGAATAAGATTCCTATATAAGAAATATTCCAGGTAAGGGGTTTCCCTATACATAATCTTATATGGTGGTAGACTTTTACAAAGGAAAAAACATGTGATACAAGATTCTAGAGTCCCATGAATGATTTTATTATTGAAAAGGGATGTGTTTTCATGAAATGTTTTTTAACAGATGAAAAATGAATATTACATGAATTTGATCACACTATATCAAATATTATGCAGATATAGATAATTGGTAATAGGGAAAAATGACTTTCTAAAGAACCATTTTTGCGTGAGATTATATTATTATGTGGGTGGGCAGGGTTCTATAAGGTTATGGAGATTGGGCTTACAAATGTTAATAATATTTACTTATGTTGAAATCAATGATAAAATTTTATAGTAATCATTTGATTTTTTAGTCACATAATATTCACAAGAGAAACCATCCAAAAATGAGTTACACAATAATTATTTGCAAAGGATCTTACTAGGGAGGTTCAATGATGTTTTGATTTAGGGAAGGAATTATCCTAAAAATATTATATATAACCCTTCATAATCTATCAGGATTAGATGAAAATTTATTTGAGGGAATTTTATAATAGATTTTGATGAATGGAGAGATAACAAATGAGGTGATTCGCCTATATCAAACTTCATGATAATTGTTTTTATCATCTTATAGAGGTTTGTGAGGGGTATTTATAAAAAAATATAATAAATATTGTCCCTATAATTTCTAGATTATGCATTTTAAGGAATCTACGAGGACACAAGGGTTTTTATTAGATAATTTGTAAAGTGATTATTTTCTATTTGGGTGTCATTCGGACATCATGAATTTATGATTTGAATTATCAAATTGATGATTGACTATTATGAGGTATTTGGTGGAAGAATTAACTCCAGTATAACTTCATAAAGTGATCTTTAGAATGTGACAATATTTTGACAATTTATACATTTTTTTTCATTACAACCAAAATGAGTTTCGAACTGCATAATTCTATGTCAACTGTATAGTTTATTTATATTATATAACCTTAAATATTATAAAAAAAAATATTAGAATTTTTTTTATCAATAAGTAATTTTTGGATCCAAGAGCAGTCTAATAAATGTATATAAATTAGACCACACTGACAAATTTTGATTATACCAATTGAATTTGTTTTCGATTGAAAAATTTTTTTAATATGAATTATGTTTTTGGTTTCAAAAAAAAGTATATCTATAATGGATGAAATAAATTTCTTATTCCATGTGTTTGAATTTCATCAACGTGTCATTGGACTGGAACACATTTTTACTGAATATAAATCCCTTAGTATGTGAGTAATCATGTAACACATAATGATCCTATTTATAACATATTCACAAATGAATATCTTTTTCCAAAAATTAACTTATGTCATATGAGTGAGGATCTTGTCATGGTTTATATGATAAAATTAATGAACGAAAGTTTCTAGTATCAACAAATGATCCCTTAAAAATTGGATTTGTTTAAAATGAAAATAATCATATTATGGGTTAATATAGAGAAATCTTCAAAAATAATTGAACATCTGGTTGGTCTTTAAATTTTACCAACCAATGAGAGGATTTTTTTTCCAAAATTAGGATATCAATACATGGTTTAGTAGTAACCAGATAATAATCTAAACTCAAAGGCCTACATTTTTATAATAGGTGAATCCAAACTCCATGAATTATTGTTTTCATGAAGATAATATTGATTTTTTTATTTTCTCAACATCTAAATAGTAACAGAAGAACCTAATATGAATTTTTGTGACTAAATTATATGATAATTTGTGGAATGAAATAAATGTGGATTTTTTACTGGGATCCAAGATTGGGCATCTGAATATCATTACATATCATGTAAGAATATTAATCTTGCCACATTTAGTTCATAATAGTGTTATTTAGTTTTGTGATATATAATCAAATCCAAAATAATTTCCTTTTTTAGTCCCATGATAAGTGATTCGTTTTCTTTATATATTGTATACTATATAGAATATGTAGAAAACTGAACATGCATATAGACACTATACACAGTTTGAGTTTAAATAAATGTTTAATTTTTTGAGGGATCTTGGATATATGATTAGAGAGTTACCATATATTTTGAGGGAAAGTTAATCATGTCATACATAGTTTATCTAATATATTCTATATACAGTTTACTCATATATATGGTGATGATGAAATAGAATTCATAAATTCCAGAGTGAGAGTGGGATTAATAAAACTTTATGTGAATTGGTAATAGTCTCAAAACATGGGCATGGTGAAAATTTGGTAATGTGATTAGGACTAGGAAAATCGGTTTTAAAATATATATGTATCCTATAACAATATGAGTCAAGTCACATTTATTTATAATGGGTTTCTACTTATATCAGGCTCATGAACATGGGAAAATATAATGGTTTTTCCTAGGGTTGGGTTATTTGATAAGACCTCACATGAATTGGTAAAATCACACACTATTAAATATTTTAGAGATCTAGAATTTACAAAATTAAATTAGTTTATATTTAATGGATTGCTCCAGTATTTTTCTTTAAATAGAGTTCGAACCACTGTGATATGCAGTTTAAGATCATGTGATAAGGACCATGTGCCCAAATGAAATTTTTCAAGAGGAGAATCTCAACCCAAGGATTTGGGGTTTCAAAAATGTGTGTGTAAACTGAAGGAATTTGGGATGCTAAGAGAAGTATCTTGACTCAAGGTATTTGGTTCTCTAAGAGGAGTATCTCAAAAAATGGTATTTGGTCCACAAATAAGAGTATCTCAAATTAAGGAATTTAGTTCTTTATAGAAATGCATACACAGATATGAAGGGTTATAAAAATTGGAAATCAAAATATTTATTTACAAATAGGTATGGTTAAAAAATGTATAATATCAAGGTTATTTGAATCACCATGAATATATGGGTTATAGAATATGAAAATCATAACATAGTTGTAATGTCCCGGACCCTAGTGTCCTAGATTCATGGGTTACTTTTTTTACATGGGTATAATAAACTAAGAATCATATCCTAGATGAAAAAATAGTTAAGTGTTTTTATAAAACTATATACAGAATTAAACCATAAATTATAATTGAATAAAAATATTAAACATAGATAATCCTTTTAGGAAACCATTATTCTTCTAACATTACCCTATATATGAATCATAGTAAAGCTAATGGCATAATTGGAAAAAATAAACCATATGAAAGGGGTGAGATCAAATTCTCAGTAAGGGCTATGTAAAATATGAGTTATAATAAATATGAATAAGCTATTATGGAAAGGTAAATAACTAAAACACATTCTATATGATCAATAGCTTGTTAATAATATGGAAGAATAAAATATGATCAAATAATTTCATATAAATAATCACATGATCTATAAAACATTACCATGTATATTCTAATAATCAAATAATCACATGGATGTCAATTAATAGTCTCACTAAGATTTAATACATAATTTTGGACATTTGAAATGTACCATCAAGGCCTTGACTAAAACATCTGAAAATAATTTGGTAAAGCCTCACCTAAAACCTTAATATTATTTGTCTAATGAGACCCATCGATGCATTGATGTGTTATAGTGGACCCACCAATAACATACTATGTCCAATACATTCATCACCTGAATGAATAATACAACTAAAAAAATTAATAACTATCAGTATTGGAAGAACTAAAAATAATAAATATCAATGCATTCCTAGAGAAATTGATCATATAATATCCAAAAATTATTATGAATGGTATCATTAATATAAATTATTAACATATGATTAAAAATATAATTTTTACATGGATGAAAATACCCCAAAATACTAGGATCTAGACAAGACCACTACTACAAAATATGATTAAATAAAAGAAATGTAATGAAATCATAAAAAAGGATTAAAAATATGGGTGTCATAAACATAATGCACATGTATCTCAATGAGCTATGAGGAATCATCTGGTATTAAAACGGACCATCCTGAGCACGAATCTACAATGGATATCTTTGAAAGATCATGAAAAAACTGACTAGCTTCCCTTTAAATAAGTGTCACATCATGATAAATATGGTTGATATTATTAAGACATTTAAATCCAGGATAAAAATATTTCCATGGGACAGTACTAGACCATTTCGTCAGGATATCAACTTCCACGACTAAATCAGATTCCATCCAGAGATAACTTTATCCAAAAAAGACAACATTTTTTATCAAATGAATATAGGACCATAACTTAGCTTCAATAGAAAATCCATTTTCAATAAATTGGTAGATGTGTCCGACAACAAATATCTAATGGGTATAGTAGAAACCACCAGAACTGGAGGGTCCAGGTGCACCTGGGGCCACCTATCCAAATAAAATTTCATCTAAGAAGAGATTTGAGGCATCCACCTGATCGATCCCATCACTAATGGTTTTCTGGTCGAGCCAAGAACACTGATGTTTTTCAGAGTAAGGAGATCATCCAAATCATTATTGATGAACGTTATTTAGATAATTGAGGTTTTGGATAAATCTATATGAATATCTTGAATTTGTTTATAAACTATGGGGGTTGCTTTTCAAAATCCAACTCATTTTGTGCTTACCAAACATAATCAATGAGATAAGTAGCTGCAATAACAAGCAATCCCTTGATCAGTTCACTACTTCTAGTAGTGTTGATAGAGTCCATGAGTCCCTCTAAGCATTCCATGTGTATTTGTGAACACCACATTTTCTATAGATAAGTCCAAGTCCTTCATATAAAATAGAATATAACAAAGTCATGATCAATGATCTCCAAATATTTTAGATATAACTAGCAGGCAAAGACAATATGTAGCCTGATTTTTATTTCAAAAAGTTGTGAGTAAGCAGTCTCCTCTTCCAGATCCTCTTTAATAGAAGAAATTTTTAAGTGTGAATGAATGGTTTCTTAAAAATCATCAAACATTGATTTGTAGGGATATTTACATCACACATGTTCTTATTACATTCTCTTATACTAAGATGACTAAGAGAATTTGGTTCCCATTTTAGATTATCCCGATCAATAAAATCATACCTTTTCATTTCAAAAAAACATGGGAAGGAATGAATCCATAAGAGTCCACATCATCAGATCTGATAAGAGAAATAGAGTCTTGTGTCATGTGTTGGGTAACATCAATGACCTCATGAGGAGGCCTGGTAGTGAAGTAGAAGTTTATCCCAATGAATGGAAATTGAGTTAAGAAATCTCTAACACTTGTAATCAATCCAATCATATTCCCCATAAAAAATAATTATGAAACAAAACATTGAATATTGTAATGATATTGAGTTTATTATATAATATATCAAATAGAACTATACACACCAAACAAAATAAATAAGTGGTGAATATGGAATATATATCTCATAAGTAATAGTGAGATGAGAAATATTTACCTCATGCTTTAATTTAGTTATTATTACATTAACCTCTTGTATAATTTTTTAAATAATGTTATTAATTAATTAAATTAATATATTATTATTTATAATACCTTATGTTTTACTTTTATAACATCCTACCACCCATTCATAAAAGGGTATCATTATTTTCTTGGTTTTATGTGAGTTAATTTCATGGGTTAATGACTGGTTCAATTTTGTATTGTAACAACCCAAATATTTTAATAATAGTTTCTTCTGAAAAATGTGTATTATATTATATTACACAACAAAACTATATATCATTAATAATGATGTAATTATATTTTAATGTGATCAATAGGTTTCAACCGTTATGTGACAGTTAGTCTGTTATGACCATTAGTAAATATGACTATAGACTTATATAACCATTGGAAACAAAAATATTAACCATAGGATTATTTTTTAAATATAAAGTATACTTATTAATTAAGGTATAAATAAGAGTTGATTCCCTCATTCAGGAGAGTCGCGCCATATGAGGACCATCTTTAAGAACATGGTTGGGATGTAGCATCTTTGGGCTTCCCTAATGACCAAGCCAAATATAAGCTTCAACATGTAAATCTTGAATAAAATCTCCTATGGGAGAAGTTCATGTTAGTGGAGATTACCACTCGGGTGATGTTATCTGATCTGCCCCAAGAGTCAATCTCCATCGCACACCTTACCATTAGGTCATATGTGGGTGTTATAAGGTGTTATGTATCCAGGCCTTAATTACTTAATGTGTAGTTTCATTGTTTAAATAAAATTTTTATTCCATCCTTTCCATTTTAAGAATACTTTTTCTTAAAAATTGAAATGGAATTTGATAAATTCATTTTTAGGTAAAAATAGTACACTTTAGAGAGATATAAATTATTTTATGAAATAATTTTTTTACTAATTTTTATTTTAATGTAATATTATAACCAAAAAACTCTTATTTGATTACAAATGATAAAATAATTTTTTTCCCAAGCATCGAAAATTTTACTATATATTTTGCTTTGCATTTGCTTTTCGCTATTATTTTTAATTAATGGGTATTTATGTTTTGAAAATTAAATTAAATCATGTTTAGATAATTATTATGATAAAAAAAGTTTCAATCATAATATTATAATGTGGATATTAGGATACGATGAATTTATAGGAATTTTAGAAAATATTTTAGTTTTTTATGAATAGTAAAAATACAGTTTGAGTTTTTTGGTATGTATAATGAAATCATAACTATTTCATATTTATTTAATGAGTATTATAAAAAAACTGACTCTTGTGGATTAAAATTGCATAATAGTTGTCCCAAGTGGCCAATACCAAGGGAAAATTGCATGGGAAAGCCCATGGTTTTTGCAAATACCACTATTGGAATGTCTATGGAAATTAATAAAATACTCCCTCAATATTGCTTTAAATGCCCAACCATTTCTTCTTTTAATTTCATTCCAAGTTCAAGCTCAAAAAATATATGATATTTTTACATCCAAAGTGTTTTACCAATTTTTACATAAGCCCCTAAGGTCACAATATTAGTGATTTAGGAGTCGCTCTTCTATGTAAGGGAAATATCAAATTGTTATTTTTCCTTCCAAATTCTCTTTTTATGTGGCATGTATTTTAAATTTGCATGAAATTACTTTATTTATATTTTATTCTATAAATTTAATATATTATTAGTCTCTTACAAATGTGATACCATTTTCCCGCTCCTTTTAATGTTTTCTAAAACCATGTTTTATACCCGTTTTGCTATCAACTTTACGTCTCAAAATTTCTATATTTTTCACATGAAATTATAATTTTTTATTTGTGAATAACTAGAACTCTTATTTTATAGGTGTATTCACATATATTTCAAAATGATTTATTTTATTCTAGGATTACCATACATAAACCTCACCATCCTTTTACACGGGACTAAAATGACAAAATGATCTTGTTTTTAAGCGCTTTCTAAAACACCATGACTTTGATATGAAACCTATTTATTTTATTCTCCACTGTTTATTTATGAAATATTTTATATTGATCTATGTGGATAAAATTAATTAATACATATTAAGGTTTCACCCTGATAGTGCTTCAATTCATTAGGTAAATGATTTAATCTCTAAAGATAAAATGTTTATGATACATTGGTGAATGACCTTGTTAATTTATATCACACCTTTGTAATAAACCTTCATGATGTGATTATAAATGACTCAATTAAATTTTGTAGAAAAATTTCCATGTTATTAATCAAGATATTTTATTATAATATGACTCTTTTTTACATTTCTCAGGCTTTTATTTATTTCCACAAGTTCTAATTGTTATTACTCGTGATCATAATTAAACTATTTCCCTTGTTTTCTCTTACCTAGACTTATTCTCACCCTTTATATTGAGGTATGCACCCAGGTTATGAGATTCAATAAATAAACTTAGGATAATCCTTTATGATGTTATTCAGGTAAAATAGATGATTGTTTTATGTGTTGATGTTTTATATACCATTTTTCCAAGACACTGTTCTTTAAAAGATCCTATCATTGTAAAATCTAACGAAAAGTTATATAATGAAAATGTGGGATTTTATAGCTGGTATCAAAGGATGGTATATTTATTTGTGGAAATTAAGATTTAAAAACATTAGGAAGAATACTAGAAAAATGATTAAATATATGAATACTTACTGGTGTTTTGGTGAAATATTAAGTAAGTGGTTTCTAAAGAAATAAATCTCTATCTAGATACAAACTAGTGGATGTGGCTCTAGCACTTATCTATATAGTGGTAAAAAAACACATTGTGCTAGACTCAAATAAGAACTAGTACATGACATTAGTCTTTACATTACTATTGGTTTGACACCCCAAGGAATATGTTTTTTTAATCACAAGCTTTTTATGTTCCATTCTGAAGTATTTATAGAAAATTTAGTTGTTTTTTACATGTTTACGCATGATTTTATAAGAAATAAAATTTCCTTTAGAATTATAATATTATAAAATGAAACACACTTCCCACTAAGGTTTTCTTCTTTAAGAATATGGCAGGAAATGGGAGAAACTGTGTAAATGGTTTACACAATAGACCAGGCACTGATGACCTTTCGATGTAATCCAAAAATGGAAACCTTCATGAGAATGCTGAATTAAATAACTCGAATTATGGAGAATAACTTGAATCAAGTTGAGAGACTAGATTCACCATGAAGGGAACAACTTTATGTTTAGTTTTTTATACATCAATGACCACAATATTTTAGTGGTTCTACTAAACTATTGATTTCCAAATAATGGATAAGCTATATCAAAAAGATATTTTCTATACTCCGTTGTTTAGAATAAGACAAATTCACCCTGGTTGATGACCTCTTTGAGGGAGAAGCTGGTCTGTGAGGGGCACTATTAAAAAATACTAATCCATGAAGAGATATTAAATATATGTAGTGGGATGAGTTCAAGGGAACCATTTAAAAAAAAATATTTTCCCTGTTCAATATAAATTAAAATGGGGAAGTAATTCCTAGATCTAAAATAGAAGGAAATTGAATCTGTGGGAATCTATGAGAAGAACTTCACAAGACATTATCGCTATTCCAGTAGCTTTTTCATGGATACTAATGGAAAGGTTGATATATTATTTGATTGATTATGACTCCATCTATAGAAGAATCTTTCAAATCAGGACTATGAAAACTATTAAGAGATAGTTCGAGGTGCTATAAAAGTTGAAATGAAGTTTAGTGAGACACAATGGTCTCAAAAATTTAAGGAAAAGAATAGATATTTGGAGCTAAATTTGGAGAGGAGCTTTGAATAAGTAAGAGGAAGAAAAAAGGGAAACTTTCCACATGAATCAAATGTGGGAAGAAGCATTTAGGGAACTACCTACTTTGGAGAGGGAAGTGTTACAAGGGTGGAATAGAAGGAAATATCACACGAAATAGTTGTAGTAATGTGAAAACTCAACTTCTCAAAGTAAAAGATTAAGGGAAGATGGTGTATGCCTTTTATGAATTCTAATGATTCAATTATGGATAGTTTGGACATTTTTACAATCACTGTCCAAATCAGATGGTAGTAGAGGTGAATCACTGTCAACCTCATCATAGTCAAAGGTAGTAAGATCCTTATTTTGATATCACGATATCTAATGTTGTTGCATTAAATATTGTGTTGATTTTTAGTCTTGATGTTCTCTCACTAGTAGAAAGTAATTTGTATGATTTTAGTTCTACAGATTTCATTATTTCCTAGCGTTTGAAAAGAATATAAAATCAATCCCTAATCTGCAAGAAGCAGAACTATCAATCTGACTCTCAGATAAACTATCCAAGAATCAACACTGTATAGAAACTCTTGTATTTAATTTTGTGAGCATAATCTCGTCACAAAATCTATTATTCCTTCCCATAATTGAGTTCGACATAATACTAGGGATGGATTGGATATCAATATATAACTCCATGATCAATTCCATAATTATGGAAATATCAGTGGTCTTGAATAGAAAACCTAAATTTTTTAAAGGATAGATATATCGACTAAATATTTTTCAATAAGAAAAACCTATAGCCTACTTTAATAAAAAGGTCAGTGTAGTTGAAGAAGGAAATGAATTTATATGAATTTTTAATGTCCCCATCACATAGAAATACATTGAGGTATTTCTTGAGGAGTTACCTAGACCTACCAAAAATAGAGGTTGATTTCTCTATTAAACATATACCTAGATCCATGATCTTGTCAAACTCCCCATATAGAAAGAAAAATGTGGAGCTGGAGGAATTAAATAAACAACTCCAAGATCTTTTGGAGAAGGGTTTTATCCAACAAAGTGTGTATCCTTGGGGAAAACATATTCTCATTTTTGTGAAGATGGATGGATCAATGCGATTATACATTGATTATGGAGAACTTCACAGAATCATATTGAGGAACAAGTACCATCTTACATGAATATATGATTTATTTTTACAGATTTGCGGGGTTCAATTCTTATTCAAGGTTAATCTTCGATCTAGTTATCATTGATTGAGGGTAATGAAATAAGATATTGAAAAGACTACCTTCCTATTGAGATATGGTCATTAATATTTTGTTGTTCTTCCCTTTTCCTTGACTAATGATCCTATTGTTATTTTCTATTTGATGAATATATTCTATAAGGACTAACATGATACTTTTATGTTAGTTTTCTTATTGAAATTATGATATCTCCCAAAATTCTCTAGGAACATGAGGATTATCTAATGGTTATATTAGAAACTATGAGAAAGAAGAGGCTATTTGGAATGTTCGTCAAATTTGAATCATAGTTAAAATAATTTTCATTCTTGGGAATTATTGTATCCAACGATAGAATCTTAGTTGACCCTATAGAGACAAAGGTTGGGGAGGAGTGGCCTCATCCTATAATAGTAACTGAGATTTGTAGTATCCTTGGATTAGAGGGATATTTTAAGAGGTTTGTGAATAAAGTTTTATGATTTTATAATACAATAACCATGTTAACTCTAAAAGGGGTAATGTTTATTTAGGCAATAGAGTGTGAAGAATGTTTCTTAGAAATGAATATGAGACCAGTTAAAACAACTGTGTTAACTCTACTTTCTATCAAAGAAGGATTCATTATTATTTGATATTCATATATAAAAGGGAATAGTGATTCCTCATACAAAATCACCAGGTGATTTCTTAATAATCTTGATACCTGAAACCTAACTAGTAGAACTATCATATGCATGACGTAGAGATGCCAATAGATGTATTGGAAATGAAGATATGGATGCACTATCTTTGAGGGGAGAAATTTGAGGTATACAAAAACCATCAATTTTTAAGTATATTTTTACAAAAAAGTAATTGAAAATGAGAAAGAGGATATGGTTGGAGCTTCTTAAGATTATGTGTAACACCCCAAGCTTCCACGGTATGCTTCTCTTTAAATAAAGCAATAGCTTGCATTGTATGCAAGTTCGAGATTCTAACACACCAAAACCAATCAAAATAGCCGCTATGAATAGTAATACCCACCTTTTGAAATTATATAAATTTTATATTTCAAAATGGACTTCATTTTTGGATTCTGAATATCAAAATTAGCCTATGTTGAATTTTTGGTATTTTTCTGAGAACTTCCAATTTTCGTTGAATAGTGAAAAATAATTAAAAACAACTTTTTTAATCAAAATAATTTATAGTGATAAATTATACGATTTAGTGGTTTTAAAGTATAATTAAAACATATTTTAAACGTTTTATCCAATGGTGGTCATTGGAATTAATTTCACTTTGAAATTGGACATAAACAATTGTCAATCTTTTGATTGATATAGTTTCTTAAAAACACGCTATTTGTTTTGACAATAGTAATTAATTATAAAATTCATTAATGAAACTTATATGTTTGAAATTTTTTAAAATATACATTATTTTTGAATTCGGAATATCAATTATATCTTAGGGTGAATTTTTGGTATTGTTCTGAGAAACTTCAATTTTTGATGAATAGTGAAACCACTAAGTGGTAGTTAAAAAACTAATTTTTCATTTAAATGAATCTTTACCACTTATGTGAATTGAATTTCAAAAGTCTGACATACATGGTTTTCATTAGTAAGTAAAATATGGTTCCATGAGATGAAAATAATTTTTGGTGAATAGTGACTTTTAAGTTTTATTAATCGCGATTAAAGGTAATTAGTGTTATTTAAGTTAAATATAATGTTATAATAATATGAAATTACCTTTACACTTGTCCTAACCATATTGTATGAGTCATGGCCGACCAAGAAAATCCATGGGTAAACTTGGAGACCCCATGGAGCCACATGGGTTTGAAAATGACATTAATAACTTTTTATTTAAAGTAAAAATGAAATTATCACCAACATTTGTTGTTTTACTAAAAAAATTATTACATGGGGTTATATAAGTTCAAATTTCGACTATAAATGTTAATTGGAAATCTAAAACGATTTCCTACATCATGTTATTTTTTAATAATTTTTTAACATTATATAAATTAAATTTTTTATAACACCATGATGATGCAACGATTACCTCATTAATTAACGATTTAAATAAAATAAAAAGATAATGTAAAATCAAAGACATACACTTGTCAAAAACCTATTTGATGAGTTTATTTAGAACCCTTATCACATAAACCTCTAAATTTATAATTTTGGGACATTTTAAATCCGAAAATCACTTCATAATTATTTATCATTTCATGACTTTCCAAGAGTGACCCTCCTCTCCTCTTATAAAAGGCCCCACATATACCACCTTATTCACACCTTAAAAGCCATTTGGCTCGTCCAAACTCTGAAAAAATACTTTCTAATATTCTCTCTATTACTCCTAGAAGCCTCACTTTTGGTTGAAGTCTTCCCAAGGAAGACTTTGGCTCAAATTAAAAAGAGTTACACAATTTTAAGGTAATGTCATCTCTTATGTTCTTTTGTTTTATTTTGCTTCTCCAACCACTTAAACTATTTTTATTCCACTATTTTGTAACAACACCAGTATCTTAAATATAATAGTATTTTTTATGATTATTATTTGATTTACACTTACACACACCTTCGTCTAATGGTTAAAGAACATACTGTTTCTGTGGGTGGCGAATTACTGCCTCACGGAACAATGATAGTTCAATCTTTTTTTAACACCTCTCATGGTGGACATTAAGACATCACTATATTTATATATGATATATATTATGTTTATGTTTTATTTATGCTTCTTTATTTTTCATTTATGGCATACCTTTATGATTTCCATTATGGGTAAACGCGATAATTTCATTTTAGGAAGTGCGGACTTCCTCCCCCTCAAAGTGATTTGAATCGTTAATGCCATATGTGGGACGTATAAAAGATGGATTAAATGATATTATATATGATATTATACTGGAATTATAATATAAATTTATATAAACATGATTTCCTTCCATTAAATAAGAAATATAAATGAAAGTAGCAATCATGCGTACGTACGGCTTACCATCTCTATGAACGGTGCATTTCAATTATTACCTCTAAATGTTATTTAATATTAATAATGTATGTATATACTGGATATGTATTATATATATGATATCTACATCATGAAATAGTTCTGGATATAATGGATATTTTACCACATTAACAACTTGTAATTATAAGAAGTTTATTTTTGGCTCAAGTACCAAATATCGACAAAACGACCGTTATTAACTTAAATAATCACATAATGTTCATAACATGGTAATAAGTGATATAAAAGGAATAATGAACTTGAAAAAGGTTCTTAAGCAAGTATAAATTAACTCTAGTTTATTATTCATGGGATTAAAGAATGATCGAGTCAAGTCTGACACGAGGTAATGGACTTCGTCTCAATCTCCTTTCATTGAGGCATATTTTGATTTATACACAACTTTCTTTTATATGGTGTATAAACCCCTTTGACTTTTACTTTTATTCAAACAAAATCTTTTTATATGAAGTGATTTTACTAAATGAAAAAATGGATGATCAGTCTTACGTATGCGGAGACAATGACTTCTCCGCCGCTGTGACCATTATTTAAGTTTTGGCTTCCTCTACAAGACATAATTTTTTTTAAAATGAAAAATAAATACTGAGTTTTACTTTTCTTTTATTTTGGTATTGAAAATGGTTTTGATAATGTTTTTATTATATCAATGTGTTGTATTGATATCTTGTGATTGAAATTTGGAAATTTTATGTTTCCATTATGCATGTTTTATGTGATACGATTATGTTATGGTTTATGATAAGTTTAAACCTTTTAATATAAGGAATGCATTGGACATAATAAGTGATGGGTGGAGCCCGCTATAGCTCCTCGATGCATCGGTAGGTCTCATGAGACAAACTAGTGTCTTGGTACAAGGCCTTGACAAAATATTATTTTTAGTCTTAGAACAAGCCCTTGACTATGGGGTTATGATAGTCTGGAATTATGCATTCCATCATTATGAAAGTGGTTATTGATCTGGCATGTGATTATTCTACTAGTAGAATATCAATGTGAATAAGTAAATGGAATTATTTCATTTTATTTTTTCCATATTATGCCGAAGGTCAAGTTTAAATGGTTTTTTAGTTATACATTTCCGTAAATGTTTATGTTTATTTATAAAAGTTTCCACTGTATTGTTATCCTTACTGAGCATCCGAGGTCACCCCTTTCCATGTTTTAATTTTCCCAGGATGTGAAGAAATAGTTTATGACTGGCCTACAGGGATAGTCTGAAGGGGATATGAGTGTGGACTATGTAGACTATGTTAATGTGATTTTTCACTTTGTGATGTAATGTAAGACTGATGAATGAATCTAGTGTTTCCAAGGCTACTAAACTAATCGGTCTTTCAAGACTTGATCTTTTGTGATTAGGCCAATGTTACGTAATAATGCACCGACTCTGGGTAACTGGGGTCGAGGTGTTACATTATGATTGTTAAATTAATTTTCATCTCAGAAGATATTTTTTTTTCTGATTCTGTAAGTAGGAAGGACCCTATTGTGCTGGAAATGTGGAGGATTCAAGGAGATATTTTGATCAGAGACCTAGTAAAACAACACATGATAATCAATAGTGGGAAAACATCATAAACCATATCCCAAATTTTTTCTCAATCATAATTACTAGAGAATTTCATGAAATCGTTAATAGAAGATCATTTTCTACAAAAGAAGATAGAGACTGTAAAGAATGGGATGTTTCCTATGATCAATATTTATCAATAAGGTGTACTCAAAATTTTGTACAAGTCCATGTGTTACATATACTCCAAAAATAATTAAGGACACGATTGATGAAGGCCATAGCTCAACATTCTCTATAAGATCTAGAAGATATAAATTGTATTGGGACCTTCGTGATCATTATTGGTGGGATAACATGACAAGGAATATTGAAAACCACACTACATGGTTCCTGGTGTGTCAATAAGTGAATGTTGAGAGATAACTTTGGAATTGAGTATTACAACCACAACCAATACCAGCATGGATGTGTGACAATATCACTATAGACTTTATCGATGACCTTCTAAAAATTTACAAAGGACACAATGAAATGTGGGATATAGATGATCTTCTCACCAAGAATTCCCATTTTATCTATACTCTAGATGATTTCTCTCATGACCAAATCACTATGATATATGTGAAGAAAGAGATAAGGTTGCACAGAGTTCCACTTTCTATCATATCTGATAACTATCCAAGGATCACATGAAAATTCTGGAGAATTCATCAACATGATTTGAGTACCAAATTGAATTTCAATAAGGAATATCACCCCAAAAATGATGGATAATTTAATAAGATAATTTAGAACCTGATGGAAACAATGAGAATATTTTCAACGTAATTTAAAGGTGGATGGGATCAAAATCTCTCATTAATTGAGTTCTCTTATAACAAAATCTTCCATTTGAGTATTAAAATGGAACCCTGTGAAGATATACGTGGGAAGAAATGTAGAAATCCTACTTGTTGGGATGAATTTAGGGAGTTATATCTTATTGGTCCTGATATTGTAAAACATATGGCATAAAAGGCTTATTCCATCCAACAACACATAAAGGCTAATCAGAGTCGGCAGAAGAGTTATGTGGACAACCGTCAAAGGGGCTTGGAGTTTGATGTTGGTGAAAAAGTATTACTTTAAATTTTACATAGGAAAAGATTTTTGAGGTTTGTAACTAAATGGAAGCTCATTCCCCAGTACATTAGCCCTACCAAATACTTGATCACATAGGAGCAGTGGCCTATCAGCCTGTACTTACACTAAATCTAGCACAAATTCATGATGTTTTCCACATATATATCTTGAGGAAGTACATAAATGATACTTCACATGTACTGAACATAAGGTTTATACAACTAGAGCATTACCTCTCTTATTATGAGCAACCTATGGAGATCTTGGACCGTAGAGACACGAATCTATGCATAAAGATCACCCACCTCAATAAAGTGTCATGGAGGAACCCAAAATATGATGAATAAATGTGATTAATGTATAAAATAATGAGGAATAATTACCCACATATCATATCAAATGAGATAATGAGTAGAAATTTCAAGGACTAAATTTATCAAGGGGGGAAGTATATAATGACCCGAACATTTTAATAATAATTGTTTGCTAAAAAAGTGCATTATATTATATTACATGAAAAAATTTTATCTCATTAATAATGAAGTATTCATATTTTAATGGGACCATTAGGTTTCAACCATTATATGATTTCTAGTCAATTATGATCATTGGTGGACATGACCGTTGGAATCTAATCTATTAACGTTTTGATTACTTTTCATAAATTGAAATAATAATTATTAATTAAAGTAGAAAGAATATTTGATGACCTAATTCTGTAGAGTCATGTCATATGAATCCCATTTTTCAAAACATAAGAGGGAGGTAGCGTCTTTTTGATTGTCTCTTGACCAATCTCAGGCTGAGCTTCAAAATGTTAATCACGAAGGAAGTCGCCTATGGGAGAAGTTCAAGTTAGTGGAGATTACCAGTTGAGTGATTTTATTGGAGCCACCATAAGAGTATATCACCATATAAAACCTTACATGTAGGTCATATGTGGGTGTAATAAAGGGTTCTGTGTCAAGGAATTATTCACTTAATGATAAATCCATCAGTTAGAATGAAAATTTTATTCTATCATTTTCATTTTAAGAATAGTTTTTCTTAAAAATTCAAATAGAATTTTAAAATTTGATTTTTCGGCTATAGATAGTTCTTTTCAAAAAGATTTAAATAATTATATTAAAAAAACTATTTATTAAAGTTTATTATAATTAAATATTATTATCAAAACACTCTTATTTAATCATATATGATAAATTAATTTTAGTTTTTCAAGGGTCGAATATTTTTCTACGAATTTTTCTACGCATTTTCTGTCTGCTAGTTTTTTTAATAAATGAGTATTTTTATAGTTAAAAGTTAATGATATAATATTTAGATAATTATTATGACAAAATAAGAGTCATTTTTGAAATTATAACACATATATTAGGTTATATTTTATTTATGGGAAATTTATAATATACTTTTCCTTTTCATGAATAATAAAATATTATTTGAGTGTTTTTTGGTATATTTAATGACATCATATCTATTTCATAAATATTTAATGACTATTATAAAATTATGATCAAATATTGTGGATTAAAACAATGTAATAGGTGTCCCTTGTGTCCCATACCATGGGCAAGCCCATGGGTTTTTAAATACCGCTACTCAGGTGTCCATGGAATTTAATAAAAAACTCTCGCACATTTTCTATAAATACCCACCAATTTATTCATTTCATTTATTTCCAAATTAACCCTACATAATTATATAATAGTTTTTCCTCCCAAGTAGTCCTTCTAAGGTGTCCTAAATCCCCAAATGTCGCGATCATTGCGTTTTATGAGTCACTATTCAAGGTATGAGAAATCTCAACATCTCTTTTTTCCTTTCAAGTTATCATTTTATATGGTATGTATTTGAAATTTTCATACTATGGAATTCTATCCATTTTATTCCCTCAATTTAAATTATTAATAGTATATTATTAATGGTATATCATTCCCCCCATCTTTTTAATGTTTTATAAAACCACATTTTTTACCTGTTATGATGCAGATTTTACTTATCATAATATCTCTCTTTTTCAGATGACTTTTTCTGTGAATACCCAAACCACTTTCTTCTCTAGGGTTATTCACATATATAAAAAAATTATTTATCTTATTCTAGCATTAACCTACATGAAACACGTTTTCTTTTTCAGTGGGATTAAAATTACAAAAGGATCTTATTTTTTAGCACTTTCTAAAACACCATGATTTAGAAATGAATCCCACTCATTTTATTGTCCATGTGTTATTATTGTAATTTTTTATTAAGATATATGTGGATAAAATTTATTAATAAATTTTAATGGTGTTCTCTAATATCACTCCAATGAATTGGGTAAATAGTTTAATCTCTATAATGAAAAGTTTAATGATACCTTGGTGAGTAATCTTGGTAATTGTTTTGAAACCACGATGATAATCCTTAGTGATATGATTATGAATGACTCAATTAAATGTTGTAGACAAATTTAAATGTTATGAATCATGTTATTTTTATTATTATATTCATATTTTTATTGAACATTCCTTTATGTATTTCCATAGTTCATATTGATATTCCTCAAGATCACAAGTAAACTGTTTCCCTTGTTTTACATTACTATGCCTTAGGCTCACTATTTCCTTTAGTGAATTTACCCATGTTATGAGATGAAATAAATGTACTTATGATGAACCATGAATAATACTTTCAAGTGAAATAGAATAAGGTTGTCATGTATTAAGTACCTTTTATCCAATACACTGAACTTTAAAATATCCTCTATTTAAAAAATGTAATGAAATGTTATGTAAGAAAAATGTGGGATACCATGTGTATAACTATTGATTTTTTATAAAGTAGGAATAAAACTATATAATTAAAATTAAAATTTCTTTATTAACTTACATAATTTTTTATAGTCTCATATATCAATTATTCTGACAAGAGGATGATTTATTTGATAAAATTTTAATGATAAATGTTTAGTTTAATTTGGTTATTTTTCTTACCATCCTGAACTAGTTTTTTTATTTTATATTATGTCCTTATATTAGTGAAGGAACATGAAATTGGTTATAATATGATTAATATAGTATTATTTAACCATAATAATACTTTTATAATAATCTTTTAAGTGGGTAATGGTAAATGTACAAAATCATTATTCATGTAAATAGTTGATCGCCATAATTTGGATAATGGTTTCATTGATTTAAACAAGATGAGATGAGAAAATGTAAGGATATAATATATTAACACATAAACATAATATTAAAGTATGTAAATTATTCTAGAGTTATTATTCCGTGATGGATGAAGGAGTCTAGGATATGGTAGAAGAAGAAAATAAAATAAGAGAGGTGATTTGAGATAATTACCTATTGAATATCACCTCCTTAAAGGATCTCTTAAAGAAGATGGAATTGGTATTTTAGTGAGACTAGAATAAAATTTACTTAGGGAGATCAGGGATAATAGGTATTTTAGGACATTTTAGGGTCTTCATGTATTTTAAGGATAAAGGGGATTGTTAGGAGTGGTATTTATACATCATGAGGGGTGGTTTTATGTGATTAAATAATTATTGTTTAATATTTAAATCCAACCAAATTTGGGTGTAATTAATTCCAAAAAATTTATTTTAAATGAATTTTTAAATTTATTGTAATATTCTAGAAACACATCAATCATCCATTTTATTTTTCATTTAAATTTATTTTAATTTTTATCTTTTAACTTTAAATGGTTTGAATATTTTACTTCTACTACAGTAATTTTTTAAGGAAGGTAACTTTTTATACCAAGAAATGAAAATTACAGTAAATAATAACCTATAACTTATGATTCCATATATGGAATCCATTTTACTATATTAAATTACCATAATTGGAAAAATAAGTTTTAAAACAAAACCCACAGACGCGATGAAAAAGAGGTTTTCAAGAAGCGTATTTTTATAGAAGAAAATAATTTTATATTAACACTATGAAAAATAATTATAATTGTATGAAACAAAATTAATATTTAGTGATATATAATCAATAGATTTAATTTATTAAAAACCCATTAGTTATAATTTTAACAAATTAAAAATGAGAAACATTACATTATTAAAAATAGTTTTCATAGAAATCATATTTTCAAACCCAAAAATAATCATATTCTAAAATTCGATATAAAGATGATTAAAATTAGTTTTTCTGATTGAAAGATTACTAAATAATACTTATTTTACATGAAACACAAAAAAAATATAATGGGACTTTAAAAGTGCTTAATTTGTTAAAACAATTACATGTTTACAAAATTTGTTATTTTTAACTATTCAATGAAACATTAATCTTTTAAAAAGATTTTAAAAATCTAATACTAAGATAATTTTGAAATTATGTATCCAAAAATAATTTTAAATTTACTTAATAAATTTTTTAAAATTTTCCAAAATTAATTATTTTTAGTTTCCCAAATAGAGAAATAATGATCAATTTTTAAATAAAACATATATTTTAAGAATAAAATGACTTGAGCAAAAATTATGTGTATATTTACTTATAAAAATTAATTTTTTATGCATATTATATTAATTAATATTTTACAGTATATTTTATATTATTCACACCCTCCAATTTAATGGAAAGTGTTTATAGGTTGCTTATAAATAATAATATTTTGGAGTGTGTTTAAGTTTGGTGTTTTATGTAACATAATTGAATATAGTGTTATTTTAAAATATAAGTGTGCTACAATAGGAATTTCTGAATCAAATGAAAATGGAAATTTTTGGGAATACATTAACCATTGGTAATTAAGATACAAGTACAACACCATTAGGAAATACCAAATTTGATTTGATAATCTTCTCCACTAGATGAAAACATTCCTACAGTTGGTGGGCCATAAACATAGAATATATTTAATTACCATGAAATAGAGTCATTTTTTGAATCAAATACACCAGTTTCCATATACTATAGAAGGAAAAACTGAGCAAATATTCTCATGGTTTTTGTAATTCCAATAAGATAATATTATATTAAGGAGTTGGGTTGGAAATAATTTCCGAATCTAATGTATAATGTAGGTTCATGGGGAAAAAATATTCACTAATGGTTTTATCACCATAATGGTTACACAACCATTTATTGACCACATTATTAGAAAAAGGTGACATAACATTAAAATTATTGGGTATCTGATTACATGAATGGGTGGCCTGCCCAATGTGAGGTGGTTCTCTTTTCATGAATGAAAATATTTTTATGGTATATTTTATGTTAATTTTAATAGGGTAAATATGACATTCACTACCTTATTCCTTATATAATTTTTTTTTACAAATCATAGATATACCTTTTCAATGACCAAAAATTGGCCCCTAAAATATTATAGTCTTTTTTATTTGTGCTCTAACTTTTTCAGAAACCGTGCAAGAAAATAAACCAAGATTAAAATAACGTGTATTTTTTATCCATTATTTATAGGTTTTTAATATAAAAAACATTGTGAACTTTTCCTTGTTTAAAAATATATAATTATTCCTTGGCTATGGAATGTTCATTCCTCGTGTTTGGAGACTCTATTTTTTACTAGGAACCCCTATATGTGTTTTAATATCCGAAATTACTATATATCATTAATTTTAAAATTTATGTTCTTCAATTTTTTACCATTGAGACTGATTTTTATGATTGGAAAATATAAAATAAGGGTAACTGAGGTTTATTGTTATATAAATTTGACTAAAATTTGGAACAATCTATATATTAAAAATGAAAAGGAAATATGGTTTGATTGGATATTCAAATTATAATAAAGAAAGCATCAAGTATAGGGATGCATAGTTTACATTTATAATTATTTTACCATTTTAGATTCAACATGGAACTCAACACATATCTAGATAATATGTATAAGAAAATGGAATTTAATGAGGCTTGCACTGAAGAAATTGGATTATACTCTCGATCCAGCATGAAACTATACTACCCAAACACCATGGAACAATTAAGGATTAAATGGGATATAAATTTTTGTTTGTATAGTAAACCTATCTTGGGGTGTTCAAAAGATATAATTTTTTTCCTAGTATAGTATAATGTCTAAATAAGTTCTTCTCACTTAAAGAGCCTACAAATTAAAATACTAAATACTCCTAATAGGTATAAATTATTTGTGTTTTTATATTTATGAGAACATTATAAATAGATTTCATTGATAATGTAATGTATAACAAGAAAATAATTATACAATGAGAGATGTATAAAAAATGAAGGGTAATAGGAACGGTCTTAATACAAGGGTTGGATTGTCATGTTCCATCACCATTCTTTATTTATCATAAAAATTATTTTTTATATTCCATCCCATTATACATGATCCAATATCCATTACATTGATTATGAAGTTTATCATCTATAGGAGATCTCTTTGTCACATCAAACCCCATCTTTGCAAATGATAAAAAATAATGAAAACACCTCAATCGACAGCATGGCGCCTTCAAAGACCAGACTATACTGTATGCATTTTCATTTCACTAACACACCCAACACCATCAAATGATTATAATGCTCAAGAGAAGGTATTAAATGGTGATTTAGTATAAAATATAATAATTTTTGCTGTTATTCTAAGGAGTGGTTAAACATTTCCACACCAAACGTGAACACTCCTCTCCCACTCACCCCAAAAAGAAAATAAAAACAAATAATTAAAATAAAATAATTAATGAACACTTATAAAACCTCACATAAAGACAAGAATCTAGTTTTTTACTCACCGTAGTGTTTATTAGAGGTCATGGTGCAGATATTGAATGTAATAGAATGATCAATAAATAGAGAAATGAGAGAGACAAGGAAAATAAATAATTTAAATATGAAAATAATGATAAAACATTCATGAGTAATAAAATAAAAAGGATCAATAATAACAAATTTTGTATATATGAAGTGACCTCTCCATGAGTAAACCATCCTCATTAAAGGTTAATAACACATATTTATATAGTGGATGTGAGTATAGGGCTATAATAGTTATTAAAATGGAAAGTAATAAAATTTAGTCAAACTGAATCCCAAATTTTATGCTCCATATTTTCCCAAAATAATAACTTAATTTGAGGTTTCTCCAGTAAAATAAAATTTTTTATACCTATAACCCATGTTTAAATTTAATCCTAATTTGAGTATAAATGAAAATATAATGGCTTTATCATTGAAAACATGTACCTATTTATGAATATAGTTCATCATTGAATTCATGGCACAATATCCATATGAAAAATTATGATCTATATCAATATCTTCAAATAAAATATATATCCCAAAATGATTAATTTTTTAAAACAAACAAAAATTATTATTTTAAATATAGAATATTTTTTGGTAAAAATAGTAGAGTTAAATTGATAGTAAAGAACTAAGTTTTTCATGTAGTTTCAAAATTCATTCTTTAATTAAACTTTTGAATAAAATTATTATTTAAAAATTTCATGTTTACCCATAATTATCAAAGATGAATAGAAAACATAAAATAAAAAAATGTTCCATCTTTAAAATTTTGTAAATTTTTTTCTTATAAACTGAAAATGATATAATCAACCTAAATTGAAAAATAATTGAGATTAGAAACATTGAATTTTATTGTAAAAATATTGAAAAATTTGATATGTAATTGGGTCAAGGATAATAGAACTATAAGACACTAGATATCTTGTGATAATATTATTCAAGCCACAAATAGTTTTATAAGAGGGTATATCATTCAATCATATAGTCAAATGTAGAAATAACTAATGTAAATTGTGTGACAATATGACTATATTGGGTTTGATTTTGGTGAAATTTACGGTCAGGTCTAGAATAAGAAATCTTAGAATCACTACATATCATATAATATCAAGAACCATCCAATACACAGTTCTTGGCATCATTATTTATCCTATAATAGTGTTATTGAAGGAAATATTATGTGATTTGGAAAACCCAAAAACTAGGATATAATATAGGTTTTGATAAGAAAGTGGTTATCTAGTTGGTCCTATGATAAGAGATTTGGGTGACATTATATTTATCAGGATAGTATAAATAAAACCATTCATTGTTTTTGGAAAGGTAATCTCTATAAAAATTTAACTCATGTAACATGTACTTTATAGTGAAATAGATAATTATCTTGGTGTGATAAGGGAGGAAACATGATGTGAATGAGGTCTTAGTACTAGGATAAACTGAAATGGTTATACCCTATTGTGCATCCATGATAATTCTCAACATGAGATAGTAAAGGTCTTATCACCATAGTTAGCCTAGAAAAGGAAATATAATTTGATGTAGGGCTTGGAGAGTGATAACATGGAATATCTGTGTATATCATGGTAATGAGAATCAATCCACACATATTTTTTGTAATGGGTATTTTTATTCATAGGATATGTGGACTATAAAATTAGGGGAGGAAAATGTATCCATATACATATGAATCTCTATTAAAAGATAACTCTTATATATATCATGATCTTATATAGTGTTTTTCTTCCAATTTGACTTAACATAATATTGATAACTCTGAGAAGTTTATGGTCAATTGAGAAATACCACTCCGAATAGTATTAAGTCATGTGGGACGAATTGTACCCTACATAGTTTGAGTTCATATGGTACGATCCATATTTCATATAGTTTAAGCTATTGTGACACATAAATTATGTCATTCAATTTATTATCTTACAATAATAACCTCATTCAACTCAATTTTGAGTGACGTGGATATAAATTCTATCATGTAGTTTAATATCATGAAACAAGGTATTTTTTTATTAGAAATGGATTATAAAAATGATACTTCTCTATTGTATGGATAATTAATCACATAAAATCCATAGAGATATTAGAATTATGTAAATATATCAATCCTTTATCCATTTAATTATGACAATAATATTTAAATAGAAACAATCCATTGAATATTATTATTAAAAGTTACCAGTAAGGACAATAATTGGGATGGTATTTAATAATTTCTTCCTCCGGTCAAATGATTTTTAGAAGTTAGTGAAGTCTATGATTTATGGGTAACATGAAATAAAAAAAACATTAAAAATATGAAAGGACATGACCTTGGTTCATATATCATTGAGATATTGATTACTGTGACTCTTTTTTATAGTGTATGTGTTCTACTAAGGGTGATCATATGGCTGGAGGGTGGGTTTAGATGTCACTGGATCCATTATCCCTTAATATATATACTTATGATTACAATACTTACAGATTAATAACCTCCCAATTATATTCCCCAAATACAAATGTTATAGAGAGTTATTAGAAGGGTCTCTTAAAACAACTTTTTAAGGTCTGTTAATCCTTAGAGGCCAATATTGCGGTTCTCCATGTTAGAGAAAAAATACCCCACAAAATCATATCATTAGATGTAATATACCTTTCCTAATAATCCTTTAATATGTTGAAAAAATTTATTTCCTTGTGTAACATATATACCTTGATTAACATGGGAACATAATTGATTTTGAAATTTGGGTAGTGGTGTCTTAATCCAAATCAACTGGAGGGAAGATGTTGAAGTTATTGATGATTTGGACTTTGATGGTTCCAACCTTATATTGGATAACATTTAATTTCTTGGGAAATACAAAGTGATAACTGAGTTTTAACAATGTCTAAAATGAACCCAATGAGGGAGTTAATATTATAAAAACTTACACTACAGTATGGGCATGGTTACATTACTATAAGGAGTGACACCATTTCAAGATATTTTCATTTGACCATGGGGTTAAAATCTACAAAGAAACACAATAATTACATCACAATTTTTTTATTTCTTATTGAAACTGCTCAATATGTACTCCAATGAAGGTGTCCTTGATATGTTCAAGGGATGAAATGATGAATAAATGACAACACCCTTTCTTTTTCCATTGACATTATATGTAGATACTGATTTTAGAATTGCAAGTAGCCTAACAATTTCATTAGATATTGACACCAAACACATGATACTTCTTCACATATTTTAATATGAGTGATTTTTTTACATGGATTCATCATCATTAACCAACATATTATCAACCTCACATTTTGATGCATCGATAAGGATAATGACACTTTTTTTCAAAATTAGGTAGTGTATCTCTGATATAATCCATTGAAAATACCTTTTGGAAGGAATTAAATTCTCATGTTATAGTAAAATATTACTGATCAACTCACTTGTACATCAATCATATAATATTATTAGAGGAAAACTAGTGAATATCATTAGAATAGAATCCTATATGGTGGTAAATGGTCATAGTATCATTTTTAGAACATTGAATGTTGTATCATTCGGTGGGATGGTCCACTTTTTATCATTTAGTGGGATAGTTTTCATTAAACCAGGGATGTGGGTATGGAGTCTATATGAGTTGAGACTGGTTTCTAAATAATTATGGAATCCTTTTTCTATTTTCACACATGAGATGATTGCACGAGATATTTGGTGGATGATAATTTTAAATTTCTACAATCAGAGTGGAAAAGGCAGTAGGGGTAATAACTGGTTTATTCAATCATTCTTTAATTATGGAATGTATAGTTACACAAGCCTTAAACATGCATTATTTCATAAAATTTCTCAATGTTTTCCAACTAATATAAACTAATAGTTGAGAGTTATAGTGACTTTATATGATTAGACACATAAATACACCATCTTAATAGTAAAAAAACCATCTTTATTTAAAACCACACATATTAATACTAACTCCCATATATCTTCTAAAACTTAATAGGATACCTCGGGGAAGAATACACAATGGAAATGGTGATATAGAAATCCCAGTAAGGGAATAAACATGGAAATAAATTATAACATGAGAGTCAATATACATAACATTATATCATAAATAGGATGATCATATGAATGAAAACATGACATAAGTAAATAATAACATAAGATCATAAACACATTGAATCAAAATAATACATTTTATCATAAAAATTTTTCGATGGTCACTCCCAAGACCGTCATTGTAAAGGGGAAAAGTCACATGGTGGATTAGTTTCACTCTCGAATCCCTTACATAACATATCATGACATATAAGGCTTTAACCTATGAATTATATGGATATATAATTTCAATCTTTCAAAAACATAATGAAAGTCATATATATTCATTCCATGTGATGAAAATAAACCATACATAAATCACTAGCATGGTCAAACCCCTGAGAAGGAAGTGGATTTCATAACCTTCATTCAAGGCATAACCATGGGCTAGGTAACAAGGATTCCCAATAGAAGAAATAATTTAATCATTTTAATATTCATATTTAAAATATAAATATTGTAATTTAACCAAAAGTTCTAGTATAATGAATTTCATGAGAAGTATCTTGGAGAAGAAATAATAAAAAATTACCATTTAGATAATGCTTTATATGTAAATGATATTTTTATAGAAGGAAAGGCATCACTGGATTCCCTAAGTAAATTATTTGATAAGGATTGTTATTTATAAAATAATTAAGTATTTTATAAGTCATTTATTCTTTAAAAAAATTCATAGAGGAGGTTTGGGACAAGAAAAAAGAAATAATAATGTTCCCATAAATCAATTTTTCATAAAAGTTAGAAATTAGAAGTGAATTGACAACACCCCAAAATGGGAATGATACAAAATAATGTTAATATTAAAGGTTCATATATATAAAAAATAAAATAATTAAAAATTAAGAATAATGTGTAAATTTTCGAAAATTAATGATAATGCGTAATTGGAGGATGATTTGAAAGGTCTAACAAAAGATTCTGGAAGGAAAAACATTTTAAATTAATTTTTTTAAATAACACATTTAAAATTTGTTGATGAATATTAATTTTAAAAATATAATAATGAAATTACGATGGTCACATGAGATAACATATTATATAGTTTTTAACTAAAAGGAAAAACTTTGGTAGGTGGGTAAATTATGGGCATGGAGGATAGACTATCATTTAAGAGAATGCAAATTATTCTAAACATAGATTCATTGTCAATAAGTAATGGAAGTAATAAATAAGTAATTTTTAAATAAAATTTTATTCTTACAAGATAGAAATATATTATACAATATGAAATGATAAAAAACGCAATGTGAAACATTATAATTCAATAATAAATGTTGAGTTACAAATGAGCCTTGTATTTTGGAGAGGACAATAATCATATCCCAAATAAAGAATATAATGAGTGGAAGTTAGGTTTAGATGTTTAAAAATTATTTTTGATATTATAATTCAAAGGAGAATTAATAAAACCAAGAAAATTAATATTGGTTAATAATATCAAATCTTGTGTTAATGAATGGTGATTGAGATCAAAACCCTTACCTTGGCCTTGAGTAGATATGCATTTATACATAATATCCTAAAAAACCAAATTATGTTTATTAAATAATTAGGTGAGAAAATTATTCAAATATATTTCATATTACAAGGTATTTTAATCATAATATATTATATTATTATAATACATTTTTCTTTCCTACATTAGTTACATGAGTTTTTTTGAACAATTACTTGGAAATTACGTATATATGTTGACCATGGTTGAAAGAATTTGAAAATAGATTCATAATTTCTAGAATATAAATAGATTTGTATAGAAATTTTTTTATATTAAATATATTTTTAAATTCCTTTTAAGATAGGTGGTAATGAAAAATTAATCTTATTACTCGTGGCAGCGGTAGAATGCAAGTACTCATGATTAATGATTCATTTTCTAAATTAATGAGATTTAATGAAGGTAAATGATAATTTTGAAATTTAAAAATCATATTTATATTATAGGTTTCATATATTTCAATCCATTATGATATTTTTACCATATATTAATGGAAATGATCAAATATAGAATTTTCCACTTTATGGAGACTGTAATCTATGCAAACACAATAATGAAACTTCTATTTTTATTAGCAGATAGATTGGAATAAATAACATTTAATACATTAATATAAACACATATCTATATTATAATTGTAATTCTAACTTTATGTTTTTATGGAATTAATATATTATGATGAAAATGATTGAGGAAGAAATTTAAGAAGTATGTAATACTTATATCGGAGACTTGATCTGCTCTAAAAGATATCGTTAAAAAAGGAATTAAATTTTCTTATAGATAAATGAATATTATTTATGAACAATGGATTTATAAGAGAATAAATTTGGATTGATTTTTAGGGAAATATTAAAAGTAATTAAAACCATAAATGTGTGGAAGTAATCCAATTTTATTAGTGAGGAAAGGGGGATTACCCTTTACAATTTCGTGATACAATTACACTGTTACTTGTTTTATTACTATGAAAATTCATATTAATATATTTTTAGAGGTATTTATTTGATTAATCCTCAAATAATACATTCCACACATGTTTTAGTCATGTTTCATGTATTTTTCTATATATTTTTACATTTTTACCTCTTTATTTTAACCATCATAACTAGTTTTTAACTAAGTAATGTGTATTTTATATAATAATATACAGTAAACCATATTTTAGTTTTTTTTATTTAGGCATAAATATAATATAAATTTAGCCTATTTAAATTTCTAAATATAATAAAATTTACTTTTAAATTAAAACATAATATAAATAAATATAAATAGTTTTGTAGAAAAATAAATTTTTCCCATTATGTGTTCTTAATATAATTTAGAATTGGTAACCAATTGAGTGGTTGTTAATATAGTTATATATATGTTTAAAAATATTATTATATTCATAAGTTAATTTATATTAATTTAATTTAATAGATAGAAATTACACAATAGTAATAAAACATTTCATTCAAAATTACCGCTTCACCATTATAAGGGTAATTAACTTCAATCTTACTAATATAATATTTTGAAAAAATAATGAAATTTAATTTTTTTTTCAGATATTGAATATTTTAACAGAAATAAGAGAAAAATTGTTTATATATGATATTAAAAATTGATAAATACTAATTTTTTGTATCTGCATGTAAAAAAGTTTTTAGTTTGAAATATTTCTTGAGTACAAAAATGATAAATATGTGTTATATAAATTTAAAAAATATATTGTCAAATTTTTTATATTAAATATTACATTTATTTTTTATATAGGAATGGTTTATTAAAACATTAATTCATTATTATTTATAAAAGTTGTAGTTTTTAGAAAAATTTTATTTGATCTATTCACCTAAAAATCCATTATATTAGAAAAAACTCAAAAATTCATCTAAAAAAAATATTTCCATGATAAATCTAGTAATTAATTTAAATTTTATAACTAAATTTCTGAAATTTAATTTTTTTTATTTTAAAAATAAAATAGTGAAAGGTTGTTTTTATCAGAAAATGACTTTTGTGGTATTAAGAATATTTTTCTAATTGATTATTAATTATTATAAGGTGATATTATTATTTATAAGATAAATAAATATTTTTATTCGTTTATAATAATATTTTTCCCTTGATAAAAAATAGTAATTTTCAGAAAATAGATATATTTATTCATATTGTTAATTAAGAAAAAATTACCCTTTGAAAGGTATAAATATTCATGATATATCTATATATAAAAAAGTTTATTACATGTTTATATAACCCTAATTTAAACTTAAATAACCCATTATGATATCTATGTAATACCTAAGCATTAGATAATATTTGATTATATTTTTGGGTGACTATTAAGCAAGAATAGATCTCGTGAAAATCTCCATGAGCTTAAACATCTCTCACATATTGTTTCTCTCAAACTATAATTTGTTATGTTTAGCTAGGTATTTCTTTGGAAAACACTATATAAACTACCACCCTTATATTATTAGAAAAATGGTCTTCATAAGGAAGAATTTTTCTTCATGATTCCATTTTTTCTAACATTAATTATTGGTTTTGTTATATGATAACTTCAGTTTATATTAGTTAACTTAAAGATTATTTTTTAAATTCCATTTTTAATATAGAAAATATGTCAATGTTTTTTTCATTTTAGTTTGGTATATTTTTTGAAACACACTATATAATATATTAATTTTTTAAAGAGAATATATGTTGATATATTAGGTAACTACAATCTCCCCCATAAAAAAATATGTCCTCGCAATTTAAATTATTACCTACTAATAAATTTTGATAAGGGAACCTATTAGATGACTCATGATTTAACTTTATGAATAGTTATAAATTTATTATATTTACATATAATAAGGATAATATTTATATCTTATTTCTTATTAACTATTTGAGTTAAATACCTATCATGGTTTGTTCATAAGTCCAATTTAAGTTTTTCTGTAGTTTATATTTAGACATGAAATGATAGATTGTCATAATGTTTTCTATGGTATTAAATGTGATTCCCTATTTAAATAATAGATACATCACACACCTATCATTTTTCCCTCATGGTTCATTATCTTAGTTGTGTTAATGTAATATTTTGGTCGAATGATGAATTCAACAAAGATTGATTTTCCTCAGCATAAGGCATGTGCAGATGCACATTCAATCCCCACTCAAACCTTTTCGTAGTATCTGAATCAATTTAAATAACAAAAATATTCTCTATCTTATCCCCCTCCCATGTTTCTATCTTAAATAAATAAACACTGATAACCTCCCCCACTTATTCCACCACTCTCCACATTTCATGGTATGATAATCCTCCCGACTAAATGTTGGTAGGTGATGAATTCCTTAACACATCTAATATGGGTGGATCATTTTGTTTTCAACCAGGTCCTTCCAAGACCCAAACTATTTCCAAAACATATAAAATGGACTCACATTCCAATGGGAATGAAACATAATTTTTTAAATTATCCAAGCCAGAGGTCAAAGGGATACCACCACTTTTTTCCCTTAAAAACCATGTCCAATGTCACCATCTATAGAAGTAGTGTGGGGGGGGGGGGTATTCTACACCCATTATTGGTATATTAAAATGAAATTCTATGTAAACATCAAGTCCTACACTTGGATGTGGTTAATTAATGGACAATTATGAAGAAGATTCATTTTTTCATCTACTATAATAATGAAATTAAAATCTCTCCTTGTCGACTGATGGTTGTTGCCTCTATCCCCATTAATTTATTCCAATAATTAGGTTTTTGTGTGTAATAATACCACTATTAACGAATAGAGAGTATATTTGGAAATAGTTAATTCATTACTATAATCTTATAAAATCAATCTAAAATAATTATACTATGATTTATATTCGCATAAATATAAATTTTGAAAAAAAACATTGCAAAGATAGATGTTTTGTTTAAAAAAGAAAACATAATGATGGTAAGTGCATACATGAACATTACATTACACTTTATAACATAAAACAAAAAAAAATCCACTGAGAATACCATTTTCCCTTAGCTTAACCCTACATCTCAAACATAAAACACTTATTGAAATCCTGGGAAAATAAAACATAAGAAGGGGGTGAGTTCAGATGCTTGGTAAGGGTAAATAATATAGCGGAAGCTAAAAACATTTAAGGAAAGATGTGTAATTAAAAAAATATCCTTTTTACACATAATAATGAACATAATATGTAAAAAATAAATCAAACATCACCATATAAACAATCACGTGGATATTCTACTTGTCGAAAAATCACATGTAATAAGTAATTTCATAATGAGGGAATGCCTAACGCTAGACATCATTACCACATAGTCAAGGACTTGTGCCAAAACAACAAATAAAGTTTTTGTCAAGGCCTTTTTCCAAGACACTAGTTTGTCATATGAGACCTACAGAAGCATCAAAGAGCTATAACGGGCTCCACCCGTCACTTACTAAGTCCACTGCATTCCTCATATGAAAAATTTGTAACATAACATTATCATTCTTATTAAAACTATCATACGAAATGTCATTACATTAACCATAAACCATGAATAGTATAAAAATATAACATCCACAGTAAATTATATCCTAACTAATTAAATAAAATATGGAATCTTTTATTATAATAAATCAACCTCAATCAAAAAAAATATCCAGTAAAGGATGCTGACATATTTGAAAATGATGGGTAAAACTTTATGAGAGAAATATACTTTTTGTAAAATCATTTAAAAGTCACACATTTATAAATGAAGTAATTTAAAATAGATTTTTGAATCAAAATGTCCCATACCACTTTGAAACTTTTGAAAATAATTATAATTTCAAAACACTAATGTCCATATAAATAAATCCTTAAAATCATTTTGAAAATATGGACATTAATTACAAATATTTAGAAGGATAAATCTTTAAAAAATTTAACATTCTAATCTTGATAAATAGTACCTTTCACAAATCCTTAAAATATTCATTTTGAAATCATTTTTATCAAAAATGGACATAGATGATAAAAACGTCCCAGTAAATACTTACACATAAACAATCTCGGATAATAATGAGATTGGGGAATTAACCCTTACCATGCACTTTCCTTTGGTAGAGGGTATGTTTAACCTCTTGTATAATGACCATTGTTTGTTATTAGATTATAACAGAACAATATTTATATTTATTAAATCATACATGATTCATTTATGACTTTATACTACATAATTAATAATGATTTTCATGTTAAATTAACATTTTGGGTAATAATCATTTTCTTTATCGTATGCGTTTTAACTGGTTATTCTTGATCGTATCATATTGATAATGATTTAAATTATTCCCGAATATAAACCTTGATTTATATATAATATATATTTATAATATAAATATTTATAATAGATGGATATATGAAATTGATGGCACCATTTATAGAGATGGTAGGCCATACGTACGCATAAACGCTATTTCCGTTTTCATATAGTATTGAACGAAAGTAAGTGAACAAGATATATGTAAGTACATACAGAAATAAATACACACACACACATATATATATATATCCCCATTAGAATTATTATGTCATATATTACATACTTTTTAATATATATTTTTATAACCGTCGATGAATGGTGAACGTGGAAATGAATCTAATCGCGTCGCGATGACGGTAATCCGTACGTACACATGAGCGTCAATATCATTCTTTTTATATTAAAATCATATATAATTGGATGTTATATCATATATAAAGAATAATTATCATATTATATTTATTATTTATATCAATTACACATCATTATTATACCAATCCAAATAATAATGTGTTGAATAACAATTACACCACGATGTGGAGACGGTAAGTCGTACATACGTCCGCACGGTGACATGTCATTCAATGTATGGATAAATAATGAAGGTGGTTGTACCATATTTATAAAAACATCACATTATATAGAATATATTGTATTTATAATTTTAGAATGAAAACAACAAAGAAATAGGAAGTGGAAGAAGAAAGGAACTTGATAGAGGTGATGAAATATTTACCACTTCTTCGGGTTCTTCATTTTGATTTGATCAAAAGGGCTCCATTGGTTGGATTTCTGACCAAAGGATGGCCTCTATTATTAATTTAGGATAGTTGGGAGGTTATTTGGGTGGGGTTTGGCTGATCCAAATGGATTTGGAGATGTGAATTTGAGAAAAGGGGAAGTGACCTTTTATAAGAGGGGTGAGGGGCACTTTAGGAAAAACTTAAAATATTATTTTATAATAAATTAAGTTTTGGTTTCTAATGGCTCCAAAAAAATTAGATAAAGTCTACGGTGGGGATGGTTTGGAAACCACTCAACTAATAGGTTGTAGTCAGGTTTAGGTCACCATATTAATCTTAACTTTTAGATTTAACTATTAGTTAAATAGTTTGACATTTACCGCGTCTTCTTGTATTCTTACACTATATGGTAAATAAACATACCCTAAACAACCAAGAGAACCGAAAGTGGTTCATTAATGACATATATAATATTATATAATCTATTTGGATGATCCTTAGATTTTTAGGAATATTATATCAATTAATAATATAATATTTGTTTTAAAAATTCTTTTATATCAATTTTGAAACTATTTGCTATATTGTTTTTTTAAATTTATAATAGCATTATTACATAGAATAATATTCATTTAATCAATCCTAACATGTCTTATTAACCTAGAAATTTTTTAAAATTCATAAAAAGTCTCAAATTACATTTATTTGGGTATTTATAATATCAATTATTTTAATCTTTCATTAATTAAGTAATTACTGTATCATTATAGTGTCATCAATAAATTTATTTTTTTAATGTATAAAAAAATAAAATAAAATTCCATTATGTAGAAAATAATTTTATCTTTCTAATGAATATTTATAGTCAAATATATATTATGTATAACCTCATATTAAAAATGTTTTAGTTATTAAAACATGAATTAAACACTTTCAAATCTTTTTTAAATTAAATAATAATAAATTTCCTAATCTATTTCAAGTGCAATTAAAGGATTATATTTTATTCTTAAGGTTGTTTTTGGTATAATTACACTTATCCAATAGAATTAGGACATGTGTTAGGTTAATTATTATATCATTTTTTCCTTTAATTACCCTATTTACTTTTAACCGCGGTAAATATCAAAAATTACTATTCACCAAAAAATATTTCCATCTTATTGAACCACATTTTACTTTCTGAGGTTAACTGTGTCTCCTGGATTTTTAAAATTCAACTCAAAGAAGTGGTAAAATTATGTTTTATGAAAATTCACAAAAGCTCCTAGGAGGTGGGTAAAAGACGATAAAAAGTTCAATAAAATTTATATATATATAAAATTAATATAAAATGAATCAAATGAATTTCATTGAACTTAATTAGGTATTATATATATATTTTGACCTAAAATAAATTTAAATAAAATAAATAATTATTCAAATAAAAAGTTGGTTTCAACTAATAACTCAGTGTTTTTCACTGTTCATAAAAAATTGAATGTTTTCAGAAAAAACCAAAAATTCACTAAAAGATATTTTTTTATATTCTGAATTAAAAAATGAATTCTATTTTAACAAATTCAAAACAAATATGTTGCATTAATTGATTTAAAATTAATTCCGGTTGTCAAAACCAAAATCAGGTTTTTAAAAATTAAAAACTATCAAAAGATTGACACTTGTTTATATCTAATTTTAAAGTGAAATTACTTCCAATGACCAACATTGGATTAAATGGTAAAAATATAATCTTACTAAAATTCCAAAACATTCAAATTTTTAATTGAACACTATAAATTATTTTGATTAAAAAAGTTGTTTTCAGTTAAAATTTTGTATTTTTCACTAATCACCCAAATATGAATGTTATCAGAAAAACACAAAAAATATATCGAAACTAAAATTTTATGTCCTTATTATAAAGAAGAAGTTTATTTTGTAAAATTGAATATATAAAAGTTTCAAATATTGGATTTAAAAAGGGTTCCCCATTAAAAGGCGGTAAAATTTAATTTAGTAAAATATTTCTTTTATCTGAAAAAATGAATTCATTCTTATATTTTGTCTAAGAAACACATAATATGGATTCTAAAATTTTATAGACTATGTAAAATTCAAATTTCAGTTAACACTATTCATAACCGCATTTTGAACGACTAGTTTGGTAAGTTTTGGTGCGCTCGAAATCAGTGTTGGTGTGTTGTGAAAGTTATTGAATTACTTTGAAGAAATAATGTACTATGAAATATTGGGGTGTTACTTTCTACACTCCTTCAATAAATTGTGTCCTCAAAATTTGAAATTGTTCATCAAAAATAAAAAGTGTAAAATGAGAAATACCTTTGTGGAAAACCCCCATTAGAAATTGGGTTAGTAAAATTTAGTCTTAATAAGATAAAAATTATATAAATACATATACTTGACAAGTAGAGTTTAATACTTCAAATAATTCCAACCACAAACTCATATTTAAATCCAAAAGATTTCAAAAAAATATGTTATTTATCCAAATTGTATAGAGTTCCAAAAATAATGAATTTATAATTCATTTGTCAGACTATTTAAAAAAACTATATTATACAAACCAACACATCACGTAGTCTAGTTGTAGGTGATACACACTTGTCGCTCTTTAGTTGGGGGGTTCAAGTCTCGTGGCCTAGCCAGATGTGACTAGTTGTCGCTCGACCTCTGGGTAGTCCTTTTTATAGCGATTCAAAATTAACCTTAACAAATGTATCCAATTTCAACCTTAATCAATTCCAAACTTTAGACTTATCCAAAATAATTCTATTCAAACTCTTAGTCCAAAATTTATAAGGAAGTTATACACAATGAAGACCCTTTTTTCCAGGTAAAAACATATGAATTCCTTCATCATGTATTCTTTTAAAACACTGAAACATCTTGAATTACCATAAAAAATTATTGATTATAGTCATGCCCCATTATTCTATATAGAAAAAAAGATTTACTCCTTCTATAAAAAAATGTTGTAAACTCCAACAATGATGGAATATAAAAATCATTAATCAGTTTCATGTTAGTCATGAATATGAAATATAATTTATCCAAATCAACCATATCTTATTAAAAAATCACTACCTCATTATCAAAACCATATTATGGTTTATCTTTCTCTCAATTATATATTTCAAAAAAAAATTCACCTACTATTGAGTCACTTTTCTTGGTTCCACACAATCTCAAGTCCTTAATGAAATAGTACTGTAGTACAATCCTTATATACTCTATAATTCTTATAACATGTACATCGTTAATAAAATACTCAAATGACACAATACTTTAATAACACCATAACAACTCTTAATAATTTCTCTTCATCTTTGGTAGTATCATAACTTGATTATTATCCAATAATAAAATTTGGTGTATACTCTGATGATTTGGACATTGTTTCACATCGTGTTCCGACTCATTGTAGATGAAGCATTGTATATTTGAAACCTTTTTCTCACCCCTTCAATCACGTACTTGGTCTCCTTTTTCTCCGAACTTATAACAAATTCCTATTCCCTTCAATCATTTAACAAAATTGATTCTTTCCACATTTATCACATATGGGAAAATCCTTCTTTCCCCTCTTCCCTTTATCCATATTTCTCTCTACCATCCTTTTCTTCTATTTATTCTCTTCAAAGCCATAGGACTCAGAGAATTATTTACTTATCATAATAACACATGATACTATTTATTCATATTTTGAGAATACATGGGAGACTATTTCCCTTCTAAATGATGGTTTAATACCAGGAATGATATGCTCCTTATTTACTTTCTGGATCATATGTATTGTTAGAGTTCTCATTCCTTTTACTAGGCGCCATTTCTTAATAATGGAATACACTAGGCCAGTTTCTAAATTAAAATTCATTATTCCAAAATTGTAAAATACCTAACATAAATTGAACAATTTATGTATATAATCCATAAACATAAAAAAATTTCTTTGAGGAAGTATTTACTCATAAATCCCTTTTAATGGATTGTAATGAAAATGTGAAATATCCTATGCATATCCCCTGGGAGTGTCGTAACCAAGAGTACAACAAGGCCCGTTGTCGTGCACCAGTTCCCATTTGAGTTTAGCTCAACGTGATGTTTTTGGGTTTTACACCTTGGTTCATTTGTTCCAGAGCCACCTCTACATTCTCGTATCCAGACAGGGATGTATTTCATGGAAAAATCACAAAATATCTACAGTACCAAAATTCTAGTAATTTCTTCTACACTAATCCTCGATGTCTATCATAGGGTAATGTGCTCTAATCAAAGTTTATCTAAATCTAGTTTCAAAGGTTATTTCTAAATTTCCTCTAATACAAAATATAACGCCCCTACCCCAGTTACCCGGATTCAGTGCATTATTTTAATACATTGGAATGATTACAAGGAATCAAATCCTAAAGGACCAATAAGTTTAGCATTCTTGGAAAATATATTTCATACATGAACATTAAATTACACATTCTACCATGAAACACAAAAAAAAAACCTTTGAGAATTATATTGTTCCCTTATCTTAACCATGCATATCAAACATAAAACAATTCTTGGGATCCTGGAAAATTATAATAGAATAAAGGGGTGATCTCAGATGCTCAGTAAGGGTAAATAATATAGTAGAATATATAAACTTTTAAGGAAAGATTTATAACAAAAACAACAATGTTTTAAAAATAATATTGACCAAAATGTGGAAAAAATAAATCAAACGTCACCATATAAACAAGCACATGGATATTTTACTAGTCGAACAATCACATATAATATGTAATTTCATAATGAGGGAATTCCTAATGCCAAACATCATTACCACATAGTCAAGGCTTTGTTCCTAGACTACAAAATTTTTTTTTGTCAAGGCCTTGTTCCAAGCCACTAGTTTGTCTCATGAGACCTACCGATGCGTAGAGGAGCTATAGCAGGCTCCACCCATCACTTACTAATTCCACTTCATTCCTCATATGAAAAAGTTGAAGCATAACATAAACATTAATATTAAAACTAGCATACGAAATGTCATTACATTAACCATAAACCATGAAGGTTATAAATATAAAACATCCACAATCAAACAAATCATAACTCATTCAAAACAATATGGAATATTGTGTTATAATAAATCAACCACAATCGAAAATAATATCTAGTAAAGGATGCTGACATAGGTGAAAATGATGAGTAAAACTTTTTGAGAGAAATATCCTTTTTATAAAATCGTTTAGAATTCATACATTTATAAAAGAAGTAATTTAAAATAGATTTTTTAATCAAAGTGTCCCATAACATTTTGAAATTTTTGAAAAGAATTATCACTTCAAAATATTCATGTCCATATAAATAAATACTTAAAATCATTTTGAAAACAAGTATATTAATTAAAACAATTTAGAAAGATAAATATTTACAAAATTTAACATTCTAATCCTGATAAAGAGTACCATTCATTAATCCTTAAAATATTCATTTTGAAATCATTTTTATGAAAAATGGACATAGATGATAAAAATGTCCCCGTAAATACTTACACATAAACAATCTCGTATAATAATGGGATTGAGGAATTAACCCTTACCATGCACTTTACTTTGGTCGAGTGTACGTTTAACCTCTTGTATAATGACCAATTTTTGTTATTAGAATATAATAGAAACATATTAATATTTATTATATCATACATGATTCATTTATGACTTTATACTAACCATTTAATAATGATTTTAATGTTAAATTAACATTTTGGGTAATAATTGTTTTCTTTATCTTATGCGTTTTAACTTGTTATTCTTGATCATATCATTTAGATCATGATTTCAATGATTCCATGATATAAAACATGCTTTATATATAATATTTATTTATAATATAAATATTTATAATATATGGATATATGAAATGGAATGCACCGTTTGTCGAGACGGTAGGCCATACGTACGCATAAACGTTGTTTCTGTTTTCATATCGTATTGAAAAGAAGTACGCGAACAAGATATTTGTATGTGCATACACACACACACACAAAAATATATACATATATATACATTATCATTATTATTTAATATAATATATACTTATAAATATATATTTTTATAATTGTCGATGAACGGTGAACGTGGAAATGAATCTCATCGCATCGTGGAGACGGTAATCCGTACATACACACGAGCGGAAATATCATTATTTTGATATTAAAATAATATATAATTAGATGGTATATCATATATACAGAGTATTTATCATATTATATTTATTATTTTCATTAGTTACACATCATTATTATACCCATCCAAATAATAATGTATTGAATAACAATTACACCACGACGTGGAGACGGTAAGCCGTACGTACGCACGTATGGTGACATGTCATTCATAGGATGGATAGAATAATAAATATGGTTGTACCATATTTATAAAAACATCATAGTATATAGAAGATACTAGTGTTATTATTTTAGAATGTAAAAAACAAATAAAGAGGAAGTGGAAGAAGAAAGGAACTTAAAAGAGGTGATGAAATATTTACCTCTTCTTCAGGATAATCATTTTCATTTGATCAAAAGGGATTAATAGGATGGCTTTCTGACCAAAGGAAGGTATCTATGATGAAGGTAGGCTATTTGGAAGGATATTTGGATGGGTTTTGGCCTAGTAAAATGGCATTGTGGGTGTGAATTTGAGAGAAGGGGAAGTTCCCTTTTATAAGAGGGTTGAGGGGATCCTTAGGGAAAACTAAAAATATTATTTTAAAATAAATTCATTTTCGTTTTCTAATGGCTCTGAAATAAATTATTTAATGGATATGGAGTGGATGGGTCGAAAACCTCTCAACAAATAGGTTTTTTTCTGGTTTAGGTCATCATATTAACCTTAAAATTTAGATTTAAATCTTAGTTTTGATAGTTTGACATTTACCGTGTCTTCTTGTATTCTTACACTATATGGTTAATAAACTTACTATAAACATCCAAGAGAACTTCAAGTGGTTCATTAATGGCATATATAATATTATTTAATCCCTTTGGCAGAACCATAGATTTTTAGGGATATTATATCAATTAATAATATAATATTCGTTTTAGAAATTCTTTTATGTCAATTTTGACACTATTTGGTATTTTGTTTTTGTTAAATTCATAACAGCATTATTACATAGAATAAAATTCAAATAGTCAACACTAAAAAGTAATATTAACATTTAGAATTAGTACAATTCATAAAAAGCTCAAATTACATTTATTTGGGTATTTATAATATCAATTATTTCAATCTTTCATTAATGATGTAATTACTGCATCATTATTGTGTTATAAATAAATTTATTTATTTAATGTATGAAAATAATAAATAAAATACCATTATATAGGATATATTTTTATATTTATAATGAATATTTATAGTAGAATTTATCTTATGTATAACTCCATATTAAAAATATTTAAGTTATTAAAATTTGACTTGAACACTTTTAACTTTTCTTTAAATTAAATAATAATAAATTTTTAATCTATTTCAAGTGGACCTAAAGGATCATATTTTATTCATAAGGTTGTTTTTGATCGAATTACACTTATAAAATTGAATTAGAACATGTGTTCGGGTAATTATAATATCATGTTTACCCTTAATTACCCTATTTACATTTAACCGCCGTAAATAAAAGTCAAAAGTTACTATTTACCAAAACAAATATTTCCATCTTATTGAACCACATATTACATACTGAGGTTAACCGTGTCTCTAAAATTTTTTAAATTCAATTCAAAGAAGAGGTAAAATTATGTTTTAGGCAAATTTAGAAAAGCTCCTATGAGGTGGGTAAAAGACGGTAAAAAGTTCAATAAAATTTTTATATATCTAAAATTAATATAAAATGACTCGAATAAATTGAAGTGAAATTTTATAGGTATTATGTATCTAATTTTACAAAAAATAAATTTAAATAAAATAAATAATTATTTAAAAAAAAGTCAGTTTTAACCAATAACTCAGTGTTTTTCACTATTCATAAAAAATTGAATGATTTTAGAAAAAAAAATCACACTAAGATAATTTCAGTATTCTGAATTCGAAAATGAAGTCTATTTTACAAAATTCAAGACATAGAATTTGAATTAATTAGTTAAAAATAAATTCCCGTTGTCAAAATCAAAAACATGTTTAAAAAAAATAAAAACTACCAAAAAATTGACACTTGTTTATATCCAATTTTAAAGTGAAATTACTTCCAATGACCAACATTGGATTAAATGGTAAAAATATAATCTTATTATACTTCCAAACCATTCAAATTTAAGATTGAACACTATAAATTATTTTGATTAAAAATGTTGTTTTTAGTTAAAACTTAGTATTTCTCACTATTCTCCCAAACATGAAAGTTATCAGGAAAACACCAAAAATGTATCAAAACTAAATTTTTCTGTCCTTATTCTAATGAAGAATTTTATTTTGTCAAATTTAATATATAAAAGTTTCAAATATTAGATTTAAAAAGGGTTCACCATTAATAGGTGGTAAAGTTTCTTTTTGAAAAATATTTCTTTTATCTAAAAAATGAATTCATTCTTATATTTTGTCTACAAAACAATTAATATGTATTCTAAAATTTTATAGAGTATATAAAATTCAAATTTCAGTTAACTCTATTCATAACCACATTTTGAATGGCTAGTTTGGTAAGTTGTGGTGCGCTCAAACTCGGTGTTGCATGTTGTGCAAGTTATTGAATAACAATGAAAAAATAACGTACTATGAAATCTTGGGGTATTACACGGAAATTCAATAGAAAAGTTTTTTTAAATTATATGGTATTTTTATGAGTCTACAAATATTTACGGTGCTTGATTCCAAGGTCCGGTGTGGCTAGAATCAATTTTAGAAGTTTTGTTTAGGTACGTTCAGTAAACGTACGAGTAGATTTTTATAAATTTTGAACCGGTGCTCGGAATTGAAATCTGAGGGCACCGTTGAACTTGCAGCGCTGGTTTTCGCTTAAGTAAACCTTCACCTAGATGACAGTTGGTCGAGAATAAAAGTTATTTTTTGGGTTTTCAAAAAAAATAATAAAATAAAGTGAGCTACACTTTATTTTATTTCAGCCGCCATGTAAGTGTTTGGGGGCGAGTCCCACTGGTAGTTGAAACCTCCTCTTGGAAGTTGGAGGTGGGACCACCACACCTTAACCTCCCATTAGTGGTTATAGTGGTGGGGCCCAACCGAACATAACCTCCCACGAGAGGAAACCGAGTAGGGACAACTCGAGACCTTGACCTCCCATTTGAATAATAGGGGTGGGGACCACCCGACCCCTATTAATGGGAGGAGGGTATAACCTCCCAACTCTCCATCATTAATGAGGGAGATCCTCTTGACCTCCCCTAATTATTTCGTGCCAACACACTAGAATTAATTAGGTGGAGCCTCTTAATTGAATTTTCCATTTTTGAATTTTTTCCAACATCTAAAATAATAAGACATCTAATATTATTTTGGCTTGGAATTTCACACATGGAGGATCTTTTGAGATGAGAGCAAGGGAGAATTAGAATTATCCCAATGAAAAACGCTCCTCCCAATGAAGAATAATGAATGCGTTCTTCTAACGAAGAACTCCGATGACGATCCTTCTTCGACTTCTTCTTCAGACACCTACCAACATGGAGCATCTTCCACAGCCGTCACAGCACGGGTTTGAAGCTTGCGACAGATGGAAAAAACAACAATTCTCTTCGTCTTCCTTTCACGACTCTGTCAATGAACAATGCCCGATAATCAAATAAAATGTAGGGGGTGTACTTTGAGTATTATTTCATTACATTTTTCTCATATTTGTTTAAAAGGAATTGATGAGATTTATTGTAAACAAATTTTGTTCAACTTTCTTCCTCTCTGTTGAACCAATCGTTATCAGCTCTAAATGCATAGGGTGTGGGCCAAACTAATATGGCCCGCCTCCCTCCACTGATCTCTTGTGATGTTTCTTTCGGTATGGAGATGAAGCGGAAACGAGGAGACGAAGGCCCCGATGACAAAGGTCGTGCTACCCATAGCCTCTATAAACCGCATTGCCCCTACGACACACCGGTGTTCCCGGCCGCACACCGCCAGCTTGCACCGGCCCGCGCCACGCCGAACCGTCCTGCCCGGCCGCCACCGGTCGCTGGCTTGTCTACCCCCGGCCCACCCACGCGCTTCCTGGCGCCCCTCAAGCCTGCCTGCGGCCTACCCGCGCCCTGTCCAGTGCCCCGTCAGCATGCCCATGTCCTGCCCACTACCCCGCCCTCCTGCCCGCGTGTTGCCCGGTGCCCCGCCGGCCTGCCCCCACGCTGCCCGGTGCCCCACTAGCATACCCGTGCACTGCCTGACGCCCCCCCGGCATGCCTGCACGCTGCCCGCCCATCCCGCCGCCCTCCACGTGCCCCCCACCATCTTGCCACGCTCCCCGCCAGCCTACCCGCGCGATGCCCGCGCCCTGCCGGCCTGCCTGTGCTCTTCTCGCACCCCGCCTGCCTGCCCGCGCCCAACACAGTGCCCTACTGGCCTGCCTGATGGATTTTCATCCTTGATCGTTCCCCCTGCGGCCTGCCGACGCCCCACGCGGGCTTCTGCTGTACTGTGCGACCTCCCGCCGCCCTGCCTGATGCCCCGCCGGCCTGCCCGCACCCCGCACGTCCTCCCGACGCCCTCCCGGTGCCCTGCTGACCATCCAGGCCAAGCCACATACGCATCAAACTCCAGGATGATACGCCCCAACAGTCGGCTGGGCCGGGCCCAATGGACCGGGCCGAACCAAGCGGGCTGAACGGGTCGGACCGGGCTCAGGCCCATTATTGACCCTTTAAATCTTTTTGCCATATCTTTGGCACCAGACGTCTATTTGATGAACCGTTTGTGAAACTGGTAATGTCGGATCATGAAGGTCCCTTGAATATACCCCATTGGAGTTCATGGTAAAGTTGAGATATGGTCAGGTTGGATCGTACACGAATCCAACCGGGCCCCCGGGACTAAAAAGCTAATAACTCACAGAACGGGCGTCTGATTGACGCATCTTTAGTTGCGTTGAGACATCTATGATGAGGTATACCTTTGAGATACTTCTAAATAGGACTTCATGAAAGTTTGAGTATCGACCTATAGATCAGGGATCAGATTCTCCCAGTGAAGAGCGACCACAGCGCAAAGACCTTGTAGCTAGCTAAAACCTGACGACTGCTGACCGATTTGACTCGGAGGGTTTCAACTAGCCCAGTGGAGAGCACATTGGTGTTGTGGAATAACCACAGTGGGGAGAGCCTTTGTGTGACGCATCAGATCCACGGTACTTTACAGGAAGAGTGCCTCACCTGGCTATGAGGGGGAGCACCTATCTGTGACGCGGCAGACCCACAGTTGGGAGCGCCTCTGTGTGACGCAGCAGACCCACTGTATTCTACATGAGGAGTACCTTAGCAGTCCAGGATAGTGGGAAGCACCTTTATGTGACACGACATGCCAACAGTACTCTTTAATGGAGGAGTACTCTAGCAGCTGGGGTTTGGACAGTTTTTATAGGGAGTATTACATGTTTCTACCCCATGAATAAAATCCTAGTTTGAGCTGAGTCAGTGAATTGTTTGGTTACCTCATTAATGAGATGGATTACATGATAACTTAGGTATATGTATGGGCATACAACTAAGTAATGGCTGTCCATTGATTTCATATTATGTGGTTTATCCTTGGTGGATTTTGAGAGACCTTGGTGGTCTTGGGTTCCCTATTTAGTATCGTTATACTCACCCCTACACGGGCTTTGCCCGCACCTCATTGTGTGGGTTGCAGACGGTGGACAATGCTGACTGAGGTTGAGTGGGCAGGAGTGGATGGTACCCAGAGGAGGACCACATGGCGTGACAATACATGAAAGAGACAGATGGATGTGGAGTGCTATAGAGGCTATCTATACCTACCCTTCAGGTAGGATCCGTAGAGAAGTATCCAGGAGCTACTTTACAACTTTCAGTTTCATTTTTCCTTACAGTTGTACTTTCACTTTACAGTTGGGCTTGTATTTCAGGCCCCTTTACTTTATATCACTCCTTTTGTATACAGTTTTACTTATTGTTTTGCTTCCATCTTATACTCTATTGTGTGTGATTATATTTTATAAAGGAAATTCCTTCCTAGTTTTAGGGATTTATGCCTTTGGTGATAGTCGCATCCCCTAGCCTATGGAAGGTGGGATTGGGGTAGTCACAGCACGGGTCCCGAGGACGGGTCATGACAAATTGGTATCATAAGGGAGTCAGTTATACCACATAACTTAGGACCATGATCTTACTTTTCTATGGAGCAATATTTTTATGGGTACTAAGTGTGGTTTTAAGTTTAGGGAGTCCAGTGTTGGTGCGGAAACCGATGTATCCATGCACCAGGACCCTGACTACTGATTTCCATCTCAGTGCATGAAGACACAGATTGCGTGTGTGTTTTCCAATGTTTTTTTACGTCAGCCCAACTAGGTCAGCTCACCAGGTATAAATCTTTTGACTATGTCACATCTTTTTCTTTCAGGATGCATCCCCGTGGATGACTGGCTAGAGCCCTGACATTTGTACGTACAGATAGCCCATCGAGTGATGATGTCGCGACACATGGCCCTCTTCTAGTAGAGGCACCAGTAGAGGCACCAGTGGTACGACTTCTCGTTGGGCCACTGATGCCACCAACCCTAGCAGCAGATGATGCATGCCGTTTGAGTGTGTTACATGGGTTCCAGCACAAGAGGCCACCCTGGTTCAGGGGAAAGATGGACCCAAAGGTAGTTGAGGATTGACTGGAGACTGTGGTGAGAATCTTCATACTCTTAGGGACAACATCAGACCTTATGGGGATCCTTATCGTGAGTCTCCTTCAGGCATCATCAGGTAGATGGTGGAGCCTGATGCTTTAGGTTCATGATTAGGAGACAAATCTATGGATAGACATCGAGATCCTGTTTAGGGTGGAGTTTGTCCCATCTACCCTTTACGCAGTGTAGATACAAGAGATACTGCATCTACAACAGGGTAACATGATGGTAGCTCAGTACATAGTGATGTTCACCGACCTCTTGCGATACTCCACAGATATGGTACGTGACACTTTATTCAGGGCCCGAACATTTGAGCAAGGGCTCTGGCAAGAGTTCAGGGCTTTGATGATCTAACTCATCATCCCAACGCTGGCAGGGGTGCTAGAGAGAGCCCTCCTGGTAAAGAGTTTCTTTGCTGAGTAGTCTTAGATAGAGAGACCCACCACTAGTCGACATGCAACAAAGTCTTCTATAGCTCGCAGTAGACTGATGATGCAAAGGTCCAAGAGGACCAGAACCACTAGTGGACGACTACATGAATCGGGATCAGTTGTGCGGGGCACCCAGGGTAGTGACAAACATTCCAGGAGCAGACAGTGTTATACCTGCAGTGGGTAGGGTCACATGGCTCATGACTGTTCGACCCGCTGTTCAGATGATCAATAGACAACTGAGGGACCTCCCAGGTAGAGGCAGAAATTTGATCGAGGCTGTCTACAGGGAGCAGGCGGACGTGGAAGAGGAGCTGGCCGTGTAGTTGGCAGTGGATGACATTTCGAGGTGATACCGCCACCACCACCAAGAGGTCCACCCCAACCACCGGGAGTAGGTGGATAGGCGAGAGCTTAGTTTCAGGCAGCTGAAGCATACGACCATGGTGCTCTGGAGATGATATGATGTACGATCTATGTCTACTCCACCTTAGATTTAGTTCTTATAGACACAGGTGCCAGTCACTCTTTCATTTCCACTTCCCTCGTTCGGAGCTTGGAGATTTCGACAGAGATGTTGGCTCGATCCTTATGGCTAGAGACTCCTACAGGAGAAAACTTGATGATTAAACACTGGTTCCGAAAGTGTGAGATTACACTAGGAGGCGAGAGCTTCAGCTCAAATCCTCTCATAGCTGTGTCGAGGCCTTACAACATCATCTTGGGTATGGACTGGTTATCTACAATCCAAGCTCGGATCGACTGTATTAGGCACAAAGTGTGGTGTCTCCGCATGGATGGGACCAGGTTAACCTTCACTGGTGAGAAGGGAGGCTTTTCTGTGCATGAAATATTTACTCAGAGGAGGGTGTAGCTGATAACTCATCAGTTTTCCTTCCTTACCCTCAGAGCAGTTGATGTGGAGAGTCAGAGCTATCCTATAGTGGTGGACCAGTACGTGGATGTTTTCCATGGTGATGTTCCAGGACTACCTCCTCACAGACAGGTGGACTTCTATATTGACCTGTACCCCGGGGTGGAACCAATATCTACTCCAGCATATCGGATGGCTCCCGCTATGCTTCGTGAGCTGCAGGTACAGATGAAGGACTAGCAGGGGAAGGTATTCGTCTGGCCCAGTGTTTCTCCCTGGGCAGCCCTGATTCTATTAACCAATAAGGAAGATGTGATCTTGAGGCTTTGTGTCAACTACTGTCACCTGAACCAGGTGACCGTGAAGAACAAGTACCCACACTTGAGGATTGAGGACCTCTTTGATCAGCTGAAGGGAGCACAACAGTTCTAGAAGATAGAACTTAGATCAGGCTATCACTAGTTCATAGTTCAAGATGATGATGTGGAGAAGATGACCTTCAGATGTTGGTACGACCACTATGAGTTCTTGGTTATGCCTTTCGGTGTAACCAATGATCCAGTAGTGTTCTTGGGACTCATGAACAGGATCATCCGTCCGTACCTCAATCAAATTGTCATAGTATTCATCGATGACATTTTGATCTACTTGAATACTAAGGAGGAGCATGCCTACCATTTGAGGGTAGTACTGGACACACTTCGAGAGCACCAGTTTTATGGTAAGCTCTCGAAGTGCCTGTTTTGGATCCGAGAGGTTCAAATTCTAGGTCATGTCATCATGGAGGCTGGAGTTACAGTGGATCCAACGCAGATTGAGGTGGTACTTTCTTGGTAGCCACCAAAGAGTGTGATGGAGGTACGAAGTTTGCTAGGTTTAGCTGGTTATTTCCAGAGGTTCGTACCAGACTTCTCTAGAGTTGCAACACCACTATCTACCTTGATGAAGAAGGGGAAACCATTAGTGTGGTCGAAGAGATGCCATCAGAGTTTTCAGGATCAGAGGAAGAGGATGAATAGTTCCCCCATCTTGAGGCTTGCATAGGAAGGCATAGGGTATGTATTTTACTGCGACGCATCAGGGACCGAACTCGAGTGTTTCCTGATGCAGGAGCTAGCAGTGATCACGTATGGTTCTCGAAAGTCAAGACAACATGAGAAAAACTACAATACCCATGACCGGGAGTTAGTTGAATTGGTCTTCGCCTTGAAGATGTGGTGACACTATCTTATTGGAGAACATTTTACCGTGTACTCCGATCACAAGAGTATCATGTATATCTTCTCTGAGATGGACCTAAACCCGAGACAACAACGTTGTCTTGAGTTACTCTATCACTATGACTTCGATATATTCTATATTCCTAGTAAGGGGAACGTTTTTTCTGATGCGCTCAGCAGAAGATCTGGTATACATCGTCTAGGAGAGGCGGCAGAGCAGTTGGCTGCTTTACGGATTTCATATGTGAACTGAGATTGACCAGCATTCCTTAAGTCTCTTACAATCACTCCACTTATTCAGAAAGTCAGGGGGGCACAACATGGGGACTTTGACTGTGAGGCACGACGTTCTCAGATATCCACATGGCATGAACTTTATGGATTTTCTAAAGGTGGGGAGCACATCATCCTTTTCATAGGAAGTACATTGGTACCAGTGGAACTTCAAGAGGATGTGTTGAGAGAGTTCCACACATATACTATAGCAGTATATCCAAGAGTAGAAAAGATGTACCAAGACCTTCGACGATAGCACTGGTGGCCAGGTATGAAGAAGGTAGTATCAGAGTTTGTCTCTCGATGCCTCACTTTTCATTAAGTGAAGGCGGATCACCAGGTACCAGCAGGCATGGTTCAGGCTTTAGAGGTCCCATAGTATAAGTGGGATGGGATATCCATGGAATTCTTGATGTGTCTTCCACCTATATCAAGGGGTCACCACTCGATTTGGGTGATCGTCGACTGACTCACCAAGTTGGCCCACTTCCAACCAATCAGAGAGTAGGGTTCTGTAGAGAGCTTGGGATGCCTCTATGTGAAAGAGATTGGGCGTTTACATGGTTTACCTTCGACGATTGTCTTCGATCATGATGCAAGATTTACTTCTGTGCTATGGAAGGGGTTACATGATGGTTTCAAGACACAGCTTCGCCTAAGCATCACCTTCCATCCTCAGACAGATGGTCAGACTTATTGGACCATTCAGACCCTCGTGGACATGCATTGTTCTTGTGTCCTCGACTTCGGTCATAGTTGGGAGGATCACTTACCTTTGGTGGATTTTTCCTACAACAACAGCTATCACTCCACCATCGGGATGGCACCTTTTGAGGCCTTGTATGGCCGACCTTGAAGATTTCCACAGTGCTGGATAGACCCAGGGGAGTCTGCACTAGTGGAACCATAGATGGTATGGGCTACCACAGAGAAGGTGAAGATCATCTTGGAGTAGATGAAGACAACACAGAGCATGTAGAATTCATATTCCGAATGAAGATGGAGACCACTAGAGTTAGAGGATGGAAATCACATCTTTCTACTGGTCTCACCTCGACGAGGTCTATAAATTTTTGGTTGTGGCGACAAGTTATCCAAAAGATTCATCAGACCTTTCCAGTTCCTCAGCAGAGTAGGTGAGGTGGCATACCACTTAGCTCTTCCACCTTAATTGCACCAAGTGCACGACGTCTTTCACATATCTTAGTTGAGGCAATATGTGCACGACCATTATCACATCATCAAACATGGGGAGCTGGAAGTCGATGATGGGGAAAATTTTACAGAGGTTCAAGTGGAGATTGAGGATCGATAGGATCAGGTCCTATGTGGATGGTCGATACCTCTGTTGCATGTTCAATGGAAGCACAGAAACCTTTAGGAGAGCACATGGGAGCGAGAGGCTCATATGCGTCCTCAGTAACCCCTCTTGTTCCCTTCGTTTGAGTTGTAGTTTATAAGGACGTAAATCCCTTAGGTGGGGATAATGTAAAGACCCAGAAATTATGTGGAAATTTTTTCCTTAAAATCATGGTATTTTTACGAGTCCGTAAAAATTTACGACGCTTGATTCTGAGGCCAGGTGTGCCCAGAATCTATTTTGAGAAGTTTTGTTTGGGTAAATTCAGTAAACATACGAGGGGGTTTTTTATAACTTTTGAACCAGTGCTCAGAATTGAAATTTGAGGGTACCATTGAACTTATAGCACTAGTTTTCTCTTAATAAGTCTTTCACCTCGATGACAGTTGGTCGAGAATAAAAGTTAGTTCTTGGGTTTTCATAAAAAAAATAAAATAAAATTACGTAACCTTTATTTTATTTAAGCCACGATGTATGTGTTTGGAGGTGAGTCCCACTTGTAGTTGAAACCTCATCTTGGAAGATGGAGGTGGGACCACCACACCTTAACCTCTCATCAGAGGTTGTGGTGGTGGGGCCCACCCGAACATAACATCGTGCGAGAGGTTAAAAAGTAGAGACCACCCGACCCCTATTAATGAGAGGAGGGGATAACCTCCCAACACTCCCTCATTAATGAGGGATAGACTCTTGACCTCCCCTAATTAATTAGTGCCAACACACGTGAATTAATTAGGTGGATCCTCTTAATTGAATTCTCCATTTTTGAATTTTTTCCAGCATCTAAAATAATAAGAGATATAATATTATTTTGGCTTGGCATTTCACACTTTGAGGAGCTTTTGAGAGGAGATCTTGGGAGAATTATAATTCTACTAACGAGGAATGATCCTCCCAACGATGAACGAAGAATGTGTTCTTCCAACAAAGAATGATGGCAATGATCCTTCTTCATCTTCTTCCCCAAACACCTACCGATGTGGAGGGTCTTGCACAGCCGATGCAACACAGGTTTGGGAGTGTGCGAGAGACGCGACAAATGACAATTCTCTTCGTCTACCTTCTGCGAATCCATCAACGATCGATGCCTGATAATCAAATAAAAGGTAGGGGTTTACTTTGAGTATTATTTCCTTTCCTTTTTCTCACCTTTGTTTAAAAGGAATCAATGAGATATATTGTAAACAATTGTGGTTATACTTTCTTCCTCTTTGTTGAACAAGCCGTTATCATCCCTAAACGTGGAGGGTGAAGGCCAAACTATCATCGCTTGACTCCCTCTGCCGATCTCTTGTGTTGTTTCTTTCAGCATGGAGACGAAGCAAAAACAAGGCGACGAAGGCACCGACAACAAAGGATGGCTACTCATGGCCTCCGTGAACCGCGCGACCCCCGTGATGCACCGGTGTTTTCGAACGAACACCATCGGCTCGTGCCAGCCCAAGCTGCGCCGAATCGGCCTGCCCGACCTGCCTACCTGCGGCCTACCCGCGCGCTGCCCGGAGCCCCTGCCGACCTGCCCGCGGCCCGCCGGTGCCATGCCTGGCGCCCCGCCGGCCTGCCCGCGCCTTGTCGGCCTGCCTGATGCCCATCCTGCCTGCCCGATGACCTACCAGCCTACCCCGAGCCCCACACGACTTGCTCGTTCCCCACGCAGCCTCTCGGTGCCTTGCTGACCTCCCGGGTCAAGGTGCCTACGCGGCGACCTCCATGCCGAAATGCCCCCGCAGTCCTTTGGGAAGAGCCCATTGTACCGGGCTCAAGCTAGTAGGCTGACCCACCCAACGGGCCATGTCATACATAGCGGGTCTGATTGGGTCGACGAAGACTGGGTCGGTCCATTCTGGGTTGGGCTGAGTCGATCCAACCGGGTCGGATTGGGCCAAGGCCCATTGCTGACCATTTACATCCTTTGGCCATATCTTTGGCACCAGACGTCCGTTTGATATACCATCAGGTACACTAGAAATCTTGGAGCAGGACGGTCCCTTGAGTATACCCCATTGGAGTTTGGGTTAAAGTTGAGATACGGTCAGTTTGGATCATACACGAATCCAACCGGGCCCCAAAAAGTAGAAAGCTAATAACTCACAGACCGAGCGTCGGAATGACGCACCGTCTGTTGCGTTGAGACCTCTATGACGAGGCAGACCTTTTAGATACTTCTACATGGGACTTCATGATAGTTGGAGTATCGACCTGCAGATCGTGGATTGGATTCTCCCAGAGATGAGAGAGCATAGCACAGAGACCTAGTAGTTGGATGAGACCTAACAACTGCTGACCGATTCGACTCAAAGTGTTTCGACTAGCCGAGTGGAGAGCACCTTGGTATTGCAGCCGAACCATAGTGGGGAGCACCTCTATGTGATGCATCAGACCAATGGTACTTGACAGGATGAGTACCTCAGTAGGCTATGAGGAGGACCGCCTCTATGTGATGTGACAGACCCACAGTGGGGAGCGCCTTTGTGTGAGGTAGTAGACCCACAGTACTCGACAGGAGAAGTTCCTTAGCATTCTAGGATAGTGGAAGCGCCTCTGTGTGATGCGGCAGGTCTACAGTACTCTACAGAGGAAGAGTACTCCAGCAACCCAGGTTTGGACCATTTGACTGGGAGTGTTACTTGTTTCTACCCGTAGAATATATTGTTGGTTTGAGCTGAGTTAGTGACTTTTGTGTTTACCTCATGACTTAGATGTATTACTTGATAAAAAAGGAATATTTATGGTCATATAACTATGTAATGGCGGCTCATTGATTTTATACTCCGTGGTTTATCCTTGGTGGACTTTGAGAGACCTAGGTGGTCTTGGGTTCCCTACTGAGTATCATTATACTCACCCCTGCACGTGCTTTTCCCGCACCTCGTTGTGTTGGTTGCAGACAACAGATAGTGCTGACTGAGGCTGAGTGGGAAAGACTGGATGGTACCCAGAGGTTTACCACACAACATGATGGTACACAGAGGAGAGTGACGAAAATGGACTGCTATGGAAGCTATCTGTACCTACCTTTTAGGTAGGATCTGTGGCGGACGATCTAAAAGATTTTTTTACACCTTTTAGCTATTTTTTTCCTTACAGTTTTACTTGTACTTTACAGTTGGGCTTTTATTTCCAGCCATCTACTTTTTAGCACTCCTTTTATATATAGTTTTACTTAGTTTTTTGCTTCCATATTATACTCTGTTGTGTGTGATTATATTTTATAAAGGTAATGCCTTCCTAGATTTAGGGATTTTTTCGTTTGGTGCTAGTCGCCAGCCCCTGGCCTATGGAAGGTGGTCTTGGGGTAGTCATGGCATGGGTCCTGAGGACGGGTCATCACAGTAAGGTTATAAAACAATTTACTAAATATAGAGTGTCTAGAATAAATAACCCATATTAACAATTAAAAAATTTAAGATATTGTTATCAAAACTGACCACATCGGTAGTCATTGAAAAGGATTTTACCTGGTTCCCTAGGCTGTGGTGGTTATTCCTTCATATCATTATATTCATCCTTATATATAAATACCCCAACCCAATAGCCCAAATTTTGTGGTTACATTATTAAATTTTAATTAGGAATAAGAAATCACATCCCAACAAGAATAATAGTTTATCAGTCTTAGTAAATATGATATATACTTGAAATTCTCATTACTTTTAACAAACATAAAATAAAAAAAGTGTTTTATTTAAGAACTCCATTATTTTCCTTAGCATATATCTAAATATTAATCAAAAAACACTTCATATTATCTTGATGAAGAAAAAAATAAGAAATTTTTTAGCTAAAATGCATCATAATGTTATTCATGAAACATAATCTATCATTGCTAAACAAACATAATTAATATGAATAAAAAAATAACTAAAACACGTTATATTTAAATAATAACATGAGTATAATATGACTATAGTAATTGATGATTAAATAAATCTATATAAACTATAACATGAGATTTAAAATGATTAAAGAATATTCTAACTAATAAAATAATGTCATGGAAATTAATAACTGGTATCATAATGAAGAAATTAATAATTATGGATATCATAAATGCACTATCAAGATCTTTCACAATGAAATTTTAAATTAGGAGTAAAACCCAATCTAATTTAGAAATATTTTTGATCTCATAAGACCTACCATTTAATTAGGGGTCTATATAATTATAGGCCCTACCCATCACATAATAGTTCCAATGCATCATCATATTAATTGGGTGACACATAATCAATGTAAACATTCATGATTAAAAACTAATATATGAGATATTAATATTTACCACAATAAATTATCACAAAACATACAGAGTAATATGGTGAATGGTTACAAAATAATACAACCCCAGTAAATATAATCAAAAAATATCTTAATAAATAATAATTTTGGTATTAGTAAAACATATCTCTTATGTATCATAATTACAATATGTTTTTTTATTGATCAATATAATTTCTATAAAAAGATCCTTAAAAAATTCATGAAGAAAATAACCTTTTCGCTTTTAAAAACACATTTTAAAACCACTAGTTTAAAGAAAAATTGAAAATAATTTCCTCTAGAAATAAATTTAGAATCTTGTAAAACAAAATTTATAACATTTATTGGTCATGATGGTAGTAAATTCCATACATTCTATATTATATTAAAGACTTCATGTTCACACTATTGTAAAAGGGTAAAAAGTACCCAGTTTAGAAAGAAATTGGAATATTCCGTTAAAAAAATTATAAAAAATCAAACATGGGTAAAATATTATTTAACATATCATTTTGAGAATGTTGAAACATTTTTGAATATATTTTTAGAAAACATTATTTTTTATGAAAATGGATTTTCAATCCAAGAGATAAATAAAGTCATATTTACTAAAAAAACATTTTATCAGTCACTTTAAGTACGAAAGAGAGTAAAAACTATTCTATAACTTGAAAATCTCATTAATAACCCATGTATAATGTCATATATTATCTTTAAGTTATAAATAAAAAAGTCATTCCGCTAAAATATACTTAAACCAAAATAACCAAGAATAATGATGTCATTCTTAAATAAACCCTTACTGCTTTGGTATCATTTGAATCACAATCCCCATAAATGATATATATTTAAATTATATTTAAATACCATGAGTAGAAATTGATTGATGATATAAAAAATAAAAAATGGGCACTTTGTACACTATATAATGAAATATTTTTTGAATATGGAATATGTCTCATAGAAGTAAATGTGAAGAAAGAAACCCTTACCTCATATTCGAATTCCTTAGTTTGTGTCTGAAGCTCATACATAATAATGATAGTTTTGATATAATTATAATAAATAACAATAATCATATATATCATAACATATATGAATCATTTCATGTCTTTTTTCACTAATTTATTAACAATTATTGTTTAAATTCTTATTTTGGGTGATAATTGCTCTGTTTTTCTTATATGTTTTGGTTCAGTAAATTTATTCCATTAAAATTGTTCATGGATACATAATATTCAAAATTTTAAACATGATATAAATATCCTATATTGTAATTATATATTTATATATAGTGATCTATAAAATTTATAGATAGAAAATGGATTACACTATCCAGGGAGATGACAATCTGTTTATATGGATGAATGTTTTTTCAATTTTTCTCGATGGATGGAATGAAAGGAAGGTAAATAATATATCAAAATGTATAGAGTATTTAAAATTTATTATAAATAAAAAATATTAAATAAAATTATCTTTATCACATTCTATGTACTAAAATAGTGAAAAACAAGTCACGTCACTTTGAAAGGCGGAAGTCTGCCGTACACATGAGCGTCATTATCACATCCCCCACGAAATGGAAAGTAAGAAGTTATATATGATATAATAATTAAAAATTTATAATTATCATAAAAATTTAATTTATTTTAAATTAATTAATATTTATAATGATCTAAGTAAAATGTAAATTGGAAGAACACATCACATTTGTTCGTGAGGCGGTAGTTCAATGTACACCTGAGTGTCATTATTTTTTTATAATAGGTTGGAAGGGAAGAAATTATATGTGATTTTATAACTAAAGAATTATATTATTTTAAAAAATATAATATAAATATTTTAAAAACATCAATATATCCATCCATGAGATGTGATTATGTAAAAATAATTACATCTATTCGTGAGGTAATAGTCCACCACACACATAATAAGTTGTTTCATTTCCCATCAGATGAAAGAGGAGAGAAATATAGGTGATTTCATTATCATAATAATATATCAGTATATTTAAGACACTAATTTTATTGTATAATCATGTTTTAATAATTTTTTATGGACTAGGAATAAAAAACACTAGTTTAAGAACATTCCATCTTCAATAGAGATCCTCTTTAAAGTTGAACCAAAATCCATCCTAGGATGAATTTATGATCAAATAATAGGAAAATAGGATGATTTATGTAATTAAATGAATATATTTGGGTACATATTGTATAGAAAAAATGGATTTGGATTTGTGAAGATGGGAAGAGAAGGATAACCTTTTATAAGTGGGGGGAGACGACGTAGTATAAATTTTTGAAAAGGAAAAAGGGTACCCCCATTTTAATCCTAAAAAAATCCTCCAAAATAGATCATTTTAAAAAATTATATATTGTATAAATATGACCATAAAATAAGATTTATACAAGTTATGTGTCATTTTAACACCTATCATTTAGTTTTACCTCAAGGTAAACATGTTTTAGCCCTAGGTGTGGTAAACAAATTCTAATGTTTTTACTTTTCATTATGACAAAAAATTAAGTTTAACATATTTTATAATATAAATTATGATTATTAGAAATATGGAATCAATTTTTTAAAATTATATTATTATTTTTGGGATAATTAAGTTTAATATTAAACATACATACATGTTGAAAAATGGGTTTTACACATAAAAATTGCTAATGTTTTTATTTTATAAATCATTATGAAATAGATATAATGAAAAAAAATATTTAAATATTTATATAATTTAAATAATATTAATTTATGTTTAATTTGAAATATAATTTAAAAATTATATTTTATTTAAATGAAATCGGAGATTAACAAAACTGTATTTTTAAGTATTCATAAAAAATAATTATTTTTATAATAGTCTCAAAAATTCACCCAAATAATATTTTGATATTTATATTAAAAAATTAATATTATTTATTCAAAATATTTTTTTAAAATGATTAAAAATTCATTTTCAATTATGTTTGTAAAGTGAAATAAAACCACTAATAATAAATCTATTGTTTTTTGAAAACATTTCATATTTTTCCAAATAATACCTATTTTATTCATAATAAATATATAATCGTAGAATTTAATTTATTTATGTGTAAAAAATACAATTTTAATTATTTATTTAGTCTCATCCATACCCACATAATTAATATATAGGTTATAATGTTCATGTTTAGATAATAAAATTTTAATGGAACATCATGCTTGGTTTAAACCTAGTGTTCCATGCATCATAAGCTTCTGAAGAGACTAAATTTATTTAAAAAAATATATCATAATATCTCAGGGTGATACATTCACTTTAAATATAATTGATTCATGTTATATTTATGTTATTGAACATGATTTTCATTTTTTAAAATCTAATGGTATTATTTTCTACCCCCAAGAATATATTGTATCCTTGAAATTGAATATTGACCACAGTAATCAAATATTTAACATTTGAAAATAAATTTATAGGAAACCTAAGACATAATAAGGATTAATTAAACTTAATATTGATAAGAGAAAAATGCAAGTATGAAGGTAAAATATAATAACACATTACTGGGTTGCAATGTAAGAAAACATTGGTGGGACATAAAGATGTGGGTATGGAAGAAAAGAATATATAATAATGGGGAGTGATAGATATAATTGAAGACAATAAATTCAATGATCTAGAAATTTTAATGATCACAAATCCATAAATACACAATCAGTCAGAAGACTAATTGATTCATCATAAATGAAGTTACTAGGATAATATTTTTATTTAAATATCCTTTAGTAGTTATTTAGGAATTCCTTTACCATCTTGACATGGATCATAATAAAATATACTTACTTGAAAAAAATATATTTTATTGCAACTATTTAATCCTTTGGATATTCTCTGATCAATTCCCACATCATTTTTTACTCTACGAAATGAATATACAATATGGATTTTTAGGTCTGAATTACTAAAATTAACTCTTAATGGATCATACAAAAATTTAAAGTCATTTATCCTATATTAAGTATCTTCTAAGAACAACAAGGTTAGCATTTGTAATATAACAACTCATGAATTAATAAAACCTCCAAAATATCCCTAAACATAAAAAATTATCCATTTCAAAAAATTGACCATAACATTGAATGAAAATATGTTTTTGCAAATAAAAAGTCCAAAAATTGATACGTAAGGTCACTAAATTTCCAAGATCAACATTCCATTATATTCCCAATATTATATAATATAGATATTAATGTCACATAACAAATATTTGAATACCTTAATCACCTTAAAAATGTTATTAAAAAATGCATGTTCCAAAAATTATTTTCCACTTTATCCATTAAATAAAATATCAAATTAATGGATTTATTCCATAATTTTAGAAACTGTAGTAAACTCTAACTAACATAACATAAACCATCAACTCACTGACTAGTTTCAATGTCACCAATTATACCCCATAAACATCAATTTATCATTATTATCTCAAAATCATGCATATACTAAGTATTATACTCCCTCAATCATTATAGAGACCCCAACCCAAGTACACTAAATCCAGTGTTACATTGACATAAGATATAAGGAATCACATCCCAAAAAAACTGAATAGATTTTTAGTGCTGATAAACTAGATACATACATGATTCTTATTTTCATTTGAAACAAAGATTACAAAAAAAATTCGTTCTATTTTTTATAATGAAAATATTACCTTTAGCATATCCTTTCATATCAATTATTGTTCATTTCATTATTTCTTAGTAATACAAAAAAATAAAGGGGACATTAAATACTCAATAAGGGTTAAGTACAATAGAATAGTTCCTAAATAACTATATAATAATAAACATGGAAAATAAAATAACCCAACAAAAATTGAATTTAATATATAACTTGGATATTACAATTAGATAAGGCATAATCCATATTTCAAGGTAAATAACTAAATTAAATTTCCATATAATCAATAATATGAGAATGGATTTCATGGAGAGAAAATATCATTTTTAAAATCAAGTTCATAATAATAACTAAATTATAAATGATAGAAATTATAAATTATTAGATGTTATGATCTCAGGAATGATGATACCTCTACCATAAAGACATATAAGAAGATAATTATAAACTACAAGTAGAAACCCATTTGATGCAACCTTAATGATTCACATCATGAGACTACTGCTGAATCAAGGTGTTAAATAATTGGAATCCCCACACAAAACTTTATGTCCAAATCAGTCCAAATATATCAAATAATTGATTTTATTCATGAATAATGTGCCTTAACCTCAAATATTCTTATTGAAGAAAGAATAAAAATTTATCAATATTTCCTAGTTAATAAAATGATTTTTAATGTAATCACCATATATAGAAATGGAATATATATTAAAATATAATCATATCCATGATAATAATAATATTGATATTTAAGAGAAATTAATAATATAATGATTAAAGGAAAGTTAACGTTGCAAAGGAAAGTTAATAAATCCAAAAATGAATCAAGAAATTTAAAGTGAATACATTCTCTGGTAAAAGTGATCATTAACTATCCACATAAATAATAATGATGGTATCAATAAAACATATCTCTAAAAGAGTTTAATTAATATAAAATGTTTTTGCAGTTAAAGAATTTGAATACCATTAAAAGGAATTTAAAAAAATTCTTGAGGAATATATCTTATTGATTTTAAAAATCACCTACTAAAACTATATGTAAAACAATTTTATAAAAGTTTCCTTGAAAAAACTATTTTAATCCTATAAATTATTCTACAAAAAATTGAGTGTGCATGAAAGTAATAAATTTCATATATTCTGAGTACATTAAAACATAGATTCATTTTACATTATTATTAAAATCCAAAAAAGACTTGTTTTAAAAATGACATGAATATTACATTCAAAAAAAATTTAAAAAATTTTAAATGAGTAAAAATTTCTTTAATAAACCATTTGGAAGCATTTTGAAACATTGTTGAAAATATTTTTAGAAATTAAGAATTTGGAAGAATTTTTTTTGACTATAGATAAAAATGAAGTCATATTTTACAACAAATATTTCCACATTCATTTTAAGTACCAAAGATTTAAAAAATTAATCAATTGATTAAAAATATAATTAATAAATAGTGTATAAGAAAACTAAATTTTTTATTAAGAAATGTGAAAGTAATGTCCTTTGACTAAAATTCTAGAATAAAAAATAACAATTACAATGTGATTGTGAAATAAATATTTACAATTATCATAACATTGAAGGAAGGACTAACAAATGAATCAATTTCTTCAATAAAATTTAAATAAACATAAAAAAATTGTAAATAAAAAATAATATAATCAAAGGTAATTTCACACATAACTTTAGAATGTTCAAGGCGATAAAGTATTAATATAACCCATTAAAAAGGAATTGATTTATGGAATTCATTACCACTTTGTAAATATTAAGAAAAATACCCATGGATGTAATAATTCAAATTGAAACTTAAAATTTCATGAATTATTAATTAATCATGACATTTCATGTCAAAGGGGTAGTATACATGCCATATTAAACTAATTTTGTGAATATCATTAAAATATTCTTCAATGAAGAGAAATTGAGAGAAATTCTACTACTTCATGCTTTATTTTGGTTGAACATGATTTAAATTCATGTATAGTGGCTTTAAAATTTTTATTAAAATATTTCATAATAATAATAATAATATTTATAAAATCACATATGAACCTTTTATAGAATTTTATCACATGTTCTTGAATAATATTTCATTGACTGAAGGGCTTGATGGCCTAATTTTTTATGTTTTTTTTTGGATAAGACCCCTTTTAAAGAAGAATTGGGAAGCCTTAAATGACTTAAAAGAAAAAGGACATCAAAATGGTCATCATCCCAATAGAAGACTACATAGAAACCCCCTAACATCAACATCATTATGGCACCAATCCACCATGCATAGCTACTCAGCAAGCTGTCCTGTGGAAAAATGCACATGCCTTGTACCGATATCAACACCATACCCACTCAAACAACCAAATATGAAAAGAAACTCATGATGCAATCACAATCTCTAAATAATCATTTGGATAAAATCTTGTAGAATGTTTGAAATAATCCCACAACCAATAAAAAATAAACAGATCCACACACGCACAATAGTAATGCTACCAATCCGCCACTACCTTGAGCCCCCAACTCAAAAACCTACCACATTAAAGAAAATAAATGTATACTTATTGAATCTGTCTCCACAACGTCGGAATAGAACACAAAAAACCACAATCCCATATTCATATAAACTGACCAAATCCTCACAACTGAAATAAAAAAACAACAAAACATGCCAAAAAACACAGACCCAACATGAAAAAACAATCACAAAAAAGAACAACCTAATGCCATAATAGTTTTGAAGAAGACCCGTCGAGAATAGAAAATCCCACTACCACTTTGAATATTACACAGAATGGCCAGATCCTCCCAACTTATGCACAACCAAGGGAGATACGTGACATCGACCTTCACGCAACAGTTGGGCTCAAACGTTGGACCCTCGATGTGCCGCCATGGATGTTTTAGTTTTTTTGTATATTATAAAGTTCCATCATCTAAAAAAATTAATCCTGAAATAATTATAATATTTATACATCAATTATACTTTTAATATGTATCATGTATTAATTTTTTGGAGAAACAAAGTACATTACAATTACGAAGACTATAGGTCGTACGTATGCATGAGTAACAATTCTATTTTTCAAAGATCATTATAAAAAGGTGGTATGAAATATTATATCATTAAAAAATGATTATTGTTAAATAAATTAAATATTATTTCTTTAAATATATTTTTATATATCATCCATGTGGTGTAATGATAAAAATAGAGTCACATTGCTCGAGGAAGGTGGTAATCCACACATACTCGAATGATGTTATAATATTTCAGAGAGTGAAAGGGTAAGAAATAAAAAGATTTAATTTTTTTAGGAATTATAAATATTTCATCAATAGATTAATTATTTCATGTATATGAAGTTTATTCATTAAATTTTAATTTATTACTATCAATATAAAATTTTCTTGAAAAATGGATCACATCGCTTCGTGAGGCAGTAGTCTGCCGTGAACAGGAGAGACATTATCGTATCCCCTGTGGAATGGAAAGTAAAAAAATGTATGTATAAAATAATTAATATATATTTATAAATATCTTATAAATATCATATACATATTTTATGACTATCATCATATCCAACCATGATGGGTGGTCATGAAAAATTGAATGATATTGGTTTTCAAGGTGGTCATTCGACGTATAGATGAATACTGACATCATAAACTATTTAATGGTAGAATGAATGGTTATAAGTCAGAAAATGACATAAAAAATTATTATATAGAATATAAATATGTTTTTATATCATAATTTTTCTTAAAAAAATGAAGGACATGAACAAAGAAATAATATAAGAAATCTTATTGAATAAAGTTATCTCCTCTTCAGGTAACCTACTTCGGTATATCCAAAATCCATCAGAGGTTTTATTTATTCAAAAAATAAGGCTTATAGGATTAATGAATGGAATTTTTGAAGCTATTTTTTATGTTTTTCTAGAACTAAAAGTTTTTTTAAGGTTTGAATAAGAGATAATAGGGAGTGACCTTTTATAAGTGAGGTGAGTGGCATAGTAGTAATTTTTGAAAAGAAAGATGTGTTCCCACATTTCTCAAATTAATAAAGGTTAAAAAATTTATAATTGATGATAATTAGACATTATATGGACAAAATATACTCATAAAATTTATTTTATATAGGTTTTAGGTCAATTTAGACCTTTATCATTTTTGTTTAATGCCATAGTATTATAATTTTTACCTTAACTGTAGTAAATAATTTTTACTATTTTTACTATCCAATGTGTTAAAAATTTATGTTGAAATTATTAGAAAATAAAAATTATGGGTATTGAAAATATATAATACATTTTTCAAATTAATTTGACATAAATGGAAAAATATTATATAAATGAATCTCACAATCGTGAAGATAAATCAGGTTTTCAAAGAGAAAATGATCATAATTTTACAATTTATTTAAATTTAAATTCAATATGAAACTGATTCAAATAACATAAATTGTATTAATAAATATTTAATTGCATTAATTTTAGTTTAAAAACAACTTAAGATATTATATAATTTTATAAATAATTTAAATTAAAAAAATGTTTGCATTATAATTTAGTGTTGTTTCACTATTTATCATGATATGAAACATTTTAGAAAAATTCAAAAAATGAAACCGTAGATAATTATGATATTATGATTTCCAAAATTAATTTAATCTTATCAAATAAATTTTATAAAAGTGGAAAATTATATTTTTAAATTATGTGTGAAATGTGAGACAATACATTATTTAAGAAAAAATGCTATTTTCAGAAATCATTTATTTTTAAAATGATAATTATATTATTTATAATAAATATATAACATTAATTTTCATAATTTAATTACTACTATTCATACCACCCAATTAAATGGTTAGCTTATAATGGTATACTATATTATGGTTAATTTATACTCAAGGTTGCATGTTCCACAAGCTATCGAAGAGATTAATTTTATCGAATTATATTTATTGATTTATTAAAGATCAATATTCACTATCACATACTTAATAAAAAGAAATGTTCTTATTTTAAAATATAAGTGTATTTCCATCATGTGTTTCTTAAAAATAGCACCATTACACTATTTAACTTTTCATTGTCCTTGGTACCATCAATCATATGTCTTCAAATCCTTATAGAAAAACTATTGTAGTATAATCCTTATATGTTTTATGATTCTTATAATGATATTTCCATGATAACATTCTTATAAAACATAATTACTGAATAAGAATACAAAATAACTTTAATCATAAAACATAAGGATTAGTACTATCCTAATATTTACCATAGTCACTAAGTTTCCTCAGGGGTATATTTCCTTGACTCTTTGGACATTGATTTGTGTACTGCCCCATAAAATTACAGTTAAAGAATTTAAAATTGGAAATATCTATCTTACATTAAAAAGAATAAGAATTTTTCCCATTCTATCCATAGTTATAGAAAAATCCCATTCCTGTTAAGAAAGTAATAGGGTGTTTCATTCCATAATTTTTACTTGGAAAATACCCTTATTTCCCTTATTTGTTTTATCCATATTTTTTTCTACCACCATTTTATTATATTTATTTCTTTCAAATCCATATCACATGGAAACTTCATTCACTGTCTTGATACCACATGATACTATTTCTTCATATGATAATTATTTTTTGTACACGTTTCCCTTTGAATAATTATTTTAATCCTATCAAATAAATGACCATTATTTATCTTCAAATTACATATGTGGTCTGTATAATTACTTGATAAACTTGTAAATTTTACATTATACTTAGAAAAATTTTCATCATCCTTTTGTATTATAACAAGGAACTTTCTCTCAATATCTACTTATTTCTCATGGGTAAAATAATTTTCTAAGAATAGTACATTATAATTCATCCACTCCATTTTTGTTATTTATTTTTCATACATTGTGTTTTAAATCCATGAATACAATTATTCTGCATCTCTTGAGAGATGAAAACTGCACCTTAACATTATTCCATTCATTTTATGCCAATTAAAGAAATATCTTTTATATGGAACATATCCATTGCTTAGATAAAAATGGATTTGTAGTCCCATTAAATTATTGAGGTTGCTGAAGAACAATGTAGTATAACATTGTTACAAGATATAGTGGACATTTGAGGTATTCCATTCAAGTATGGTTATTACAAAAAACATGATTCAGCTACCAATATATGGTTATAATTTTATCAGTTCTAGTTGTAGCACCAAGTCTAGCCTAATTACTTTTCGTAATAGGTATCTCTATACATGGGGTATGTGAATTGATATTGATTCTATTCCTTCTACAAGAATCCATTGGTAAAAAATAACATATACTAGATTACACATAACAATATGAAACATAATGTATTATCCCCAAACTAGTGAAACAGATAACATAAATTGAAAATTTTATGGATTGATAATCCCATAAACATAAGCATGGTTTATTTGGGAATATTGGCAGAAAATAAAAATATTTTCAAATCCATTATAATGGGTTTTAAAGAATATGTGAACTAATCCAAGCATATCCCCAAAGAGTGCCAGACCAGGTGCATTGCAAGACCGATTTTCATGTTCCATATAATTGTTGAGTGAAGATCAACATTCCTTTTTCAATGTTAATTCTTCTAGTAACATTTTTTTTAAAGCCACATCCACTTTTAGTATCCATATAGGGATGTATAACTATAAAAAATAGATAATATCTACCTTACCAAAACATTATAATATTATTATATTATTATAATTAAACATAAAGTAAATAATTGGGATGTATTCCCAAATATATGTATTAATAAATCTTGTTCTAAAGGATTATACTAATTTTTTTTCTGACACCAAATGTTATTCCCCTGACACTAGTAGCATAGATTCAGTGGTTACTTAATTACTTTGTAATTAGAGACAACTAATCACATCCCAAGGGATTTAATAGTTTAGTGGTATTGGTAAACTATATACATTCTTGAAATTCAAATTACAATTTAAAAACAAAAAATAAAAAAAGTGTTCTCTTTTATAATGACATTATTCCCCTTATCATATCCCTGTATATAAGTCAAAAAACACCTTTTGGTATCATGGGGCAAAAAAAGAAATTGGCAAGATCAGATTTTTAGTAAGGTTATGAAAACAATGGAAGCTTTCATGAATAATTAAGCATAATTATTCTTTCAAGGTATATAACTAAAACACATTCCAATAAAATAATAACTTTTCATAATATGGAAGGAATAATTATTGATAAAATAAATCCATATAAATATTGAAATGAACTTTAAAGATATCTATGTAAATTATCACTAATTGAATAATCACACATACATGATCATCATATGTCATAATAAGGGAAATCATAACAAGAGATATCATAAACACACATTCAATAAATTTCACAATCTAGTTTAATCCTATGGATAAATATCCATTTAAGCTGACTAGCTGATTTGTATCATGAGGAATAATAATGTATCAAGGGGGTATATAATTATTAAAACACTGATAACTTTATAATTCAAATGAATTCCTTATAAAAAAGTGGTGAAACACAATAAATATAAGTATTATTATTGAAAAAGTAACATACAAAATGATAATACTTACCTTAATAAATAATCATAAACCATCCAAAATAATATGGTGAACGGTAACAAAATAGTACATCCCCAGTCCAAAATATCATGAAATATTTGATGAAATAATAAGGATGGTTTCAATAAAATATATCCATGTTGGATAATAATAATAATAATAAATGATGTTGTCCATGATAAAAAAAAATTCCCTGAAATGATTATTAAAAACATTCTTAAGGAAAATAACCTTTTCGTTTTGAAAAAATATATTTTAAAATAATTTTTCAAAGAACATTTTGAAAATACCTTTCATTGAAAATAACTTGTATAATTTTAAAATAATATTTAATATATTGAGTGTTCATGAAGGTGTAAAATTTCATACATTCTGTATAAATTACAAAAAAAATTCTTTTAATAGTATTGTAAAAGGACCAAATGTAACTTGTTTAGAAAATCACAAGAAGATTCCTTTAATTTTTTTTGAAAAAAACAAAAACATGGGAAATAAATTTATTAATAAAACACTTAGATAATGTTAAAAACAATTTAAAATGTAATAGAAAACAGGTTTTTAATGAAATAATATTTTTAACAGAAGATATAACGGAATTTGTTTTCTAAAATCTTTTTCTCAATCATTTTATGTGCCCAAGAGAGTAAAATATGGTAATATTACATCCAAATTTTTTGAATAACAATAGGATAAGTAAATAAATTTGTTTTAATACATAAATATAATATAATCCCCCTAAGGGGGACTTAAACATAAGCAATACTGAATAATGATGATATTGTGAAATAATATATTGACACTTTAGTAACGTTGGAATTATAAGACCCATGAATAAAACAAATTCAAATAAAATAGTAAATACAAAGAATAAAATATATTAATGATATAACATGTCAAAAGGGTTCATATATACACCACCAAATTTAATAAGTTGTGAATATATAATATGTCTCACAGATGTATAAGTGAGAAGAGAAACCCATACGACAAGTTTCACTTCCTTCATATGTGTTTGAACCTGAATCATAATAAATATAGGTTTATTAGAAATATATTAATGAACCATACTCATATATCTCAAATGATATATTATTTAATTATAATATTTTATCTTTTTTTATTAAAAATAATTTTTAAAATCACAATTTTTTAAGATAATTTCTTCTACTTACATATCTGTTTTTGTTTGGTAATTTTAGTCCTTTGAATTTGATAATGGTTAAATAATCTCAAAATTTTTAAAAAATATATTAATATCCTTTATATTAATTTTATATGTATTTAGAGTAATTAATTAAAGTTAGAGATAAAAATAGATTATGCTATTCAAGGAGATAGTGTAACATCCCAGGTATATAAAGAATAATACATTCTCATATTAATTAATATTTACGAATTAAATATTAATTTTAATTTAAAGGGGTTGCTATGTTCGATAGCGTACCTGATACGCAACAAAGAGTTTCTTTGAAATCTTACGTTGCACACTAGTAATAAAATAATATTATTTTAAATGGTAGTTAACACGTAGCCGTTGTATTGGTGGGAATGAATAGAAATAACTAAAATATGATTATTATTTTTTAAATATTTTTACATTTATCCAATAAAAGATAAAGGCTTAAAATACGAAAAGAATTCAATTTTAGGCATATATACTCTAACATTCACTAAAGGTCGACTTATCGCCTTTTGATGGCGAACCATCTATAAATATATTTTTGGTCACTCTTATACATTCTATTGGACCAAATAAAATTCTTCTTCTGAATATGGACATCAAAATTTACTTTGTGTGAAGTTTTGGTATTTTTCTGATAAAGTTCATTTTTAATGAATAGTGAGAAATGTTATATTTTAATTCAAAACCTCTTTTTAATATAATTTATTTAAATGATTAGATTATCTTTTGAAATGGTTTTAAAGTGAAATTAGAATATATTTTTACCATTTAATCCAATAGTGGTCGTTGGAATTAATTTCACTTTGAAATTGGACTTAAACTAGTGTCAATCTTTTGATACTTATTATTTCATAAAAACACGCCATTTGCTTTGATAGCGGGAATTAATTATTGAATTAATTAATGCAACTTATATGTTTTGAATTTTGAAAAATAGACATCATTTCTCAATTCGGGACATCAAATATAGCTTAGGGTGAATTTATGGTATTTTTCTAAAAAACATCAATTTTTGATGAATGGTGAAACCACTATGTGGTACTTAAAAAACTGATTTTTCGTTTAAATGTAACATTACCACTTCTGTGTTTTGAATTTCAAAAATACGACATACATGGTTGTCATTAGTAATTAAAATGTGGTTTAATGGGATTAAAATAATTTTTTGGTGAATAGTAACTTTTATGCTTATTAATCGCGATTAGAGGTAATTAGTGTAGTTTAAGGAAAAAGTAATGTTTTAATAATATTAAATGACCTAGACACATGTCCTAAACTTATTGGATGTGTCATGGCCGACCAATAAAATCCATGGGACAACTTGGGAACCCCATGGAGCCACTTTGATAGGAAAATGACATTAAAAACTTTTTATTTAATGTAAAAACTAAAATGTCACAAACATGAGTTGTTTTACTAAAACAATTTTTCAATGGGGTTATACAAGTAAGATTTTTGACTATAAATATTCGTTAGAAATCTTAAAATATTTCATAAATCATGATATTTTTTAATAATTTTTAGACATTAAATAATTGAAATTATTTATAAAACCTTGATGATGCAGCGATTACCTCATTATTTAACGATTTAAATAAAATGAAAAGATAATGTAAAATCTAAGACCTACACATGTAAAAAACATATTGGATTGGTGTATTTTGAACTACTATCACCTTATACTCTAAATATATAATTTTGGGTCCCTTTTTATCTGAAAACCATTTTATAATAAAGTATCTTTTCTTAACATTCCAAGAGTACCCAGCCTCTCCTCTTATAAAAGGCCCCCACCTCTACCTCCTTAACCACACCTCTCAAGCCTTTGGTTTGGCCAAGATCCTCTCTTTTTGTCTCTCCACATCCCACTCTTAATCCTAGAATCCTCAATTTGGGCAGAAGTCTTACCAAGGAAGCCTTTGAGGTCAAATCAAAAAGAGGTACCCGTTTTAAAGGTATTGTCTTCTCTTGTGTTCTATTGTTTTATTTTGCTTCTCCAACCCCCTAAACTCTTTTTATTCATTTCTTTTGTAACAACTCAGGAATATTAAATATACTACAATGTTTTTATAATAATAATTCGAGCTACATTTACACACACCTACATCTAATGGTTAAAGAACATATTGTTTTTGTGGATGGCGAATTTCTGCCTCACGAAACGATGATAGTTCAATATTCCTCTAACACCTTCAAAGGTGGACATTAAGATGTCACTATATTTATATATGATATATAATATATTTATGTTTTCCTTAAGCTTCTGTATTTTTCATTTATGGCATACCTTTATGGCTTCCATTATGGGTATACACGATATCTTCATTTTAGGAAGTGCGGACTACCGCCCCCTCAAAGTGATTTGATTCGTTAATGCCATATGTGGGACGTATAAAGGATGGATTTAAAGTTATTATATATGATGTTATACTAGAATTATAATATACCTTTATTTAATTATGATTTCACTACATTAAATTATGAGATAGAAATGAAAGTAGTGTTAATGCGTACGTACGACTTACCGTCTCCATGAACGGTGCATTTCATTTTTTATCCAGAAATGTAATGTACTATTTTATGTACATATATATAATGGATATATATGATGTATGTTAAATCAAAGTGATGAATATAATTCTGGAATTAATATATACATACCTCTCATTTAGTTTTAATTCCATTAATAAGACATAGAAATTAAAGTAGCGTTCATGCGTACGTACGGCTTACCGTCTCCATGAACGGTGAATTTCATTTCTTACCTCTAAATGATTATGTAATATTATAAATACATGTATATGCTGGATATATTTGAAATATATGATATCCAAATCTTGAATATCATTCTGGATATAATGAACCTTTGACCACACGAACAACATGTAATTGTATGAAGTCCACTTTCGACTTAAGAACCAAATATCGAAAAAACAAACATTATTAACTTAAATGATTACATAATGTTTATAACATGAAAATAAGTGATATAAAAGGAATAATGAACTTTAAAAAGTTTCTTAATCAAGTATAAATTAACTCAAGTTTATTATTCAGGACGTTAAAGAACGATCGAGTCAAGTCGGACCCGAGGTAAGGGACTTCATCTCAAACTCCTTTCATTGAGGCATATTTCATTTTATACACAACTTTGTTTTATATGGTGTATAATCCCCTTTGACTTTTACTTTTATACAAAAGGAATATTTTTCTACAAATCGTTTTACTAAACGACAAAAAGGAATTTTTCTTTTAACGTACGCTGTGACAATGACCATTTTCGCCGCCGCGAGTATTATTTGGTCTTTGGCTTCCTCAACAAGCCATAATGTTTTTAAAATGAAATAAATACCATATACGCTTTTATGTATTTTGGTATTGAAAATGGTTTTTATAATGGATTTGTTATGTCAATATATTTATGTGATATATTGTGATCAAAGTGTGGAAATTTTTTCTTTCCATTATATTTTTTTTATGTCTTATGATTTTATAATGGTACTTGGAAATTTGACCTTTGGTTACATGATAAACCATATTATGGGTGGTTCCGTGAATACCAGGACGGGTGGTTACGTTATAACCTCCAATTCATTGGGTATGGAAGTCGGCAGTATAGCTATTCCATTAAGTGATATGTGTAGAAGTCGACCGTATGGTTATTCCATTTAAGTATGTTTATGTCCCAAGTTACCTTTATATGTTATGTGATCTGTATATGGGTTTTATGGTAACCTTTTGGTTACAAAAGGGTAAGTAATGATCTTTTATTCAGTGAAGAGTTTTTACTACTTCATAAAGGTGAAAAGTATTAATTTGATAAAGTATACATGGTTTACTTGTTGTTTTGAAAAACAAACAGTTTTCATTCATTGTGTATCCCTTACAGAGCATTTTATGCGCACCCCATGTTTTTTTTTGAAATGTATTTCATAGTGCATAATGTGGAATAGTGTCAAGGATGGGATCAAGGGAAAGTCATTCTATCTAAAACATGGAACTAGACATGTTTCTTTTTAAGAGTTTTTATTTTGTGGAAACATAGTAGAAGTTTCTACTTTGTAACCTTTTGAGATGTAATAGTTATGTCCTAATTATCTAAAACTGTAAACCGGAAAAGATCCTCAATGTGAATTATTCATTTAATTCAATATTAAGTAAGGTTTAAGGCAGAGGCCTTATAGTTGGTATTAGAGGGATGTTTATACAACTTTAGGAGTTAGAAAATTTTTATATTATGAATTAATTTATGGTATGATTGAAATGATATAGCATTTAAAGATTACCATGTTTCTTCTCCAAAGATATTTCTGTGTTCAGAATGGTTTTCCACAGAGGAAACAAAGTAGCTATGTTGGAAAGACATCAAGAGGAAGACAACCTTCCAAATCAGCAACCTGAGATGGTCAGAATTGGAACTGAACAATTTGTTGCAGTGATGGCACAGTTGACTTAGGCTATAAATGGTGGTGGTATCCATGCACGAGATTATCCAGATCAACTGCATAGGATCATGTCAGTGGTGGAACATTTCATGAGGAAACATCCCCCATCATTTAGAGGATCATCTGACCCCGTGCTAGCTGAATGGTGGATTAAAGCACTGGAAAAAGTTTTTTGATGTCATGGGGTGTTCAGAACATCAAATGTTTCGTCTTGCTGTTTACTGTTTTGAAGGAGAAGCTGATCAGTGGTGGTCGATGGTAAAAAATATCAGGGATAGTGATGAGATTGATGATCTTCACTGGGACGAATTCAATGGTATATTTCTTGAGAAATATTTTCTTAAGGTGGTTCGTCTTAGGATGAAAAAACAATTCCCAGAATTGAGGCAAGAGGATGATTCAGTGGCTGCATATGAAGCACAGTTCCCTCGACTGGCAAGGTATGCTCCAAACTTTATACGAGATCTTGATAGTAAAATAAACCATTTCTACTCCGGGTTAAAGACAAGGTATCGAAGGGCTTTATCTTATCGTGAGTTCAAAAGTTATGAAAAACATGTTCGATGTGCGGAGAAGGTGGAAATGGAGTTTGCCGATGATCAGGTGATCATTGACAAACAACAGAATAAGATGTCCAGTTTGCAGGCAAAGGTGAAGAATTCATCAAAGAAACAAGGAGGTAAGAAAACCAAATATCCATCCTGTGAGAAGTGTGGTAAAATGCATCCTGGAGAATGTTTATCCATGTCTGTAAAGTGCTTTCAGTGTGGTAAGTCAGGTCATATTGCTCGTAACTGTAAAGAAGATGATAAAGAGGGCAATGAAAAGCTAGCAGTAAGATGTTTTAAGTGTAATGAAATGGGTCATTATGCAAATGAGTGTCTAATGAAGAACTCAACCGAGGGAAAGCATCCAGACTAAAAGCAGAAAGGGGTGGTGAAATCCTTTGCAACTACTTCAGCAAATGTTGGGCCATCGAATGAAGTAGTATCAGGCACAGTTTTTGTTTGTTCAGATTATGCCAATGTTTTTTTTGATTCAGGGTCTACACATTTTTTCATTTCTGAGAATTTTTCTAGTAAATCGGAAATTCCATCTCAAGATATGAATCCTATACTTATGGTAAAAACACCCAGAGGAAACGTTGAGACAAAAAGGAATTATAAGAACCTTCTTATCCTTGTGTGCGGAAAGAATCTACCTGCAAACCTTATTGTTTTGCCTCTAGTGGAGTTTGATGTTATGTTGGGCATGGATTGAATTTCTATTTATCATGCTAAGATTGACCGAAGAGCTAAAATGGTTTCTTTTTAGAAATATTTTCAGTTTGTGTACAAGAATGAACCCTTGATTTTGATAACATATTAGGAAGTTGAGAAACTAGTAAAAGATGGAAACAAATGTTACCTTACATATATTGTTGAAAATAAAGGAAGTATTCAGATTAATGATGTGCTAGTGGTAAATGAGTATGTTGATGTTTTTCCTGATGAGTTTCCTAGTATTATTCAGGATCGGGAAGTTGAATTTACTATTGACTTAGTTCCGGATTCTAAGACAATTTCAAAAACCCCTTATCGAATGGATCAAGTTGAACTTTTAGAGTTAAAGAAGAAATTATAGGAGTTATTAGATAACGGTTTCATTCAACCTAGCACATCACCATGTGGTGCTCCTGTATTGTTTGTTAAAAAGAAAGATGGCTCAATGAGACTTTGCATTGATTATAGACCATTTAATAATATTACTGTTAAGAACAAGTATCCTTTGCCTCATATCGATGATTTGTTTGATCAACTCCAGGGAGCTCAGTATTTTTTGAAGATTGACTTGAGGTCGGAGTACCATCCGTTGAACGTAAAAGAAGAAGATGTTCCGAAGATTGCGTTCCGTACTAGATATGGCCATTATGAATTTGTAGTTATTCCTTTTGGGTTAACCAATGCACCTGCTGTATTCATGGACCATATGAATAGAATTTTCCATGAGTTCTCGAATAAGTTTGTGGTTGTTTTCATTGATGATATTTTGGTGTTTTCGAAAAGTAAAGAGGAGCATTAAAGTCATTTAAGATTAATATTGCAAACCTTAAAAGAAAAGAAACTATATGGAAAATTCAGAAAGTATGAGTTTTGGTTGCAACAAATTTCTTTCCTTGGTCACATTGTTTCAAAAGATGGCATAACTGTTGATCCTGCTAAAAAAATGTTATTGAAGAATGTCCAAGACCCACAAATGTAACCGAGATCCGTAGTTTCCTTGGTTTGGAAAGTTACTACTGAAGGTTTGTTGAAAATATTTCACAGTTATCTAGTCCAATGACTAAGCTAACTCGAAAGGGTGTTAAGTTTATCTGGACAAATGAATGTGATGATTGTTTTCAGGAGTTGAAAAGAAGATTGGTGAATGCTTCAGTTTTGACACTTCCTTCCAAGAATGCTGAGTTTGTTATATACAGTGATGCTTCGTTGAAAGTACTTGGTTGTGTCCTTATGCAGAATGATCAGGTAATTGCATATGCTTCACGTCAATTGAAAACCCATGAGGTAAATTACCCTACACATGATTTGGAATTAGCTACTGTTGTTTTCTCTTTAAAAATTTGGAGGCATCATTTGAATGGAGTAAAGTGTGAAATATATACTGATCACAAAAGTTTAAAGTATATATTCACTCAGAAAGAATTGAACATGAGACAAAGGAGATGGCTGAATTAATCAAGGATTATGATTGTACAATTCATTACCATCTTGGAAAAGAAAATAAAGTCGCTGATTCTTTGAGTCGAAAAAGTAATGCTTCATTAATAATGTTGCCTTTGGAATGTGATCCTTTGCTTAAGGATTTAATGAACTTTGGCATGGAAGTTGTTTGTGTAGGATGTCCTTCTGTTTTGTTTCAGGTATCAGTGAAATCTTCTCTATCAGACAGAATCAAGCAAGCACAGAAGCAAGACAGTGAGTTGCAGAAAAAGGTTGAGTTGGTTCAGAAGGGTAAGTTTCCTAAATTCAACATTGATAATGATTGTGTTTTGATGTTTGGGGAGAGATTGTGTGTGCCTTGTGATTCACAGTTGAAGAGAGAGTTGTTATGTGAAGCTCATAGTTCTCCGTTTTCAGTTCATCCTGGAAGCTCTAATATGTATAGAGATCTTCGGGAGTATTACTGGTGGGACGGAATGAAAAGCAATATTGATGATTTTACTGTGAAGTGTTTGACTGGTAAATAGGTTAAAGTAGAGAGGCAATTACTGAAAGGGATGCTTCATCCTTTACCAGTGCCAGAGTGGAAATGGGAGAATGTATCCATGGACTTTGTTGTGGGATTACAGAAGACATCTCGAGGTAATAATTCAATCTGGGTAATTGTTGACCGCTTGACTAAATATTCTCATTTCCTTGCTATACGAGGTACTTTTTCCCTATATCAACTTTTCTGTTTGTATCTTAAAGAGATAGTCAGGTTACATGGAGTTCCTCTCTCCATTGTATCTGACTGTGATCCCAGTTTCACTTCTAACTTTTGGAAAGGCCTTCAGAAGTCATTGGGTACTGAATTAAATTTTAGTACAAATTTTCATCCGCAATCAGATGGGTAGTCAGAATGAACAATTCAGACCTTGGAGGATATGCTACGAGCTTGCTCTATGGATTATCAGGGAAGTTGGGACCAACATCTTTCTTTGGTTCAGTTTTCATATAATAACAGTTTTCATTCTAGTATACAGATGGCACCGTTTGAGGCATTATATGGGAAGCAGTGTCAAACTCCAGCTTTTTGGGATAATGTGGGTGAAAGGAAGATGATGGGACCAGAATTGGTAGAAGAGATGGCAGAAAAAGTTCAGTTGATTCAAAAACACATGAGAACAGCTCAGAGTAGGCAGAAGAGTTATGCGGATAAACGAAGGAAGGATCTATCTTTCGAGGTAGGTGATCATGTTTTTCTCAAAGTTTCAGCATGGAAAAATGTGATGCGATTTGGTAAGAAAGGAAAGCTGAGTCCAAGGTTCATTGGACCATATGAAATTCTGGAGAAAGTTGGATCAATTGCTTATTGAGTGGCTTTACCTCCGAGTTTATCTCAGGTACACAATGTTTTTCATGTTTCGATGTTGAGAAAGTATATGCCAGATCCATCTCATGTTTTTAGCCAAGAAGTAGTTCAGTTGGAAGAGAATCTCTCTTATGATGAACAACCAGTCCAGATTCTTAATCGAAGTGAGAAAGTGTTGTGAAATAAGTTAATTCATTAGGAAAAGGTTTTTTCGAAATACCATATGGCTGAAGAGGCAAATGGGAATCTGAAAATGCTATGAGGGATAAATACCCCCACTTATTTTGATAAGTGAATAAAATTGCAAGGAAGCAATTTCCAAAAGGGGGGAAGGATGTAACATCCAAGGTAAATAAAGAATAATACATTCTCAAATTTATTAATAATTACGAATTAAATATTAATTTTACTTTAAAGGGGTTTCTATGTTCGATAGCGTACCCGATACGCAACAAAGAGTTTCTTTGAAATCTTACGTTGCACACTAGTAGTAAAATAATATTATTTTAAATGGTAGTTAACACGTAGCCATTGTATTGGTGGGAATGAATAGAAATAAATAAAATATTATTATATATGTTTGTTAAATGTTTTTACATTTATCCAATAAAATATAAAGGCTTAAAATACAAAAAGGATTCAATTTTAGGCATATATACTCTAACATTCACTAAAGGTTGACTTATCACCTTTTGATGGAGAACTGTCTATAAATATATCTTTGTTCACTCTTATACATTCTATTGGACTAAATAAAATTATTCATTAGAATAGGGACATCAAAATATACTTTGTGTGAATTTTTGGTATTTTTCCGATAAAGTTCATTTTTTTAATGAATAGTGAAAAATGTTGTATTTTATTTCAAAACCTCTTTTTAATATAATTTATTTATATGATTAGATTATATTTTGAATTGTTTTTAAAGTGAAATTATAATAGAGTTTTAACAATTAATCCAATAGTGGTCGTTAGAATTAATTTCACTTTGAAATTGGACTTAAACTAGTGTCAATCTTTTGATGCTAATTGTTTCATAAAAACACGCTATTTGTTTTGACAGCGGGAATTAATTAATGAATTAATTAATGAAACTTATGTGTTTTTAATTTTTTAAAATAGACATCATTTTTGAATTCGGGATATCAAATATAGCTTAGGGTAAATTTTTTGTATTTTTCTGAAAAACTTCAATTTTTGATGAATAGTGAAACCACTAAGTGGTACTTAAAAAACTGAGTTTTCGTTTAAGTGAAACTTTACCACATCTGTGTTTTGAATTTCAAAAATCAGACATACATGGTTGTCAATAAGAAGTAAAATGTGGTTCAATGGGATTAAAATAATTTTTTGGTGAATAGTAACTTTTATGTTTATGAATCACGATTAGAGGTAATTAGTGTAGTTTAAGGTAAAAGTAATGTTTTAATAATATGAAATCACCTAGACACATGTCCTGCCCTAATTGGATGTGTCATGGCCGACCATGACAATTCATGGGTCAACTTGGGGACCCCATGGAGCCACTTTTATAGGAAAATGACATTAAAAAAATTTTATTTAATGTTAAAATTAAAATGTCACAAACATGAGTTGTTTTACTAAAACAATTTTTAAATTGGGTTATAAATTCAGATTTTTGACAATAAAATATACATTAGAAATATAAAGAGATTTAATAAATCATTATATATTTTTTATAATTTTTAGACATTATATAAATTAAATTATTTATGACACCATGATGATGCAGTGATTACCTCATTATTTAACAATTTAAATAAAATGAAAAGATAATGTAAAATCTAAGACCTACACATGTAAAAAACCTATTGTATGGGTGGATTTATAACTTTTATCACCTTATACTCTAAATATATTATTTTGGTACCCTTTTTATCAGAAAACAGTTTTATAATAAAGTATCTTTTCTTAACTTTCCAAGAGTGCCCTTCTCTTCTCTTATAAAAGGCCCCCACCTCTACCTCCTTACCCACACCTGTCAAGCCTTTGGTTCGGCCACGATCTTCTCTTTTTGTCTTTCCACATCCCTCTATTACTCTTTGAAGCCTCACTTTGGGCAGAAGTCTTCCCAATGAAGACATTGAGCTCAAATCAAAAAGAGTTACCCGTTTTAAAGGCACTGTCTTCTCTTGTGTTCTTTTGTTTTATTTTTCTTCTCCAACCCCCTAAACTCTTTTTATTCATTTAATTTGTAACAAATCCATTATCTTAAATATACTAGGATGTTTTTATTATAATAATTCGAGCTACACTTACACACACCTACATCTAATGGTTAAATAACATACTGTTTCTGTGGACGACGAATTTCTGCCTCACGAAACGATGATTGTTCAATATTCTTCTAACACCTTCAAAGGTGGCCATTAAGATGTCACTATATTTATATATGATATATAATATGTTTATGTTTTCCTTAAGCTTCTGTATTCTTCATTTATGGCATACCTTTATGACTTACATTATGGGTATACGCGATATCTTCATTTTAGGAAGTGCGGACTACCGCCCCCTCAAAATGATTTGATTCGTTAATGCCATATGTGGGATGTATAAAGGATGGATTTAAAGTTATTATATATGATTTTATACAGGAATTATAATATACCTTTATATCATTATGATTTAACTCCATTAAAGTATGAGATAGAAATGAAAGTAGCGTTCATGCGTACGTACGGCTTACCGTCTCCATGAACAGTGCATTTCATTTCTTATCCACAAATGTAATGTACTATTATAAGTACATATATATAATAGATATATATGATGTATGTTACATAAAAGTGATGAATATAATTCTCGAATTAAAATATACATACCTCTCATTTAGTTTTAATTCCATTAATATGACATAGAAATGAATGTAGCGTTCATGCGTACGTACGGCTTACTATATCCATGAACGGAGCATTTCATTTCTTACCTCTAAATGATTATGTAATATTATAAATACATGTATATGATGGATATATATAACATATATGATATACAAATCATTAATATCATTCTGGATATAATGAACCTTTAACCACACGAACAACATGTAATTGTAAGAAGTCCACTTTCGACTTAAGAACCAAATATCGACAAAACAAACATTATTAACTTAAATTATTACATAATGTTTATACAATGGAAATAAGTGATATAAATGGAATAATGAACTTGAAAACGGTTCTTAATCAAGTAGAAATTAACTCAAGTTTATTATTCAGGACGTTAAATAACGATCGAGTCAAGTCGGACCTGAGGTAATGGACTTCGTCTCAATCTCCTTTCATTGAGGCATATTTCATTTTATACACAACTTTCTTTTATACGGTGTATAAACCCTTATGAATTTTACTTTTATACAAAATGAATCTTTTTCTATGACGCATTCTACTAAACAACAAAAAGGAATGTTTCTTTTAACGTATGCTGTGATAATGACCTTTTTCGCCGTCACGAGAATTATTTGTTCTTTGGCTTCCTCAACAAGCCGTAATGTTTTTAAAATGAAATAAATACCATATAATCTTTTATGTATTTTGGTATTGAAAATGGTTTTTATAATGGATTTGTTATGTCAATATATTTATGTGATATATTGTGATCAAAGTGTGGAAATGTTTTATTTCCAATATTTTTTTTATGTCTTATGATTTTATAAGGGTACATGGACATTTGATGGGTGGTTACTTGATAAACCATATGACGGGTGGTTCTGTGAATACTAGGACGGTTGGTTATGTTATAACCTCCAATACATTGGGTATGGAAGTCGTCTGTATGGCTATTCCATTAAGTGATATGTGTGGAAGTCGACCGTATGGTTATTCCATTTAAGTATGTTAATGTCCCAAGTTAAATTTATATGTTATGTGATATTTATATGGGTTTTATGGTAACCTTTTGGTTACAAAAGGGTAAGTGATGATCTTTTATTCATTGAAGAGTTTTTACTACTTCATAAAGGTGAAAAGTATTATGTTGATAAAGTATACATGGTTTACTTGTTGTTGTGAAAAACTAACAGTTTTCATTCATTGTGTATCCCTTACTGAGCTTTTTATCCTCACACCATGTTTTTTTGAAATGTTTTTCACAGGACATAATGTGGAATAGGGTCAAGGATGGGATCAAGGGAAATTAATGCTATCTAAAACATGGAACTAGACATTTTTCTTTTTAAGAGTTTTTATTTTGTGGAAACTTAGAAGAAGTTTCTACTTAGTAACCTTTTGAGATGTAATAGTTATGTCCTAATTCTCTAGAACTCTAAACCTGAAAAGATCCTCAATGTGAATTATTCATTTAATTCAATATTAAGTAAGGTTTAAGGCTGGGGCCTTATAGATAGTATGTCGTACATACGCATGAAGGATGTTTCAATGTATCTCAAATGACAGAATGAAAAGAAGGTAAATAATCTATCACATTTTATAGAGTAATTATGATATATTAAATATCATATATATATATATATATTTACTAAAATTTACTTTATTACCTTATATGTGAAGCATTAGTCAAAAAGAATTCATGTAACGCCCTGACCCCAGAAGCACAAAACTGGTGTAATATTTTAATACATTGGATTGATACATGGAATCCTGTCCCGAAGGACCAATAAGTTTATCTATCTTGGAAATTAGATTTCATACATGAACCATTCATTACAATTCAAAACATAATATGTAATACATTCCATTCTTTTATAATTACATTATTTTATTAGATTCACCTTGTATATCATTCATAAAACACTTCATGAAATCATGGAGAAATAAAACATATAAAATGGGTGAGCTCAATTACTCAGTAAGGTTAAACAATATAGTGGAAGATATCATAAATAACTATAAACATTAAGTCATGTCTAAAACTAAAACACAATACTTTTAAACGTAAAATTGAACATAATATGATAAGAATAAATTATATAATTTCATTTAGGCATTCACATATATATTCTAATAGTCTAATGAACACATGTAATATCAATAACTAATCTCATAATGAGGGAATTCATAATTCTGGACATCTAAAACATACCATCGAGGCCTTAACCAAGTCATCTAAAAATAAATGGTTAAGGCCTTCGCTAAATCCATATTTTAAAATAAATAGGCATTTCCTCGACAATGTCAATATATAGTTTTTCTTATGAGACATACCGATGCATCGATGGGTTATAGGAGTCCTCGCCTGTCACTTACTATGTCAAATTCATTGATCATATGAAAATTGTGAAACATAACATAATCATTCATATTAAAACTACCACAAAAAATTTTAATAATTTAACCATAAACCATGAATGGTGTAAAAATAGCACATCCATAGTCAAACATATCATTAAATCATCAATACAATATAGAAGATTGGGTAATAATAAATCAACCTTAATCAAGCATAAAATCCATCAATATATGCCATCATAGATTAAAATACTCTAATAAATTTATTAAAGCTTTTTTGAGAGACATATATTTTTTAATTTGAAATCTTTTAAAAGTGAAGAAAATATTAAATAAAACATTTATTTTGAAAAAACCAATTTAATCTTGTAAGAGAAGGTTCAAAGTTTTAATGCTTCTTAACGATGAAAAATGGTTTCTTGCACCGTATAGGTTTAAAAAATTATTTCCTTAATTTGTAAAAAAGGTGATAAAGTACCTTGTTTGAAAAAAGACGAAATGAATCCTTTCAAAATTTTTTTGTAAAATTCAAAAAAAGGGTAGAAGTGGCTTTAAACAATTTCCATTATTATTTCTAATTACATTTTATGAAACTTGGAAAAGGATTATAAGGATGTCACAGTAGATTCATACATATAAGTAATCGTAGATAATAAATAGATTATGAAATTAACCCTTATCTTGTAGTTTTCTTTAGTTGAGGGTGAGTTAGACCTCTGTATAATGGATAAAGAATGTTACTAAATAAAACCAGAATGATATCCGTGTTTATGATATCATATATGATCCTATAATTATTTCTTATTACTTTTTTGTTAGTAATCCTTCATTATTTTCACTATGTCGGGTGTAAATCACTTAGTTTCCCAAATAGGTTTTAACATGTTATATGTTGTTCAAATTTATTAGATCATGGTTTCATCATATAAATAATGTAAAACATGATGTAATATGATATATATATATAAATATATATATATCCAGTATATATTTATTTATAATAATATAATACATGGAGATAAGAAATGAAATGCACAATTCATAGAGATGGTAGGCTATACATACACATGAACGCTAATTTCATTACATTTTCATAAAATAATTAAATGGTATAAATGTATTTTATAATTATAATATTATAATAATTTCATATATGTATCATATATTTAAGAAAACTATCCTTTATATGATCCATGTATAGCATGAACGAGTCATATCGCTTTGAGGAGGCGGTAGTCCACATTTCCTGAAACGAAATTATCGTATTTACACAACCTGAAAAGCATAAAGGTATGTTTTAAATATATATTATATGAGAATAAAGAAATTATAAATAAAATATATATGATATATGAATATAGTTTTTATCTTAATGGCCACCATGAGAGGTGGTAGGATAAAATTGAACAATCATCATTTCGTGAGTCTGTAGTTCTTCGTACATAGAAACATAATGTTCTATATTCAGTAGATGGAGCTGTGTGTAAGTGTAGGTATAAACCATAGAATTAAAAAATACTAGTATATTAAGGATATATGTGTTTTTTATAAATTAATTCAATAAGAATAGGTTAGGGGTTTTCAGAGGAGAAAAGTAAATTAAAGGAGCTTGAGAGAGGACATTACCTCTAAATCAGGTAACTTCTTTTTATTTGAGCCAAAAGGCTTTCTTGGAATTCATTATGCCCAAGTTAAGTGCTCTTATAGGAAGGTAGGGATTTCATGAGGTTATTTTAGAAGAATTTGGATGAACCAAGGGGATTTATATGTTTGAGAAAATGGGTAGAGGTGGTGGCCTTTTTTAAGAGGGATGATGGGCACTTTAGGATAGTCTTGAAATTTTACTTTATTTTAAATTATTATTCAAATTATAATAGATCTATACTGATATATTTATAAGAGAATATGAGTATAGTTATAAATATCTCAACCAATATGTTTTAGGGAAATTTATGTCACAAACGTAACCTTATCTTTTGGATTTAACCCTTAATTAAATAAATTAACCCTTACCTTGTCTTCTGGTATTTTTACACTATATGGTTAATATAGTTACTACAAAATTCCAAGTGAATTTAAAGTGGATAATTAATGGAATTTTTAGCATTATATAAGTTATTTGGAAAAATATTATATTTTTATTACTACTATATCATTTAATAATATAGTATTAGTTTTTAAAACTCATTTATGTCAATTTTCAAACTACTTAGTAATGATTTTTTTATAAAGTCCTAAAAACATGAGTCATTGAAAAAAACTAATTAAGTAAAAATAATGTGTCATAATCATCCATAAAATTTGTGTATGTCTTCAAAAATTTTAAATTAAATTTATTTTATTAATTATATTATCATTTATTTTAATTTTTCATTAATAAGGTAATCACTTCATCATCATTATGTCATAAATAAATTTATATATTTAATGTTGAAAAATTATAAATAAAATACCATGATTTAGTGAATAATTTTTTATTTATAATAAATATTTATATTCAAATATATCAGTTATATAACACTATATTAAATTTGATCTAGTAAAAAGATACATGTTTGTGCTATATTTCTCTTTAATTTAAATTAATTATTATAACATGTCATTATCACACCCAAGTGGCTCCCAAACGCCAAAAGTTCATCCTAAGGATTTTCTTGTTCAGTCATGACTCATCCAATAATATTATGAAACATGTTATATTATTATTAGGTTGTTATAATATTATTTTTGTCCTTCTATAACTAATTTACTGTTTAACTGTGGTACTAAAAAATAATTACCGAAGTTAATATTCAAAATGTCATAAAATTAAAGGTAACTATTTAAAAAAATTTGAACTTATAATTCAAAATATGGAATCCATATTTTAAAATTCAAAACACAATATTTTTTGAAATTAATTTAAAAATTAATCCGGTTGTCGGAATGAAAAAACGGGTTTTTAGAAGATAAAATATTGCAAAAGAATGAAATTTTTTTACATCACAATTCATGCTAAAATTAATTAAATTGTAAAAAAATATATTAAATGATAAAAATATATTCTATTTATTAATTAAAACCATTCAATAATATAATTTATCCACATAAATTATTTGGATGAAAAAAGTTTTTCTTAAATTAAAATTTTGTATATTTTTACTATTCATAAAAAATATAAAACATGATAGAAAAATATCCAAAATACATCAACTTTTTTTAATATCTTGATTCAAAATATTAAATTTATTTTGTCAAATATAATATATTAAAGTTTAAAAACTTGATTTAAAATGGGTGCTTCATCAAAAGGTAGCAAAACTGCATTTTTTTGAAAAATACTTCTTTTACCTGAAAATTTGAATTTGTTCTTATATCATGTCTAGAGAATAAATGATCTTAATTATAAAGTCATATGAAAAATATAACATTCAAAATTTAGTTAATAATATTCATAAAAGTTAATAATATTTTATTAATATATTGTTGTTCGATAAAACCAGGTCATCATGCAACACATGCCATCTCATTATTGTCTGTAGTGTAGGCGTAACATGATGTTACGTAAAAAGAAATCGAGAAACAAAATTAAATATAATTAGATATGAAAATATCATAATTTCTTGGGGTGATAGATTCTCCCTTCCTTTAATAAATTGTGTCTTCACAATATAAACTCCGGATTATAAACTAGTGAATTTTCATTTCAAATTATCCTTGTTAAAATCCCACATCGAAAAATTGATTAATGAGATCTAATTTTTAAAATTAAATAAAGAGAAGTATGAAGGTCACTAGATATAATGCATTCTAGGGTTCCATATAAGTAAATATTGATAATAAGGAAACATCTAAAAATTAAGTTCTCATAGAGAGTGATATGAAACATGATGAACAGAAAGTTAACAATCACAAAGATAAAAATATGGAATGATATAAGGGATATTTTGATTCATCAGAAAAATAACTAGAATAGAATTTTTGGTTTCAAGATCATTTCCCTACGATGAATTATTAGGCAATAATTTAACTGATTTTTTCCATGTCACAATCATAATCTCATACTTTGGGTTTTCTTCGATTTATTTTCACTTCATCCCTTACACAAGGAAATGAGTGTTCGAAATCAAATTTTTTTACACCAGAAGCACTTTTGATAAATCATAAGGCCAGTAATTATTTTTCAATCCTCTAAATATTTAGTGAAACCAAGAAGGTTAGCCTAATAAATCACACTCTAACATATAAAAAAATATCCTAAGTTAAAATTAATCCTTTATAACATTAAGAAATTTACAAAATACTATTTTCCAAATTCACTATCTTAATTTTTTCTAAATTTACAAAAACTAGAAAAACATCAAATTCTCTAAAAAATGTAATGTATCTATTAATTAAAAATTCCTTTATAACCTAAAAATCTTTAATAATTCAAGATTCAAAATCCATAAAGAATAATTATTGTAGCGAAATCCTTATATATCATATTAAATAATAAGATAACTCTTGAATCTAAAAACATAATTAAATAAATTATTCCACTTCGACTATAGTAACAACATAAGCTTGACATTGATCCATTTTCTTCTTCTAAACCATATTTCCTAGATGTTTTGGAAAATCATTTGAATAATGTACCAACTCTTTAAAATTATATCATTGAACATTTGCAGCATCATTCTTTTCCATAAAATCATGAGCATTATGGCCTTTATCACCACACTTGAAAAAAACTACTTTTTTCTTTTAAGAAGGCACCCGGGTGTTTCCTTCCACTATTTTCACATGTGTCAAAATCCTTCTCCCCCTTCTTCCCATTATCTATCTCATGCTCAATCAATCTATTCATCTCTTCCTTTCCCATAACGTCATAATACTTTGAAATTTTTTCTTTGTCTTGATATCACATGATATTATATCTTTGTATGATAAGAATGTTTGGGATACCAATTCTATAACACCCCGAACATTTCAAAACCTTATAAATAGCAATTGTCTATTCAATTCAATTAATGTTTTATTCTTTTATCCAAACAAAACATAAAAGATAAAACACAAAACTCCTTATTTAAGAACTTAACACTGAAGTGTCTTACAAAATTCTGAGTATAAAAGGAAAGATCAATAACCACAGATACCAATTACAAACCCTTTTAAAATTACAAGAAGACCACTTAAAACAACGAGAAACCCGAGAAGATGATATAGGTCTTTAGCATCCATCAAAACAAACATAAGAATGGTCGAATACACTGCATCCATACTAAGAACTAAAGGGACGACTTGAACCATATTCTTCTTCTTCTTCAATCACCTTAAGCTTAAGACACCTTGAGACCTGGTTTTATGTGACACCAAATTGACCGTTACTTTTTTTTGTAGCAGTTGGGTCTTTAAATTCCATGACCATTGGTTAAATGATTTTTAAAATTATTGAGGTTTATCTTTTTATAAAAACGTGGTTTTTATTATGCTTTCATAATTTTTTAGAATTTCAAATGTTTTAATATGTCTAAATGTTTTAAATGGTATTTTCAGATATCATGGTTTTATAGGAAATGTTTTAAAAGAACATACTCAGTTTGAATTAAGGTACATTTTAAATATAACAGAAATATTATTTAATATTATTAATAATTTGAGGTCTATGAAGACTTATATTTCACTTTATATGTTTATAATTAATCTTATAAGGATTTTTATATAAAACCTTATGCCAATTACACATGAGTAACTCTTTTAAATAAGTTAATGTGTAAAAATGTATACATATATTAATTTAGGTTTTATAAGTTGATTTTATAAAAAATTAGTTTATATGTGTGTATATATATTACTTTTAATTTAATTATGTATTTCTACCTGGTTCTGTTTATAACAATTTTATTTTTTAAAATTTTAAAAGGGTTACACCCTTTTGAGACAAGCCTACCGGGAGAGGAAGCTCACATCGAGGTGTGGCCGAGCCTTGACTCCCCGGTCGGCGGTTAGGGGAACCCTTTAAGGGCACTTAGAGGTGCGAGAGCCATGTCTAGGCGGCGTGGGTTTGCTCAGGGTGGAGCACGGTCCGGGTTAGGCTGAGGCCCGCAGTGCGCAAGGTGTAAGGGTGGGCCGAAGCCCACGAGGGGCCCATGTATAAGGCCCCATGGTGTGAGTGCGTGTGTTATTTCCATGAAGCGGAAGTGTTGAGGCTTATAAGACATTCCCAATTTTCTTTCCTTTTGGATGTGGGATGTCGATTTTCTGGTGTTGCGCCATCTAGGTCGTCCATCGCATCACGCGATCGATCGCGGTCGTCCGCGCGATCGAAGCTGCATGACCTCCCTACATCGCACGAGACCATCGTTCTCCTACAGAATCTAATCCGAACCGTCCGATGTTTAAGCCAAGTGATTGTTTTCCCCATGCCTCCCTCGTCCGTTTGATCTAGCCAGTGATGATCGTGACCGTCCGATCCTTCTCTGCATTGTCTTTTTCGTATCCACACCACAGTAGTGGCCATCACGATCACCACCTCCCTCCTCCACTACTCATCTTCGGCCTCACCTTTCCAAAGACCAACTCACCTTTTTGAACCCCATTGTGTATCCTCCCGAGCTCCTCCTCGGGTAAGGTTATATATAATATATATATATATTTTTTCATTATTGTTTTCTCTCCAACTAGAATCATTGTTTTCACCACGGTAGTCAAGAATAGGGTCCTCTTTTATTGTACTCGAGACCTGTGGGCTTTCTTTAATCCATCTACCATGTTACACGAACCCAACGGGTTCATCCTATCATCCCTCTCCGTCTCTTTATCTCAAGCCTCTATGGACCTCCAGTAGGGTCTCTCCCCTTTCTGTCAGGCCGAGCTTCCTCCTCTATCCTGTAAAAGGATTAATCCATTTTTTATGAATCAAAACCTATTATACACACACGATGTATAATCAGATATTATATATTTATATATATGTATATATATATAGACCATTTCCTGTACTGTAGTCGTCCTTCTCATTTCTTTAGAAAAATAGGTGTTCAGGTTCTGGTAGGGTGATCATTAAATATGTTTAAGGTTTGATCTTTTTAGTTTTGTTTTAAACCCTTTGTTATATGGGATGTTATATATATATATATATATATGTAATTTTAAAACATTCATGTATATCTCAAACAATCTCTTTTACTGAGGGGATTTTTCATGAGTTATGCACTCAAGTATTTATGTAAAGTTTAATTCTGAAAGGTTTCTATTTAAGAAAATCATTTTATACAATATGTGAAATCGGGTGTTTATGTATTTACATATATATATTCCCATCTTCAAATATATTTATAAGACTTCCAATTATTTCATTATTGCATACTAAGATTTATGTACCTATATAGGTTATTTTGAATCTACTTTAATGTACAAATTCATTATGTAAACTTTATATGATATATAACTAAATACTTATATGTTATGTATCTTATTACAAATTAATTATTGTTTTTACGATATGAATACCCATATTTATATAATAATTTAGATGCCAAATTGGTTTTGCGGTCTAAGTGAATCTATGTTACAGTATGAAACCATCATTTTTATATAGTTATGAACATTCGATTTCATGGATAATAAACCCTATATGTTTTTGTTTTAATCAAATAAATGGTTTTTGGTTAGAGGTATTCCAATCTTAAGGAAATTTAATTGACCTTTGTTAAATTGTTTAAAAACCCATATATACAGTTTGTGTATATGCAGTTATGTAAAAATGTATTTAGAGGTTTAATTTCTAAGACCTTATTTTCAAGTTATAATTATCTGCACTTAGTTTATTCTCTAATACATGTAAGATTTCAATAATTTTGGTGGTTGCTAAGCCAATATGTATATTTCATTAATGAGCTCGTTCAAATAAAGAAGTCATACTGGCATATACCCTAGATTTCATTTATGATTTAAAAGGATGTACATTGGATTGACTTAAATTTATATTAAAAGAGTAATAATTTATGAGTTTATGTTAACATGTAGTAACCATTTATTATTTGAAGTTAAATCTACTATAGTGATTATTAGTGGTCAATCTGGTTATGGTTTAATTTCTGGATCAATGACATGTTTAACACACTAATTCATGTCATGTATTTTCTTTAAGTGTTTCATTTTCATGTATTATCATTTAACACCTCTTGTGGAAAACCCTACCATTTGACATGCATTAGTAATTATCCTGTGGACATACAATGCTTACTAAACCATGCCTGCTATCAATTAATTATTCCATATATGCAATGCTATTTGTTATATCATGTATCCATTAGTCCTTTTATTTATTATAATACATAATGCATCCATATGACATATCATGGTAATGAACTAATAACTGAATTACCCAAAGAGGTATGGGACACCTTGGGTAATGAGAAATGAAAATGAATTAAATATTCAAATTGGTATGGAACACCTTGAATATTAGACCATATTGACATATGGGGAATGTATTGGACTGCCGGGTTGGGGTCCGGTTAAAAGAAATCCATCTAGGTTAGGGACTGGTAAAAGTAAGCCCTCTGGGTTGGAGACTGCTAAAAATAAGCTCCTTGATGCATTGGTAGTTCACTTGGGACAATCAGTAGGCGAAAAACCCTTTGAGTTTGTTTCCAACAATCAGTTTTGGTTTCTACCGATAGGTCAGGGCACGAGGCCTTGACATAGTCAACATGAGTCCAACAATTTATCATCCCTTAAATATGTTTTAGTATATGACCATCCAAGTGATTATTTTGACTAGAGGATTATCCTAGGTTAAAGAACCATTACCTATGAGTATGATATTAAGTGCACATGGAATATGATGAGACAGTGTTCTGGTATGATCAGTTTTCCTCTCCAGGATTTTAATGAAAATGATAGAATTACATTTACCACATTAAAATGTGCATTTTTATAAGTTGTAGTGAAATTGTTTATGTGAAACTCTGATAATGTTCATTCTTAGTAGTTCTTTCATACCTTGCATGTTATGCTTAATTTATATGATAGATTTCATGCACTTTTGAACAAACATACTTACTAGATTTCAGGTAAATGTTCAAATACTTGTGTATGAAATGCTTTAATAGTATTATAGTGACAATTGATATGTCATTAGGTTTTTGTTAAAAGAATCATTTTGATGAATGTGGATTTATTTTTAAAAAAAGTTTTCAAAAGATGTATTAAGTATTTTCGTACCCCTTACTGAGTATTCTTATGCTCACCCTACGTTTTAAATGAAAAATTATCAGGTATTAGTCATGAATTCAATGATGTTTTAGAATGCAACTGGTTTTCCCATAACCTGAACCTCTGTAATAATGGTACATGGTGTATTATTTGTAAATGTTTGTAATGAATTTTTAGTACATCATTTTCATGGGCACCAGCTCCGGGCATTTGGGAGTCGGGTCCATATATTGGGTATCAGAGGATAGGTTAAGGAAATTCTGGAAAAACCAGGTAATAGAAATATTTAGCTATGACTAAACCTTTCTAAGTGGATTAATTATAATTTTCAGATGGCAGATGAATGATCACTTAGAAGTATTTTGTCCCTTACCACTAAAATCCTCGAGAATATAATTGTTAAGTCATGTATGGAAGATTATGAACCCTTTGGGAACCTACGATTGTCATGAAAGATTCTTTACTAAGTGTTGAACAACTCAAATATCCTTCGACTCTTCTGAGGATTGAGTCATGTGTAATATCATTTAACTTATGCACAACTTGCGTACAATACGCATAGGGGGGAATATTAGGACGGTTTTTTCCTATGTTTTACCCTATATTAAAACTATCTTGCTGAAAGGGTTTTCCAGTAAGCTGCAGACGAGGGAAATCTTTATGAAGCCTATATTTTTCAAGTCCTTAGTTTCAGTTTGTACAGGAGACTCTTTGACATCAAACCCCTCGACTTTGAGGTAGTACAAAGATTATGTAGAGACCAAGTTCCTCTAGATATCACTAATATTTACACCGCACATGCCTCTATCTGGAAGCCCAATTGTAATATGTGGGAGTTTAACCTCACTTGCCCATGGTGTGCCTGGACAAGAGATATCGAGGAAATGGGAACCACCATGGGAATAGAGTTGAGGACATACACGAACTGGTTATGGAGATGGGCTATAAAAATTTACAACCTAGTTTCTTTATGTTATTTTAATTTTTAGTATATAAATTCTAGATTGTTTGAGTGGGGACATCACTAAGGATGTCAGAGAGGTTGTGTCAGCAAGTCAGTAGGAGTTCGTGAGGAAGACTCAGGAAATGATGTATAAACATATGTGTTATTGAAATATTATCTATCCTCCTTTCTTGTATCTAATTTATCTGAACTGTTAAGTGAATTCTCTTGAATGTATTTTCAGATGGTGGGACAAACAAATAACTCATCCCTACCCGATGAAATTTTGGAGGAAATATTAATCAAGATGTGCATTGTGTACTGTCCTTGATTCCTCCATCTGTGAGGATCATGTCAATGAATGTTTTATTTTTACAACAGCCATGAAATTCTTCATTCCAATCAAGGGATCGACCATGTTTTCCACCTCATCGCCAAGGCCCAACTCCCTTATTATAGGCAAAGGGGGAGAAACATCGAAGGTCTTTTTCGATGTTTCACTCTGGCATAGAATTATTATGCCAGAGCATGTTTTCTAGTAGCTGCAAAAGATGGGAACTGAAGAGTAGCCTTCATATACTATATTCAGAACCTCATTATTTTTAATCTCATGGTTCCAATGGAATATCTTGAGTGTGATGTAGTTCGGCAGAGTACCAGAGAATATGTCCATTCGGACATCCCGAACTTTATTTCCAGACGAGCATCCCTATGGAAACCTGTGTGTAGAACACATGAGAATGAGTTCAAAACATACTTATCAAGGTGTATTTGGGCTAGTAAAGTAGTGGAACTGAGTACTAACCTGGGTATTCTTTTGACAGATCCAAATCTCCCATTTTGGTGATGTTGATCGTCTGTGGGTTTTCTTTTTCAGTTTATGAAAATAATTGATTGGATGCAATTATTTGAAGGGGGGAATAATGTAACACCCCAAATATTTTAAAACCTTATAAATTGTAATTGTGTGTTTAATTCCATTAATGTTTTCTTCTTTCAACCAAAAAAAATATACAAGATAAAACACAGAACTCCTTATTTAAGAACATAACACCGAAGTGTCTTACAACATTCTGAGCTTATAAGGAAATCTCACTAACCAAATATACCAATTAAAAACCCTATTAAGATTACAGGAATACCACTCAAAACAATGAGTAACCAGAGAAGAAGATAGGGTTCTTTAGCATCCATCAAAAGAAACATAAGAATGGCTGAAGCCATCGCAGCCACACTAAGCACTAAAGGGATGACTTGAACCATCTTTTTCTTCTTCTTCAATCAACTTAAGCTTAAGACACCATGAGACCAGGTTTTATATAACACCAATTTTACCATTACCTTTTTTTGTAGTCATTGGGTCTTTAAATTCCATGACTATTGGTTAAATGGTTTTTAAAATTAATGAGGTTTATCTTTTTATAAAAACGTGGTTTTTATTATGCTTTCATAATTTTGTGGAATTTCAAATGTTTTAATATGTCTGTTTTTTTAAATGGTATTTTAAGATATCATGGTTTTCAGGGAAATGTTTTAAAAGAACACAACCAGTTTAAATTAAGGAACATTTTAAATATAAAAGAATGATTATGTAATATTATTATTAATTTGAGGTCTATAAAGACTTATATTTCACTTTATATGTTTATAATTAATCTTTTAAAGATTGTTTTTTAAAACCTCATGTCAATTTCACATGAGTAACTATTTTTAATATATTAATGTGTAAAAATGTATACATATATTAAATTAGGTTTTGTAAGTTGATTTTATAAAAAATTCGTGTATATCTGTGTATATATATATTACTTTTAATTTAATTATGTATTTCTTCCTGGTTCTGTTTATAAAAATTTTATGTATTAAAATTTATAAATAGTTACACCCTTTTGAGACAAGCCTACTAGTAGAGGCATGCCACACTGAGGTGTGTCCAATCCTTGACTCCCTAGCTGATGCTCAGGGGAACCCTATAGGGGTGCTCAGAGGTGCGAGAGCCGTGGCTAGGCGGCGTGGGTTCGCTCGGGGAAAAGCACGGTCAGAGTTAGGCCAAGGACCGCAGTGCGCAGGGTGTAAGGGTGGGCCGAAGCCCGCGAGGGTCCTGTGTAAAAGGCCCCATTCTGTGTGTGATTGTGTTATTCCCATGAAGTGGGAGCATTGAGGCTTATAAGACGTGCCCAAATTTCTTTCCATTTCATTGTGGGATGCTGATTTTCTGATGCCGCGCTGTCTAGGTCATCCATCGCATCACACGATCGATCACAACCATCCGCGTGATCAAAGCCGTGCGACCACCCTGCTTCGCCTGAGACCATCAATATCATGTGTGATCTAATCTGAACCATCCACTGTTTAAGCCGAAAGATCATTTTCCTTGCGCCTCCTTTGTCTGTTCGATCCAACCAGTGTTGATCGTGGCCGTCCGACCTTTCCCCACATTGTCTTCTTCGTATCCACACCGCACCAGTGGCCATCGCGATCACCAGCTCCCTCCTCCACTGCTCCTCTTTGGCCTCACCTTTCCACGGACCTACTCACCTTTATGAACCTCAAGCCATATCCTCCCAAACTCCTCCTCGGGAAAGGTTATATATATATATATATTCATTATTGTTCTCTCTCCAACTCGAAGCATTGTTTTCACCTCGGTAGTCAAGCGTAGGTTCATCTCTTGTTGTACCTGAGACCTGTGGGATTTCTTTAAGCCCTCTCCCATGAAAAATGAACCCAACATGTTCATCCTCTCATCCCTCTCCGTCTCTTTCTCTCAAGCTTCTATGGACCTTCAGCAAGCTCTCTCCCCTCTCTATCAGACCGATATTCCTCCTCTATCATGTAAGGGGGTTAATCCATTTTTCTATGAAGAAAAACCTATTATACACACATAGTGTATAATCAAATATTCTATATATATATATAAACCCTTTCCTATACTGCAGTCATCCTTCTCCTTTCTTTAGAAAAATAGGTGTTCGTGTTTTGGTAGGGTGATCTTTAAATTGGTTGAATGTTTGATCATTTTTAGTTTTTTTTAAAACCTATTTTTTACACAATGTTATATATATGTAATTTTAAAAAATGTATGTATATCTCAAATCCTCTCTTTTACTGAGGGGATTGTTCATGACTTATGCACTCTAATATTTATGTAAGGTTTAATTCATGAAAGGATTCCTTTTAAGAAAATCATTTTATACGATATGTGTAATTGAGTGTTTATGTATTTACATATATAATTATTCCAATATTCAAATCTATTTCTAAGACTTCCAATTATTTCATTATTGTATACTAAGATTTATGTACCTATATAGGTTATTTTGAATCTACTTTAGTTTACAAATTCATTACGTAAACTTTATTTGTATATATAACTAAATACTTATATGATATGTATCTTATTACAAATAAATTATGGTTTTTAAGATATGAATACCCATATTTAAATAATAATTTAGATGCCAAATTGGTTTTGTGGTCTATGTTAATCTATGTTATAGTATAAAACCATCGTTTTTATATAGTTATGAACATACAATTTCATGGATAATAAACCCTAAATGTTTTGGTATTAATAAAATAAATGGTTATTGGTTAGAGGTATTCCAATCTTAAGGAAATTTAATGGACCTTGGTTAAATTGTGTAAAAACCCATATATACACTTTGTGTATATGTGGTCATGTAAAAATGTATTTATAGGTTTAATTTCTAAGCCCTTATTTTCAAGTTATAATTATCAGCACTTAGTTTATTCTCTGATACATGTAAGATTTCAATAATTTTGGTGGTTGCTATGCCAATATGTATTTTTCATTAATGAGATTTTTCAATTAAAGAAGTCATACTAGAATATACCCTTGATGTAATTTATGATTTAAAAGGATGTACATTAGCTTGTCTTAAATTTATATTAAAGGTCTTAGAATTTATGAGTTTATGTTAACATGTAGTAAACATTTATTATTGAAAGTTAAATCTACTGTAGTGATTATTAGTGGTCAATCTGGTTATGGTTTAATTATTGGATCAATGACATGTTTAATGAACTAATTAATGTCAAGTATTTTTTTAAGTGTTGTATTTTCATGTATTATCATTTAACACCTCTTGTGGAAACCATACCATTTGACATGTTTTATTAATTATCCTGTGGACATATATTGTTTAATAAACCATGCCTGATATCAATTAATTATTCCATATATACAATGATATCGATCATATCATGTATGCATTACTCATTTTATTTATTATCGTACATAATGCATGCATATGACATATCATGGTAATGAACTAATAATTGAATTACCCAAAGTGGTATGGGACACCTTGGGTAATGAGAAATGAAAATGAATTAAATATTGAATGTGTTATGGGACACATTGAATATTAGACCATATTGACATTTGAGGAATGTATTGGAATACTGGGTTGGGTTTTGGTTAAAATAAAGCCCTCCAAGTTAAGGACTGGTAAAAGTAAGCCCTCAGGGTTGGAGACCGGTAAAATTAAGCTCCTCTATGCATCAGTAGTTCTCTTGAGACACTCAGTATGTAACCCCCCGAGATTTTATGAAAAATATTCTTTTTAATTTCATTAATGTCTTGTGTCGTACGCTACACTAAAAGGAGCTTGCACAACACACATCCTTGACTTACCTTGCATTACACGCTATCTTGACCTTCCTCGATAGCGTGTGTAGTACGCAATAACGAGTTTCACTAAACAACAAAATGCTATTAAAATATTATTTAAACGAGCCATTATGAATATTAATAACCACTTTTTGAAATTTTGTAAATTTTATTTTTCAAAATGGACTTCATTTTTGTATTCGGAATATCTAAATTAGCTTAGGTTGAAATTTTGGTACTTTTCGGATAACTTTCATTTTCTGATGAATAGTGAAAATTACTAAATTATAATTAAAAACAACCTTTTTAATCGAAATAATTAATAGTGATAAATTATTAATTTGAGTGGTTTTAAAGTATATTTAGAATATATTTTTACAATTTAATAAAATGTTGGTCATTGGATGTAATTTCACATTTAAACCAGACATAAACAAGTGTCAATCTTTTGATAGTTATTATCTCTTAAGAACACACTATTTGTTTTGATGACAGAAATTAATTTTCAAATTAAGTAATGCAACTGATATGTTTTGAATTTGGTAAAATAGACATCATTTTTCCGTTCATAATATCAAATATAGCTTAGGCCTAATTTTTGGTATTTTTCTGGAAACTTTCATTTTTTGATGAATAGTGAAACCACTAAGTGGTAGTTAAAAAAATGAATTTTTCATAAAATATAATTTTACCGCTTCTGTGAAGGGAATTTCAAAAATCTGAGAAACATGGTTGATGTCAGTAAGTAAAATGTGGTTCAATGAGATGAAAATAATTTTTGGTGAATAGAAACTTTTTACTTTTTTTTACCACGGTTAAAAATAAATAGGGGAATTAATTGTAAAAATGATATTATTATTACCCTAACACATGTCCTAATTCTATTGGATAAATTTAATTCGACCAGAAACAACCTTAGGACTAAAATATGACCATTTAGGCCCACTTGGATTTGATTAGGACATTTATTATTAATTTATTTAAAGAAGGGTTAAAATAGTTAAAATCAAAGTTTAATAAGTATATCAATTTTAATATAGGGTTATATATAAGATAAATTCGACTATAAATATTCATTAGAAAGCTAAAAAGATTTCCTACATAGTGGTATTTTATTTTTAATTTTTTGACATTAAATAATTTAATTTATTTATGACACAATGATGATGCAGTAATTATCTTATTAATGAATTATTGACATAATTGATGTTATAAATAACAAACTAAATGTAATTCGAGACTTTTTATGAATTACACTATTTATCTAGGTTAATATGACATGTTAGTATTGATTTAATTAAATTTTTTCGAACTAATAATTCTGTTATGAGTTTCACAAAAATCAATTACTAAATAGTGTCAAAATTGACATAAAATAGTTTTTAAAACAAATATTATATTGTTAATTGTTATTTCATTCCTAAAAATCCACGGATCGTCCAAAAACTTAGATAAGGTTATGTATATTAATAATAAACAACTTGGGTTTCTTTTGGCTTATTATAATATGTTTATTAACTTTATAGTGTAAGAACAAAAAAAGACACGGTAAATGTAAAATTATCTAACTTAATGTTAAATCTAAATGATATGGTTAAAATAGGAACCTAAACTTGTATAAATTCTATTTGATGAGATTATTTCGACACATAACCACCTTATCTTAGAAATAAATCAATTTTGAGCTATTTGAAACCAAATTTGGATATATAATAAAATAATATTTTTTGTTATTCCAAAGGTGCCCCTCTCCCCCCTTATAAAAGGGCACCTCCTCCCTCTCTTCTTCACACCACTTTGAGCCTTCATGATCGGCCAAACCCTTAAAAATTCTCTTCTCCACTTCCCTAGAATCATTTTAGAAGTCCTGGTATTCTTCAAAGATCAATTTTAGTTCCCGAAGAGGAGGACTCAAAGAGGCGCTTCAAAGAAGAGGTAATGTCTGTTACCGATTCTTTCTACTTTATTTCTTCTTCCACTTCTTCTACTTAGGTTGTTTCATTATGAAGTAATAACATTAGTATCACTCATAAACTGATATGTTATTATAATTATGAAACACCCTTATTTCACCATCTATCCATCCTACGAAAAATGAAATCACCGCGCGTGCGTACGTACGGAATACCGTCTCCACGCCGTGGTGTAATATATTTTCCACCACCACCTTACTTGGATGGATATAATGGTGTACATAATAACTATATATGATTATTGTAAAGTTATATTGATTCTAAAATATTATTCATACACTCCAATACAATTCCACGATCATGAGAATGATATCATCGCTCGTGCGTACATACGAACTACCGTCTCCACGACGCGATGAGATTCATTCTCCACATTAACCATTCATTAATGATTATAAAGAATATATAATAAGAAATCATGAAATATATGACATAATAATGATACTGGATTTATGTGTATATATATGTATGTCATATACTTAATTCCATTCAACTCAATAAGGAAACCAAAACAGCGTTCATGCGTACGTACGGCCTACCGTCTCTATGAACGGTGTATTCCATTCCATTTACTGATATATTATATATATGTATATTCTGAATATATATTATATATAAATAATGTTTTATATTCTGTAATTATGTAATCATGATCTAAGTAATCATATTAATAATTACATGTCAAAAAACGGACGACAAATGAAACGATTTTACCCAAAACACTCTTTAACATTGAATTTACAAAAGAACGGGTAATATAAAGTCATAAGTGGACCATATATGATAACATAACAATGAGTATGATTCTGGAATAAGTCAATAACAATATTTAAATCATTATACAGGAGGTTCGGACACGTACAAAACATATCAGACCTAAAGTAAGGGAAATATCACAATCTCATTTTTATCCGAGATTGTTTATACTTCGGTATTTACTGGGGTGTATTTTATCATCCACATCCATGTTTCCTCAATATGTAATATTATTTACATCCACCTAAAATTGTTTAAATCCAATTTTACCCTTCGGTGAGTTTTTAGTAAAAGATATGAAAGGAATCTTTTGTCATTTTTCGTACGAGGTACTTTTTGACTTTTCCTACAAAAGTATGAGAAGAATGTTTTTTTAACCTATACGGCATGAATGGATTTTTAAAACAAAATTTTCAAGAATCTTCCTTTACAGGTTTTCAAGTTTATTTTTAATCAACTTCTTTTAGTTTATAATTGTATGACATGTTTAGAAAGGAAAAATGCTTTTGAAGTAGAAAGGATATTTTCTTCAAGAATGGAGTTCAAGTGTTTTATCAAAATTATTTTTTATCTAAGATAATAAAGGATTCTGTTTCTATCCCTATTATTACATGGATTTGATTATGTTGTGTTGGAAGTATTATTATGAATTCTTTTATCTTATATGAATTGTTTTATGATGTCCTGATGTTTAAAGATTCCCATTTTTATTACATGGGGTATGCTATGATGTATGGTTTATGATTTTGTGGCACACATAAGAATGGTATCATTATGAGATGGGTGGGACCTATATCTCCCTCCAATTCATTGGGTAAAGATTTTATATCTCATGAGATAGACATGGCTGGAACGGCAGGTTAAACCAGTTCAGTGAAATAGGACTGAAACGAGGAGTGAACTTAGTTCAGAAATGGACTTTGTCCACTAAGATAGTCCTGACAATGAGTCTAGACTAATAAGAAATGATTCTCTATGATTATGTGTGTATGCCACAATGTTTCATGTTTTATGTTATGATTATTGGGATTAAATTTCACTACTATGATTTATCCCATGTTATGATATTGTGATCTATTTTGCAGGTTATGATTTCCAAAATGTTATGTTCTTATGAATATGATGTGATTGATATTTCTTTTGTTTACCCTTACTGAGCATTTGAGCTCACCCTTTTCTGTTTTCTTTTCCCCAGGATATAAAGAGGGATTTTAGGTAAAAAAACGGAATATCATTATGGGAGATGTTGAAGATCTTTCACCGTGATTAGAAGATTATATTCCGAGTTTCCAAAGACACAAAACTATTACGGTCCTTGTGTGTGTGTTTCTATTATATACTAAGTATTCCTCAAAAGTAATGTAATGTCCATGTACGTCAAGCTTTGGGTATCTACAGTTGGTATCAAAGGAAAGGTTTAGTCAACCTTTGGAAACTAGGATGCGAAAATGTTAGTGAGATCCCTAAAGATATTTCTAAGGTATGTATAAGGATGTCCCTAAGGTTAATTATACGGATATGTTATAGTCATAGAATTGCGCTAACGATCTTATAATTTAACCTAAGATGTTAGATATTGAGGGTACACCCCCTTTACTATGTTGTTTTCCCTAGCATGATTTTTGCCTCTCACATTATTCTTTTTGGGTTTTAGAAAATGGCTGGAAACAGGAAGATTCATGATAATTGAGGATATGATGGACAATGGAATGATATTATTCATGAGAAACCAAATGAAACGAGATTTGGAAGTCCAAACATCATTATTATTCCGAATCATCAATCTCATAATATGATAAATATGATAAATTTGGTAAGTTTCCTGACTCGGCTAATAAGAGAAAGATGGAGATTCATGATGATTATAGAGGAAAGAAAGTTCAATTTCCCCTATGTAAATCATGTGGTAAGAGGCATCAAGGAGAATGTTTCAAAGGAACTGGAAGATGCTTTGGGTGTGGAAAAGAAGGACATAAAGCCAGTAAGTGCAAAGGAAAAGGTTCAGTTAACACCATGGATGAGGATAATGGTATTGATACGACATCAACAATGGTTAATTGTTTTAAATGTTGAATGTATGGGAATTATGAAATCCAATTCCCTAAGGGAAAGTCTCATGAAGAGAATCAGTATGGTCGTATGGGTAATATTTACGTTGATGATGATGAAGAGACTATAAATGATATGTGAGATGAAAGAATTGTTGAAGCTCGGTCAATGGTTTAATAAGGTAGTGGAATGATTACTTGTTTATCAAGTGTAATGTTGTATAAGTAATCTCATGGTACTATTGAATAAAGATACATCTAAGGATTTTTACACTATTGACTTTCCTTGAGTTTTGAAAGTGTATGATTAATGGCACCAGTATCCATGAAAGGTTATTCAGATATTTTTGGAATGTAGATTATATGTGCATAATGAAGGGATAAGGAGAAAATTAAATGTTTGACAGTATTCATGAGCTCATGATTTATATAAGGACTAAGTGGTATCATGGTTTGAGTATAAACAATTATGAGGATTTTGGTTTGTGGAATGTGTTAACTTGTAACTACATTCATGTTTTCACTAAGGTTCAATGGGTATTCATTCTTCAAGAGAATTCATGATTAAGGTAGTCACATGTTTGTAATTTGACCAAAAAGATATATCTTATGATATATTGGGGATAAATGATGGCATTCACGTGATTGTTATGTGACATTCCAAGTAATCATTTTCATTATACTATGAGCTTGGACCAAAGTATTTTAGATAAGCCTAATGATTGGAATGGATTATGTTGGACATAAGTTAGTATTGTTTAAGGATAGAACTTTTTTTTGATATTATTGATGGGATGTTATAGTAATGTAGTTTTAGAATAAGGACAACCTGCAGGACGAGCGACATCCCATCGCGTCAGACAAGGCTGTGGGAATCGAACCCACAACCGAAGTGCGACTGGCCTTTACCGCCTACCAATAGCCTACAGGAAGTCCCTGTTTAGTAGAAACTAGTTTTATTATATTAATAAGTATGATATTTGTAGTATAAGTTCATTTTAGGAACCATATATGATTAATCTCACTATAGAAGGACTTATGTATTTTTGATAACTTTTATAACCTTCTGTTTGAGACAGATTGAATGACCGATCATTCTATCACATGAGCTGCTAACACTTCACGAATGAAAAATTCAACTTCATTTATTTAAGATATGAAGTGGAAATTGTCCAAAGAATGAACAACGGTGACACTGTACCAAAATCACGAAAGTATTTCTTCTATTTCCAATTTCATCAACTTTAGGAAAATGATCTTGAAATCCAAAAATGTTATCCTAGTGACCTTATATCCGATGAATCAGATGGTACCTGAGATCATCACAACTCAATTGCTTTTTGGTTGTTGGATTTTTCATAGCCATGTTCTCTACCACTCTCTATCAGAACATGATGGATAGATTTCTCTTCCATATACATATTTTCACCTATGCTCTACTACGTGGAAACCCAGTGATGAGTTAATTTGGGTAACCATTACATTTCATACTTTAGTTTTTAAAGCTAACTTTTGGTATTCATTTTTACGATGTGGGTTTCAATTAAAGAAACTTTCAAGTAGAAACCCATGCATAACGCCGACGAATTTCGAGGGAGAAATTCATTTTAAGGGGGGTAGAATGTAACACCCTGAGATTTTATGAAAAATATTCTTTTTAATTTCATTAATGTCTTGTGTTGTATGCTACACTAAAATGAGCTTGCACAACACGCATCCTTGACTTGCCTTGCATTACACGCAATCACGACCTTCCTCGATAGCGTGTGTAGTACGCAATAACGAGTTTCAGTAGACAACAATATGCTATTAAAATATTATTATAACTAGCCGTTATGAATATTAATAACCACTTTTTTAAATTTTGTAAATTTCATTTTGCAAAATGGAATTCATTTTTGTATTCAGAATATCAAAATTAGCTTAGGGTGAAATTTTGGTACTTTTCAGATAACATTCATTTTCTGATTAGTAGTGAAAATTACTAAATTTTAATTAAAAACAACCTTTTTAATCAAAATATTTAATAGTGATAAATTATTAATTTGAGTGGTTTTAAATTATATTTAGAATATATTTTTACAATTTAATACAATGTTGGTCATTGGATGTAATTTCACATTTAAACCATACATAAACAAGTTTCAATCTTTTGATAGTTATTATCTCTTAAGAACACGCTATTTGTTTTGAAGATGGGAATTAATTTTTAAATTAAGTAATGCAACTGATATGTTTTGAATTTGGTAAAATAGAGATAATTTTTTCATTCATAATATCAAATATAGCTTAGGCTTAATTTTTGGTATTTTTCTGGAAACTTTCAATTTTTGATGAATAGTGAAAACCACTAAGTGGTAGTTAAAAAAATGAATTTTTCATAAAACTTAATTTTACCGCCTCTGTGAGTGGAATTTCAAAAATCCGAGAGACACTATTGATGTCATTAAGTAAATGTGGTTCAATGAGATGAAAATAATTTTTGGTGAATAGTAACTTTTTACTTTTTTTTACCACGGTTAAAAGTAAATAGGGCAATTAAGGGTAAAATGATATTATTATTACCCTAACACATGCCCTAATTCTATTAGATATTTGTAATTCGACCAAAAACAACCCTAGGAATAAAATATGACCATTTAGGCCCACTTGGATTAGATTAGGACATTTATTATTAATTTATTTAAAGAAGGGTTAAAATAGTTAAAATCAAAGTTTAATAAGTATATCATTTTTAATATAGGGTTATACATAAGATAAATTCAACTATAAATATTCATTAGAAATATAAACAGATTTCCTACATAATGGTATTTTATTTGTAATTTTTAGATATTAAATAAGTTAATTTATTTATGACATAATGATGATGCAGTAATTATCTTATTAATGAAATATTGACATAATTGATGTTATAAATACCAAAATAAATGTAATTTTAGACTTTTTATGAATTCCAATAATTTTATAGGTTACTATGACATGTTAGTATTGATTTAATTAACTATTTTCGAACTAATCATTCTGTTATTATTTTCACAAAAATCACTTACTAAATAGTGTCAAAATTGACATAAAATAGTTTTTAAAACAAATATTATATTGTTAATTGTTATTCTATTCCTAAAAATCTAAGTATCATCCAAATGACTTAGATAAGGCTATATATATTAATAATAAACAACTTGGTGTTCTTTTGGCTTCTTATAGTATGTTTATTAACCTTATAGTGTAAGAACACAAAAAGACACGGTAAATGTAAAATTATCTAACTTAATGTTAAATCTAAATTATATGGTTAAAATAGGAACCTAAACTTGTCTAAATTCTATTTTATGAGATTATTTCGACCCATACCCACCTTAGCCTCGAAATAAATCAATTTTGAGCTATTTAAAACCGAATTTGGCTATATAATAAAATAATATTTTTTGTTATTCCAAAGGTGCCCCTCTCCTCCCTTATAAAGGGGAACCTCCTCCCTCTCTTCTTCACACCACTGTGAGCCTTCATGATCAGAAAAACCCTTAAAAATTCTCTTCTCCACTTCCCTAGAAACATCTTAGAGGTCCTGGTCTTATTCAAAGACCATTTTTAGTTCCCTAAGAGGAGGACTCAAAGAGGCGCTTCAAAGAAGAGGTAATGTCTGTTACCGATTCTTTCAACTTTATTTCTTCTTCCACTTATTATTATTTGGTTGTTTCATTATGAAGTAATAACATTAGTATCACTCATATACTTATATGTTATGATAATTATGAAACAACCCTATTTCACCATCTATCCATCCTACGGAAAATGAAATCACCGCGTGTGCGTACGTACGGAATATCGTCTCCACGCCGTGGTGTAATCAATTTTCCACCACCACCTTACTTTAATGGGTATAATGGTTTAAATAATAACAATATGTGATTATTGTAAAGTGATATTGATTCTCAAATAGTATTCATACACTCCAATACACTTCCACGATCATGAGAATGATATCATCGCTCGTGCGTACGTACGGACTACCGTCTCCACGATGCGATGAGATTCATTATCCACGTTAGCCATTCATTAATGATTATAAAGTATATATAATAAGTAATCATGAAATATATGACATAATAATGATACTGGATTTATGTGTATATATATGTATTTCATCTACTTAATTCCATTCAACTCAATAAGGAAACGAAAACAGCGTTCATGCGTACGCACGACCTACCGTCTCCATGAACGGTGTATTTCATTCCATTTACTAATCTATTATATATATGTATATTCTGAATATATATTATATATAAATCATGTTTTATATTCTGTAATTAAGTAATCATGATCTATGTAATCATATGAATAATTACAAGTCAAAACACGGACGACAAATGAAACGATTTTACCCAAAACGCTCTTTAACATTGAATTTACAAAAGAACGGGTAATATAAAGTCATAAGTGAACCATTTATGATATCATAACAATGAGTATGATTCTGGAAAAAGTCAATAACAATATTTAAATCATTATACAGGAGTTTCGGACACGTACAAAACATATCGGACCTAAAGTAAGGGAAATATCACAATTTCATTTTTATCCGAGATTGTTTATACTTCTGTATTTACTGGGGTGTATTTTATCATCCACATCCATGTTTCCTCAATATGTAATATTATTTCCATCCACCTAAAATTTTTTAAATCCAATTTTACCCTTCGGTGAGTTTTTAGTAAAATATATGAAAGGAATCTTTTGTCATTTTTCGTACGAGGTACTTTTTGACTTTTTCGACAAAAGTACAAGAATAATGTTTTTTTAACCTATACGGCATGAATGGATTTTTAAATAAAAATTTCCAAGAATCTTCCTTTACAAGTTTTCAAGTTTATTTTTAATCAACTTATTTTATTTTAAAATTGTATGACATGTTAATAAAGGAAAAATGGTTTTGAAGTAGAAAGGATATTTTCTTCAAAAATGGAGTTCAAGTGTTTTATCAAAATTATTTTCCATCTAAGATAATAAAGGGTTCTGTTTCTATCCCTATTATTACATGGATTTGATTATGTTGCGATGGAAGTATTATTTTGAATTCTTTTATCTTATATGAATTGTTTTATGATGTCCCCATGTTTAAAGATTCCCATTTTTATTACATGGGTTATGCTATGAGGCATGGTTTATGATTTTGTGGCACACATAAGAATGGTATCATTATGAGATGGGTGGGACCGATATCTCCCTCCAATTCATTGGGTAAAGATTTTATATCTCATGAGATAGACATGGCTGGAACGGTAGGTTAAACCGGTTCAGTGAAACAGGACTGAAACGAGGAGTGAACTCGGTTCAGAAATGGACTTTGTCCACTAAGATTGTCTTAGAAATGAGTCTTGACTAATAAGAAATGATTCTCTATGATTATGTGTGTATGCCACAATGTTTCATGTTTTTTGTTATGATTATTGGGATTACATTTCACTACTATGATTTATCCCATGTTATGATATTGTGATCTATTTTGCAGGTTAAGATTTCTAAAATGTTATGTTCTTATGAATATGATGTGATTGATATTTCTTTTGTGTACCCTTACTGAGAATTTGAGCTCACCCTTTTATGTTTTCTTTTCCCCAGGATATATAGAATGATTTTAGGTAAAAAATGAAATATCTTTATGGGAGATGTTGAAGATCTATCACCATGATTAGAAGATTATATTCCGAGTTTCCAAAGACAATAAACTATTACGGTCCTTGTGTGTGTGTTTCTGTTATATACTAAGTATTCCCCAAAAGTAATGTAATGTCCATGTACGTCAAGCTTTGGGTATCTACAGTTGGTATCAAAGGAAAGGTTTAGTCAACATTTGGAAACTAGGATGCAAAAATGTTAGTGAGATCCCTAAAGATATTTCTAAGGTATGTATAGGGATGTCCCTAAGGTTAAGTATACGCATAGGTTATATTCATATAATTGCGCTAACAATCATAGAATTTAACCTAAAATGTTAGATATTGAGGGTACACCCCCTTTACTATGTTGTTTTCCCTAGTATGATTTTTTCTCACACAGTATTTTTTTGGGTTTTAGAAAATGGCTGGAAATAGGAAGATTCATGATAATGGAGGATATGACGGACAATGGAATGATATTCTTCATGAGAAACCAAATGAAACGAGATTTGGAAGACCACACATCGTTATTATGCTGAATCAGAAATCTCATAATATGATCAATAAACCCATATTTGGTAAGTTTCCTGACTCGGCTAATAAGAGAAAGATGGAGTTTCATGATGATTATAGAGGAAAGAAAGTTAAATTTCTCCTATGTAAATCATGTGGGAAGAGGCATCAAGGAGAATGTTTCAAATGAACTGGAAGATGCTTTGGGTGTGGAAAAGAAGGACATAAAGCCAGTAAGTGCAAAGGAAAAGGTTCAGTTAACACCATGGATGAGGATAATGGTATTGATACGACATCAACAATGGTTAAATGTTTTAAATATGGAATGTACGGGAATTATGCAAACCAATTCCCTACGGGAAAGTCTCATGAAGAGAGTCAGTATGGTCGTATGTGTAATATTTATGTTGATGATGATGAAGAGACTATAAATGATATGTGAGATGAAAGAATTGTTCAAGCTTGATCAATGGTTTAATAAGGTAGTGGAATGATTACATGTTTATCAAGTGTAATGTTGTATAAGTAATCTCATGGTACTATGGAATAAAGAGACATATAAGGATTGTTACACTATTGAATTTCCTTGAGTTTTGAATGTGTATGATTAATGGCACCAGTATCAATGAAAGGTTATTCAGATATTTTTGGAATGTAGATTATATGTGCATAATGAAGGGATAAGGAGAAAATTAAATGTTTGACAGTATTCATGAGCTCATGATTGATATAAGGACTAAGTGATATCATGGTTTGAGTATAAATAATTTTGAGGATTTTTGTTTGTGGAAAGTGTTAACTTTTAACTACATTCATGTTTTCACTAAGGTTCAATGGGTATTCATTCTTCAAGAGAATACATGAATAAGGTAGTCACATGTTTGTAATTTGACCAAATAGATATATCTTATGATATATTGGGGATAAATGATGGCATTCACGTGATTTTTATGTGACATTTCAAGTAATCGTTTTCATTATACTATGAGCTTGGACCAAAGTATTTTAGATAATCCTAAAGATTGGAATGGATTATGTTGGACATAAGTTAGTATTGTTTAAGGATAGAACTTTTTTTGATATTATTTATGGGATGTTATAGTAATGTAGTTTTAGAAAAAGGACAACCTGCAGGACGAGTGACAACCCATCGCGTCAGACAAGGCTGTGGGAATCGAACCCACAACTGAAGTGCGACTCGCCTTTATCGCCTACCACTAGCCTACAGGAAGTCCCTGTTTAGTAGAAACTAGTTTTATTATATTAAGCAGTATGATATTTGAAGTATAAGTCCATTTTAGGAACCATATATGATTAATCTCACTATAGATGGACTTATGTATTTTTGATAACTTTTATAACCTTCTGTTTGAGACAGATTTAATGACCGATCATTCTATCACATGAGCTGCTAACACTTCACGAATGAAATATTCAACTTCATTTCTTTAAGAGATGAAGTAGAAATTGTCCAAAGAACGAACAACAGTGACACTGTACCAAAATCACAAAAGTATTTCTTCTATTTCCAATTTCATCAACTTTAGGAAAATGATCTTGAAAACCAAAAATATTATCCTAGTGACCTTATATCCGATGAATCAGATGGTACCTGAGATCATCACAAATCAATTGCTTTTTGGTTGTTGGATTTTTCATAGCCATGTTCTCTACCACTCTCTATCAGAACATGATGGATAGATTTCTCTTCCATATACATATTTTCACCTATGTTCTACTACGTGGAAACCCAGTGCTGAGTTAATTTGGGTAACCGTTACATTTCATACATTAGTTTTTAAAGCTAACTTTTGGTATTCCTTTTTACGATGTGGGTTTCAATTAAAGAAACTTTCAAGTAGAAAACCATGCATAACGCCGACGAATTTCGAGGGAGAAATTCATTTTAAGGGGGGTAGAATGTAACACCCTGAGATTTTATGAAAAATATTCTTTTTAATTTCATTAATGTCTTGTGTTGTACGCTACACTAAAATGATCTTTCACAACACGCATCCTTGACTTACCTTGCATTACACGCAATCACGACCTTCCTCGATAGTGTGTGTAGTACGCAATAATGAGTTTCACTAAACAACAATATGCTATTAAAATATTATTATAACTAGTCATTATGAATATTAATAACCACTTTTTTAAATTTTGTAAATTTTATTTTTCAAAATGGACTTCATTTTTGTATTCGTAATATCAAAATTAGCTTAGGGTGAAATTTTGGTACTTTTCAGATAACTTTCATTTTCTGATTAGTAGTGAAAATTACTAAATTTTAATTAAAAACAACCTTTTTAATCGAAATAATTAGTAGTGATAAATTATTAATTTGAGTGGTTTTAAAGTATATTTAGAATATATTTTTACAATTTAATACAATGTTGGTCATTGGATGTAATTTCACATTTAAACCATAAATAAACAAGTGTCAATCTTTTGATAGTTATTATCTCTTAAGAACACACTATTTGTTTTGATGACAAGAATTAATTTTTAAATTATGTAATGCAACTGATATGTTTTGAATTTGATAAAATAGACATCATTTTTGAATTCATAATATCAAATATAGCTTAGGTCTAATTTTTGGTATTTTTCTGGAAACTTTCATTTTTTGATGAATAGTGAAACCACTAAGTGGTAGTTAAAAAACTGAATTTTTCATAAAAGTTAATTTTAACGCTTCTGTGAGTGGAATTTCATAAATCCGAAAGACACGGTTAATATCCAGGACTAAAATGTGGTTCAATGAGATGAAAATAATTTTTGGTGAATAGCAACTTTTTACTTTTTTACCACGGTTAAAAGTAAACAGGGTAATTAAGGGTAAAAATGATATTATTATTACCCTAACACATGTTCTAATTCTATTGGATAAGTGTAATTCGACCAAAAACAACCCTAGGAATAACATATGACCATTTAGGCCCACTTGGATTAGATTAGGACATTTATTATTAATTTATTTAAAGAAGGGTTAAAATTGTTAAAATCAATGTTTAAAAAGTATATCATTTTTAATATAGGGTTATACATAAGATAAATTAGACTATAAATATTCATTAGAAATCTAAAAAGATTTCCTACATAATGGTATTTTATTTGTAATTTTTAGACATTAAATAAGTTAATTTATTTATGACACAAAGATGATATAGTAATTATCTTATTAATGAAATATTGACATAATTGATGTTATAAATACCAAAATAAATGTAATTTGAGACTTTTAATGAATTACACAAATTTTATAGGTTAATATGACATGTTATTATTGATTTAATTAACTTTTTTAGAACTAATAATTCTGTTATGATTTTCACAAAAATAAATTACTAAATAGTGTCAAAATTGAAATAAAATAGTTTTTAAAACAAATATTATATTTTTAATTGTTATTTTATTCCTAAAAATCTAAGGATAGTCCAAATGACTTAGATAAGGTTATATATATTAAAAATAAACAACTTGGAGTTCTTTTGTCTCTTATAGTAAGTTTATTAACCTTATAGTGTAAGAACACAAAAAGACACGGTAAAAGTAAAATTATCTAACTTCATGTTAAATCTAAATGATAAGGTTAAAATAGGAACCTAAACTTGTCTAAATTCTATGTGATGAGAGGATTTCGACCCATACCCACCTTAGCTTCAAAATAAATCAATTGTGAGCTATTTAAAACCAAATTTGGCTTTATAATAAAATAATATTTTTTGTTATTCCAAAGGTGCCCCTCTCCTCCCTTCTAAAAGGGCACCTCCTCCCTCTCTTCCTCACACCACTTAGAGCCTTCAAGCTCGGCCAAACTCTTCCAAATTCTCTTCTCCACTTCCCAAGAAACATCCTAGAGGTCCTGGTCTTCTTCAAAGAACAATTTTAGTGCCCTAAGAGGAGGACTCAAAGAGGCGCTTCAAAGAAGAGGTAATGTCCGTTACCGATTCATTCAACTTTATTTCTTCTTCCACTTATTCATCTTAGGTTTTTTCATTATGAAGTAACAACATAAGTATCACTAATATATTGATATGTTTTTATAATTATGAAACAACCCTATTTCACCATCTATCCATCCTACGGGAAACGAAATCACCGCGCATGCGTACGTACGGAATACCGTCTCCACACCGTGGTGTAATCTATTTTCCACCACCACCTTACTTGGATGGGTATAATGGTGTACATAATAACTATATATGATTATTGTAAATTGATATTGATTCGAAATAGTTTACATACACTCCAATAAAATTCCACGATCATGAGAATGATATCATCACTCGTGCGTACGTACGGACTACCGTCTCCACGATGCGATGAGATTCATTCTCCACGTTAACCATCCATGAATGATTATAAAGTATATATAATAAGTAATCATGAAATATATGACATAATAATGATACTGTATTTATGTGTATATATATGTATGTCATCTACTTAATTCCATTCAACTCAATAAGGAAACAAAAACAGCGTTCATGCATACGTACGGCCTACCGTCTCCATGGACGGTGTATTTCATTCCATTTACTGATCTATTATATATATGTATATTCTGAATATATATTATATATAAATCATGTTTTATATTCTGGAAATAAGTAATCATGATCTAAGTGATCATATGAATAATTACAAGTCAAAACAAGGACGACAAATTATACGATTTTACCCAAAACGCTCTTTAACATTGAATTTACAAAAGAACGGGTAATATAAAGTCATAAGTGAACCATATATGATATCATAACAATGATTATGATTCTGTAATAAGTCAATAACATTATTTAAATAATTATACAGTAGTTTCGGACACGTACAAAGAATATCAGACCTAAGGTAAGGGAAATATCACAATCTCATTTTTTTTCCGAGATTGTTTATACTTCGGTATTTACTGGGGTGTATTTTATCATCCACATCCATGTTTCCTGAATATATAATATTATTTCCATCCACCTACAATTGTTTAAATCCTATTTGACCCTTCGGTGAGTTTTTAGTAAAAGATATGAAAGGAATCTTTTGTCGTTTTTCGTACGAGGTACTTTTTGACTTTTCCTACAAAAGTGCGAGAAGAATGTTTTTTTAACCTATACGGCATGAATGGATTTTTTTTAAAAAAAATTCATGAATCATCCTTTACAAGTTTTCAAGTTTATTTTTAATCAAATTCTTTTAGTTTAAAATTGTATGACATGTTAAGAAAGGAAAAATGTTTTTGAAGTAGAAAGTATATTTTCCTCAAGAATGGGGTTCAAGTGTTTTATCAAAATTGTTTTCCATATAAGATAATAAAGGGTTTTGTTTCTATCCCTATTATTACATGGATTTGATTATGTTGTGATGGAAGTATTTTTATGAATTCTTTTATCTTATATGAATTTTTTTATGATGTCACGATGTTTAAAGATTCCCATTTTTATTACATGGGTTATGCTATGATGTACGATATATGATTTTGTGGCACACATAAGAATGGTATCATTATGAGATGGGTGTGACCTATATCTCCCTCCAACTCATTGGGTAAATATTTTATATCTCATGAGATAGACATGGCTGGAACGGCAGGTTAAACTGGTTCAGTGAAACTGGACTGAAAAGAGGCGTGAACTCAGTTCAGAAATGGACTTTATCCACTAAGATAGTCTTGGGAATGAGTCTTGACTAATAAGAAATGATTCTATATCATTATGTGTGTATGCCACAAAGTTTCATGTTTTAATTTATGATTATTGGGATTACATTTCACTACTATGATTTATCCCATGCTATGATATTGTGATCTCTTTTGTAGGTTAAGATTTCCAAAATGTTAGGTTCTTATGAATATGATGTGATTGATATTTCTTTTGTTTACCCTTACTGAGCATTGGAGCTCACCCTTTTATGTTTTCTTTTCTCTAGGATATAAAGAATTATTTTAGGTAAAAAAGGGGAAGATCTTTATGGGAGATGTTGAAGATCTTTCACCATGATTAGAAGATTATATTCCGAGTTTCCAAAGACACTAAACTATTACGGTCCTTGTGTGTGTGTTTCTGTTATGTACTAAGTATTCTGCAAAAGTAATGTAATGTCCATGTACGTCAAGCTTTGTGTCTCTACACGGTAGGTGAAAAACCCTTTGAGTTTGTTTCCGACAATTAGTTTGGGTTTCTACCCCCAGGTCATGGCACGAGTCCTTAAAACAATCATCTTGAGTCTATCAATTTAGCATTCCTTCACAATGTTTTAGTATATGACCAACCAAGTGATTATTCCGACTAGAGGACTATCCTCGGTTAACAAACCATTACCTATGAGTATGAGATTAAATGCACATGGCATATGATGAGACAGTTTTGCAGTATGATCAGTTTTCCTTTCCAGGATTTTAATGAAAATGTTAGCAAAAGATTTACAATGTTAAAATGTACATTTTTATAATTTCTAGTTAAATTGTTTATGAGAAACTCTGATAATGTTAATTCTTAGAAGTTCTTGTATACCTTGCATGTTATTCTTAATTTATATGATAGATTTCAAGAACATTTGAACAAACATACTTACTATCTTTTAGTTAAATGTTCAAATACTTGTGTATGAAATGCATTAATTTTTTTACAGTGACCTTTGATATCTCATGAGGTTTTCATTAAAGGAATCATTTTGATGTATGTAAAAGTATTTTTAAAAGAAGTTCTCAAAAGCTATATTAAGTATTTTCAAACCCCTTACTGAGTATTCGTATGCTCACCCTATGTTTTAAATGAAAAAATTTCAGGTATCAGTCATGCCTTCAATGAAGTTTCAGAATGTAGCTGGTTTTCCCAAAACCTGAACCTCACAAAACTATATAATAATGGGACATGGTGTATTATTTTTAAATGTTTGTAATGAATTTTTAGTACATCATGCCTCATGGGCACTGAATCCTGGTATTCGGGGGATGGGTCTTTACAAATTATATTCATAGAAATGAATTTAACCATTAAAATAAATGACTAATCTTACTTCTTAAGGTATGTATAAAGTCTGCATCATGCTGTTCTAACCTTGTGAAGTTATCTTCATACATTACAACATTATCGTCCTCCTTATGCGTCAGCCTCAGAAACTGTCTCTCCATATCATCTCGTTGTCCATGAAGAAAGTATTTTTCTAATAAATTTTTTAAACTCACTCCATTCATATTTTCTAATTATTCACCATCTTTCATGTTTCTAATTTTTGACCACCATTGATCGGCATCTCTTGAGAGATAATAAATGGACATGGAAATTTTCCTTTTCATTAATTCCCAATGCAAGAAATATTTTCTCTACGATAATTATCCATTTCTCTACTATAAATAGATTTTTAGTCCCATTTAATGTTGTAGGTTGTTGTCTAATGAAGTTGTTTAACATTATTACATCACATTATTGATCAGGTTGCTCCATACGGGTAAGGTTATTATTCATAACCTGAGTCAGTTGTCCCAGTATGGTTATATGATTTTCACCACTAGTTGTATCTCTTGGTCCACTACAATTATCTTTCATATGATGGAAATACCTATATATATATATATTATTTTCATTGATATGGTTCCCATTCCATCACCCAAACTTCATTTACAAATAATGGAATATAGTATATTAGGTTATGAATCATAATAAATAATTCTAAACCAGTAAAATACATAACATAAATTAAAAAATTTATGAATATCTATTAGATAATCATAAAAATTGTTTTTTTGGGAACATAATTACTAATAAATCATTTATAATGGTTTCTAGGTGCGTAGTATAGAAATTTTCTTGTACCAGGTTACCTCGAGTCAGGCTGAGAACACCTTGTATGACTTGTTACTCCTAGGTATATCTGTGTCAGAACCTCATCCACTTGTAGTTTCCAGAAGGCGATGTATTTTATAGAAAATCTACATAATTTCAATTTAACCAAAATTATAGAATGTTCTTTTATACTTATTATTAAAATCTATATTAGGGTTATAATACAAAATCTAAACCTTCAAAATCAAATTTGCACAGTTGTTTCTAAGCTTCATATGATACCAATTGTAATTCGTTGACCCAAGAATCCAAGATCTAGTGAATTATTTTAATACATAGGTATGGTATGAGGAATCAATTCCCAAAGGAATGATCAATTTAGAAGAATTGTAAAATATATTTCATATGTGAACCATTCATTACAATTCAAAACATAACATGCAACATAGTCCATTCGTTGAGAACACCATTATTCTTCTTGCAAGACATTGCATATCAATCATAAGACACTTCATAAAATCCTAGGAAAATAAAACATACAAAAGGTGTTAGCTCAAATTCTTATTAAGGTTAAACAATATAGCAAAAGCTATCATAAATAACTATAAACTATAAGGAATGTATAAAACTAAATCGCAACATTTCAAACATAAAATTGAACATAATATCTCAAGAATAAATCAAATAACATCATTTAAACATTCACATGGATATTATACTCGTCAAATGATGACATGTAATATCAATATCAAATCTCATAATATGGGGATTCAAAATTTTGGACATAAAAAACATACAATCGAGTCCTCTTCCAAGAAATCTAAAAATAAATTGTTAAGGCCTCACCTAAATTCATATATATAATTAAATAGGCAAGGCCTCATCCACGTCCATATCTATTTTGTCTCATGAGACCTACTAATTCATCTAGGGGTAATAGTGGGCCCCGAACATCACTTATGAATTCCAATTCATTCCTCATATGAATGAGGTGAAACATAACATAAACATTCGTATTAAAACAAGCGTATGAAATGTTAATACTTTAACCATAATCCATGAAAGGTATAAAAATGAAAATCTAGTGTCAAATATGTAATATACCTTCAAAACAATATGGAAGATTCTATCATAATAAATCAACATCAATCAAGCATAAAATCCATCAAAGGATGTTGACATAAATGAAAATAGTCTAATAAATTTATTAAAATTATTTGAGGGAGATATCTTTTTTTACTTTGAAATCATTGAAATGATGTGAAAATATAAAAGAAAACATTTCCTTTCAAAATAACCTTATAATCATGTAAAACCAGATTCAAAATATTAAGGAGTCTTAATGGCGGAAATTGGACACTTGTACTGTATATGTTATTAAAACATTATTTCCTTAATTTATCAAAAAGGGCATAAAGTACTTCATTTGGAAAATGAAGATAAAATTCCATTCAAAATGTTTTGTAAAAAATAAAACATTGGTAGAAATGGATTTAAATAAATTAGATAATATTTTTAATTAAATTTTATTAATCATGGACATGGATGATAAGGATTTACCAGTATATATTAACATATCATCAATCTCGAATAATAAAGATATTGTGAAATTAAACCTCTGGTTATATTTTTCATTAGTAGAGGGTGCGTTAACATCATTTATATGGTTAGAGAATGTTGTTAAATTATACCTGAACCATATAAATATTTATGATATCATATATGATGTTATTACAATATCTTATAACTCGTTTGTTTGTAATCTTTCATTATTTTCATTATTTTTGGTGTTAATCGCTTTGTTTCTCGAGTAAGATTGACTTATTATTTGTTATTACCATTAATTAGATCATGGGTTAGTCATATAAATAATGTAAATCATGATTTAAATATTATATATAAATATTTATATATCTAGTATATTTTTATTTTGAATAATCCATAATACACGATGATAATAAATGAAATGCACCGTTCATTGAGACGGTACATCGTACCTACGCCTGAAGGCAACTTTATTTTTTTTCATAAGAGAATTAAATAATATACATGTATTTTTGTAATTAAATTATTATACTAATGTCATTTATTTCTAATATTTTTAATAAAACTACCCTCTATATGTACCATGTTTAGTGTGAATGAGGCACATCACTTAGAGGGAGCGGTAGTCCAGACTTCCACAAATGAAATTATTTCATTTACAAAACATGGAAAGAATAATTTTATGTTTTAAATAAGTATTAAAAAATAATAAATACTTTATAAATAAAATATATATGATATATAAATATAGTTTCCATCAAAATAGCCACCATTAGAGGTGGTAGGAGAAAATTGAATAATCATTGTTTCATGAGGTAGTAGTTTGCCATACACAAAAACAGTATATTCTATATCCATTATACAAGGGTTGGTGTTGAAGGTAAAAATAATACCATAAAAACATCCTAGTTTATTTTTGATTTTTTTGTTATAAATTATTTAATAAAAAGAGGAAAGGTGTTGGATAAGTAAAAAATAAATGAATGGATCCTGAGAGTAGACATTACCTCTAAATCGGATAACTTCTTTTGATTTGAGCCAGAAGAAATATTTGTATTTTAATATTCCCAATGTAATGATTTTAGGATGTAGGTATGGATTTTTGGAGCTTATTTGAGTAGATTTTGGATGATCCAAGGGGCTTGAGAGATGTGATTAAGTTGGTAGAGGTGATGCCCTTTTATAAGAGGGAGGAGGGGAACTTTATCAATGTTTTGAAATATTACTTTTTAATAAATTTTTTTTCAATTTTTTATATATACAAAGTGATATATTTATTATATAATATAAGTATGTTTCTAAATACTCACAAATAATATGTTTTAGACAAGTTTAGGTCACAAATTTAACCTTATCTTTTGGAATTAACCCTTAGTTAAATAAATTAACACTTAGCAAGTCTTCATGTATTTATACCCTATATGGTTAATATAGTTTATATAAAATGTCAAGAGAACATCAAGTGGGTCAATAATGAAAATTTTAAAATTATCCAAGTTATTTGGAAGAATTTAATATTTTTATGACATTTATATCATTTAATAAAATAGTATTGTTTTAAAACACATTTATGTCAATTTTGAAACTATTTTGTAATTTATTTTTGTTAAATCCATAACAAAATGATTCATTCAAATAAAATAAATTAACTAAAATTTAAAATTTCATAATTTTTCATAAAAATTATAGATGGAATAAAATTTTCAAAAAAGATTTATTTTCATAATTATAATATTATTTATTTGAATCTTTTATTAATAAGGTAATCACTACATCATCATTATGTCATAAATATATATTTACATAATGTTTAAAAATTATAAATAAAAACCATGATTCAGTTATATAACCATATGTTAAAATTTTTTTCTTAAAAAGATATATGTCCGTGCTATATTTCTTTGACATTAATATAATTATTATATCAGGTCATTATCACACCCATGTGGCTCCAAAAATCCAAAAGTTCATCCTAGGGATTTTTTGGCCACTAATGACTCTTAAAATAATATTAGGACACATATTAGGGTAGTTTTATATTATTATAATTTTATTTTTACCCTAAATTACCTAATTACCATTTAACCATGTAATTAAAAATAATTACTGAAATTACTATTAATAATCTCCAAAAATAAAAAGGAACATATTTACATAAATTGGAACTTCTGATTCGAAATATTTAATACATTTTTCAAAATTATAAAAACAAATGTTTGAGTAATTAATTTATAAATTAGTTTTTTTTTGGAATTAGAAAGAGTTTTTTAAAAGATAAAACATTGAAAAGCAATGAAATGTTTTGACATCAAAATTCAATATAAAATTAATTATAATGAAAAAAATTATACTAATTGATAAAAATATATTCTATTAATACCTTAAAACCATTGATTAATATAATTGATCCATATAAATAATTTTTCCGAAAAAGATGTTTTTAAAAAATCTTTTTTATATTTTTACTATAAACATTCTCATTAAAATATAAAAAATTTCTCCAAAGTAAATTTTTAGATACCTATTAAAAATTAGAATTTATTTTTTAAAATATAATATATTAAATTTTCAAAAACTTTCTTTAAAATGGGTTCCCCGTTAGAAGGTGACAAAAATGCATTTGTTTTGGAAAAACACTTATTTTATCCAAAAAATGGAATTTATAAAAATATAATTTATAGATAAAATACAAGTTTAATGTTAAAGTTATATGAAATATATAATATAAAAAATTTGGTGCATACTATTCATAGATTCTAATAATATTTTATTAATATATTGTTCGGTAGAACTGAGTCTTTGGTGTAATGCAAGCCAACTCATTGTTGTGTGTAAAGTAATTTTAACCTGGTGTTTTGTAATAAGAAATCATGAAAACAAATTAAATTTATTTATATATGAAATTATTATAAATTCATGGGGTGTTACATGTTATATCACTTCAAGAAGTAGTAGTGCGTTGCATCCATGAGCAATACTTTTGTATCCTTCACAAAATTAAAATTAAGATGTTATCTTTATATAATAATTTAATAGTTATAATTATGTTAAAAATATAATATATATTGATTTAATATATCCTTATTAACATCCATTTTAAATATAAATTGAATAAACATAGAACATCAGTTCGTGAGATGATAGTATGTTGTACACACAAGCGATGTTAATGTTTTTTAGTGGGAAGGAAAGTAAGAATAATGATGTTATATTACAATGAAAGAATAATATTACTGTCATAAATATCATATAAATATGTTATACCATTAATTTTATCTCACCTTTAGAGGTAGTGATGGAAAAAGTATACATTAGTTATTAAGGTGGTAGTCCTTCATGTACACGATCGATAGTTTCATTTCCCATTTGATAGAAGAGGAGATGAATATATTTCACTAATGTAACAAAACAAAATCTCATTATATTAAATACAATATTTTTATTATATATTAATTTTTTAATAATATTTTAAGGAGGTGGAACAAGAATCAAAATAAAAACCCTTGTTTAAGAATGTTACCTCTTCTTCAGATAACTTCATTAGGGTTGCACTGAAAGCCTTCATTGGTTGGATTTATGATACGAAAATTAATATATGATATTGGTATATATTTAGGGAATTGATTTGGGTAATTATATTTAGATTAAAAGAGACTTTTAGTGTTAATATGATAGTAGATGATGTGGCCTTTTATCTCTGAGGAGATGATTTACTTGGAATTTTTAATAAGAAAAAGTGATACCCACAATTTTATCATGAAACATGCCTAAAAAATGGTTCATTATAGAAACATGAAACATATAAGGCTTATAAATGTCTATAAATTAGTATTTATACAAATTATGGGTTATTTTGAACCCTTATTTTTTAGTTTAATCCCATTTTAAATTCATCTTAATCCTAATCAGGATAAATATTTTTTTTACTATTTTTAAAATTTATTATGTAAAAAATTAATGTAAAACTATTATATAATATAAATTTTTTTGATAAAAATATAGAATCCATTTTTTAAATTTCAATTCAACGATTTTTTATAATTCTAATTAAAATTAAACCCTAAGACGTGTCGAAAAAAATATTTTTCAAATGAAAATGTTTAAAAAATTAAGAAAGTTTTAATATCATAATTGAACATGAAATAGATTAAAATGACCTAAATTAGTTAAATTTTAATATAATTGAAACAATTTTAATTTAAAAACAATTTAATATATAATTTAAAATTTTAAATAATTTAAATGAATATGCAGTTTTAAATATAAATTAATATTTTTCACTATTCATCAAAAAACATAGCATTTGTTGAAAATTATAAAAAACCAACAAAATGATAAATTTTAAATGAATATTAATGAATATTGAGTTTATTTTTTCAAATAATGTTTTTAATTTTTTTTATGAGTCAACATTAAATTACTCTTGTAAAGTGTGAGTGAACCACATTTTAGAAAAATACAATTTTTTAGAAAAAAGTTTCTTTTTAATTGAAGAAGTTATTATTATATTTAAAATTAAAAAATAAACAAGTAATGTATTTTATATATTTTTAAACCATATAATTTACATAATTCAGTTAGTATTATTCATAATATAAAATATAAAATCTATGTTATAATGGTCATGTTTAAATAATTATATTTTAATAGTGTGTCACATTTCATTTAACCTTGCATTTCATTCATTGAATGTAATTAAAGATATTGAATTTATTTAAAAATAAATATAGCAAAAATTCTCAGGTTGTTACATTATATTCTAGGATTGTTGTTTTGTCTCTTATATACTATCAAATATTATTTCTCTCTTTTAACATATCAGGGGGCTGTTACATTGGATTTATGAAATTGACTTGGCTAGTGTCCATGTTTTCCAAACATAAGGAACTAAATCATTAGCGATGAATTTTGACACATAGTTTCCAACCAAATAATTCTAACCAAAACATATTTTTCTAACTGTTTTTTATGCTCTATGACACCATATTTTACAATTAAACGGTAAATACTCTAACCCAAGTAGCTCAGAGATGATGGTTACATTATTACATTAGAACTGAATATAAAGAATTATATCTTGATGGGATTAATAGTTTAATAGTCATGGTAAAAAATATAAATACTTAAATCACACATTAAATTTAAAAACATAAAATAAAAAAAATATTTGGGTCACTATTTTCCCGTTAGAATATCCCTATATATCAATCATAAAAAAATACTGGCTTCCAAGGGAAAGGAAAAAATTGAAAGGGGTGAGATGAGATGCTCTATAAGGGTATTCATAAAACATAATTTATCACGAATAAATAATAAATAAAAAATAGAATGTTGAATATATGCGGGAACATGAAATTAAATCAATAACTTGATAATGAAGAATAATACGATAAGAATAAATATTGATTAAATAATTAAATATTAAAAATCACAATGGATTTAAAATTATTCATTTAAATAACAACTAAATAAATAATTACGTCGACAATAATTACTAATTTCCTAATGAGGGAACACATAATATTATAGATCATTAAAATACCATTAATGCCAGATTCCATTAAATATTACATAAATGGGTGAGTATTTGGCCAAATACAAAATCTATTTTCTATCATGAGACCTATTGATTAATCTATGGGATATAGTAGGCCCCACTATTCACATACATAGTCTATATCATTCCTTATATAAAAGGGGTTCCATATAATAAAGATAAACCTTGATATTGAAAAGTAGTATATTTAATATTAATAATTTCCCCAATAAATAAACATAATAAAAAATAAAACAGTGCAATTATTTTAATCATATAAAACATTAAATCCCCATTATAGTATAATATTAACCAAATAAGGTTGAGATATAAGAATATAAATTAAAAATATTTTCAGAAAATTTTATTTGGAAAATACATTATTCAAATTTAAATCACTTCTTTAAGGTGTAAATTACTTCCTAAATATTAATAGAAATTATTTTTTAAAAATAGACTTTAAAAATTTTATTGTTTTAAATCATTTAGTGGTCATAATTTTAGGTAATTCCATATATGGTGTTGAAATAAACAATCCTTTCACAAAATTGTAATAATGACAAAACACACATTGTTTTGAAAAAAAATATTATTCATTTTAAACCATTTTATAAAAAATAAATCATGGGTAAAAAATACTTTTAAAAACAATATTACATTTTTAGATATTTTTTTAAAACATTTTAATAAAATATAGACAACAAAGAGAAAGGAATTTTGACCAAAGAGAGAAATGTTATCGATTTTAATTAAAAACTTTATTTCAGTCTAGTATGTAATTAGAGAGTTGGATTTGAAAGTAAAACATGTGATTTACATAAATAATTAGACGAGATGAAAATATATTGGGTTTGACATATAAAAATAAAATAATTTCCGTTTTGGAAACATGAACATATATAATCCCGAATAATGATGAGATTGTGACATAAACCCTTACAATAGGCCAAATTTCCTTCATGTGGGTTAAACAAATATGGTATAATAAGCATATATTTATTATAAATAGATTAAATTACCATAATAATATATATCACACTATATATTCTTTACTTATAACATTATATAACTCGTTTATTGATAATTCATTATTAAAATCACTATTCCTGGTGATAACAACATCGTTTTTAATATATGTTTTGGTTCTGTCGTTTTTGTCCTTGTACATTAGTAATTATTAAATAATCACAATAATTTGAATCATGAAATAAATATCTTTTATATTCATTATATATTTATTTAGATGAATCAATAAAATTTATATAGAAAAAATGAATTACATAGTTCATATTGAGGGTAGCTCATACGTACGAATGATCATTGTTTCCATTTTTCAGTGGCCGGAACTAGATAAGGGTAAATAACTATTAAACTTCACATATTAATTATTATGTTATATATGTTATGTATATCTTTTCAATATTTACAAATTACCATCTATATCAAAATAAAATGATTACGTATCGTGTTTGCTTCTTGGAGGCGGTTGTCCACATGTATGCATGAGTGACATTATAAATTTCCAAATAGGTTGGAATATAAGAATGTATATGTGGTATTATAATTATAAATATACAATTTTTTCATTAATATAATATGAATTAATTAAATATATCATTATACCCATCCATGAGTGGGATTAATGGAAAATGAATTACATCGGTCCACAATGTGGTAGTCCTTCGTACAAATGATTAATAATTTTGCTTCCTATTTGAGGGAAGTGGTGATAGATATTGGTTATTAAATAACCATATTAACATCTCAGTATATTAAATAATCATTTTCTATTATTTTATTGAAGTTTTAGATTATTTCAATGGGTTATAATAATAAATAAAATGAAGATGAATAGTTAATAACTATATTACTTCTTAAGAGAAACCCCTTTAGGTTTATACCTAAAGTCATAATATAATGGTTTATTGATCAAAAAACAACTATATGTAATATTCAGTTATTTTAGGAAATTATTTTATAATGTATTAGATGAATCAAAAGGCTCTTAATGTGTAGATAAGAGTGGAGAGGTGGTGTCATCTTATAACTGTGAGAGGCGAAATTCATAGAAATTTCAAAAAAGAATAAAAAAATGATAATGTTATTACCCAGTAAAATAATTCCAAATAGACATAATATTCAAGTTTGTATTGTATAAGGTCTAAATAAGCTAAAAATTGTATTTTTAAAAGTTTAATTTTCAAACTTATCATCATCATTTTATTTAACCCCGAGTAAACCTATTGTAGCCTTTACCACATTAATTAATTTTTACAATTTTACAATTCAATATGAAAGAAAGTTAAGTTTTACATATTACCTGATAATAATGGTTTTGATTCCAAATTTATAATATATTATGATAAATTTAATTCATTTAATGAAATAATTGAATTTATAATTTAACAGGTAAGTGCAAAAAAATGAGGTTATCCAAATAAAATGTTTTCTTAAGTATATAAATTTTTTTAAAAAAATTATACATAAAATGATTCTAATAAATTAATTTGATCTTTTATAATATAATAATACTAATATTAAATTTTAAAAAATAAAAACAAAATGGAACATTGAAAATGATTTAAACAAAAATATAATTAATAATAAAAATCAGTATTGTTTAGTATTCATCAAAACAATAATCATTTCGAAACATCTAAATAATAACTTCAATATAATTTTATTATGATGATTTCAAAAATTAAATTTAGTTTTTAATATTAATTTTCAAAAATATAGAAAATTAATTTTAAATTATTTTCATAAAATAAGATAGAACCACTTTTTAAAAAATATGGTTTTTAGAATAGAATTGGATTTATTATTATCACATGATTATGAAAAATATTAGATTAATGTTAAAAAATTTATTGCATATATAATATATAAATTTCACCAAAATAATTCATGAATTGTTATTATTTTAAATTATTATTATAAAAACAAATTGTGTTGATAAAAAATTTTTTTCATTAAAACATATACTATACTTTCAAATATTTTTTTATTTTAATTTCTATGTATATGATATAAAATGTATATATTTTATACATGTGTGGACCTTATAATTTTCATAATTTAGTTATTCCATTTTATACCCACCAATATGATGGATCAGTTATAATTAATTACTATATTATTGTTCATTATGACTCGTGGTTGCATGTATCAAAAGTTGTCAAAGAAGTTAAATTTATATAAAATTAATACAAAATAAAATATCAAGATATTAAATGAATGGGAATATCAATAATAAAGAATAATACAACATCTAATGTGAAGGATTCAATATACCACCAACCTGATTATTAATATGTAATATACATTTCATACAACTGTCAATATTTTCACTTCTTTAGAGGATATGTAATAAGAGACTTCCCTTACATGACCAATCAAAGAGGGATTCCCAATAAATTTTTTTGCATGTCAATTATTATTGTGGGCCAAATAATATATAAACAATATTTTCAAGGGATTTAAAATTTCATAGAGTCCCTAGATTTATGGTGTATGTTTTATTGGAATTCACATAGGAACTGATATGATATTTAAACAATACCTGGAGGTGTTCCGCCCAACTAGGATGAGTGAGAATATTTGTAATCTACATTTGGAAGAAGCATATTGAGTAATATATTTGGAATGTAATTTAATAAATGAGAGTATTTTAGGTAAGAAAACCCATCCACACATGTTTCTATAGTTTTTTTACAAGGAGCGATACATGCTTCCCTCAAGGTTTAAATGAGTGATTTGGACAACACCATTGGAAATATGAATATTCTGAGAAGGGTTGTGGTATTGGGAAAAATAAGAAACCCATTGTTCTTAAATATAATGTATGGAACCCCCTATAAACACATATATTGAAGTAAATGTTTATGGTGTGGCCTCTGTTATGTCAGGGACCTCAGGTTGCGAAGGTGTTTTCGGCACCTACCATGATTTCTTCAAAGGATGTTTTTATCATTATAAAGGCATTGGAATTTCTTATGAATATTTTCTAGGGGCTTTAATATATCTTATAAAAAATTATTATGTGTAATTGGAAATCATTATGGATATATTATAACTCTTAAAAACATTTAATGGACTTAAGGGAATGAACCATGGATGTTTATTGGATGTTCATACCTCATTGGATTGATTACCTCCAACATGTTATAAATTTCAATTTAACTATTTCACATGTGTATAGGGAATTAAATAAATTGTAAGATTCTTTGTCAAAGAGGGAGATCATATAAATTTGTTCAATGTGGTCCTTAAGAACCCCATACTACTGTGAACCAATGGTGGATGTAGATATGTTTGGAGTGATCCACTCCCATTACTATAAAACCCCTTACACTGCTTTATTTTGTATTCACAATTCCTTAACAAATGTTGAGGTTGGGTTGGAAGAGATCCCATATATTCCAAGTAAATCCTTATAATTTCATGAACTTCACCCCATGATCAAGTTTCTATAGTTATTCATTATAATTTCACCAGGTTCCCACATCACCTCTTATATCTTATGATTTCTCTATTGTTCCTTCACCATCTGAGTAGTTCAATTCATCATCACTTTTTCTCTAATGCCTATAATCTTTAGTGTCTCTTTACAGTAAGAAAAATATGTTACAATTCTTATTATTCAAAGGTTGGAACATGTGTTGGGTCTGACATTTACTTTATTAACAAGGATATAAGTAACACATCATGTAATTTAAAGATACTTATTTTAATTTATTAATAGAAATCCAAAAATAAAATTCTTTTTAGGATTAATAGAGGTATGATGTACCTAGGTCTTATTCTTCATTTCTTATCAAAACTTATAACTCCCTTCAATGGATATACTCTCAATAAAATTTGTTCTCCCACTAAAAATTTCAAATTTTGGATATGGTTATTGCAAGAATTAATTTTCATATATGGAGGTTCATTTATATGGGTTTTACTAGTTTTTACCATTTTCATTGTCTTCTATACACGTTCTAGGCCTATAAAATTCATTTCCCCAACTTCATCTAAAAAATTTAGTGTATGATAAGCCTTCCATATAATTCTTCAAAAAGCACGATTTTAATCCTTAAATGGAAGCAATTATTGTATACAAACTCTACCAAAGGTAAATACTATTCCTAGATACCTTTAAATCTAGAGATAATGACCATAACATGTATTATAATGTATGAATAGTTTTTTTAAAACTATATATTATTTTGATGGTGATAACTAATGATAACATTAAGCTAAATAAAATGATACTTCTAATGACTTTTCCAAAAAACTCAATGTAAGTAATAGATCATAACCAGACACATTTGACATAGGTGTTCCATGATGTTTAATATTAAAGTTAACAAAGATCTATTCAAGGTACTGAAGAGGTAAGTATTCTCTTATCGAAAGTAAATGTGTAGTTTTGGTGACGTGATTCAAAATAACTCATATTTAATCATTATTTCTAGGTGTTTTAGGTAATATAGTTACAATGTCTGTATTAATGTCATCTTAGTTCCACATAAGAATAAGTAGAGGTTTCATTAATTCTATAGGATGCTTTCTCTTAGCCTTCACTTTTTGAAAAACCAAACATTTTTACACATAATAGAAAATTTCACACTTCATATTATCCCACAAAAATTGTTTCTTCAAATCTCTATAAATCATGCTAGTTATAGGTTATATAAATAAATTCAACTTATGGTAATAATTAAACAATTCCTTCTTTATTTTATGTATTGATATAAAAAATTTCATCTTTTAAAATTTAGGAATTCCATATTCAAAAATGATGTTTAAAAATTTTCCATCATTAACAGCTTTAATTTTCTTTTGAAAATTACCGTAATTAGTTTGAATATTTTTATGCTTTTAAAAAAAATGGATGGAAATTTTTTAAAAATGAGTGATATATCTCATTCCTTAATAATTCAAATATCCAAATTCTTAAAATAAATGAACATATGATTCCTATCCACCCCCATTTTGGTCATTAATCCATTATATTTCCTACTCAATGTATCCACTGCCTAATTTTCATTCTTTGGGTGGAAGTGTATTGGAAAATTATAATAATTGTGTATCTTGAGCCGTTATATTTTCCTCATAATATGATCTTTATGTGAAAATATATATTTCTAACTCTTTTGATTTGTATATATCAACCATTTTCACTATAGAGACAACAGTTCCACATCTTCAATGAAAATATTGTGATTGAGAACTCAAGATCATGGGTTGGTTAGATTTTTTCCAAAGTCATTAACTATCTTGATGTATGGGAAATAAATTTCTCATTATGAATAAGGAAACAACAAAGCCCCTTCCTTAATGAATCACTATATATCAAAAATCCATCATTTACCGATGGTAGAGTCAGAAATAGAGAATTCACCAATATCTCACTCACTTCAAAAAACATTCTTCAATTTCCATCATCCATATGAAAATAACCATTTAAGAGTAAACATGGTTAATGGGTTATACAATATGGAATTTTTTAAAACAAATATCATATAGTAACCAGCCAAAATAATGAAACAATATACACCAATTAGGTTCATTGGTGTAGGCCAATCCTGTAAAACGTTTTTCTTCATAGGATCAACTTTGATTCCATCATATGAGATAATATTTCCGAGAAAAGAAAATTTTTGTATCCAAATTTCACAATTTAAAAATTTCTAATATATATTTATTATTTTAAGAGTCCCATGAGTGATTCTCATTTATTTTTCATGGTCTTCATATATATTTGAGTTCACCAAGATTTCATTAATAAATACCAAAAATATTATTGATATATTCCTTAAATACTCTACTCATTAGGTCCACAATATCATAGTGTGTATTAGTGAATCCAAATGGCATTACTATAAAATTGTAATGTCCATACTTCATTTGAAATGCTGTCTTTGGGATATCATCCTTCTTCACTCTCAATTTATGATACACTGAATGAAGGAAAATCATTTATATATGAATCTCCATAAATTTGATCAACTAATTCATCAATATAAGGTACGTGATACTTCTTACTTATCATAATAGAATTTATTTCCATATAATTAATGAAAATACTTATAGAAATATATTTCATATTAACAAAATGAATATGGAATCTATATGTTGAAACACTGTTGTGTATAAATACTTCATTTCATAACTCATCTAGTTTTTTCATTAAATCCACCAATTTCATAGTTGTTGTTATCTAGGGGTTCATTGATTGCAGTGATGATTAAGAGAATAAATAAATGAAAAACTCAACATCATTATCTAGTGGATTTTAGGACATTTATTAATAAGAAAATTAATTTATTCCTATAAGATAGATACATCATCATTTTGAAGATATCATTTTCCATTCAGAGATTGTGTCTTCAATTCTTCCACATGGATCTCATTGAAAATAGTTACTAGGGTTTGATCTAGACATGACTCAAATATTGATTTATACCATATAAATATAATGAATTTCATATATTTATCATGAATTTTAATTTCATTCTATTTTCTATAAATTTTTGAACCATATTTTGAATTATAATCCATAGAAAGGATTATATAAAAATAAGTCGTAGTTCAAAAAATAAGGTTAGTAAATAAAGAATGTTTTTATTTCACAATGGGAACTAACTAACACATCTTGATTTGAGTGATAATTCTTCTACGAGTCCTAACCAAAAACATCAATCCTAGATTTCTTTGGAAATACATATTTTTCATTAAAAACCTAATGTATATTAAGGTGTTCAAAGATTTAGAATCATATAAACCATTTTCTAAATTTGAGGATATAATTAAAGTACTTACCACAACATATTTAGGACCTTAAAATATATATGTAGTGATCATAAAATCGTGTCCTTGTTCCCTTACCATTTTCTGGGGAAAATTCATTTGATACATAGGAAAACCATCTTCATAGATACTGACCATATTATAGTTTAAGAATTTCACATTAGTTTCTTATTTCTGCCCTTAAAATTAAAATAATGGGTTCATTTTTCTTCACACTTATATAAAACTTAAATTCCCAACGAGAATCTTCCATTGTGTTTCATTACACATTTATTATAAGGTGTAAATAATACCCTTCCCTTCTTCAATTTCAGTATATTTATTTTTCTATAATCCACAAAAACCATCTTCTTACATTTGTTTCCTTGGATGTCATATTTCATGGATAATTATTTTTCTCTCTTGATTACACATGACACTATAACCATATGTACTTATAATATTTGAGAGACTAGTTCCCTTCAAATGATTGGATTAAGCCCATAAAATAATGCGAGAATTATTCTGTTTGGGTTACTTATGTAGTTCAAAAATTCTTATATATACTTCAAAATTTAGCATCATGATTAGAAAAAATTACATATTCTGTTTGTATTAGGCTCCAGAATTTTCTCTGTATGTATGATCATTCATCATAAGGAAAATATTTTACAAGAATAGTACCTTGAAATCCTCAAATTTCATGCTCAATATTTCTCCCTCATCCATAGTGTTATTGATCCTTATATCCTAGGAGAGGATAAAATACAAAGACAAACATCCCCAAATCATTTATTCCTAGTGTATGGAATATTTTCCCTGAGGAACTTATCAATTTATCCACTATAAATGGATTTATTTTACCATAAAATGATGAAGGCCGATGATTCCTGAAGGAGTTATAAATTGTTATATTACATTGTGGGTCAGTGTGATACTACATATAATAAGGAATATTGATCATATCTTATGTTAGCTACACCAATATTGTTAAAATTTATTTAGCTCCAAATGAAACTTTATCTCTAACTTCAATATCCTTCCATGTAGGAAAAAACCTAAATGGATTACATTCCTTTATTTAGTCACCATTACTTATTCTATCAACCATTCAAAAAATGTTATACACAAAATTAGATGATAACATTATGAAACATAATGTATAAATCAAAAAATGTGAAACACTTAACTTAAATATAAAATTTATACATATATTATCAAAAAATAAAAATCATGGTTTCATGGATAAGGTTTTCCAATAATAAAAATATTACCAAATCAATTATAATGGTTTATAATGAAAATGTGAATTATCCAAATAATTTCCCCTTAGAGTATCAATCCTAGTGTGAAGAAAGCAAATTTTCATGCATTAGTTGATGATCGAGTAAAATCACTGTACACTTTTTTCAGAGTTATTAACCATAAGTAAAAATATTATAGAGACACACCCACATGTAATATCCACACATAGATGTATTCCAAGGTAAAGCACATAATCTGTACCTTTTCCAACAATAAGATGTTAACTTATACTAAGACTTATCTAAAAAGTTAGTCATATGATTATATTAACTAATTTGTGTTTTCCTAAATCTAGTTCGCAAGGATTCTACTAAACCTCAATCTGATACCAAATATAAAGACCTAGACCCAAGTAGTCTAGAGTTGGTGGTAAATTTATGAAATTGGGACTAAATATAATGAATCATATCATGAAGCACAAAATAGTTTAGTAATCTTGGTAAAATATATACATAATTGAATCTAAATTACCTTTGAAAACATTAAATATAAAATTTTAATTTCATTGAGAAACCAATTAACCCTTTATCGTATCATGATATATAAATCATAAAAAAGTAATTGTAATCTTGGAGAAATGGAATATATGAAATGGGTGAGCTCAAATTATTAGTAAGGGTATGCATAGAGTGAAATATATCATGAATAAATAAGGTAGAATCAGTATGAAAATGTGGATATCCGAGGGAACATTCCATTTTATCAATATCAAGAGCTTGAAGAATAATATGGAGAGAATAGAAGTCACATAAATAATTCTATATAAATAATCACATGGGCTCAAAACATATCCATTGATATTATAACTAATCAAATAATCACATGGAAAGCAATATCTAATCTCATAATAAGGGAATTTAGAATTTTGGATATCATAATTATACCATTGAGGCCCCATTACATAAAATAATTAATAAATTGGTAAGTCCTCATCCAAATACCCTATATTTTTTTTCTTGTGATATATATCGATGAATCAAGGGTCTATATAGGGACCCTCTCGTAACATATTATATCCAATACATTCTTTATATTAAAGAGGTCAAACATAATCAACATAAAGATTCAATTAGAAAACTATCATTTTAAAATATAATAATTTATCAAATAAATAAACATAATAACAAATCATAAAAAGTAATATGGAGAATGGAATAAAATATTAAATCCCCACTAAGCATAATATTCGCAAAATATTTTTGACAAAAATGAATAAATTTAATATTTTCATTGGAAATATTTTGGTACAAAATGCCATTTCCATTGAAAATAACTTATCTATGGTATAAAATACCACATGAATATTAATGAAAATAATTTATTTAAAAATAATTTTGAAAACAAGAACAGATTTACTCAAATCAATGAGTTGTCTTAATGGTGGTGAATTCCACACATGCAATTATATAAACATTCCTTACACAATGTTGTAAAAAGATCAAAGAAACCCGCATTTAGATAATAAAAAAATTATTCCTTATAAACAATATTATGAAAATTAAAAAATGGGTAAAAATGTATTATAAAAATAATATAAGAATATAAAAAACATTTTTAATTTTTTTTAGAAAACATATACATATAAGGTATATTATTTTTGACCAAAGAGAGAAACACCGTTGATTTTAATTATATAAATTCATTTGATATCTTGAGTTTTTAAAGAGAATAAATTATATGCATATTTTTAAATTATAAAAATAAATATATGAGAAGAAATTTTAATGATTTTAGTATTGATATATAAAAAAATTTCCCCAGGGGAGAAGTAAACATAAATTATTTTGAACAATGATGAGATTGTGAAACAAACTCTTACCTTATGTATAATTTATTCCATACATGTTCAATCCTAATGTGTAAAAAATATAGATTTATTTTTAATATATTATATGACCATAATAATATATTAAATACCATATATGATTTACTTATAACCTTTTTTAACTTTTTATTAATAATTCTTTATTAAAATGATTATTTTGGGTGATAACATATTCATTTTTCATGTTTATTTAGGTTCAGATGTTTTTTATTTTAGATTGTTTTTGATTATATCATATATATAGTTTTAATTATGATATTAATATCATATATTATCATTATATATGTATTATTTTTAATCCATAAAATTTATATATAGAAAAAGAATTACAACATTCATGGAGATGGTAGACTGCATGTACACATGAAGGTAGTTTCCATTTTTTTAATATTGGAATAAAAGAAAGGAAAATAATAATTCACCACACCATAAAAATAATTATATTATATATTATATATTCTCATTAATAATATCCTTATTACCATGAATGTCAAATGTTATAAAAATAGATCACTTCACTTTTTTGAGGTGGCAGTGCACAAGTACGCATAAGGGACACTATTGTTTTCCAAAAGATTGGAAGGTAAGATGTAATATGTGATAGTATAATTAAATAAAGATAATAAACTCAAAAATATCATATATATGGTTCAAATCCATCATTATATCAATATATGAGAGGCGGCGATGAAAAAATATTAAACAGATTCGTAAGATGGTAGTCTATAGTACACACAATCGACTATATTGTTTCCCATTTGATGGAAGTTGGGATGAATATAGGTTACAAAATTAACATAATAACATCCAATTATATGTCATATATGGTTAAAATTACATTATCATAGTATTGTAATATTTTAGGAGGGTATAAGATGAAATAAAAAGAACATGGATTGTTAATAACTATACATATTCATTGGATAACCACTATAATTTTTTTTACCAAAATCCACCATGATATGTTTTTAAAAAAGATATAAGGTCTCTAGGTCATGTGGATGAAAGTAAGAAAAATAACTAGGAAAATATTTTCTTGAAAAAATCTTTTTATGTGGATATAGGAGAGGAGAGTATAAGAGGTAATCTTTTATAAGTTGGTAGAGGGGACCTTATTGGAATTTTTCTAAAAGAATAAAAAATGATAAATTAATTAGAAAGAATAATTATTCCAAATGGACATATATTCGAATTTTTTGATAGTTTATGTTTAAACTATGGATATCTAATAAAAAATATACACGTTTAATTGGTAGTGTAACCCTTTTATTTTGGTTTAACCGCCCCCAGTAATCCCATTTTGATCGTAACCACAATAATTAATCTTTAATGTTTTTACTATTCCATTTGAAAAAAATTAAATTGAAATTATTAACAAATATTAATTATTCAGATTCAAAATATATAATCCAATTTACTAAATTATGTTCACATATGTTTTATAATTTAATTTAAAATTAATCTCACAAGTATGACAAAAATACAGTTTTCCAAAGAAAAAGTTGTATTAAGTATAAAGGGTTTTTATTTAAAGAATAGACATAAAATTGATTAAAATGACCTGAACTTGATTAATTATAATATAATTGAACTAAATTTACATTTAAAAAATATTTATTCCAAAATGGAATGTTTAAAATTATTACAATGAAAAGATAATTATTAATGAAATCTTTATTTTTCATTATTAAATGAAGAAATTAATATTTTTAATGATTTATGAAAAATTAAATCTAATATAATTTTATCATGTTGATAGAAAAAATTAATTTCTTTTTTTCAAATCAATTTTCAATAATTATAAAATTTAAATTTTTAAATAAGTTCGGAAAACAAGATAGAATAGTTTTTTTAGAAAAATACATTTTTAAGCATGAAACTAGATTTATTCTTATCTCCTGCTTAGAAAAAATTATTCGATGAATTATAAAAAATTTTATTGATTATATAATACATAAATTTCATTAAAATAATTTAACAATAGTTATTAATTTATTTTATTATGATAAAAAACCATATTCCCACAAATAAAGTTTTTTAGAAAAACATTTCTTTTACATTAAAATGATTTTTACTTTCTTTTATTACTAATTTTTAACCAAATAATTTTTTTTATACATGTGTTGCAAATTTAATTTTCAATTTTTGTAGTCATATTCATGCACTATATTTTAATGGATAGGTTCTAACAATTACTATATTATAATTCATTTAGACATGGGTTTGCAAGAATCGGAAGCTTTTTAAAAAGATTAAATTTATTTAAAATGAATATATCATAAAAACGTGGGGTGTTTCAAAATCATATTCAAGTTCCCATGAGAAAATTAATTTAGTGATTTTTCATTATATTACGAATGTTTAGTGGTTGAATGTTCCTTATTTCGCTATCTTTATTTCCAAAATTCACATGAGTCTCAATCCTTCTCTTCTTTGGTGTACTTATGATTTAAATTATTGTTTCACTATTAATCTGGTTTCATGATATATTTTCATCATAATCACTATATTTCTCAGTCTATATTCCATTATATTGGGTTTATCAATGAGTTAGTCATTTTATTATCCCTCACACCTTGGGTTACCCCAGCTCCATCTTTATCAAACCATACCTAAAACCAAAATGGTTAACATGAATGATGAACATTTGACATCCATGGGGTTTTATCATAATAAATAACATAAAATGGATTCATCCTTAGAACCCTTTACAATTTTATATCATCACATTATTAGTAATTCCTTCAGTTTATCATATATTAATCCTAGTTTATCTTATGTTACTTTATGTTGGGTTATCTTATACTTCTCAACCTAGTCTATAAAAGTAACTAAAAAAATAAATCCTTAATAGTGGTTCTAAAAGTGAATATGATTAAGCAAATTATATCCCATATGAGTTTCTATATGAGTGTATAGTATTTCACCCCCTAATCACGAATCAGAGAGATGATTAAATCAATTCTCAACAAACCCTTCTCAGAATTATTACCCCTTCGTTTTAAGGGATAAAAAAACATCCACTTACAAGTGTACATAGATTGATTCATTCCTAGGAGAACCATTAAATTCATAAATTACTAAAATATTTTGTTTTTCTCAAATTCCAAAGATTATCTCTTGGTATTTTACTAATTTAATTTCACTATAATATCTAAAAATAACAACACCATCATTTGATTCCAAATATAGTGTCCCAATACATATAAAAATTTCATTTCATAATTTTTCATATAGTTTTAAATAAATGCAAGAAAAGAATCGATAGGTCTTGTGTCATTGAAAGAATAAATGCATAAATAAATCATCTTAAACATACGAAATAAATTTTTTATTTAAATACCCACATAGAGATCCTAACACCCAATGAACATAAGAAACTACCTAGGATACCATGGGGAAAATACGTATGGAAAATGGTGATCTAGAAAGCCTAATAAGGGAATAAACATAGAAATAAAGTATAAAGTGAGATTCAAGAGGTATAACAGGATAACATAAAGAAGATTAGCATACAAAAAAATAATATAAATAAATTATATCATATGTGTAACACCGAGATATTTTAGAAAAGAAAACTATTTTCGATAGCTTATACGATACACACAACCGAGCCCAAACAAATGCAACAATATAATTATTTAATATGAAATTTATAAACAATCCAATAATTTCTTAGTATTAATATTATTATCTATTTTATAAAATATATAATCAATATGTGTTTATTAATAAATTATTAGTTAATAATCACTCTATTTTTAGTTATGTTATTTTATTCTTTAAAAACAAGTTTTCTTCAAAATTTGATATTATTTATTTTTGTGGGAAAATAACATAATTAATATTTGGAACTATTATAAATTTTATTTGACGTAAAATATATCATTTTTGAATCCAAAATATCAAAATTATATTCTGGTGATATTTTTATATTTCTCTCAAAAGTTCAATTTTTCAATGAATAGTGAATAATAACGATTTTCATTGAAAACTATATATTATTTTAATGTATTTACAATGGAATATTATATTTTAGATTGGTTTTAAAATTATATTATCTTAATTATAATAAGAAAAATCCAAGTATGATAATTATAATTTACTTTATAATTGAATTGTTTATAAGAACATCATTTATATATAGACGACATTTTTCAAGAAAACATATTTTCATCATGTTTTTCCGGTTTACTTTTGAAATAAATTATACCAATTATTTGAATTGAATCATCAATAATTGATTCAATATTTGAATACATTAGGTCCATTTTTTTTGAAATATTTCTATTTTTCTAGTCATTATTAATATTAATCATTGTAAAAAAATTACTATAATAAAGGTAAAATGAGTTAATCATGGGTAAAATTAATGTGATAAGAATAATAAAGTAACCTTATTACTTGGATAAGTTTTTCTATATTATTATAACTCATAAATTACAATATAAAATTCCAATATTTGACCTTTTTCTTCTATTTTACTATAATATTTTTCTTCCATAATATTTTATTAAAAGAAACCTCAAAAATGGAATTCTCTTCATTTAATGATTATTAAATTTTTGATATAGAGTAAAAAAAGATATATTTTGTTATAAATATTTATTTGAATGGTAAATGGTATATTTTAATGTTAATTTAATTATAATATTTAGTGATAAAATAAACACCCTCAATGCTTATGATACAACGACACATGATTTATTGAAAATATAAGGAAACAGAATATATTATTTAAAAATATTAAAATTAATATAATTTGAATGAATTATTAAGTTTCGCGAATTTCAAGATAAATAAATAATTTTAGGTAAGGGAAAATTTATTATATTCTAATTCCTTTTATATATTGGTGTTATTTAATTAAAGCTAAATAAATAGATCAAAGAGCGATATTAGTTATATTTTACAATAAAATATATTTGATAACTAGTTTAGAATTCCTAAAAATCCGATATTTTTACATTTGAAACAAATATTGTCCAAAATATCAAACACAATCCATTTATGGGAAAATTTTTCTATAATAGTGATTATCTATAACCCTAAAGTGTAAAAATCTTAGTTATAAATGTATTTTTTAATATAGTTAATGGAGGGTTAAAAGATAAGGGTAAAAACATCACATAAAATTCTCCACCTTTTTTATATTGTAGGATTTCAACTCATAATATTCACATTTTTTAAATATATTAATTTGGATTCATTTTAACTAAACCATTAATTTACTATAAATTATTTTTTAAATTCTATAATAGCACCTCCCTCATTATAAAAGGGAACACTTATCCTCTTCTCTATACACATAAATAATAATTTGGTTTAGCCAAGCCCTTCCCAAATACAATTATAGAATCCACCCAATCATTCTAGTGGTATTGGTCTAGATAGAACACCAAATTTAGAGTGATTAAGGTGTAAATAAACTGATATTTTCCAAATAAGAGGAAGATAAGTATGGTATGTTATAAGTTAGACTCGAGTTAAGATAATTTATTTTAAAAATACTTTTGAATGTTTCCCTCAGAACTGCTTTTATTCTACGTAGTTTTTTATATAAATTTTTCAATTAAATTATTATTTATAATTTAATGTATTATAAAGGTCATTTTTTACCATATTCTACTTTACTTATAATGTTTTTCAGTAGAAATCATTTTCATGTTTTCAGAAAAGGGAACATTAATAAAAAACCTCATTTTAAATGTTTTATATATGTCTTTTCAAATGATTTCACTTCCATGTACATATTCTTAAAATTAACTTATAGAATAATTTATAAAGACATAAAATAATTATAATATATGTTTTATATCAATTTTGAATATATTTCAAATTTTTTCAAAAGGAATATTTTTATATATCTTTTTTGTCAATTTTTTTCGAAAATAAGATAAAAAGAATATTATTTTTTAATTTAAGCAGAGTAAACATATTTTTTTGAACCATAACCATTATTTTAAGTTTTTTTCCTATATATTAATCTATTTTTTATTTATTAAAATCCTCCTTTCCATTATTCAATGATTTTTTTAAAAAAATATATGTTTTTTAGGAATGGGATATATCAATATCCATAAATATTTTAATTATGGATTAAAAACAAAATTGTAATGAGTTTGATGTTGTGAATAAAATATTATATGTATTCCATGAATTAATGGGTCCTTGAAATTTTTGCACGATGACATTTGATCATGATATGAATCATGATGATGGGTGAGCCCGATATAGCACTCCCATGTATTAGATAATAATTAGGTTCTCTAGAACATTATATCAGAAGATGAGAATATGATTATTCCAATTATAAGGGTTCTTATAAGGGTTATATGAATATGATGTCCCATTGAAATGAAATGGATTTATGATGCTTTCTAATTAGTATTCCAGAAACTATTTTGATTTAAAAAAATATGTGAATATATGGTTTTTAAGGAAATATAATTCACTTTCTGGGTAAAAAGGTACGTTTTTTATGAAATATTTTTCACAGGTTCGCATGATTTCTAATAAACCCTCATGATTGAGAATTTTTCTTTATGTCTTCATATAACTTATTTTAAGAAAAACTGTAGGTAGTAAATATGATTTATTGTGTAGTCAAATAATTATTTTAGCTCAAAGTTTATTTATGTTAATGGAATTCTCTTTTTAGGATATTATGATTTTAAAATGAAATAACTAGCTATTTTTATGTCCCTTACTGGGATTTTCTAAATCACAACACATCTAAAAAATTCATATTTTTTAAGGATTTTTAGTAATAGATAATATGTCATGTTAAATGATATGAGAACATTTAATGAAAATATAATGTGTTAATTTTTGAAAGTTTGATAATTTGTAAATGATGGATAATTAATAGAATTTTCACATTTTAATAAATGGATTTTCTATGAAAGCGTTATGACAAAATTCTATGAAATTATAAACATGAAAAATTTCATGAAAGGGATGAAATTAAATTATTGATTAAAAACTCATGGTTATGTAATCATTTAAGGATGGGTCTTTATAGTTGGTATCATAGTAGGATTTAAAAAACATTAAAAATTATAATTTTCAAGAGATGTAATGTTAAGAGTTAAGAATAATAGCATTATTTTATATGTTTTAGGTTCATCATAAGAAAAAAATTAATACAACCTTTTATATTGATTTATTTATGGTATTTTAATGTAATTAATTATATTTTGGGATTCATTTTATTGGTTTCAAGTATATATAACCGTTATTATTAATATGATTGAAATTATGGGAAGAATTTTGTTAAATTTTTGATGATATAAGTATAATGGTATGAGATAACATTTGAGGTTAAAAAATTATTAAAATTGAAGTTATTATGGAAATTTTTGAGGATTTTAATTTTAATGTATTATATAATTTCTATGTCTGTTGTCTAACAAGTTCCATTTTCATTTTAATATTAAAAAATGAATTTAGGTTTCAATTATGTTATTTTAAACATATTAGAGGTATTTTATCATGATGAAATGAAATTCACCTCCTAAAAACTTTTTTTCCATTCTAAAGGATTTATACATCACTTTCATTGAAAATATTATTTAAATGATTATGAATTACTTTTTACCATCACATTTTCTTACAATAAACTCATTGATATATCCAACAATATTTCTTTTCTCCAAAATTTATTTGAATCATGGTATTGATTTTATTTGATTTTAAAATCTCAACTCATCCATCTAACTTGGATGTTGAAATATCACCAAGGACATGTCTATTAGATTTTTTGGAGATATGGACTTCATGTTATAAGATAAAAGAGATATTAACAGTATAAAAGAAATCCATGATTTTAATATTTAAGGATTGAATTATAATATTATTTTGTAAGTATGAAACATGATTTAGTTGATATTTATGAATCATAAGTACATATTTCATATCTTTCATTTTTCAGAATAATTTATTAATGAATATGACAACAAATCATTATTAAAGTTTTATGAAATCATGAAACACATAATGATTAGTATATGTTAAATTGTTTTAATTTGGAAATATATTTTAGATAAAATTGATACATTTTAAAATGTTTTAGTGAAAATGTGGAAATTTTTTAGAAAATATTTGAATAAAATATGATAAATTGATAAATAATCATTATGGTAAATATTGGATTGATGTTAGTGAAATTACAATTAATAATTATTATTTTATTTTGTTGAAAATTAAATTTTAGTGAAAAAGGGGTTAAAATGAGATTTTATGATTAATAATATTTTTTTGGGATGTTCATCATGTTTTTGGTAATTTTATAGGAATTATATTGTTATAGTTTTAGTAAAAAAGATAACCCATACTATCCCACAGGGTCATGGGGCTTGAACCCAAAACTAAAGAGAGGTAATGATGAAATTCCTACCACTAACATACAAGGTTTTATAGTAATCATTAAATTATGAAAATTACCTGAAAAATAATGATTTAGTTGATTTTGGGACCATTCGATTTATTTATAGGTAAATATGATGTAGAAAAGTTATTTTTTGATTTAGTGATTAATGTTATTTTTCAATAAGATCGTTATATTATTGGGAACATTATATGGTTATGGTAAAAAATGTAATGGGATTTTATTTGAGTATTAGATATTGAATTATATTTTGGAGGTATTTCTGATTTTAAGGTTTTTTTATGGAAATTCATGCTATTTATGAAAGTTGTTAGTATATATTGGACATTATCTTACTATGAATTATACATTTTTAATATTATAATTTAAGATTAATTAATTTTATTTGGGGATAAATTTTAAATTTACATTGGAATAATATGTGGTCAAATCATTCTAATAGGTTGGTTTCAATTACAGTAAGAAATATTTAGAATAAGTTTGAGTATAATTATTTATTAAATTATTTAGATTTATCTTTGGGTATTTATGTTGAATATTTTAGATTTATGTATAATTTTTCATATCATGGTTAATAAATTCGGGACATTATCTTAATTTATGATAACGATTTCAATTTTGGTTAATATCTAATGATATAAGGCTTAACGACACAAACATTTATAAATAAAATTACCCTTTAAATTTAATTAATTGTTTTATTATGTAATATGGTTTTAGAAAACACATGAAATTATTTGGTTTTATATCATATAAAATTTAAAATATTATTTATCAGCATAAAAATTTTTATCATAGTTTTTGAATAGTAATAATATGATTAGTATAAATATAGGGTTTTAAAAAATACAATTGACATAGATAATAATTGTGATGGCCTCAAAAATTTGGATTGTACCCTATGAATCCCATTTATCATAGAATTCATGTAAGATAACATCACTAGGATTTCCTTTAACTAATCCCAAGAAATGATCCAACAATATAAGCATGAGAGAAAAATTTTACATGATATGTTCAAGCTCATCAAGATCACGACTGAAACCATGTTTGGTGAACCACCCCAGGAATGTCTCACCACCACGCACCTTACCCATAGAAAATTGTCTCATGTATTAAAGGGATATCAATCAATACCATAATAATATGAATATTTATATTTTATATTCAATTGAATAATGTTCCTATTTTCATCTAATCTTAACATTATAAATTATTATAAATTTTATATAGGAAAATTGTATTTGTTATTATTGTTCAATTTCAATGAAGACATTTATTTTGATGAATTAATGTATTTTTGAAATCAATAATATATTCATAAAATATTATTATTAAATAATTTTTATTAAATATAAATAGTCCTTTAAATTTTATGTTGTCAAATGTAATTTTTATAAGGTTTTGGGAAACATTATTTTGAAAAAACCCATCATTTTTCAGAAAATGTCCATTATTATTTTAAAAGTGAAAATAAAAATATTAAGTAATTTTATTTATAAAACAAATATTATTTTTGGAATTATAACATCAACATTATCCAATAATTAATTTTCCATAATGCTCTCAGATAGTTGAATTTTCATGTAAAAATTAAATATCACATAAGTGTACGGTGTGTATTATGAAATAATAATAACTCTAAATTGATGTAAAAAATATTATAAATTCTATCCATGACCAAATATATTCTTTGAATTTAAAATAATGAGATTTTATGAATATTTTTTTAATTATATAAAGCCTTTGTAAATCCTCCAAAACAATGGATATATTTTAAGTTGTTAAAATCTTTTCTTTAAGAGTATGAATTACTTCCACGTTAGAAAGGTAATTATGATATTAAATTATGTCCTTGGAATTATAAAATAATTAAAACCTCTTCCATTTTTCAAAAACTAGTTGAAAAATCATGGGAAGGTTTTTAGTTTTTTATTTTATTATATTAATTCAAAAACCTATGTTTCAGAAAAATGAAGAATTATCCACTCATTTGCTATATAAACCCAACCAATATCCCATTTATTATCTCAAAAAATCCTTGGAGAATGGCCTTACTCTACCCTCCCCTATCTAGAGTCTTCCTAGGGTTCCCCATGCTCTCAAGAAGCTCCTCCCAATCATTTGAAGTCACACTCTCAAGGTAAAGGATCCTCTCACTATGATCTTTATTAATGTTTATTTATTTTCTAATTCTTTATATTTCCACTTCCTAATGTTGGGATATGTATTACAATTTTCCAATTACTTCCCATTTTATTTCCAAATGAAAAAGACCCCTTCATCTCTCATCAACCCATTTTATTAATTTTTATGTGACATCGTTATACCACCGGATGTTTTCTAGGATTCTACCAGCCATAACAATAGTTTTTGAAATACCATTCCCATTTAATATAAATTTTATTCAACTTCATTCACATATAATTATTTTTAATGGAACCTACATGTATTTATTCCACACTCCATGATTATGTAATAAAATATGATGATGAACGAATCAATGTTGTATGATCTATGTGACACACTTAAGAATGATAATGAAATCAAAGTGATGGGTGTGCCTCAAACTATATAGCACTCCAATACATTTTTTAATGTTTAGACTCGTGATATTTCATGTCAGTTGAAAGAGAAACATGATTCCTTTATAGGACATTGTCTATTATGATTTCATGGATGTTATCATTGACCTTTATTTATGATGTAGTGTTTTAAGTTGTTGCCACATTTTCCATATTTCTTTTATATTATCATTCTATATCATGAATCGTTGTTCATGTTTATGATTATGACCCTTTTTATTCCCCATTGATATACATATTTTCAGACATGTATAACCTTAATCGTGTTATTCCATCTCTATTCCCTAACTAGGCTTTATAGATCATCCATTTCTTATGTATATCCCTGTGTTACCTCGTTCCATTTTAAGTGTGAGCATTCAATATTGGAGGAGAAAGTTGTACCATTGATTATTAAAAAACATTTGGGTATAGGTCACCCCTATAACCATGTTTTCTTTGAAAACCCATGATAATATGTTTTGTGGGAAAAAATTTATGGTAAGGACCAATACCCATGTTTCTCTAAAAACCATGGGTATAGGACACCCTTATACCCTTGATTTTTTAATCCATAGAAACATGTTTCATTGGGGAAACTTTTCATATTGAGGACCTATAATCATGGTTTTAATAAACTATATAAATTAGTTTTGGGAGAACTATTTTTTGGAAGGTCATGGGAAAACCTATTCTCACAGTTTGGAAAAACTGTCGGTATATATTATCCTACTATTTTACAATAATATATATATATATATATATTGTATTAAAAGAACAAAAATGTGTTTTTCAATAGTTTTAATGTTTTTGTAGTGTAGGTGGAATATGGTAACATCAATTTTTTTTAATAAGGACCAATTAAAATGGTTTAACCATACCATGGTTTCATTTTGACCCATTATTTTTCCATAAATATATTAATAAATTAAATAATATATATAGTATTTTTTATATACACACAGAAATATATATGTATATATATATATATATTAATATAACTACAAAAACGTATTTTAGGATAGTTGTAATGTTGTGGGACTGTAGTCGAATGGTTTTGGGTTGAAATCCCATCAAATGATTTTTTTTAAATATATATAACCATATTTATACCTAACCATGGTTATTGTTCTCTACCAAAAGTTTGGTTAAAAAATGGGTATAGGTATTTCCATTGAAATATCCTAGATCAATGATTTATGAACAATTAGTATAGGTATATCATTATGGCTTGAGGACCCACAGTACATAGAACTGGAAGTATAGTCTATTGTAATTTTTTTGAAATGTGGGCATAAGTGAAGATTATAGAAGTTTTCTTATAGATGTTTTCTACACAGATAATGTATTTCCATTTTTATATTGGTATTAAATGTACCTAAGTCCCAATGACACTAGAATTATCATTCACTAAGTTTTTTAATTAATTATATTATGTAGTAAATAATGAATTAATTTTTTATAACGAAAGGGTTTTCATAGTTGATATAAAATGAAATGTTTAATTATTTTTAGGATTAGGTTTATAAAACTCAAGAAAAATATTTATGGATAAGACTATTTAAATGACAAAAAATACCTCAATTTGTATTAGTTATAGAGAATGTATTCTATCAAGAAAATATATCCCTATTTGGATACTACAATTATATGTGTCTCTCGATCATATGGCATAAGAGTAAACCGGAAAAATTTTGTCGAGCTAGACTCAACCAGGAACGGGTGAAAAAAAATTAGACTTACTGCACACCTAGTTTGATAATCCCAGGGGGTATTCTATGGTAAATTCATAATCTCATTATGAATCATTAATAAAGGGGAAGAATAACCATAATAATATATGTTAGAGAACAGATCACAGATAACATTTATTGAAGACTATAAATTGTTATGTAAATGAAATACATGTAATTTATATGGTATACCTTTAATTCCATTGGATTCCAATTTATGTGTTTGATAGTTTATAAATATTCATCCATATTTTTCCCTTTATTTTAGGTAATGGACTAAAAAATGATGAATTATGTAAAAAATAATTGCGATGAGCTATGTGATGAATACCCCAACGAGTTGTCCGACCCGATAGGATAATGAATTATAAAATTTATGATTATACTCTCCCAACTATCTTAGATTTTGAATAGAAACCTATATTAGGCGAAGAACCAAAATAACCCTAATAATAAAAATTATTCAATTGAGGGATTTATATGATAAAGGTCCCCAAATTTGAATGGATCATTTGATCCCTTAATCATGGAATAATGGATCAACTCTATTGAGAAGATATTATCCATCCTTCAAAGTTCTAAACAAGAGATGGTTCTAATAGTTGTTTATAATACAGTGGGAGAATCATATTAGTGGTTAACAATGATAAAAAAAATCTTGAAGAAGAGATCAAAGAGATTGGGTGAAAGGATTTCTTGAATTTTCTTATAAATATTTTCCTCTCACTGTATGACTCAAAATAGAAAATAAACTTCCATTAACATAGGAAAAAGATGAATAATATATAATGTTATGTGAGTAAAACATATAAAGACTTTTATAATACACCTCTAGATTTTTTTACACCTGAATGCAAGGTTGACCACTTATTTTTTGTAATAAAAAATAGTCCATTTAAATCTCTAGCGATATGCGACTTTGATATATATAAAGAAATTATCTGATGTTCTCCCCATGTTGAGATAGAGATCAGAGAATATCAAGGGTATTAGAAGAATAATAAGCATAAAGTGGATTTTAATTCAGGTGGTTTGATGATGAAATTTAATAGTTCAATGAAATTTCAACATCCTACTAGTCGAAAGTGTAGAAAGAAGAACCCCATAAATTTCTTATGGGGGTATAGGAATTGTTTTAGGTGCAATATGGAAGGAAACTTTACTAGTGATTATAGGCAGGAGAATCCCACAAATGCAGTGAAGGTCATGAATGTTCTAGTAAACACTTAATGCAATTTTAATTTCTTCAAATTCATGGAATACTTTCACTATATAAAACAATTAAATATTCTAAGGGTTCTTCGAGAAAACCAAAAACATCCAAGGCACCGAGAGTGAGCTTTTACCATCACAACTATTGAGGTGGATGTCAACCACTGAGTAGTGGTAGGTGCACTGGTTATTAATTAAAGAATAAAGAAGGTAGTTTATGATTATGTTTCTTCAAATTTTTTAATATCATGAATGTTTAGTAAAACTATTAAAACACCCCCACAAATCATCGAAGAACAATTATTAGTAAAAATGGATAATTGTTCACTTATTGTATCTCAAGTATATAAATTCTTCTATATCACAATTTGTGGGATAAACATCCTAGTGAACCATGTCATACTCCACTTGTAGGAATTTGATGCAATTATGGTTATGTATTGGATTTCCCTATATAGAACCAACATAAATTTACACGAGAAAGAAATCACTCTTCGCATCATGAATTGTCCTGTGATTCCGCACAAGTTCATGGAGGAGGTGGAATGATTTATATCACCAATATATTTATCATGTGTATTATTTCTCTACAAGGATGAACATATAATTTAAATAATTAATTATATGGAATATTTCACCATAGAATACATGACCATCATGAGGGAATACATTGAGGAGTTTCTCGAATAATTTCTTGGACTTCTTCCTAACTGAGAGGTTGAATTTTCAATTGGGCAAATATCTAGGGCATTATCATTATACAAGATTCCATAAAGAATAGAATTTGTAGAACAAGAGGACCTGAATAAAAAACTACTAGATAATATAGATAAAGGGTTCACACAACCTAGTGATTCACCATAGGATGAACCAGTTCACTTCATCATGAAGAAGGATGGGTCAATATGCCTTTTCATTTACTATCATGTGCTGAAAAAGATCATGAAAAAGAAAAATTATCTTTTACCATAGATTTATGAATTTTTATATTAGCTTTTTGAAGCACAATAATTCTCCAAGTTAGATATAAGGTCGGGTCATTACCATGTTATGTTGAAGAAGGACTATATCCCCAATACTCATATTCATACAAGGTTTGAGCACTATGAGTTCACTATAATTATATGCAGACTCACTAATTATATAGGAACCTTTATGGACATGATGAATAGAGTCCTTTGGGATTACCTTGAAATTTTTTTGGTAGTATTTATAGATGATATTATAATATAATATAAAATAAAGGTGGAGAATGCGTAGCATCTAAGCACTTTGTTATAGACCCTATGAAAGGAGAAGCTTTATGAAATGTAAAATATATATGAGTTTTTATTGAAGGAAGTCTCGTTCATGGTTAAGTTTCATCATATGAAATGTGATATCTGTAGACCGTTAAAAAATAAATTTAAGTATGGAATAGGAAATCAACCATGATATATATCTAAGGTTTTATTGAATGAGTTGGGTACTATCATTACTTTTTGAGAAATTTCCCGTGATTGTAAAACCCTCCAACAAAACTACCTTAGAAGGGAGTAAAGTTCTCTTGGAATGATGAATGTGAAGAGATGTTTGAGGTGATTAAATAGAGGCTTATCAATGAAAATGTACTCTCACAGCCCATAAGTGGATAACATTTATTGGTGTTCAATGATGCTTCAAAGAAGGTATTTAGCTCTGTGTCGACAAAAAATAAAAAATTGATAGTCTATGTTTCAATGTAATTTAATGTTCTTGAACATAAATTCCCAAAACATGATTTAGAGATGACTTCATTGATACTAAGTTTCAAAATATGGTAGCATTATCTTTTTGAGGAGAAGATTAAAATATAAACATATCATAAAAGTCTAAAATATATATTCAAAAAGAAAGTGATAAATATGATACACTTAATATTTTTAGTGATGAGAAAGGACTATGATTTCTCAATTCACTATCATATTAGGATAGAGGATAACATTTCAAATTCTTTATGTGATAGGGTCCAAAAATTATATCATTCATTAGAATTGATAGGGATTTTATCTTCTTAGATTAGAAAATGATGGATATGGAAATCAAAAAGGAAGATACATTATTAATCCTTTCATAAATTATTCCTAAATAATATCTTCCGGAGAAGATAAATTATTCTAAAATATATTATGTAGGAACTCAAAAAAATATGGAAACTATAAGAAAATTTAAGTCATTGTAGTTCAATATTGATGAAGGATTTTTATAATTTGGGTCATGTCTATGGGTACCATCAAATCCCATGTTAAAGAAGGAGCTATTATAGGATTCACATAGATCAAATTTATCTATCAATTTATTAAAAAAATATGTATCGAGATAATCGATATTACTCAGGGAGGGATAATATAAAAAAAGTTATCACAAATATAAATTATGATGTCTTGTTTTATAGAAAGTGAAGGAAATGAGGAAAAAAATCCAAGGTGATGATAAAACTATAGCCCATACGAACATAGAAATGGGAAAACATCACCATGAAATTTTCTACTAGCCTTATAAAGGAATCAAGAGTAAATAATGCTATATAGGTTTTCATGGACCTTCTTACAAATAATACACAATTTATATCAATTTGAAATTATTTATCACTTGATATAATTGTAAGGATATAAATTAGGGAAGTGGAGAGTCTACATGGAACATATGTATTAATAGTATATGATAGATATCCAAGATCTACCTTTATCTTCTAGAATAGTCACCAACATAATCTAAATAATGAGCTAAAAATCCGTGTGACTAATCACCCTAAAAATGATGGACAAAATGTGTGGAATATGTAGAAACTTGAGGATATGTTGAGCGCATGATAAATTCACTTTGAAGGAGGATTAGATCCACATCACTCTATGGACATGTTCTCATAGAATAATAGTTTACACTCAAGAATCCAAATCTATCCCTACGAACCCCTTTATGGAAATTGGTGCAGAACAACTATGTGTCAAGTTGATTTTGGGGAATGAGAATTGCTTGGTCCTAAATTTTTTAAGAAATTTTGTGAAAGGTTAAGACCATTCATCATCACATTGAAGAGGCTCAAAGTCGACAGAAGATCTATGCTGTAAATCTTCAAAGAGTACTAGATTTTGATATTGGAGACATTTTATTGCTTCATATATCTCAATCGAATAATGTCATGATATTTGGGAGAAGGGGGAGCTTATTCCAAGATACATCATCCCTTTTTAGACCCTTGATCTCATGAGAGGGTTGACCAATATAATAGAACTCCTGACTAACATATATAATGTTTTACATGTATCCCTCTTGAGGAAGTACATACAAGACCCATCACATGTACACAATATAGAGGTTGTATATTTGTATAATGGTTATTCCAATAAGAAATATATGGTGATGATCTTTGACCGTAGAGGCAAAGTTCAAAAAAATGATTATGAACCTGGTTAATATATTGTGGAGAAACCAAAATTTTAAAAAATCTATGTGGGAATCAGAAGAAGGGATGAAACATAATTACATTAATAATTTTTAGAGTGAAAAATGAAAAATTTAAGGGATAAATTCCTTAAGGTGGGAATATTAAAAATACCCAAAATATAATAAATAAAATTCACTATGTAATTTAACTAAATATCTTATTTTATAATATGGTTATTGAAAACACATTAAAATATTGGGTTTTATATAATTTAAAATTTAAATGACAATTTAGAATCATAACCATTGATTATACATTCCTTGAATTATAATCATACAATTAGTATGAATATAGGATTTTAATAAATCCAATTGACATAGGAAAAATAATTGATGGCCTTAACCAGTAGGATCATACTCTATGAAGCCCATTTATTATATTCTACTCGTGCGATGTTGACTGAGCCGCCCCAAGATTCTATGACCCTAGCACACCTTACTCTTAGGTCCTATGCTGGTATTATAAGAGACTATGAAACGAGACCGTAACTGCCTTGTGTAATTCTTGTTTTAAATAAAAATTGGGATTTCTTCTTATGATGAAGTTTATGAATTTTCAAATGACCAGATAAAAATAGTATGCATATTTTGATGAATTTTCAAAAGGTTATTTAAAAAAAATGTTTATGTAAACCTTAAATAATTTAAAATGTGTAATGATTTTCAAAAAATGGTCTTCTACAATTATGTTCAGTACGAAATTTAGAGACTAATAAGATCAACTTAATTTTTGATGAATAGTAAAATATGAATAGTGATTTTATGATTAGGATTAGTAATGTGTCCAAATGGATTAGTAGTCTCACTTAAAGAAAGTATTAATATAATCTAGTCACCTTGATTAAGTAATGTGATTCAATAAAATGGTTAAATAACGGTTTCATAAATTATTATTCAAGTATTAGTTTTTTCGGGTGAATAGTGTTTTTTAATTAAAAATTAAATTAAAAATATTTAGAAAATTATTTTTATAAAATGGATTTCATTTTTGAACTCAGAGCACCGATATTATGTTATGGTAATTTTTGGGGTTTTTTCTGAAAAAATGAATTTTCGGTGAATAGTGTATTTATTTAAAATTAAATTTAAAAATATTTAGAAAATTGTTTTTATAAAATGGTGTTCATTTTTGAAATAAGAGCATTGATATTTGGTTAGTATGAAATTTTGGGATTTTTCTGAGAAAGTTGAATTTTCAGTGAATAGTAAAAATGCAGTTTTAGAGTTTCGGTATGTTTAATGACATCATAACTGTGTCATGATGATGTCATGAGATCTTTTAAGGGTTGGCCGGCCAAGGGTGATGAATTAATGTTTTGGGGGCCTCATGTGGCCTAACTCCATGATAAATGCCAAGGGAGAGCACATGGGTTTGAGAAAAGCACATGTGAGGTGTCCCTTGGCCATTAATGCCTTGTCCCCTCACTATCCCTATAAATACCAAGCCATCCTCTCATCTATTACGACTCCTCACTCTCCCCCAACGAAGTTCTAGTCGCATTACCTCCCAAGGAGTCCTCCCAAGGTGCCCCCATGCCCTCAAGGTCCCAACCTTTGAGTTTTAAGAGTTACGTTTTAAGGTAAGGGATCCGACCTCTCTCTTTCATTTCAAGTAATCTCTTTTATGTCATTCCTTTTATGCTCCATGTTCTTATGTTGGAGGATGTTCTTTTATACTCCTCTTACTGCCATTTTCATGTTAATATAATGAGAGATCCCCTCTTACGCTCATTATTTCATTTTATGAAGTTTTAAGTGGCGTCGTTAGGCTGCCGAAATTTTTGTAACGAACTCTTTCTCCCTTCTCATTTTTCAAGATCTATTTTCATGTAAAGTATTTCAAGTTCCTTTTTATTATGTTGGGGTATGATCTCTAAATTTATCATACTGATCTTTTATGATCATATGATGAGAGACCCCATTTTATCTCTTCAATTCAGTATTTTGATGTTTTAAGTGGCGCCGTTAGGCTGCCGAATTTTTAAGTGGTTCTTCACCCTTCTCGTTTTGAAGTTCTACTTTCATGTCAATTCTTTCAAGTTACTTTTTGTTATGTTGGGGTATGATCTCTATATCTATCATACTGGACTCTTATTTTCATATGATTAGAGACCCCATTTGATCTCTTCAATTCAGTATTTTGATGTTTTAAGTGGCGCCGCTAGGCTGCTGAATTTTTAAGTGGTTCTTCACCCTTCTCGTTTTGAAGATCTACTTTCATGTCAATTCCTTCAAGTTCTATTTTGTTATGTTGGGGTATGATCTCTATATCTATCATACTGGACTCTTATGTTCATATGATGAGAGACCCCATTTGATCTCTTCAATTCAGTATTTTGAAGTTTTAAGTGGCGCCGTTAGGCTGCCGAATTTTTAGGGGATTCTTTCACCCTTCTCATTCTTTTCAAAGTTCTACTTTCATGTCAAGTCTTTCAAGTTATTTTTTAATTATGTTTGGGAATTATCTCTATATCTATAATACTGAACTCTTATGTTCACATGATTAGAGACCCAATTTGATCTTTTCAAATCATTGTGTTTGAAGTTTAAGTAACGTCGTTAGGCTGCCGAACTTTCATAAGAGAAATCTAATTTTTGTCATTCTTCCATGTTTTTCATTTCAAATGGTATGTCCTTGAAATTTCATTACCATGATCATGTATCCTTCTTATTATGTCCATCTACTGTTTTATGGGTCATTTATGAATGTTTGACCCATATTCCCTTTCTTTTTAATGTCTTCTAAAACCACGTAACATAGCCGTTATGCTGCAGAATTTCCGTCTGAAAATGTCTCTCTCTTTTTCTAAAGTTATTTTATATTATTAAGTGAATACTCAAAGCTCTTTATTCTAAAGGGGTATTCACATATATACCAAAATGTTCTATTTTAAATTCTAGGATTTACATACATGAGACCCACCTTCCTTTTCTGTGGGTTTTAAAGTGACGTAAAGATCATGTCTTTAAAGCAGTTTTTAAAACATTGTCATTATGAAATGAAACCCATTTATTTTATGCTATATGGGTTATTTAAGAAATGTTTGATGATGATATATGTGGCTCACATTATAATGAAGGAAAATTTAAGGGTGCGCCCTGATAGTGCTCCAATGCATTGGGTAAAGACTTAATCTCTAGATATGACTATTTTTAACGACGCCATGGTGAATAACCTTGGTAATTTTTAACGACACCTTGGGGATGAACCTTGGTGAAATGAAACGATTGTCAATATTAAATGATGTAGCCACATCTTAAAGTTATGAAAAATGTTATTTTTATTATGATATGCCTCAAGATTTCTTTCTCATGCCTTAAAGTTCTTTTCATGGCCTTATTGAAGTATCTCAAGTTCACATGTAAAATGTTTCTCTTGTTTCCATTACTGGGCTTTCTGCTCACCCTTTCTTTTGATGTATGTCCCCAGGTTATGTGATGCAGTAATGAACCTAGGATGAACATGAGGAGAAGCCATTCAAGTGTTTTAGAAGAATGATTTATGTTTTCAGGTTTTAAGTTCCTGGTTTCCAAGACACTAAACCTTAAAGATCCTCAGTTTTGTATAATGTAATGAAAGTTTATGTGATAAAAAGGCGGGATGATATAGTTGGTATCAAAGGATGGTTTAGTTATTTGTGGAAATTAGGATATGAAAAATCTAGGAAGAACCCTATAGAAAAGTTTAAATATAGGAAATCTTCCTGGTATTTTGGTGAGTATTGAGTAAGGGGTTTCCAAGCAAATACATCCCTGTCTGGATACGAGCAGGTAGAGGTGGCTCTGGCACAGATGTACATAGGGGTAAAACCCGAAAACACCGCTTTGAGCTAGACTCGAACGGGAACTGGTACACGACAACGGGCCTTGCTGCACTCTTGGTTACGACACTCCCGGGGGATATGCTTTGGTAAATTCATAAGCTTATTATGAACCATTATTAAAGGAACAAGGATAAAACAAAATAAGGATTCACATAAGAATATATGATCATGGATAACCTAGATTGGAACCTAGGGGATCACAAGTTAGGATATACTTTTATTCTACATGTTTATCCTTTTATGCTTAAAGTTTACTTTTCATGATTATTAGCTAAGTAAATAAGCCCCTAATTATAGTTTCATTTCTTAGATAATGGCGGGAAATGGAAGAACATGTCCCAAAAACTAATGTGATAGGATATTCGACGATTGTCGTATTAATATGACAGAGGTGATTAGGGGATTAAAAGATGATTATTATTTTGGAATACGTTCACTATTTTAGGGACCCTATATGATCGAGGTAAATAGATTACTATGGTATTTTCATTGAGGAGTAAGGATGACTTATATTTTGAAGAATCGATAAATTTATGGTGGACTTATAGTAATTTAGGATACTTATGGGAATGATTAACCTATCTTGGGTAAAATATGTTTAGTTTAGATGTTAGGAGTGGTTGATGTTGTTTGGAGATGAACAATGAAGTTTATTTTGGAAGACTATGTTATCAAATCCTTCTTGTATTTGGGTTTCAATCTTAGTTTGGTTTATTTTGAGGAATCTTAAGGACCATTATTTACGGAATGGTCTATCATGAACTTTGGGTGGTACCATGGAACTTTGAAGATTTAAAAGTAGTTTCCATTCCTATGGGATTCTTTTTGAAGAGTTGTTTTACCTTACCCTTTCTATTTTTGGGATAATGTTTAAAGATAAAAGAAATAGATAGTTAATCTTCTGTGGATTATGTGATTCTCTACAAGATGATTCTTGTGTTTTGATGAGACCAAGTAGTTTTGAATGCTCATAGTTTGGAGAAAAGATTAGTTTTGGGTAGAAACTTATTAAAGCAATAAACTCTAGATGAAGGTAGATATATTTCCTTATGTTTTTGTTCTATGTTGTAAATGAATTCCTCAAAGTTATGAAAAGGAACGTAAAACAAAAATGTTGTTGGTTTACGTTTCCTACTAGGTAATCAAAGACCGCTTGCACATATCATAATTTTGGGATTTTCTGGTGGTTAACTTCCTCCTAATCATGTTTTCTATCACTCTCCTTTAAGACATTACCCTTTGTTTTCTCCTCCATGTCCATGTTTCCTACATGGAATCCTAGTATGAGTAAACTCAGGTGGCCTTTGTACTTCCTTTTCTTTCTTTTAAAGTAATGGTGTCACTGACTCTTTTTCCGATGTGGGACTTTCAATGAAATTTCAAAACCCAATTTTTAAAATTGCGAGGATGGAATTTCTTAAGGGGGGAAGATTGTAACGACCCGAAATTTTGAATAAATCTTGTTTCCTAATTTCATGTGTTATTTTATTTTATTTTTATACTCAAAAAAAATGTTTTATTTGATAAACATGATTATAATTAAAATGAGACCATTGGGTTCTGACTGTTATATGACCATCGGTCAATATGACCACTGTGAACAAAATGTTTTGATTATTGTCTCTAAATACAAGTAATCTTGGTTAATTATTATAGAAAGAAGATTCTATGGCCTCACCTAGTAGTCTTGGACCGATCGAAGCCCATCTAACAGAACTTGGGAAGGAGGTATCACCACTGGGCTTTGCTCTGGACCAAACCCAAGCTGAACTTCATCGTGTGAAGCTAGAACGGGATCGCCTTTGCGAGAAGTTCAAACTGATAGAAATTACTACTCGTGCGATGTTGACTTAGCCGCCCCAAGATTCTATCACCCTAGCAAACCTTACTCTTAGGTCCTATGCTGGTATTATAAGAGGCTATGTAACGAGACCGTAACTGCCTTGTGTAATCCTTGTTTTAAATAAAAATTGGGATTTCTTCTTATGTTGAAGTTTATGAATTTTCAAATGACCAGATAAAAATAGTATGCATATTTTGATGAATTTTCAAAAGGATATTTTAAAAAATGTTTATGTAAACATTAAATAATTTAAAATGTGTAATGATTTTCGAAAAATGGTCTTCTACAATTATGTTCAGTACGAAATTTAGAGACTAATATGATCAACTTAATTTTTGATGAATAGTAAAATATGAATAGTGATTTTATGATTAGGATTAGTAATGTGTCCAAATGGATTAGTAGTCTCACTTAAAGAAAGTATTAATATAATCTAGGCACCTTGATTAAGTAATGTGATTCAATAAAATGGTTAAATAACGGTTTCATAAATTATTATTCAAGTATTAGTTTTTTCGGGTGAATAGTGTTTTTTAATTAAAAATTAAATAAAAAATATTTAGAAAATTACTTTTATAAAATGGATTTCATTTTTGAACTCAGAGCACCGATATTATGTTATGGTAATTTTTGGGGTTTTTTCTGAAAAAATGAATTTTCTGTGAATATAGTATTTATTTAAAAATAAATTTAAAAATATTTAGAAAATTGTTTTTATAAAATAGAGTTTATTTTTGAAATAAGAGCATTGATATTTGGTTAGTATGAAATTTTGGGATTTTTCTGAGAAAGTTGAATTTTCAGTGAATAGTAAAAATGCAGTTTTAGGGTTTCGGTATGTTTAATGACATCATAACTGTGTCATGATGATGTCATGAGATCTTTTAAGGTTTGGCCGGCCAAGGGTGATGAATTATTGTTTTGGGGGGCCCATGTGGCCTAACTCCATGATAAATTCCAAGGGAGAGCACATGGGTTTGAGAAAAGCACATGTGAGGTGTCCCTTGGCCATTAATGCCTTGTCCCCTCACTTTACCTATAAATACCAAGCCATCCTCTCATCTATTTCGACTCCTCACTCTCCCCCAACGAAGTTCTGGTCTCATTACCTCCCAAGGAGTCCTCCCAAGGTGCCCCCATGCCCTCAAGGTCCCAACCATTGAGTTTTAAGAGTTACGTTTTAAGGTAAGGGATCCGACCTCTCTCTTTCATTTCAAGTAATCTCTTTTATGTCATTCCTTTTATGCTCCATGTTCTTATGTTGGAGGATGTTCTTTTATACTCCTCTTACTTCCATTTTCATGTTAATATAATGAGATATCCCCTCTTACTCTCATTATTTCGTTTTATGAAGTTTTAAGTGGCGTCGTTAGGCTGCCGAACTTTTTGTAACAGACTCTTTCTACCTTCTCATTTTTCAAGTTCTATTTTCATGTAAAGTATTTCAAGTTCCTTTTTATTATGTTGGGATATGATCTCTAAATTTATCATACTGATCTTTTATGATCATATGATTAGTGACCCCATTTTATCTCTTCAATTCAGTATTTTGAAGTTTTAAGTGGCACCGTTAGGCTGCCGAATTTTTAAGTGGTTCTTCACCCTTCTCGTTTTGAAGTTCTACTTTCATGTCAATTCTTTCAAGTTCCTTTTTGTTATGTTGGGGTATGATCTCTATATATATCATACTGGACTCTTATTTTCATATGATGAGAGACCCCATTTGATCTCTTCATTTCAGTATTTTGAAGTTTTAAGTGGCGCCGCTAGGCTGCCGAATTTTTAAGTGGTTCTTCACCCTTCTCGTTTTGAAGATCTACTTTCATGTCAATTCCTTCAAGTACCTTTTTGTTATGTTGGGGTATGATCTCTATATCTATCATACTGGACTCTTATGTTCATATGATGAGAGACCCCATTTGATCTCTACAATTCAGTATTTTGATGTTTTAAGTGGCGCCGTTAGGCTGCCGAATTTTTAGGGGATTCTTTCACCCTTCTCATTCTTTTCAAAGTTCTACTTTCATGTCAAGTGTTTCAAGTTCTTTTTTAATTATGTTGGGGCATTATATCTATATCTATCATACTGAACTCTTGTGTTAACATGATGAGAGACCCTATTTGATCTTTTCAAATCATTGTGTTTGAAGTTTAAGTAACGTCGTTAGGCTGCCGAACTTTCATAAGAGAAATCTAATTTTTGTCTTTCTTCCATGTTTTTCATTTCAAATGGTATGTCCTTGAAATATCATTACCATGATCATGTATCCTTCTTATGCTGTCCATCTACTGTTTTATGGGTCATTTATGAATGTTTGACCCATATTCCCTCTCTTTTTAATGCCTTCTAAAACCACGTAACATAGCCATTATGCTGCAGAATTTCCGTCTCAAAATGTCTCTCTCTTTTTCTAAAGTTCTTTTATATTATTAAGTGAATACTCAAAGCTCTTTATTCTAAAGGGGTATTCACATATATACCAAAATGTTCTATTTTAAATTCTGGGATTTACATACATGAGACCCACCTTCCTTTTCTGTGGGTTTTAAAGTGACGTAAAGATCATGTCTTTAAAGCAGTTTTTAAAACGTTGTGATTATGAAATGAAACCCATTTATTTTATGCTATATGGGTTATTTATGAAATGTTTGATTATGATATATGTGGCTAACATTATAATGAAGGCAAATTTAAGGGTGCTCTCTGATAGTGCTCCAATGCATTGGGTAAAGACTTAATCTCTAGAGATGACTATTTTTAACGACACCATGGTGAATAACCTTGGTAATTTTTAACGACACCTTGGGGATGGACCTTGGTGAAATGAAACGATTGTCAATATTAAATGATGTAGCCACATCTTAAAGTTATGAAAAATGTTATTTCTATTTTGATATGCCTCACGATTTCTTTCTCATGCCTTAAAGTTCTTTTCATGGCCTTATTGAAGTATCTCAAGTTCACATGTAAAATGTTTCTCTTGTTTCCATTACTGGGCTTTCTGCTCACCCTTTCTTTTGATGTATGTCCCCAGGTTATGTGATGTAGTAATGAACCTAGGATGAACATGAGGAGAAGCCTTTCAAGTGTTTTAGAAGAATGATTTATGTTTTCATGTTTTAAGTTCCTGGTTTCCAAGACACTAAACCTTAAAGATCCTCAGTTTTGTATAATGTAATGAAAGTTTATGTGATAAAAAGGCGGGATGCTATAATAATCATGTATAATCATGCCTCATTGTTCATGTTTATGGTTATCACCCCTTTTATGACCATTTATTATTCCTATTCTCTACCAGGTATTACCTTATTCACGTTATTCCATTTTTATTCCCTTAATGGGATTTATAGATTAATCATTTATTATTTATGTCCCCAGGTTATCCCATGTAGTTTCATGAATGAAAATGGTAAGGATGTTTTCAAAAAATATCACATATTTCCAATTTTAAGTTGTTATGTAAAGTACCCAATTCGAAAAGACACAAGAATTATCAATATTCTGGATTGTTTTATGTGTAATATTATGTATTTAATCATGAATTAATGTGTAATAAATATAAGGTATGTTGTAGAAAGAATATCTTGATATCCTTTTGTGGATTAAGTGACCTATTAGAAGTTGATTTAGGTACTTTAGGAATAGAAAAAACATATTGAATACTCATTTCTTGGATAAAAATATGAGATTGTGGTGGAAATTTATTAAAGGATGAAATATACATTTGAAGTATGTATATTTCCTTATGTTAATAGTATTAATTTCAAAGGAATTACTCAAATATAGGAAAAATGATATTGAAACAAAAAAGATACAATATTACCTTCATTTAAAATGAATTAATGGATTTTTTCACACCTCTTTGATTTATGGTTTTATGTTCATTAACTTTTTCATAATCATCCAATTACTTATGATCAATGATATTTGTCACTATATATAGTTATTTAGATAATATTTATTCTCTTTATTTCTCTATTTTCACTTTGCACCAATGTTTTACTATTTAGAAACCCAATTATATATTATTCTAGAAGACTATAAAATATTAATTTCTCTCATATCAAGAGGACGTTTAATTTATCATATTTTATAATGTACTATTTCAAGAATGGTATTTTAAAATTCCAAACCATTAATTATTTATCTCAAGTTCAAATTTTGATGATGATATTTATTAAGGAGGCGTATGAAACACCCCATGATTTTTAAAAATAAACTACTTTTTATGATGTATATGACATGAAACATCGAGCCCAAAAAACATGAAATATTATAATTTAAATATGACATTTATAACCATGTTGTTAAATTTTAGTGTATGAATAATATTAAATATTTTATTAAATATATACTTTATATAAATGTATTTATAATTTCTTAGTATATAATCACTCATTTTTTAGTAAATTCATTTTATTTTTTAAAAACATTTTTCTTGCTTCTTTGTGAAAATATTTAAATATTTATATATATATATTAAAAATTTCATTGATAAATAAATCATCATTTTTGACAGAAGCATATAAAAAATAAATTATAGTGGAATTTTTATATTTTTCTAAAAATTTGATACAATTAAAATACTGATTATTATTGAAAACAATATTCCCTTTTAATGTATTTACCAAGTAATATTATATTTGGAATAATTATGAAAATTCAATTAGTTCATTTTGATTATAAAACTAAGATTTATGGTATTTGGAATGAATTTTAAAATTGAATTTTGAATTGAAATTATTTGCATACCTAAAAGAAATTTTTCTATAAAAATAATTTATATCGTGCTTTGTGGGTATAATTTTTAATTTTTTTTTCCAGTTTTATGAATTTAATCTTGAAAAATGGATTCCATAATTTTTTTTCAAGAGTTACAAATTCAGTCTATATTTCATTTTTAATTTTAATCAATATGAATAGTAATTATAGAATATTTTATTACCACGTTAAAGGAAAAATGGGTTAATTAAGTGTAAAAATAGTGTGATAAGAACGAAAATATGAAATTAATACTTCTATAATTTTATTATATGAGAATATTTCATAAAAAGACATCTACAATTATAATATATGATCTTTTTTTAAATTTCCCATGATTATGACCTTTATATTATTTTATGTAAATAAAAGTCAAAAATGCCATTCTCTTTGTTTTATTATATTTAAATATTTGACATATAAGTAAAAAGAGGGTATGTTCACATGTAAGTAGTATTTTTAAAGATTTTTTTTATCATGGTAATTTATATATTATTTTTTGTAGTGAAATAATTACTTAATATTCATATGAAACACCGACAAAATATTTCTTCAATTAAAAGATAATTAAAATAATTTTTTTAAAAATATAAAAATTAATATGATTTGAATGCATTATTTTGTTCCATGTTTTTCATAGATAAATATAACATTTCAAGAATTTATGAATTTTTTATACTCTAATTATTTTGATATCTTTATATTACCAAATTAAATGTAAATAAATCCTCCATAAATTAGATTTAATGAAATTCTGTAATAAAAACTATTTCATTAAATGATTTAAAATCCAAAAAATTATTATCCTCAGCCATTTGATTGTGACATGGATGAGAATATCACTCATGATCCATTATGGGACAATAAACCTTTTATAGAAACTCTCTAGGCCCCTATTGAGTAAACAATTTGTTATCACCATAATCATAAAAAGTTTTAGCATATGGTTAAAATAAAAAGGTAAGGGTGAAAACATCATAATAAATTTGGTCCAATTTTTATTTTCTTAGAGTATTTATACTACACACACATATTATATTAGAATTATATTAATGATTATCCTTCTTACTTGAAAATTAATTCATATTAATTTAATATTTCAAGAAATTACATGAATTACCCTCCTCACATTATAAATGGTATCCCATCTGCTCTTCTCTAAAACATCAAGAACCATTTGGTTCATCTAAGACATAACAAAATATATTCAAATATTTCATCCCATTATTTTATATTTTCTAGTTTAAGAATAATACCATCATTATAGGGATTAATTTGAAAATAAAAGTATATTATTTGAAGAAGATGGTGATAAGGAATGTACACAACAAGTCAGAATCAAGGTAAGAGACTTTCTTTTAAGACCCCGCTTTTAATTTTTCCCTTCCAACTCATTTTATTCTATGTATATTTTCTTATAAATGACTCAAGAAAATTATTATTTATATTTAAATGGAAGTTAAATTGTATTTTTTTATCATTTTTTATTTTTTTATAATTTTTTTATAAAGGAATAATTTTAAGGTTTTTCAAAGGGACATATTACTTTAAAAACCAAATTTTTAATGTTTTAAATATTTATGTTCTAAATATTAAAATTCCTTTATCATATTCATAATATTATTAATTTAATATATTTATATCAACATAAATAATTTATAAGGTATATTTTATGTCACTTTTTAATTTATATAAAATGTTTTAAAAAGAAATATATTAATGTATTTTATACAGATCATTCTGAAAAAAAAGACAAAATGAATTTTCTATTTTAATGTATGTGACGACAATTGATTTTAGTATTGTATTAATATTTATCTCATGTTTTGTATTTATGTATATGATTCTTTATTTTCTTCAATGAAAAAATCTCATTACATTTTTTATTGTTATTTTAATTTTGAAAATTTGGTTTTTTTATAAAGGAATATATCGATAACAAAAATTGTTTTATGTATGGGTTAAAGAAGATATTTTTATGATTTTGATAATATAAATTCAATATTTTTTTATATAATTCATGTTATAGTCCTTGACATTTTTTTATGATGGTGGGATATCCTGTTATATCTCATAATGATGGGTGTTCCTGATATAGCATTTATATACATTGGGTAATGATTATGTTATTTTAAGAATTACATTAGAAGTTTATAGTATGGTTATTGAGAATTCGATGGTTCTTGTATGGTTATTATAAGGATTCTATGATAGTAATTTCACTAGGAATATACGTGAATTTTTTATTCAATATAATTATATTTTAGGGAAAATAATTTTATTTGAATAGATGAGAAAATGATCTTTTATTTTAAAAGAAATATTATTCCATTTTAGGAAAAAAGTAATATTTTTATGATTTTTTTTCATAGGTTCTCATTTCTTCTAAGAAAATCCCAATGATTATTATTTTTAATTTATGTTATCCTATAATGTGTTTTATGAAAAACTTTGGTTAGTAAATCTAATTTCACATGAATGTAAACAAATATTTTTTTCTCAATATTTATTTAAATTAAAGGAATTTGTTTTGGTGATCTCGTGATTTTAAAATTGACTAACATGTTTCCTTTTTTATATCTTTAGCAAAAATATTTTTCTCATATAACATTTTAAATTTTTTACAAGGTTTAATGATGGGTAAGAATAAATAAGAACCCATGTTAAATTTCATGATTATTTTTCAAAATATGTTAAAATGTTTCTTTTTAAAAGTTTTATTTTGTACGGAAAATGGATACATAATAGAATTTAACACTTTGTAATATATGAGTTTGATATTTGTTATTTATGATATAAATCCCCAAAACTGTAAACTTGAAAAAGGATTTCAAATGAAGGAAAGGGAATTATTGAAAAAAAAATCCACGGGTATGTAATGATTTAGGGCTGGGAGTAACATCCTGACCAAGTGGCCACAATACCAGTGCCCCGAGCAGGAGCTCCACATGGCCTCAGGCATCCCTCTCCATACACCATAGGATTCGTAATAGTAGTAATGGTATTTAGAAGTGAATTTGGGAGACTATACCCTCCTATCAAAGTAAAACCAAAATATAAACAACACCTATAGATGTAATAAGTATCAGAAACATTAAATAGACCACGTATGAAAAAAGCCACCAATTAACCAAAAAAATTATATAGTAGTATGGAAATAACCTTCTTGTTAGGTAGTAATACCAACAAAAACAGCACAAAAAAACTTCTAAAAAGATCCCAAACATGAACCTTACTCCCAACCCAGTCCTAACAACAAACGGTCCAACCCATCAAACCATTTATAAAAAAACACCAAGTCCCCATCCTAAACCCGGTGTAGAAAAACAAGAAGCATATTCTCGACTACCCACATTCTGTGGCAGCCTAAGCATCTTTTGAGTACAACTCAACATGATTTCACCAAATATGTCAAAGAAAAATATGGTCTTTACCTTAGTGTATTTAGATAAGGACATAATAAATAAATAATAATCAATGGAATCAGGTTTTACATTCATGAATTTATTAACTTTTCATAGTAATATTTATGTTCCATCATTTCATCACCATTGAAATCAACCATTTTATTTCTCATGGGAATTAATTTATCCATTAATATAATCCATTGTACCATAGATCATAGGTATGGGTAACCACACCACATATCACCGGGTTACATGTTAATAATCAAGGATATTATTTCCACGAATCTAACTGTGATCCAGTACGCCATGTCTAACCATCCTAAACACTAGGTCACATGTCAAAAAAATTGATATTTAGTACATTAATCAATCAGGAACATGGAATGTCATATCCAATTATCGTAAACATCATATGAAATACCATGTTCATACCATTGTGTTTAGGATAATTAGTCCTTCCCTCGAATAACTATTTTACACTATGTTACCTAGAGCATTAGTCCGGCCAGACCAAAACAAGGGAATTGAACATCAGTATAACATCCCAAAACTATATCTCACATGTTTGGAAACATGGAATATCAATTAATGAATCTGATAATGATTTGGAACATCTCTCCCAACCATCCCCAACCATTCCATTATAATTCATTTCCATATATATCAAATTATTTTTCAAACTTCTAGATCATTAGTCATTCATAATTTTTCATGGTCCCTATGGACCTTTTAAACCAAACTAATCAGAAAAAGAACCAACCCATTTTACTAGTTCCATAAACATAACATAAAAATATTAAAACAACCATTCAATAATGGACCCTCCTTTTAACATAAATAGATATCCAAGGGTACTCATTACCTTTAATTCATTGAAACAAATCGCTTTGTAAATCCCAAAAGTATAAACCACTCATATGGAAAATCATTTGAAATCCATTATTAACATTAAGGTAAACTCCATCCTAAAACATTTTTTAAATCCCAAAAAAAATTTCATTTTTTGAAAACCACAACCGGTTCCAAATCCAAAATAGAACATTAAAACCATTTCCAAATACATTTAATAATTTGAAAAATCTAGCTCATAAAATTACCATTAATCCCTTTTCAACCACGCCCACATAAAAAATTAAAATGAACCCCCATTCACTTCCACAATTACCCTATCCCAATTATTACTACTTCGTTTCTCCAATTCAGAGGTTTAGAATACCTCATTGGTATCCCTATGTTCGGGGTCAAAAAATATATGGATCTAATGGGTTCCATGAAGGGTCTCACAACACACATTGATTCCCAAATTACATTCCCTATCTAATGATATAAAAACACATTAGGAATGTTACTTGGAATAACAATATACATATATTGTAACATTAATACCATTGAAAAAGTATTAAACAATACCTACCTCAAGTGTGCAGATAACTTCTAGATCAACATTGGACTTTGATTATATCTAAGAAACCATTAACATCCATACCGAGGAGCTACTAAAAAATAGATTTTAATGGATTTAGAAGGACAGAATTCACCACACCAATTCTCTTCCTTAAAAATTAAGAAAATAGAGTTAATGAATTACCCATATATTCTATTGATACCCAAGAGATCTCAAATTGCGAAATCATTGTAGGAGAGAAAGCCATGGACAAGGATTATTCTAGTTCATCACCAGATATGGATGGGTCAAAAGGGAGGGGTATTTTAGGTAGAAACATTGTACATTGAGATGGAAAATTGTGAATTTCTCCATTTTTTAGAGACACATGGTTTAGATAAATCGTTAAAAAAACCATGATCCAACCTTTTATCTCCCTTAATTATTAAGGTAACAAGGATACACAATCTACCTGGCTACCTGAATAGTTTGGAATACTTTATGGTTGTATTTCTCTCTCCATTTAGTGAAGGGATATTGATATCAATTGTCTCCTAGGAGACCATGCATGGTTTCCCTATCCATAAAAGGCCCTTATACATGTCACATGGTTATGGAACATGGTTATTAATAACTATGCGCTAACTGTGATCTTAAAACATATTTTATCATTTCCAACTTTTCCTTTCATTGAACCAATGTGGCACTGCCGAGACCATTTCTATTCTCGGGTAAAATTCCAAAAAACAAAATTGAAATCGGGATGTAACTTATCTCAGGGTGAGGATATAACAAACTACCCATCATATAACAACTCATTCTTTATCTACATTCCATGGTATCACCAAGCCTCCTAGATAAATGATTTGAACATTGATCTCAATCCTTCACTTTCACCTCCCACATTTCCTCATAATCATGACCATGCTATGACAATACAAAGACCAAATATATAGTCCCAACCTGAAGAATAACCTATTATGTACCATAAACCAAACCTAATACTCCATAGGGAACAAAAAAACATCATCTCGACAACATCAACGCCACCTATAAAACATCGTAGAATGCATTGAATCACATGATGGAACATGCTATTAACCCACCACATCCCCGACCTATGTCGGTATACAACTCAAGGGATAATTTCATTTCCCTAGATTTGAACACATTAATTTTAGAGACCTGAAGCCTGACGTACATGGACATTACATTACTTTTGCGAAATACTTAGTACATAACAAAAACACACACATAAGGACCGTAATAGTTTAGTGTCTTTGGAAACTCGGAATATAATCTTCTAATCGTGGTGAAAGATCTTCAACATCTCCCATAAAGATCTTCTTTTTTTTAAACCTAAATCCTTTCTTTATGTCCTGAGGAAAAGAAAACATAAAAGGGTGATCTAAAATGCTCAGTAAGGGTAAACAAAAGAAATATCAATCACGTCATATTCATAAGGACATATCTTTTGGAAATCTTAACCTGCAAAAGAGAACATAATTTCATAACATGGGATAGATCAAAGTAGTGAAATGTAATCCCAATAATCATAACTTAAAACATGAAAATTTGTGGAATACACACATAATCATAGAGAATCATTTCTTATTAGTCAAGACTCATTTCCAAGACTATCTTAGTCGACAAAGTCCATTTCTGAGCTGAGTCACCCTCGTTTCAGTCCGGTTTCACTGACCTGGTATAACCTACCGTTCCAGCCATTGCTATCTCATGAGATATAAAATATTTACCCAATGCATTGGATGGAGATATAGGTCCCACCCATCTCATAATGATACCATTCTTATGTGTTCCACAAAATATTAAATCATACATCATTGCATAACCCATGTAATAAAAAATGAGAATCTTAAACATCATGACATCATAAAAAAATTCATTTAAGATAAAGGAATTCATAAAAATAATTCCATCACAACATAATCAAATCAATTTAATAATAGGGATAGAAACAGAACCCTTTATTATCTTAGATGGAAAATAATTTTGATAAAACACTTGAACTCCATTCTTGAGGAAAATATCCTTTCTACTTCAAAAACATTTTCCTTTCTTAACATGTCATACAATTTTAAACTAAAAGAAGTTGATTAAAAATAATCATGGAGACTTGTAAAGGAATATTCTTGGAAATAATTTTTTAAAAATCCATTCATGCTGTATAAGTTAAAAAAAATTCTTCTCGTACTTTTGTCGGAAAAGTCAAAAATTACCTCGTACGAAAAACTACAAATGATTCCTTTCATATCTATTTCTAAAAACTCACAGAAGGGTAAAATTGGATATAAACTATTTTATAAGGATATAAATATTACATATTGAGGAAATATGTATGTGGATGATAAAATACACCCCAGTAAATTTCAAAGTATAAACAATCTCGGATAAAAATGAGATTGTGATATTTTCCCTTACCTTAGGTCCGATTTGCTTCGTATGTGTCCGAACCTCCTGTATAATTATTTAAATAATGTCATTGACTTATTCAAGAATCATACTCATTGTTATTATATCATATATGGTTCACTTATGGCTTTATATTACCCGTTCTTTTGTAAATTCCATGTTAAAGAGCGTTTTGGGTAAAATTGTTTCATTTGTCATCCATGTTTTGACTTGTAATTATTCATATGATTACTTAGATAATGATTACATAATTCTAGAATATAAAACATGATTTATATATAATATATATTCAGAATATATATATATATATATAATAGATCAGTAAATGGAAAGAAATACACCGTTCATGGAGACGGTAGACCGTTCGTACGCATGAACGCTGTTTTCTTTTCCTTATTGAGTTTAATGGCATTAAGTAGATGACATACATATATATACACATAAATCCAGAATCATTATTATGTCATATATTTCATTATTACTTATTATATATACTTTATAATCATTCATGAATGGTTAATGTGGAGAATGAATCTCATTGCGTCGTGGAGACGGTAGTCCGTACGTACGCACGAGCGATGATATCATTCTCATGATCGTGGAATTGTATTGGAGTGTATGTATACTATTTCAGAATCAATATCACTTTAAAATAATCATATATAGTTATTATTTACACCATTATACCCATCAAAGTAAGGTGGTGGTGTAAAATAGATTACACCACGGCGGGGAGATGGTATTCCGTACGTACGCACGCGCGGTGATTTCATTTTCCGTAGGATGGATAGATGGTGAAATAAGGTTTTTTCATAATTATAATAACATATCAGTATAAAAGTGATACTCATGTTATTAATTCATAATGAAACAATCTAAGAAGAAGAAGTGTAAGAAGAAATAGAGATGAAAGAATCGGTAACAGACATTACCTCTTCTTTGAAGATCCTCTTTGAGATTTCCTTTTAGGGCACTAAAATTGGTCTTTGAGGAAGACCAGAACCTATAGGATGTTTATAGGGATGTGGAGAAGGGAATTTTTCAGTGGTTAGCAGAGCTTGAAAGCTCAAAGTGGTGTGAGGAAGAGGGGGAGGAGGTGCCCTTTTATAAGGGAGGAGAGGGGTACCTTTGGAATAACTAAAACTATTATTTTATTATAAAGTCAAATTCGGTTTTAAATAGCTCCAAATTGATTTATTTAGAATCTAAGGTGGGGATGTGTCGAAATCCTCTCATCCAATATAATTTAGACAAGTTTAGGTCATTATATTAACCTTATCGTTTAGTTTTAACTCTTAGTTAATTAGATTGACATTTACCATGTCACTTTGTATTTTTATATTATATTGTTAATAAACTTACCATATACATCCAAGAGACCCCCAAGTTGTGTTTTATTAATATATTTAACATTATCTAAGTCATTTGGCCGAACCATAGATTTTTAGGAATAAAATATAAATTAATAATATAATAATTTTTTTAACAACTATTTTATGTCAATTTTGACACTATTCAATAGTTGATTTTTTTTGAAACTCATAACAGAATTATTACTTCGACCAAAGTTAATTAAATTAATCCTAACATGTCATATTAACCTATAAAATTAGTTTAATTCCTATAAAGTCCTAAATTACATTTATTTGGGTATTTATAACATCAATTATGTCAAATTTCATTAATAAGATAATTACTGCATCATCGTTGTGTCATAAATAAATTAAGTTATTTAATGTCTAAAAATTAAAAATAAAATACTATTATGTAGGAAATCGTTCTAGCTTTCTAATTAATATTTATAGTCGAATTTATCTTATGTATAACCCCATATTAAAAATGATTGTTTTATTAAACTTTTATTTTAACTATTTTAACCCATCATTAAATAAATTAATAATAAATGTCCTAATATAATCCAAGTGGGCCTAAATGGTCATATTTTATTCCTAAGGTTGTTTTTGGTCGAATTAAACTTGTCCAATAGAATTAAGACATGCGTTAGGGTAATAATAATATCATGTTTACCCTTAATTACCCTATTTACTTTTAACCGTGGTAAAAAAGTAAAAAGTTACTATTCACCAAAAATTATTTTCATCTCATTGAACCAAATTTTAGTTATGGATATTAACCATGTCTCTCGGACTTTTGAAATTCCACTCACAGAAGCGGTAAAATTAAGTTTTATGAAAAATTCTGTTTTTTAACTACCACTTAGTGGTTTCACTATTCATCAAAAAATGAAAGTTTCCAGAAAAATACCAAAAATTAGGCCTAAGCTATATTTGATATTATGAATTCAAAAATGATGTCTATTTTAACAAATTCAAAACATATCAGTTACATTAACAAATTTAATGATTAATTCCCGTCGTCAAAACAAATAGCGCGTTCTTAAGAGATAATAACTATCAAAAGATTGACACTAGTTTATGTCTGGTTTAAATGTGAAATTATATTTAATGAACAATATTGTATTAAATTGTAAAAATATATTCTAAATATACTTTAAAACCACTAAAATTAATATTTTATCACTTTTAATTATTTCTATTAAAAAGGTTGTTTTTAATTAAAATTTAGTAATTTTCACTATTCATCAGAAAAGGAAATTTATCTGAAAAGTACCAAAATTTCACCCTCAGCTAATTTCGATATTCCGAATCCAGAAATGAAGTCCATTTTAAAAAATAAAATTTAAAAAATTTCAAAAAGTGGTTATTACTATTCATAATGACTAGTTTTAATAATATTTTATTAGCATATCGTTGTTTAGTGAAACTCGGTATTGCGTACTACACACGCTATCGAGGAAGGTCGTGATTGCGTGTAATGCAAGGCAAGTCAAGGATGCGTGTTGTGAAAGATCCTTTTGGTGTAGCGTACAACACAAGACATTAATGAAATTAAAAAGAATATTTTTCATAAAATCTCGGGTTGTTACATTCTACCCCTTTAAAATGAATTTCGCCCTCGAAATTCGTCGGGGTTATAAATGGTTTACTATTTGAAAGTTTCTTTAATAGAAACCCACATTGTAAAAATGAATACCAAAACCAATCTTTAAAAACAAAAGTATGAAACGTAACGGTTACCCAAATATAATAATCACTAGGTTTCCACAGAGGTGAAAATATGGATATGGAAGAGAAATCTAACCATCATGTTCTAATGGAGAGTGGTAGAGAACATGGCTTTGGAAAATCCAGTAATCACAAAGCCATAAATTTGTGACAATCTAAGGTACCATCTGATTCATCAGATATAAGAGCACTAGGACAACATTTTTGGTTTTCAAGATCATTTCCCTAAAGTTGATGAAATTTGAATTAGAGGAAATAATTTCGTGATTTTGGTATAGTCTCAACGTTTGTCGTTATTTGTACAATTTCCACTTCACCTCTTAAATAAATGAAGTTGAATTTGTCATTCGTGATGTGTTAGCAGATCATGTGATAGAATGATGGGTCATTCCATCTGTCTCAAACAAAAGGTTAGAAAAGTTGTCAAAAAATACATAAGTCCATCTATAGTGAGATTAATCATATATAGTTCCTAAAATGGACTTATACTTCATATATCATACTGCTTAATATAATAAAACTAGTTTCTACTAAACAGGGACTTCCTGTAGGCCAGTGGTAAGCGATAAAGTCCATTCACACTTCGGTTGTGGGTTCGATTCCCGCAGCCTTGTCCGACGCAATGGGTTGTCGCCCGTCTAGCAGGTTATCCTTTTTCTAAAGATATATTACTATAACATCCCATCAACAATATCAAAAAAAGTTTTATCCTTAAACAATGCTAACTTATGTCCAACATAATCCATTCCAATCTTTAGGCTTATCGAAAATACTTCAGTCCAAGCTCATAGTATAAAGAAAATGACCACGTGAATGTCATCATTTATCCCCCATATATCATAAGATATATCTTTTTGGTCAAATTACAAACATGTAAATAACGTAAAAATGTATTCTCTTGAAGAATGAATATCCATTGAAACTTAGTGAAAACATGAATGCAGTTAAAAGTTAACACTTTCCACATACCAAAATCCTCAAAATTATATATACTCAAACCATGATATCACTTAGTCCTTATATCTATCAAAAGATCATGAATACTATCAAACATATTATATTTTCATTATCCCTTAATTATGTGCATATCATCTGCTTTCCAAAAATATTTCAATCACTTTTCAAGGTTACTGATGCCATAAAATTATTGAAAACCACAATAGACCAAAACATAAATATTCCAATATTCCAAGATACTATATACAACATTATTCTGGAATCCCATTACATAAAAACTTAATCATTCCAACACATCGTTGTCATACTCAACATCGCCAATGGTGATCCCATGTGACTTCCCTTTATCCTTTGCCTTAAGTGGTTGCTCATGTCGATCATCACTAACCCTTGGATTAGGGCATTTATTAGCATAATGCCCCATTTCCTTGAACATGAATCATTGAAGTGTTGTTGGTGCGTTCTCGACAGCCTTTTCTTTATTCACATCATTAGAAACCCTTTTTCCATTACTTCGACACTCAGCTGCTTGATGACCTTATATTCCACACTTAAAACATTTTCTAGTCCCTTTAAGACAATCTCCACCATGCTTCTTTCCACACATTGAGCATAAGGAAACATTCATCTTCTTTTCACCATTATTCTGAGATTTCTCCTTGAACTCCATCTTTCGTTTCTTGTCAAAACTATGAGATGGATAAGTAACACCAACTTCAATTTCTACCTTGATAGCACAACACACAATTTCTTCATAGCTATTGAAGTATCTTATAGCTAATGCCCTTAGAAGAATTGGTTTTAAGCCACTGAAGAATCGATCAACATTACTTTCAGGTTGGATGATAAATCCAGATGCATACCTTGCAAGCATTGTAAAATTCGCTTCGTATATACCAACAGATTCGTCATCCTTTGTCTTTAGTTCAAGAAACTCCTTCTCCATCTTTGTTCGAAGAATACGAGGGAAGTATTTATTGAAAAATAAGTTCTTGAACTCGTCCCATTCCATGGACTCAATTTCATCTCTTTGCCTCGTATTCTTGATAAGATTCCACCATTTATCAGCTTCACCTTCCAAACGATATACTGCTAAGATGACTTTATCATGTTCAGAACATTGAAGAACTAAAAATATCTTTTCAGTGGTACTGATCCATTGTTCAGCAACAAGTGGATCAGAAGACCCACTGAAAGAAGGTGGACGTTGCCTCATGAAGGACTCAATAGAATATTGTTCCCTTCTCTGCTTATTTGGAAGTCCAGAATGATTCATTGCTTGTGTAAGTATAGTAATAAGATTTTGCACTCCATCTCCCATAACATTTGTTTGTTCAGGAGGACAATAATTTCATTGTCCATTACATAGGTCAACTCGGTTCCTTCGGGTTCCATCCATCATCTAAAACTCAAAAACAATAGTGTGAGAGGCAAAAATCATGCTAGGGAAAACAACATAATAAAGGGGGAGCACCCTCAATATCTAACATCTTAGGTTAAATTATAAGATCATTACCATAGTTCTAGGACTGTATCCTATATGTATACTTATCCTTAGGGACATCCCTAGACATACCTTAGAAATATCTCTAGGGATCTCAATAACGTTTTCGCATCCTAGTTTCCAAAGGTTGACTAAACCTTTCCTCTGATACCAACTGTAGAGACCCGAAGCCTGACGTACATGGACATTACATTAATTTTGCGAAATACTTAGTACATAACAAAAACACACACACAAGGACCATAATAGTTTAGTGTCTTTGGAAACTCGGAATATAATCTTCTAATCGTGGTGAAAGATCTTCAACATATCCCATAAAGATCTTCTTTTTTTTAAAACCTAAATCCTTTATTTATGTCCCGAGGAAACGAAAACATAAAAGGGTGAGCTAAAATGCTCAGTAAGGGTAAACAAAAGAAATATCAATCACGTCATATTCATAAGAACATATCTTTTGGAAATCTTAACCTGCAAAAAAGATCATAATTTCATAACATGGGATAAATCATAGTAGTGAAATGTAGTCCCAATAATCATAACGTAAAATATGAAAATTTGTGGAATACACACATAATCATAGAGAATCATTTCTTATTAGTCAAGACTCATTACCAAGACTATCTTAGTGGACAAAGTCCATTTCTGAACCGAGTCACCCTCGTTTCAGTCCTGTTTCACTGAACCGGTATAACTTACCGTTCCAGCCATGTCTATCTCATGAGATATAAAATCTTTACCCAATGCACTAGAGGGAGTTATAGGTACCACCCATCTCATAATGATACCATTCTTATGTGTGCCACAAAATATTAAATCATACATCATTGCATAACCCATGTAAAAAAATGGGAATCTTAAACATCGTGACATCATAAAACAATTCATTTAAGATAAATGAATTCATAAAAATAATTCCATCACAACATAATCAAATAAATGTAATAATAGGGATAGAAACAGAACCCTTTATTATCTTAGATGGAAAATAATTTTGATAAAACACTTGAACTCCATTCTTGAGGAAAATATCCTTTCTACTTCAAAAACATTTTCCTTTCTTAACATGTCATACAATTTTAAACTAAAAGAAGTTGATTAAAAATAAACTTGGAAACTTGTAAAGGAAGATTCATGAAAATAATGTTTTAAAAATCCATCCATGCTGTATAAGTTAATAAAACATTCTTCTCGTACTTTTTTCGGAAAAGTCAAAAAGTACCTCGTACGAAAAACGACAAAAGATTCATTTCATATCTTTTACTAAAAACTCACCGAAGGGTAAAATTGGATATAAACTATTGTATAAGGATATAAATATTACATATTGAGGAAACATGGATGTGGATGATAAAATACACCCCAGTAAATTTCAATGTATAAACAATCTCGGATAAAAATGAGATTGTGATATTTTCCCTTACCTTAGTTCTGATTTGCTTCGTATGTGTCCGAACCTCCTGTATAATGATTTAAATAATGTCATTGAATTATTCTAGAATCATACTCATTGTTATGGTATCATATATGGTTCACTTATGGCTTTATTTTACCCATTCTTTTGTAAATTCCATGTTAAAGAGTGTTTTGGGTAAAATAGTTTTATTTGTCATCCGTGTTTTGACTTGTAATTATTCATTTGATTACTTAGATCATGATTACTTAATTCCAGAATATAAAACATGATTTATATATAATATCTATTCAGAATATATATATATACATATAATAGATCAGTAAATGGAACGAAATACATCATTCATGGAGACGGTAGACCGTTCGTACGCATGTACGCTGTTTTCTTTTCCTTATTGAGTTGAATGGAATTAAGTAGATGACATACATATATATACACATAAATCCAGAATCATTATTATGTCATATATTTCATTATTACTTATTATATACACTTTATAATCATTCATGAATGGTTAACTTGGAGAATGAATCTCATCGCATCGTGGAGACGGTAGTCCGTACGTACGCACGAGCGATGATATCGTTCTCATGATCGTGGAATTGTATTGGAGTGTATGTATACTATTTCAGAATAAAAATCACTTTACAATAATCATATATAGTTATTATGTACACCATTATACCCATCCAAGTAAGGTGGGGGTGGAAAATAGATTACACCACGGTGTGGAGACGGTATTCCGTACGTACGCACGCACGGTGATTTCGTTATCCATAGGATGGATAGATGGTGAAATAAGGTTGTTTCATAATTATAATAACATATCAGTATATAAGTGATACTGATGTTATTACTTCATAATTAAACATCCTAAAAAGAAGAAGTGGAAGAAGAAATAGAGATGAAAGAATCGGTAACAGACATTACCCCTTCTTTGAAGCGCCTCTTTAAGATTTCCTTTTAGGGCACTAAAATTGGTCTTTGAGGAAAACCAGAACCTCTAGGATGTTTCTAGGGAAGTGGATAAGGGAATTTGGCGGGGTATGGCCGAGCTTGAAGGCTCAAAGTGGTGTGAGGAAGAGGGGGAGGAGGTGCCCTTTTATAAGGGAGGAGAGGGGTACCTTTGGAATAACTAAAACTATTATTTTATTATAAAGTCAAATTGGGTTTTAAATAGCTCCAAATTGATTTATTTCGAAGCTAAGGTGGGGATGGGTCGAAAGCCTCTCATCCAATAGAATTTAAACAAGTTTAGGTTGTTATATTAACCTTATCTTTTAGTTTTAACTCTTAGTTAATTAGATTGACATTTACCATGTCACTTTGTATTTTTATATTATATAGTTAATAAACTTACCATATACATCCAAGAGACCCCCAAGTTGTGTTTTATTAATATATATAACCTTATCTACGTCATTTGACAGATCCATATATTTTTAGGAATAAAATAACAATTAATAATATAATATTTGTTTTAAAAACTATTTTATGTCAATTTTGAAACTATTCAATAATTGATTTTTTTTAAACTCATAACAGAATGATTACTTCAACCAAAGTTAATTACATTAATCCTAAAATGTCATATTAACCTAGAAAATTAGTTTAATTCACAAAAAGTCTCAAATTACATTTATTTGGGTATTTATAAAATCAATTATGTCAATATTTCATTAATAAGATAATTACTGCATCATCGTTGTGTCATAAATAAATTAAATTATTTAATGTCTAAAAATTACAAATAAACTACCATTATGTAGGAAATATTTTTATCTTTCTAATGAATATTTATAGTTGAATTTATCTTTTGTATAACCCCATATTAAAAATGATTTTCTTATTAAACTTTGTTTTTAACTATTTAAACCCTTCTTTAAATAAATTAACAATAAATGTCCTAATCTAATCCAAGTGGGCCGAAATGGTCATATTTTATTCCTAATGTTGTTTTCAGTCAAATTACACTTGTCCAATAGAATTAGGACATGCGTTATGGTAATAATAATATCATTTTTACCCTTAATTACCCTATTTACTTTTAACCGTGGTAGAAAAAATAAAAAGTTAATATTCACCAAAAACTATTTTCATCTCATTGAACCACATTTTAGTCCTTGATATTAACCGTGTCTCTCGGATTTTCGAAATTCCACTCACAGAAGCGGTAAAACTAAGTTTTATGAAAAATTCAGTTTTTTAACTACCACTTAGTGGTTTCACTATTCATCAAAAAATGAAAGTTTCCAGAAAAATACAAAAAATTAGGCCTAAGATATATTTGATATTATTAATTCAAAAATGATGTCTATTTTATCAAATTCAAAACATATCAGTTACATTATCTAATTTAAAAATTAATTCCCGTCATCAAAACAAATAGCGCGTTCTTAAGAGATAATAACTATCAAAAGATTGACACTTGTTTATGTCGGGTTTAAATGTGAAATTATATTCAATGAACAATATTGTATTAAATTGTAAAAATATATTCTAAATATACTTTAAAACCACTCAAATTAATATTTTATCACTATTAATTATTTCGATTAAAAAGGTTGTTTTTAATTAAAATTTAGTAATTTTCACTATTCATCAGAAAATGAAATTTATCCGAAAAGTACCAAAATTTCACCCTCAGCTAATTTCGATATTCAGAATCCAGAAATGAAGTCCATTTAAAAAAATAAAATTTACAAAATTTAAAAATGTGGTTATTACTATTCATAACGGCTAGTTTTAAAAATATTTTATTAGCATATCGTTGTTTAGTGAAACTCGGTATTGCGTACTACACACGCTATCGAGGAAGGTCGTGATTGCGTGTAATTCAAGGAAAGTCAAGGATGCATGTTGTGAAAGATCCTTTTGGTGTAGCGTACAACACAAGACATTAATGAAATTAAAAAGAATATTTTTCATAAAATCTCGGGCTGTTACATTAATAATAACCATGGAACAAACTCAATTCAAACCTTTATCTAGTAAAACACAGTCCAATAAACATTTCCAAAAAGCAAACAATCAAATGGATTTTCCTAAGCCCGACCAACCTGAAACATCATTCACACAACACTAGAATATTTACATATAACAACAGATCAAAACATTTGTTATAGGTTATACCCACAGTTTTATGAACTGTGTTTGGTCAATCCATCATGATAGACTTATACCCATAGTTCTAAAACTATTGGTGTAGGCAGTTTCAATGGAAATACATATATCCATGGTTTGACCAAACTATGGATATAGGTCCTTATTAAAAAAATCCTTCACTGTGATTCGATCCCAGAGCCTTCTGCCTACACTCCAATGAGATTAAAACTATCCAACAATAAGTTTTTTCCTTATATTAAAAAAAATATACATTTATATGTAAAAAATTATTTTGACTAAGTATTTATTATTATAATTAGTATATAAATATAATGAGACAAATGATACCAATAGTTTAGTGAAACCATAGGTATGGGTCCTTTTTAAAAAATATTCACACTACAATTTTATCCCATCACCTTCTGCCAACACTACAATGACATTACCACTATCGTAAAACATTTTTTGTTCTTATAATATAAATATATATATATATATATATATATTATTATTATTATTATTATTATGGAAAAATAATATGTCAACCTATACCCATGTTTTGTTAAATCCAAGGGTATGGTTTTTCCCGCAATTATTTTTTTCTCGGAAACATATTGCCGCATTTTATAAAAACCATTTCTATAGGTCCTTCTAGTGATTTTTACCCTAGTAAAACCTATTACCATAGTTTATATAAAAATGTGTATAGGGGTGAACTATACCCATTATTTTTGGAGAACTGTGAGTATTAGTCCTTCCTGTGAATTTTTTCTCACAAAACCTATCCCCACAGTTTTAAAAAATAGTTAGTATAGGGGTGACCTATACCCATGGTTTTTGGAGCAGCATCAGTTTAGGATTTTTTTAATTAGTGACATCAAAATAACCAATACTCTATTATGGTGATCTGAAATATATAGAATCTCTCAAAACAGCCATCTCACAATGCTTAAAACCCCATCATCAGAAAAGGTCCCCTAAAACCCAACCTCAAGATTCCATAAGACACCTGATGTATTCTATAACTCACTAGACAAAAAATCCTCAAATAACCCATAGAAATTGGTGTCCAAACATTCTATTAGAGACACTCAAAATGGACACACCTCTACCATCCATGAATAAACAAAGGAAAACATGGCCTCTCACAAAGTTTGTTCCAATAATTGAAAAACACTTTTCATTTCAAAAAATTTATTATAGGTGGCTTATAACACACCACACCCTTTCCTATTACCACTCCAAGTTAGAACATCCCTAGATGACTTGTCATAGACACCCAAATCCTACTGTTGGCACATTACCATCTCAAATGGCCATGATGACTTTTCCCTTGGGAGAAACACCACAATCCAAACAAACCTTATCGAGTCCATGCCAACATATTGGAATGATTCTAACACCCAATTTATGTTTCCCACAAACAAAAATCCTTTCTCAAAGAACCCATCAACATCACAAACATAAGAACCTTGGATTGAATATGGAACTCCATTAAAACCATAAACAAATATAGGCTTGAACCTTCACTAAGTTTACGTCCTACGTGATTTCCTAAGGAATCCAAACATGTTCCCCATAGGCTTGAACCTCCACTGACTTTTCTTATTTGCATTCACATTTCACAACTTCTAACCCATGATCTCCTCTACACATATATTACTAGAATATCTCTCCCCACGTTAATATTTTCATTATCACCACCTCACCCATAAAATCTTGACCACCATGACTCCTGATCCTATCATTGTTGAGCCCCAAAAAGTTGACGTGACCTTCTCACCCATGCTTGAGTGATTAGGAAACAATAACTATCACCCTTCCCCTACTTCTAGGATCCAAACCTCTAACTATCACTGACATATTAATACCATAACTTGTATCCCATTTTTGGATGGAAAGTGGTTCCCCACCCATGAAACAACATCTCTTATAACTTTCTATGAAGTTGGAATCTTTGAAATATCATTTAATCTCATCATAATAAATCTTTAAGTAGCTTTGTGTATAGACAAATCTCTCTTCATTTACCCTATATGATGTCAAGATATTGTACATGATCATAAAGAGAATCGATGTAAACCAATAATGTTTTTACCACATTTCCCACAACTAATTCAAAACCAACCAGTATCACATAAGTTGTGCTTACCTCATTGTTCTCAAAATAATGACATGTGATTCCTTCTGAGTCACATGTTCACACGTCCCAGACAGCATCATGCCTTCCTTGCACGTACCAATATAGGGAACTCATCAAAACCCTCGAGGTCACACTCCATCCTTTAACCATTCTCTAAACCATACTTTATACCATATGAGTAGTATTATTACTAGGGCTAGGCTCAATGCCCACTCACATGACCAACCATGCCTCTTAGTCTATTAGTCTCATCTGAATCAAGGAATTCATGGAGTTTCAATCCAATATCCAAAATTCATCACAACTTAACCCAACCACATGACCACCCCTTCCCCCAGTGTCAGTTACATATCAAAATTTCTATGTTGAGTTGATATCAGCCGCTATAGAATCCTTCTAAAACATTCATATTAGACACTCAAATTATTATTCCCATAAGAAACCAATCTTATAACCAATATGAAGCACTCTTGTTCTTCCCTAATAAGATACCAATGTATAAACATGTAGTTTAGAAATTGTTTTGGCCCCACTATGCATTGATTCCATCTCTAAAGCACCCACCTCCGCTTCAAACTCCTTTTAACCAGCACCACTAGGCTATCCATCCTTGAGGTTACTCTAGATTTCAAAAAACCACTAAGGCATGACCACAACTGAAGTCAAATATCAATAAACATTAACCTTTACACTAATCCATTTTGTAAAAACACATAGTGGATATCACTATATGACCACTACTATCAAAGTAAAAAATTCCCTCATGTTCTATACAAACTCAAATGTCCTAGACACCCCACCAAACACTCCCATTGGTAATCCTCAAAGACCACACAATATCAGACACCAAACTACTGTCACATATAGTATAGGCTACTAGATCTCCATATAAGGCCTAACTATAAAAACTGAACAATTTGATACCCATAGGTTAAACTCCTACCCCTGTTCCGAAACACACTATGCGAAATTCATAGAGAGACCATTTACTATAAGTTCCACACCAAAAACATCACAACCACCAAGACTCCCATTCAAGTTCCAACACATTACCCACACAACCACCACACACAGGTGGTACCACATCCACCTTACTGGACAAAATCTAACAACCCCACATTCACAGACTTACTGATGGTACTACAAGAACATCCCATTAACCGCACATCAAAACCCAACAATCCCCCATGAACTATATCATGTTATTAAACTAGTGAACTCTCATGCCTAAACCACCGATACATTGGGTCTGATCATAACACTAGGTATATCAAATTCTTGTGTCCCAAATGTTTCCATCATTACAGATTTACCTTTTTAAGTACCTTTATCATTTAAAAAATGAAAATTCATATGTAAAATCATTAAATTTTAGAAACAAAATTTATTTTCTCTCTTAAAACCCTTCTAATTACCCAATATTTTAAAAATCATAGATTGAATAAAATTCAAATTTTGAAACACATTATTTAACAAAAATTTCCATGAAATGTCAATTGACAAAAACTAAAAGAATAAAGACTACACTACAAATATATGAATCCCAAGGAACTATAAATCATAGGAAAAATATGAATAACCAATAAATACTATTTTCCTAACATGATGCATGAACACAGACACCCTATATTTCCATAAAAATCCAAGAGATAAATCTTTATAAATAAATAAATTCACACACATGTGGACCACTCAATGGGCATATATCAATCAACTATAAAATAAAAAAACATCAATTACCACCCTTGGAAACTTGGGTTTTCCCTCATACATGGGGCTTTAGGAACCCATTTTTTAGATCATTACCATACCCTAAGAAGATACTAATATCATTTTTATCATGAACCAAATATTAAGACATAATACAACTCTGATACCACTATGAAACATGTAAACCTGGTGGCCAATAACAAGTGCCCTATGATAGAGCACCACATCATCTTAGGAATGCCTCTCCATACTCCAGAGGCTTCCAGCAAGCAGTTTGGACTTGGAACGTGCGTAGGGGAGACTATACCCTCATATCCAAGAAAAAACAAATATCAAAAAATACCAATAAATGTAATAAACATTTGGAATAATAAATATGTGATATATGAAAAAACACCACCTAAAAAATAAAATTTGCTATAATGTTATAGTGAATTCACTACAAGTCAGATAGTCAAAAAAATAAAAATACCAAAACCAAAACTCCCAAAATGATAATAAACTTATACCCAAGTACCATCCGAGTCATAATATTCCATCCTACAAAACATCAACCCATGCATAGACAAAACACCATGTCACTGTCCTAAACCTATGAAAAAAAAATAAAATGTATCTTCTACAGTACTCAAGTCCTATTAGGCCCCTAGATAGGTGTGATAGAAACTCAGTAGGCCACCACCAATAGTTTCAATATAAATTAGTAGTATATACAAAAGTTTATGCAGATAAAGAAGGTGAAAAAAATAATTATTGAAGGAATCATGTTTTACATCCAACAATTTATTAATTAGAAATTTATATTTTTATGTTCCATAATTTCAACACTATATAAATCCATCATTTTATTACACAAGGTAATTAATATATCCTTTAATTTAATCTATTTTACCACATAGCGTCAGTTGGGTTACCCATACCATATATCACAGGGTCATAGGTTGACATTAAAGGAGCCTCTGTCCTAGAATCCAACTGAGGTCTGGTATTTCATGTCTGTCTATCCCAACCACTGGTTCACAGGTTATGAAACATGTATCACTTTTTCACGAATACAACTGGGACATAGAATTTCATGTCGGAATATCCAAAACATTAAATTGAACACCATGTCGATACCATTGGGTTATGGAATGTCAATCTTTCCCCCATATAACTACGGTTCACCGTGGTTCCTATATCATTAGTCTGACCCACCCAAAATTAGTGATTGAATCATCATTCCAACATCGCAAAACCATTATTCATAGGTCCATAAACTTGGATAATCCATCCATGAATCCAATCCGGATTCATCACGCCATGTCCGACCATCCCCAACCATTCTATTATCATTCATTTCCATATTTATATCATTACTTCTAAAAATTTTAGATCATTATTCATTCGTAATTTTTTCATGGTCCCAAAAGACCTTTAAAACCAAACACATAACAAAAAGACACATCCACTTTTCACAATTCCATAAACATCACATAAACATTTGAAAACAAACCTCTAAGAATGGTCCCTCATTTAAACATCAAAACATGGAAAATAACACACATTCATTTTCAATATATTAAAGAAACCCCCTCAATAATTACATAAGTATAAACCAGTCACACAAAAGAAAAACCAATTAAAATCCAATGAGAATCACCCTTTAAAATATGTTGAGGTAAAGACATTTGTTCTAAAACATTTTCCAATTTCAGAGCATCATTTCTATTTTGAAAACCATAAACGGGTCATAATAAAAAATATAACATTGAAACCATTTCAAAATCAATTGAAAATTTCACTAATAAAACACATAAACATCTCCAATTCCACCCTTTAACCACGCCCACATTCTAAATTAAAAATTATATTTTGTTCACTTACATAATTACCCTATCCCAACTATTATTAATTCATTTCACAATTTTCTATGGTTTTGAATACCCCATGGATAGCCCAAGGTCTGATGTTAAATCATAAACATATCCAACATGTGATATGAAGGTTCTCTCACAACAGATTGATTAGAAAATTAATTTCCCTAGCTAATGATAATGAAATACATATGGTTGTAACTTGAAAAAACAACATATACATATGGAAATATCAAGACTATGAGAAAAATCATAAAGATCACCTACCTCATCCTTATAGAAAACCTATCAAAAACCCATGTCTTGTGATTATAGATCAAAACACCTTTAACATCCATACATAATAATTACTGTAAAAGAGGGTTTTATGGTTTCATAATGAGGGATAACACCACCTCAAATTGATTCTAGAAAATGGAAGGAAATTGAGTCGAGGACATACCCAGAGCTTCGATTCAGACCCAACGACATTATAAATTCCTAATAACTAAAGTAGAATAATCCATTGAGTAGGATGAGGTTGTTGGTAATCACTCAGGATAGAGGTGATCAAATTGAGTATAAATTTTTGGAAGAATCATTGATGATAGAGAGGAAAAATTCGAAATAACCCACCTTTTAGATTTATGTAGTTTGGCTGCATGACTGGATAGACCATGCAACAATTATATGTCTCCATATATCCATGATAGAACTAGGCCACATAGTATGGATGGCCACCCACAGGATATGAAAAATTATATGGTGACCATGCGATCACCATTTTCTAAAGGTAGCATTAGTCGTACGGTCTCCTATGCCACCCTGTATAGTTCCCTAATGGTGAACACTCCTTCTGTAAGTCGAATGGTTATGGTGAATGGTTACTACTAACTATGTGAAATCCATTATCTCAAAAAATATTGTGATATTTTACTACATTTTGATGCCACAAACACCCATGCACCCCAAGACCTTTTATACTCCCATGATACATTCGTTAAACCAAATTCCAATATGGGACATACTTATCACAGGGTCAGGATTCTACACTAGGTCGTTATAATAAAATTATAAAAATGTTACCAAAACATAAACCATGATATCATAAACATAAGTCAAGGGTCACTTCATAAAATATCATAAATAAACCCAGGTCAACCCATACCCAGTCACCTGAGATGGTCATGGAATTCCTCGAGGTATGTTCCCAATCATCCTGAAGTGTAGAAAGAACCATGTGAATCAAGTGACTAATAATGTGAACTATTTTTCCCAATGTAAATAAGTAATAAAAGTAAAAAACAACCATATAAAAACAATATAAATGAATAAAACAACTAAACTATCATCTACACATATATAAAAAATATAACCAAGACGAAAATAAAACCAAACCAAAAATAATGAACACTAAATATCAATGTGACCGCATGGGACACTCTATGATTTGAAACCCCAACATCACCAATTGAAATTGCGACCAATATAAAACCTACACCTACAGAAAAAACAACAAATATGTATAGGTGTGAGTATTAATACTCAATAAGAATGAACTGGTAATCTGTTCCCAATGAGTTTCCTTTAACTGAGAGATTCAATAATGTAAATATTGAGATAAAATGTATAAAGGTAGTTATTTAATATTTTTTTTAAAAATCAATTTACATTTACCTTTTCAATTAAATTAGACTTGATTTAAAAAAGATATAGGTTTATCATTTTAAATAAATAGAGAGAGGGAATACTGATGTTTTGGTTTGAAAGAGGAAAAGAGTGTATAAAATTATGAATAAAATTTCCCTTGAGACATTTTAAAACCAATTTTCCACTTTTAGTAATAGATACACAAAACAAGAGTGTAGAAAAAACAATCTCCCAAAAAGTAAAATTGAAAATAATTCACAAAAGACCATACTAGATAAAGAACCCAAATTAGCCACTGTAGATAAATAAGTTCAATGGGAACATGGAAATACCTAGGAGATCAAGGTAAAATCTATATCATACTATTCTCAGATCTATTGTGTCAACACTCATGATTCAATCAACATCCCTCGAACTCTGTCATACCCTACGTGGCCAAACTGAGGGGCATAATCCCAAGGGATAGAAAATATTTATAATGGGCCACTAGATAGATCATGATCCTAAAATAGTGCATTAAAATTTTCTAGATAATCTAATAGATATGCTATGTTACCTTATCATATCCATGGTGGGAATGTTTGAGTAAATTATAATAGAAATCCAACCATACATATATTCATATTTATAATATAGGACACAAAGAAAACATACAATAACAACCCTTGAATCACCCCATGGAATATCCACTTTCATTTGAATAATAAACATGCGATGGAAGTCCCATTCCAATGACCTCCGATTCCATTAGCATCCAGTAATGAATGAAATACCTCCAAAGGGGAGTTTTCTATGAAAATCTATTTTCAAATTTTCCAACCAGGCCTCATCCATTCTCATAATGAAAACCCATTTTCAAAATAACCTGATAAACAACTTATAAAATCAAGATCCTTTTTGAAATACATTTGAGAAACTTGAAACACCAATATGAAACCATAAAACATTTATCCTCCATCCATCCAATGGCCCGAAGGCCTTCATTATTTTATTTATTTTTGATAATCCACCTTTCATGGGGTGAGGTGGAATACATACAAGGCCCATAAGAATAAGTATTACATGTCCTATAGGACTTAGAGGAATTCATTGCCCGTAGGCATCATACATTACATACAACCTAGAATGACTACTTGGAACTGCTCCTCCCCAATATCTTCATTGTGAAATCAGCTCTCCACCTTTGCATGGTTGTTCAGTTAGGCTTTCTCATGCATGTACATGATTTTCCCGATGGAAAGTGCCATACCCTCTCATTCATGAAGTCCGTTTAGCTTCTGCGCTGGTGAAATATCATTGCTCATCCAATTTCTGAAACATGTTCCTTGTAGGTTGTCTGGTTTGAATCATCACTTAAGGTAGCCTAAAGGCCTTGAGGTGGCCCTAGGGCCTTACTGACCCGAAGACCTAGTTGGCCCGAAGGCCGTAAAGGACTCTGGGACAACATTGGTGGCCCGAAGGCCCAAACGGGGGAATATTCCCATCTTCTATAGTGCCGAACAATGCCTGCTATAGTCCCATTACAATACCTACTACAGTACTACACAATTCCTTTTATAGTACTACTATAGTGCCTTCTACAGTACTGATACATTACCGAATATTAGCCTCTACCTGGATATGATCTAGGGTCATCTGGATGCACATAAGGAGTCCTCACAAAATGGACATAGGTTTATGTGCACCATAAACCATTTATAACATCAAATCGGGAATTTCAATAAATGCTTAATTTGAGAAGTTTAGTCAAACTATTTTGTGCCATTAAATTAGAGTAAAATTCACTATAATTTTCATCAAAAAGTTATTCTAAAAAATCATCCTTCACTAATTAGTAAGAATTAATGGGTTTAAAGTGGAAGAAATCAAAATTTCATTAATTTAAAGGTCAAATGAAAATGGAAACATACCTCAAACCATACGTTCTTGGAGAACGATAACCCGAATCAACTGCATAAGTTTCAATGAAGGCATGAACACTAAAAAAGAAACACAGCAAGACAAAAATTGTTAATTAAAACAAATGAAACACAAACAAATGGCCATGGAAACCCAAGAATAAGGTGAAATCAAGATAAAATGAAATAATAATTAATTTTAAGAGGAAATAAGAATATTACCTTTAATATTTATCCGAAAACATGACGAAACCCCCTGATTTTAGCATATAAGGAACGATGGATGCATTAGAAGAATAAAGGATCCCTATTTGAGTTTCATGATCCAAGACGGGAGGAAATGGGTTGTTTTGGATTAAAAAATTATAGGTATGAGGGTATTTTTATATTTTTGAATCACCAGGAAACTATACATAGTTTGGTCACACGGTTTGGGAAACAATGCACTAAATGTCCACCAACTACTGGACACTCGCATGGTTTGGATGGATAATTTGGGAAATAATTTTCCAACCTTACACCCCTAACTAGACACACTTGAAACGCACCCAGTTTAGGAAAACATAAACCAATAGTGTACAAAATAATGAACATATTGGCCACTCACACGGTTTGGTATCAAAGTTTTGGAAACTGTGTGCCCATTATGCACCCCTTATATAACACACTGAACACACAGAGTTTGGGAAACCATAAACCAATTGTGTGACTTTATTCTTTCAATAACTATATATCTATGCACACCCTTACCTTATGGTTTAGACTAACTATGATTAGGATATGCACCCAAATCTAGGAACACCCAAAGACCATGTTGTTTCTCTAAGGAGACTCATGGTTTGGTTCAAACCATGCACCACCAGTGAAACTCAAACTATGAAAGTTCAAATTGGACTGAAAAGAGACTCAGTGTTTGGAGGTCACATGGTTACTTCTAATCCATTCACCTAAACTATACAATAGAATAAAAAAAATCCCATAACTATATTTTTGATAATAAACCTTCAAAACTCAATAGAAAATCCATGGGAAAAAGATAAACCATTATAAAAGAGTAAAATAATACTTAGGGTGTGACAATTCTGCACAGAATAACCCTATATTTTCTGAGAAAACCATAATGTTTCTAGTAGGTCATGTTAAAATACATTTTTCCAAACACCCAAACTATCAAACTACTCAAAAAAAGAATATCCCAACCACCACTAGGAAGAAGATACAAACTTATACCAAGAACAAACCATTGGAATCCAAATCATTACTGAAATCATGTTGAAGGAACCCTAATCGACAATCCAAACATTTTTCCACAACTAAACCACTAGGCATACTTCAAGGGACAAATTTTTACCAAATGAGAATGAAAATTCAAAACTACATGACCTTGGAAGGCATGGGATAACTTTTTGATACCTTCCCAAGGGAAAAAAAGTTAAATGAGAAAGTTTAAACAATGGATTGATTTACCCATTTTGGGATGTTATGGTGGTCTACAAAAAATATTAGGATTCCAATTGAGTACCAAGCTAACACCACCAATAAAACATCAAACCTATAAACTAGAACAACAACATAAAACCCAAGAAGGAACCATATGAACCAATCATACAATGAGACATGCCTCACAAAAATATGAATAAATCCTAAATTCCCAAAAGATGTGCTTCTATTAACAAAATGATTATCAAATTTTACACAACATCTCATCCAAATCCAAATATAATATGGTACCATAGGATGAAACCACTACAACAAAAGAAACATTTACATCAAAAATATACGTGAAACTACACCCATATAAGCACCCTACTCTTATAATCATGTTGGGGGTCTTTTCTATGAGTGGACTTTCCTCCACATCGCTTCCTAGAAAAATCCTGGAATAACAATTTCAAGTGACCCAAGAATCCATAGGTATGGATTGTATTCAGTGCTTCCAGATAATGTGGAATCATGGGACCCTCATTTCAACAATGTTGAAACACTCGGGTCCTATACCTAGAAGAAGCAAACAAAAGATCATAAGGTGTAACGCCCCGACCCTAGTTACCCAGAGTTGGTGCATTATTACATAACATTGGCATGATCACAAGAAAGATCAAATCTCGAAAGACCGATTGGTTTAGTAGCCTTGGAAACACTAGATATATTCATAAGTTTTACATTACATCATAAAATGAAAAACTACAACAACAACATAATGTCTCCATAATCCACACTCATATCCCCACATAATATCCCTGCAGTTCATTCATAATTTACTTCTTCACTTCCTGGGAAAAATAAAACATAGAAAAGGGGTGATCTCAAATGCCCAGTAAGGATAACAATATAGCGGAAACTTTCATAAATAAGAATAAACATTTAAGGCAATGTATAACTAAAACAACAACCTTTCAAACTTGAACTTTCAACATTGTATGGCATAAATAAAATGAAATAATGCCATTTACTCATTCACATGGATATTCTACTAATCGAATAATCACATGCAAAATCACTAACCACTTTCATAATGTTGGAATGCATAATGCCAGACTATCATAAACACATATCCAAGGACTCGTGCCAAGACTACAAATAAGATTTTGTCAAGGCCTTGTGCCAAGACACTAGTTTGTCTCATGAGACCTACCGATGCATCGAGGAGCTATAGCGGGCTCCACCCGTCACATATTAAGTCCAATGCATTACCATATGAAAAGGTTTAAACATAACATAAACATTCGTATTAAAACTAGCATACGAAATGTCAATAATTTCACCATAAACTATAAATGGTATAAAATTAGCACATCCACAGTCAAACATATCACAAAACCTTCAATACAATATAGAAGTTCTGTATAATAATAAATCAACTTCAAATAAGCGTAAAATCCATCAAAGGATGTTGACATAGATGAAATCAAAACACTTTTTAGAGAAATATCTCTTTCTATTTTTGAAATCATTTAAGAGCCATATAAAATAAAACATTTTCTTGAAAATATTCTTATAAGCTTGTAAGGAAAGCTTTGAAGATTTTATAATGGCCGAAAATAACCGCACCCGCCGTATAAGTTAAAAAAACATTCTTACCTTAATTCTGTCGAAAAGGTAAAAAAGGACCTTGTTTTGAAAATGACAGAAAGATTCCTCTTATAAAAAGTAAAACAAGGGTATAAATTACTTTAACCCATATTCTTGTAAAAATGTTTTGAAATACATTTTGAAGAAACATGGATGTGGATGATAAGGAGATCCCAGTAGATTATTACGTATAAACAACCTCAGATAATGAAGAGATTGTGAAATAACCCTTACCTTGTACTTTTCCTTGGTTGGGGTAGGTTAACCTCCTGTATAATGGTGAAATAATTGTTATTAAATTATACAATAATCATATACATTAATATGATATCATATATGATCTTTTAATATTGATTTGATAATAATATCTTAGTATTATCGTTGTTTCGGGTGTTAACTTACTTGTTTTCTTTTGTATGTTTTGTTACGTAAGACATGTATGTAAAGGATAGGTTGTATTTTATTCATATCCAGAATGATATCAAGTCCTTAAACATCATTTTTTAAATCATCAAATGATAATTATACTTGAATGGATACGATGGAGAATGAATCTCATCGCGTTCGTGGAGACGGTAGTCCGTACGTACGCACGAGCGACAATATCATTCTTTTGATGTTAGAATAATATATAAATGGATGGTATATCATATATACAGAATCATTAACATGTTATATTTATTATTTACATGAGTTACATATCATTATTATACCCATCCAAATATTAATATATTGAATAACAATTACACCACGACGTGGAGACGGTAAGCCGTACGTACGCACGTATGGTGACATGTTATTCAAAGGGTGGATAGAATACTGAATATGGTTGTATCATATTTATAATAACATCACAGTATATATATTATACTGAATTTATTATTTTAGAATGGTAACAACATAGGAAGAAGAAGTGGAAGAAGAAATGAACTTGGAAAAGGGTGGTGAAATCATTACCTCTTCTTCGGGTTCTTCCTTTTGATTTGATCAAAAGGGCTCCTTAGGTTGGCTTTCTGATCAAAATAAGGCCTCTAGGTTGTATTGAGGGAAGTTTGGAGAGTATATGGTCAGAGTTTAGCCGAACCAAAAGGCTTTGAAGGTGTGAATAAATGAGAAGGAGGAGTGCCCTTTTATAAGAGGGGTGAGGGGCACCTTTGGAAAAGCTAGAAATAATAATTTATAATAAATTCATATTCAGTTTCTAATGGCTCCAAAGTTGATTATTTAAATTTTGAGTTGGGGATGGGTCGAAAACAACTCAACCAATATAATTTAGACAGGTTTGGGTACTTATATTAACCTTATCTTTAAGTATTAACTCTAAGTTAATTAGTTTCACTTTTACAATGTCTCTTTGTATTTTTATATAATATGGTTAATAAACTTACTATATACATCCAAGAGACCCCCAAGTGGTCCATTAATGATGAAACTATCATGATATAAGTCTTTTGGCCGAACCTTAGAGTTTTAGGAATTTAATATCAATTAATAATATAATAGTTTTTTAAGAACACTTTTTTGTCAATTTTGACACTATTCAATAGTTGATTTTTTTTAAACTCATAACAGATTGATTACTTCGAAAAAAGTCAATTAAATCAATCCTAATATATCATAGTATCCTAAAAATTAGTTTAATTCATTAAAAGTTCCATATTATATTTATTTGGGTATTTATAATATCAATTATTTTAATTTTTCACTATTATGATAATTACTGCATCATTATTGTGTCATAAAAAAATTAAATTATTTAATCTCTAAAAATTGAAAATAAAATATCAACATGTAGAAAATATTTTTATCTTTCTATGGAATATTTATAGTCGAAAATACAACATATATAACCCTATGTAAAAATTGTTTTGCTAAAAGATATATGCTTGTGTCATTTTTGTATTCATTTTAACTTAATTAAAAAAAATGTCCCTATCACCTACAAGTGGCACCATAGGGTCCCCAAATCGACCCAAATATGCCTATGGTCGAACATGTATCAACCAATAAGGCTAGGACACGTTTTAGGATAATTTAGTATTGTTATAATATTATTTGTTAACCCTTATTTACCGGATTTACCCTTAACCATGGTAAATAAAATATTTACCGCAGTAATTATTCAAAATGTCTAAAAATAAAAGTTACCTATTTACACAATTTGAACATCCTGATTCCAAATATGTAATCCATTTTTCTAAATTCAAAACACAGAAGTGGCAGAAATTAATTTAAAATTAATTCCCGCTATCAAAACAAAAAGCGTGTTTTTAAGAGATAATAACTATCAAAAGATTGACACTTGTTTATGTTTAGTTTAATTGTAAAATTATGTCCAATGACCAAAATTATATTAAATGGTAAAAATATATTCTAAATATACTTTAAAACCACTCAAATTCATAATTTATCACTATTAATTATTTTAATTAAAAAAGTTGTTTTTAATTAAAATTTAGTAATTTTCACTATTCATCAAAATATTAAAGTTATCCGAAAAGTACCAAAATTTCACCTTAGGCTAAATTCGATATTCTGAATACAAAAATTAAGTCCATTTTGAAATATAAAAGATATATAATTTCAAAAAGTAGGTATTACTATTCATAACGGCTAGTTTGATTGGTTGTGGTGTGTGTTAGAACTCGAAGTTGCGTACAACACACGCTACTGTATTATTCAAAGGAAAGTGTACCGTGGAAGCTTGGGATGTTTCATTTTAAATTTTTTTGATGTCCCCATTTATTCAAAAAGTTTAAAATATTGTATTTAAAAAGGTTTTACTATTAAAAGTTAGTGAAAGTGCAATACTGAAAATGAATTTGTTCTTACATTATGTCTAAGAAACTCATAATATGGATTCTAAAATTACAAGGATTATATAAAGTTTAAAATTTAGTTAACACTATTCATAACCTCTTTTGAATGGATTGTTTGGTAAGTCATGGTGCGATTGAACTTGGTGTTGCGTGTAGTGAAAGTTATTGAATTATTTTGATGAAATAACACACTATAAAATCTTGGGGTGTTACATTCTCCCCTCCTTCAATAAATTGCGTCCTCACAATTTGAAATTGTTCTTCGAAAATAAAAGGTTTAAAATAGAAAATATCTTTGTGGGAAAAACCACATCGGAAATTAGGTTACTAAAATTTAGTCTTAATATGAGGAAAACAGAAATGAAAGGGTCACCACCAAATTATGATCTCGATTAGGAGAACATTGATGGCAATTAGAGACATATAATTGGAGGAAAAACGTAAATATTTATAGGTAGTGATTGAGATCATCAATCACAAACAAGTGTATAATTGAGGTCCTTAAATTCATCAATCTATGATGATTTGAAATACCATCGGTTCAACAAAACATAGGGTATTAGGATAACACATTTTTGACGTTTCAAAATATCTTAGTTGAAATCCCACATCGAAAAATGAATTAACGAGGCCTCTATTTAAAATAAAGAGTGGAAAGTATGAAGATTACCGAAAATAACACATACTAGGGTTCCATGTAAGAATATATGGATATTTAAGAGAAATATAACCATCAATTATCTGATGGAGAGTGGTAGAGAACATGGCTATGAAAAGGCCAACAATCCCAAAGCCATGAATTAGTGATGATTTAAGGTACCATCTAGGACAACATTTTTTTTCTAAGTTCCTTTTATTAATGTTGAGGAATTTATTTATGAGATTGGCTAAGATCATAAGGAGATATACTTACTTTATAATTAGAGTTTTATCCATTAATAAATTTCTACCACAAACTCATCTTTCACTCTAAAAGATAATAGAACGTAAAAAATTTTCTATTTACACTATTCGTATAGGGTTCCAAAATAAATGAATTTATAATTCATCTACAAGATCTTTTAATAAAAACTACATTATTTAATCCAGGACATCTCGTGGGCCATTGGTAGGTGATACACCATTGTCGCCCTTCGGTTGCGGGTTTAAGTCTCACAGCCTTTCCGGTCACGACGGGTTGCCGCACGACCTCCGGGTTGTCCTTTTATGGCAGTCCAAAATTAGTCTCAAACTTAGAATTTATCCAAAATACTTCTGTCCAAACTCACAGTCCAACATTTATAAGGAAGGTAAACATAATGTAGATCCTTTTTACCCTGTAATAGAATATTAATACCTTCATCATGTATTCTTTTAAAACACTGAAACATCCTGATTTACCATAATCCTTATTGATTACATTCATGCTCCCTTATTCCATATAGAATGCTGGATATACTTCATCAATCCAAAAATGTTTTAAACCCCAACAATTATGGAATATACAAATCATTAATCATCTTCATGGTAGTCAAGAATATCCAATATAATTTATCCAAATCAATCATGTATTATTCTAAAATCACTACCTCGGTATCAGAACCATATTATGGTTTATCTTTCTCTCAACTATATATTTTCCAAAAATTTAACCTTCTATTGAGTCACTTTTCTTTGTTCCACACAATCTCAAGTCCTTAATGAAATAGTACTACAATACAATCCTTATACACTCCATAATTATTATAACAAGTACATTGTTGATACAACACTCAATTGACATAATCAACATAAGAACTCTAATCATTCCTCTTCATCTGTGGTAGTATCATAACTTGATTATTATCCAATAGCATCATTTGCGGCAGAGTCTGATGACTGGGACATAGGTTCGCATAGTGTCCAAACTCCTTGCAAATGAATCATTGTACATTTGAAACCATTTTCTTACCCTTGCAGTCACGTACTTTGTGCCCTTTTCCTCCACACTTATAACAAACTCCCATTCCTTTCAGGCAAGTTCCAGGGTGTTTCATTCCACAGTTACCACATATGGGAAAATTCTTCTTTTCCCTCTTCCCTTTATCCATCTTTCTCTCTTCCATCCTTTTCTTCCCTTGCTTCCCTTCAAAGCCATAGGACTCAGTAAACTCTTTACTTATCTTATCAACACATGATATTATTTCTTCATATGATGATAATACATGTGAGACTATTTCTCTTGTAAATTCTGGCTTAAGACCATAAAATATATGATCCTTCTTTCTCTTTGTATTATGTGCATTGATAGAGTTCTCATTCCTTCTACTGGGCACCATTTCTAAACAATGGCATACATTAGATTAGTTTATGAATAACAATACCTAATCCCAAACTTGTAAAACACATAACATAAATTAAATAGTTTATGGATATAATCCATAATCATAAAAATGTCTCCTTTGAGGAAGTATATACTCATAAACCCTTCATAATGATTTGTAAAGAAAATGAGAGTTATCCTAAGCATATCCCCTGGGAATGTCGTAACCAAGAGTGCAGCAAGGCCCGTTGTCGTGCAACAGTTCCCGTTCGAGTCTAGCTCAAAGCGGTGTTTTCGGGTTTTACCCCTAGGTACATCTGTGCCAGAGCCACCTCCACCTGCTCGTATCCAGAAAGGGATGTATTTTTTCGGAAAACTCACAAAATCTCTACAATACCAAAATTCTAGGAAGTTCTTCTATACTAATCCTCAAAGTTCATCTTAGGTCTACGTGCTCTAAACAGAGTTTATCTAAATATAGCTTCCAAGGTTTGTACTAAACTTCCTATGATTCCAACTGTAATGCCCCGACCCTAGTTACCCAGAGTTGGTGCATTATTACATAACATTGGCATGATCACAAGAAAGATCAAATCTCGAAAGACCGATTGGTTTAGTAGCCTTGGAAACACTAGATATATTCATAAGTTTTACATTACATCATAAAATGAAAACTACTACAACAACATAATGTCTCCATAATCCACACTCATATCCCCACATAATATCCCTCCAGTTCATTCATAATTTATTTCTTCACTTCCTGTGAAAAATAAAACATAGAAAAGGGGTGAGCTCAAATGCCCAGTAAGGATAACAATATAGCAGAAACATTCATAAATAATAATAAACATTTAAGGCAATGTATAACTAAAACAACAGCCTTTCAAACGTGAACTTTCAACATTGTATGGCATAAATAAAATGAAATAATGCCATTTACTCATTCACATGGATATTCTACTAATCGAATAATCACATGAAAAATCACTAACCACTTTCATAATGTTGGAATGCATAATGCCAGACTATCATAACCACATAGCCAAGGCCTCGTGCCAAGACTACAAATAAGATTTTGTCAAGGCCTTGTGCCAAGACACTAGTTTGTCTCATGAGACCTACCGATGCATCGAGGAGCTATAGCGGGCTCCACCTGTCACATATTAAGTCCAATGCATTCCCATATGAAAAGGTTTAAACATAACATAAACATTCATATTAAAACTAGCATACGAAATGTCAATAATTTCACCATAAACTATGAATGGTATAAAATTAGCACATCCACAGTCAAACATATCACAAAACCTTCAATACAATATAGAAGTTTTGTATAATAATAAATCAACTTCAAATAAGCGTAAAATCCATCAAAGGATGTTGACATAGATGAAATCAAAACACTTTTTAGAGAAATATATCTTTATATTTTTGAAATCTTTTAAGAGCCATATAAAATAAAAAATTTTCTTGAAAATATTATTATAAGCTTGTAAGGAAATATTTGAAGATTTTATCATGGCGGAAAATAACCGCACCCGCCGTATAAGTTAAAAAAACATTCTTACCTTAATTCTGTCGAAAAGGTTAAAAAGGACCATGTTTTGAAAACGACGGAAAGATTCCTCTTATAAAAAGTAAAACAAGGGTATAAATGACTTTAACCCATATTCTTGTAAAACTGTTTTGAAATACATTTTGAAGAAACAAGGATGTGGATGATAACGAGATCCCAGTAGATTATTACGTATAAACAACCTCGGATAATGAAGAGATTGTGAAATAACCCTTACCTTGTAATTTTCCTTGGTTGGGGTAGGTTAACCTCATGTATAATGGTGAAACAATTGTTAAAAAATTATACAAGAATCATATACATTAATATGATATCATATATGATCTTTTAATATTGATTTGATAATAATATCTTAGTATTATCGTTGTTTTGGGTGTTATCTTACTTGTTTTCTTTTGTATGTTTTGTTACGTAAGACATGTATGTAAAGGATAGGTTGTATATTATTCATATACAGAATGATATCAAGTCCTTAAACATCATTTTTAAAATCATCAAATGATAATTATACTTGAATGGATACGATGGAGAATAAATCTCATCGCGTTCGTGGAGACGGTAGTCCGTACGTACGCACGAGCGACAATATCATTCTTTTGATATTAAAATAATATATAAATGGATGGTATATCATATATAAAGAATCATTAACATGTTATATTTATTATTTACATGAGTTACATATCATTATTATACCCATCCAAATAATAATATATTGAATAACAATTACAACACGACGTGGAGACGGTAAGCCGTACGTACGCACGTATGGTGACATGTTATTCAAAGGGTGGATAGAATACTGAATATGGTTGTACCATATTTATAATAACATCACAGTATATATATGACACTGGAGTTATTATTTTATAATGGTAACAACAAAGGAAGAAGAAGTGGAAGAAGAAATGAACTTGGAAAAGGGTGGTGAAATCATTACCTCTTCTTCGGGTTCTTCCTTTTGATTTGATCAAAAGGGCTCCTTAGGTTGGCTTTCTGATCAAAATAAGGCCTCTAGGTTGTAGTGAGGGAAGGTTGGAGAGTATTTTGGCAGAGTTTAGCCGAACCAAAAGGCTTTGAAGGTGTGAAGAAAGGAGAAGGAGGAGTGCCCTTTTATAAGAGGGGTGAGGGGCACCTTTTGAAAAGCTAGAAATATTAATTTATAATAAATTCATATTCGGTTTCTAATGGCTCAAAAGTTGATTATTTAAATTTTAAGTTGGGGATGGGTCGAAAACAACTCATCCAATATAATTTAGATAGGTTTGGGTTCTTATATTAACCTTATCTTTAAGTATTAACTCTAAGTTAATTAGTTTCACTTTTACAATGTCTCTTTGTATTTTTATATAATATGGTTAATAAACTTACTATATACATCCAAGAGACCCCCAAGTGGTCTATTAATGATGAGCCTATCATGATATAAGTCTCTTGGCCGAACCTTAGATTTTTAGGAATTTAATATCAATTAATAATATAATATTTGTTTTAAGAACTCTTTTTTGTCAATTTTGACACTATTCAATAGTTGATTTTTTTGAAACTCATAACAGATTTATTACATCGCAAAAAGTCCATTAAATAAATCCTAATATATCATATTATCCTATAAAATTAGTTTAATTCATTAAAAGTTTCATATTATATTTATTTGGGTATTTATAATATCAATTATTTTAATTTTTCACTATTATGATAATTACTGCATCATCATTGTGTCATAAATAAAATAAATTATTTAATCTCTAAAAATTGAAAATAAAATATCATCATGTAGGAAATCTTTTTATCTTTCTAATTAATATTTATAGTCGAAAATCCAACATATATAACCCTATGTAAAAATTGTTTTTCTAAAAGATATATGCTTGTGTCATTTTTGTATTCATTTTAACTTAATTAAAACAAATGTCCCTATCACCTACAAGTGGCACCATGGGGTCCCCAAATCGACCCAAAGATGCCTATGGTCGAACATGTATCAACCAATAAGGCTAGGACACGTTTTAGGGTAATTTAGTATTATTATAATATTATTTGTTAACCCTTATTTACCGGATTTACCCTTAACCATGGTAAATAAAATATTTACCGCAGTAATTATTCAAAATGTCTAAAAATAAAAGTTACCTATTTACACAATTTGAACATCCTGATTCCAAATATGGAATCCATTTTTCGAAATTCAAAACACAGAAGTGGCAGAAATTAATTTAAAATTATTTCCCGCTGTCAAAACAAAAAGCGTGTTTTTAAGAGATAATAACTATCAAAAGATTGACACTTGTTTATGTTCGGTTTAATTGTAAAATTATGTCCAATGACCAACATTATATTAAATGGTAAAAATATATTCTAAATATACTTTAAAACCACTCAAATTCATAATTTATTACTACTAATTATTTTGATTAAAAAAGTTGTTTTTAATTAAAATTTATTAATTTTCACTATTCATCAAAATATTAAAGTTATCCGAAAAGTACCAAAATTTCACCTTAGGCTAAATTTGATATTCCGAATACAAAAATTAAGTCCATTTTGAAATATAAAATATATATAATTTCAAAAAGTAGGTATTACTATTCATAACGGCTAGTTTGATTGGTTGTGGTGTGTGTTAGAACTCGAAGTTGCGTACAACACACGCTACTGTATTATTCAAAGGAAAGTGTACCGTGGAAGATTGGGATGTTGCATTTTAAATTTTTTTGATGTACCCATTTAGTCGAAAAGTTTAAAATATTGTATTTAAAAAGTTTTTACTATTAAAAGTTGGTGAAAGTGCAATACTGAAAATGAATTTGTTCTTACATTATGTCTAAGAAACTCATAATATGGATTCTAAAATTACAAGGATTATATAAAGTTTAAAATTTAGTTAACACTATTCATAACCTCTTTTGAATGGCTTGTTTGGTAATTCATGGTGCGATTGAACTTGGTGTTGCGTGTAGTGAAAGTTATTGAATTATTTTGAAGAAATAACACACTATAAAATCATGGGGTGTTACATAAGGCCTATTAATTCCACCACCAATAGTTTCATCTTTAGGCCTATTTCCCATCCCTTTACTAAGACTTATTTTATAGTTTCTATGGACTAGAGGGGGAATGGTTACCTCAAGAGCCCCTACTAACATGAACTAAACCTTAAGAATTTTACCACCACATCAGTATAAGATATTACGAAAAAATATGAGACCTTCTTCTACAGGTCAGGATGAACCCCATTCTCAATTTTTTGAGATTTTAGAAAATAATCCTTGATATACTATGGTATATAGTGGACTATATACACATAATGATGAGAAAACTCCAACACCAATCCATCACCCTACTGAAGACAGAACATATCCATTTCCTTTTCCACCTTCCCAACCATATATAAGTACTATCAAATGAAATAATAATTGAATAATTCTTAGGAGTTGTCTTTCCAATAATTGGTTGTAATGATTGACTTTGAACCATTATAACTTGGACCTTTAATCATAAAGGTAGTGAAATTAACCATTAGAGAATTTGTAAACTAAATTAAGTATAAGATACTTTTGATATTCTTCATCCAGTATTCTCCTCCAAGAGGATCCATGTGACGATAAAATAGAATAAGGTTCATCTTCTGAAACTCAAGGAGGTAGTCTTTAGGTTGATCAACTAGAGGTTCCACTAATAGTGGACCACTCATAACTATACTTCGTATATCCATGGATTATTTTCTGGAGGTGTACTCAAAATAACAATAATTATAAACTCAATAAAATCCAACTAACTATAATGAAAACCACACAATTAAAAATCAAACATAAAAGGTAAATAACTCCGAAATTTTACAAAACACATTAAAAAATTTCACTAGTTATCACTATGAAAACCTTTCCCTATGTCTTCACTTCAAGCGATTTCATTCCAACTGAATCCCTAAAATTATGTGAAGAAATGTGAACCCTTTTTCTATTAAATATACTTACTCTATTATAAACATATCCCATTTTACTATAATCATTTAATTAATAACCCACATTAGAAAAAGTAAATAATTTATTTTATATTTCAATTTCTAATAATTTTCATAGATAAATCTAAAAAACTATTTAACCTTTCTAAAAACCAAAACATCACTACATGAAATATGGTTTTCAATATTTGAATCTTGGTTTTCAAAACATTTTCAATATCTGGGATACCCATAATAATCTCACGAGGTGGAAACTAGTGTCTATGGGTGACTTAGCCATATGGTTGGTAGATATATATCAATCATTCCACCATAATAGGGATTATTTTAGGAACATTTCAATGATATCCACTTGGAATTATAGTCCTCAAGAGCTTACCAAAACCACTTGTGAAAATCCTAGTTTATTTCCATAGAGACCAAACAAACAACATGATCCATATAAAATAAAAACCCCAACATCCCATGGTAAGATAAGGTTTGGAACATAATGTGTTGTCCAAAATGTAGTGACCCGAACCCAGAGGTCCATAGCTAGGGTCTCCTAATAAATACATTTTCATGATTAAAAGGAATCATTTCCCAAATAATTGAGGGTTTAGTAGTACTGGAAAACTAGATACCTACACTACTATAAATTTAGGCAATATACGCGTTTTATGGATATGAATATAGTTTAACAAACATTGTATATTACCTAAATTCATGTTTTGGTGGGCCATGGACTTATTGTTGTGGAAACAGGGTCATGACAATAGCCACAGTTTCAAACTGTGGAAATAGACCCCTATCCAATGATTCAACCATGACTATAAACTAATATCCACTGTTTTCACCGTGGTAATGCCCCTATAGAAAATGTTTCCAATTTTGGATATAGATTCTTCCATGTCATATTATATCCATGGTTAAAAACTATGGTTCTAGGTCCACTTACAAGATTCAAAACCATTCATATATTTCTATTTCTATGGTTTATAACCATATTTATAGCTTGTAGATACTTTAAAAAATAGTTATTCCAAAATTATAATACAAGGTTAATACTCAAAATAGTTCTCACATGACTTTAATACATGACCTAGAATTAAAATACAAGGTTAATACTAATTTAGTTTACTAATTTATGATTTTTCATTATAAAAAAGTGATTAAAGAACCATAAAAATGAATATATACAACCCATAATACAATACTCCACCACAAAGCATCAAGAAAATTTTCGAACATAAGGATGAATAAAACTGGTCATTCTTCATGTAGTCTCCAAGAAGGTTTTCAGAAATCAAAAAGGTATTTCTATATCTAGAAACAGATCCCTTAATCTTCACCACTTCCTCTTCAATCTAACCAAACACTTCTATCTTCTCACCATCGCTAAAAATTAAAAAATTTGTTCCCAACTTCTCCTGGAACTGCACTATTCCAGCCTTTGAAGTGAGTTGTCCCTTTCCATCAAGGATCAAGCTACACTTATCATTGATGAAGGCCAAAAATCCATCCAAGTCATGGCAAAATACAATACAGACAACAAAACTACATATCCAATAGTGAAGTTGTATAATAGGAATATATCATCCAAATATATATTATTGCTTATTGGATCATGCAAGATAGAGAAAAAAATACAATTCAACCAGAGTAAACTTATAAAGTTTGATCATATAATACTCACTTAGAAACCACAATGTTTTTTACATATATGATATATATGAAGATGTATGATTTTGATCAATTTACTCATCTAAATAATATGAATGAAAAAATATTTACATCAAGTTATCAATGATAAGAAAACCAAATCATTCATTAATCCCCAAATAAGATCTGGTAACTAAGATCTTATTGTTTATGAATGATAAAAATGGAGTTACTATTGGAAAATTAAACTCACAGGAATCCCACAAAATGAAATTATGGAATCAAATAATATTTTTTTAAACATGAATTATTTTTCATGGAATGAATGAATATATATTAGTATTAGAGGGACCCCTTGTAATCTCCTAGAAGCATGGTTTTCATTGAGGAAATGACCAAATCCATTGGCTATATAAAATGAAATTAAATTATTAATACAATTATATTAATAACTAAGGGTTATGAATAAATCATTGATACCTTGTGGAAAAATGGAATTCCCAGTACTCCTTATGAAAAAATTAGTGTTTTTTGGGGTCAGTACTACATAACCATTACCTGGGAGATTTAATATCATCTCTAGTGACTGTCGTGAAATTCCTGCTTTTAGTTTTTGATTCCTCTGTAATAGTGGAGTAAGGTGGGTGCATGTAGAGGATCAATTCACCACCCATGAAGTACCTTAAAGAACTATATACACTATAAATTAATACCTCTTATATTGAAAGGATCCATAACTGACATACCATCCTTGATCCTAACACTTTGAACAAAATTTGAATAAAATAAGTCAATGATGATTCCATCCCCAATGAGCTAACCCCATCATATTTTATCTTGTGGTTGAGTTATGGGTAAAATCACATCTCATACAAATGGAAAGGTGTATACAAAAGTGAGGTCTTTAAAAATTCAATTGAAAGTGGAATGGGTTGTACACAAACATGGTTCAAGAAACCATCCCATTGTGACATGAATATATATAACTTATACGATATCAAAATACCCATACTAAGATGATTATTTTCTATCAAAGTAGTATCCATGATCAAAGCAGCCATAGACATTATGAGAATCATTATGATCCTTATAATATAGAATGACATGTTGGACATCTCAAAGATATAGTCAAGTTTGGGAACAAAATTCTCTCAAATATATTTATATACTTAATAAATTAAATAGTAGACCTACTATATTATTCCATATTATTAATCATTCTCAAAAAATATTACATTTTCCAAAATTATAACATATGGATTTGTAATACATGTATATCACATTATGGTTTCTAAAAAGTTAAACAAGAGTTAAGAGAAACCTTACGTAGTTTATAAAACATCATTCTTTTCTAGATCATTAAAAATTGGTGAAAATGGTGGGAACTATGCTATTAATAATTAGAAGTACCTTATCATTTTTAATATATTTTTGAAACGCTATTGAATAATATATATTTAATGGACTATATTGGATGATCCTTCCAAGTATAACATTAAAGAGGTGGAAAGTTATCTATTCAAATGTGCTGTAGAAATAACCAGGTCTAAAAATGGCCCTCTATGTGGTGTAGGATGTTTCCATTCTTGTAGGAGCTGAATGAAAACTTCCAATTCTATTGATGTTTTGAGATAAAATATAAATTGTAATGAGAAATGGTTACCTTATTTAGGGCTATGTGGGGTAGAATTAGCAAGGTTGTTGTTCAGGAAGAATGAAAATAAAAAAAACCTGAACTTATTTGGAACCCTGTAGTGGAAGATTCATTATATTCATGGGTTACTAATAAAGTATCCAACTTGCATCAAGAACATATTAAAAGGATGATTATTTGGCTGGAATGCATCTATGAAAGAATCCAAGAAATGTGAAATGAGAAATTGATTATTAAAAATTCCAAGAAAATAGGGGTTTGTTTTTTCATTGAAGGACAATAGAATTTGGGCTGCATTTTAGTAACATGATATTGATCATCGGAATGGTGTTTGGTTAAATTAAGCTTATGACTGGGAAAGACAATTCTAGACTCATATATCATAGATCCTGCAACTAGTGTCATGGTTACAGTTCACTCTGAAGCTATCCTACCTTATGTTGTTTGGTTCTTCAGGGATATTATTATTATGGAAACATTTTGTGACATATCACCCAATACTGGATTCACAACTGGATACATGATTCAGAATTTCCAAGTGTTTTCAATGCGTAGGAGGGAGATGCTAAAATGGATTAGTTTTCTATATTTTCACCTTGAGGATGATGTGTTTTTTATGAGGTTAGAAATGATACTGACACGGGGTTGGAACCACTGGGAATGATAAGATTATTGGTTTGAAAGCATTCATAAGGGTCATATGGTAGGTCTTGCGCTTATGGTCAGGCATGACTAATAATGGATGATTACAAATATTTAGAAGCATAATGAAGACAATATAAATATTACATGTTTCAATATAAATATCTTATGTTTGGATGTTCGAGAGTCAAAAAATTCATAATGTGATTAAAAATTAATTTAATAGAAAATTCCATGAAATGAAATGTAAAATGTAAAATGTAAAATTGAGAGAAGTTTGATGATACAACCCCGACTTCAGAAGTTTAATTCTATCTAGATAATCTAATTTAACATTAGAATCATGTTTGTAGTACCCCCTTCTTGACGTATGTAGCCTTTGTTTATGACCTTTTATGTGTTTAAAGTGCATAAAATGAGTTGGGAAGAGGTTGGGAGAGTTTTGAGTGAATTTGGAAGAGTTTAGAGGCTTTTAAAGGGGCGCACGGTTTGCGCATAGTTAGCGCTAACCGTGCAGATACTCTAGAAAACCGTGAAGGGGGAGGCAGTAGGCTTCACACGGCTTATGCATGGTTTTCCAAACCATGCGAGGAAATCGTGTGGACCCCTACTCTCGAGGCAGTGGCGTGCACACGGTTAGTGCACGGTTTGCCAAACCATGCGGGCTAACCGTGCGGCCACTTAAAGTTGGGGTTTTTAGGTCCAGGCTCCCTCGGGCTTGACCTAAAACACTCCTCTAATCCTCCCACTCGAGCCTCACTCATGATTTTTGGTTCTCAGGGGCTAGAAAGGATCTCCCAATCATCTTGTAAGGGTTTTGAAGAGGATTCGAGAGGGTTTGACGACGATTTCTCCCGGGTAAGTCTTATCCCATGGTTCCTTTGTGTTTTCCTCTAGATCAGCTCTTCCCTCCTTCATTTTTTTCTAGATCTACACTTGTTTTGTGTAGATCTAGGGTTGTTTTGGCCAAAGATGCTAACTTTTTCTGCCCGTTAATTTTAGGCAAGGGTTTCTATTGAATTTTTGAGGAGGCGTTCTACCAGATTGAGGTGTGTTTGGGCGAATGGTCGATTTCGCCAAACCCTAAAAGGCAGGTGGATTCTCTCTCAAATCCACATGGTGGAATTGTGTGCTACATTTACAATTAAAATTGTTGTTTGAAATTTAATTGGTAAATCATGTGGAAAATCTATTGGAAAATGTATGGGTGAGAAAATTGGGGGGGGGGTTTGGAATGAATTTGGGATTTTTGGGTGAAAATAAGTTTTTTTGGAAATGGATTCAACTGGATTATTTTAAAATGTTGATATTAAAATGACAACTAACTTGAGAATGATAATGGAATGTGATGGTGTTTGCAATATTGTCTGATCTTGTGTAGCATGTGCTTGTGTGGATATGGATGGGATGCTGTATTGGAATGTATTGTGATATAGTGGAGTGGTCGAGAAAGTGCCACTATAATTAGGGAGATGGATGGATAATGGTCATAAAGGACACCATCAAGGAAAGTGGCCAAGAAAGTACAACTTTTTGGGTTGTGAACAGGTTTGCCAAGAAAGTACCCATGTTTTTGGTTGATTGCTTGATTATGTGATGTTTGTGGATGGGGCTTGTGAGTGAAACATAAACATGGTAACCAGAATGTGGCCTGATTGTTGTGGCTTTCCCTTGTGTGGCATGTTTGGACTTTGTAATAAGTTTCAAAATGGGATTGTTTTATATAAAATGTTTTATATAAATGTGCTAACGATTTATCCTTGTGGCGTGTGTACGGAAGTCATTTGTGGAAATCCAAATGAGTAGTTGTACTCACCCCCTGCTTTGGCACATTGCTGTCTTTGCCGATGTAGTATACCGGGACATGGAAAAAGGTAAGGCATCTCCATTATTTATCGGTGCCTCATGATGCTTGGTGGTGCATGGAGTTTGGAGCTAGAGTGGAGTTGTGGTAGTGTCAAGGATTGTCAGGGTTGTTTTTTAGTTTCCGTTGTACTCTAATATTTTGTAAATTTTCAGTTGTATGTACTCTGGGTTGTTATGGCATGGTTGGTTGTTTTAAAATGCATGCATTATAGTTGTTTGTTGTTAGTTGGTTGGGTTATCCTCTTGATGGAAAATTGCTCCCCACTTTTCTCCTGAAGCCCTCGACATTTATTACCAGCCTTTGGCGCCTTGGGAACGACGCTTAAGGCCAAGTAACCCTCACCACCTTCTCAAGCCAATGAGGTTGGGGTGGGGTGTTACAAGTGGTATCATCATGTTCGGTCCTTTGGAGTTGATTCTCAAAATTGGAGTTGACATTCATTCTTGGTTATTCCTTCAGTCGGGATGGTAGCAAGGGGTAGGACTATCAGATCTTGGAATGTATAACATAAAAGGATATAGCTAACACTTTTATGCTGAACTTCACATTACCTGGGAGTTGGGTACCTAAGTGTTTTGGAGACACTTATAGGCATTGAAAAACTCATTGTCGTGGGTGTATCCAATGAGATGAACATGAAATGTATGATATATATGACTTCCCTCTAGGATGCATATTTCATTGGGGTTAACGATTTTTGGGTTGAATTTAAAAACAGTTTTTCAAATGTGTGAACCAGATATGTGAATAAACATGGTATTTTGAAAATGGTTGATTTTCAAAAAAGGTGCAACATGGGAAATGTGGAAGAATGGAAAGCCCAGTTGTGATTGATTGTTATGAAATGGTACTTGAGGTGGTTTATTCGTGATGTCCATGGAAGATAGAGTCATGCTTGTTTGTTTTATGTTTATAGAAATGGCACCGGTTAGGCGTCGTAGAGACCAACCAGAAGTTGCTGATGAGAATGTGGTTGCACCTGAGCCCCAGGTGAACCAGAAGCTTGTGAAAAGTATAGTCCAAGCCTTCTAAGCAGTGGTAAGTATAAATAGAGTGGAAGAGACCAATCATGTTTACTATGCGGCTCAGTTTCAGAAGCAGAACCCACCCGCTTTTATGGGTGATGCAGACCCAGAAAGGGCAGAGGCGTGGCTATCCCGAATAAATAGACTTTTTGAATTTTTTGGAACCCTGATCGATATAAAGGTCAATCTAGCAACGTATAAGCTAGAGGATCTTGCACTTAAATGGTGGGAGATGGTTGTCCAGGAGGGGACGAACCAGTGTATGATGTGGGAAACCATTGAGGAATTGTTTAGCAAAAATTCTACCCTCATACGTTCAAGATTTAGCATACTGCTGACTTTTTCAGTTTGAATCAAGAACAGATGTCAGTAATGGAGTATGCTACTATGTTTATGAGCTTAGTGCGGTTTGTACCCTAGGTGGCGGGTAGCATGTTGCTGAAAGAAAGAATATTTGCGGTGGGCTTGAGGCAGGAAATCCATTCTAAAATAGCGGTGCTGTATATTGGGGACTACACAGAAATGGTAAATCGAGCCTCGGTAGCTGAGCAATATCTGCTGGGAACTCCAGGTGGAGGAAGCATGTTAATACCCATAGGGACTAATGGGAGCTCTAACGCTGGGTTCAAGTGAAATAGGGACACATATTCATAGAGCTTGAGGACGATGGAAAATGCGATGACGGGATCGGTGAACCTTCCTCCGAAGCTCCAGATTAAATTAGGCTATTTACAGTGTGGCTCCTCAACGCATATCAAGAGGGATTGCATGGCACAACCCAGAGCATGTTATAGTTGTAAGAATATGGGGAATCTCCAATGCTACTGTAGGAATTATTCGAGGACAGGTGTGCATGACACTCTACAAGGATCGCAAGCGTCCTATGCTTCGACGGGATGGGGGCAGCAGCATACCCCTCGTCAGCAAGGTAAGGTTAGTCATGGTGATTCTCAGGATACCATGGCGCCTCATCAGGGCAATATGAACAGAGTGTGGCAATGAAGGCATTGTTCGGAGCTGGGCAGGTTGTGATGGATGATCAGTCGGGACCATCCACAGTGCGAGGTACTATTCTTTTAAATTCTACCTGGATGCAAGTGTTTTTTGATACGGGTGATCACACTCTTTTATTTCTACATGCGTTGTTGAGTTGTTGGGTTTGAAGGTAGAGATGATGCCTTCGGTTTTGAAACATCAAACCCCTCTGGGTAAAAATAGGGTCGAGCCTTCTTCTATAGAGCATGTTGTATCATTGTGGGTGAAATTGAGATAGTGTGGTATTTCTCAGTACATGAGATAGATTGCTATGATGCAATCTTGGGCATGGATTGTCTAATAGAATTTAAGTCCCACGTCAACTGTGATGCACGAACGGTGAGTTTTACGTCACATGATGGCATTAGACATCTCTTTTGAGGAGAGATCCATGAGAATCAGGTTGCAGTAGGCTTGTTCGACTTGGCAGTTGGCACATTATCATATCAATTGGCGGTATTGTCGTTGGAATCGATAGAGGGTGTTGGGAATAGTGTATTTCTAGTAGTGGTCGATCAGTTCCTAGATGTTTTTCTAGAAGAATTCTTCGGGTTACCTCCTGTAAGAGAAGTGGAGTTTACGATTGATCTCCTTCTGGGGACCAGTCATATCTCACTTCTATCTTACTGGATGGAACCTGCAGAATTGAGGGAGTTGAAGGTATAGTTGGAGGAGTTAGATAATAAAGTCTTTATTCGGCCTAGCACATCTCCGTGGGCAGCGCCAGTGTTGTTTGTGAAAAAGTCAGATGGCACTTTGAGGCTCTGTGTTGATTATCGTATACTTAACCAAGTGAAGATAAAGAATAGATATCCACTTCCACAAATGGATGATTTGTTCGACCAGTTGAGGGGATCCAAATGGTTCTTCAAGATTGACCTGAGGTCGGGATATCATCAATTGTGAGTAAGGAGTATATTCCTAAAACAGCTTTCAGAAGTCGATATGGCCATTATGAGTATGTTGTCATACCCTTTGGTCTAACGAATGTGCTAGCGATGTTCATGGAATTGATGAATCCGATATTTCAGAGATATTTGGATTCATTTTTTGTGGTGTTTGTAGATGATATTCTAATGTATTGAATGACAAGGGAGGATCAAGAGAAGTACTTGGCGATAGTGCTAGTAATCTTGCGAGATCATCGATTGTATGCCAAATTGTCAAAGTGTGACTTTTGGATATAGGAAGTCCGTTTTCTAGGCCATGTGATTTCTGAAAGGTGTGTTTCAGTGGATTTAGAAAATATAGAGGCCGCTACGAGGTGGAAACCACCAAAGAATGTGTCTGAGATATAGAGCTTCCTTCATCTAGCTAGGTATTATCAGCGTTTTGTTCGTGACTTTTCACGGTTGGATTCACCAAAGACAGCTTTGACAAGAAAGAATGTTCCATTCTAGTGGAATGAGTAGTGTCAACAGTGTTTGAAAGAGCTAAAGGGTCACCTTACATCAGCACCAATCTTGGTTTTTCCAGAACTGGGGAAAGGGTACTTGGTGTATTTCCATGCGTCGGGATCAGGGTTTGGGTGTGTTCTCATGCAAGGGGATCATGTGGTTGCGTATGTCTCACAGATGTTGAGGGTCCATGAGACGAACAACCCAAATCATGATTTAGAGTTGGCGATAGTGGTCCATGCTTTGAAAATGTTGCGCTGTTATCTCTTCGGTGAGAAATTCACAATTTACACGGATCATAAGAGTTTAAAGAACATTTTCTCACAAAGGGATCTGAACATGAGGCAAAGGAGATGGATGGAATATCTCCAGATGTTTGATTTTGACTAAATGTACACACAGGGTAAGGGAAATTCGGTGGCAGATGCATTAAGTAGGAAATCATATGCTCAGGTGGTGAAATAGGCATCGAACCAGTGGCAGTTGATTTCAGTGATTGCTGACATGCAGCTAGAAGGTGAGGACCAAAGCAATAAAGTGGTCTTCTATCTGATTTCCTTGATTCCTGGCTTGGTTGGCCTGGTTAGAGAGGCACAAATATCTGATCCTGAATGTCTGATCATGGGGTCGAGACTCAATGGTGGGGAGACCATTGAGGGATGGAAACTGAATAGAAAACCAGTTTTGTGTTTCCAGAATCGAATAGTTGTACCGGGGGCTTGTTAGGAGGATCTTCTCAGGGCATACCATCATTCCAGATGGTCTATTCACCCAAGACTTCAGAAGATGTATAAGGCATTGAAAGCGTAGTTCTAGTGGGATAGAATGATAAGAAGAGTGGTTGAGTTAATTTCACAGTGCTTCACATGCCAGTAGGTTATGGTAGAGCACCAGATGCCAGCGGGAATGTTGTAGTCTTTACCTATCCCTGTTTGGAAGTGGGAGTAGATATCCATGGATTTTGTCACAGGTATCCCAAGAACAGTCAGAAAACATGATTCTATTTGGGTGATAGTGGATCGACTAACGAAGTCAGCCCATTTCATTCCAATTTGTGAATCTCATACAGTGGAGGATCTGTCCAAAATCTATATCCGGGAGGTGGTAAAGAGGCATGGTGTTCCAGTTTCGATCGTATCAGATAGAGATCCTAGGTTTACATCTCATTTCTGGAAATCTTTGCACCATAGCCTTGGAACAACGTTGACCATGAGTATGGCATATCAGCCTCAGACAGATGGCCAATCCGAGGGGACGATACAAACCATGGAAGATATGTTGTGAGCTTGTGTGATAGATTTTGGTGTCTCGTGGGAGGAGTACCTATCCTTGGTTGAATTCTCATATAATAACAGTTATCAAGCATCCATACATATGGCTCCGTTTGGAGCATTGTATGGGCGACTGTGTCATTCTCCACTATGTTGGGTGGAAACGGGTGAGTCTTCAATTTTTGGATCGAGTCTTGTCCAAGAGACTACAGAAAATATTATGTTGATCAGGAAGAGGATTGAGATGGCTCAAAGTCATCAGAAATCTTATGTGGATCATCGTTTATAACTGTTGTCCTTCGAGGTGATTGATCATGTATTCTTGAGTATTTCTCCTCGGTTGGGACATCGAAGGTTTGGGAAACAAGTAATGTTTTCTCCGAGGTACATTAGTCCTTTTGAGATTTCTTAAAGGGTGGGTGAGTTGGCTTATCGGTTGGCTTTTCAACCTAGGTTCAGTGCGGTACACAATGTGTTTCATGTGTCGCAGTTGAAAAAGTATCAGCCAGATCCTAGCCATATTATTCGATGGGATCATGTTGAGCTAGAGTCGGATGCTTCGTTAGTGCATGTTCCAGTACGGGTTATATATAGGCAATACAAATTATTTCATGGTAAAAGAATCAGTCTAGTTAGGTTTTTGTGGAAACATGGCCAGATCCAGAAAGAAACTTTGGAACGGGAGAAAGAAATGGTCGAGTAGTGGCCTGACCTCTTTCGGTAAAGGTTGGGTCCACTATTTTCCAGGGACGAAAAGTCCAATGGTGGGGAGAATGTAGTGCCCTCTATTTGAGGTGTGTAGCCTTTTTAAGCCCTCTTATGTGTTTAAAGTGCATGGAATGTGTTGGAAAGAGGTTGTGAGAGTTTTGAATGAATTTGTAAGAGTTTGGAGTCTTTTAAAGGGGTGCACAGTTTGCACACGGTTAGTGGAAACCGTGTGGATGCTCTAGAAAACTATGTAGGGGGAGGCAGTAGGCTTCACATGGCCTGCGTACAGTTTTCCAAACCATGTGAGGAAATTGTGTGGACCCCTGCTCTCGAGGAAGTGGCGTAAGCACGGTTAGTGCACGGGTTTCCAAACCCTAAGGGCTAACCGTGAAGCCACATAAAGTTGGGGTTTTTAAGTCCGGGCTCCCTCAGGCTTGACCTAAAACACTCATCCCTTCCTCCCACTCGAGCCTCACTTGGGATTTTTGGTTCTCAGGGGCTAGAAGAGCTTTCCCACTCATTTTGTAAGGGTTTAGAATAGGATTCAAGAGGGTGTGAGGGCGATTTCTCCCGGTTAAGTCTTCTCCCATGGTTCCTTTGTGTTTCCCTCTAGATCTGATCTTCACTCCTTCTTGGTTTTCTAGATCTACACTTTTTGTGTGTAGATATAGGATTGTTTTTCCTAAAATGATAATGTCTGGGCCCGTTTATTTTAGTCATGGGGTTATAAAGAATTTTTGATGAGGCATTCTACCGGATTGAGGTGCGTTTGGGAGAAAAGTCAATTTCACCAATCCCTAAAAGGTAGGTGGCTTCTCTCTAAACTCCACTTGGTGGAATTGTGTGGTGCATTTACAATTAAATTGGTTATTTTAAATTTAATAGGTAAATTGTGTTGAAAATCTATTGGAAATTTTATGGGAGAAGAAACATGGTGCTTTTGGAATGAATTTGGGAATTTTGGGTGAAAATAGGTTTTGATGGAAATGGATTCAGCTGGATGATTTTAAAATGTTGATTTGAAAATGTCAATGAACTTGAGCATGATAATAGAATGTGATGGTGTTTGCAACAATGTGTAATCTTGTGTGGCTTGTGCTTGTGTGGATATGGATGGGAAGTTGTATTGGAATGTATTGTGATATTGTGGAGTGGTTGAGAAAGTGCCACTATAATTAGGGAGAAGAATGGATAATGTTCAGAAGGGCCACCATCAGGGGAAGTGGCCGAGAATGTACCACTTGTGGGGTTGTTAATGTGTTGGCCAACAAAGTACCCCTGTTGTTGGTTGATTGCTTGATTATGTGATGTTTGTGGATGGGGCTTGTGAGTGAAACATGAACATGGTAAGCGGCGTGTGGCTTGATTGTAGTGGGTTTCCCTTCTGTGCAATGTTTCGATTTTATAATAAGTTTTCAAATGGGATTGTTTTATATAAATTTTTTATATGAATGTGCTAATGATTTATCCTAGTGGCGTGTATAGGGATGTCATTTGGGGAAATCAAACTGAGTAGTTTTACTCACCCCCAGCTTTGGCACTTTGGTGTCTTTGCAGATGTAGTATACCAGGACATGGGCAAAGGTAAGGCATCTTCATATTTTAGCGGCGCCTCGTGATTCTTGGTGGTTCATGGAGTTTGGAGATGGAGTGGAGCTGTGGTAGTGTCACAGATTGTCGTGGTTGTCTTTTAGTTTCCCTTGTACTCTGATGTTTTGGAAATTTTCGGTTGTATGGACTTTGGGTTGTTATGGAATGGTTGGTTGTTTTAAAATGAATGCATTATAGTTGTTGGTTGTTGTTTAGTTGGGTTATCCTCTTGAGGGAAAATCGTTCCCCACTTTTCTCTTAAAGCCCTCGGCATTTATTTCCAGCCTTTGGCGCCTTGGGAACATCTCTTAAGGCCAAGTAACCCTCACCGCCTCCTCAATCCAATGAGGTTGGGGTGGGGTGTTACAATGTCAGTCGAAATCGTACCATACAATAAGCAAGGGATGTAGTTTGAAATTAAATCCATTCTCATCATTTCATTATCAAAATTATAAATGAATAAAAACATGAATAAAACACATATGAAATGTAGCTATGATATCAAAAAATGTAAATAATACTATATTATAATATTAAAAAATAATAAATAAATTGTATAATTAGTCTTATTATTTGATGTTAACATCGTATGTGCTATTTTTGTTTTAGAATAAATATATAGACATGAACAAAATGGATTTGGTACTGTGTTTATAGAATAAAAAAATAAGGTAGTGAATGTAGATTTAGATATAAAGAATGAAAAATGAAAATTAGTACCAGTTAATAGCATTTAATGCGTGCCAAAATAATATGTTATTGACCAAAAAGGATTTGGTAATGTGTTTTGTTATATGGGGTTTATGAAAGGAAATAATTAAATTCTATTTTTAGCTCTTATTGTGGTACAAGTAATTCAAAAATACATACCTCTAAACTCATTGAAATAGACTATAGAACAAATATTGATTATATAGTTTATTAAGAAAAAAGGTAATTTTTAATCAGTTATTTGAACCATGAGAAACACATGGATGTCTATCTGGATGTTTCTAAACGTGTATAATAACATCTATTTTCACTATGTATCTCATGATAGGGAAGTTTTCATTTTAACTATAAAATAAGAAAATGTATATAATATGGAATATATTACCAAAGTTTATGGTTTTTTGGAATACTATAAATATGAAATCAAAAATTCATTAATAAATATAATTAATGAAACCCAAAATTTTTGTGAATGAAATAAATAATAATTTTTTCATTACAGTATTCATATGGATAGTGATTAGAAGAAAACATACATCATCAAAGCTATTCACTATAATGATTTAGTAAAATGGAATGGAATCATATATCATGGAATTTATAGGACCTGTTGAAAACACTATGGGAAGTATAATGCTGATAAAAGACCAAGAAATTGAGGAGGTTCATAGGTAGGGAATAGATTTGAATTTAGAGAGATGACTTAGAAAGAACAATATTTATCAACTATGAAGTGAAAAATGGAAGGAGAGACATCATACCCATGTTATTGGGGAATATTGAATATTGAAAAGAAAAGATAAAACATATAATGGAATTCTATGAATTATATGACCCATGTGAAACCATTTTATAAGAATTTATAAAACATAGACTATAATTTATAGTTTTAATATGGGGTTTATGAAAGTAACTAATTGAATTTTTATCTCATATTGTGATATAAATAATTCTAAAATCCAAACCTCTATACTAATTTAAATACACCGTAAAAAAATATTAAAATACATTGAATTGAGAAAAAAAATATTAATTAGATCTTTGAATAGTGAGAAAAACCTAGAAGAATATACTAATGCTTGTAAACATGTCCAACAACATCGCCTTAAATGTTTATCTCATGACATGGAAATTAACACTTTTAACTTCCAAATAAAAAATTTTATATTGTATATCTAAAAATATAAATAAATTAATAAATATAAGATATGAAATAAAATATTGTAGTGAAGGAACATATCTCACAATTTCCATGTTGAGGTATTAATATGGATGGTTATTGGAAGAAAACGTACATCAATCGTCCTATCACAATTTAAGGATTCTATTGTGAAGTGAAATAATATAATATAGAATATATTAGACTTTAGGTTGAATAAAGGAGAAAAATAATACATGTGATTCTATGTAAGACATAGTATTTAAAGGAAGATTTAAAAAATTATAAGGGCATGTAAAAATTATTGAAAGATGTGTCAAACCATATGACCAGATTTTGTAACATTCTCCCCTTTCTATATAGAAAGATATCAATGTGTTTGTATTTCAACCTTAATGCATTATCTTCTTGTAATAATATAAACAAACAGAACAAAAAATATTTGGATGAAAATCAAGAATTCGCATTCTTAATAAAAAATCAAAAATAATGATCTATTTCTCTCAAACATGATATGGGTTTTAAAATAAATAATTTTAATTATAGTTGCATAACCGCTATAAAAGAATTTTTATCCTGGGGTATATATTTATGTATTAGGGGAAAATATGATTTTATATGTTCAAGGATAATTCCTTATAACAATAATTGGTTGAAAAAACACCCAAAAAATATGATTCATGGTTTTTAGAAAGTATAACAATAGAATTTATCATATACATAACCAAAAGTAAATAATTACCCAAATTAAAATAAAGATAAAGTTTATATGATTTTAGCACGATGTTGATGGTATCTTATCCCTAATTCCCTTAAAAGTTTCTTATATGGAAGAAATTAAATTGAAATATTTTACCCTAAGACATAATCATTTAAAATGGTAGGTCTTAATATTATCCCATAATCGGGTAGGACTTCAACATAGGGAGAGATCATTTTCCACTCTATACAACCATAACAAAATTAGAATATTTAATAATCACTTAAAAATAAGGGTAAAAGGATATAATATCCCCATCACAAGTGTGACTATTAAAAAACCAAGAAAAATGATATTGTAAAATGGTGATATGTTGAAGAACTGACATGAAAATAAATTTATAAATGAATGTCCTTTTTTATCAAGTGATTTATCAAAATAAAAGTATGATCACTTAAGGTTTATCTCTTAGAATTAGTGAACTAATGAATTGGTTATTGATTCATCCTAGATACATATAATATATTATGTTGGTCTATTGATTAATTGATTATAAATAAGTTTCACAACTATCTATAGTCAGTCAAAACTTCTTGACCTAGTTACGATGGTGAATAAATATTATATTAATGAACGAATACATAATAAAAACAAATAAATGTCAACAAAAATGGAAAAACTACATGTAAGATGTTACAAAAAAATTTATGCAACCAATGATTAGTAATTTTAGGAAAAAAATACATCCAAAATTAATCAATAAAACAAGCCAATAGAATTGATATAATATTGCAAATAGTAATGTATAAAGGCAAGAAAAAAAACAGAGAATTGGAATTTTTATTAATATTACTAAATAATCCCCCACAGTACCGCAAAAAAATATAACACTGCAATGAAATCCACCCACTGGGAGAAATATTTTAGAGGGAAACATTATACGTAGTCAGTATATAAAAAACAAAATAAAAATGTTTAAAAAATTTCATAAAAGAATATGGATTGTTAAAAGTAGAACATACCATATGAAATTGATGAAATTCAACCACTAGAAGTCTATGCATCATGTTTGTACCTTAGGATGATGAGGAGGTGGCCTCCCGACCTTATGTTCTATCCAATAACATGTTTATATAGAATAATTCCCCAAATATATTAATCTTTATTCTAACCAAAGGCGTATAAACATATCACAAAAGGAAAAAATAACCAAGCCCATCTTCATGTGGCATTGATAAACCACAATATAATGAGCTTTCTACTGATAATTTTTTTTCCATGATTCATTAGTATTTTCTGCTACTTAATCCCCAGATCCTCTATGCATTTCGTAAATGATGTTTCTACACCAGTCGATAGATTTTAATTCCATGTCGAAACCGAACACTTTCAACATATGATTGGAAATATCTCAGAATAATTGATGATTCTTTTCTAGGATTTTTAGATAGTGGAGCACTAAATTACATCGAATAGGCCATGAAGTGAGAATATTATAAATAGGATGTCCAGTTTGAGAGTGTGGATTATGACAATTAACCTCATGACAATATTTTATTAACTGATAAATGAACAGTCAACTGTTGGATCCGAACACCTCATCTATTTTCCCAGCAGTAAGGTGGACCCTCCAGGAAGGGCTCGGGAGCTGGAGAGCCCACCATTTTCCCATCCGGGAATGTCACCAAGCCGCATACCAACTCAGGGGTAACCTCTTTGGAGATACTTCAATGGGAAGGTGGGGTGGACTCATAGTAGTAATGTCGTTGGGTGAGGAGATCTTATGAGGGGTGAAATGGGGGGAGAGTAATGTGGATATTCACATTAGGGTATAAGAGAAGAGCCATGCAGTTAGGAGATCATCTCAAGTTCCATAATTAAAAAAATTACCTATGGCCATGGGTTTAAATATATAATTGCATCAAATAAACACATTGAAACATTTTAAATAAAACATTGGCTAAAGATTAAGATATATCAAAAAATTTATAATAGTGGATCTATAGGTCCATGGATATAGATATTTTCCTAGTAGTGATACATGAGCGTTGTATTACAAACGAATACACTAATTACAACATAATTTTTTCATCATAAATAACTTATAGGATAACTCTACTTCATCTAGTAAATCCTTATATATATTTTGTTATATGATTCTTGGATTCTTAGGGGAAAAAACATAGTAAGGGTGAGCTTTAATGATTTATAAGGAAAAGGTATACCAAAATAAATAATGAATCAATAATATTAATTTAAAATATAAAGGTAAATAACTAGACACACATCCATGTAATCAATAAACTAAATGGAAGGGCATAAACAACATGAAAAGGTAATAACTGGAAATTGATGGCATTCAAATAAATTGATAATGAAAAATTAATATGGAATGGTAAAAAACTAAAACAAAATATATTTAAATAACTATAAATTAAATTTATCCATAAATATGTTGATGCAGAATTTCATGGATGAAGAATAATTGAATCTAAATGAGTGAAATTCTTAATTATGGGATGTCATGTTTCCTAGGTACATGATACCTTTACCATCAAGAGATAGTTTAAAATTTTCCAATTTTCTTAATTAATTAATCCCATAAGACTAACGATGCATCGAGGGGATTTCACTAACTATTCACCAAACTATAGATCTTTTATTAACCAGTCTCAAAATCATAGGGAATTATTTAACTAGTCTATAACCCATACAGTTCATGTAAAATGAATTTAAATAAATAGGGTTCCTTGTAAAATATATATTGAATAAAGGATATGAGTATATCAATATTTCCCCAAATAATCAAATGAATTTCGACGTAAATGCTGTATAAAAAATGGTATATGGTTATGGAAATAATCCTATCCCTAAAAAATTATATGGATAATTATTCTAAATTCAATGATAAATGATCATAAAAAATTTAATATTTTAATGTGGCAAAAACAAATTGAGTAAGTGAATGTGAATACTATCATTGGACAAATCAATCATTACCCTTCCAGAGGAAGGATAAAAATGGTACAGATTAAAAATACCACATGTGGAGTAAAAAAGTTTATTTTTCATTTGTGAATGCAAATATATTAAAAAATATATTTTAAAAAACATTCTTAGGGAAAATAATCATTAAAAATTACAGACTCTCCCATACCAATTTGAAAAATTTTGAATCCTAATCTTCATGAAGGAATAAAATTAAATGAATGTTATAATATCATCGGAGTAAGGATATTCATTATATATAATGTAAACGGGTAGTATATACAACATATAAATGAAACTAGGTGCGTAAAAACTAATAAATCTCAATAGAATGTAAATTGATACAATATCCCTTACAAATGTGGTAACATATGAATTGAAAAGCCAAGAAGTTGTAATCATAAAATGACCATTTAAATACCATAAATATCATATAATTCATGATATTATTTTTCAATTTGGTAGTAGACAAACCATATATTAGAAATTAGTTTCACAATAATAAGGTATGCCACACAGAAGTAAAATTGAGACAAGAATCCCTTAACATGAGTTTCAATTCAGGAGAATATCCTTTAACTTCCTATAAAATAAACTAATGTTAATTTTTTTACATTCATGATAACATTTTTCATGTTATAATTACTTGTATTTCCCTTATTACTATATTTTATACATTTACATAAAATATTATGTTTATATTGGGTGTTTTGACCAAAACTCTGTTTATGTGTCAAAAACAACTTATGTAGGTCTAACATGGTCAAAGGGGTCATTATATGAAATACATAGAATAATAATAATGAAATAAAAAACATATATACACACAAATTTTAATTTTAAAATCATTCATTAAACATGGTTATGAAAAATGAAAAAAAATTACGATCATGGAGATGGTAGGCCGTACATATGAATGAGTAAATCTCCCATTTTTCAATGATTCTTATGGAGAGACGTTAAATAAAACCACATAATTCCATAATTACAATTATATAAAAATATGATATTATTTAATCATATATATTTGTATATTTAATTATTGTGATAAAAATGAATCACATCTGGTCGAAGTGGTGGTAGTCCACACGTCCCGGAATAAAGTTATCACTTTTATAGTGTGTGAATGGGTAATGATGAAAATAATAATAATAATATATATATATTATATTTAAATAAAGGTATTTATGCCATAAAGATTATATAGAGTTTTTTTGGGACTTTTATTTTTAATTAAAACCATCTTTTATATGTTTCATGTATAGTGTGAACAAATAACATCGCTTTGAAGGGCTGTAGTTCACACTCCCTCAAAAGATGTTATCGTATTAACGTAGAATGGAAAGTATTAAAGGAATGTGTAAAATAAAGTTAGAATAAGTATAAACTCATAATAAATATCATATATATCATATATAAACATAGTTTCCATCATAATTTCTACCCACTGTAGTTTGTAAGAAAAAATAAACAATCATCATTTCATGAGGGAGTAGTTCGCCGTACAAAGAAACAGTATATTCATTGCCCATTAGATTAAAGTGTGTATAATTGTAGGTAAAAATATTATCATAAAAACAGACCAGTATATTTATTATACCTTTTCATTATAAAATCATATAATAATAATATTTTATGGATTGGATAATGGAAATAATAAAAATATCTTAAGAATGTTTGTTAACTCTTAATTAGGTAACTCCTTTTGGTTAGAACCAAAAGCATCATTGAATTTATTTCTACCCATATGTTGGAATCATATATTTGGGGAGGGATTTTGGGAAACTATTTGGATAGATATTTTAAGATCCAAAGTATCTTCATTGGTCTGATGAATTTGGAGGAGAAGATGTCCTTTAATAGAGGAGGATGAGTGCACTCTTGTAATATTATGATAAGGGAATTCCATGAATGTTTTTAATGTTGCAAGTGGAAGGAATAATGGAAACACATCTATCCTTGAGTGTATAGGGTCTCAATTTGGCCATAAAATGATTTATTTAAAAGTTTATAGGTTTTTTTAGTCCTCATGATTAAGATTTAGTCCCTTATTAAGCTTAATTTATCCTTAATTGTTGTAATTAATTTTACGCACTTTCAGTAATATTTTTCCAACAAAAAAGTTTGGTATTATAATAAATTTTAAATTATGAGGATTTTAAATATGGAAACCATTTTTCCAAATTACCATTATATAAGTGGATGAACTTAATTTAAATTAAATCCCAACGGCGGGATGAAAATGTGGGTCTTTAAATTAAAGATGTCTGAAAGTTGTCTATTTTTTATAATTAATTTCAAAGTGAAGGTGATTACAATGAAATAAAATTTACTAATTTATATAAATATTGTCTAAAATACTTTAATACAAATTATAAGTATAATTTATACTTTTAAATAAATTATATGAAAAATTATCTCTAAACTAAAATTCAGTATTTTTTACTATTCATTTAAAATAGAAATGTAATAAAAAATATAAAAAATTAATCAAACAAGAATTATTATTTTAAATTTAAAATATTGTTTCTATTTGGACATATTAATCCAGTTAATGTATCAAAATTCATATCTAAAATTGGTTTCTCTAGTAAAAGTCTGTAAAATTGACTTTATAAAAATATTGGTTTTTTATGTGTAAAATAGAGTTTGGTCTTATCTTATGTTTATAAAACATAATGGATTAATATAAAAAATTATTTTATTTAATATATAACATAGATATTTCATTAAAATAATCAAACTATTGTAATAAATTATGTTAATTATGAAAACACTCCATTGGAAGCATAAAAATAAAAATAATTCATTTTATATCCAATCGTTTCTTATTTTCGTTTCTCATTAACTTGTAACCCATGAATTAATTTGATACTTATATAAACCATAATTTTTCAAATCTTTTTTAATAGTATTCATAACTTCTAACCTAATAGGTAGGATACATCACATTATATTAAATAATAATATTTCAATAATACATTGTTATTTGGAAAAACATAGTCTTGCGTGTACCACAAGCAATCAAGGACGGACACTCTTGCGTGTAACGTATTCTATTGAAGAAGGTAGATATTATGAAAAAAATAAAACAATATTGTGTTGAATTTATTAGAATATGTATAATTTATTAATTATATTTTAAATACTAAATAGATTACAATGTATCAGGATATTACAATACCTTACACGCTTGGTGTCATGTATTATACACGCTATCGAATGAAAAGTTGAAATTTTGAATTTCCGGGTTTGAAAATATCCCCACCATAATTATACTTCATCTTCAAAATTTAATCTCGATCATGGTGATATATTTTTTAAAATTTCCTATGATTAAATCCCACATCGTGGGAAGGGTTCATAATCCATCCTCTATAAATGAGTGAATAAAAATTACAAAGATCGCATGGACAACCATGTAATGAGGTCTCTAAGTAGGAGAACATTAGTGGAAAGTTGAAATATGTATTTTGATTAAAAGTGTAAATATTTATCGAGAGTAAATTTGTTCATCATCCAAAAACAATAGAATAATAAATAGAAGGTTTAGGGCCTTAAAGCCACAAATCTAGGATGATTTATAAGACAATATGTTCAATAGAAATTATTGTATTAGAACAAAATTTTATTTCAAAGTCATTATTCTAATTTTGTGTAATTCCTTTAAAAACTAATAATATATGTAAATATTATTACAATATAGTCTTCAATTTCATAAGAATAATCCTAAATTTTGGTTGTGCTATGATCACACTCAAATTCATACCTTCACAAACATAAAATAATAACCAATAAAAATTTTATTCCTAAAGAACTAAAATGTACTTTTAAAGGGTCTTAAGTCCTATAAAACAGTTACAAGTCTAACTATTATTGAACAAATATCTTAGAAAACAAATATTGTTAATAGATAAATCTATAATACTAAAAAATAACACTACTGGTTCTTTGTTAACATCTATTCATAAAATTGTTTAATTAAAAACTATGAAATCATAACAAGGACATTACGTAGGTTAGTGGTTGGGTTGACACCATTATCATTCATTGATCAAAGGCTTAGGAATTACAAAAATTTCTAATTTTATTGTTTTTCACCAATCATAAAGGTTTTTCTTTTCTAAAACAAAATTTTTATAATTTTCAAATTAAACATTATGGACACCCTTTGAAATAAGGTTAATCACTAAATTGCATTTTATCTAATGTTTTCAAAAGTACCTCAGCAGATAAATACTAAACCCATTTTTTAAACACAAGTAATTCATTGGTATAGAGTTTATCAATATTATCATTAATTGGATCTCTAAATAAATACACTTTTTTACTAGGTTTTATACAACTACTTAAACAAATATGTTTACAAAGAGTGTTTTGATGAAAATGTAGTTTATGTGTCAAAAACAATGTTGGCAAGGCAACTATCGTCAGTTGGTTTCATTATATAACATCTCAATAATAATTATCTTGACATAATTTTTATATTTATTCATCAATTATAATTTTAAAACAAATCATTAAATATAGGTATGAAAAATGAATGAACGTTGTGATCATTAAGATGATATTCCATTTGTATGCATGGGTAACGTTCCCATTTTTCAATGATATTTATAGAAAAAAGTTATGTAACACAATATATTTATAGAATGATAATTTTATAATAAATAATATATAATTTTATAATATATATTTATATATATATTTCTTGTGTTGAAAAATAAATCACATCATCTTAAGGAGGTGGTAGTCCACACATCCACGAATACCATTATTAGTTTACAAGTGTGTGTAACGGTAATAATGAAATATATATATAAATAATATTTTTTTAAAATTAATTATTTTATTAATATAATATTTATTTTTCATTTCATTTATTTTAAATTAAAATTACCCTTAATATGTTCAATGTATAGTCTAAACGAATCACATCACTTAGAGGGGTGGTAGTTAACACTTCCTCAAATGATGTTATCACATTAACATAAAATGAAAATTATTAAAGGTAATTGTAATAAGAGTATTTAAGAAGTTTAAATAAATAATAAATATCCTATTTATCATATAAAAACTTATTCTCCATGATGATGTCCAACCATTGATGTTGGTAAAGAAAAATGAACAATCATTGTTTCAAGAGGTAGTAGTTCGGCGTACAGAGAAACAATATATTTGATACCCATTAGATTGATATGTGTGTATGTTTAGGTAAAAATACTAGAATAAAACAATAATATTTTATTGAGGATACATTTTTTGTTACACAATAACAGAATAATAATATGTTAAGGATTGGATAATAGAAATAAAACTAAAAATCTTATGAAATTTGTTCCCTTTTAATTGGGTAACTCCTTTTGGTTTGAACTTGAAGCATCATTGGATTGATTTATTAAACAAGTGAGTAATATATAATTAGTTAAGGGATGTTGAGTATCTATTTGGGTAGATCTTGGTGGAGCCAAATTGGCTTGAGATGTGGGAGGAAGTGGGAGGAGAGGAGGCCGTTTTATAGTGGAGGGTGAGTGGCACTCTTGTACTATTTTTAAAATGGAATTCCATGCATTATTATCATGTTGAAAGTGGATCGAATAATAAAAAAACGTATATCCATAATATTATACGGTATTTATATGTCCATCCAATGTGTTTTGGACAAGTTTATAGGTTGTTTTAGGCCTCAAGATTATGTTTTAGTCCCTCAGTAAGCTTAATATATCCTTAATAGTTGTAATTAGTTTTAATTACTTTCACAAATAATTTTGGTAAAAAACAAATTTGGTCTTATTAGAAATTATAAATTTTTATTATGACAAATATTGAATAAAATTTTCCATATAAAAATCATATAAATGGAAGAAATTAATTTTAATTTAATCTTGTAGGCAGGGCGACAATGCGGGATTTTAACGTAAAGAAGTATGAATGTCTTCTATGTTTTTTAATCAATTTCAAAGTGAAAATTATTCCAATGAAATAAATTTTATTAATTCATAAAAATAATATATAATATAACTTAGAATCCAATTCATATTATAATTTTAAATTATAAATAAATTACTTGGAAAATAATATTTGAACTAAAATTCTGTATTTCTTACGATTCATTAAAAACTGAAATGTTTCATAAAAATAAAAATAATTAATCCTAACCAATTTATTATGTTTATATTTAAAATTGAAATATTATTTTAAAAATATAATTCCATTAAAGTTTCAAAATATATATTCAAAATGGGTTCAATATTAAAAGGTAGCAAAATTGCTTTTTAAAAAATATAGGGTTTTATGTATAAAATAAAACATGTTCTTATGTTATTTCTAAAAAACGTAATGGAATAATATGAAAATTTTTATTGAATATATATCATATATATTTAATTAATATAATTAAAAATTGTAATTAGTTATGTTTATTAATACAAAAATCCTTTAGAAGCATAAAATTTTTATTGAATATATATCATATATATTTAATTAATATAATTAAAAATTGTAATTAGTTATGTGGGTAACATTATTGATCAATGTAAGTAAACCAGAGTAGTGGAAAATAACAAGAGAAATCTAATATAAATAAACAAAATAACAAAAACTATATCTATACATAGACTAAAAATACATCCAACCCGAAAATTAAACCAAACTAAACCTGAATATGAATAAATCATCATATGAACTATTGATTCACTCTCAAATACCAAAACCTAACATCACTCGTCATGATCAATACCAATATTAAACTGATAGCTTAAGATAAAAATAAGAAATATGTACAATAATTTGTATTAAAACATAGTAGGTGTTCCCAAATAATATGTTCCCAATGATTTTACATTAAATAAATAATACATAAATTTCATGTTTTAGATACAATTTATAAAATTAGGTTTTGTGTACATTTTTTTTTCTAAAAAATAAAGGTGTATTTCATTATGATTCCATTCTATAAAATAAGAAATAGACATGAAAGTATCGTTCATGCGTACGTACGGCTTACCGTCTCCATGAACGGTGCATTTCATTTCTTACCTCTAAATGATTATGTAATATTATAAATGCATGCATGTACTGGATATATATGACATATATGATATCTACATCATGAATACCATTCTGGATATAATGGATACATGAACAACTTTTAATTATAAAGGGTTTATTTTTGACTCAAGTACCAATGATCATCAAAATGACTGTTATTAACTTAAATAATTACATAGTGTTCATGAAATGGTAATAAGTGATATAAAAGGAATAATTAACTTGAAAACGGTTCTTAAGCAGGTAGAAATTAACTCAAGTTTATTATTCAGGACATTAAAGAACGATCAGGTCAAGTCAGACCCAAGGTATGGGACTTCGTCTCAATCTCCTTTTATTAAGGCATATTTTGTTTTATACACAACCTTCTTTTATACGGTGTATAAACCCATTTGACTTTTACGTTTATCCAAAAGGAATCTGTTTTATACGAAGCCTTTTACTAAATGACAAAAGGGAATGTTTTTGTCGTACGTTTGCGGCGACAACGACTTCTCCGCCACCATGACCGTTATTTGAGTATCGGCTTCCCCTATAATCCATATATTCTTTTTAAAAGAAAAATAAATACCATGTTTTAATTTTCTTTTATTTTGGTATTGAAAATGGTTTTCATAATGTTTTTATATCAATGTGTTGTATTGATATATTGTGATTGAAAGCTGGAAATGTTACGTTTCCATTATGCATGTTTTATGTGATACGATTATGTTGAGGTTCTTGGGCATTATTATGAAGACGGGTGGTTCCGTGATAAACTAAGGGAGGGTGAGCCCGATATAGCTCTCCAATGAATTGGGTAACGCGAAGGAGTGTAACGTTAAGGTTTATCCGAAGAGATTTAGGGAATATACTGTGATGGGTATTGCAAACGTAACTAAGAGGGTTACTCCCTACGTAAGAATGTTATGAATGCCTCAAGTTACCTTTATGTCTTATGATTTCTTTGATTTATTCATGATTTGATGAGGTATGTTAAAGTGATTATGTTTTATGGGTAAAGTATGATTTCATTCTTATGTATATATGTACCCATGTTTCCTTTCCATATTTTTATATCCCTTACTGAGCTTTTTATGCTCATCCCATGTTTTTTTAAAATGTTTTTCACAGGTCAAGGGAAAGGTACATGATATGATGATAGTGTTAAGGAAGTTTCAAGAAAGAATCCATTTTTTATTTTAAATATGTTTCCATTGAGGGGAATGAAGAATAATATCTTTATGTAACCACTTTGTTTTTACGTGGAATGTAATGCAAGTTTTATGATCTAATTCTCTAAAACTCTAAACACGAAAAGATCCTCAATGTGTAATATTGTAATCACGCAAGATTAAGTATGGTTTAAGGCTGGGTCCTTATAATCAATCCCATGGAAAAGAAGTGGGTTTCACAATTTTGATTGAAGGTATCACTATAGGATAAATTAAAAGAATTACCATGAGAAGAATGAATTTAATATTTTTGATGTTCATATCTAAAAAATAATTATATTCCTTTAATATATAGTTCAAATGTAGAAAATTTGATGGGTGTGATCTAGGATAAAAATGAATAAAATCTTACCACTAAAGATAAGCTTTATAAGTAATGTATTTTATTAATGATTGAAATACCATGTTTTTTATAAAATCATGATTTAACCAATATGATTCTCCATAAAATTGTGAAGGTTTATATAATATGTCCATTATTTAAAAAAAATGGAGAAGGTTCTTGTTTACATGAGATAAGATATATAAATGTTTCCTTAAATTAGGTTTACATTAAAGTGGGAATTTCATTGGGAAATAAAAAAATGTAGAACCCCAATAATGTAAAAGATATTTAAATAGGTATATATGTAAGGGATATATATATATATATATAATAAGATAAGATCACATGAATATTTTTTTTGGATTAGTGAGAAAAGGAAAGAGAATATATAATCTATGTGTATTTTAGAAGATCCATCTGATGATCCTGAATGGAGAACCAATTTAAAATACTATTACTAAAATTAATCCTTGAAAAAAGTATGATGAAACTTCATTTTGAAATTTGAATAACAGTATTATAAATTTTAAATGAGATATCCCATAATTATGATGCAAATTAAAAATAAGAACATTGATGGGAAGGAAAATTATAGTGATGGGGGGGAAACCACAGATTAAGATGATGATAATTATTCCTATCATAATATCGTATCCACTAAAGAATAAAACTCAAAAGGGATTATTTTAATAAACATTTATTCCCCTAATATAAAATTATGGCTAACTATATGGAATTAAATATTAATCTCATGAAGAAACATTGTAACTCTTGAAAGTATACTGAGTTATGAAAGACAATTATATTTTATGGTAGACATCAATCATAGCTCACAGTAAAGAAGGGAATGCAGTGAAGTAAATTTTACATGTTAATAATAATTTATTATATTATATTTAAACGGGGTAGTAGTAAAAGCATAAAAATGATGATTGGTGTATAGTACCACAACATGCCTCAATTAAGGTCTATTGAGAGGAAAACCCTTAACTCAGTCATGATTCACTCTCTACATGCACTTAACATCATGAATAGTAAAATTAAATGTGTTAAATAATTAATTAAAAAAATTCTTCAAAAATATGTTGTATTCAATGTTCAATTAACCTAAATATATTATTTAATCATAATATAGTTCTCTTGCCTAAATAAAAAACATAGTGTTGTTTAATAAAATCTTTCATAAATAATTATGTATTATAGTCATGTTCAAAATAATTGAGAAATATATTCATAATGTCAAAAATATAAATACATTTATAGAAATAATGGTAATATATTAAATGTTGTTTTATATCTAATCATACTAGGTGTTGATGAAAAACGATACTTGTTGCTCATGGAGGTGATAGTCTGTACGTACACATGACTACTTTTTCTATTCATCAATTAATTATAGAGAAAGAATGTGAATGATAATTCAGAAATTTTATAATAATTTTTATATTTCAGATATTATATTTAATTTTTTCATTTTTACTATCCATGAATGGTGGATATAAAAATGAAAGATTTTTCTTTGTTGAGGCAGTAGTCTGCACAAACAAAGTAATAATGCTTTTGTTTTTCTTAGTGAGTAGAGGGGAATAAAAAATAATTATAACATTAATATGATAAATTGTCATTAAAATAATTATAATGGTTTAATTATTATATTATATATATAAGATATTTGGATGATTAATATTATGAAAAAGGGTTATGAAGAAGGTTATACTTACGTTGGATACATGTTATTCTCTTAGAGATCTACTTGGAAAAGAAGAACGTAACAAATATTTTAGTGACCTATGAATTAAGCAGGAACAAAGGAATTCAATGAGATTTAATTTGTTATGAGTTTTATGTAAAATTATAAAAAAATATGTAACAATGTAGGGGTAGAAGTGATAACATTTTATATGTTAATTAAAGAGAACTTTTGAGAGTACCCATCACACTTCCATTATATCATTAAACTATTCTAAGGTAAGTGAATCCAATTTTATTAATAAATGGCCTTGGGGGGTTTTTTAGGGTCAATAAATATTTGAAATCAATTATCCACACATTTTTTAATCTTATTTGAATTATTTTACCATTGTTTTTTAAAATTTAACACTTTGATTTTTACCTTGTTAACTAGTTTTTACCTAAGTAATTTATATTTCATTTAATAGTATATGTTAAAAAGTATTAATTTTTTTGATATATTGGACCAAAATTTAAACAAAATTTATTCTAATTCAACTTCCATATCTATGTAAATCAAATTTAAAATTAAATCATATAATAAGAAAAATAGATTTTTTATAAAAAAATTATTTTTAACCATAATTCTGACGTCCCAGGTAAATAAATAATATGAATATTTAATATTTATTAATATTTGTGAATAAAACGTTAATATTAGTTTCCTATGTTCGATTGCATACCCAATATGAAACAACGAGTTTCTTTGAAATCTTACGATACACACTAATAATATAATAATATTATTTTAAATTGTAGTTAACGCCTAGCTATTGTAATGGCCGGAATGAACAAAACTTACTACAAAATGATTATATATGTTTTTTAAATATTTTAACAATTACCCAATTAATGTTAGAGGCTTAAAATTCAATTGAATCAAATTTTCAGAATAAATATTCTAATATTCTTTAAAAGGTCGATTAACCACCTTTTGACGGCGAACCCTTTTTAAAACTACTTTTTGTTAATTTTATATGTTATATTTGATAAAATAAAATCCTTATTTAGAATCAGGGTATTAATATGTACTTTGTGTAAATTTTAGTCATTTTTCTGATAAAGTTCATTTTGAATGAATAGTGAAAAATACTATATTTTAATTCAAAACCTCATTTTAATCTATTATATTTATATGTTTAGATCATAATTTTAATTGGGTTTAAAGTGTAATTAGAATATATTTTTACCATTTAATTCCATGGTGGTCATTGGAATTAAATTCACTTTGAAATTGGACATAAACAAGTGTCAATCTTTTGATAGATATTGTTTCCTAAAAACACGCTATTTATTTTAACAGCGAGAATTAATTATAAAATTAATTAATGAAACTTATATGTTTTAATTTACTAAAATGGACATCAGTTTTGAATTTGGAATATCAAATATACTTTGGATAAATTTTTGGTATTTTTATGACAAATGTTCTTTATTAATGAATAGTGAAAAATACTGCATTTTACTTCAAAACTGCTTTTTCATCTTAGTTAATTATATAGTTAGATTGTCCTTTTAATTGGGTTTAAAGTGTAATTGAATTAATTTTTATCACTTAATACAATTTTGGTCATTGGAAGTAATCTCAATTTTCAATTGGATGTAAAAACAAGTCAATATTTTGATAAATTTTACTTCTTAAAAAACTCGTCTTTGGTTTTGACAACTAAAATGTTTTTTAAATTAATTACTGAAATTTGGGTGTTCGGAATTCTTTAAAATGGATTCCATATTTGGAATCATAAGGTCCAAATTATTTAATTAATACTCTTTTGTTTATGGACATTATGAAAAGTAACGACGACAATTATCTTTAATTATCGTGATTAATTAGTAATCGGGTTGTGAAGGGTAACAAAATAATATAATAATAATATAAAATGACCCCAACATTTGTCCAAATCCTATTGTTTGAGTCTTTTCCAACCATGGGAATATTTTTACCGAACTTTAGTTCCCATGGAGTCACATCGGTGTGATAGTGACATTTATGACATTATTTTTAAGAAGAAGAGAAATATAACAAAAGGTTGTATATACTAAGTAAAAAAAATTTAACTTTGTTTACATAAATTATCACTTAGAAAATAAATATTAATTTTAAATCTAAAAATATTTACTACATAATTGTAATTTTTTATAATTTTTAGACATTAAATAAATAAATTTATTTATGACACTGATAATGCAGTGATTATCTCATTAAAAAACGATTTAAATAAAATGAAATGATAAGGAAAATTCTAAGACCTACACTAGTAAAAAACAATTGGATGGGTGGATTTTGAACCCTTATCACCTTATCCTCAAAATATATCATTTTGGGACGTTTAAAATCCTAAAATCATTTGATAATAAAGTAACATTTCAAGACATTCCAAAAGTGACCATCCTCCCTCTTATAAAAGGCCCCCCACCTCTACCCCCTTACACACACCTCTCATGCCCTGGTCTCAACCAAAATCTCCTCATATTATCTCTCCACATCCCTCTCTAATTCCTAGAAACCCCAATTGGGGCCTAAGTCTTTCCAAAAAAGCCTTTGGCATAAATAAAAAAGAGTTACCCTATTTAGAGTTAATGTCTTCTCTCGAGTTTCTTCCTTTTATTTTGATTATTCATTAACCACTATCTTCTTATTATTTTATCCCATAATAAAAAAATTATCATCAATATACTAGGATATTTTTATGATAAGTATTATACCTACACTTACCCACACATCCGTCTAATGTTTAAATTACTTACTGTTTCTGTGGGTGGTGAATTACTGCCTCACGAAATGATGATTGTTCAATCTTCTTTTAACACCTTTCACGGTTTCCATTATGCTGTCAGTGCATTTATATATGATATATAAGGTATTTATTTTTTCTATATGCTTCTGAATTTTATTTTTAAATCACATCGTTATGCTTTTAATGTTGTGGAACTGCGATAATTTCATATGAGGAAGTGTGAACTACCGCCCCCTCTAGTGATGTGACTCGTTCATGCCAAACATTGAATTTATAAAGAATTTAATTAATGTACATATGTTACCTATATAACATATATATTATAATTAAATTATAATATATCTATGTCTCATTTAGTTTTAAAGTCCATTAATTTGACAAAAAATTAAAGTAGCGTTCAGGCGTACGTACGACCTACCTTCTCCATGAACGGTACATTTCATTTCATATGTCCAAACAATATGGAATAGTATTAAATACATATATACTAAATATATATGATATTTAAATCATGTAAACCATTCCGGAGATGAATTAACTTTATCTACAAGGACAATTCTCTTCAAATATGTTCATTTTTGACTCATGTACCATACATCGACAAAACATATGATATGAACTCACATAATTAACTAATTATTATAACATGATAATATGTTATATGAATTGAATAATAAAAATTAATGTAATTACTTAAGCCATTATAAATTTATCAAGGTTTATTATTCCGGAATATAAACAAATGAACAAGACAAGTCGGACTTAAGGTAAGGGGATTTCTTATCTCACTTTTAATTCCGTGAGATTTCCATTGTTCACCAATTATTTATTGCATGCGGTGTATTATGTACTTAAATTTGATATATATTATCATTATTCTATTTATATTCATCGTATTATGTGGTTCATTTGGTTCTTATTATCTTTTGGTCGTACGACTCGATTTATTACAATGAGGTAAGGGGTTTTTATGTCACTTTTTATTCTCGTGAGATTAATGCTACATTTGCCACTATTTCCTTTTTTTTCGTGTAGGTACTGCCCATGATTGTATCATTTGTGTAATATAATTTAATTTATGGGTATTTGAATCTTCATTTTATGGTCTTTCTTTCATGGGGAGTATGTTTTGTAGGTTATTAAATCGGTAAGGGAACTTTTCACCCTCTTCTTTTAAAAAAGACTTATTTTTGGTAGGTCTTTTAATTTACATCTTCTTATGTTGGGATATGTTATTTTATATCCTTTAGGATTTAAATTTTATGTCCAAGTGATGAGATACCCCTTTTACCTCGCATCAACTCATTTTTTAAATTTTTTAAGTGATGCCACTAGGGTGTCGAATTTATGTAAGGGAACTTCTTAACCCAATATCAATTCTTTGGGTTCAACCTCTAATTCTAGATTATGTCGTGCTATGAATATGTGTGGATGACCTCTGATTTTATTACACTTAATATCCACTTATATTGGGTGAATTTATATTTGTCACACATAGTTATGTAATTGATTTATCCTTAATATAAAGATACCGTCTTTGTACGAGACTTTGTCTCAATCTCATTTCATTAAGGCATCTTTTGATTTTTACACGACTTTATTTTATATGGTGTATAAAACCATTTTCACTTTTCATTTCATTCAAAGGGAATATTTTCTCTATGAAGCGTTTTACTAAATGAAAAAAGGAATGTTTCTTTTTTAACGTATGTAGTGACAACGACCTTTTCCGCTGCCGCGAGTAATAGTCGATCTACGGATTCCTTAACAAGTTGTAATGTTTTCAAAAGAAAAATATAGACAATATACTCTATTTACGTATCTTGGTATTGAAAATGGGTTTTAGAGTGGATTTATTATTTCAATATCTTAAAATTTTATATTTTTATTTCAATTTGAGAATGTTATCTTTCATTTATGCTTAATTTATGTGTTATGATTATGTTATGGTTCTTGGCCACTGTTAGGTATACGGGTGGTTCTGTGATAATCCTAGGGTGGGTGTGCCCAAGATAGCTCTCCAATTCATTGGGTAACGTGACGGAGGTAAACGTTAATCTTTCTCATACGATATTTATTAATATAATGTGATGGGTATTCCAAATGTGACTCCCTATATAGCTGTGATAGCTAAAATGTAAGTATGTTATGTATGAATTAAGTTACCTTTATGATTTATGATTTCTATGTGTATTTCACAAATCTTATTATTTCATGATGTATGTTAAAAGGCTTATGTTATGTATATATTTATGATTTAATGTTTTTGGTCCTTGTTTTATAACCCTTACTGAGCATTTTATGCTCATCACATGTTTTTGAAATGTTTTCCACAGGACTTAAAGATGAATAGGGTCAAGGATGGGATCAAGGAAAGACATTCTGTCTAAAACATGGAACTAGTCATGTTTCATTTTTAAGAGTTTTTATTTTATGAAAAAATGGAAACTGAGTAGAAGTGTCTACTTTATAATGTGTTGAGATATAATAGTTTTGTCCAAATTCCTTAAAACTATAAACCTAAAAAGATCATCAATTTGAATTATTCATTTAATACAATATTATGTAATGTTCTAAGGCTGAGTCCTTATAGTTGGTATCAGAGGTCGTTTTAGACAACTTTAGAGATTATAAGTTTTCATTAGTCACATGGTTAGTCCCTACGTCTATAATTTCAATTAAATCCATGTTTTATAATTTTTTCAGATCAAGTAAAGTCAGTGACAAATGAAAGGAGGAGGATCTCAAATGACATTCCTATCTCCTCCTGAGGACATGCTTGCAATAATTATTGCAATGTCATGCTTGGTTGATTGTAAAACGTTTTCTAGCATACAACTCACTTGAAAGTAGTTGTTTGAGATATAAAAGACCTCCACTATACTTGGTTAACATAGTGGATCATGGGTTTTATTTAGAAAAATCATATTTTTACAATATTCCCATATTTTAAAGAAAGATACATATTATGAAGGAATTTTTCAAATATTTTACCTTATAACAAGATTTTGAAAAATAATATGATTTTAAAAAAGGTGCTAAAGAAGGAGACCCTTGAAGAACCTATTTATATTTGATTTTAAAATATAGTCTCTCAGCACATACCTATGGTATTTTAAAAGGACCATTAATTGAAAGTTTCAACTCATATTCAGTCCGACTATTTTATAGAAATCATGTTTTATCAGATGTTTTGAAATTATATGGCATACATGATTATTTTCCAAAACTGTTTTTATGTGAACACCCATATGACCCCTGTTGTACAATGTGTATTTGGATGGAGGAAGAAAATTATTTTGAAGGATCTATAAATCATTGTTGCAATGCATGGACCTTATACGTACGTGAACAAGATGACGATGAAACCAAATGGACACTATGATCAAGGTATGGAGTTATTTATTTTGGGGATCATTTTATTTTATCTTATGGTGGTGAAATAAGACATCAAGAATTAAGATGTTGAGATCATAATGAATTTGGATGAAAATTAGAGGTATAAGGAGAGCATTGAGGTTAAAACATGTCAGCAGTATTTTTGAGTTTTATAAAAAGGACAACCCGTCACATATGGAAAGGCCACAGGAGTGAAACCCACAACCGAAGGGCGACAAGGGTGAATCTCCTACCACAGGCCTACTTAAAGTCCCTAGTTAGTATGACTTATTATTTTAGTAAATTGATTTTATAAAACATGAATAAGTTGATTTTGGGAATTTATGTTTTATCAAATAGATATACTTATTAGAGGAAAATGATTAGGTGATTAGGGGATATAGGTTGTTGTGAAAGACGTTCTCTCTTTTGACGAAACACTATATCCCTAAGGAAAATAAAATACTATGGGATTCAAATTGTGGAATAATGGTTGAAATTTTATTTTCGAAGAATCTATATTTTTATTGTGGACATATTATGATTTGGTTTATTTATGAAAATTATTAACCTATCATGGAGAATATGTTATTAGGTTAATTACATTTCAATATGAGACTTAGTGAGTAACTGATGTCATTTAGAGATAAATGTTAAGATTTATCTTGGAAGACTATGTAATTAAATCCTTATGAGATTTAGGTTTCAATTTTAGTTTGTATTACTTTTGAAGAATTTTATGGACAATAGTTTATTGAATGGTCATTGTTGAACTTTTTGTTTTGTTTGAAAATTTTTGGAGATTAGGAGTAGTTTTTCTTTTTGTAAAAGATTATCCTTTTTGGGTATTCTCTGATCTTGTACTAAACATTTTAGATTTGGTTAAGGTCTAAAGTCATGGGAAATATATAGTTCACGTTTTTAGATTAGGTTATTCTCTAGAAGTTTATTATAGCCCTCTTAATGTGAACAAGTCATCCTAAATACTCTTCTTTTCGAGAAAATATGAGTTTGTGTTAGAAATATAGTAAGAGACGAAAGTCTTCATGACATGTAAGAATGTTTACTTATGTTTTAGTTAAGCTCATAAATAAACTCCACAATGAAAAGAAACTTAATACAAAAACTTTTTATGTTGACTTTTCCTATCGGTAAATCAAATACCGCTTAACCCATCACAAGTTTGTGGATTTTAGATTGTTTACTTTATACTAGACATTTTTTCTATCACTATCCATTAGAACTTGATTGTTTGTTTTCTCCTCCATATCCATGTTTTCATGGAATCCAAGTATCTGTTGTCTCAAGTGTCTTTTGAACTTTTGTTTCTTTCTTTTAAAGTGATGGGTTTACTGACTCTTTTTCCGATGTGGGACTTTCAATGAAGTTTCTGAGCCAAATTTTAAAATTGTGAGGACACAATTCCCAAACGGGGGGAAGGAAGTAACATCCCAGATAAATAAAGAATATTTAATTTTCATATTTATTAATATTTGGGAATAAAATGTTAATATCACTTTTCTATGATCGATGGCGTACCCAATACACAACAATGAGTTTCTTTGAAATCTTACATTGCAAACTAATAATATAATATTATTATTTTGAATGGTAGTTAACGCCTAGCCATTGTAATGGTGGGAATGAACAGAAATAACTACAAAATGATTATATATGTTTGTTAAATATTTTAACAATTAACCAATAAATGATATTGGCTTCAAACTGCAAATGAATCCAATTTTAAGAATAAATATTCTAATATTCTTTAAAAGGTCGATTAACAGCCTTTTGATGGAGAACCCTTTTTAAAATAATTTTTTTTTCAGTTTTATATGTTATATTTGACAAAATAAAATCATTCTTTATAATAGGTACATCAAAATGTACTTTTTGCATTGTTTTTTATTTTTTTCGATAAAGTTCTTTTTTAATGAATAATGAAAAATGTTGTATTTCAATTCAAAACCTCTTTTTTATCTAATTTATGTATATGGTTAGATTATATTTTTAAATGGATTTAATGTTTTATTAGAATATATTTTTACCATTTAATTTAATTGTGGTCGTTGTAATTAATTTCACTTTTAAATTGGACATAAACAATTGTCATTCTTTTGATAGATATTGTTTCTTAAAAACACGCTATTTGTTTTGACAGCGGGAATTAATTATAATATTAATTAATGCAACTTCTATGTTTTAAATTTTTTAATATGGAAATCATTTTTGAATTACGAATATCAAATTTACTTTGGATAATTTTTTTGTATTTTTCTGACAAATGTTCATTTTTAATGAATAGTGAAAAATAATGCATTTTACTTCAAACTGCTTTTTCGTCTAATTTATTTATATAGTTAGATTTTCTTTTTAATTGGTTTTAAAGTGTAATTTAATGATGTTTTTATCACTTAATGCAATTTTGTTTATTGGAATTAATTTCACTTTTCAATTGGATGTAAAAACAAGTCAATATTTTGATAAATTTTACTTCTTAAAAAAACCCATCTTTTGTTTCGACAACGGGAGTTATTTTTAAATTAAATACTGAAATCTCTGTGTTTCAAATTTGTTAAAATTTATTCCATATTTGTAATCAAAAGGTCCAATTTATGTTATTATGACTCTTCTGTTTTTGGACATTATGAATAGTAATGACGAAAATTATTCATAATTATCGTGATTAATTAGTAATTAGGTAGTTAAGGGTAATAAAATAATATCATAATAATATGAAATGACACCAAAATGTGTCAAAATACTCTTTTTGTGTCATGGCCGACAATAGGATGATTTTTACCGAACTTGAGGTCCCATGGAGTCACATGGGTGTGATAGTGACATTTATGACATTATTTTTAAAAAGAAGAGAAATATAACAAAGGTTTGTAAATCCTATGTAAAAAAAATATAATTTTGTTTACATAAATGATCTCTTAGACTATAAATAGTCATCATAATTATTAAAATATTTAATACATCATAGTATTTTATTTATAATTTTTAGACATTAAATAAATAAATTAATTTATGACACCATGATGATGCAGGGATTACCTCATTAATGAACGATTTAAATAAAATGAAAAGATAAGGTAAAATATAATATTTACAGTTGTCAAAAACCTATTAGATGGGTGGATTTCAAACCCTTATCAGCTTATCCTCATAATATATCATTTTGGGACCTTTAAAATCCAAAAAACATTTTATTATAAAGTAACATTTCAAGACATTCCAAAAGTGACCCTCCTCCCTCTTATAAAAGGCCCCCAACTCTACCTCATAAACCACACCAATCAAGACATTGGATCTTACAACCTCTACTCATATTATCTCTCCACATACCTCTCTCACTCCTAGATGCCTCACTTTTGGCAGAAGTCTTTCCAAGAAAGCCTTTGGCTCAAATAAAAAAGAGTTACCCGATTTAGAGGTAATGTCTTCTCTCAAGTTTCTTCCATTTATTTTCCATCTTCACTCAACAATATCATCTTATTATTATATCCCATAATAAAAATAGTGTCCTCAATATACTAGGACGTTGTTATGTTAAGGATTATACCTGCACTTACACACTCCTCCGTCTAATGGTTAAATAACATACTGTTTTTCTAGGTGGTGAATTACTGCCTCACCAAATGATGATTGTTCAATCTTCTTTTAACACCATTCATGGTGGCCATTATGATTTAAATTAATTTATATTTGATATATATGGTATTTAAATTTTCTACATTCTTCTGAATTTTATTTTTAAATCACATCGTTATGCTTTTCATGTTTTCTAACTGCGATAATTTCATCTGATGTAGTGTGGACTACCGCCGCCTCAAGTGATGTGACTTGTTCATGAAAACCATGGAATTTATATATAATGTAATTAATGAACTTATGTTACCTATATAACACATATATTATGCTGGAATTATAATATATCTATGTCTAATTTAGTTTTAAAGTCCATTAATATGACAAAAAATGGATGTAGCGTTCACGAGTATGTACGGCCTACCATCTCCATGAATGGTACATTTCATTTATTATCTCCAAAAATTATGGAATATTATTAAAATTCATATATACTGTATATATATGATATTTTAATCATGAATTACATTTCAGAGATGATGTACTTATAACTACATGGACAATTCTCTTCAAACAAGTTCATTTTTGACTCATGTACCGAACATTAACAAAATGTATGATATGAACTCACATAATTAACTAATTATTATAACATGATAATATGTGATATGAATTGAATAATAAAAATTAAAGGAACTCCTTAAGAAATTATATATTGAACAAGGTTTATTATTCAATAATATAAAGAAACAAACAAGGCAAGTCGAACTTGATGTAAGGGGATTTCTTATCTCACTTTTAATTCCGTGATATTTTCATTGTTCGCTAATTATTTATTGCTTGTGGTTTATTGTGTACTTAAATTTGATATATATTATAATGATTCTATTTATATTCATGATATTAAGTGATTCTTTTGTTTCTTATTATCTTTTGTTCATACGACTCGATTTATTACAATGATGAAAGGGGTTTTTATCTCACTTTTTATTCCTGTGAGATTCATGCTACATTTGCCAATATTTCCTTTTGTGTGGTGTAGGTACTGCAGAAGATTGTATTATATGTGTAATATAATTTAATTTATGGGTATTTACATCTTTATTGTATGGACCTTCTTTCATGGGGTGTATGTTTTTAAGGTTACCAATTTGGTAAGGGAACCTTTCACCCTCTTCTTTTTAAAAAGTCATCTTTTTTGTTAGGTCTTTTAATTTACATCTTATTATGTTGGGATATGTTCTTATATATCCTTATTGCTGTAAATTTTATGTCCATGTGATGAGTTACCCCTTTTATCTCTCATCAACTCATTTTCTGAATTTAAAATGATGCTGCTAGGTTGTCGAAGTTCTGTAAGGGAACTTCTTAACCCAATTTCAATTCTTTGGGAAAAACCTCTACTTCTTGATTATGTCATGCTATGATTATTTTTGGATGACCTTTGATTATTTTAAAGTTAATATCCACTTATATTGGGTGTATTTATATTTTTCACACATAGTTATGTAATTGATTTATCCTTAATCTAAGGATAACATCTTTTTACGGGACATCGTCTCAATCTACTTTAATTGAGACATCTTCTGATTTCTACACGACTTTATTCTATACGGTGTGAAAAACCCTTTTGACTTTTCATTTCACTCAAAGGGAATCTTTTCTCTACAAAGAATTTTATTAAACAAAAAAAGGAATTTTTCTTTTTTAACGTAAGCGGTGACAACCTTTTCTGCCACCATGAGTAATATTTGATCTATGGGTTCCATAACAAGCCATAATGTTTTCAAAAGAAAAATAAATACCATATACCCTTTTTTATGTATGTTGATACTGAAAATGGTTTCTAGAATAGATTTATTATTTCAATATCTTAAAATTTTATATTCTTATTGCAATGTGGGAATGTTATCTTTCCTTTATGCTTAAGTTATGTGTTATGATTATGTTATGGTTCTTGGACACTGTTATGTATAAGGGTGGTTCTGTGATAAAACAAGGGTGGGTGATCCCGAGATAACTCTCTAATACATTGGGTTACTTGACAGAGGTAAACGTTAATTTTTCTCCTAAGATATTTAGGGAATATATTGTAATGGGTATTATAAATGTGACTCCCTATGTAGCTGTGATAGCTACAATGTAAGGGTGTTATGTATTCCTTAAGTTACCATTATGATTTATGATTTCTATGTGTATTTCACAAATATTATGATTTCATGAGGTCTATTAAAATGATTATTTTATGTATATACTGATGATCTAATTTTTTCTTTCCTTGTTTTATAACCCTTAATGATCTTTGTATGCTCATCCCATGTTTTTGAAAAGTTTTCCATAGGACATAAAGATAAAGTGGGTCAAGGATGGTATCATGGAAAGACATGTTGTCTAAAACATGGAACTAGTAATGTTTCTTTTTTAAGAGTTTTTATTTTACAAAAAAATGGAAACTAAGTAGAAGTGTCTACTTTATAATCTTTTGAGATGTAATAGTTATGTCATAATTCTCAAAAACACTAAACCTAAAAAGATTCTCCATGTGAATTATTCATTTAATTAAATATTATGTAGTGTTACTAGGCCTAGTCCTTAAAGTTGGTATCAGAGGTCGGTTTAGACAACTTTAAGGATTAGAAGTTTTCGTTAGACACATGGTTGGTCCCTACATCTATTATTTCAGTTAAATCCTTATTTTATGACTTTTTCAGATCAGGTAAAGTAAGTTACAAATGAAAGTGGGCGGATCTCAAATGAAATTCCTATCTCTTCTTGAGGACATGCTTGCAATAATTATTGGGAAGTCATGTTCAGATGATTTTTAAACTTTTCCTTGCATACAACTCACTTGCAAACAGTTGTTTGTGATTTCAAACACCTGCACTATACCTCGTTATCATATTGGATCATGGGTTGTATTTAGACAAATCCTATATTAATAATATTCTCATATTTTCAAGAAAGGTAAATATTATCAATGCATTTTTAAAATATTTTACCTTATCACAAGATTTTGAAGCATATTGTGATTTTAAAAAAGGTGCTGAAAAAGGAGCCCATTGCGCAACCTATTTATATTTTCTTTTACAATACAGACTCTCAGAACACACCTATGGTATTTTAAAAGGACCATTAATTGAAAGTTTCGACTCAAATTCTGTCTGAATATTTTATAGAAGTCACCAACGAGCCCGTACCCAAGTGGTAAGGGCTTTTACTTGGCATCCAAGAGTCTCGGGATCAAAACCGGATGGTGGTGAAATTCTGGGATACTATAGCAGTACTGTAGCAGTCGCTATAGCAATGCTGTAGCAGTTTCTTGTAGCAGTACTGTAGTAGTACTGTAGCAGTACTGTAGTAGTCATTGTAGCAGCACTGTAGCAGTTACTGTAGTAGTTACTATTTGGTACTATAGCAGCCAAAACTATTCACCCGATTTGGGCCTTCGGGTCATCAAAGGCCTTCGGGCCACAGGGCCTTCGGGTCATGTAGACTATGGAGTAGCCCAGCTCACAAAGAACGGGTCCTAGAAGAGGATCAGAGTAATAGGAGTAGAGCCCACCAGATGAAAAGAAAACCAGATTGGACGAATGAGAGGGTATGGCAGCTGCCATCGGGACTAGGCACCGTACAGCTTTGTATGAGGCATTGCTAGCCGATCAGAAATGAAAATATGGGGAGCTAAAGGGATCAATTATTCAAAACATTGGGGAGGGGCTGTTCTAGTGGGCTGGGCCTAAGGATCATCTAATGGGCATGGTATGCCTCTAGGCCTTTAGGTCATGTATTGTGTGTCATGTCGGGCCTTGTGACTTGGGCCTATAGTTCATGTATGGGTTCCACCTCATCCTTTAAAAGGGGGATTATCTATAAGAAAATAAAAATATAATTCCTTTGGTCCTTTCAGGCTTATTTATAGAAATCATGTTTTATTAGATGTTTTGAAATTATATGTCACACATGATTATTTTCCAAAACTGTTCTTCTGTGAACAACTATATGACCCATGTTGTACAAGGTGTATTTGGATGGAGGAAGCAAATGATTTTGATGGATCTATAAATCATTGTTTGAATTCATGTACCTTCTAACTACATGAACAAGATGACAATGAAAGCAGATGGACACCATGATCAAGGTATGATGTTCTTCATTTTGGGGATCGTTTTAGTTTATCTTACGTTGGTGAAATAAGACTTCAAGATTTAAGATGTTGAGATCATAATGAATTTGGATGAAAATGAGAGGTATAAGGTAACCATTGATGTTAAAACATTTTAGGGTTATTTTTGAGTTTTATAAAAAGGAAAACTCTTAGGATGGGTGACAACCTGACGCATCTGGTAATGCCGCAGAAATCGAACCCACAACCGAAGGGAGACAAGGGCGCATCGCCTACCACAGGCCTACTTGAAGTCCCTCTTTAGTATGGCCTATTATTTTAGTAAAATGATTTTATGGAACATGAATAAGTTTATTTTGGGAATTTATGTTTTATCAAATGGATATACTTAGTATAGTAAAATGATTTGTTGATTAAGTGATAAAATTTGTTGTGAAAAACGTTCTCTCTTTTGACGAAACACTATATCCCTAAGGAAGAATGAATACTATGGGATTTCAATTGTGGAATAATGGTTAAAATTTTTGTTTGGAAGAGTCTATGTTTTTATTGTGGACATATGATTATTTTGTTTATTTATGAAAATGATTAACCTATCATGGAAAATATATGATTAGGTTAATTACTTTTCAATATGAGACTTTGTGAGTAACTGATGTTATTTGGAGAAAAATGTTAAGATTTACCCTAGAAGACTATGTAATTAAATACTTATGAGATTTGTTTTTCAATATTAGTTTGGATTACTTTTGAATAATTTTATGGACAATAATTTATTGAATGTTCTTTGTTGAACTTTGAGTTTTGTTTGAAAATTTTTAGAGATTAAGAGTAGTTTTTCTTTTGTTAAAATATTATCCTTGTTGGGTATTATCTGATCTCGTACTAAACATTTTGGTTTTGGTTAAGGTATAAAGACTTGGTAAATATATAGTTCTCTTTTTTGGATTAGGTGAATCTCTAGAAGATGATTATAGCACTCTTAATGTGATAAAGTCATCCTAAATAATCATCTTTTGGAGAAAATATGAGTTTGTGTTAGAAATATAGTAAGATAAGAAAGTATACATGATAAGTAAGTATGTTTAGTTATGTTTTTGTTAAGCTCATAAATAAATTCCTCAATGAAAAGTAACTTAAAAAAACATTTTCTGTTAACTTTTCCTACTGGAGAATCAAATACCACTTAACCCATCACAATTTTGTAGATTTCAGATTGTTTACATTCTTCTAGACATATTTTCTATCACTCTCCATTAGAACATGATGGTTAGTTTTATACTTCATTTCAATGTTTTCTGGAAATCCTAGTATTTTTTATATCGGGTGACCTTTGTACTTTTCTTTCTTTCTTTTAAAGTGATGGTTTTATAGACTCTTTTTCTCATTTGGGACTTTCAATGAAGGTTTCGAGTCCAATTTTAAAATTGCGAGGACGCAATTCCCAAAAGGGGGGAAGGATGTAAAATCTTAGTTAAATAAGGAATATTAAATTTTCATATTTATTAATATTTTTGAATAAGATGTTAATATTACTTTTCTATTTTTGATGGCGTACACAATATGCAACAATGAGTTGCTTTGAAATCTTATGTTGCATACTAATAATATAATAATATAATTTTAAATGGTAGTTAAAACCTAGTCATTGTATTGGTAGCAATGAACAGACCTAACTACAAAATGATTATATATGTTTGTTAAATATTTTAATAATTACCCAAAAAAATGATAGTGTATTAAAATGCAAATGAATCCAATTTTATGAATAAATATTCTCATATTCTTTAAAAGGTTGATTAACCACCTTTTGATGGAGAACCACTTTTAAAACTAATTTTTTTAATTTTATATATTATATTTTCCAATATAAAATTCTTCATTAGAATCAGTACATAAAAATTTACTTTTTGTTATTTTTTATTATTTTTCAGATAAAGATCATTTTTAATAAATAGTGAAAAATGTTGTATTTCAAATCAAAACCTCCTTTTAATAACATTTATTTATATGAATAGATTGTCTTTATAATTGGTTTTAATGTGTAATTAGAATATATATTTACCATATAATTCAATGGTGGTCATTGGTATTAATTTCACTTTGAAATTGGACATAAACAAGCGTCAATGTTTTGATTGATATTGTTTCTTAAAAACACACTATTTGTTTTGACATTAGGGAATTAATTATGAAATTACTTAATTAAACTTCTATGTTTTGAATTTGTTAAAATGGGAATCATTTTTGAATTTGGATTATCAAATATACTTTGGATAAATTTTTTGTATTTTTTTGACACATGTTTATTTTTAATGAATAGTGAAATATACTGCATTTTATTTCAAAACTTCTTTTTCATCTAATTTATTTATATAGTTATATTTTCCTTCTAATTGGTTTTAAAGATTAATTGAATTATTTTTTTATCACTTAATAAAATTTTGGTCATTGGACGTAATTTCACTTTTCAGTTGGATGTAAAAACAAGTCAATATTTTGATAAATTTTACTTCTTAAAAAACATGTCTTTGGTGTGGAAAACTGGAATTATCATTAAATTAATTACTGCAATTTATGTGTTTGTAATTTTGTATAATGGATTCCATATATGAAATCAGAATATCCAAATTATTTAATTATGTTTTTTTGTTTTAGGACATTATGAATAGTAACGATGAAAATTATCTTTAATTATCGTGATTAATTAGTAATCGGGTAGTTAAGGGTAATAAAATAATATCATAATAATATATAATGACCCCAAAATGTTTCCATATTCTCTGTTTTTTGTCATGGACGATAATGGGAATATTTTTACCAAACTTGAGGGACCATGGAGTCACATGGGTGTGATAGTGGCATTTGTGACATTATTTTTTAAAAAATAAAAATATAACAATGGTTTGTATATCCTTAGTAAATCAATTTTAATTTTGTTTAAATAAATGATCACTTAGACTATAAATATTCCTTTGAAATTTAAAAAGATTTAATACATCATGGTAATTTTTTATAATTTTTAGACATTAAATAAATAAATTTATTTATGATACCTTGATGATGCAGTGATTACCTCATTAATGAACAATTTAATTAAAATGAAACGATAAGGTAAAATATAAAACATAAACTTGTCAAATACCTATTAGATGAGTGGCTTTAGAAACCTTATCATCTTATCCTTAAAATATATCATTGTGGGACCTTTAAAATCCAGAAATCATTTCATAATAACGTAACATTTCAAGACATTCCAAAAGTGACCCTCCTCCCTCTTATAAAAAGCCCCCATCTATACCGCCCAATCCACACCTATCATGCCCTTGTCTTGACCATAATCTGCTCATATTATCTATCCAAATACCTCTCTCACTCCTAGAATCCTCACATTCAACAGAAGTCTTTCCAAGGAAGCATTTGGCTCAAATAAAAAATAGTTACCCGATTTAGAGGTCATGTCTTCTTTCAAGTTTCATCATTTTATTTCCCATCATAACTCACCACAATATTCTTATTATTTGATCCCATAATAAAAATATTATCCTAAATATACTAGTATGTTGTTATGATAAGTATTATACCAATGCTTACACACACCTCCGTCTAATGGATATAGAACATACTGTTTCTGTGGGTGGCGTATTACTGCCTCACAAAACGATGATTGTTCAATCTTATTTTAACACATTTAATGGTTGCTATTATGATGTCATAGAATTTATATATTATATATATGGTATTTAGTTTTTCTATATTATTCTAAATTTTATTTTTAAATCACATTGTTATGCAATTCATGTTATGGAACTGCGATAATTTCATCTAAGGAAGTGTGGACTACAACCCCCTCATGTGGTGTGACTCGTTCATGCCAAACATGGAATTTATAAATAATGTAATTAATGAAAATATTTTACCTATATAACATATATATTGTGATTTAATTTTAATGTATATATGTCTCATTTAGTATTAAATTCCATTAATATGACAAAAAAATGAAAGTAGCGTTCATGTGTACATACGGCCTACAGTCTCCATGTATGGTACATTTCATTTCTTATCTCCAAACATTATGAAATATTATTAAATACATATATACTGTATATATATGATATTTAAATCATGAACATCATTCTAGAGATGATTTAATTATAACTACATGGACAATTCTATTCAAACAAGTTCATTTTGACTCATGTACCGAACATCGACAAAACGTATGATATGAACTCACATAATTATGTAATTATTATAACATGATAATATGTGATATGAATTGAATAATAAACATTAAATGATGTGCTTACATAATCCTAAATTGGCCAAGGATTACTATTTATGAATATAAGGAAATGAACAAGACAAGTCAGACTTGTGGTAAGGGGATTTCTTATCTCACTTTTAATTCCACAAGATTTTCATTATTCACAAATTATTTACTGCATGTTGTGTATTGTGTACATAAATTTGATATATATTATCATGATTCTATTTGTCTTCATGGTATTATGTGATTCATTTTGTTTTTATTATCTTTTGGTCATATGACTCGATTTATTACCATGAGGTATGGGGTTTTTATCTCACTTTTTATTCCCGTGATATTAAAGCTATATTTGCAAATATTTCCTTTTTTGTGGTGTAGGTACTTCCCGTGATTGTATTCATTGTGTAATATAATTTTATTTATGGGTATATAAATATTCATTTTATTGTCCTTCTTTCATGGTGTGTATGTTTTGTAGGTTACAAAATCTGTAAGGAAACCTTTCACCCTCTTATTTTTAAAAAGACTTCTTTTGGTTAGGTCTTTTAATTTACATCTTATGATGTTGAGAAATGTTATTATATATCCTTATTGTTGTAAATTTTATTTACATGTTATGAGATACCCCTTTTATCTCTCATCTACTCATTTTCTGAATTTTAAAGTGACGCCGCTATGCTGTCGAATTTCTGTAAGGGATCTTCTTAAGCGAATTTCAATTCTTTCGGTTAAACCTCTACTTCTTGATTATGTCATGCTATGAATATGTTTGGATGACCTATGATTGTTTTACACTTAATTTCCACTTATAATGGGTGTATTTATATTTTTCACACATAGATATGTAATTGATTTATCCTTACACTTAGGATACCGTCTTTGTACGAGACTTCATCTCAATCCCCTTTCAATGAGGCATATTTTGATTTCTACACGAATTTATTTTATATGGTGTATAAAACCCTTTTTACATTTCATTTCATTCAAATGCAATATTTTCTCTTTGAAGCGTTTTACTAAATGAAAAAAGGGAATGTTTCTTTTTTAACGTAAGTGGTGACGAGGACCTTTTCTGCCGCCGCAAGTATTATTTGATCTATGGCTTCCTTAACACATTGAAATGTTTTTAAAATAAGAATAAATACAATATACTCTTTTTACATATGTTGGTACTAAAAATGGTTTTTAGAATTGATTTATTATTTCAATATCATAAAATGTTATATTGTTATTGTAATGTGGGAATGCTATATTACCATTATGATTAAGTTATATGTTATGATTATGTTATGGGTCTTGGACATTGTTACATATATGGGTGGTTATATGATAAACCTAGGGCAGGTGAGCCCAACATAGCTCTCCAATTTATTGGGTAATGTGACATAGGTAAACTTTAATGTTTCTCCTAAGAGATTTAGAGAATATACTGTGACGGGTATTCGAAATGTGACTCCCTACGTAGATGTGATAGCTACAATGTAAGTATGTTATGTATGCCTTAAGTTACCTTTATGATTCATAATTTCTATGTGTATTTCACAAATCTTATGGTTTCATGAGGTATGTTAAAAATATTTTGCTATCTATATATTGATGATCTAATGTTTTCTTTCCTTATTTTATAACCCTTACCGAGATTTTTATACATATCCCATGTTTTTGAAATGGTTTCCACAGGACTTAAAGATGAATAGGGTCAAGGATGGGATCAAGGAAAGACATGCTATCTGAAACATGGAACTAGTCATGTGTCTTTTTTATGTGATTTTATTTTACGAAAAAATGGAAACTGATTAGAAGTGTCTAATTTATAATCTTCAGACATATAATAGTTATGTCCAAATTCTCTAAAACTCTAAACCTTAAAAGATCCTAAATGTGAATTATTCAATTAATTCAATATTATGTAATGTTCTAAGGTCAGGTCATTATAACAATCATCTATTAAGATTATTAATATTTATTACCAATTTAATAAGTGTTAATATATTATTATATTGGTTTTAAATTAAAATTATATACCTAATTTAAATAAAAGAAAATTAATTTGTGAGATACAAAAATAACAATATTAATTAAACAATTATTTTCTTACAAACAACTCACCATTATCACAGTAATTGACATTAAACATTCTAATTTTATTATTATGCCTAAAAATGAAAATGAAAATTGAAAATAATATTTAATTTATGAAGTAGAATAAGTAATAAATTTGGTTTAATTTAAATTCTAAAAGTGTAAATTCTAATTCTAAAAATAAGCGCCTAAAAATTGGATTTAACATGAAATATTACTCTTGTTTCAAAAATGATAAACATGTATTTATAAATAAAAAATAGACTTTTTGACGACTTTATATTACTTATTAAATTTCCTTTTAATATAAAATGTGTTTCATAAACTTATAATTCATTCTTATATTATACAATTTATAGTATTTTAGTAAAATTTCTATTATTAACTATTCATCTAATAATTGATTACATCGAAATAAAAAATAAAAACTAAATATTAAGATAATATATCCATGATAAATTAAATAATGATGTAAATTTTTTCATTTCATATATCTAAAATTTATAAAAATATTAATTGAAAACCGAAAATATGAAGAAAAAAAATTATTTGTTTATTGTAAAATATCTTTTAGTGTATTGAATTTTATTTTATCCATAAATCACTAATATTTATAGTGATAAATTTTTATCCATATAATAAATATATCATGTTATTATTATATAATAATTAAATAGTTTCCTGAAGATAAAATTATAATGTCTGGAAAATATATATATTTTGTATAAAGTGAATGGAGAAAAAATGAGCTTGTGAAAAGTAAAGAAATTTATAACATATCTATAAATACAAAAAAGTTATTACATGTTGATATAATCATAATTTCTTCTTACATGACACCATATGATATTCAATTAAGACCAAATCCTTTGATAATCACATATTACAATTTGGGTGTGTGTTCTACTAACATGGATCCTATATTAATATTCATGAGTTTGAAATTCTCAAGAATACTATTTCAATCCAATCATACTTGCTCGATTTGAAATTCAGCATTATCTAGGTAAAACCCTAGCAAAGCTACTTCCCTTCCGAGTTCCAAAAAATGTGATTTATAAGGAATAATCTTTCTTTTGAATGTCATTGTTTCTTAGTTTCATTACATCTTTTTGGATGTATTTACTTTAATTTATCAAATATAAATTAATAAATGTTTAAACAATTATTTTTAATATGAAAAATATATTATTTTATTCTTTATTTTTGTTTTCAATACATTTTTAAATGAAATTTTATCTATATTATCTATTTCATTATATTATTCATTAAAATATTAGGTCGTTACAACATCTTCAAGATTCACTATATCTTAGATAATTCAATCCTTTGTTTTATTGAATTACTATATAAATCATTGGAACTATGGTTTCCCATTCTCTCTATGATTTATTATAGTGAATTAACCACCCAATCAATACTTCAAGGAACTATGTGTGGTCCTGAATAATGTAATGCTACAATTCCACACATTTTGATTTGCACATGGGGTGAAGGGATGTTTCAGATGTGATTGATAAATCTAAAGGTAAATTCCTACCATCAAATTTTATATCGTTTTCATAATTTTATTCCTAAAAATTTACTTTTTATCATGAATAATTCTCAAAAAAATTTATATCTATGATGAATCATATTTAAGATTAGAATCTCTTGTGTTAAGATGATTTTTTTCCCAAATGAATCATATAAAAGTCTCCATGACTCGTATGAAAGTCCAAATAACTCATAAAATTTATTTAATTATTCATATGTAGTTAATTTCTGTAACATATTCCATATCTACTATGGCTAAATATTAAAAAGTGCGTTAAATAAATGATATGATGGTTATATTAACTCATATATACCATTGAAATGATCCATAATCTACCTTATTAACTTATAAATTCATGTATTTCCATTTATATAACACCTACTCTATGTATAAAATGACTCAAATTATATACTAAATGACCCATATGAAAACATTTGTAATTATTTAAATTATTAGTTCATACATAGATTTTTTTTATTTTTTATGTAAGCTTAGAGGAACTACAAAATTTTATTAAGACTCTTTAAAACACATTAAATCTATTCAAATGATTTTTTTAATTTATAGAATCTTATTAAAATTCTTCATAACCATTCATAAAGACATGAAACATATAAAACCACGAGAGAGTAGTTCCAAAAAACATAACTTATGTAATATTTTATATTCACACTCAACCTTTATATATCTTCAAACATGTTTATTTTTTCACTAGTTTTAGTAAAGATGAAGCTCAATGAACTAAGGATGGTTTCATCAAAACGAAATACAGTAATTTTCTATTGAATAAAATTTAAATAATGGTATAAAAACATCTTTAATAAATAAACCATGAAAAATAATTTTGTTCTCCAAACAGTTGTTGAATTCACAATAAGATTTAATACATTCACGAACATTATGAATAACTTAGTCAATAATCTGATGTTAGGGGCTATAAAAAATTATCCAACTCTGTCAAAATCATTTACCATGATATGAAAATTTATATTATTGAAGTTCAGTAGTAGTAAATTGATATTTCATTAAATTTTATTGACAACTCTTGGGAAATTTAATTAAAAAAACACAAAAACAACTCTATAATCGATTTGTCTACTTAATAAGTCCTTTTAGAAATCTTCTCCTTTACTAGGGAAAATAGTTAAAACACTTTTGACCAGAAACATGGGACTATGAAAATGATATTTAAAATTAGTTCCATCATTTTCAATATATCCTTGAAAAAAATATTTCGTGGATAATGTGAAATGTATGAAAATATAATAAATGTAATTTAGGCGAGGATTCAACCATGCTTTATCTGGATTCTTGGATTTTATAAATGTGTTCAAATTATTCTACAGAGAACTGAAAAATACTCTGTACCGTAATATTTATTAAAATTATTATGTTTTTTCAATAAATATTCAATGTCATATCAAAAAACAATTATCATCTTGGGGGTGAAAGTATATGTTTCTATATTACTTTAATTTCATGACTGTGATAGTGGTTCATGGTGAGATATTTCTTTTTCTTATTCTTCAAATAACATCAACTATAAATTTTTTTATAGGTAAAAATAGTTATAACAAACTATTTTTCTTTATGGGGATGATCGTGTTTGAAAATTATTCATGTAGGTTGTCCAAAATATCATCAATAATTGTTTTTAGGGAAAATATATTACTAAGAGTTGGTTAGACTCTTTTTTCTTGTAGTTAAATCAATGGCTCTGCTATTCTTTTTTTTAACATTAAAATATAGAGGTCAAAGATACTTATATAATGAATTGGTGGAGGAATTCATGATATACATCATCCAAACATTAAATAAACTCACATATAAAGTTATTGTAATAAAAAATGACCATTTATGGTCTATATAAATAATATATGTTTGTTAGCCTCTTGTTTTTTTGGGATGAAAACATTGGGATTCTTTGGAAATAAAAATTAGAGAGATGCTAAGGAAACCAAATAAATATAAAAACTCATATTTCCTCAATTTCAATGAAAACAAAATATATTACATAATAATTAACACCCTATAACCATAATTGTTTAGTGTATTTGAATACTAGATACATAATAAAAATATTACTATAATGATTTTCAAATTCCAAAATAATGTTATTATCTCAACATGAACATCATAGACCTATTTTACTTAAAACCATTCATCATAACATAGGGAAATGGAAAGATAAGAAGTTTAATTATTAGATTTTCGAAATGGGTAAACAAGGGAGAGATCAATCCATGATCATATAAATGAATAATATAATCAAAATGGTGTTATAAAATGGTTATAATTTATTATATTCATACTAAATAAGTCACAGATCATAAATCAACAGTCACTATATTAAAATTTTCCCAAAACACACTACTAGAAATCCTATCTATACTAACACATCTATACTCTTTTTCCAGTGGTCTTTCAAAAACCATTTGGAAAGGGTACTTTTTGATCATTTATCACAGTGTTTTTCACAAAACAATGTTAAAGGGTACCTTGAGGCCACTTTTCCCAACAATTTTCCCAAACAATTGGAAAAGGGTTAACTTTTCCTAATGGTGTTGGAAAACAGCTGGGAAAGGGTGACTTGAGACCAATTTTACCAATGGTTTGAAAAATCTGTTGTCAAAGGGTCCACTTTTCCCAGTGGTTTTTCCGAAACCAATGGGAAAGGGTACTTTGACACCACTTTTCCCAATGGTTCACCCAAATTGTTGGGAAAATGCACCTTTAGATCACTTTTCCGAATAATTTTTGGAAACTATTAGGAAAGGGTGGGTACCTATCTTTATAGTTCTCATAACTCTTGGTAATGGCCTATCTACATTGCCAAACTTTTTTGGAGAACCGTTTTGGAAAAGGCACCTTGATACCACTTTCCCAATGGTTTGGGAAAACCGTTGGGAAAGGGTGGGTACCTTTCCCAATGACATTCAAATTTGTTGGGAAAGGCCTATCCAAATGTGGTTTTGAGCCATTGGGAATGGTACCCTTATTTGTTATGAATAAATCTGTTGAATATTGTCATATAAATCAATATATAAATTACATATAGAAATGAATTTATCCAAATATAATCACAAAGGTAATTATAGGATAGTGGTAAAGTATTTCATATATAACATGTAGGTTGTGGGTTAAATATAGTTTAAAAATTCATTAAATAATCATTGGATCATAGAAAATTGCATTCTTGAGAACATATTGAAGAACATAGACACAGATGAAAATGTTTGTGGACCAAAAAAGAAATTAGATCGACTTTTATTAAAAACATTTTTTTATTATTTTATATACCAAAGAGAGGATAATTAATGGAAAACATGAAAAAGAATTAAATTACAAAAGTAGAAGAAAATATACGGGGCTTAAGAGAAATAGAGTATATAATTACCCTAATGGATATCCAAACATAAACTATCTTTTTAAAAATGTGATAGCAACATAAAATCTTCCCTTGAGTCATCACATTCTTTATAAATCGTATTAAGTTCCTTTATAATAAATATTTATTTATTATAAATAAATATTATAACCATAATCATACTTATATTAAAATATAAAACTAACTTATAATTTCATATTAACAAATTATTTATAATTCTTCTTTAAAATAATCTTCCAAGTGTTCCATTTTCTATGTATGTTTTGGTTAAATAGTTCTAGTTCTCTCTCTATGGTCATGGTTTCATTATCTCCATAATTTTAATCATGTTATATATATATATATCATATTGATTCAACATATATTATTTTATAATCATTCATATAATTTGGTGATTTAAAATTAATTGCATTATATCCTTGAGATAGTAGTTCATAAGTACAAATTATTTTTTGTTTTCATTTTCCAACAAATAGAAATAAAATAATGATAAAAATTAATATATATTTCTAGAATAATGACTCAATAATAAATATAATATATATTCATAAAATAAATCAATATTACTACCCATTTACGACATAAATGAAAAATGAATCATAATGATTTGTGGAGGTGGTGGTCCACATGTATACACGAATAAAATTATCATTTTTAATAATATTTAAATGAGGTATAAAATAGATTTAAAATTTATTTAACAAATTATATGTATATAAATGATATTAATTTTCTTATTATAACATTTTTATAGATGATTTTTTGGGATTTTATGATTGAATGAAACTCGAAACACATCAGAAAAGACAATTACATCTTCTTCAAAGAACCTAATTTTACTCAAGACTTAATCTTTTAATGGTTGGTATTTTGGGAATTAAAAAATATCTAGGATATAGGTATGATATTTAGGAATATGTTTGGGAAAGTATTATCCAAACATGAGGGATAAATGTGTCTTAATAAGTGATGTGTGGTTATTCTATTTTACAAGTATGTTTAGTGGTGCTCTTGTAAATACTTCAAAAATTAAAATATAATAATGTATATTAAAGTGAAAGTGGAACTAAGGGATGAAAAATTCTAATATAAGAATTTTTCTGGTTTAAATCTACCAATATATCAAATTTATCCATTTTTTAGAGATATTGTTTACCATATATCATTGTTTAGACCAAATTAATTGTTTTAACCCTTACTATGGTCATAAAATTTTAAAATGGTAACTATTAATTATAGAAAAATAATTTATCTTATTAATAAATATAGACATTATGATTAGAAATATAAAAACCATTTTCATACATTCAATTTATAAAATTGTAAAAATTCATTTTTTAAAATAATCACACAAAATATAATGAATTCTTTTTTAGAAAATAATATTTTAAAGTAAAATAATTGAATTAATTATCATTCATTGACTAGAAACAACCAATTAATGATTGTAAAAATAATTTTATATTTATATATTATAAAAAAAATTATTTTAAAACAATTATGAGTAGTGATTAATTTAATTTATAAATATAATATCATAATACATTAATAAATTTATTTTATCAGGAAAGTATATTTTTTAACCTTTAAATGATTTTATTGTAATTTATAACCTATTTATAACTAAATAATTAATATTAGAAATTTGTAAACAAATTTTTTTCATAATTTTAATACTCATAAAAAATCATTAAATAAAAAATATATTGAAATATTGATAATAAAAAATATATTTCAGTACAGTTATTTATGATCAATGGTATATCCAACATTATTTAGAAACTATTTTTAAAAAAATATATTCCATTTATATTCAACATTATGCGCATTATATTACAATATATATGTATTTTCCAAATAAATTTTGGGTTGTTTTTATTATAAGCTATAAAATTCATCTATTTATTAAATTTATATATATTTTAAAATTTTTGCATGTTACATTCTACCCCCTTATCATAATTACGCCCTTAATATTATTTCACTTTGACCCAAACAATTGAGGATACCACTACCTCATCATATCCTCAGGCTCCCACATTACGTTTTGAAATTTATAATTCTTCTAGAGAACTCTATCTAGGTGTGTATCCTTGTTTCTTATCACTTTATCTCTATTATATAATATTGATACTGGTTATTCTTCTTAATAATAATAATTATATAGTGTAATGACCTATGATTGTATTAAATGTGAAGGATCGGGTATGTACTTCCTCAAAATACAAATATACAAGACATCATAAACTTAGTATAAGTTTTTAGTAAACCACAATAATCAATATACCATATTGGTATGATCGAGAATATCATAAGGAATGATATATTTGAGTCATATATTTCTCTTCTTTCCAAATATCATTACATTCTTCCATAGAGATACTCAAAGGAAAACCTTATCACAATCTTCAAACTCTAGATCTCATCAATGGTAGTCAATAAAAGTTTTATATCAACACTAAGATACCATAATTTTATACTTAATTGATCTAAAATTTTCTACTATATACATAAAAATATCAGATACCAATATCTTTCATTACCCATCTTCATTACATCATGTTGGAGTTATGAACCGCTTTCTAGGGGTTTAAAAAGAGACATATGATTTCTTGAGTGAAATCTAATTTTGGTTACAAAATTTTACCATTGGAAGGTGTTGATCACAATATCCTTTGAAATCAATAGTGTAATGTCACATCATATATTCTTGGGTTTAAATGCTCTTCTAAGAAAAAAAAATTTCAGGATGATATAAAATGCTAAGACATGACTCCATATTAAAATCTTTCTAAAATGTTCTATAGTACTTCCAGGTAAATCTCAGATCACGATTACATATGATTTAAATAGGTACTCCAAGAAACGTTACTACTATGATAACAAATATCGTAGTATGATGATCAAGGGATAAATTATATTTTATAGTAATTAATGGTGATGAATTTATAATGTAATCGGCTTAAATACCAATTGAATTGTTCTATTTATAATTCTTATGGAGTCCATGATAAAATCCATGGTGATGTTTTCTCATATAAACTTAGATATAGGCAGTGGTTATAAAATTATCTTACACATTTTCCTCATGGGCGTAAAATTGTTATAAACTAGTAATCGATATAAATAATCCATGTTTTCTCCATTATTATTGTCAAACTAGAAATGATATTTAAGCCCTACTTAAATCAATGAACTTCTAGAACAAATCGAGATTGATAAAATAAGATCTTTATTAAACAGGTCCTTCTTAAATTCTAAAATTCATGGTTCGTATCAATATTTATGACCCTTATCATTAAATCACTATAATGCCTAAACATAGGAAAATTACTTACATTATTTTGAATCTCCACATCTTTCTTCTCCAACTCACTAACAATCACATGAATAAATTGTTGAACATTCATTTGTGAAAGATAAGATATTTCACATTTAATATTGATACCAAGGGTTTTCCTATGTAAATATATATGTATTGGATCGCTTTAAATTCCCATAATGGATTCAAATAGAAGACACATCCTACCTAGGGAATCATCCACCATGTTTTCTGTCACGAGATAGTAATTTATTATGCAGTACTTAACTCTTTATATCTGAATATATACTTCTGGATTTTATGATTGGTATATATGTCCCACCTTTTACCATAATGATAATTTCATTATATCTTCATAGAAAAAATTTCAGTACCAGCTAAAAATCATGAGCCAAGGAATTTTTCCCATGAACCATCAATTAAAGGAAGGGATAATATAACACCATGTAAATGTATATGAGTAAAAACTGATGTCCATTATTTGATTCATGACCATAGATCACAAACCCTTATCCATTGTAGTGTGATGTGGGAATAATTGCACCGACCAACCTTCTCCATAGTTCCTTGAAATTCATTTCAAATTTATCAATCCATTGTAACATGGAACCCTTATATGAAAATTTGGATACTGAATTTATTACCCTATTTAATTTTTTACGATGTATTGTTATTCTACAACCATTCCATGAATAATAAATATTTCATTCACCATGGTTGGTCTGGTCCAATGTTCAATATCTTCCATCTTTGAGGGACGCACCAATATACCCTTACTTGTAATTACTTGTCTGAAGAATTATATTTTATATAACCAAAATTCACAATTACTAAAGTTGACATACATATTATCCTTCATTATGATCCTAAACAAAATCATCAAATAATCTTCATTCTCTTCCTTTACCTAAGAATACATAAAAATATATTCATCTAATACTATCACAAATAGATCATGGTAGTTTCTGAACACTTTTTTTATTATATCTATGATGATAGCTAGAGAATTAATACATCTAAATGACATCTCTATAAATTCATATTGTACATACCTCATGAAAATGGTTATCATAGATATATCCTTCTTCTTGAACCTCAATTCAGTACCAAACCCATGTAACCCTAGATGGTACAGCTTGTTGAGCGGTCATGTAAGGTTGAGACATAACATATCGATGTAGTTGCTGGATATCAGAAGAGGGGTTGTTTCTTGTAGTTTTGATCTGAGTAATTTCTTGTAATGGGTTTCCCACTTTTTCCTCAAAAGTGATTTTGAAATAAAAATTTAATTTTCAATCTTGAACCTCAATTTATGATATCCAAATCAGAGTTAAATATTTGAAAACTATTGATCTCCATACAGTTGACCAAAAAACCATCAATATAGGGTAGAGGATACTTTTTCTTGATTTTAGTCTGGCCATGTTCTTGATAATAAATGAAAATAATTATCCACCCATTTTTTATTTTTAACGGAAATATTATGTAAACCACACAGTGATGTTGTTAGATGAATGAATTCCCTATCACGATTCTCAATGAGTTTCTTCGAAAATTATTACAACGCAATTGATGAAATTATAAAAGGACTCTTTGAAATATAAATAAAACTATAGATGAGTTCTATTAAAAACCCAATTTCAGGATTCATAGGAAGAATAGAAAAATATTTATTAATACATTATCAAATTTCATTGTAATATGAATATCATCAATGTTGTGCTTTACCAAAAATTGAATACAAATAATCCTTGGGAATTGGTGATAATACTTATACAATGGAAGTATTTTACATTTGACGTAAATATTCATCCTAACAACAATAGACTATCAATGATTCATTCCGAATATAAACTGTGATTTTCATTTCTCTGAAAATTGATATTGGATCTATATTAAAAGATCAAATTCATACCCAAAATCACATTAAATTTAACTATAGAGATAATCATAATATTTGATACAATCACATTCCCAAAATATCCAATCTGAAATGCGTTATATATTTGAGATGTGCTCACTGTACCATTAATATTTTTCAACAATAATTTAACATCTAGTTATTTATTTGGTGACATGCCACCCTTATAAATTTTTTTAGATATAAAAATGTTTGAAGAGCTAGAATAAAATAATTATTTTCTTTCGAGCATTAATGATACGTATACCTTTCACAACACCATTTTTGTAACCCACATCAATAGTTGTGATCATATGATATTTAACATGATATCCTTTCTTAATAGTTTAATGATTTTGATTGTTGTCATTAAACCATGGATTGGCGCACTAGTTAGAACAACGCACATTCTCATTATAATTTTAGCATTGGAGTTTGGGTAGTGAATTTAGGTAATATTTGTACCCATTGTTTTCATATTCATTCCACTTTATTTCTCTTCATTATTCACAAAATTGATGTATTTTATTTCCATAATTTAGTAATTTAACAGCCCCTTAGAGATAATTTCCCCATGTTTCATTCCATAGTTCTATTATAAACACAGATTAATTTTCATTCCTACAAGGGTTTTATTTTTAGGATTTCACAATAAATCCATATTTATCTTCTTATTATAACTATGAGATGATATGAATATCCGTTATTTATTTCTACTATGAGATCATATAAAATTATTTATTTTTAGAAAATAAACCCCCTTATTGAATATTACTTTTAGAGACTTGGTTTTAATCCACTAATGAATCAAATTATTTTTATTTTAGGGTAAATTATAAAACTAAAAACATACATCCAAAGCCATTTAGAATTATCCTCATAGGTAATAACAGATTCATCATTATTCTATTGAATCTGAAGAAATCTACTTTCCATTTTATTATGATGAGTTTAGGGAAAGTGAATAATAAAAAATATTTCTCTAATATCATCCCATTACCTGGAGTCAATTTCATTATATTTCCTTATATTATAAAATAAATTCCACCATTGATATTATTGATATATAAAATGATATAAAACATGGATGTAACATTAGTTCATCCAGAACTAGAAAAATCAAAACAACATTTTTGTGGTACTGATCTACTTCTTATCCATCTGTGGATCAAAGTAACCATAGAAAAAAGGGGTATATTGCTTCATGAGAGGATAAATTGTGTGTTGGTCCCTCTTATTCTCATTTGGAATATCAATAGGATTCATGGTTTGAAAGAGTTACGTGAGAGTATAAAAATATTTTTTTATTCCTAATCCCATTACTTTTAGTTTTTCCAGATGATAATCATTACATTATCTACTATATACATTATTATAATGAGTTTTATAGATTTCATCCATTGAATAAACCTTAAAAAATATATTTCCATAATCAATCCCCAATAATTAGATTGAGAAATCATAAAATTGTGAAAATCATTCTGGTGGTGTCCTAAATTCTGATATATTCTTATCAAACTATAAAACATTTATATTCACCCTATATAAATTTCAGTTTATTGTAGTCTTTATTAATTTAAATCCTATTATTATTTATATCTTAATCTCAAAAACAGTTAAAATTTACTTTGATGCAAACAGAGGTGACCTGATAATAACATACATATATATATTTCTAAATTTTATATAAAACGTAATATATTACATAATAATTAACACCCTCGAACCATAAAAGATTAATGTATTCTATGAATATATATAATGTAATTTAATTTCATGAAATATATTCATCATATATTTAAAATATCATCTCCCCAAATAGTCTTCTTAGACATATTCTATATAGATTCATTCTTCCTAACTTGGGGGAATGGAAATATAAGAAAGGGTGCGCTCGGATTCTCAGTATAGAAAAACATGATTTGTGTAAATCAATGATAATATACAAGAATATGGTAATAATAATGTTATGAGAGGTCAATGATAACTTATGATATTCAATTCCAATTATTCATATATCGTAAATCATAATTCATAACATGAAACATTAGAATTTTGAAATAAACAAGTCAAAAGTGTGAGAAATTATCATTAATCAATCATGATCCATGATAGAATATCATACAAATATTAACAAGTTATATGAATTATTTCCCAATCATAACCACAAAAAAACAATGTCATTTTTCATATTTCACTACCAATACTTTTATCACCTAGTAGACAACGTCCCATAATGGATTACCTTCACTCCCCAATCTATTTTCAAACATAGATTGTGTTCACTCCCCATACACATCATATTATCTATTGAGATATTAACCATTATTTGATTAATTATACAGATTTAATAGGCCCATATATCATATAATGAATATCATACATATGTGTGCCACAAGATCATAAAAACAATCATCAATTAATCCTAGCATAACTTGTGTAAAATAAATAGATTTCAAAATAATTATACCATCACATAATAATAAGGAATCCAAAGAGGAAGAATTTATAGAATAATCTCATCATATCACCATTGAAGTATATAAGATTTCTAAGGATGTTGAAATAGATGATAAATACCTTTAAAAGGACATTTAATCATTTCATTCCAAACAGTAGAAAAATATTTTTTTCCATTGATAAAATTTAAAATAAAAAATCACAAAAATAGTTGGAAAATGATTTTCTTTAAAACTAAAAAAGGAATCCTATAAGGGAATATTTACATATTATAAAAATCATGACTGTGAAAAAATCCGCTCGTGTGGTAAATGTTAAAAAAAATTCGTTTTATACATTTTGTAAAAATTCATAGGTAGCATATTTAGAAAAAAAAATAGAGAATAGTTTTTAATCCAAAGAAATGAAAGTTAAATAAAGTTAATAAATAACTTAAATAACAATTTCATTTTATAAAAAAAAATTATAGAAAAAATAAATTAACATGGACCTGGATGGAAAAATTCACTTACCCAAGGGGAAATAAAGCCAACTTTTATAAAAAAACATACTCAATCGTTTTAATAACCGAATAGATGAAAATGATGTTAAATCATGGAAGCCTAGAAATAAAAATATTATAAGAAAATATATGGTAACTATTAGATATATAAAATATAATTCCTTAAAGGAGATTAAATCAAATAAATTTTCAATTAAAAATTTGACTCTACTATAAACCCTTACCTCAAATCAAAAATGTATTCATACAAACTTTTAAATTCAAGTATAATAAATTTAAATTTATTATAAATATACAATAGGAATATATTAAAACATATTTTACAATATAATAATCCCTCACAATTTTTGATTACCAATTTTTTAATAATTCCTCATTACAATCACCATTCAGGTGTTCTGCTTCACAATTTTTTTTGGATTTGTGGATCTTATCCTGGAAACTTGGTCATGGTTTCAAGGTATTTATAATATTATTAATGTTATAATCATAATATTAATTTATTTTATTCAATTTTATAACCCTTCATATAATTCTTTGAGGAGAAATGAGTTTCTTCAATTCGTGGAGATGATAGTCAATACATACAGGTGGGTAATGTTTTCATTTTACATGGAATAAAAAGAAATAAAGGTAAATAATGTTCTATATTTAATGAATTATAATAATATTATTTTAATATTTTATATTCATTAAATACATCCATATTAACATACATGTATATTGGACTTGAAAATTAGAATCACATTTCTTTGTAGATTTGGTAGTCCACATGTTCGTACGGACACCATTTTCATTTCTCAATTAAGGGAAGTGATGTAAAAAATGGAAATAACATGTAACACCCTAGCCCCAGACTATTTTAGAGCTGATGCAGTTTCAATAAAACTTGGTGTGTAATTTTTTTATAAAAATAAAAGATTCTTATTAAAAATCATCTTCCACTTAAGAGTATCTTTTTTGTTTAGATTCTGAAAAAAAAAATATTACAATCCTTTAAAGACTAAAAGAGAAAGGAATATCTACAACGCCGCCACCAATCTGTGTAACTCAAATCTACTAAACCTATAAAATTTAAGTTAAAACGTAGGGTGAGCATACGAATTACCAGTAATGGGTTTTATAAATAATATAATATTTCAATTGAAACCTTTTAAAAAAATACTTTAAAATTATTCAATAAACATTTACTCAAGGAAATATACAATACATGAATCATGACATAACATTTTGTCCAAGAATTACAAGTGAACATTTCAATGTTTATTAACAGGGTCACAAAGAATCATGTTCCAATCATAATCATGCTCATACAAAATATATGGTGTGCAACATATAAAGATAGAGTCATTCTAACTTTAATAAGTGTGACATGCAAAAGTGAAAGTACAGATTTTACAATTGAGAGTAATACATGATCAGTGTTGTGCAAACAATAATGACTTCAATTCCTTTCCTTAATAACTATAAGTCATAAAATGTTAGATAAATCTATTAATGACGAATAAATATTATTCCAGAAGTATTTAATTCTTCTGATTTTCACAAGTATATGGAATTTTACCATGTTATTCTACCAGTAGAATATTCACATGGTTAATTAAATTTGATAAACATAAAGAGGGAAGTGCATATTCCATAATGTGTCAAGGCCTCATGCCAAGACTATAAACACTCTATCAAGGCCTCGTGCCAAGATAATAAATAATGATTTTGTCATTCCCTCATACCAATACCATAATTTGTCTCATGAGACCAACCGCTGCATCAAGGGGATATAGCAGGCCCCACCCATCACATAATAAGTCAAATGCATTCTTCATTTCATCAAATCAAAGTGCCTCATAAAACATTGTTTTATTAAATTACTCATTACTTATCATTTCAAGTGTCATATATTACTTGGTTTATCATTTCATATTATTCATAGTGTCACATATGACTTTGAAAAATTTAATTCATAACTCCATAAAAGGCAATAAAAGGTTGATTATATTATTTTTCATTTATATATACATAGTGAGTCATGAATATAAGTGTCTATAACAATAAAAACAACTGCAATGTTGTCACGAACCGTTCTCGGGACCCATGTCGTGACTACCCCAAGCCCGCCTTCCATAGGCCAGGGGTTGGCGACTAGCACCAAAGGCGTAAATCCCTATAAAAATGGGAAGACATTGCCCTATAAAGTAAACAAGCACCACAGAGTAAGCCAGCTGAAGTAAACACTAAGTTAAAATGATTACAATAGTAAGTGTGGAAAGTAAATGGGTCAGAATACAAACCCAAACTAAAAGTAATGTACAACTGGAAAGAAATTACAGCAACTGAATGTGATGAAGAAACCCCGAGCCGTCCATTGAAAATCCCACATGAAGGGTGGTACAGATAGCCTCCTCAGCTCCTGGGGTCCAGTCATCGGCTCTGTGTACATCCCTTCCAGTGGTCCACCTTTAGGTACCGACTTGTTCCACAAGCATCAACAACAATCAGCGTTGTCCGTCGTCTGCATCCAACACAATGTAGTGCGGGCATAGCCTGTACAGGAGTGAGTATATGCTACTCAGTAGGGACCCGAGACCCCCAAAGGTCTCCCAGAATCCACAAAGGATAATCTAAAAAGGAAAGATACAATAACAAATTAAGAACCAACACTACTTAGGTATATTCCAATACATATACCTAAGTCATCAATTCCAGTTCAGCTCCAACATCCGAGCCCATGTTCGATCATGTCCACATAAGATTACAACCCAATCCACACAGGATAACACAACCCAATCCACATAGGAAAGCAAGTCAATCATATTGAAGATATTGATTGAATGTCAAGACTCAGCTCACATAGGTATACTTATTCGTAAGGTGATAGAGATGATCAGATGTAGCCACTGATTCCTATAAGTTAAGACCCACGTAGGATACTAAACCAGCTAAGTTGTCAGACCCACATAGGATACAGACCAGCTACTCTGCCAGACCCATGCAGGATACAAGAACAGAGTCAAACACTTCCGGACCCATGTAGGTTACAAGAACAGTAGTCAATGCCATCGAACCCACAGAGGATATCAATACGGTCTTCATCGCTGCCGAACCCACGGAGGATTTCAGTGTAGCTTTCATTGGTGCCGAACCCATGGAGGATTTCAGTGCAGTCTTCATCGCTGCCGAACCCACAAAGGATTTCAGTGCAGTCTTCATCGCCATTGAACCCACAGAGGATTCCAGTATGGTATTCATCGCTGCTAAAACCACAGAGGATTTCAGGGCAGTCGTGGTCGCTGTCGAACCCTCGGAGGATTTCAGTGCAGTCGTCGTCGCTGCCGAACCCTTGGAGGATTTCAATGCAGTCATCTACGTCGTTGCAGTCATAGCCAGCTCTAGGGTTCCCACACACAACATACTCGATTCTGGGAGGGTCCGCTCCATGAGCCAAGGGGGTCGATACATCAACTGACACGTCGTCCAGAGTTGATGTATCCCAAAGTTCTGTCTCGACAAGAAGAACTCAACATGATAGACGACGCGTCAATCGGATGCTCGGTCTGAGAGTTATTGGCCTTTTCGTTCGAGGGGCCAGGATGGTTTTTAAGTCAAAACCAACCTGAACGCACTCCAAATGCATCCAAACCTCGAGTGGAGTAATCCAAAAGGTCTGTCTCGCTAAGAGGAATCAAAAAAAGTTGATGACACGTCAATCGGACGTCCGGAGCTGAAGTTATAAATGTTTCCGCTCCGAGGGCCCGGATGGTTTCATGTTCAAACCAACCCAGTCATACCCAAAGTTCCCCTAAAACTCGAGTTTAATATACTGAAATGACCGTATTGATCCAAGGATTGCATCGCAACTGACGGTGCGCCGATCATAGGTCCGTAGCCCATGATACGGGCGTTTGAACGGAACTATTCAGAAATAGGGGGTTTTGGGCACGGACCGACCCGGCCCGAGACCCCCTGGGTCGTCCAGCCTCAGGTCCGGGGTCGGCCCGTTGGGGCATGGCCCAGCCTGGCAGGTGCGGCTGGGCCCGAGCGGTGCGTCCTGGGTGGCCGGTTGGCCTGGCGCGGGCGCAGCCCAGTTTGGCCATCTCGGCGATGGCCGAGCCGAACAGAAGGGGGGGGAGGGGTGGCTTTTCCCCTTGATTGAAACCGCAGCCCCACGTGGGGCCGCTCCTTTTCCAGCCGAGGGTTACGACCCCCGGTCTTCCTTCCGAAATGGCCGGCCCAGTCCGGCAGGCCAGTGCTACCACTACGGGACCCTACGGTCCCACCCCACCGAGGTGCCGGTGGCCGACGGTTCTGGCTGCCCCGCGATGCACCACCGAGGCTTTCAGCCACGGCCCCGTCCGACCGGTGCGGTGCGACGATGCCACACCCCTCCGCTGTGGCCCCGTTCTGGTCGTGGCCCCTTCATGGTTCTACAGCACCATGCGATGGCGCCGCGGCTTTTTTCGGCCTTAACGGCACGACGCAACGACGCCCCACTTCTTCGCCCGTTCTTCTTTATTTCCACGCGGTTCCGTTGCACCGCGCTAACTTTGTTCATGCCGTGACAAACACATCATCAAAGGGGGAGGAGGGTCGGTCGTGTTCATGCGGTCCGGCCCCCTACCATTAATCCGATATCAAGCGGCTAAGAAATTGATGTTTGGATGGTCAAATAAAATTCCAGAACCAAAATCAAACCCCTACCTCGATGAAGTCGTCAAACGAGGTTTGTCGCGGGAAAGGGACGTCGCGGAAGACGGAGTCGTGGAAGGAGGGTTGTCGGCATCGTGGTACATGGCGTCGCATCTTCCATCTCTGAGGAATCGGCATTATTCATCGTCCTTCGTCGGAGGCCGGCGTTCTTCATCGTTGATGGTGCGTTTTTCATGTTCTTTGAGGAAGATGAAGATTCCAAGGCTTGAGCAATTCCTCTCCAACCTTTTCGCACAAAGAAATAACCCTTAAAGAAATAAGACTTTGTCTTTTTTAATTAACACACACAAGCCAACATTCAATTCAAATTTCAAAATGAATTCAAGAATTGATTACATTGAATAACTTAATTCAATTCATTAATTAAGAGCGTTGACTTGGCATTTAAAAGGGTGTTGCGGGTGAGTTACAAAATTAAAATCACATGGGAGGTTAAAAGGAAATAAAGGTGGTGGGGCTCGTGTGGGCCCGACCTCACTAATATCCTACCTAGTGTATTTAGTATATTATTGGGTCCCACTCCAACCACCATGCCTAAGTTATCACTACTTAGAATAAAAATAAAATTTGTAGCACAATATCTTATTTTATTCTTTAGTTAACCCATTTAATTAATAACCTCACTCGAGAAAATGCAACATCGGAAAAGGTGTTCTTAAGAAATTACCGGCGCTGCGGTTTCATCGGTGTCCTCAGATTTCGATTTCGTGCACCGGTTCAAAAGTTAGGAAAACCATCTCGCTCGTTCACTGAACGTACCTGAGCTAAACATCAGAAATTGATTCCGGGCAGACCGGGCCTCGGAATCAGGTGCCGTCAGAAACTATGTTCTTGTAAAATACCAAATTAAATTATGAAAAAAAAATTCACTTGAATTTTACGGGTCTTTACATTACTCCCACCTCAGGTATTTACATCCCCATAAACATACATCATAATCTAGGGGAACAAATGTGGGTACTGTGCATGCATCTGAGACTCCTGCTCCCAAGTGCTCTCTTGGAGGTTCCCGTGCTGCCACCTGATACGCACTAAAAGAATCGACCGCCCACATAGGAACCACTCCTATCAATACTCAATCTCCACTAGGACCTCCACAAATGTCGCCCCATCGTTAATGTCCAGCTCCCCATGGTCGATGAGATGCGTCGGGTCGTGCATGTATCTCCTCAGCTGAGATATGTGGAAGACGCCGTACACCCGATGCAACTAAGGTGGTAGAGCTAGGTGATAAGCCACCTTGCCTATCCTGCTGAGTACCTGAAAAGGTCCGATGAAGCATGAAGACAACTTGCTGCCTTAGTCAAATCTCTGTAATCCACGTCGAGGTGAGACTCGTAAGAAGACATGGTCGCCATCCCCGAACTCTAGTGGTCTTCGCCTCCTATCAGCATAAGACTTATGCCGGCTCTAAGCTATTCTCAGCTGCTCCTGGATGACTTGGACCTTCTCTGTCGTGGCCTAGACCATCTCTTGTCGCACAAGTGCTGACTCCCCAGGGTCTGTCCAGCACAGAGGTGATCTGCATGGCCGGTCGTACAATGCCTCCTATGGTGCCATCCTAATGGTGGAGTGGTAGCTGTTGTTGTACGTGAAATCCACCAAGGGTAAGTGGTCCTCCCAGCTACGACCAAAGTCGAGGACACATGAACAGATCATGTCCTCGAGATTATGAATGGTCCTCTCCGTCTGACCATCTGTCTGAGGGTGAAAGGCAGTGCTCAGACGTAGTTGCATCCCGAATGCCTCCTATAACCCCTTCCAATGTCGGGATGTAAAGAGAGCTTCTCGATCGGAGACGATAGATGATGTCACACCATGAAGTCGTACAATATCCTGAACGTAGAGACGTCCCAAGCTCTCCACTGAGCCCTGCTCTCTGATAGGTAAGAAGTGATCCGATGTGGTGAGTCGGTCGACAACAACTCTAATGAAGTCATGACCTTTGGAAGTACATGGATGTCCAGTAACAAAATCCATAGATATCCCATCCCACTTCCACTCCGGGACCTCCAAGGCCATTACAAAGGCTGATGGTACCTGGTGATCCACCTTCACCTGCTGGCAGATGAGGCATCGAGAAACGAACTCTGCTACAACCTTCTTCATACCCGGCCACCAGTTCTGTCGTCTGAGATCCTGGTACATCTTCGCCACTCCTAGATGTACCGCTAAATGGGAAGTGTGAAACTCCCTCAACAACTCTTCTTGTAAAGCAGCTGGTACCATGGTACGTCCTCTGAAAAAAATGTCGTGCTCTCCTCTTATAGAGAATCCATCAGGTGCCTGTCCTGAGGATATATGTGCACATCGCGTCTCACAGTCAATGTCCCCACGTTGTGCCTCTCTGACCCACTACAGTAGTAGAGGAGTGACTATGAGTGACTGAAGAAAGGCTGCTCCATCTCTATCCATGAAGGATATCTGCAAAGTGGCTAGCTGCTCCGTTGCCTCCCCGAGTAGCTGAATGCCCGTCCTCATATTTAGAGCATCAGCTACTACGTTCCCCTTTCCAGGATTATAGACTATCTCAAAGTCATAGTCCTAGAGGAACTTGATCCATCGCCGCTATCTCAGATTCAGTTCCTTCTGCGAGAAGATGTACCTGAGACTCTGGTGGTCAGAGTAGAATGTAAAGCGCTCACCCATCATATAGTGTCGCCACATCTTCAGAGCGATGACCAATGATTCTAACTCCAGGTTATGGTAGCGTAGTTTTGCTCATGATGCCTCAACTGACGTGATCCATAGGCAATCACTACCCTCTACTACATCAGGACACACTTGTGTCTTGTCTATGATGCATCGCAGTAGACTATGTACCCTACTCCCTCCTCCGGTAGTCTCAAGATAGGTGCGCTGGTCAATCTCTGTCTCAACTCATGGAAGCTCTACATACATCTGTCTGACCACACGAAGGTTTTCCCCTTCTTCGTCAAAGCTGAGAGTGGTGCTGCAACTCTGGAGAAGTCTGGCATAAACCTCCAGTAGTACCCAGCTAGCCCCAAGAAACTCCACACCTACGTCACACTCTTGGGTGGCTCCAAAGCTAGCACGGCCTCGATCTTCGCAAGATCCACTACAACTCCCGCCTCAAAGATGAAGTGTCCCAAGAAGTGGACCTCACGTAACAAGAACTGAATGATCGAGAGCTTACCATAAATCTGTGCTCTTAGAGTGTGTCTAGTACATCCCGCAAGTGGTAGGCGTGCTCCTCCTCAGTGGTCAAGTAAATCAAAATGTCATCGATGAAGACTACGACGAATCGATTGAGGTATGGCTGAAAGATCCTGTTCATGAGAACCATGAACACTACTAGAGCATTGGTTACGCCGAAAGTCATAACCATGAACTCATAGTGGCCATACCAACATCTGATGGCCAACTTCTGCACGTCCTCGTCCCGAACTCTGAGTTGATGATAGCCTGAAATGAGGTCTATCTTCGAGAACCACCGTGCTCCCTTGAGCTGATCGAAGAGGTCGTCAATCCCCGGTAGCGGATACTTGTTCCTCACTGTCACCTAGTTTGGGTGACGATAATCGACACACATTCACGAGCTCCCTTCCACCTTTTTGGAGAACAATATCGGGGAAGCCCAGGGTGATACACTGGGTTGGATGAATCCCTTTCTCTACAAGTCCTCCAGCAATACTCGTAGCTCTCTAAGCTCAGCGGGAGCCATCCGATATGCTAGAGTGGATATTGGGGTTGTCTCGGGGTACATGTCAATATAAAAGTCTAACTCTCTGTGAGGAGGTAGTCCTGGAACGTTGTCAGGAAAAATGTCCACATACTGATCCACCATGGAGGGAAAACTCGAACTCCACATGTCAACTACTCCTAGGATGAGGCTAGCCAACTGATGAGTGATGGGTTGTCCTCTACTCTAAGTGAGTCCATCCTGCGCTGCAAATGATCCCTTCTCGCCAGTGAAGGTGAACCTGCTCCCTTCGGTGCAAACACACCACACCTTGCGCCTAATACATTATATATGAGCATGGACTGTAGATAACCAATCAAAGCCCAAGATGACGTCGTAAGGCCTCAACGCCGCTACAAGAAGATCCCAGCCGAAGCTCTCGCCTCCTAGAGTAAGCTCACACTGTCTGAACTAGTGCGTAATCGTCGAGTCTGCTCCCGTAGGAGTCTCTAGTCGTAAGGATCAAGCCAATAGCTCCGTCAAAATCTCCAAGCTCCGAACAAGGGAAGCGACAATGAAAGAATGACTCGCTCCTATGTCTATAAGAACTACATCATGGGTGGAGTAGACACAGATATTACCTCGAATAATCTATGGTGCACCATGGTCGTAGGCCTCCGCTGCCTAAAGCTGAGCCTGTCTCTGCCCGCCAGCTCCCTGTGGTCGGGGTGGATCTCCGGGTGGTGGTGGTGGTAAAGCCTCAAAGCGTCACCCACCACCTGCTGCTCAGCCAGCTCCCCTGCCTCATCCGCCTACTCTTGGTGGACCGCCACAGTCAACCCTCTGCCTCTGCCTGGGTGGCCCCTTATCCATCTGATGCTCCTCGGAACGGTGGGTCGAGTAATCACGAGTCATGTGGCCCTACTCGCCACATGCGTAGCACTGTCTATTCCTCGGAAGGATGGCTCTGCGCCTGGTGCCCCGCACGTCTGAGCCAGTGTCCTGAGGACATCTTCCTGATGGTCTGGTCCTTCTGGACCCTCTAACGTCTGTCGACTGTGAGCTATAGACGACTCTGCTACATTTCGCCCTGCGGTAGGTCTCGCTGCTGGTGTAGGCTCAGCAAGAAATCTCTCTATGAGAAGGGCTCGCCCCAGTACTCCTGCCTGTGTCGGAATGCTGAGGGAGATCATCGATGCCTTGATATCATGACTCAGTCCCTGCTCGAAGGTCCGAGCCTGGAAGAATGGGTCCCGTTCCATGTCTGTCGAATAGCACGAGAGATTGGTAAATCTCGCCGAGTACTGGGTGACCATCATGCTGCCCTACTACAGCTGTAGTAGCTCCTGGATGCGCACTGCACAGAGGGTGGATGGGATGAACTCTGAGCAGAAGAGGCTCTCAATGTCCGTACAGAGGATATATGCCTCGTTGTGCACCTGGAGCATCTAGCTCCACAATCTACCTATTTTCGTGTGCAGGAAACTCGCTGCAAGGATCACCATGAGGTCAGATGGTGTCCCCACTAACCTGAAAACTCAAACTACAGCCTCCGGCCAATCCTCAGCTTCTTGAGGGTCCGTCTCCCCACGGAACCTGGGCGGTCTCTGATGCTGAAACTCGTGAAGTGCACTAAGGCAAAGTGCACTCTCAACGGCTGGGGCTGGAAGCATCGGTGGCTCGGTGGGTAGAGGTACCGCCGGTGCCTCTGCTGAAAAATTCCCATGCACAGAGGCCTCGTCGTTCGGTGGGCTGTCGTCTCACAAAAAGCTCGGAACCCTAGCTGGCTACCATCGTGGGGCCATCCTGAAAAAAATAGGTGTTCCATGGTCAAAACAGTATACCTGGTGAGATGACACAAAGTAATCACAAAGAAAACTTTTGAAACACACATGCAATCAATGATTTCGTGCATTGCGTAGGAAATCAGAAATCAGTGTCCTGGTGTACGGATACGTCGGCCGCCACACCAACAATGGACTCCCTGGATTGATAACCACACTCAATACCATTATCATTATTGCTTCACAAAGAAGAAAGATCAGAGTCCTGAGTTCTGCGATAGAACCGAACTCCTTTAATACCAATTTGTCATGACCTGTCCTCGGGACCCGTGATGTGACTACCCCAAGCCCGCCTTCCATAGGCCAGGGGCTGGTGACTAGCACCAAAGGCATAAATCCAGAAAAAAGGGGAAGACATTTCCTTATAATGTAAACAAACACCAAAGAGTAAGCCATCAGAAGTAAACACTAAGTAAAATAGGGTACAATAGTAAGTGCGGAAAGTAAATGGGCCATAATACAAACCCAAACTGAAAGTAAAGTACAACTGGAAAGAAAGTACAACAACTGAAAGTAAAGTAGCAACACCGAGCCTTCCACTAGAAATTCCACCTGAAGGGTGGGTACATATAGCATCCTTAGCTCCTCGGGTCCAGCCGTCCGCTCTGTGTACGTCCCGCCTAGTGGTCCACCTCCAGGTACCGACTTGCTCCCCAAGCCTCAACCACGATTAGCGTTGTACGTCGTCTGCATCCAAAACAACATAGTGTGGGCATATCCCGTGCAGGGGTGAGTATACGCTACTCAGTAGGGACCCCGAGACCCCCGAAGGTCTCACAGAATCCACAAAGGATAATCCAAAATGGAAATATATAATCACGAAATAACAACAAACACTACTTAGGTATATGACCATACATATACCTAATTCATAAATTCTAGTTCAGCTCCAACATCCGAGCCCATGTTCGATCACGTCCACATAAGAGTACAACCCAATCCACACAAGATAACACAACCCAATCCTCATAGGAAAACAAGTCAATCCTATCGAAGATATTTATTGAAAGTCAAGAATCACCTCACACATGTATACTTCTTCGTAAGGTGATAGCGATGATCAGATGTAGCCACTGATTCATCTAAGCTGGGACCCACGTAGGATACTAAACCAGATATGCTCTCGGACCCACATAAGATACAGACCAGCTACTCTTCCAGACCCACGTAGGATACAAGAACAGAGTCAAACACTACCGGACCCACATAGGATACAAGAACAGTAGTGCTACCGGACCCACGCATGATACAAGAATAGTTGTCAATGTCGTCGAAGCCATGAAGGATTTCAGTACGGTCTTCATCACTGTCGAAACCACATAGGATTTTAGTGCAGTCTTCATTGCTGCTGAACCCATGGAGGATTTAAGTGCATTCTTCATCGCTGCTAATCCGGTGGAGGATTTCAGTGCAGTCTTCATCGCCGTCGAACCCACGAAGGATTTCAGAATGGTATTCATCGCTGCTGAACCCACGGAGGATTTCAGTGCAGTTGTCGTCGCTGCCGAACCCACGGAGGATTTCAGTGCAGTCATCTTCTTCTTCATAGTCGCATCCAGCTCTAGGGATCCCGCACACAGCATGCTCGATTCTGGGAGGGTTCGCTCAATTATCCAAGGGGGTCAATACATCAACTGACACATAGTCCGGAGTTGATGTATCCCAATGTACCATCTCGGCAAGAGGAACTCAACATGACAGACGGCACGTCAATCAAACACTCGGTCTGAGAGTTATTGGCTTTTTCGTTCCAGGGGCCCGGTTGATTTTTAAGTCAAAACCAACCCGATCGCACTCCAAATGCATCCAAACCTCGATTGGAGTAAGCCAAAAGGTCCGCCTCACTGAAAGGAATCCAACAAAGTCGATGACACGTCAATCGGATGTCCGAAGCTCAAGTTATAAGCGTTTCCGCTCCGAGGGCCCGGTTGGTTTCGTGTTCGAACAAACCCGGTCGTACCCAAAGGTCCCCGAAACCTTGAGTGTAATATACCGAAATGACCATCTCAATCCAAGGATCGCATCTCAATTGATGGTCCGGCCCGGTACGGCCTGTTGTACTGGCGCGGGCTCGGCCCGGTGTGGCCAGCTTGGCGCTGGCCGAGCCGAGCGGAAGGGGGGGAGGGGCAGCTGCCCCCCTTGATTGAATCTGCTGCCCCACATGGGGCTGCTCGTTTTCTAGCTGGGGGTTACGACCCCCTGTCTTCCTTCCGAAACGGCTGGCCTAGTCCAGCCGGCCGGTGCTGCCACCGCAGGACCCGGTGGTCTCGCCCCTCCGAGGTGCCGGCAGCCAGTGGTTCTGGCCGCCCCGCCTTGCACCGACGCGGCTTTGAGCCGTGGCCCTGTCCGACCGGCGGGGCGCGACGGCGCCGCGCCCCTCCGCCGCGGCCTCGCTCCAGCCGCGGACCCTTCATGGTTCTCTAGTGCGGTGGGATGGCACCGCGCTTCTCTGCCCGTTCTTTGTTGTTTCCACGCGGTGTCGTTGCACAGTGCTACCTTTGTTCGTGCTGTGACAAACACATCATCAATGGGGGAGGAGGGTCGGCCGGGTTTGTGCGGTCCAGCCTCCTCCCGTTAATCCGATATCAAGCGGCTAAGAAATTGACGTTTGGACGGTCAAAGAAAATTCAGGAACCAAAATCAATCCCCTACCTCAATGAAGTCATCGAACGAGGTTTGTCACGAGAAAGGGACGTCGCGGAAGACAGCGTCGCAGAAGGAGGATCGTTGGCGTCGCGGTACACAGTGTCACGGTACACAGCGTCGCGTTTTCGATCTTTGAGGAATCTGCGTTATTTGTCATCATTCGTCGGAGTCCAGCGTTCTTCGTCGGTGACGGTGCATTCTTCGCGTTCTTGAAGGAGGAAGATGAAGATTCCAAGGCTTGAGAAATTACTCTCCAACCTTCTCGCTCAACAAAATAACCCTTAAAGAAATAAGGCTTTGTATTATTTAATTAACATACACAATCCAACATTCAATTTGAAATTCAAAATTTATTCAAGAATTGATTACATTGAATAACTTAATTGAATTCATTAATTTAGAGGGTCGACTTGTCATTTAAAAGGGGGTTGCGGTTGAGTTACAAAATTAAAAGCACGTCGGAGGTTAAAAGGAAATAAAGGGTGTGGGGCTCCTGTGGGACCCACCTCACTAATATCCTACCTAGTGGAGTTATGATATTAGTGGGTCCCACTCCAACCACCATGCCTAGGTTATCACAACATAGAATAAAAATAAAATTTGTAGCACAATATTTTATTTTATTCTTTAGTTAACCCATATAATTAATAACCTCACCCGAGAAAACGCAACTCTGGAAAAGGTGTTCTTAGGAAATTACCAGCGCTTCGGTTTCATCGGTGTCCTCGGATTTCGATTCCGAGCACTGGTTCAAAATTTAGGAAAACCCGCTCGCTCGTTCACTGAACGTACCCGAGCTAAACTTCGGAAATTGATTCCGGGAACACCAGGCCTCGGAATCAGGTGCCGTCAGAAACTGCAGTTTTGTAAAATCCCAAAGAAAATTTAGAATAGAAAAGAAATTTCCCATGAATTTTACGGGTCTTTACAATTTCTACTGAAATAAATGAAACGTACGGTAGGCAGATTATAGAACATGTGAAAATAACTAAAGCAAATAAAATATAGGTTTTCCACATAAAATGATAACCCTTAAATGCTGAAATTATTACTATTAGAGTAAACATATTAGGTTCAAAAAATTCATAAAGAAAAGTCATCATGGATTGAATACATTACTGATTTTAGGTAAACAAAATATACATTTGAGCTATTAAATTCATAATTGTTTAAACACATATTACTCACATGTTCTTGTATTAATGTACCACAAACGTATTTCTTAATTATTTAAATGTAATGTTAAAAATTAAAAATCATGGAAAACAACCACACCACTTACAAAAACATAACAAATACCATTTAATAATTATGAAAATAAGTGTGTAATACATACATACATACATACATATATATATATATTCATACATAGAATATACATAATTAGAAGAATCATGAAATAACACATGTAGGTAGGTAGACACCCTATTTCATCACATAAAGATAATTATTCATTGAAACAGGTTGATGAATCCATTTATGAAAAAACTCATTTTTACAATTTAGACATATGTATATAGGAGTGGAAAACACCAAAAATTATTACCCATGAATTCTACATAATTACAAAACACATTAAAGTATAACATCTGAATATCCAAAATTACCTAGGGTTTTGGGTTGTGTAATCCGTGTATACACACTACTGTATATAAATGATTGTTTATTTTAAATTGTTTTGTCTATGCCATGAATACTCCAAAAACATTTTTTTTTATTTCTTATCAACCTTATGAAAATCCAAATTAGATTTTGGATCAATGTTTATATATACCTACATATATGTATAACCAAATATATATAGTGTATATAAGGGTCTTAAACAAAAAAATTAACAACACATACGAGTTTTAAACATATTGGGAACATTATTTAAACAAGGGTTCATTAATTTTAAATCGTGCCATAAAATATAAAATGTTTGTTTTTTAAATATATTAATATATATATGATTATGTATACTTAAATATATAGAATCACCAAACATCACACATACATACATGATAAATAATTAAGAACAAAATTTTGGATCAAGAATTCACCATATTAGAAAGAACCTGTTGGTCTTATACTCAACTGTATATCTATATACATATATACAAATTCAAACTGTAACAAAGCAAGATAATTAGGTCCTTTACCTAGTTCGAAGAAGGAGAAGAGGTCGGGAGGAGCTTTATGGAGGCACTGGAGAGGAAGAACACCATAGGGTTCATGTGAATAATTAGATATATATATATATATCATATATATAATATTTTTAAGGCCAAATACATGGAAAACTGAGGTACCTTGATTAAAATAAGAGGGAGTGTGTCTTGTTTTGTGAAAGATGAGTGAAAGGAGGGGCCACCTGAGGTCACATGTGTGGAAAATAAAATAAAATAATAGTATCAAGAGCTATTGGTATGGAACATGTTGGATGGATAAGAATAAAGAGATGGGTTAGGTGTCGAAAAAAACAAACATTCAAAATTAGCCGAAGAGACGATCCAGCGGCTGAGGTGCGTCTATAGGTTTTAAAATGAATGATCATTCAAGATTAAATATATACTCCATCGGATGGATACAACGCGATGTGGTGTTTTAAAAAGAGAGGAACAGTCCAGATTACATATGATGGGATCGACCGGTTGATAAAAACAAGGGGGAAAATCCGTAGCCATGTGGGTTCAATGGATGAACTGATCGGACGGTCTAGGTTCTGTGTGGTGAGATCTGGTGGTATAGATCTGATTTTAGCTATAATATTTCTTCCCACATCAAAACTAAGTGACCTAAACTTCAAATTTATAAGCCTTGAGCTCTCATCATGAGCTCATAATTCCCCCTCCACTCTCCCTTATACCTCCTCGTACCAGGATTCTGTGGGCACACTCCTACGCCCACCTCTACAATCGTGCCACCCTGCATGGTGGCGTGGTATGGAACCCTTTAACACACTCACACAGGCATTCTTTGGGACTACTATGCACTCATTTTCACATGACTTAGCACTCACCATATGTGGACAACCCTTGTCCATTTTTCATGGGATGTGATTGAGACTCCCCCCAAGGCCTGGAGTGGAATTTTACTAGGTTTCCCTCGGCTAGGTGGGGTAATAACCTATTTCATAGAAATTTAAAATTAATTTTTATTATACATACAAATATAAATTTATTGTTTTTATAGACAAATAATATAATATCCTATGATGGTTAAACAATATTCCGAAACAAATCATTCCATTAGTTTACAAACATTTGAGCTGTAAAACATCAAAGTTAGAAATCAAATACTTTTACAACATAATGAATAATCTTGTACTATTATTGTATTTAAAATCCATATCATATTTTTTAGACAAAACCTTTTTTTATACATCTATGGATGAAAAATTTATAAAATATTTTATAGACATTTGAAATATTTACATACATAATTCATTAGGTATAGTTAAAATATTTAATACAACTATAGTAATTAGTTTCATTTGCCCAAATTACAATTTCAAACTCTAAAATATGTTTCTTACACCAAAACCAAGTAGTATCAAATGTGTACTTCTCTTGGAATTTCTTTCAAAACAAAAGGGTTATGTTTCAAACCCATTTTAATAATCAAATCATTGTTATTTTAAAATATATAAAGAGTTTATTCCAAACATGTCTAATTTTATATCTTCAATGAATACTTTAAACACTTGGAAAACTCATTATAGAATGATACTTTAAATCAAACAACTAGGATAACAAACAACTATAAGGTCTTATAGCCGTTAGAGACTTAACGTTCACATAAAGAAGGCATAAGTGGGTTTATAATTAAGTCCTTATAAAAACATGAAGTTTGGTGTTCCAATTTCAAGACAACATAGCAAAGATGGTTCTCATCATTACATTGATTCTCAACATGGTTGTTGTGGTTCTGGTTGTGCTGATGTTCATTGTGATGGATCCTAAAGACCCCCACTATTTTCATGGGATTTTTTTAGTATTTGGTTGTCTCCTTCTGATTTAAATAGGTCTCTTAGTGGGTATGTTAAGGTAGTTGGGTTTTTTGGTCTTGTTGTAATGTAATCATTTCCAGTGTTTCATTGAGTAAATATAGTCTTGTGTTTATTTGAAATTATTTAATTATTACAGTAGGGAACTTAAATAATGTAATAACCAGAAAATATTTTTATTACATACGAAATAAATTTGGGACGTCAAATTATCCACCCCTTCAAATAATTGCATCCCCAAAATTATAAAACACTTGTGCACACCTAGACCAAAACCAGACACACATCACTTCCAAAATCCCCTCATTAAGTCAGCCAACGTTGAAAATCTGATGATGACCCCCAGGTGGATCCCTAGATTAGTTTCCAGTCCATTGAATTCTTTTACCCAAATACAAAGAGAGAAGCTAGGATCACCCCTATGCATAAATAATTTGGGTTTTTAGAGGAAGGATCTTATGGTGTGGATATCAGAGATTTGAGAGTTGACTAATTCCTTATAAATCCCTCGAACTATGTCATGATTGAAAACATTGAAGTCATAGATTATCCCATACATAGTAAAACATAAGATTTCCATCATATAGTTTTCTCTATGGTCACCCCCCAATAAATTTTCTTGAATCATTCTCAATGCTTGATAGTTCTCAGATAAAGTGATACATAAGAAAAGACTATCATAGTACTCCCCTATGCCTAAACTATGAAAATTCAGAATTTGAAATACTGTGATAGAATTTGATCTCTATTTTGTAGGAAAAGAGGATATTTGAGCTAAGAGACACTTTATAAAGTCAGTTGCAAGTCAGGTGTAGGTTTGAAAAGGGGTCATAATCTTCTAAACATGACTTGATGATTATAGACTCTATCAGTTCGGTAGGTAGTGATAAAAGTGTATTGGTAAGCCCATTTCGTCTATCTGAAAATTCAAGGGAAAGGTTTTACTCATTAAGGCATATCCATATTAAAATAGAGTCGTTATTTTGTAATAGAATTCTAAAATACCAAAACATAAAATTTAATATTATCAATTTAAACAATGTTTATAAAACCCAATGTGTTACACAACCATTCAATCCCTCTCACAAATCTCAAATAAGAATTTCCCGATAACCTTCAAGATGAATCTCCAACATTTCCACCAATGTTTGTGAATTCTCTAGTTCCCAGAAAAATGGATTCCTAAGTTCATTCCAAACTCCTCAATATACGGTGTCCAGATGAAGCATGGGTATCTTGGATCAATCAGATGTGGACATCTAAAGTTCCATCAAAGGAATGCATGAAGTGTATGGAGGTAGGCGACATCTGCATGAACTAAATGTCTAAAATGAAGATGGGTAGAGTCATCTTCAAGAATTTTGAAGTCTATGAAATTACATCATAGTCCGTAAGTCGCAATTTTACATAGCTATGCTACCTAGAGGATACCGTCTTGTGCAGCCTCCTGGAAGTCCATTAGTGATTGAAAATTCATGGCCATGGTAAAGTGTCGAAATATTCCTTTGTAATACATTCCCTTTCATGCATAGAAGGGAAGTTGGGCATGCATCATGATAAAGTATTCAAAGCCAGATCCTCTGTGGATTTGAAGTACTTGATGATAATTAAAAACATGGTAGAAGTTTTAACATGTCAAATGAAGGTTTTCAAAAGTTTTATATCCTTCTAAACATGCCCTGGCTTCTATAGTTTCTTATATTTCTTTCGGAAGGGACACAAGACCTAATTCATATTCCATCTAAAAATATAAAGAAAATTTCTACTTAAAAAGACATAATTATGTTTTCAATGCTATTTTAATTTTCTTTGGTTTCATAAACCAATACTTTGATACCAACTGTCATGCTCCGGCCCCAGACTACCCTGGATCTGGTGCAGTTTTAACAAAACATGGTGTGTAATTTTTTTTATAAAAAGAAAAGGTGATTAATTCACATAATGTTCCACTAAAGAGGATATTTTTGGTTTATATTCTTGAAAACCAGATACAAATATGACAATCCTTAACAAATGAAAGAGAAAGTAATGCACACAAAGTTTCCACCAATCAGTGTAACTCAAATATACTAAACATTTTAAAGTTAAGGAAAAATGTAGGGTGAGAAAATGAATACAGAGTAAGTGGTTTATAAAATAAAATAATATTTTAATTTAAAACTCATAAAAACATTCCATTAAAATTACACAATAAATAGTTTCTCAAGGAAAACTATAATACATGAATCATAACATCACATTTTTTCCAAGAATTACAAGTGAACATTTCAAGGTATACTAACAGGGTCACAAAGATACTTGTTTTAATCATAAGAATGATTATACAAAATAAAGGGTGCGCATCATATAAAGTAATAGTCATTCTACCATTAATAACCGTGACCTGAGAGTGTGAAAGAACAGATTTTATAACCGAGAGTAAAGCATTATCAAAGTTATGAATAAAATAATGACTTCAATTCATTTAATTACTAACTATAAATTATATAATGGTAGATGAATCTATGAATGTGAAGTAAACATTATTCCATAAGAAAGTACTTCTTCTAATTCTCATAAGTATAATCTCTTTAAACAAGAATATTCTACTAGTCTAATATTCACAAGGTTAATTAAATTTCATAATAATAAAGAGGGAGGTGCATATGCCATATTGTGTCAAGGCCTTGTACCAAGACCATAAACTCTCTATCAAGGCCTCATTATAATACCATAAATAAAAATTTTGTCAAGGCCTTGTGCCAAGATCATATTTTGTCTCATGTGACCTACTGGTGCATCGAGGGGATATATAGGGCCCCACCCATCACATACTATGTCCAATTCATTCCTTATTTCTTTAAATAAAAGTGCCTCACACAAATTTTATTTATTTAATTACTCATTACTTATCTTTCCAAGTGTCACACACTACATGGTTTCTCATTTCATATTTTTCAACGTGTCTCATACCACTTTGAGTAATTTAGTTCTTAACTCCATAAAATGCCATAAAAGTGTGATTACATTCTTTAGCATTTACGTATACATAGTGAGTTATGCATAAAATTGTCTATAATAATAATACGAAATACATGTCTATGAAAATAAATGACAAGTATGGTAGGTAGATTATAGAACATGAGACAAAAACAAAATCACATAAAATATAGGGTTTTTCACATAAAATGATAACCCTTAAATTCAAAAATTCTTACTATGAGAGTAAATTTTTTAGGTTCCAAAAAAGAATAAAGGATATTTATCAGGGAGTGAATACATAATTTATTTATGGTATACAAAATATTAATTTGAAGTATTAAACGCAAAGTTTTCTAAACACCCATTACACGCATGTTCATGTATTAACATACCACAAGAGTATTCCTCAATTATATAAACACAATGTTAAAAATTGAAAAGCATGGAAATCAATCCCACCACTTACTAAAACAAAAAAACCATTTAATAATTATAAATATAATTCTTCCATATATATATATATATATTAATAAATATAATTTACATAATTAGAAGAATATTGAAATAACCCATGTAGTTAGGTAAACACCCACTTTTATAACATAAAGATAACTCTTTTTCGAAACTGGTTGAGGAATATGTTTTTCAAAAACTCATTTTTCAAATTTAGAAATATGTATAGAGGAGTGGAAAACCCCCAAAATTATTAATAATGAATTATAAATAATTACTAAACAAATTTAAAGTTATTTTTTTGGAAAATTTAGAATTATCTAGGGTTTAGTGTTGTTTAGTCCATGTATACACAAATGTGTATGTAAAAGAATGTTTTTTAAATTGTTTAGTCTAATCCTTTCATACTCCAAAACATTGTTTATTCATTCTTATAAACCATTGGAAAATCCAAATTACATTTAGGATTAATGATTATATATATATATATATATATATATATATATATACGTATAACCGAATATACATAGTGTATATAAGTGTCTTACACCAAAAATTTATGGACACATCAATGTTTTAACATATTAGAAACTCTAGTTAAACAATGGTCCATTAATTACAAATCGTGCCATAAAATATACAAGTTTTTTTTATAAAACATATACATATATATTCTTATGTATACTTCAATATATAGAATTCCTAAAACATCACACATCCTTGCATAACAAAGAATTAAGAACATCATTTAGGATCAAGAATTCACCATATTATAATGAGCCGATAGGTCTTATACTAAATTTTACATCTATATATATATATATATATTTTATATATAAACATATTCAAACCATAACAAGGAAAGGAAATTAGTTCCATTACCTTGTTCGAATAAGGTTAGAGGTCAGGAGGATTTTGATGAATGTGCTGGAGAGGAAGAACACAGTAGGGTTCAAGTGAAAAATAGGATATATATATATATAAAAATCATATATAGTATATTTAGAATTCCACATGAATGGAAAACTGAGGCACCTTCGTTTAAAATAAAACAGAGAGAGTTTGGTCTTGTGTATTATTAGAGAAAAGAGGGGCCACCCGATTTCACAGGTGTGGAAAAACAATGAAGTGAAGAGTAGTAAGGGATACTGTTGCGATGCAAGTGGAAGGAAGAAGAAGAAGGTGACATGTAATGTAAATTCCTAGAAGTTCCATGTAATTATTTTTAAATTATTTGGGATTATTACTACTCTAAAAAAATTAATAGCACGTGATTCGGAGGCCCGGTGTGCCCATAATTGAACTTGGAACTTTTTTTGGGTACTTTCAGTAAACGTACGGGCTAAATTTTCTAAATTTTGAACCGTTTCTCGGAATTGAAATCTGAGAGCATCATTTAATCCATAGTGCCATGATTTATTTAAGGGATGCTTCACTTCGAACATAGTACGATGGGAGAAAAAGATAAATTTTGGAATTATAAAAAATAATAATAAAATAACTTAACAATGTTATTTTATTTCTTTTATGTAACTACTGAGTTGAAGTGGAAGGACCCATGACATGTCAAGACATTTAATGGGTTGACTCATCTGTTTGGTAAACATGACATTGTAACATTAAATTTTTTTCATAAATGAAGAACATTAATGTCACGCAACACATTTGGATCCACTGTCTCTTTAATAAAAGATTGTGCGTGGGCTTTTGGCATGAATGTGAGGAACCTCAAAAGTAGTGATGCATCGACATCCATCGAGGAATGGAAGCTTGGACGCCAACATCAGAGGAATCAAATTTGGAATGATAAACATGGGCGACTTCATCATGATTGGATTCTCATTCCACAACCGTGACATCTCCAACGAAATGCAAGTTAGGGGTTTATTTATTAAAGATTATATTTGATGAATTGAATAATCCCCCCTTGTTATAATGCTAATGCAGAGGGCACATGACAAACAAAGAAAGCTGAACTATCCACTACTTCATTCGGGTTGGGTTCTTTGGGGGAAAAATTTCCAACATGATGGAAAGCATAAACCAGGAGGCACAAATTGACGGTGGCATCCCAGGAAGCCCGTAGGCATGTCCGAAAGGAAGAACGGACCACTGAAGCCCACCTGGTGGCCTATGGAAGTCTCGCCAGTGCGGTACCAATGCCGCGACACTAGAGTTGGCAATAGCCAAACCCATAAGGAGGAGACACCTTTTAGCGCAACTACAGACATATAGGTCGCTAGATCTCATCCGACCATAGAGGTAAGAGACATCGTGCCATTGTGCATGTCGGTGAGCAGCCTGTAGCTACAAAGCCACGACGAGGGAGGGGACCTGCTCGCTTCGGATCCTACAGGTGATGAGACCATGCCACATGGAGCCTCAATTTAAAGAGCCAAATGGATCTTTGAACCATTTGGGAGGCGGACCGCATGAACCCCGCATGGGTCGTGCCAACCGGCAGGCTGAGATGCTATGGCCCTGCCCAGTAGGGGTGGGCCGGGCTGGTCTGTGGCCCAACAAGCCAATTCCAACATGGCCGGTCCAGGCTAGTTTAGGTCAGGCCAGGTCACACCCAGACAGGGTGGTGTCGACACGAACCGAGTCGGGTCGTGTCGGTCCAATCGGGTCGAACCGGACCCAGACCCCTCTCGGGCCCTGATACGATCAGAAGGTCGTATCTTGCGAACCAGATATTCATTTGACGAACCATCTACAAAGCTGGTATCCTTGGAGCAAGACGATCATTTTAAGATACTCTAAAAGAGTTTTGGAGAAAATTTGAGTACATCTATGTTGGATGGACCCTAAATCCAACTGGGCCCTCGTCTCTAATAGGGAAATAACATACAGACCAGGTTTTCGGTTGACATGATTTCTATTGTGTTGGAACCCCTATATCATGTCATATCATTGGGTAAATTATTCATGGGACTTCATGCTGGTTGAAAAACGTCCGAAGGATTGAGGATCTGTTTCTCTGGGAATCAAGCGTGCTATGAGCGGGAATCCAGTGGATGGATGTGAGATGGAGGTTAAAGAAAAATCATATGGAGGATAGTACTGAGCGATCTAGAGTGGAGGATAGTACTGAACCACCTAGGATTGGTCAGCAGGGGTTAGTACCTATCAATCCTAGGTGGTTCAGGCTCTGTATGGTCTGCAGTAGTGCCTCTTGACAATATAATATGATCATGCTTTAAGACTAATCATATGGAGGATAGTACTGAACCACCTAGGATTGGTCAGCAGGGGTTAGTACCTATCAATCCTAGGTGGTTCAGGCTCTGTATGGTCTGCAGTAGTGCCTCTTGACAATATAATATGATCATGCTTTAAGACTAATCATCTGTACTTTGGTGCATTATTTATACCTGGTTTTGATATGAGTATTTATCTTTGTGCTTTGTGTTTGAGATCACGATTTGTAGTTTTCATTTGTGGAATTATCAAAGACCATCGGGGGGTCTCGGGGTCCCTACTGGGTATTTTTATACTCACCCCTACATGAGCTTTGCCATCACCTTGTTGTGTCTTTTGCAGATGATGATCAACCTTGACTGAGACCTGGAGAGATAGGACCTAATGGTGGATGGCGGTGATGGTTGACGTGGAGTGTTTTGGATTTGGGATTACCTAAATTTCATGTAGGATACATTATGGACAATCTCAGAAGCTATTTACTATTTTATATTGTAGTTTTATCTATTCAGTTTGGCTTGTATTTCAGCCCCTTAATTTTTAGTACACACTTTTACTACCGAAGTTTTACTTCATTTGTGCATCTTGTTCTGTTTATGGACTATGTATTTGTATAGGATTAATGGAAATTCGTTTCCTTTTTGGGGATACGACTCTCTGGTGCTATTCCCCAACTCATGGCCTATGGAAGTCGAGCTTGGGGTAGTCACGGTAGGGGCCTAGGGGGAAGGTTCGTGACAAAGTAGTATTAGAGGTTTTGATACTACCAAAGAACTAGGACTCTAATCATTCCAAAGAGGCAATAGTTTCAAGTTTTTTAGTGTGGTTTTCAATTCGGGGAGTCTAGTGTTGGTGCGGTGGCTGATGTATCCATACACCAGGACCCTAAATTCTAATTTCTGACTCGGTTCATGAAAAAACTAACTGCATGTGTTTTGGAAATATTTTTTACTTTGATCTCATTTGATTCAACTCACCTATTATAACTTTTGGACAGTGGCACAACTGTTCTTTTTAGGATTCCATCGCATAGACATCCAACTCGGATTCTAGAGAGAGTACACAATGATGGCCCACCGAGTGATGAACCATCAGTGCAGGGCCCTCGGACTGTTTTAGCACCTTCTGGTGGTGCACTAGCAGCACCACCACCCATTGGGTAGCAGTTTCCACCAACCCCATTTGTGGACGGTGCATGTTGACTAAGCGCCTTGAATGATTTTGAGCTACAGAGGACTCCAAGGTTTCGAGGTGAGATAGATCCCTAAGAAACTGAGGACTAACTGGAGGTTGTAGCATGAGTTTTCTTCCTAGTTGGGACACCAGATAAAGAGATGGTGATCCTAGATGCTAGTATATTCTTGGGCATGGCATGAAGATGGTGGAGCCTGATGCTCAAGTTATATGAAGAGGCGACCCTTACCTGGTTAGACTTTGAGATCCACCTCAGGGAATAGTTCATCCCAATGACACTACATTCTGTGCATATTCTGGAGCTGCTGCACTTATAGCACGGTAGCTGGAAAGTATCCTAGTACTCAATGAGATTCACCGACCTCTCGTAGTACTCCACCGACATGGTATGAGACACATTTGTTAGGGCCCATACCTTTGATCAAGGTCTCTGATAAGATATCAGATCATCAATGATATCACTGAATATCCCGACACAGGTTGGAGTGATCAAGTGAGAATTTTTGGTGGAGAGATTTATAGATGAGCAGGCACTGACGGTGAGTGCCACCACCAAGAAGATAGATAGCTGAGTCATCATTTAGATGTAGTAGGAAGATGACGTAGAGGTCCATGCAGGATAGACCCTCTGGTGGATGAACCCAGGATAAAGGGTCGGAGGTATGTAGCTCGCGAGGAAAAGGAGGTAAGCTGGGAGACAAAGTGCGCCTCACATACGATGGGTAGGTCCACATGGCTCGTGAATACCTGACCCTCCGTACCGACGATCAACAGAATATCAAGGGACCACGGAGGAAGAATCATATATTCAAGCAAGGAGGTCCATAAGGTGGCATACATGGCATAAGAGTAGGCCATGCAGTAGGCGGTGTGTAGTGATTTTAGGTTCTACCACCACCACCACTATGTGGTCCACCACGACCATAGGGAGCAGGTGGATAGGGTTGAGCACAACTACAGGTAGTAGAGGCCTATGACCACGATGCTCGAGAGATGATTTGAGGTACAATATATGTTTACTCGACCCTAGATGTAGTAATTATAGACACATGTGCCAGTCACGATTTTGTTACCACGACACTTGTTCGCATCTCAGAGATTCTTATGGAGCCGTTTTTTCGATCCTTGTGATTAGAGACTCCTATGAGAAGAAATTCAATTATTACACACTGGTAATGGTAGTGTGAGATCACAATAAGAGGTGAGAGATTTTCTTGGGTTCTCCTAGTAGCATCATTGATGCCTTACAACTTCATCTTGGGAATGGATTTCCTATCCATAGTCCATGCTCAGATTGACTGTTTTACGCACAATGTGATGTGTGTCTGCGAGGATGGGATCCGGTGTACCTTCACAAGTGCGGAGGAAATGTTTGTAGCAGAGGATGGATTATCTCAAAGGAGCGTGCAGTAGATTACTTATCAGTTGGCTAGCCTCACCCTCAGAGTAGTTGACGTGAGGAGTCTGAGTTATCCTATTGTGGTGGACCAGTATGTTGATATCTTCCTTAATGATGTTCTGAGACTACCTCCTCACAGGTAGGTAAAATTTCACATAGACCTTTACCCCAGGACGACACTGATATCTACACCATCATATCGGATGTCTCCTGTGGATCTTCTTAAGCTGAGGGTATAGTTGGAGGACATTCCGAGAAAGGGGTTAATAAGGCCTATTGTTTCTCCATGGGCATCCCCAATCTTATTCCCCTAGACGGTAGATGGGTTTCTATGTCTTTGTATGGATTATTGATATCTGAACTAGTTGACTATGAAGAACAAGTGTCCTCTGTTGAGGATCGATGATCTCTTCAACCAGTTGAAGGGAGCTCATTGGTTTTCAAATATAAACATCAAATCAGGCTATCACCAGCTTAGGGCTAGGGATGGGAACATACAGAAGATAACCATTAGATGTCGGTATGGCCATTAAGAGTCGTTGGAGTTAATTTCGGCATGAACAATGCTCTAGCAGTGTTCATGGGCATCATGAGGAGGATCTTCTAGCCATACCTCAATCGATTCCTGGTGGTCTTCATTGATGACATCTTGATTTATTCGGCGTTGGAAGAGGAGAATTCCATGCACCTGAAGATAGTTCTCGGTACACTCTGATTGCACATTCTTTATGGAAACCTCTCAAAGTTCCAGTTTTGGATACCGGATGTCCACTTCTTGAGGCATGTTATATTAGAGGAAGGATTTTCAGTGGATCCAGAAAAGATAGAGGTAGTTCTTTCTTGGGATCCACCTAAGAGTGTGACCAAGGTGAAGTGTTTTCTAATATTGACTAAGTACAACTAAAGATTTTTACCAGACTTCTATTGGGTATAGGCAACCTTGTCACCCTTGACGAAGAAGGGAAGGCCTTTGATAAAGTTGAAGAAGTGTCGACACTGTTTTCAGGAGCAGAGGCAGAGAATAGTGAGTACCGCCATCTTGAGGCTACCAGAAGAGGGCATTGGGTATGTATTCTACTGCGATGTGTCAGGGAAGAAACTAGGTTGTTCCCTGATGCAGGATAAAGTGGTGAGCACCTATGGCTCATGGTATTATAGGCAACATGAGTAGAACTACACTACTCTTGACATGAGGTTATCAGTAGTTGTATTTGCACTGAATATGTGGTTGTACTACATGATGGGTGAATGGTTTACTATTTACTCTGATCAAAAGATTACCATTTATATCTCCCCTTAATCAAAATTAGAACTGAGATAGATAGTACTGATAGATTTTATCTTGGACTATGACTTTGATATAGTATATACTATTGGGAAGGGGAACGTAGTAGCAGATTAAATCAGTAAGAGGTCTGGTCTACTGTAGCTGAGTGAGGGGACATAGCAGCTAGTTGCATTGCAGCTATCCTTTGTGGATAGAGATAAAGCAGTTTACCTCTAGTATATAAATGTCAATACCCCACTTTTACTGTGATCTTGGGAGGAAAAACATGGGGGTATTGCCTATAAGGCCCGACGTGCTAAGATATCCTCAGGAAAGGGTCCTGAAATATTTTTTGATGGTAGGGGGGTATGTTGTCCTCTTAAGAGGATACACCATGGTACCATTGACGCAACGAGAGGAGGTGTTGAGGGAGTTCCATACATATTTTTTGTCAGTACATCCATGAGTGGTGAAGATGTACTAGGACCTCCGAAGTCAGTACTGGTGGCCAAGGATGAAGTAAGCATTGGTAGAGTTTGTATCACGATGGCTCACATTTTAGCAAGTGAATGATGATCATGAGATACTAGTGGGATTATCTCATCCACATGAGGTACCAGAGTAGAAGTGGGATGGTATCTCCATAGAATTCATGATAGGGTAACCACATACATCTAGGGTCCACGATTCCATATGGGTGATTGTTGAACGACTCACTATGTTAGACCACTTTCTACCTAACCGAGAGAAGAGATCAGTAGAGGGATTATAACGCACAAATGTGGATGAGACTTTGTAACCACACAGGGTTCCATAGACAATTGTATCATATTGTGACACACATTTGACATTCTTCCTATGAAATGGATTGGAGGAGGCGTTTGGGACTCAGCAACGCTTGATCACCAACTTCCATACTTAGAAAGATGGTCAGAAAAAGTGGACCATATAAATAGTTGAGGAATTTTTTCATGCTTGTGTCATCAATTTTGGTTGTAGTTGGGAGGAATACATGCTCCTGGTGGAGTTCACATACAAACAAATTTATCACTCCACCATGGGCATGTCTCTATTTGTGGTCTTGTATGGACGACCATGTCGATCACCTATTTTCTAGAAAGACCCAGGGGAGTCAGCACTTATGGGTCCAGTGTTGGTTTTGAGAACCACAAAGAAGGTGACGATTATCCAAGAGTAGATGAAGACAACACAAAGCCGGTAGAAGTCTTATGACGACATGAGATGGTGTCCCATGGAGTTTAAGGATAGAGACCATGTATTCCTATGGGTGTCATCTCGATAAGTATTAAAGAGGATTGGCTGGGGCGGAAAGCTATCTCCGAGGATCATCAGACCTTTCCGGACCTCAGAAGAGTAGGCGAGGTGGTGTACCATCTAGATCTTCCCCCAAAGATGAACCAAGTGCATAATTTATTCCACGTGTTACAACTGAGGGGATACGCTCATGATATATTGCAGGTTATTGACTGGGGAGAGATAGACATCGACGATGGGACATCATTTGGGGAGTTCCTAATGGAGATATAGGATTGTTAGGAGTGGGTCCTTCATGAGAAGTCTATTCCTCTTGTGAGAGTTCGTTGGAAGGACATGAATCTGTAGGAGAGAACATGAGATCGGGAAGCGGAGATACATGATATGTACCCCCTTTTCTTTCCTCAGTGTTTTTAGCTTTTGGGGATGAAAATCCTTAAGGTTAGGAGAATGTAAAAACCATGAAATTCCATGTAAATTTTATTTAAATAATTTGGGATTATTACGAGTATGAGAAAATTGACAGCACGTGTTTACGAGGCTCGATGTGCCTGTAATGAAATTTTGAACTTCTTTAAGTTGTATTCAGTAAACGTATGGCTGCATTTTTTAACTTCTGAACCTGTGCTCGGAATTGAAATATGGGAACACCGTTGAATCCGCTGCATCAAGATTCTCTTAAGGAAAGCTTCAATTTGAACGTCGAAGGTCCGGGGGAAAAGATAAATTTTGCAAATTACAAACAAAATTAACAAATTAATATAAAAAGTTAATTTATTTCTTTTCTATAACTATTGTGTGGTGGTGGCAGGAACCATGACTTGTCAATCCATTTAATGGCTTGAATCTTTTGTTTGGTAACCTCGACTTTATAACATTAAATGAAATTTATAAATAAACCACATTAATTTCATGGAACATGTTTGGATCCTTGATCTATTTAATAATCTCCCGAGCATGGTATTTTGGCACGAATGTGAGGAACCTCTGATGAAGAGTTGTAGTGACATCCACTGAGGAACGTAAGCTTGGACAGAAACATCAGATGAATCGAATCGGGAACTATGAATGTTGGCAGATTCTTCAAGCATGATTTCTCCTTCCACCACCATGACATTTCCAACGAAATCCAAGGTAGGAGGTTTATTTATTAAAGACCATCATTGACTAATTGAATAATATCACACTTTTTATAAGGATAACGTGGAGGTTATGGGCCAAATGAACAAGGTCGGACCCTCCGCCACTTTGTTAATGTTATGTTCTTTGGGGGAAAATTTTAACTTGACAGTAAGTAGAAAACGGGAGGCACAAAATGATGATGGAATTTTAGGAGGCCCGTAGGCATGTACAGAATTATGAATGCACCACCTGAATCCACCAAATGTCCCGCAGAAGTCCCTTTGGTGCGTTACTGACATGGGGTGGCCAGAACCTGCTGACCGTGGAAGGAGGCGACACTACTCGGAGCCGTAGGGTATGGATTGGTGAATGGATCTTGGCTGACAACGAAGGTGGGAGGCGGCGTTCCGGCACAAACTATAGTGAGAAGGTCACGACTACGATGCCGGAACAAAGGAGGGGACCTAGTCCCTACGGGTCTCACAGGTGACGAGGCAGCACCACTTGGCGCTTCCATTTAAGTAGACGAACAAATATTTGAGCCATTTTGGAGGTGGACCATGCAACTCTCCCGTAGGTTGCGCTAGCCGGTTGGAAGAGCTACCGTGGCCCAACATTGTCAGGGTTAGCTGGGCTGGTCCATGGCCAAACGTGCCAAGTCCTCCGCGACCCATCCTTTCCATTTCGGGCCGGTCTACAGGCCAACCCAATCGGGCTGGTCCAGTACGGTTTGGGCTGGGTAGGGTCGGACCCGGACTAGGTCGGGTCACCTCGAACCAGCTCATGTCGGCCCATATTTGGTCGTTCCGATGGGGTCATCCTGGACCCGGATCCCTCTCAGGCCCTGATAAACTCAAAAGGTCATATCATGCGAACCAGACGTCCATGAACCATATATGGCACTGGGATCCTTGGAGAGATATGATCCTTTTGAGATACTCCAAGGGAGTTTTGGAGAAAATTGGTGTATGGTCGGGTTGGATCGGCCATGAATCCCACTGGGCCCTCAACCCTAAAATGCCAATAACATAGAGACCGAGCATCCAATTGATGCATTGTCTGTTGCATTGGAACCCTTATATTGTGACAGATCATGGGGTGACTTCTTCATGGGACTCCGTTCTGGTTGAAAAATGACTGATGGCGTGAGTATCAGTTTCTCTTAGAATCAAGCATTCTATGAGAGGAAATCTAGTGGTAGGCTGTGAGACGAATGTTGGAGATAAGTCATACATGTCATAGTACCAGGCGATCCTATATAGATTAGCACCTTGCAATCTTGTGTGGATTAGCACCAAGTGACACTGTGTGGATCAGCACCTAGGGATCATTTGTTTATTAGCACCAAGTGAGCCTCTGTGGATTAGCACCATGCGACCCTATGTAGATCATCGCCTAGAGACCCTGTGTGGATCAATAGCTAGAAACCCTATCTGGAACAGCACCAAACGATCCTATATGGATCTCTACATAGCGATCCTATGTTGATCTACACCTATCGATCCTGTGTGGGTCTTGTAAGGGTTAGTACCTATTCATCATGTATGGGTCAGATCCTGTGCAGGTCTTGTAGGGGTTAGTACCTATCGATCCTAGGATGATCGGATCTTGTGTGGGTCCGCGAGGGTTAGTACCTATTGATCCTGTGTGGGTCAGACTCTGTATAGTCAGAAATGGTGCCTCTTGATATAATAAGATGTTCAAGCTTCATGACTAATCATATATACTTCTTTACTATTGTAATAACTGGTTTTGAGTTGAGTAATTTTTATTTGTGCTTTCTGTTTGAGATCTTGTTTTTTGGTTTTCCTTTGTTGAATTTTGAGAGACCATTGGGGGTCTTAGGGTCCGTACTAGGTATTGTTATACTTACCCCTTCACGGGCTTTTCCCGTACCTTTTTGTGTCTTGTGTAGACAACATACAGCCTTGACTAAGACTTGGGGATCCAGAACCTATTGGTGGATGGTGGTGATAGTTGACGTGGAGTGCTATGGAGATGAGATATACCTACTCTTTAGGTAGGATCCTTGGTGGATGATCTTAGAAGCTATTTAATATTTTCTGATGTAGTTGTATCTTTTATGTTGAGATTATATTCTGACCCATTTACATTTAGTATACACTTTTACTATTGTAGTTTTACTTCGTGGTTGCATCTTGTTGTGTTCTTGGACTAAGTGTTTATATAGGTTCAAAGGCAATGAATTCCCATTTTCGGGATACGCCTTTCTGGTTCTAGTCTCCCACATCTAGCCTTTGGAAGGTGGGATTGGGGTAGTCACAGAACGGGCCCCAGGGTATGGGTTCTGACATGTTAGGTGTGGAAAACAACAAACGGTCGGGATTAATGCAAAAAAAGATCTAGCGGCTGAGGTGCATCCATGGGTTTCAAAAGGAATGATCGGTAAAGAATAAATATCGACTCCATAGGAAGGAAAAAAATGACACAATGTTTTAAAAATATAGGAATGATCCATATTAGATCTGATGGGATCAAATGACTAATTAAAACACATAGGGAAATCCACGACTATGTGGGTTCGATTGCCAAATTGATCGGACGGTCTGGGTTCCACACGATGAGATTGGATGGTCCAGATCTGATTTCAGAGGAAATATTTCATCCCACATCGAAATGAAGAAACCTAATCCCGGGATTTATAATCCCGGGGCTCTTATCCTGAGCTCAAAATTCCCCCTCCCCCTCCTCTGTACAGACTTGTACCGATATTCTGCGGGCGTGCTCATGCACCCACCTCTTCCGTCGTGATGCCCCGCTCGGTAGCGCAATCAGGCTCCCTTGAAAATTATCACATGTGTGTGACTAGGACCTACTTTTCACCCCTGTGTGCATAAATTAGCATGCACCATGCATGCACAACCCTGAGCCATTTGGCAGGGGATGTGAATGAGTTGCCCACCATGTCCCTGAGTGGCTGAATATTAGGTTGCCCCCAACTAGGTTTGGTACTGACATGTTTTTTTAGAAAAGAAAAATTCATTTTAATTGTACATAATATTATAAATTTATTATGTTGATAAACAAATAATATAATTTCCCTATCACGGTCAAACAAAATCCTAAAACCAAACCTTCCATTAGTTTATAAACATCTGAGTTTTAATACATCAAGGTTTGAATTCAAAGATAAGTACATCAAAAAAAAATAATATAATAGTATTATATTTAAAATACAATTCATAGTTTTTACTAAAAACCATGTTTTTATTCATCCAAGGACGAAAACATTTATAGAATCTAGTCAAGGAATTTGAAATATTTAGATACATAAATCACTAATTATATTTAAAATATTAAATACATCAATAGACATTAATTTCATTTTCCGAAAGTACAATTTCATACTCAAAAATACGTTTTTATACCAAAACCATGTAGTATCAAATGTGTGATTCTATTGGTATTTCTTTCAAAACAAAGGGTTATGTTTCTAACCAATTTTAAACATAAAATAATTATCCTTTTTGGATATATAATTAGTGATTATTAAAAACATATTCAATGTTATAACTTCAATGCATACATTAAATAATTAGAAAACTAATTATACCTTGATACTTTAAATTAAACCAACTGGATAACCAAAGTATATAAGGTCTTCTAGCTATTCGATAGTTAGAATTCATCTAAAGGAGGAAACAGTCGGTTTATCTATAAGGTATTATAAAAACATGAATTATGGTGTTCCAGTTCGATGAAAACATAGAAAAGATGGTTCTCATTATTCCTCTAATGCTTAGTATGGTTATTGTGGTTCTGGCTATGATGATGTTCATCAGGACAGATTCTAAAGAACCCCACTATTATCAAGGAATTTTTTTGTATTTGGTGGTCTCCCTGTGATTTTAATAGGTCTCTTTGTGTGTATCTCATGGTAGTAAGGTTATTTGTTCTTGTTTTAATGTATTCATTTGTAGTGTTTCATTGAATATAAATAGTGTTGTGTTTTTTTTTCAAGTATTCTTTTTTGATAGTATTGAAATTAAATTATTTAAAAACAGTAAAATATTGTTATTACATAAGAAATAAGTTCAGGACGTCACATAAAATTAACATAAAAATATTTTTCAAATTTTAAAAATATTAATTTCATCATGTTATTATAGTTATATAATATTTTTAATTCGTTAAGAAAGAAGTAAACATGAAATATATCTATCAAATTAATTTCATATTCTTTGGGATACCCCATTTGGAATACATCTTAACCCCTGAATTGATTGTCTTTTGGGAAGAACAGAAGATTTAGGATGTGGGTATAAAATTTATGAAGATATTTGGTATGTTTTTTTAAAAAATATAGGTATTTCATTGTGTGATTAACTAAATGAAAATGGTTTTTATTTTTAATCAAGATCATTGTAACTTGTAAAAATACATAGAACATTAAATTAAAATAAATTCTTGTGCATGTGGAAGTTTCAATAAGGAAACTCGTATAAAAATATAAGATAATGGGGTGATCAAATAAACTTACCCAGTCAAATTTATCAATGTTTTGTCAATATTTTATGCCTTATCTCTTTGTTTAACCTACCATTAATCCTTTAAACGCCTACAACAGTGAAAATGTTTTACCATGTTTGTTATTCATTGTGACAAAAATAGAAATTATTACTATATTTTCACATGATTATTCAAAATGGGGAAACAATTTTATGATATTAAATTTATATCAGAAGTGGTAATTCATTTAAAATAATCATGAAAAATTCAATGATAACTATTTTTAGAAAAAGAATCTATTTCTTAAGAATAAAAATTATTTTATTCTCATTCATTTCCTAGTAAAAAAATTAAATTAATGTTATTATATTTATTGAAAATATTATATAATGTTTCTATTCAAATAATTTTATTGTAGTGATTAATTTAATTAATTTAGATAAAAAATAAATTTCCCACCTAAATCATTTTTTAGAAATTCCTTCTCTTTTTATCTTCAAATGCTTTTATTTTAATTTTCATAAAATTAAAAATTTATGAATAATATTTATACACGTGTAAAAAATTATTTTCCAATATTTAATATAGATAATTAATTTAAAAAACATATTTGATAATAAATTTCTCATAAACAAAATATTTGAAAATAGTTCTTTAAAATCAAGAGTATTTACTAAATAAATTAGATTTTTTTAAAAAAAAACTATTTCATTTAAATGTCATATTTGATGAATAATACTATAATATATAAGGATTATTCACATGATTTTTGGGAATCAGGATTCATAAGATATCAAAGACACATATTTATTGAAGATAAATGTATTTTAAAATCTTGGGTTGTTACAAATGTTGCTTTGGATCTCCCATTCCATCGAATTATGAGAAATTAGGATTCACAAAAGTGGGAATTGGGGGAGTAAAATACACCCACATGGGATATGAATGACTATGTGGTTGTACAATTTCACTTGATCGTTACATAGAATCCAATTCAATAGTAATAGCATCATTTTGTTATTGGGATGCTTCCGAATGAGTTATCATTCGATGGATTTCTTGAACTGATGATTGATGGGGATCTAGTGGTGGGATCTTTTACTAATTAATTAATTATGCAAACAAGTATATTGATTGATGTGATATCAAATTTATGAGGTGGATTTATTCTACCATTTTAGGTCTATAAATATCCACTCATTGAAAAGGGTTAGTTAAAGGAGGCATAACGATTCAACCCAAAGATCATACTCACAGGTTATATTTCCCCTAAGAAATTCAAAATTGATCAACTCAAGATTCTATTTTCAAAATGATTATTGGAAAATTTTTCATTTTTCTACGTTTGTCTCACCATCTGTATATTATGGAAGGGTTGTGGATGTTCTTATTCCATTTTCATTTCCTTTAGATCTATCTCGATTGTAGTGGTTGAGAAAATTATATGAGTGGATTATAAATCAAGAGCTTTCCTTTGGAACTAGGTATGTTATTTTTCCTCTCATACATATTTGTGAGTTTTATTCATTATATATGACTCCTATTTTGGACTCTATTTGATAGTATCATATTCTATAACATTAATTAGAACAATAGTGATGATATTTAAGAATGAGAAACCAATCTTTTAACATCCCTACCCGAACCACCATTTCTGATCTAGAGTGCCACAAAACCTCATGAGTGCCTCTGTATATGAAAGAGTATAATGACTAGTGTATGGGTGTCTAAATCCACCAATTGTGAGACTATACCCTACATATCACTTCATGGCACTAATAAATAATAACATCAATATATAAATAAAAATTAGAGTAGCACATATGGATACTAAATATAGAATACTTATCATATAATAAAAACACTAAATATGGATCCAAGGAACATGGTATGTAAAATAAATAAATGTAGTAGATGACTTCCCAGTAAATCTCCATCCCATAATGTCCACATCCTCTTTCTCTAACTGATCAACCATCCACCATAGGGCCCTTTCCCTTCACTGGGTCTTGGGTAATGAACTTTACAATAGCATTGAAATTCCTAATTAAGGTTCGAGTACAAGAATCAGTAGGACACCACCAACTTCCCCTATAATCAGTTCCTAAAACATAAAATTGTGTTATATGAACATAAATATGGCACTTATATAACAATAATATATCCAAAAAATACCACACATATGATGTGTACTTGGGGACCATATCAACCTACTACGACACCATGTTGGGAGAAATATAGCTTCTTTAATACATTAATGGTTGGAACATCCATAAATATCCTAAAATATACTCCACATATATATAAAACCATTAATGTGACATATTTCACATTATGAGGTAGTCCGTGTCCATGATAACCACTACAGTCATATCACATCATTCTCAAATCAGTACTGAAAACATGCATCATGTCTACCATGACAAAAAATGTCTTATCACATCCCTACACTATGTAAATACAAAATCTTGTGAAATATTTCATGGACTAGAATAGTTCAAGGACATTCTAACATAAGCCTATAATATCCCTCTCGGGGGATATTTCTGAACATGCATCAAATCTCATTTTTCTTCTCTCATGTGGAATATCTCACATGTCATCCAATTTCGACCAATACAAGATTGACATCTCACATGATGACCAAATATTCAAAATAAATTATCTTGAATGAAGTAGTCATAAATAAAACATTTGTGATACATAATGAAAATGATAGATCAATATCACATCATGTTAGGTAGTAAATATATTCATAGTCATCACAATCCGTATGTAAGAAACATAATCATAGGCCAAAGGCTATACACATACACCCCTTATTAACAAAAATGCATCACGGGATTCATTGGTTACACATTCAAACCAAGAAAAAATAACAACAACCCATAATAAAATAGTCTCTAAAACCACGGGCATCGGGAAGTACACGAAAATGCAAATAATAATGTCAATAACCTATATATGACTTGAGAAAAATTTATGAAATTCTGACATTATGTGAAACGATGACTGATGATGTGGGTTTATGTCTTCGTCTTATTGGAAAACTAAAACATAGCTTCATTTGAAAAAACAATAAGAACAAATTTCTTATTTTCAAGATATACCAAAACACACCAAAAAGCTTTCAATTTTACCAATAAGAGCGAATACATTTAGGGGGAAGTTTTGAAGAACAATAACTACAAAAAAAATAATACATGATAGAGGGGCAGTGAGAGTAGTGAGAGGGATTGGAGAGGCATGTGGGAGACTGGAAACCACCCATACTACAATAACCTATGATTTAAATATAGAAATATTACATAATTGTTGTGAATATTCAATATATTACAGAAACACATTCCGGAGGACCATAATAGTTAGTTACTTTGGATACTTGGAAACATAAAAACTATCGATAAGTGAGTTACATCATCAATGACAAAGTTATAAAAAACTATAACTCTTATTATAATTATCATTCATAATTCAAATATTCATAACCTTTGAAAAGGAATCATAATAAAAAGGTGAGTTTAGATGCACATTATACGTAAACTAGGGTGATCTATAATAATAACATGAACATAATGGTATGGGAACATGAGAATAAAATTTGGTAAAAATACACCACATATCAATGATCATAATCTTGAGTCATTGAATATTTTAAATTTTTAATAAATTAATAATAATGAAATAATAACGCTGCAGACACCTCGAGGGGGAACCTGGGACCATCTGGCTACACTTATTTTTTTGGGTCCACAACAATGACAAAATTGAATGTATTTATGGCCAATGTGAAAATGGAACTTCTATGGACGTAGAAATGTATGGATTTATTGGAGTTGTTTCTCTTGCTTATCAGTGATATTGGGATAACATAATGTAAGAATATGACTCAAGCATAATTTTTCCAGCCAACGGGATGGGGATTATTCATCTCTCATGGAAGATAACACGAAAATTGGTGAACTGCCTGGAAAATATTTCCTCAATGAATGTTATCATCACCCATACCTTCTGGGAGGCCAAAAAACTCATATATGGACTTTCAATATAAATATTATTTGTGGTATGACATGTCTTCTCTACTACCATTCCTTCCAATCTCTTGCCAACCGTTGTTAGAGACAAATGTGATATTCCCCATTTTTTACTATTGTAAGATATATTTCTTTATATTAAATAAATATACCTTGTTCTCAACGTCGTCAAAAATAAAAATATGAAATAAAACAACATGAGGCATGAGAGTATAACATTTGAATATGACATTGAATTTGGGGAATACACTTTAGGACAAAAATAATTTTCAAAGTAGTCAAGGCTCAAAATCAAGACTATCATAATAGATAATTTCCTTTACTGAATATGGTTTCCTCCCTTTTCTAACCCTCTCTTACTATACTAGGTTATCATTTAATTCCATATCTATCTTACTAAACCAATTTTTCTCCCCATTCCAATCCTATCGATATCCTAGGATACAAATCCTTACCCAATGTGTTGGGGGGAGATATAGGTCCCAACCATCACATAATGAAAACCATATTTATGTGTTACACAAGAACATAAAACTTCATCATATCATAACCCATTAAATTTAATGGGTATTATAAAAATTTCATGATTTTATAACTTATGAAATAGAGAAATGTTTCATAATCATTTCATCATAGCATAACCATTAATAAAAAGAAGGTTTCAAAATAATTTTATCATGGTATTACCTGTAAAAGAAAAAAAGGATTCAAAAATATCATTCCATCAAAACATATAGCATTTAGGGAAATAATATATATGGTATCATTTAATGATAACCCTAGTAAGGCATAGATAATACAAACTGATATCATCTTAGATGGATTTTTTTTTGAAAGATCACTATAAATTTTTTTGAGGAAAATATCCTTTTCTCAAGAAAAAACACTTTTTAAAAAATAAAAAACATTGAATACCTTTTTTAGAAAATTAACATGAAAACTCATGAATTAAACATTAAATAAATTATTTTTCATGGAATCATAAAATTATACTCATGTCGTACACGTTATGATTAAGAATCCTTTCACATTTTTTGTAAAAGCCAAATGGGTATTGTTTTAAAAAACAACATGAATATGACAATAAAATAATTTTTAAAAAAATTAATATTTTTTAAAATTTCCATTTAAAAAAAATATATTTCAAATTATTTTAGAGAGCATTTCAAAAATTGTGGTTTTTGAAGAAAATAGATTTCTAACCGAATAGAGAAATAAGGTTGGATTTTATTAAGAAATTTTTCTTAATAATTTTAAGTAAATAAGTGTGGAAATATTGTAAAATTAATTTAAAATATAAATAATAATTATAGTGAAATTAAATTCAAGGGAATTATTTAGATATAGTTCATGAGATGTAAATATTTGAGACTTAGTCATAAATAATCCTAATAAATGATGAGATTGTATCATTAAATCATTACCAATTTGGTAACACTAAATCATAAGACGCCTGAATTAATAACATAAAATGAAACGTCAAATATCATGAAGATGAATAAATTTATTATTTTACATTATAAATGTTCTTTATATAAACCTTTTTAAATAATATAGGTTCATAACAAAACATACGCCTTAAACAATGAAAATTGAGACAAAATTCTCGTGCTTAATTTATATCATTTGAACCATATAACCAATGAAAGAGATATTATAAAAGAGTTATGAAAATTAAAATAAATTTAATTATAATGATCATAAATACATTGATGGGTATTATATATAAAACATATAATAAAGAGGTAGTGAACCTAGTTGTGTCTCACCAAAGTAAAAAGTGAGAAAAAATCCATTACCTCATGTCTTGACATCCATCACACATGTTCAACCTCTTTTATAATAAATATATGTTTATTATAAATATATTAAACCATATTCACATATATAATACCATATATTATTTACATATGACCTTTTATTACCTTTTAATTAACAATTTCATATTAACATCATATTTCAGGTACTAACGTCTTAATTTTTCATAAATGTTTTAATTTGTTATATTTTTGGTTCTAATAATTTGATCATGGTTAGATCATATCAATAATTATAAAAATGAAATAATTTTATTCAGTAAATATTTATTTACATTAATCTATAAAATTATTTATAGTAAATGAAATACTCCATTCATGGAGAGTATGGGTCGTACATACGCATGAACACTTTTTTTTATTTTCTGGTAGAATTGATTGAAATAATAGAAGATGATATATATTATCATTATAGAATCATGTTTATGTCATATATATCAATCATTTTATTTAATATCATCCTTATTAAATTCCATGTAAAGAGTGAATGGATCAGATCACTTAGCGAGATGGTAGTCTTCTGTACACACGAACAACATTATCATATGCCCTAAAAATGGAATGATTCAACACTTGAGTGATATAATAATTCTAGAATAAAAAATGAAATAATAAATATCATATATTTATTATATAAAGTAAAATACCATCAATAATACAAACATTGATATCTGTTAATGAAAAAATAAATTACATTGGTTCGCATGGCAGTAGTATGCTATACACAAGAATGATGAGTTTGTAACACGTTTCACAGAAATGTGTGTTGGTTTTGGGTGTACCTTTAAGTAAAAAACTGATCATTATATATAACATAATAATTTTGTAATATAATACTGATATAGAAATTATTTAATGGGGTAGAGGATGAAATAATATTAAAATTATCATTGATGAACGTTACCCCTTCTACAAGTATCCTCCTTAGGTTTGCAATAAAAGTTGTCCATGAATGGATTTATGTCCAACTATGGATTATAGGATAATGGTAGTTATTTTGGGTTTTTATTTCGGTAGGTATTTCCTGAATCAACTATGTCTGAAGGTGTGAATAAGAGAGGAGAGTGGGTTTCCTTTTATAAGTGAGTTGACTGGAAAACATGAAAATTTCTTAAAGAGATAATTCCACTCACATTTTTCATATTTCACGTTGGTAAAATTAAAAAATTATAAAACATTATAGGTATATTTGTATATATAGGGATATAAAATGTTTTTTAGAAATATTTATTGGTTATTTTTATGCTTATATTTTAATTTTGACCCCTAGAAACCCAATTTCACCATAACCATGGTAAATAATTTCAACTACTTTTACTATATATTTTCATTATAATATATGATAAAATTATTATAAATTATTAATGAATTTGATTTAAATTTTGGGATACATTTTTCAAAATTACATGCATAGAAATGCATAAAATTAATTTGATATTAATCCAGTAAACGTGACGAGAATTTGGGTTTTCAAAATGAAAATGGTAAAAAGTTTACAAAGTATTTATATCCAATTTCAATGTGAAATTAATATTACTTACCTAAATTATATTAATAGATGTATAGTGAAAATAATTTAACTTTAAAACCATTATAAAATATAATTTAAAATTTTAATTAAATTAAACTAATATTCATTTTTCAATTAAAATTTATTATTTTCCACTATTCAACGAAAAATCAAGAAAAATCTAAAAAATTAACCATAAGCTAATTATGAATTTTGAATTAATAAATGAATTTTATTTTATAAAATGAATTTTATAAAATTTATAAAATTATTTTTATTATTTTTCACAAAAGTCATAAAATAATTTTTTTAGATAGTTGTATTTTTGAATGATTTAATGACTTTACTAAAAATTATGTATTTTATTATCAATATGTATTCATTAAATAAAACCATTATACATGATATTTATAATTATTTATTGTTATTCATGTCACTGATTTTAATAGATATGTTATAACGACCATGATTAAATAATAATATTTTGTGATTTTGCTAAAACTCAATATTGTGTATAGCGAAATCTTATCTAGTGTTGCATGTAGTGAAATATTAACATTGTGTCTATTTTAATGTAATACATCAAATGAATTTAATTTATTCTAAAAAATAAATATTTATTAAAAAATAGGGTGTTAATCAATACCCCCTGAAAATTAATTTCTCCCTTGAAATTCATTACTCTTATATGAAAAAATGACGATACTAACACCGCATCATATCATTCAGTTCCCATATATATTCCAAAAACTAGTCATTTTTTCACAAAAAAATTACCATGTGAGTGGTATTTTTTCATATTACATTCTCTTTATGATTTAGAATCTCCACCAGTTTTTCTACATAAGAAATATATTCCTCTAATGGTATGAACTATGAGTTTATTACATGTGAAGGATCACTTATGTGATTCCACATGAGATATTAATGGAATATTTAATTGAGATGAGAGAGAATCCGTGAAAGCAACATGAGATAGGTTACTATCTTGATATGATACAAAATTTAAAAGGGACCAATTTAAATAAGGCTTAGTTTTCTCTTATTCCTGGATCTCATAACCTTCATCCATAGAGATACTCATAAAAACATCTTATCACCATGTTAAAATTCAATATCATGGTGGAAATTTTTAGCATCTCTTTTCTACCAGCACAGTGTTGTATTATTGTGTTGTTTAATGGATTTAACATTATCTACAATTTATTCATTTATATTAGGTCCCAATAGATTTGTTTCTTCAAATTCATTTCAACTCATTGGAGATCTGCATTTCATTCCATAGGGGCCTTAATAAGAAGATATGATAATTCTCGGGCTAAAGATATGGTTTTAAGAAAACTCCAATTGTGTTAGGTTTTTATCCCGCATACTTTTTAAATCCAAATAATAATATCTCAACATTTTTTCTATTGTTTGAATTGTTATTTTAGTTTAACCACCTATTTCTGGATGATACCTGTTATTGAAACTAAAATATATATCAATAGCTTGTAGAATAATTCCCCAAAACATTTTGGTAAACCTCAGATCCTAATACGATACAATGAAGCATGGATCTCTATGAATTCTTTCCACTTCCATAATGTATATCCTGGAAATATTATCCAGATATATATCTTATTTGAATGTGATGAGGTGTGTCGATATAGTAGGGTGATCAACTACAACCCATATAACATTATTCCACCTAGAGGTTTTAGTGTTTCCAATGAAAAAATATATAATTATGTTCTCTCTTTTCCATTTTCGTATGGTTAAAGGATGAAACATCCACTTATAATTTTTTCTTTCAACTTTAAATTGTTAGAATAATGATCACTATGAGACAGACTCTATGATATATCTCTTCATTCCATACCACCACAAGTACATTATCAAATCTCGATACATCATTATACCTTCATGATGAATATATAATGAAGAAATATGATCTTACTCTAACAACTCCTTCTTCATATCTTTTATGGATGGAACACACACCCATCTTTTATGTAATATATTTTCATCATGATCATGTTTAAACTCAAGAAAATTTTAAACGTCTTCTATTGATCAACATATTACCTCTATAACTCTTCAATAATCATATGCATAGATAGTTGAACATTCAATTGATAAAGATAATATTTTCCCCTTACTTTAAGATTTCTAGATCAGTCCTATGAAAATATTATAATATTGGATCTTTTGAGATCCTCTTCATAGATAATCTTGAATTTTTCTTTTGAATCAAGGCATCAACCACCTTATTTTATTTCCCAGGGTTGAAATATATTGAAAATTCATAATATTTAATCGACTCTAACCATCTTCTTTGGAGGACAATCCAATCCACTTATCTGAAGATATACTTTAAAAATATATTATTTTTATGTATATCAGACTTTTCTCCATACAGATAATACCTATGTATCATTAATGGTGTCACGACCCATCCCCTGGGGCCAATGTCATGACAACCCCAAGTCCACCTTCTCTAGGTTAGGGGTTAGAGACTAGAACTGGAAAGGAATATCCTAAAATAGGAAGGCATTGCCTTTAAACCTGCACACACACAGACTAGATGCACAAAAAAATTAACCACCTAGAAAAAATGATGAAGTTAAAGTATGAATTGAATATAAGGGGCAAGTATACAAGCCCAAATGAAAGAGGAAATACAACAGAAATGAAAATAACTCTTGAGATCATCCGGCAATGATCCTACCAGAAGGGTAGGTACTTCTAGTCACAAAGTCTCTCTGTGTTAATTGGTCACCTCCATGCACCATCTGATCATACCTACCAAGCCTCTATCAAAGATGTCTATCATTTTCACAACACAAAACAAGGTAAGGGAAAATCTCGTATAGGGGTGAGTATAAAAATACATAGTAGGGACCCCATGTCCCCTGAAGGTTTCTCTAAATTCAACAGAAGAAAAACCACAAACCATAATCTCAATAACAAAGTACAAGGATAAAAATTTTCTCGAACTAGGTATATAACATAAGTACAGATGATTAGTTATAAATCTAGATAATATTATTCTATCAAGATGCTCTACTTTTGACCCACATAGGATAATTAAATGTTTACCCACACAGGATCACAAGTCACTAAACCACAAAGGATTGTTGAGTGCTGACCCGCACATGATTAATAGATGGTGACCCACAAAGGATCGCTAGGCCATGTCCCATATTGGATCTCTAGCAGCTGAACCACTCATGATTTCTAGGTTCTAAAACACATAGGATCACTGGGCACTGACCCACACATGATCAGTAGGTACTGACCCACACTGGATCACAATTCATACTTCACATCAAAGCCAACCACTGGATTCCCGCACTTATCAAGCTTGATTCCGGGTGGATATACTCCTCAACCCATCAATAATTCCTCAAATAGCACAAAGACCCATGAAGAGGTAACCCAAAAAACCATCATTTCCTAAGGGTTCCAACTCAAATAATGGTGTATCAATCTGACACCCAGTCTGTAAACTTTGGTCATTTTAGTATCGAGGGAATGTTTGGATTCAAGTCCGATCCAACCTGGTCATACTCCATAATTCCCCAAAACCCTAGTTGAGTAACTCAAACGGACCAACTCATCCCGATGGTTCCATCACCATAGAAGGTTCATAAAATGGACATCTTGTTTAGGAGATATAGACCATTAAGTGAAACTAAGCCGTAAGTGGTTCTGGTTCTGGTCTGACCCGGTTGGACCAACCTAGCCCAGCCCACTGGACCTGACCTCAAGAGTGTAGGTGGTTGGCTCGGCCCATCCCACCTAGATGGATGTGGCCTACCGGGTCTCTAGACCAACCCGGCCCGCTGGCTGCGCATGACCCGCCAGCTAGGTGTAGGGGTTAGCTTTCCTCGTGAATGGATTGTAGTCCGTTCGGCTTGCCAACTAGTGGTTCCAGCAGTGGCACCAACAAGGACTTGATCCACCTAAACAGTCAATGTGGACCGGTCATCTGCTGGTGTAATTCCTCAACCCTACATTCCCAGACTTAGTGCATTATTATGTATCTTTGGAATGATCACAAAAGGTCAATCTTGAATGACCGATTAGTTTTGAAGTCTTGGAATTACTAGATACATTCAAAAGTTTTACATTAAATCATAAAAGGGAAAACTACTATAACATTGTTTCCATAGACAACACTAAGGTACCATAGAATATCCCTGGAGGTTAGTCATAATATAATTATTCACATCCTAGTAAAAATAAAACATATAAAGGGGTGAGCTCAGATGCTCAGTAGGGATAACAATATAGCAGAAACATTCATAAATATGCATAAACATTTATGGTAATGTATAAGACTAAAATAAAAGACTTTTAAACTTGTACTTCAGTATAATATGGCAAAGGTAAAATCAAATAATTCCATTTACATGTGCACATGGATATTCTACTAGTCGAATAATCACATGGAATATCAATAGCCACTTTTATAATGAAAGAATGCATAATGCCAGACTTTCATAACCACGTAGTCAAGGACTTGTGCCAAGACACTAGTTTGTCTCATGAGACCTACCAATGCATCAAGGAGCTATAACAGGCTCCACCCATCACTTAATAAGTCCAATGCATTCCTCATATGAAATGTTTGAAACCTAAAACAAACATTCGTATTTAAACTAGCAAACGAAATGTCAATACTTTATCCACAAACCATGAATGGTATAAAAAATAACACATCCACAGTAAAACATAACTCATTAAATACAATATATAAGATTTTATTGTAACAGATTAACCTCAATCAAAAATAATGAAGGATGTCGACATAGATGAAAATAATCGTCAAAACTATTAGAGAGAAATATCCCCCTTGTTCTTGAAAACTTTTAAAAGTCACACTACTTGTCAAGAAGCTGTTTAAAAATATATATTTGAATCAAAGTGTCCCATACCACATTGAAAAAATTAAAAGTAATTTTAATATTAAAACTGTATTGCCTATATAAATAAATATTTAATACTACTTTTAAAACATGGACATTAATGTGAATGAATTAGAATAATAAATCTTTAAAACATTTAAAATTATATTTTAGTTAGAGTTCCTAACCAAAAGGGAGAAACTTGAATAAAAATAATTGAGGTAATAAAAACATTATAATATCATGAGAATAAAGGGATTCATGATATATATGTCAAAGTACATTATATACACCATATAAAAGTGAATTGGTGTATAACAGCAAAGAAGTCTCAATGGAATGTAAATTGAGATGAAATATCTTATAAAGACTGTATCCTTAGGTTAAGGATAAATCAAGGACATAATTATCTTTGAAAAATAGAAATACACTCAATATGATTTGATATTCAGTGTAAATCAATCAGAGGCCATTCACACATATTCTTTTAAAAACAACATCAATGAATTGGATTTTTAACTCAATAAATGGATATTTAGTTAAAATTACTCTTATGAAGTTCATATCGATGAATTGAAAATTTATCAATGGAGTGATTATGTGTATCAAAATTATATCCACATAAAGGGGATTGGAAATTACTGCACAAATAATAAATAGTGGTTCCACACATAATCATTGATTAAAATACTCAATGAAGTATGTGTAAAGCTGGATGAGTGGAAATTGAAATTTAAAATTTCTTTAGCAATTTGGTAACTTAAAAAAAATACATCCCATGAAAATTGGATCATTAAATTTTGATGTAATTACTCATAAATTAAAGTCTATTACAGAAAGAATAAAATCATTGGGCAGTACATACACCACACAAAAGGAAATAGTGGCAGTATGGCATGAATCTCACGGAAATTGGAGGTGAGATGAAAACCCTTACATCATTGTAATCAGTAGAGTCATATGGTCAAAAGTTAATAACAACCAAATGAATAATAGAATTCCATGAATATATAGAGAATTGTGATAATATATATATCAAATTATAGTGCACAATACACCACATTTATTAAATAAGTGGCGAATAATGGAAATCTCATGGAATTAAAAGTGAGATAAGAAATCCATTACTTTGTAAATTTCCTTGGTCTAGGGTAGGTTAACCTCATATATAATGGTTAAATAATTATTATTAAATTATACACTAGTCATATACATTAATATTATATCATATATGATCTTTTAACATTTATTTGTTAATAATATTTTAGTATTATCGTCGTTTCGGTTGTTAACAGATTCGTTTTACATTGTATTCTTCATTATTTGAGTCATTTTTTGTTATGTATGGGATTTATATTATTCATATATTGAATTTTATCATGTCTCTAAATATTTTTTTTAATCGTCAAACAAAATTAGCCTTGAATGGATATGATGAGGAATGAATCATATTGCCTTCGTGGAGACGGTAATCTGTACGTACACACAAGCGACAATATCATTCATTTGATATTAAAATAATATATAATATGATGATATATCATATATAAAGAATAATTATAATTTTTTATTTATTATTTTCATCAATTACACATCATTGTTATACCCATCCAAGTAATAATGTATTGGAAAACAATTACACCACGACGTGGAGACGGTAAGCCGTACGTACGCACGCATGGTGACATGTCCTTCAAAGGATGGATAGAATAATGAATATGGTTTTACCATATTTATAATAATATCACATTATATATAGGATACTAGAGTTGTTATTTTATAATGGAAATACCAAAGAAAGAGGAAATGGAAGAAGAAAGGAACTTGAAAGAGGTGATGAAATATTTACCTCTTTTTCGGGTTCTTCCTTTTGATTTGTTCAAAAGGGCTCCATAGGATGGCTTTCTGACTAAAGTAAGGCCTATAAGATTAAGGTAGGAATGTTGGGAGGGTATTTGGGCTTGGTTTGGCTGAGACAAATTTCTTGGAGGGTGTTAATGAAAGATAAGGGGGAGTGCCCATTTATAAGAGGGGTGAGGGGCACCTTAGGAAAAGCTAGAAATATTATTTTATAATAAACTCAATTTAGAATTATAATGGATCAAAAATGGATTATTTAGAGGATATGGTGGGGATGGTTCTAAAACCACTCAAACAATAGGGTTTAGACAGGTGTGGGTCACTATATTAACCTTGTCTTTTAGATTTAACTCTTAGTTAAATAGTTTGACATTTTACATGTCTCTTTGTATTTTTAAATAATAGGGTTAATAAACATACTATATACTTCCAAGAGAACCATAAGTGGTTACTTAATTATACACCTATAATTAAATAAGTCTTTTTTCCTAACCTTATAATTTTAGGAATATAATATCAATTAATAATATAATATCTATTTTAAAAACACTTTTATGTCAATTTAGACACTATTTGTTATTTTGTTTTTGCTAAATTTATAACAGCATTATTACTTCTCAAAAATTCATCTAACAAACCCAAACAAGTCATATTAACCAAAAAAATTAGTGTAATTCATAAAAAGTCTCAAATTACATTTATTTGGATATTTATAATATCAAATATTTTAATATTTCATTAATTAGTTAATTACTTCATCATCATTGTGTCATAAATAAAATAAATTATATAATGTCAAAAAAATATAAATAAAATACCATTATGTAGAAATATTTTTATATTTATAATGAATATTTATAATCGAATTTATCTTACTTATAATATTATATTAAAAATGGTTTAGTTATAATGCATTGAATTTAACACTTTTAACTCTTATTTGAATTAAATAATAATAAATGTCATAATCTAATCCATGTGGACCTAAAGGATTATATTTTATTCATAATTTTGTTTTTTTTTCCGAATTAAACATATCCAATAGAATTAGGGCATGTGTTAGTGTAATAATAATATCATTTTTACCCTTAATTACCCTATTTACTTTTAACCATGGTAAATAAAAGTCAAAAGTTACTATTCACCCAAAATTATTTTTATCGTAATAAACCACATTTTACATACTGATATCAACCATGTATCTTGTATTTTTGAAATTCAATTCACAAAAGCGGAATAATTATGTTTTATTCGAATTTGCGAATGCTCATAGGAGGTTGGTAAAAGACGGCTAAAAGTTCAATAAAATTTATATATATATAAAATTATTATAAACTGGATCTAATGAATTACATTAAACTCGTATAGGTATTATGTATTTATTTTGAACTAAAATAAACTTAAATAAAATAAATCAAAATTTAAATCAAAATTCGGTTGTATCTATAACTCCAAGTTTTTCACTATTCATCAAAAATCGAATGTTTTCAGAAAAATAACAAAAATTCACCCTAAGCTAATTTAGATATTCCAAATCCAAAAATTAAGTCCATTTTGAAAGATAATGTTTATAAATTTTCATAAAGTGTGTATTGTTATTCATAAGTTCTAGTTTGATTGGTCGTGGTGTGTTAGAATCTCGAAGACACGTACAATGCAAGTTATTAAATAATTAAAAAGAAACATACCTTGGAAGCTTCGGGTGTTATAGCGGGACCCCTGGGTGCGAGTCCTCCCTTCTCCCTCCACTGTAGCTTGGAGTCACGGAACATACTTCGCAGTGCGCCACTCGGCACCCATGAGACCGGTGATGGTCGGTCGCCCCCTTTGTCCACCACTATCAATGCGGTAGACAGAAGTGGCCGCCTATCTTATATATTTCCCTTAAGCGATTCAATCATTTTGTGGATGGTGGGAGCCAGTCGCTGCCTCCTTCCGTCGCCAGCAAAGCTTCCACGGGCCTCTGGTGATTCTCCAGATGTCTGTTTCCTCTTCTAACGTCGCCTATGGGATTTCTGGGATGGTTTCATCACTGTGTGGCTCTCAGTTTCCTCCTTCCACCATATTTGTTGGTCTTCCATGATGAACGTAATAAAATAAACATTTTTGGAGGGTATGGGCCTTTTTTAGCCTGATCCCTCAGTGTTAGCGTTATTACTTGGAAGGAAATTAACATCATTATGGGTAGATGAGTTCATTAAACTCTTAGAATTAATAAAATACACACCCCTACCTAGAAATGGTGGAAGATGATGTGGATGTGCGAGAAGAACCCACTTTCTTTGACGCTTGCCATCGCCCGTCGTTGTCTGTTTCAAATACCCCAACAATCATCGAAGCTATGTTCTACGTTGGTTGAAGATGTCACCAACACTTTGTCAAAGGTTTCTCTTGTGAGTAACCCAAACCCATTCTCAATCATATTTTTAATAGAGATTCATCTCTCACAATGTGTGTAACATTATAAATCATTAATTAACCATAACTAATGAATCAATTAAACACATAATCATTGTCGTTACAAGACCAAAGAAACAAGAGGTTCCAGACATTAAATGTCACTCATTAAAAATATGACATTACATTGAGGTCCCACCACCGTTTCTCAATAGTTTCAAAAATAAAATAAAATAAACTTTAGTTATTTTATAATAAATTTGTAAAGTCCAAATGATTAACATTTTAATATAAATTTTTCCAAACCAAGTTACGCTACCCTTAAGCGAATACTAGCTCTAAAAATTCAACGGTGCCCTCAAATTTTTAATCTGAGCGCCGATTAAAAAGATAGAAATTGGCACTCGCAAGTTTACTGAATATAGCTTAAAAATGTTCAAATTTACATCTTGGGCACACTGGGCCTTGGAATCATGTGACATCGATTTTCAAAGACTCATAATAATCCTAAATAATTTCAAAAAATATTATTTAAAAAAACGGGTCTTTATATTCTCCCCAACATAGGGATCTTCATCACAGAATGCCACAACAGAACATGGGAAAAATGGTGGGTATTGAGCACGAATCTGACCCTCTCGCTCCATTATTCTCTCCAAGAGGTTCTCGTGCTTCCACTGAACTCACACAATAGGAATCAAACACCCTTGTAGGACCTACTACTATTAATACTTTTTCTCCACCGAGAAATCCACGAATGTCTCCCCATCATTAATGCCCATCTCATCCTAGTCGATAATGTGTGATGGATCCAGCATTTACCTCCTTAGCTAAGAAACATAGAAATTATTATGTACTTGGTGCATCTGTGGTGGAAGATCTATGTGCTACGCCAATTCTCCTACTCTACTGAGTATCTGGGAATGTCCAATGAAACTTTGAAATAGCTTTCCTCCCCAGCCAAATATATACAATCCTCGTCTGGGTAATACCTATAGGAAGACATGGTCTTGCTCATCAGACTCCAAGTTTCTCTGTCTACAATTAGAAAAAGACTTATTTTAGCTCTGTGATGTCTTCATTTTCTCATGGATGATCTGAATCTTCTTAGTGGTTGACCATACCAACTCTGGACCCATAATTGATGACTCCCCTAGGTCTGTCCAGCATAGATGTGATCTGTAAGGTCGCCCGTACAAGGTCTGAAATGGTTCCATCCCAATGGTGGAAGGATAAATGTTATTTTATGAGAACTCCACTATTTGTAGGTGGTCCTCCCAAGTGCGGCTAAAATAAAGGAAACATGCATGGAGCGTGTCCCTAAGCGACTTCATGGTCTGCTCCTTCTTACAATCTGTTGAGGGTGAAAGGCGGTGCTTAAGCGTAGCAATGTCTCAAATTTCTCATTCAATCCCTTCAACAATGGAGATATAAAATGATCATCTTGATCATAAATGATCACCGATGACACCCTGTGATGTTTTACTATCTCATGTACATGGAGGCATCCCAATCCCTCTACTGATACCTGCTCTCGGATGGGTAGGATGTGAGCCAACTTGGTGAGTCAGTCAATGATCATTCAGATGGAATCATGTCCCCATGATGTACATGGTATCCATTACACGAATTCCATGGAGATTCCATCCAACTTCCACTCTGGAACCTCATGTGGAAGAGTCAAGCATACTGGAACCTGGTGTTATGCCTTCACTTGTTGTTAAGTGAGGCATTGTGAAACAAACTATTCCACTATTTTATTCATCTGTGGCCACCAATACTGACGCTGGTGGTCCTGGTACATCATATCCACACCCAGATGTGTCGCTATAGGGGTTGTGTGGAACTCACTCAATAACTTCTCTCATATCATCATTACTACCACAATTTGTTCTCTGAAAAGGATGACGTGACTCATACCTTCAGAAAATCTTTTAGAAGCCCATCATGAGGATATCTGAGCACGTCACACCTCATAGTAAACATCCCCAAGCATTGCCTCCCTAAATCACTGAAGGAGTGTGGGAGTAACTGTCATATGCTATAGGTAAGATTCTATTTCACTATACACAAAGGATATTTGCACTACGACTAGCTGCTCTGTCACCTCACTCAACAACTGTAAACCAGACCTACTAAGGAGTGTGTTTGCCACCATGTTCCCCTTCATAGAAGTGTACACTATCTCAAATTATTAATCCTAGAGGAACTACAGCCATTACCACTATCTCAAGTTCAGGTCCTTCTGTGAGAATATATACCTGAGACTCTTATGATCGGAGTAGATGATAAATCGTTCACCCATCAAGTAATCAAATGACATTTTCAAAGAAAAGACCACTGCTTCTAACTCTAGGTCATTGGTAGAAAAGTTAGGATCATGATACCTCAGTTTTTATGAGCCATAGATGATCACTGCTCACTCCTACATCATGACACATCCTAGTCTGGTCCCTTATTTTCCGTAATAGACTACATACCCAACGACCTCTTTGGGCAGCCACAAGATGGGGGCACTCATCAATCTCCACCTCTACTACTAAATACTCTGCTGGCATCTATCTATCCATGAGAAAGGATATCCCTATTTTTCAATGTTAAAAATGGTATTTATACTCTAAAAAAGTCAAGTACGAATCTCTGGTAGATCCCAGCCAATCCTAGGAAAATATGTACCTCAGTCACACTCTTAGCTATATTCTGAGAAAGCCTGCATCTGTCTTCACTGGATCCACTACCACTCCAACCACTAATACAATGTGTCCTAGAAAGTGGACTTCCCCTTTCAAGAACTGGCACTACAAGATATTACCAAAAAGCGGGTACTCTCGGATTCTATCGTTAACTATCTGCAGATGAGTAGTGTGCTCGTCCTACGATGATGAGTATATAACGATGTCTTCAATGAAAACCACCATGATGTGATCAATATAAGGCTATAATATCATATTCATGATCTCCATGAACACTTCTGAAGTTTTGTTCATGACTAAAGGTATCACCAAGAACTCAAAGTGGCAATACCGACATCTAAAACATGTCTTTAGTACATCCTTATCTCGTACCCTGAGATGATGATAGATTTATATAAGGTCTATCTTCAAAAACCACTGAACACAATTCAGCTGATTGCAGATATCATCAATCCTCAAGAGTTGATACATGTTCTTCATGGTAACCTAGTTCAGGTGCCGATAGTCCACACAAAGCCTCAAACTCTTGTATGCCTTCTTGAAAAACAAAATTGTGGATGCACATGGAGAAACACTGGGCCTTATGAACCTCCTACACAGCAAGTCCTCCAGTTGTGACATCTACTCACAAAGAACCTTAGAATCAATTTGATATGATGGTGTTGATATTAGTGTTGTCCTAGGGTACTAGTCGATGTTTAATTGTACCTCTATATGAGGGGGTAGTCCCAGAATATCATCAGGAAAGACATTATCGTACTAGTCCCCCACTATAGGATAACTCAGACTCCTCAGGTTAACTTCTCCAAGGGTAAGGCTAGCCTACTGATAAGTGATATACTACACCCTACTCTGAGAATGTACATCCTAATATGAAAAGGTTACTTTCTCTCTAGTGAAGGAAAACCTAGTCCCATTCTCATAGTCACACCGCACTTTGTGACTAATACAGTCACTCTGAGTATGGATTGCGGTTAACTAGTCCACACCCAAAATGAAATTGTAAGGCCCTCACGCTGCTATTAAAATATCCCAGCCAAAGCTCTCGCCTCCTAGAGTAAGCTCAAACGTCCTGCACCAGTGTGAAACTGTTGAATCCCCTTCCATAAGCGTATATAAATGTAAGGATTTAGCCAACAGATCCATAGGAATTTCTTGGCTCCAAAAAAGATCCATGGAAATGAAAGAGAGACTGAAACCTGTGTTTATAAGTACTGCAGCTAGTGCAGATATACACATACAGTAAATCAGAACATCTTTGGTGTGCTCTGGTCATGGGCCTCAGTAGCCTAAAGCTGAGATCGTCCCTATCCACATGCTTCATGAGGCCGACGTGGACCTCCTGGGGGTGGTGGTGGTAGAACCTTAAATCGCCGCCCATCGACTACTGCATGGAATACTCCTCTACCATTTCCTATACCCTTCGTACCTACCTACTCAAACTTTTGCCTCTACCTCAGCGGTCCCTAAACCATCTATTGATCATCATTATAGCATGTCTGGCAGTCACAAGCCATGTGACCCTTCCTGCCGCATGTGAAGCACAATCTACTCATCTGCTGACCCCCACATTCTTGTGATCTCTGCACATCTAACCCTACATCATGGGGTCATCCTCTAGAATGTATGACCCTCTTGGACCTCTGTGTCATCTACCTACTACCTGATGTATATGACATGGCTACCTGCCATCCGGTGGTGGATCTCACCGTCGATGCCCGGTCAACTAAAAATCTCTCCACCAATAATGCTTTCTCAAACACCCCAGCCTGTGTAGTGATATTGAGTGATATCATCGATGCTCTAATCTCCCATCAGAGACCCTGCTTAGTGGTCTAGGCCTGGAATAAAGGGTCTTGTACCATGTCGGTGGAGTAGCGACAGAGGTCAATGAATATCATTGAGTACTGGGCCACTATCAGGCCACCCTACTGTAAGTGGAGTAGCACATGAATATGCATCAGCGTAGTGTAGCTGGTAAGAACTCCACCCTGAAGAGTCCTTTGATGTCGAGATAGGAAAGTTCCACCTCGTCGTGTGTCTAGAGCATCAGGTTCCACTATCTCCTAGCTATTCTTGCAAAAGGGTAGCGTCTTGGATCACCATCTGTTATGCTAGAGTCTCGAGTAAGAAAAAAACCCGTACCACATCCCATAGCTAGTCCCCAACTGCCTGGGGATCTATCTCGACTTGAAACCATGGAGGCCTCTATCTTTGGAACTCCTACAATGCACTCAGTCAGCATGCATGTTTTGCTGGTGGGGCTACTAGCATCTGCTACCCTATGGGTAGTGGTGTTGCTGGTACACCACCCGATGGTGATATCACCATAATATGGCCCTACACCAATTCCTCATCGCTCGGTAGGCTACCATAGTTATCTCTCACTGGAATCATGGATGGATGTCTATGTGATGACATCCAGTAAAGAAACAAGTGCACCACGATCATTAAGTTATACCTGGTGAGCTGACTTAAAGAGGTCAAAAGAAAAACAAATCATTCAAAACACACTCAAACAGCGGTTCCATGAATAGAGTTAGAAATCAAAATATTGGGTTCTAGTGTATGTATATGTCGGCCACCACACCAACATAGGACTCCCTGAACTGAAACATGAACTCAAGACACTTGACACTATTTCTCCATTGATAACACTGACATTTAGTTCTTTTTGTAGAACCAACATCTTCTTATACAACTTTTTCACGACCTATCCCCCGGGGCGCAAGTAGAGACTACCCCAAGCCTACCTTTCATAGGCCAGGGGTTGGTGACTATCACTAGAAAGGAGTATCCCTAAAAAGGGAAGGCATTGCATTTAATCTGGTATACACACAGACTAGGTACACAAAAAAAGTATAACAGGTAGTAAAACAACTGAAGTAAAAGTGTGAACTAAAATACGGGGCCAATATACAAGACCAACTGAAAGAGATAATACAACAAAAAATAAAAGAGCTCCTATGATTTTCTACTAAGGATCCTACTTGAAGGGCAGGTACAACTCATTATTGCTGCTCTCTGCATCAACAGGTCACCACTATGAATCGTCTTATCCTTGCTCCCAAACCTCGGTCAATGCTATATGTCGTATGCACAAGACAAAACAAGGTGCGGTAAAAGCCCATACATGGTTGAGTATAGAAATACCCAGTAGGGACCCAGAGACCCCTGATGGTCTCTTATAATTCCACAAAGGAAAAACCACATAGTATGATCTCAATCCCAAAGCATAGGGAAAGAATCATATCAAACCAAGTATATAACATAAGTACAAAAATACATATGGTTGGTCGTAAAGCTAGATCATATTATTTTGTCAAGAGGTTTTGTTACTAACCCATACATGATAGATAGAGGCTGACCCACACAGGATCTCAAGGTGCTGACCCACATAGGATATCTGATTTCAAACCCACAAAAGATTAATAAATGCTAAACCACACTGGATCTCAAGGTGCTGACCCACAAAATATCACTTGGCACTGACCCACATAAGATTGTTGAGCACTAACCTACACAGGATCGATAGATAGTAACCCTAAAATGATCACTATTTATTTATCATGCCACAACTAGCCACTAGATTCCCACACTTAGCACACTTGATTCTGGGAGGATCCACTTCTAAATCCATCGGTAGTACCTCAACTTCCATGAAGTCCCACGAAAAGTAACCTGAAGAACCACAATTTCATTAGGCTTAAATGAAACTGATGATGCGTCAATCAGACACAAGGTTTGAAAATTATGGGAATTTTACTATCGGGGGCCTAGTTGGATTCAAGTTTGATCTAACCCAGTCATACATCATCTATCTCCAAAACCCAAGTGGAGTAACTCAAAAGGACCGCCTCATCCTAAGGGTTCCATCACCAAAGATAGTTGAAAAATTTTTTGTCTAGTTTAATAGATATATTCCTTTAAGAGAAACGGGGCCTTAAGTGGGTCTGGGTCTGGTCTGACCCGGTTGGACAGACCCGGCCCACCCAGCTGGGCACGACCTTCCAGGACGCTGGTTGGGGGTAACCTGCCAAGTGGGCATGGGGGTCGGCTCCCATCCCAAATAGACTATAGTCCATTCTACTTGCCAACCAGCTGCACCAGAATGCCGTTGAGCCCCCTTACCAGTCCATGTAGACCAGTCAATGGTCAGAACCATGGATACAGCTCCACTCTTCGCCCTCCTCCATGGCTTGGAGCCATGGAACTTCCTCCATGGTGTGCTGTTGTGGCACAATGCTCGGCTCCAATGGGGCTGACTATGGCCGACCTCCCCCTTCGTCCACCATGACTCTGAGTCGCGACCCTCCTCTATGGTGCGCGGCACCGTCAACGTGGCTGAAAACGGCCGGCTGCTTCCTATCCACCATGTCACCTTTGGGCACCGCCTTCTCTGATTTCTAGAGCTACTACACCAGGGAACTTTCCATGAGCCTCTAGTGACATTCAAGAAGTCCATTTTTATCTTTTGACCAGGCCTATAGGCTTCCGAGGATGCTGCCATCACCACGTGGCTTTGGTTTCCTCTTGCCGCTGTATTGGTTGGTCATCAACAAAGAATGCGGTCAAAGAAACATTTTCATAGGTCCCGTGCCTTTTCGTTCGATCCGTGCCCTCCGCGTTAGCACGATTACATGGAATGAAATTATCATCTTCAAGCTTAGATGAATTCATTAAACTCTTTGAAATAAAACAATACAAAACCCTGCCTAGAAACGGTAGAAGATGATGCAGATGTGGGAGAGGAACCCATGTTCTTTGGTGCTGATCGTCACCCATCGTTGTCTCGTTTGAATCCTCGAACGGTCATCGAAACTCTGTTTTATGTTGGTGGAAGTTGTTTCTGACACTTCGTCAGAGGTCCCTCTTATGAGTAACTGAAACCCATGCCCAATATCTATTTAAATAGAGATTAATCTCTCACGTTGTGCATAACATTATGATTCATTAATTACCCATATTTACGGATACAATTAAATAGATAAGCATTGTCGTTACGAAATAAAATAAATGAGCATTTTAAGACATTAAAATTCCCTCATTAAAAGTCCGATGTTGCACTGCGGTCTCACCACTGTTGCTCAATGATTGAAAAATGAAAATAAAATAACCTTTAGTTATTTTATTATTATTTTGTAATGTCCAAAAAAATTAAATTTTTATTCTGATATTTTCTGAACAATGGTAAGCTTCCTTTAAGAAAATATCGACACTATGAATTCAATGGTTCCCTCAGATTTTTAATCTGGGCACTTGTTCAATAGTACGAAATTGTCACTCTCATGTTTACTGAACATACCTTAATAAAAGTTTGAAATTCTGTTATGGGCACAAAGATCCTTAGAATCACATACCGTAAATTTTTGTATACTTTTAATAATCCCAAATAATTTAAAAAAAGTATTATAAAATTCCATGTCATTATAAATCTAAAAATTACCATGGATAATTATAAATAATCATTTGAGTATTTTTGGTGATGAAAATTCGTTTTTCATAAAGAATAAGCTTTAACCTTGTAATTTTACAAAAGAAAACATTCCAATATTTTCTAGAATTAAAAAAATACAGATTAAAAACCGTTCTCCACTATACGGTAACGTATGAATAGGTGTGCTGACTAACCTTGTCTTTATCTCCATAAAATTATCCCCAAATTCATTTTTTATGGGGAACATGGATCCCATTCAAGTTAAATTCAATAGAGGTTTAGATAAATTATCCTTTAATTCATATGTTGAGAGGAACTTTGATCTGTTTATAGATAACTAGGTCATAGAATTATATATTCATTTGAAATGTTATAGAAAGCATTGATAACATCCTGCTAAAAATAGAAAACTTCTTATCTCTTTTATCATGGTTAGTCTAGGTCAACATTTAATTGCCTATGTCTTTGATGGATCTATTAATATAGCCTCACATAAAATTGTATGACCCAAAAAACAATTTTCAGCTAATGATCACACTTTTTAAATTTACCATATTGTTTCTCCTTCGTTAAGGTAATTAGATCAATTCTCATGTGGCATTTGTGCTCTTCCATTATCATTGATTAAATAAGAATATCTTCTTTAAAGACAACCAAAAATTGATGAAGATAATATATAAATAATCTATATTTTAAATCCATGAAGATAGTAGGTCTATCTATAATATTGAATAATATATCTATTTATTTATATTATACATATCTTATTCATAATTTCACCTTGGGTGTATCCTTCTTCACAACCCTCATTTGGTGATATCAATAATGAAGGTCAATATTGAAAAATTATTGATCTCCATGTAGTTGATCAAAAAAGTAATAAATATGTGGAAGATGATACTTCTTCATAATTATGATCATGTTTATATCATGATAATCAATGATGAATTGCAATGATCCATCTTCCTTTTTCACATAAGGAATAGGTTCACCCCAAGGTGACACACTTGGATGAATGAATCCCTTTTAAAGGTTTTCCTGGCATTTCTTCATTAATTCCTGCAACTCAATCTAGTCTATTCTAAAGGAAATATTTTAAATTTGTGTTGTAGTAGGTTTGACTTATATTGAAACTAAAATTATAATTTTGGTGAAAGGCTAGGAAACTCTTCTGGAAATACTTATAAAATTCATAAAAAATATTATTATTATAAATGTTAGTTTCACCCCAAACATCATCAATAAACACCCAATCTAGATGGGAATTAAGACAAATAAAATCAATGTGAACTATATTTGATGTTCCTAATTATAAACACATTGATAGCTGATCATATGATAGTTCGAAATATCAAACGTGACATCCCTTCCCTGATAATTTATCTGGGAATTATTTATACAAATCCAATCTATGCAAAGGATTATATCAAATTCAACCAGAGAGGGAATAATAACATTTTCTAGAAGTACAATCCCTCCAACATCAACTAGATAGAAAATATACACTTTTGATGCGATTATCATACCATTAAGTGGTTTCACTTCAAGTTCCATGTCAAATAATTTGGGTGGAATATTGATACCCTTTTAAAAATTTATTAGATATGAAATGATGGGCAAATCCCGAGTCAAATAAGACATTATTAGTTCTAAGGTAGTTGTTTAGTGTAATTTTAACCTTGTCATTATCAAACTCTCTGTTAGAAACATTTATCACATGATATTTCCTCTAGTCCCTTTCATTAAGTGTTTCATGATTTTGAAAATCTTCATTAACCCTTAGGTTTGAGAACTGGTAATCATAATTCTCATTCCCCTTACAGAATAATCACCAAAGCGTGTCTGGTGAATTCTATTCAATGTTATCTCTATTTTGATAATTAGATAACTTCTTCCTATAACTTCTGTAATGAATTTCCCAATGAAATTACTTTACAGAACATAAATTTTTTTCATGTCCCCTATAGATATTTACACAGTAATTATTCACACAAGTTGATCATAAATAAAATTTCATCTTCTTCTCTACATGGTTTTTATATTTTACAATAAAATCTATATTAATTTTCTTATCAAAACCATGAGATTGATACATAACTCCAACATAAATTTCCACAATGATAACACATAAAACAATATATTCAGAGATACTAAAGTATCTTATGGATAATGGCTTTTAGAGATGTGGTTTCAATCCATCAAAAAATCAGTCGACCCAAATTTTAGGTTGGATGATGATACCAAAAATGTACCTCATGATTCTTGTAAAATTATCTTCATAGGTACTATAGATTCTTCATCCTTGTTAATATAACTCAAGGAACCATTTCTCTATGTTCATAGAAATTATATTCTGAAATTATTGCAAAATTAGTTCTTAAACTCATCTAAATCCATTTATTCATTTTAATTTTATTTCCTCGTATTCCCACAAGATTCCAATATTGATCTATTTCATCTTCCAAATGATTAAATATAAAAATGAAGCTTTCACGTTCTAAAAAATGACGTTAGGAAAATATATTATTAGTCGTACTAATAATTTTTTTAGAAACTACTGAATTAGTAGACCCATTAAAATAAGATGGAAATTTACTCAAGAGGGAAGTAAAAAAATTTGATCCCATATTTTTTTAATTCTATTATGATTTATATCATTTGAACGTTTTTTGAGCATAAAAATGAGAATTTTCATCCCATATACTATAATATTTGAATTTTTATGAGGAAAATCCATCCATTTTTCATCACACTCAATATTAACGTGGTTACTTCGGGTTCCATCCACTGACTAAAACAAAAAAAATCATATAGTATGAAATAATAATCATATTGGTGATCCACAATAATCTCAAAAATCACCTATATGATGTTTAAATCATGCCACCTTCATTAACCTATGACATTAGTGGTTTATCTTAGTTCATTAATAGTAATCATCTAATTATATAATTCATTATGGTTCATAATTTGTTTTGATGTCCTAATGCATATCCCCTAGAGTGTCAATCTAGGTGTGGAACAAGGCCCATTATCATGTACTATTTCTTGAGTTATTATATATTAATATAGTATTATCATGGTTTTTAATGCTAGATAAATATATTTTAGATCCACACACATTTGATGTATCTAGATATGGATGAATTGATTTGAAACCACTCACTCCATCCTTTAGAAAAATCCAAGGATAGTCTTCAATAATCGGAATCATCATTACACATATCCTTAAACATGTCCTTAGGGACCCGACTAAGGGTTTCTTATCCTAGATTTCGAAGGTTATTTAAACATATCCTATGATATCAACTATAGCTACCCATTATTAACAAACATATATATTATATCATTTTTATGAATTTCCATTACATTACACAAACATGCACCCGAGGAAAGTAATAGTTTAGTATGCTTGGATACATGGAAACATAAACACTGGTCCACAACTGGGATACATCATCTCCCACTATGTTCTTCCCAACTAGAACCGTTTTTAGATATATCGTTCACCATACATATCTTAGTATCATGGGGGAAAATAAACATAAGAAAAGTGTCATCTTAGACATTCTATAATGGAAAATTAGGGAGATAAAAAAGCATTACCTAAACGTTGGTAATGAGAATATGAGAATAACATTTGATAACCATTCCCAAAATATCAAAGATACTAATCATGAGTCATGGAATTAATATGAAAGTTCATAAGACATTAATCCTAAATTAAAAAAAGAACATGATCAGTGAGATAATAAAAATTTCATATGACATGACATTTTTTGTATACACATAATTATAGAATATAATTTTTATATTAATCCACAATCACTACCAAGACCATCATAGTGGAATGTTTTTATTAAACTAGGTTCAAATAAAATTCAAATATTATCCTACTAAACTCGGTTCACTTAACATTCTAGCCTTGTATTAATGAATTGAGTTCCCTCCACATTACAATCATTTATATCTCATGAGATAATAATATTTTACTAATTAATTATAGGGAGATATAGGTTCCTCCTATTATATAAAATAAAACCATATTTATGTGTTCCACAATATCACAAAAATGATTTTTTTTCATAACTTTTTAAATGAAATGGGTATAATAAACATTTCGTCATATCCTAACCAATAGAAAAGTGATAGGTTTCATAATCATTTCATCATAGCATAACCTGTGAAAAGGAGAGGGTTTCACAGTAATTTTGTCATGGTATAACCTATGGTAGAGAAATGGGTTTCGTAATCATTATTACCTGAATAAATAAACAATAAATAGAAGGAATGTGAGTGGTATATTTTGATTATATACCCATTACGTCATTAGTAACACCAGAAGTTACCATCTTAAATGGATAATAATTTTGAGAGATAAGTTTTAACATTTCTTAGAGAAAAATAAATTTTTCTATTAGAAAAATTAATTTTAAGGAACAAAACATTTTGGAAAACTTTTTATTTGAAAATTACCTTGAATATTTATAATGTAATGTTTTATGAAACGAGTGGTCATGATGTTGGAAAATTCAGTTCATGTCGTACATGTTGAGATGAATATTCCTTTAATATTTTTAGTAAAATCCAAACATGAATTATTTTATAAAATAAAATGAAGATACTTTTAAAATTATTTTTTTAAGATTTCATACATGGTTAAAAAATATTTTAAAAATAATAATAGAATAATAAAAAAAATTGCAAATATCTTAAAGAACATGGTTTTGAAAGAAAACAGATATATGACCGAAAAGTGAAATAATGGTAAATTTTAATAAAATAAATTTCTAAATAATTTTATCTACTAAAAAGTAAAAAATGGTACCATTACATGAATATATCATGAATAAATACTGGATAATTAAATTCATGATAATCATAGAGAGTTATATAGTGATATTTAAATATTGAGGACTTAATAAAAAACAATTATAATAAATGATGTGATTGAATCGTAAAATCTTTACCAATTAGGAAACGTTGATTATTAAGACCCATGAAGTAATAACATAAAAAGAGACATAAAATATCATTAGTAAGAATAAATTAATTTTATTACATGTAAAATGGAATTTATATATACCCTCTGAAATAAAATAGGTTCATAACATAAGACATGTCTCAAATAAGGAAAATTCAGTTTAAAATCGTTCACAGATTTGGTAGCATTTGAAACATCAACATCATTAAAGAAAAATATTAAAATTGATTTATAAATATCACTAAGTTTTAGGTGAAGAAAAATTAAATAAAAACAAGGGAATAATATAAACCATAATAATAAATAGCTAGTGAATATAGAATGTGTTTGACAATGGTAAAAGGTTAGACAAAAATCCCTAAACTAAAGTCGTGACTTCCCTCACACATGTTCAACCTCAGGTATAATAAATATAAGTTTATTATAAATAAATTATAGAACCATATTCATATATATCATACCATATATTATTTTCTTAATTTCTTTTATAACCTATTTATTACCAATTCCATATCAATGTTATGTTTCACTTACTAACCGCTTGGTTTTTCATATATGTTTTGATTTATTAGATTTTTTGTTATATTAATTTGATAATGGTTAAATCATATTAATAATATTAAGAATGAGGTAAATATGATATATATTTATATATTCATTATATATGTGTTTATAGTAATCCATACAGTTTATTTATAGAATATTAAATACATCATTCATGGAGATGTAAGTCATACGTACACATGAATGCTGTTTTTTTAATTTCTTGTCAGATTGAAAGAAAGAATAGTAAAATAGATAAATTATCATTCCATAATAATAGTTATGTAACATATATAATAAATTTTTATTAAATATAACCTTAATATATTCTATGTACTACATGAACAAACCACATTACTTCGTAAGGTAGAAGTCTGCCATACACATAAATGGTATTGTCGTATTTAAAAAAATGGAAAACATTAATTTATGTGTGCTATAATAATTTTAGAATAAAAATAAAATCATAAAAACCATTTATTTAATATATAAAATATAAATAAGTAATTTTGAAAAACAATTAGATTTCATAATGAAAATATGATTGACATCAGTTCATGAGGCTGCAGTTAGCCATACCCATAAACGATAATTTCAGAACCCATTTTATAGAAGTGTGTATGGTTGTAGGTTGTAAACATAAAATGAAAACATATATGTATATATAAGATAATGATGTTATCATATAATCATTATAAAAAAATAAATCAAGGGTTTGGAGAAAATAAAATAAAAATGTCTGTTGATGAATGTCTCCTCTTATTCGAGTATCCTAGTTTGGTTTGAAAAAAAGGCCTTCATTGGGTTGATTTCTATCCCAAGTAAGGCTTATAATATTACGTTATAAAATTATTAATGTTATTTTTGTATGAATATTACAAACAAAATTGGTTTTATGGTGTGAAAAAATAAGAGAGTGGGTGACCTTTTATAATCAAGGTGAGTGGAAAACATGCAAATTTCTGAAAGACAGATTTACATCCAAAATATTTTAATTTAAAAATGGTCCAAATTAGGAAATTATAGAACCTGAGATGTGTAATGTTAAAATAATTTCAATATAATGGGTTTTATGAATTTGTATTATTTATTTTTACCTTTATATTAGTTGTCTAACCCCCCAGAAATCCAATTTTTACCTTAACCCCAACAAATAGTTTTAATATCATTTACAATTTTCTTTGTTAAAAAATTAAGATAAAAATATTATAAATTATAAATTCTAATAAGTCCATATATCAAATATATTTTTACAATTTCCATTCACATCAGTGGGAATATATTAATTATTATTAATCATATAGACCTGATGAGAAAGTGGTGTTTTAATGTGAACATAATAATAAGATTACAATCATCTAATATCCAATTTAAATGTCAAATTGATTATAATGAAATAAATTGTATCAATAGATACATAATATTTCAATATTAACTTTAAAACCAATTTAAAATATAATTTTTCTTTGTAAATAATTTATTTTAAAAGGTAGTTTTTAATTAAAATTCATTATTTTTCATTATTCACAAAAATATGAAATTTTCTAAGAAAATTCAAAAAATGCATCGAAATCTAATTTTAGAATTGATAATTAAAAAATGAATTTTCTTTTATTAAATGAAATTTTTACAATTTTAAAAAATATATTTTATTATTTTTTACAAAAATAAATAAAAAACAATTTTTTTGAGAAAATTGTATTTTTTAAACCTATAAAGATGTCATAGATTTTTTTATTTTATTAAAATATTTTTTATTTATATAAAAAATTATGAAGAATATATTAAAAATATTTATTAATATTCATATAGTTATCTTTAATAGCTATTATATAATGGTTTCATTTAAATTATAATAAATCTTGGTTTTACTAAAATTCAGTGTTGCATGTAAAACAATCAAAGTAAGTGTGGCATGGAGAGGAAGATTAAGTTGCTGTTGCTGTAACACAAGACATAAAAAATGAATTTATTCAAAAATATATTCATTAAAAAATGTGGTGTAACCTATACCATGCACATAAAAAACCCAAAATATCCAATATATATATTTTCTGTATTTAACTAATTTCAATATATATATATTATTATAAATATATATATATATTTGAATTTTAAATGTACATTATTCTACCCTCCCTAATTCATTTCACAACGCCCCCTTAGTCCCCATTAATTAAATATTTATTTAATTATATCTTTCCCTTAAATCCATTTCACCAACCAATAAATATATATTTGAGGTCCTAATTTTATATACATACAGAAATACCCACTTATACACATGTACAACCACACACACACACACATATATATATTAAAAATATATACATTATATATATATATACACATAAAACAATTTTATTTTAACATAAACATAATAATATGAGTAGGACCATATTATTATTATTAAAAATCTAAAATCAAGATCTCCATAAGCAGTTTAAATACTAAAACCACTAATTACAATTAATAATTAATAAATTAATATTGAGCACTCATTTTCACATAACATGACATAATTAATAACATTACATTATTTAAATTGGCCACTAATGAAATATTTACCCAACCTATAACACAACTATTAATTCTACATGTATAGTTTAATTGTTCTCTTCAACATAAATTATAAAAATAACATAAAATAAAATAATAATAATTATTAATTCTAGCCACCTAACAAAATTTTATACGTGAAAATATATTACTCTCAAATGTGATCTCTCGAAACACCTGATGTGGACAGATCTTATGTCATTCCTTGGGTAAATCCTGTATTTTAGATATAATAAATGTCTCATATTTTCTATCCAAGACACTATTTAGAAGCTATTAATTTATTTTTGGAAAATATATAATACACAATAAATGAAAATATCTATATGTGTCAGTTGACCAAACTACAGATGCTCAAAAAGATTATGTCAATCCATGGGTAAATCCGAAATTCTGAATCTAATGTTGGTCTCTAATTTCTAATATGAGCCACCGTTTGAATGTTACGTCATTTTGTTTTTGAAAAATCAAGTTTGTGTACTATAATATATTTAATATTTTTTTATATATTTTTCAATATTTTCTATTAATTTTAATTTAATTATAAAATTATTAACATATTTTTTTCCATTTCATAAATCAATAATAAATATAAGTATTGAAAAAATACATTTTTTTTCAAAAAAATACATGTAATTTATTAACAAAAAAGGGTTTGTTATCATTTAAAATAATGGATATTATAATTTTTCCCACTAAAATTATTCTCATTGCTCAAAATAGAATCAATCATGGAACCAATACTCCTTACTAGAATAATTTCTATATAAAAATCTAAACATATTTAATAAAAAATTAATTTAAACCTTTTTATTTCCACAATAGGGGTTTATAATGAGTGAATTCTCACTCTATTCGAGTTCAATAAAAGGAAAACTAAAAAAACGTTTTTCTTTTTCAAGGATTAAGTACATATTAGCATGTAAGGACCCAAAGCTTGACGTACATGGACATTACATTACTTTTGCGGAATACTTCATACATAACAAAAACCAACACCCAAGGACCATAATAGTTAAGTATCTTTGGAAACATGGAATATAATCTTCTAATCATGGTGAAAGATCTTCAACATGTCCCATAATGATCTTACCATTTTTTTCTTACCTAAAACCTTCCTTTATATCCAGGGAAAATAAAACATATAAACGTTGAGCTCAAATGCTCAGTAAGGGTAAACATGGAGAAAATAAAACAAATTGTTTACATTTGAATTTAAAAACATGAACATAATGTTTAAACATGAAAATCTTGAGAAATGAGATGAAACATTAAAGTATATAAGGCATAGATCATAATGGAACATAAATCATGATATAATAGCATGGAAATAAAACTTTTAGTGTGGAAAAACATTAACCACATGATATGATTTCCATAGTAGCCAAGGCGTTGCAGCCAAGACCATATTAGTGGACAAAGTACCTTACTGAACCTGGTTTACTTTCCATTCCAGCCCTGTATTACTGAACCAAATTTACTTTCCATTTCAGCCATGTCTATCTCATGAGATATAAATATTTAACGAATTCATTAGAGGGAGATATAAGTCCCACCTATCTTATTATGAAATCATTCTTACTTGTGCCACAAAATAAAGTTAATACATTCATCATATCCCAAAGAATAAAAAAGATTTCATAAACATCATTCCATCATATCATAATCCATATAAATTAAATGGATATCATTTTATCATAATAAAAGTAAAACCATGTAAATAATAGAGAAATTATACTTGAAACACACACATATTAAATAATTCAATCTTATATGGAAAATGGTTTTGATAAAACACTTGAAATGAATTCTTGAGGAAAATATCCTTTCTTCTTCGAAATCATCTTCTTTTCACAAAACGCCATGCAATTTTAAAAGGAAATGATTTTTTTTAAATAGTAATTAAATATTGTAGAGTAAGCATCATGAAAATAAGGCATTATAAAAACTATAAAAATCCGTTCATGCCGTATAAGATAAAAAAACATTCTTCTCATTCTTTTGTCGGAAAAGTAAAAAAATAGCCTCGTAACGTAAAAAAAAGAGATATTCCTTACATACCATGTAGTAAAAGTCAAAAATTGGTAGAAGGACTTTAAACAGTCATGAAACCATTTTTAGAAATTAGGAACATGGATGATAAATATAACCCCAATGAATATTTATGAATAAACAATCTCGAATAAAAACGAGATTGGAAAAGTTATCCCTTGCCTTAGGTATGATATGTTTCGTACGTATCTGAACCTCCTGTATAATGATTTAAATAATTTCATTGACTTATTATAGAATCATATTCAATATTATGATATCACATATGGTTCAATTATGAATTTTTATTACCCATTCTTTTTTAAATCCCATGTTAATGCAATGTTTTGGGTAAATTCATCTTATTTATCGTACGTGTTTGGACTTTGTTGTTCTTGTTGTTAGTATTACTTATATCATGATTTAATTACTCTCAGAATTTAAATTATGATTTATATATCATATGTATTCATTATATATCCATAATATACATGTATTTACAATAGTATATAACATATAGAGGTACGAAATGAAATGCACCGTTCATGGAGACGGTAAGCCGTACGTACACATGAACTCTACTCTCATTTCTATTTCTTATTATAATGTAATTAAAACATAATGATACATAGGTATATTATAATTAAATTATAATATCATATATAATATCTTTAATCACATACTTTATACATCCCACATAAGGTATTAACGAATCACATCACTTTGAGGGGGCGGTAGTCCGTACTTCCTTAAATGAGATTATCGCATTTACAGACTATGGAAAACATTAATGCATGATATAAATGGAAATTAAAGAAGAATAAGGAAATCATAAACATAATATATATCATATATGAATATAGTTCCATCATAATGGCCACCATGAGAGGTGGTAGGAGAAAATCGAACATTCATTGTTTCGTGAGGCGTTAGTTTTCCATCCACAGAATCATTGTGTTTTTAATCCATTATATGGAGCTGTGTGTAAGTGTCTTTCTAATACTTCTCATAAAAACATCCTAGTATATTTAGGATAATGGTTTTGTTACAAAATAATGTATTAAAAAGAGTTTAGGGGTTGGAGAAGTAGAATAAAAGAAAACAACTTAAGAGAAATTGTAACCTTTAATTTGGGTAACTTCCTTTGGTTTGAACCAAAAGGACTTATTGAAGTGCCTTATGCCTAATGTAAGGCTTTTTGGGTGAGGAGAGGGATGTAGGGAACTTAATTCGGAAGAGGTAGGATGATCCAAATGGCTTGAGAGGTGTGAGAAATTGGATAGAAATGGTCTCCTTTTATTAGGGGGAGGAGGGTCTCTTTTGGGAAGTGTGAAAATATTATTTTATTATAAACTTATATTCGGTTTCAAAAGGTCCAAAATCATTAAACATGATTATAATATTACTCATGGTCTAAATAAAATCATCCAATCAGAATTGGACATGTTTCGGATAATATTGTAATCATTATAATCTTATTTATTTGAACCATTTATTAATGAGGTAAATACTGCATCATTATTGTGTCATAAATAATTTAGTTCATTTGATTTATTAAAATTAGAAAAAAACTACCATCATGTATGGATTTTTTTATCATTCTAATGAATATATATAGTCTAAATTATGACTTATATAACACCATATAAATATTAATTTACTAAAAGATTTTTGTTAATGTCAATTTTGTCTTTACATTAAATTAATTAATCCAAATAGTCATTATCACCACCATGTGGCTCAATAGGGTCCCAAAATCGACCCATGGATGCCCGTGGTCGTCCACTACTCATTAAATAAGGTTAGGAGAAGTGTTAAGGTAATTCTTAACTATTATAATATTCTTTTAACTTTGAACTACCCTATTTACTTTTAACTGTGGTAAATAAAAGTAAAAAGTTACTATTCACCAAAAAATATTTTTATCTAATTGAACCACATTTTACACCTTGATATTAACCATGTCTCTTGGATTTTCGAAATTCAACTCACAAAAGTGGTATAATCAAGTTTTATGAACAATTGCCAAAGGTCTTAAGAGGTGGGTAAAAGACGGTGAAAAGATCAATAAAATTTTTATATATCTAAAATTATTATAAACTGACTCCAATGAATTTCATTGAACTTATATAAGTATTATGTATCTATTTTGACCTAAAATAACTTTAAATCGAATAAATGATTATTTAAATAAAAAGTCGGTTTTAACAAAAAACACAGTGTTTTCACTATTTATAAAAATTGAAGTTTTTCAGAAAAATACAAAAAATTCAGACTAAGCTATATTTGATATTCCGAATTAAAAAATGATCTCTATTTTTCCAAATTCAAAACATAGAAATGGAATTAATTAAATTTAAAAGTAATTCTCGTTATCTAAATAAATAGCATGTTTTTAACAAACAATAACTATCAAAAGATCGACACTTGTTTATGTCCATATTCAAAGTGAAATTAATTCCAATGAGAAAAATTGGATTAAATAGTAAAAATATATTCTAGTTACACATTAAAACCAATTAAAAATATAATCTAACCATTTAAATTATTTTTATGAAAAAAGATGTTTTTAATTACAATATATCGTGTTTTTACTATTCATCAAAATATAATTGTTATCAGAATAATATGAAAAATTTATCCAAAGAAAATTTTTATATCTTGATTTCAAAGAATAATTTTATTTTTGTCAAATTGAACTTATAAACATCTCAAAAACTAGATTTAAAGTGGGTGCGCCATCAAAAGGCTGCAAATTTGTATTTTTTTTTTGAAAAATACTTATTTTACCCGAAATTTTTTTTTTTCTCATACCATGTTCTAAAAAATTTGTAAGATGAGTAATAATGTTATAAAATTCAAAATGTGTTTAATACTATTTATAACGGCTATTCCATAATAATATTATTACAATATATCATGGTTTATTGAAACCCGATATTGCGTACTACACACGCTATCGAGGAAGGTCGTGATCGCCTGTAATGCAAGCCAAGTCAGGGTTGCGTGTTGTACAAGACTCCTTTTTTGTTTCGTGTAACAGAATCCAACCATATTTAATTTATACATTGAATATATATATATATATACACTCAATGTTGTGTAGAATAAATACTATCAAACAAACATGAAATTGTGTGTAACACGATCAAAGAATATTGTTGTGTATACTACAAGCTAATATGGTGTTGTGCATAGCGCAAGATAATCTTGTTGTAGTGTATAATAGAAGACATCAAAGATTTTAAAAATAATACATTTCATAAAATATCGGGGTGTTACATTCTACCCTCCTTAAAATGAATTTATCCTTCGAAATTCATCAGGGTTATAAATGTTTAACTACTTGAAAGTCTCGTTCATAGAAACCCACATCTTAAAAAGGAATACTAAAACATCATTTTAAAATGTGAAGTATGAAACATAACGGTTAACCAAATTAACTCATCACTGGGCTTCCACATAGGAGATCATAAGTGAAAATATGGATATGGAGGAGAAATCTAACCATCTTGTTCTGATGGAGAATGGTAGAGAACATGGATATGAAAAATCCAACAATAAAAAAGCCATAGATTTGTGATGATCTAAGGTACTATCTAATTTATCGGATATAAGGACACTAGGACAACATTTTTGGTCTTTAATATCATTTTCCTATAGTATTTAAAATAACATTATTTATCTTTAAAGTTGAGGATATAGTCATTGAGTAGTGATCACATGGTTTGTATAAATAAAGGGTTTTAAAAAATTCAACTGACACAGCCAAAAGGCATGATAACCTCCCTCAGTAGGATCGTACCCCTTAAAGCCCTGTTATCGGAGATTATGATGGAGATAGAATTTATGGTATTTTACCTGGACCAATATCAAGCTGAGTTCCACCAACTAAAGAATGTGAGAAACTATTTATTCAAGATGTTATAGCTCATCAAGATCATGACCAAATCCATGTTCGATAAACCACCCCATGGAAGTCCCACCATCGTGCACCTAACTCTTAAGGTTTTAGCTAGTGTTTTAAATGGATATGTATCATGAACCTACCAATATGAATATGTATAATATTTTTTATAGAATACAATATATATTATCATCCTATTATTATTTCATTGTAAATTTTTTTTATTTTGATACAATAATGAACAAATTTTATTTTTGGATAATAAAAAAATTCAATCACTGAATTAATGTCTTAATGGATTTTTCAAATAAATAAGTTTTTAATATTTTTATCAAATATAAATGATAATATACTTTATGTGATTCCAAATTTACTTTTTATAAGGGTTTGAAAACTATTATTGTCAAAATACCCATCATTCTCAAAAAATATTTGTTATTATTTTAAAAGTGAATATTCACATATTGATAAAAAACATAGATTAAATGAACATTATTTTTGAAATTATAATAAGAAATTTATCCAACAATGAATTTCTCATAATATTTTTTGATACATTCTAACTTTCAGGTAAAAATTAAATACTGTATTATATAATTTATTTATTAATGTCATCATAATGACCCAAAATTGATTTAATAAATACTATAATTGTTATACATGACCAAATATGTGTTCTCTATATAAAATTTTATTATTTTAAGTATATTTTATTTTATTTATAAAGAATTTTTTAATCTTTTAGAACCTATATTATATTTTAATGTTTTAAAAACATTTCTTTAAAAGTGTGACTCTCATCCCCATAATCAAGGGAATTATTTAAATAATTTCATATCTTGGGATTATAAATTACTAAAACACATTCCAATTTTTTATTAAAAATTTAAATAAACCATGTTATGGTTGTGCTTTTTGATATTTTATTATATAGGGTCCAACTCATAAATTATAATGAAATCTACCTCTTTTCCTATATAAACCCACCCAGGTACCCATTAATCTTCACTAAAAAAACATGTATCACGTCCTTAATATTCCATACCAACTATAGATTCCTTCCAAGGTTCCCCCAATCTCTCAAGAATCTCATCTCAATCATCTAGAGTCACACACTCATGTAAGGGTTCTTTCACTCCTTTTGTTCAAGAACGTATTTTAAGATAGGCTTATTAATATCCATTTTTTCTTATGGAGTTATGTTTCTAAATATACCAGATAGTGTCCTTTTGAATTCTACATGATGGTATTCTCCTTTATCTTTCATTATGCCTCCCATGATACTTTATTTACACCTGTTACCATGATGAATTATAGTTAGGATTATTTTCTCTATTTAAGTTTCTTCATTAAGTTATGCCTTCTACTTCCAAATTTATAATGTTGGGATATGCTTTTTCATTACCCTAATATGACCCATTATTTGTACAAGGGATTAGAGACCTCTTTATCTCACATTAACCTATTTTTAATAATCATTAATCATTGTCGTTATAAAGATGAAATTTCACCACGACCTTTTAGAAAAAGACAATCGGTTAGTGAATACAATAACCATTTCCTATCATGGGTGTTAAAATTTATTAACATAGACTTTTTATTGGTGACTTAAATATATTTATTCCTTACTTCTTAATAATGAAATAAATTATGATGATAAATGAATCTATGTTTTATGATCTATGTGGAACACTTAAGCATGAGATTGGAATGAATATAATGGAATTGAGAAGATATTTCTTTAATTAATTGGGTAATATTGGGTTTCATGATACATCACATTGGAATAGCGAGTCAACCTGATTACTTTATATGAAGTTTTCTAACATGATTTATTTTTGGGTTTATCATTGACCAATATTTATTATTTAGCATTTTATGTTCCTGCCACATTTCCCATGTTATGATTATCATGTTATGTCATGTCTCATTGACATGTTTTTGATACATACTATTGATATACCCCATTGATATGCCTATTGTCTAACATGTATTATCTTTTTCATGTTATGACATGTTTATTCCCTTAATTGTATTTATTTCTCTCCTATATCATATGTTTTCCCCTAGTTTATCCCATATTATTTTAAAAGACATTGAATTTTATAACCATGATAAGGAATTTTATTATAATGATGTTCCATCCCATGTTCATAAGGTTGTTTTATTTATCTAATTACCAAATACACATGAATTATCAATCTTATATGATTTATTGAGTGTAATATTAATAAATAAATCATGTATTAATGTATAGTAAATAACATGGTTGTTATAAACACTTTTATTAAAGGTTTCAAGTATTAATATATATTATATATAGGAATAAGAGGCCTAATAATGGGAATATAGAAGAATGTGAATAGATTATTCATAACCATCCACAAATTAATATTATAAATGTTCATGAAAATGGGCCATGTGTTGTGCAAATTATGTCTATGTCCTAGAATATTAAAACTGTAACATGACATACCCACTATTACATTAAAACCCCATCTATAAAATATGGGTATCAAGCATAATATTTATTGTAGGATAATTAATCTATTTGATGAATTCACATATCATTAACCTCATTTATTTCAGTATCATTTCATCTAATGTTTTTTGACATTCCACTATACATTAAAATATTTTGGATATTGGAAATTAGTGGAATGTGACACATTATTTTTTTTGGAGCACAAGATGGTGTTAAATAACTAGTTGGCTTAAATTGAGATTTTACACATTTTATACAATCATTAAGGCCAATGGTATCTTTCTATAATAAGTTTCAATATTTTAATCCTGCATGATTTTTTTAGAAAATATTTTTTGGTCAATTAATATCTATTCCGTATAATTGTCTCATTGAATATCCACATAATCTATAATTAAGTACCTTAAATAGCTTTTAATATAATCAATGGAATTATTATAAATTTCAAACATGCTTTTCCCATGAAATAGTTTCATTAAAATTTCAAACTTTTTCATTTTACGACATTGTCAATATACCAAATTCATGGAAGCATCCCTCAATTTTATCACCTTATCATCATCATAATTTTCATTATGTGAATCTTGTGATGTTATCATTGTCTTCTTACATTGGCATAATTTATATCACATGATGATGAAGAAATTGAAACATGTATTATAATAAATTCTTTAATCTAGTCTTGTCATTCATATTACAAAAAAAATTTAGACTGATTTCCCCCCATTGATATACCAACATAATAGTTTTTTAAATACAATTTTTTTCATAAAAGCTAACATAATCATGACTTATCAATGATCTTAAAATAATTTTAAATCATTGAAATGAAAATTTTCAGTATATAAATCATTTTTAAAAGTTAAATATAAAAAACACTCGTACTTGTTTTGAAAATCTGTTAGGATCTGATTAGTATCATACATTCAACATCTATACAAAATGTTAAAAAACAATGTTATATATCATGTCATAAAATTAATGAAATAATATTGAAATTAATACATATGAAATCACTCTACATTCATTACGTGAATAACACCATTAACATAGTTGAGCCCTTTATTATAAAAAAACATCATCGTTTATCATAAAAACTAAATTTTGATAATGGAAAAGGACATTTGAAAATAATTTAAACAATATATTTTTAATCAATGTCTATGATTTCATAACTCAGCCCCATGATATAACACACTACCATATATATAAACCCATATTATTGGAATATATTTTATAAATGTGTATTAATTATACATAATACAACCCAAAAATTCTATGTATTCCAAAACTGAAAAACTATCCCATAATGTAATTAAGATATAAATGTTAAAAAATTTATATCAAACACAAACCATGAAATATATTTTCATTTAAGTATAAAATGTTATAAACCAAACATGGAATTAGTTTTGTTTGGTCAATAATTCTATTATATTAGTGGTAAACTATGTAACTATTTAGTTCAAAATAGACCATAAAAACTTCTTAATCAAAAAACCAACTGAAGGAATATGAAAAAACAAATGAATCTCTTTAAAAATATCAAAATATAGAGAATAGTCCTTTATATAATTTTTTTCCCAAATGTTTAACAAAATTTATAAAATGTGCCTATGTAATAGAAATTTTCTATCCATATTCAACTATTTATAATATTAAGACCGATACATATATATACATATATATTTATATATTCAAACTATATATTAAATGTTTAATCCAAACATGTTTAAGATCTAAAATTAACAATATTAATTATTAAAATAAAACGTTGAAACAAATAATTTCATAACCACCGTGTATACTAATAGAAGAACAATGAAATATAATAATTAAATATTGATTTACAACATATATCTAACAAAATATTTAGTTTATATTAGATTTACATTGAAGAAGAAAGTAAAAAAATATAAATAGTGTATCACTTATAATCAAATTTATTATGAAATAAAATTACAAATATAATCAAGAACTAACGCTCAATCAATGAATCAGAAAGAATCTTGACAAAACATAATCTATGTTAGTGCTTTATAACTATAAAAAATGAAAATTATGCTTGGAAGAAAATTTTCTGATATAGAACACACCAATTCTCTGTTCTAGAAGAACATAATCAAAACACTAATTTATGAGAGATCATTGGGGATATAAAAGAAAAGATAAGGATAATAATAGGGTTGAATTTGGTTAGTATTGAGAAGGGATGTTTGAAATTTGTGCTGCTAGTATTTCTATGGAATGATTTACGAATGCGTTTTTAAAAGTGTTGGTGTATCCTAACATTATACCAGTAGGTTATAAAAACTATGATTATATCATAATCTATAGAAAAGGTTTGTAAAAACCATTGGTATAAACTTCTAGTAAACCTTTTATATGAACAATTACTCTAAATTGATGGTATTGAGGGATATATACTAATGGTTAAAAAATTCAATTATATATCTATTTTATATATCCCATTTCTAGTAGTGGGAAAAATAAACTAGTAAAAATTATAGTTTAATAAAACTATAAAGGCATACAAAATATTATGTTTCAAACTTATGTTTTATATATTAATTATTTTATTGAATGGGAAAGAGGGTAACTGAAATAGTATATGTATGGATTTGATTACCTTACAATGTTCTCACTTAACTCTATTTATCTCCCTCTCTTGTGAATCATTGTATCTTTTTTAGAATTTTAAACCTCAATGGTGGAACACTAGTCCTCTATTCATCCTTTTGTATCTTACCCACTCTCAGTTTTTTGGGTCAAATTTATTATAGCATATCTCACCTTGATTCAACTATTATGATGCTAGGGTTTTCTATCACTAATTACATTAAATGAAGTCCCAATTAGTGTTGGTATTGGTGTAGATTCTAGTAATATAGTTGTTGATATAGTATTTGTTTGACCTACACTTTATATTTTGTGGTTCCCTTGGGTCCTATAAGTGGTGATCTTAGACTGGTGTAGCATTTTCAAATTTTGTAGAGATGGTGGGAACATATCTCATTGTATTGAATAACTATTTTTATTGGATGTTGAATACATAAGGGACTCAAAATTTAAATTATTATTTGGATGACTATAGAAGCTGATTTTAGGGGGCATTCTCACCAATTATATTATTTTTCATGATATGCATTGGATGGTCCTACCTAACCTTTTGGTTTATCCCCTTTCAATTATTCTTCCATTTTATGTTTTTGAAATGATTTAGTCATATAGTTATTTAGAGTTTTTTATTTATTTATTTTTGTCTACATTCATTATGTGGTTGTGGTTTCATTTATTTCTCCCCACTATTTGTCATCCAATTATGGGGTTCTAGTTTCCTAAATATATTATTAATTTCCGGTGAGATAGGTTTAATCAAAGGTGTCTTCACTAACTGAGGTAGTGATTTTATAAGGTATTCTTTATGTGGCATGGAATATGTGTGTTCATATTTACATGGATGAAAGTATACAAGGTTCCTAAAATTGGCATTCATGTTTCTAGTGGTTTATGTTGGTAGTGAGTGATTTTAGTAGTGGTTTTATCCAAATTGGTGCAGAAATGTAATATATAAAATACATAATAATTTTTCAATATGGTTTTGTTAGGTGATGATATTTCATTTATGTAGTTTTCATAAATTTGGTGGTTATTGTGATTTTTTGGGTGGTGATTGGGGTGATCGATGATAAAGTGTAGGTGTTATTGATTTCTGGACGTCATGACCTCTAAGGATTCATTGTTTTGAGGTGATTAGTGTTAATTGAATCATGTGGAATCTAGTTATAGGTTCCTTGAACATATATCGAATAATAGTTTCCTTTCAGGTTCAAAATATTGATTTCATCCATCGTACTCTATTCCCACATTACATTCGTGCAGATAGTCATAACTCAGTTCTAGACTCATTGTTTTCATGATGTTTTATGGGTTTTATTTTAAAAGTTTCTTGGTATGAATTTTATATACTCTGTTCCCATATACATTTAATGTTTACATTTATAAATTGCCCAAAAAATTCATTAAGGAGGCATTATTAAAATTGAATCATAGGTTTTGAAACCCATACTATGCACCTTGATTTACCTCTTTAAGATTGATCCATGACCCTTTAGATGATGAAATTTTATTCACTCTAGGGTCTTGAGGATGTGAATATATCAATATAGAGGGGTATTTCAGTAGATATTTGCTGAAAATGTTCCAGCTGTGTGTAGAAAGGCAAGAGGAGGTGTGTTTACATTTCCAATGGGAGAAGTAATTTTGAATAAATAATTATTATTCTTTATTTAGGCCAATGACTATGATTAGTATTGATTCATATGAATTTTATTGGTTTATCACGAAAATAGATGTTTCACATACATTTAAATCTTTCTAAAATGGAATGGAACCTTGGAAATGTTATCTTAAAGGTAAAGTATCACAAATTATCTAAAATTATAATAAAATATATCTTAAGATTTAACACATCAAATAAAGAGTTATAAATTTAATTATTATTTTAAAATTAATTACATTTCTTATTAACATTATTTGTAGTTAAAATGTTTTAAAATTATTTATGTCGCAATTATGTCATGATGATTTAATATAAATTAGAGTATATATAAAAATAGTATTTTTATTAGTCACTAAAAATTCAAATTCTTCATAAAAATTAAAAGAAACACCATAATTTAATTTTTATACGAAGGTTCCAAAAATAATGTTTATTTTATCAAAATAAAATATAATATAATATAAAATTTATTTTTAGGAAAAACTACGTAATATATTATAAAAAAATATCATTTTAATAAATATTATTTTCTTTTTCTATTAGTGATTAAATTTTCTTCGGTTGTCAATAAAAATAATTATATGATTGTTTACTAATTATTATATATCATTTAACTAAGTTAGTTTTTAAAATTAAATAATTAAATTTAAACATAAAAATAAATATTTTACTAAACATGTTCGAATATTAATAATAAAAATTTAAACTTATTTTTATTTTAACTCAGATGATTTTTTATTTTTTAATGAATGATTAAGTTTATATTCAATTATTTTGGTGATTAGAAATACTATTTTTTTTTGTTTTACTATTCATATCAAATTTAATACAATTTTAATGGTTAGTTATAATTTCTAATGGATTTTTATTATTCTAATCATTAATAAATTGTTATACTTCCTATAGATGCTTCTTATTAAATTTATTTTTCAATTTATCAATTACTATCAATGTTAATTATAATACTGATTTTTTTTATAATAGTTTGTTTTCTATAAACAATTAGTTTTCACACACAAACCAATTTTATGGGGCCATGATGCACCATAATTACAAGTTAGCGTTTTATTATTTTTATTTTTCTTATTTCATTACACTATTCTTAATTTTTAGGTGTATATTTATAGATCACATATTATATTTCATATTGATGAAGGAAAGTACTATTTGTTTTATTTATTCAATCAATTATTTATAAAATATATTACATAAAATATATATTTAGAGATGATTATTTGTTTATACCTAAAAATCATTGATGTTACATAGAAACACTAGTTGGTTGATCTAATAAAATCACACTGTCCTTATAGCTCATAAATGGAGAAATTTATGTGAATTTCCTATTTATATAATAACACTCAAAGCTATGAAAAATTTTATGAAGGTATCTAATTTTTGAAAATAAAATTACACAAGAGTTTCTAGACTTTTCAACCATGAATCCTCTCATCGAGTGCAACTAAAAATTTCCCTACACCAACCATATTATCGACTGTGATCCCAAAATAAAAATAACGATATACCAATAGATCTTGTGGAAACATATTGGATGCCGCTTCTTGTAGGGATGGGGTAATTATTACCTACACCACTACCCATGAAACTCTTAAACATGTAACCAGGTGAATCCAAGATAATGGAAGACCAAAATATACCCCAAACCATAGGGATAGCAGTAGTTTGACATCCCCCTCCAATAGAATTTCATGGCACTGAAAATCTATTGGAATCATGTTATATGAATGTTATGGAAGATTAAATCATAATTTATATCCTTGAAATTTTTTTTACTTTATCCCTATATGGAAATTAATGGAGGGAAATGAAGCATCAAATGTGTTGGAAGTCCATGAAATTTTATAGTAATGAAAAATTAATTGATGTTTTTGTAATGAACCTAGAAATATAATTTATGGATAAAAATTACCGTTACCAATTATATGTAGATGAATATATGATTCTTGCCATGTGATTAAAAATATTAATTGTTTTGGATACAGAAAAATAAATATAAAAATATAGATCATGACACAAATTTGGATGATTATAATTGAGAGGCACCTTTTTGAAATATAGTATACAGTGATGTTGGAGAAAAAGGTGTCTTAAAATTGACTCCAATTATGAATCGTGAATTGGGTGTTTCATTGAGAATCTAATTCACACCCACTTACTGAGATACATCAATAAAGGATATGTTTATGGATTAATCAATATCCCATCTAAAACTCGATGGATTTGATCGTTGTTTTGTTGAGGAAAATATTACTTTGTATAATGACTTTATAGAAACATTGAAATAACATAGTACATAATTACTTGTACACAATATACCTATTGTTTATAGCTCTTAGGATGAAACTATTATTCCTCCATATATTTAAGCTCCTAAAAAATATAATATTAATTTAATTTGAAGGGAATAAATGAGATATCTAACTAACGTGAGGTAAAAGTAAATATAATTTCCCAAATACATTAGGTATCTCACTACTTGAATATAGTCTGTAAAAGGAAAGAACATTCCATTGTAGAAAAATAATTATTTTTATCTCATGTGAGTCATTTGACTTCTCCACCCTTAACTGGCGTAACAACCCCGACTCCAGTAACGAGAGCGACTGTTTATTATATTACATTATAATACAGGTAAGGTGTCTAATCCCAAAAGGATGATATATTTATTATATATCAAGATCCATTCGGGATAAAATATTAAACATAGTAATTGAAAATATTAAGTATCTTTTAACACATTCAACGATTTTTCTTCATATCATGGGTAAATGAAACAAAATAAGGTTGATTCTAAAATTATTAAAGTGGGTTATGTAAAAAAACTTGTATTGTTTTTATAAGAAACAATCAATAAGGTAATTTAAATAACTAAAAACACATTCCATTTAATGAAAAACTAGAGCACAAAATGCATAAATGTGTAATATCAGTGTAATAAATCTTATTGATAATAATAACTATATTCTTAATTAAGAAATTGATTAATATTTGACTTCATGATCTCTGAAATCATGTTATTTATACAATCAAGGCCTTTAAAAAATATAGTTTAAAAATATGGGTAGGTAAATCTAAAAATCCATTTAAATTGGATAACTGATTTTTTTTCATGAGGGTTATTGATTCATCATGGGGAAATCAATAATTGGGTCCTACCGATCCCTACATTTCCAATGCATTAGTCAAATATTTAAATAATTAAATTCCTAAATATTATCCCTTATTAGTAAATATCTTCATTTTAGTAAAGAATATGGATTTATTAAATTTCCCTTCTATGAATTATATAACATTCATAATAAAACACAATGGGTATAAATGGTAATATTTTTTTGGTAATAATAATACCCATGATACAAAGAATATGGAAAATTAATTCAAGTTTAATACGAAATTATCATAATAAATTTACTGTTTCATGATAAATTTAATTACCAAAGAATAAATAATGGATAATAGATGAAAATTAGTTGCTCAAAAATATGGGTTTGTAAAAAAATCATGTCTTTTGGTTGAATGAATTTTAATGAAACAAAAATATTAATAATAAAGTTTCATAAAGATATTTATTTTTAATAAAAATGAAAATGTGTAAAATAATCGAAAAATCATTAATTAGTTATGGCAGTGGGGAAGTTTTATATATCCATATATGTTTAAAAACATTCCTTTTGATTTTGGGAAATAATACAAAAACATCCCCTTTGTAAAATATTATAAAGATTTGATTCTAATTATTTTTTATAAAAAATTAATAGGATTACATAGATATTTTGAATAAATATCTTACAAAATAAAAGGATTTTTTTGTGAAAATTTTTAAAAACATGGATATAAAAAAATATATCTAATTAAAATAGAAATAAAATTATATTTTCTTTTTAATATTTATTTACCTGAATCAATTACCAAATATAGGAAAATTTGGAAAAAATATGGAACACCCATAATTATCTAGAGGTTATGAAAATTATATGATCTTATTAATGGTAAATAATAAGATTCCTTCCTCTAAAATAAAATCCATCCCAAAATAATGTGACATTTTAAAACATTTTCTTACATATTTAGTGACATTTAAATATTTATTCATGTTATATACAAAAAAATGGGTAGTATATACACCATATTAAAGCAAATTGGTGCATGATAACAAATATTTCTCAATGGAGTGTAAATTGAGATGAAATCCCTTATCTCAATATTATAATTAGTTAAAAATTATTTAGAATACATATAATGGTTTAAAAAAAGTAATTAATTATTAAAAAACAATATTAATATATATGTTATCCTACATGATACTTTTATGTCATTTTATAACCTATTCATTAATAATATTTCATTTTTACCATTTTGAGTTTTAATTGCCCTGTTTTCTCATGCATGTTTTTCATCAATGTTTTTGTTCTTATTTAGAAGATTAATTTCAAAAAATAAATAATTATATTAATCTTATAATTGTAAAATTTATTCATTACACCATTGATTGTAATCATTATTTAATGTTCAAAAACAAAAATAAATCGTATCACTTCATACAGATTGTAGGTCACATGTACACATGAGTGAAAATTATGTATCAAGTTTATTAATTATTCAAACCACTATGATTGTCCATGTTAGTTCGGGATGAAGAATATATTAATTATTTTAATGGGAATGTAGTCTTCTCTACATAAAATTTATAGTTTTGGTTCCCATTTTATGGATGAGGATATATATAAATATTATTACATCATCATAATAATATATTGGAATATATGAGGTACTTGTTTTATTATATTATAATTTGTATGACATATTTTACTATGGTAAAAATAATAAAAAAATATATTAGTGAAGATAATTGCCTCCACAATTAAAATCCTCTTTTGATCACTTATTAAGGACCATGGGGTTTGACTTTAGGTAATACCAGAATATCTAGAACCTTAATAAGAATTTTTGGTAGATATTTTTGATGGGATAGGACGATCTAAATGGATGTATTGTTTTTAATATGAGAGGGGAGCAGTGTGATTTTATAATTGAGGAGTATAATTTTTATAAATACAAAAATCTGGTCAATAATGGGAAGTCACTCCCCGTAAAAGTTCCTCTAAAATTGATAAATAATTATGTGAAGGGTATATAAGGTCTATAAACACCAAAAAAACTAAAATCAAACATGTTTTAATCATTTTATTTCTATAAACTATATGTTTACACAATTATTCTAGTTTATTTTTAACCATGATAACTAGATTTTTAACCATGGTAATTTCTTCATTGATTATAAAATAAAATGGGAATTATTTGATAATTTGGACTTAATAATTAAAAAAATCCAATTTATAGAATATTTTTTATGTTTATGGAAGATTAATTTTATCAAACATAGATATAAAGACCGAAACCATATTTTATCCTTAACCATGGTAATTTTTTTTACTTTTACTATTAATTACAGCGAAAAATAATGTTGAAATTATTAAATAATTTTAATTATTAAAATTCCTTGTATTTAATCAATTTGTCAAATTAAATTCATAGAAGTGGAATAATATAATTTAAAAATAAACCCAAAATTTGTGTAAAAAAAATATTTCATGAAAGGAATTTTTCATGCATAAGATTATATTATATTATATACATGTATAATAGTCATCATTAAATGGATTTAAATTTTAGTATATTGATACATAATCTAAACATTCCATTTGAATTATTAATAAATAAATATTCTTTTAATTAATTAAATTGGATGGACATTATACCTTCAAATAATATTTTTATGAAAAATATCACTTTTTACCACCAAATGTTATTGTATTTATTTATATAAAATTGATTGATCATAATATCTTTAATCAATATATGATAAAAAAAATTTATGAAGAAAATTTTGTGTAGTTAAATTATAATTTTCTATTTATTTATAAAAGCATATTTCTCAGAGAAATTTAAAAAACATTCTTGATTTTTTTTATGGAGTAAGTTCCAAATCAATATTCATCAAGTAAAATTGAATTTTGTTGATTAAATATTAATATGTGCATTATATTATAGATTTATTAAAATATAATTTTCACTTAATGTTAATTAGGATCATGTGTTACATTTTTTAATCCTATTTTTTTTTAATACTATAGAATACCTGAAACAACATGTTATGAATTTCACATCTTGGTGTAAGAAATATGAGTAATTTTAGAGTAGTAGAAAGTATAGAAGCATATATATTTTATGAAAATTATTGAAGGGCCAATTTTTGTCTAGTGAAAAATTTTGTTATCCAGATCCATTGATGGATGGGAAGATCTTTAGGGAAATTGTTTCTATTTTTTCAATTCACTGTTGGGGAATAATAAATATCTTCACCTTTAAAATTATATACTATTTGAAAATAATTGGGTTGTGGATTTATCACATGATCGATAGGCTTAATCTATAATGTAACAAGAGAATATTTTAGAATATAATTTTATTTTTCAATATTTAATGTTTTAGAAAACAAAAAACTAAAATAAATTGTGAAATGTTTTATTAATAAAATAATAAAATTCTAGATATATGTTATTAAATTACGAGGATACTATCAAATAAAAAGACTAAAAAAATAAATTTTTTATTAATAATATATATATATATACCATGTCCATATAATAATTATCCCATTGTCCTCCATAACCTTGATCACAACTATGGGTAACGGGATTATTAGTAGAAGATTTACTAGCACGATGAGATGGGAGTATTGGTTTTATGGGATTATGTGAGGTTATATATGAGGGTAATATAATATTAGGGATTATATATTCCTTGGGATTATATGTTTATTGGAATCATACGGTCTTTGGGATTATGTATCCATTAGACTAATATTATCATTGGGTTTATATAGTCATTATGTATAATACAAATACATTTGATCTAAATTTAAATTATTTGATATAATTTGCAATAATTTTTTTAATGAAATATTTTAAAGTGTTGTATATTTTATCATAATAAATTCATAAATTTAAAAAATTTATTATGATAATATGTGATATTTCAATATACGAACTAATATTATTGCATTTAATTAATTGTTGTTACTATATAAGGAATATGTATTAAATAATTTTGTAATATAAAATTACAATTTTATTCAAAATGATTTTATTGTATTTTGAGACAATATATTATAATTAATTTCATCAGATTGTATAGATTTTATTTTAAGAAATTGAAAGCATTTTTTAATTCTTCTGGTAAAAATATTCTTAATATGAATTTATGATATTTCTCTTTAACTGTTGATTTTTGTGTGGATAAAAAAATTCAATTTTTATAATGACAATCATTCTATTTCAAGTATTTAATAAGTCTTTTTAGTTTTTGAATTGGTATTAATGTATAATTTACCACATTTAAGAAAACATAATATAATTAATTCTATTAGAATAGTTAATATTCATGATTTTTGGGTTAAATACTTTTATAATTAAAAGGGTATTTTTTTAAAAACTATTATCATTTTGTTTTTATTATTATTTTAAAAAAAATTTATACCGATTTTTAAATTCTCTATTGTAAAATGGATTTTATATTTAGAATTAATATGCTCAAATTTTTTGATTAGGTAAATTTCATTTTTGGTCGTAATGTATAGTAACCATTACGTATGTTCATTACCACGGTAAAGGAAAAGAAGGGTTAATCATGATTGAATCTACAAGATATGGTACAATGTTATTCCCAATACATTACTTTTTTTATTTTTAGGTTTTTAATTATACCATAACCATCCTATATTCTAATATATGAAATTTTTTACACATTCCATTTATTACTATATTTATATAATTTTAAGTAAATAGAAATTATAAAATGTCACTGTCTCTCAATTATTATTTTTATCATGATAGAGATATATATAAAATTATATATTAATGAATATAGATGATTTAATTGATTAATAATATACTATAATTAAAATATTCATTTTTGTTTTATTGTTTTTGATGAAAAATTTCAAACCCATTATGAAATTTGGATATATTTCTTGTCCAAGAAATATAAAAACCTAGAAAATAATACAAAAAACAATAAAATTAATATTTATTTGATGAATTATTAGGTTATATGAAATTTTTGATACATATAACATATTATACATGTTCTATTTATTTATGATTGAATTAAATTATTATATTGATGCCTCAAAAGGCAAAATATATGAATAGTCATTATCATGAATTTAAATGATATTTATTTTTTATAATTTTAAATAATTATTAAATAATAATAATCTAATAATTAATGAATTTGAATTAAATTTTTTTCTACTCATTCTTGGATTGTGTATGAAGCACTTAATAATTGTAAAATTACTTTTAGGAGCCATAAACAATGAAAAATTGTGAAAATTCCATTTATTTTTCACTATAAAAATGGAATCACATCAACATTTTCAAAACACAAATAAAGATAGATTTTATATAAAAATAATACCCAAATATCTCAATATAATTCCACTCCCACATCCTAAATCTCATATAATGACCATATAGATTTTCTCCATAAGCCTTAATCTCAATCGACGTGTGGATAAAAAAAGGAGAGGTATTGGCCATAGTATATTTATTTATTTTATTTATTCTTATATTTTATCTAAACCACAATAATATAATATAATATAATATAATATTCATATATATTATTTAAAATATGTATTATTTTAACGGTAATACCATTTTTACATCACTTTTTCAATCCAATGGAAAATGAATATTTCACTACTGCATTAGTATGGGCTGCAACCTCCGCATAGTGATGTGTTTCATTTTTCATCAATGGATAATAAGGAAGGTTAAAATTATTAATAAAATGGATATATAATATATTTCATATAAAATTTTTATTATTTAAAAATAAAATACTCATTACCTTCTTAGTCACCAATCCATTGGGGAACAATATCGTTACTCTTCTATACGTTTGGACTACCACCTCCCTGATGAAATGGGATTCAGTTTTCCTTAAACCAAAGGAGATTATAATAAGTGTATATTTAATGAATATATATTATATTTATGATATTATTTCCATTATTTGAATATATATAATTATTTACTTTTATTTTTTTCTATGTGTTGTAAAATTATAACATTCCTATTGCATATTTATGGGAGACCATAACCAAAAGTTGATGCCATTCAATTATCACCACCAGTTTATATAAATATTAATATAAGTTAATATAAATAATAAATAATATAATTATGATAATATTATGATTTTTTAGATTCTAAAACCATGGCCATGGATTAAGGACTCTAATTATTGAGCTGAAATATACATGGGAAAGAGAATAGTTAGCACTAAAGAGGTTAATTATAATAGAGAACAATTAATTAAAATATGATAAGAAGTTAAAAGTGAATAATATATGATATGATAAGTATAAATACTTTTATGGTATATAGGTGTAGAAAACCTAAATTTATTATACAAGTGATTAAGGGAATGTATGATGAATATAGGAACATGAGGATAAAGTTTTTCATCTCAATATTTTTTCATTGAGACATGTTCCATGATATGAAACTATTTTTGTTCAGGGTATTTAATGTTCAGTTTTAATTTACCTCATTCATGGAGTTATTTATTTAAATTTTTCTAAAATGGAAATGGTTTATATTAAAATATTATTTTTTTTGGTTTATAATGAATATACAACGAGCGAAAATGTATTTTCCTTATATTTTAAAACCCATCTATTTCTATTTACCCTGGTTATTATTGTATATTCCTAGTTTTAATTCCAATTTTATATATTTTTTCAATAAATAACATCTAAATAATTAATTTAATAGAAGATTAATTTATTTCCCTTTTTCAAATTGTAAAAATTTTTATACCATTTCTGTGTTATTTTAAATGTTCATAAAGAATGATTTTTATGATTCTATGACTGTTTAATGTCATCTTTAACCATATTTGATTTTCATTTCAATAGTTTTTAGGGTAATTTTTAAAAAAATTTCTGAAAAATAAATTTATAAATTTTTTAAAAAAGTACGAAAATAATATGGGTTTTAATTTTCACTACACAGAAGAATTTTACCACGGTTATGACTACTTTTTTATTTTAACCATCAATTAAAATTTTCCAAAGTTTTTTTTCAATGAAATTTTTCTTCAATATATTTTGGTTAATTTTATTCTTTATTTCATATAAAATGATATTTTTATCATTATTTAAAATTAATAATTTATTTTTATTTTAAAGTTAGTTTTCATCTATTTCCAGGTCATTTGATGTTTCTAATTCTTCACTGGGGATATTATTTTATGATACCATATATTTTCTTTACCGGGATGGATTATGTTTTTTATTTTAATAGAATATTTATGAAACATATTTATTTTACATAGGTATAGTTTTCATATTGTGATGGGTGGGAAATTTTATATATCGATCACATTAATTGTTTAATAATCGATATCTCATGATCGAATATGAAGAGAGCGGGGTGTGAACCCATTACTGTGATGAAAATATTTTTAGTATTTAACCCAATACATTATAGGATATTATCAACTATATGATGGTTAATTTAGTAGTGATACATTACTAATAAAATGATTTTTTATTCTTATGATTGTGACACACTTAATATGACATGTTCTTATTCTAATGATACTCTATTCTGGATCATGATTAATTAATTACGACTCCGCACTCTTATAACCCATTTCATTTGAAATGAAAAATCATTATACTATGGATCCAGATTTAGTATTTATGATTTATTGAGTATGAATTCAATAAGTTATTATCACACAATACTAACATTATTCTTAACTTATTATTTTATATGACCATTGATTGATATCTCCTGTGATTACCTTTAATGGGTATATGATCTCACACTATCTTATGATTTCCTTTACCCATGTTATTAAGAATTATATTATGTAAGATATTTCTAGAAGGGTATCATGTGTGGAGAATTATGTGTGATATTTTTAAGTCTTTTTATGGAATATGTGAATCCATGTATAATTAAAAAAATATCGATATGTTGCGAAATACATGATTAATTTTGTAAAGGTTTTTTCACAGCACCCAAAAAATATAGACCAACGGGGTCTTAGGTTTGTATGTTAATAAATGTTTGAAATTAATTGCTTTTGGAAGTATAGTGATTCAGTTAATTTTGGAAAATTATTAGTATATTTTGGAGAATATATATATATATATATATAATATTTCTAAATGAAATTATTGGGAATTAATTTTATTTAGGGATAAATGTTATATTTTTCTTAGAAGAACATGTGATAAAATATTTCTGATTTTGGTTTTCAAATTTGGTTATATTAATTTAGGTACAATTATAAGGTTAATTATTTATAGAATAATTTATGTTGGACTTTGGAAGATATTGTTGATGTTTTGGAGATTTTTGTATATATTTTTTTTCATATATGATATTATATTAACATGTGATAACCATTTTGATTTTGTATAATGGGTAAAAACTTGTGTAATAATTTTTCATCATTTTCTGGAAAATTTGATTCAATAAAATATAATTTTATTGGTAATGGAATGAAAAATTCATCATGGTTATATATCTTTGGCCACAAATTATTTGTGAAAACTACTCAAACCCCAACCAAAAGATGATTTTTTTTGGGAATAAGTAAAGTATAATTTTTATTATTATAATTTTTGATGGTAAAAAAATCCCTTAACATAATCCAGAGAAATATATTTCTATTGAGTCATAAAAGGAAAATATATCTCAATTATGAAGATATTGTTTATCAATTTCATTCATAAGTAAGAGTCTCACAATATAAAATTCATGGTTTAAGAATTATTTTTTAAATGATAAGTTTCCTTATATTAAAATATATATTAATATCTTTTTTATAATGAAAATGTTTTCAATATATATTAAAATGAAAATCTTTCCGCTTATAAATATTTATTTTCACCACCTTGAAATTGATTCTAGAAATATTTATTAACCATTTTTATTGGGTGTGAGGCAAAATTGCAAAGACAGTATTTTGATAAGGGAGTAGAATATAACCCCATAAAATTTTAGACTATATATTAAATTTTTGATAGATTATATTTCACTTAACCCCAAAATAAAAGAAAACATGATATGTTGTATTGATAAAAAATATTTTAAGAATATAAAAATGTTAATACATTATCAGGATAATATAATAATAAATATTAATAAAAACAAAGTTGGAATAAATAGAATATATATAAAAATTCCATGAGAATATAATAATTAGAAAAATGGTCCACTAAGAAGACCATAACCCCGATAAAAACTATAATTAGATGTCTAATAAGTAGCACTATTATTGTCTTGGTGCAAGGGGAGTAATTATTTTACGGATTTATGCAAGATTATATAAGAAAGAAATATAGATGATATGTTTATATATCCATTGGGCTTATATAGCCTTTGTAATCATATGGTCATTTGGATTATATATTCATTTTTTATATATTACTAATAATTTTATATATTAATTGCATATATTAACAATATATTTGTTATAAAAATAGACGATTTTGTTTGATTATCATCATTTTTTTTCAATGAATTATTTTTTAGATGCTGGGTATTTTCTAAGAAAAAATATATCTTGTTCCAAAGATGATTACTAATGTATGTGATATTTCAGAAAATTAACCTACATATTATCATTCAATTAATGGTTTTTAAAATATAAGGATTGAATGTAAGTTAATTTTATGCTGCAAAATTACATTTATCATCAAAAAGAAATTTTATTTAATTTTGTTCTTGATGTTTTAATGAATTTATCTAATGTTTTTGGGAAATTTATTTGATAAAATTTATTATCTTAAAAAATCACATCAAATTTAAATAAAATAAATTTTTTATAGGTTTCTAAAATGCTAGATTTTTTGTTAAATAGTAAAAATACCGATATTTATTAAAATTTCATTTTAATTTCAAGTATTTTAAAAGTATATATTAGTTTTTGATTGGTTTTAATTTAAAATTATTATATTTAATTTAAAACAATCTAAATACTTATTTTGGAATCAACTTTATACTTCATTTTGATGTAAGATCCATTTATTCGTAAAATGGGTTTTTTCTAAAATATATCTTTTTTCTATTTTTCAGACTAATATTAAAATTAATTTTACCAAATTATGAAATTTAATATTATAAAATTGATTATATATTTGAAATAATATGGTTCCAATTTATTAATGAGTTTTATTTCATTTTTTGGCCACAATCAATTGTAACCATGGTAAAAGTGTATCATCACATTAAATAGGCAAATGTGTTAATATTGTTGAAACTATTCGATATAGTCGCAAAATATCTCAAACAACTACATTTACATAATTTTATTTGTTTAATTTATTCATAAACATAATATATTCTAAAATATTACATTTTTTGTGACATTTCCCTTTGATAAAAATCGTAATATTTTTTTAAGTTAAATGTAATTACATAATGTCACCCTCGCTCAATTTTTTGTTGTAATGATATACATATGGATAAAAATTATATACTAAAGAATATTTAAAATAATATTTATTATTAATAAAATATGTTAATTATATTAAGTTATTTATAATTTTTTATGAAGTTATAATTACCTAGAATATTTATGTGACATAGATATAATGTTTGTGAAAGAAATAGAAAATAAAGTAAATAATTAAAAGAACCGTAATAGTCATATGTTTTTGATGAAATATTAAATTACATTATTTTTTAGAAATTTTACATTACAATTTATTTTGAAAGAATTTTTATTTAAATTCCACTACTAACTCTATTCCAATAACAAAACAACGTGTTCATATTCTTGAAATGATTTTAAATGATATTTTATTTTTAAAAATTATTCCTAAATAATTTAACCACCATAAAAATGAAGTATTAAATTATTTTTTATGAAATTATCAAACCTATCATTCATGGTTCATGTATTCGCAACTTAAAAATTTTAAAATTACTTTTTGGGCCCTTAATCCTGGAAAAGTAAAGAAAAGGCCATTAAAATTTTCTTTTAAAAGGGACTCACTTGAAATATTTCTATAAAAATTATAGTTATGTTTTATATAAACAAAATATACCCAAATATATATTTTAATTTACATTTTAACATCCCAATTAATGGATAATAACCATACACCGATTCTCCATAATCCTTAAGCTTAATCAGAGGTAGTGTGTCAAAAGATGTGGTATGCGTCTTAACTAATTTATTTTATGTTTATTTATTCATACAATCTATAATAACAATTTCGATATAAAAAAAATATCTCTCTAATCTATAAAAAAATGATATTATGTTAATGGTAAAAAAATTATCATAATATTTTCCATCCAATGGACATATGAACACTTCACTCATTCAAATTTGGGGACTACAAACTCCTCAAAGTAATCAGTTTCATTTTTCATCACCTCTACATATGGATGGATAAAATAATAGTTAAAATGAAAATTAATAAAATTTATAAAATAAATATGATTATTTAAAGATGAAATATTTTCTACCTTAATACCCTTCTACCCATTGGTTATGATAACATCTCCTCTGCATACGTGTGCGCTACCACCTCCTCAAAGCAATGTGATTCATTTTTTACATGCCATGAAATTTGTGTAATAATAAGGATATATTTAATTAATATATACAAAATTAATAAGATTATATAAAGATATAATATTATTAATCTACATTTCCATGATTATAGAGTTAATTCTATATAAATAATATATTTGATAGCATGTTTAATATTTAACGACAAGCTTAAAAAAATTGAAATGTATTGCTAAAATACCTTTATTTAAATATAATTGTTATAACATAGTAATTGATTTAGAGAGTATGAACATGAGTAACTATCTTATTAAATATAAATTGTGAAGTTTCATTTTATAGAAAATTACTAATTAATGTGTACGAAATAAGAATTCAGTTTTAAATTGTATTTTTAAATAAAAATAAAGGAGATATTTTTAGGAAAACTATTTTAGGTCCCTAATGTAATTTTATTAAATTAAATTAATTTATTTACCAATGATAAATTATTTAAATTAAACTTATAGATAATATCATTAATAAAATGAATTAATATTCATTAAATAGTGTTTACTAGATATGAAATGTGTATAAATTAATTTTATACATCAAAAAATCATTTCTTTGAAAAAAATGATTTTATTGCAATTTATTCATAGATATTATAAAAACAAATACATTTTTAGAAATGTTATTTGATAATATGGCCAAAAAAGTTTCCTTCAACATGTCAAAAATTATCTAATGACAATTCTTTAATATTTTTTTGGAAAGGATCATGTGATGGTGAATAGTAAAAAATAACCTGTTTTCAAAAACTATCATCTCTTTTATATTTTTGAACCCGTGTATTGAATTTATTTTAAATTAGTAAGTATTTTTTGAGTTAGTGAGTATCGATAGAGGTGATGAATGAAAATTTTGACTTATTGAGAAGTCTATAAAAGTTATTTTATTTTTTCTTGTAGAAACTTCAAATGGATTATGTTTTTATATTAATGAATTTACTAACACTTTTTTTAATATTCTTTTAATAAATAATACAGCCCCTATTAAACAAAGGGGATATCTTAACCACACTACTGGGAGCCATGAACACTACATGGCATACATCCCATGATGTCTACCCAACTGATTTAGAGATTTTCATTGAAGAAATCGATCACTTACATGGGCAGTCATAGCATGCACATTGTTTTCATAAGATTATGAGGAGCTACTAGAAATAATACTCATACTAAAAATTATAATCAATTGGTATAGCCTTGCAAAACATTAGTGTGTGGGACGTCCGGATACCCCTATAAAAATGGTTTTATAGAAACTATTGGTATATGTGGTTCATAATTACCTTTCACCAATGTTATAGTGAACCATTTTTATAAGATGTTATTCCAGTGGAAAAACACATTTGTATAGGCTCCCACTACACTAACCTAATAACCATCATGAATCATCACCTCATGTTCCAGCTAGCCAATATATTTAATACTATAAAAAATTTATCCATTCATGTAATCAAAACATATATTATAATAATTTATTATATAATTTCTGTTAAATCATTTTATAAATTTTAAATCGAGTTAAAGAACATTAATATTTAGTTTTCATCATCAAACACCATCCACATGGTTATTTCATAAATATTATATAAAAAATATAATGTATAAATATATCCCTTCGGACCACCAATACAATCATTTTCACCAATATCATAACCATCATCAGAAACATCCTCACTAGAAACACTTACTTTAAAACCAACATCACTAGTACCTATAAGAATGCCAGAAATCCAACCACTATTAGGACCTCCATCACCTGATGCAACACAATCATCACTATCACTACCCTAATTATGAACATCCTCATAAGAATAATCATATTAAATATCACCTTACATGTTGATAATTTTAAAAAAATTTATTCTTATATATATCTTTCCTATTTATCATTATCATCATTGAAAAATAAATATAAATTTAATTAAAAATTCATTATTAATGTATAATTAAAATTAGACAATAGAGGTGACTTGAAAAAGTTAATGCATAATAATTACCAATATGAACATAGGATAAGTGGTGACATAAAATAATACAATAATTGATAATAAATATTAAATAATAATGAATAATTAAATTTTGATTAATTACTCCTTTTCATTGTTTTCAATTTTTCTAGTTCATCAGTAACTAAATAAACATTTAAAATGTATCTGGAACTAAATTCCCATAAAGGTTTTGTTAAAATAACTCAGTGGATTTGCAATGAGTTTTCCTTTTCATAATGGTTATAATATTGGACCACTATGGGGAAATACTAGTAGTGTCACATAAGGGTTATTGGGTGTTATATAAGGTTAAAAATATATTTCCCTTTATTTATATATTTTCAATAGGAAAAGGACCCTCATGGACATAAAATAAAATGAGGTTTTAATAATGTTTTCATTTTATTGTGGTTATAAAAGTTTAATTTTTTTTGGGAATAGAATGGTATACGGAATTATACATTAAAATATAAAAAATCAGTGGTTTTTGAGGGTATAAATATATATTTTTTAAATAATTAGGTTTTTATTTAAATTAGTTTAATTTTTTTACAGATATTTTATTAAGAATTTTTAAAAATAAACTATATTAAAACCCTTATCTTTATATCACATCGAAACTTGATTTATTACATAAAATTACACATAATAAAATCCATAAGATCCAGATGTATAGTGTCTTTTGGAAACAAGTACACATCATAACATCATGAACATGGGTTAGAGCAACATTATTGAAAAATTCCTTAACATGCTAATAAAACTCTTCTACTTTTTAAAATACATGAGATAACCTGGGGAGATTAATAAGAATGGGGTGAGATATAAATCCATGTAAGGAAATAGAAATGGCATAAAATGAATATGATAATACATGTTATACAACAAGAATATCAATGGATTATAAAAGGTGTAAGAATCAAAATCATAAAAAAATTGGTATGACAGAGAGGGATAATTATGACATGGATAATGTGGAGACAACTTAATACATAGAATCATAAACATAGGCCAATGATAACATCTGTGAAATCATGATGGAAAAAGTAACACAAATAGATAAGGATCACTCTATGTCTCATTATACTACAAAATTCCCAATTCATTGGAAGTCAATATAAATCTAGGTGCACCCATCACATTTATTTCATCATCATGATTTTGTGTGAAACATAAATCATACAACATGGATTCATTCATCATCATGTTTTATTAAAAAAATTAAGGACTGCAGAATAAATATATTTATTTCCCATTTAAAAATAATTATAATTGAATAAATGTGAATACCCTTGAGTGTAAATGGCTGTGTTAATCACTAGAAAACTATTTTTTCATGGGAAATCATGGTGAAAATTAAGTAACATAATGATGTCACTTAATAATTCATAAAATGAGATGAGGGTAATGAAATGCGTTAATTATAATTTTTAAATAAAAGGGAAGTAATATGGAAATTTAAATACAAATACCAACATAAGGAATTAGAAATATATGTAAAAAGATAATAGAGAAACATGAATAAAAAAGAGATGGTGAGGATCCCTTACTAAAGTGTTTAACTCTAAATGATTGGGAGGAGCTTGTTTAGAGAAAGGGGTGGGTTCCAAAAGAGGACTATAGAGAGGGTAAGTAAGTTTATGGATGTGGTAAATGTATTTTGATTAGATATAAATGTGATCTTGATTTGGTTTATATGTGATAGAAGTGGATATTTCATTATTATTTCTCAAACATTGGTCTTGGAATCTATATAATATAATTTAAAAAAGAAAAAACCATTAATAGTTTTTATGAATATGTTATTCTAAATCGATGTGGTTTTAATTAGATTATATGGCTATGTCCTGAATATAGTAAAATAATTCCCTTTCTTGTGTGGTGATGAATAATAATCTTAAAAAATTAATTCTGAAACTATAAATATTTTAATGGTTTTAGAGGATTCATAATGAAATTAAATAATTAATAAATTAAAATTAAAATATCATTTTTTTAAATCAAAAATATTTATTTGATAATTGATATATAATATAGTGTTTATTAAATCAGTTTTAAGTCATAATTATGTCACAATAAAAAAATTAAATTTATATGGTATTTAATTGTTAATTTAAAATTCGACTGTGAAGAAAATTATGAAAATTTCACTATTGGATTTTTAGATGTTATGATACAAAAAATAATATTCATTTTATCTAAATAAATAGTAAATAAACCCAATAATATTAAACATAACACTACATAATTTTATGGATAATTAAACATCATTTTACAAGCCACAGATCATAAATTCAAGTGTCCTGGATGATTATGTACATAATAGGGAATCAAATAAACACCTTTTATTTAATATCCACATTGATCACCTGAATTCAACTATTATAAAACATCTTAATGGGATAAACTAGGGAAAATATGAATAAAAGGATGAGGTAAAACACCTAGTAAGTTAATAATCAAAAGAATAAATATTAGCACTTTTTCTTGAAGGAATGACATAAGGATATTATAGGGTATAGAATATGATATAAATAATAATAACATATTAAACATGGGATAATATAGTTATGGAAACATAGTAATTTTTGAGCAACATAAAACATGACATTAGGATGAGTCAAGGCTTGTTTCCCGTAGAGGATCATGAGTTTAGACTGACCACCAAGACCTTTTCACATGGAGCACGAGTCAAGGATAACCACTAAGATCGTTGCACATAACTTCTCCTAAGAATAAACATTAACGAATGGATTAGAGTTCTATTTGGGAACACTAATCATATCATGTTTATGAATATGATTTCTACATAAATATTCATACATATGTAATCAAACATATTATTAAGTTTACCCATAGAAAGAAATGGGTATCATTATCATGTCATATGACATTACATATGGGAATATTATAAATGTGTACATAAAATAATGTTTTTAGATCATTTATGGAAATTAATAAGGTAAAATATGAACTTATCTGGATATGTGATCTCAAACTAAAGTGATAACATGTAAAAATAGTATTTAAAAATCTTTATAATTAAAACATTTTAAGTGTGGTTTAAGGAAAATATTAAAGTGATTTTAAAACAAAATGTGGCATAAGATTTTATACAATAAAAAAAATTATCCAAGAAGTACTTTATAATAAAATTCTTGATTTTAGAAAATATATTTTTTGTTGAAACATTTTATTGAGTGAACTTAAAATGGGTATGAATTCGGAAATTTCTCTTAAATTGGGCTTTGTTATCAGGAATAATAGAGCATGTATCCTTTTAGAAACATGTATATACCTATCAAATAAGGATGAATTGATATTTATAAAATATTTTGGAACATATAAATATTATTTTTAAGAGATAATTAATATACAAGATAGTTTAATTTGGGTAAAAATAGAGAATGAATAACCTGAAGGAATAATGGTGATTTAGGTAGAATCCCATACCATAAGTCTGAAGGTGTCCTTTACTTGATCTTAATGACATGGATAATAAAAGTAGATTAATTAATTAAAAATTATATAATCTATAATACACGAATTTTATTTATTATAAATTAATTATGTACATTTATTCTTTTTTTGAATTGTTAAGAGATTCTATTTCATTTCTTGGGAGCGATGGTTTTCCTTGGTTTTCAAGATTTTCACACATGTATACATGTGCAGAGGGTCGTATAAGGTGGGGTTAATTATCAATAATTGAAAATCAATGTTATTAAAGATATATCAGTGTTTAAGGAGTTATTATATGACTTGGTTTTATGAAATTTAAATGAATCATTATATAAATAGTTAATGATAATCGTTTGGGTTTATTTTGGTGGGTTTTCATTAATAAAAAACTCATTTTTTTGTTAAATTTGAATATTGTGTGTAAAAAATGATTCCATAACCGTAAATAAGATATAATACATATATTATAAACTATTTGAACTATAAAATGGTTTCTTTAGAAGACCATGAAGAAGGTAAATGAAATTGAGAACTTTTTCATCATTAAATCTTATAATTTAACACTTATCGGACAATGTTTTCATTTTTATTATAAAAAGAGGGGGAAGAAAATGTAGTGTTGAATTATTACATTAACAAACCATTAAAAAATTATATCTATGTTATTGGAGTTATCATAAAATTTTAATGTGGGTAGTTGAGGATGGAATAATAAAATAACAGAACTTGAAAAGAAAATAAAAGAATTGGGAAGAGGAATTCACTTATTGAATTTATCCTCTTTAAGATCCTCCCAATGGAAGAGGTTTTGATCATTTCATGAGACCAAGTGATCATGAACATTGGGAAGAGGATTGGGAAGAGATTTTAGTAGATATTTTATAAGTAATGAGTCTTGAGATGTGTAAGGAGAAGAGGTGGTGAGTGGTGATATTTATAGTGCAAGAGAGGAGTCTTTTATAAAAATTTAATTCATTAGTTTATTATTTTTATGAAGAAAAGAAATAATGATGATTATTGAGATGAAAAAAGTAACTAGATCATGTGAGTTCAAACCAAATGTGCTTAAATATTCCATGAACCAATGAATGATTTATTTAACATATAATGTATATATACCATAAATTAAAGTAATTTACTATTCACCAAAAATTTCAAGTATTTCAAATAAATCTCAAAAATTCAACCTAACCATTTTTCGATGTGTATATTAACTGAATGTTCTAGATTTATTAATTTTTTTATAAATAATATAAATTTAATTTTTAATTGAAATCATAATTTACTAGAAAAATATAAATTTTAACATTAAAACTGTTTTTCTAACACATTGAAAAATTAATTAAGGTTTTGTAAAATTATCTTATATTCATAATATATAAATAAATTATTTTATGATTACATTTTAAGAAGGTAAATTTTCTTTCAATTTACTAATTTAATCATTATATTGGAATTAAATATATCTGAGTTACCAAAAAACCACACATAATTAATAATTTTTAAAATATTTATTTACTTATAATACGATATAATTATTTCAGTTTAACACTTAAAATATAGATAATTTTTATTTATAATATCATTGGTGAGGTTACTATTGATTTGTCCAGTATACTATTCGTAAGTTTCATATTACAATCCCAAGGGTCATGTTACTATTTCATCGGTATGTGTTCCTCAACTTCTTGATATACGTTTTTTCACTCATTATTCATTTACAAAGTTGGTATTGTTTTGTATTTATAATATTATTTGATTATACTAAAAGAAATAATTATAAGAATGTAATTCCATTGATAAAATATTGAGTCACTATATTCTTCCCCCCTTATGAAATTTCACACTCAAATTTTCATTTTATATTCTAGAATGAAAATAGTTGCGGGTACTTCTCCTTCATCGCATCCTACAGTTATTTTATTTCCTCATTGTACCTATGGTTATTTCATAGTATATTAACATGTGATTAGTCTTTTAGTGTAGAAGTTTATCTCTTTGATCTATGATCTTCACGGTCTTCTCCTTATAAGAATGATCATTCTCCAATTGTACAACCTTTGAAGATAGTACATATGAAGGATGTGGTATGTACTACATTACGATGGATACGTGGAATAAATTATATGCATTAGATTTCCTTTCTTCCAAAATCTCATGACCTTTTTCAAAAGAGATATATGGAAGAATACCATGTATTAAACCTTAAACTTAAGGACTCTTCAATGATTGTATGCTAAGATCTTTTCTTGAATTTGGGATGACTTGATGTGTTGTTGAATGGATTTCACCTTATCCACTATTTATTAAACCATTTTGGGTACTAATAGCTTACCTTCACAAACCTCAACCCAACATTCCATTATCCTACACATTTTCCCATTAAGGGATTCATAGATAGATATTTGGATGTTAGAGTGGAAACTATTGAAGTAAGAAAATTCAACCAGAGGAAGATGATGGTCCCATTATAATTTTAAATCAATAGAACACAGACTCAACATGTCTTTATGTGATTGAATATTTTTATTACATTGGCCATCATTTGGAAGGTGATATTTCATAATGATGTTCATATCAATTGTTATATCTTGTTGGAGACTTTTTTAGAACATCAATGTGTCTCTAAGATCTCTATCTGATACATTAAATTTTGGTACTCCATGCAACCTTACCAACATGTCGATATATATCCATGTAAGATGATCAAATTAGATGTACTCTCAAATTTTGATAATGTGAGATGTATTTGTAAGACAATACATAATGACCAAGATAATTTTTTTTTGCCTTAGATGTCCTTCAATTTCTAGTGTCAAAGTCCGTGGTAATGTTATCCAAAATCCATGTTAGTATGGGAAGATGTTGCATAGTCCCCTTAGATTGTTTTCATTCAAACTTCCCTTTTTGAAAAATTGGGCACTTTTATATATATTCAGAAATATCATTCTCCATATTGTCCCACCAATTTTTTTCTCATAGATCCTGATACATATTTGTTATCCATGTTTGAATAGAGAAGATTGAGATATGTGCATCATTTATAAGATCCTTTATAGAGACCCGTAGCTTAACATACATGAACATTACATTACTTTTTCAGAATACTTAGTACATAACAAAAACACACACACAAGGACCGTAACAGTTTAGTGTCTTTGGAAACTCAGAATATAATCTTCTAATCGTGGTGAAAGATCTTCAACATCTCCCATAAAGATCTTCCCCTTTTTTTCTAACCTAAAAACTTTCTTTATATCCTAGGGAAAAGAAAACATAAAAAGGGTGAGCTCAAATTCTCAGTAAGGGTAAGCATGGATAAAATAAAACATACCATATACATTTGAACTTAAAAACATGAACATAATGTTTAAACATCAAAAGCTTGTGCAATGACATAAAACATGGAAGTACGTAAGGCATAGATCATAAAGAATCATTAAGAATGATAAAATAGCGTGGGAATGAACCATGTAATTGTGGAAACCATTAAGCACATGATATTATTTCCATAGTAGCCAAGGCATTGCTTCCAAGACCATCTTAGTGGACAAAGTCCCTTTCTAAATCGAGTTCACTCCTCATTCCAGTCCTGTATTACTGAACTGGTTTAACTTGCCGTTCCAGCCATGTCTATCTCATGAGATATAAATCTTTACCCAATGCATTGGAGGGAGATATAGGTCCCACCCATCTCATAATGAAATCATTCTTTTGCGTGCCAAAAAATCATAAATCATAAATCATAGCATAACCCATGAAATAAAATGGGATTCTTAAACATCATGCCATCATAACATAATCCATAAACAATTTATATCATTTCATTATAAGAAAATTGAAAACATTTAAATCATAGAGACATTTTACTTGAAACATTCACATATGAAATAATGTCATCTTAGATGGAAAATAATTTTGACAAAACACTTGAAATGAATTCTTGAGGAAAATATCCTTTCTTCTTTAAAATCATTTTCTTTTCACAAAATTCCATGCAATTTTAAAAGATAAGGGTTTTGTTGAAAATAAACATTCAATGTTGTAGAGGAAGCTTCTTTAAACTGAGGTTTTATGAAACCATAAACATCCGTTCACGCCGTATAAGTAAAAAATAACATTATCCTTGTACTTTTGTCAGAAAAGTCAAAAAGTACCTTATATGGTAACCAAAGGAAAGATTCCATTCATACAATGTTGTAAAAAGTCAATAAAGAGTAAAAATGACTTTAAAAATCCATGTAATAATGGTAAACATTTTATGAAAGCATTTTTAGACATCATGGTCATGGATGATAAAGGTAACCCCAGTAAATACTTAGATATAAGCAATCTCGGATAAAAATGAGATTGAAAATTTATCCCTTACCTTAGGACTGATTTGCATCGTAAGTCTCCGAACCTCCTGTATAATGATATAAATAATGTCATTGACTTATTCCAGAATCATACTAATTGTTATGATATCATATATGGTTCACTTATAACTTTATATTACCCGTTCTTTTGTAAATTCCATGTTAAAGAGCGTTTTGGGTAAAATTGTTTCATTTGTCGTCCGTGTTTTGACTTGTAATTATTAATATGATCACTTAGATCATTATTAATTAATTAAAGAATATAAAACATGATTTATATATAATATATATTCAAAATATACATATATATAATAGATCTATAAATGGAAATAAATACACTGTTCATGGAGACGGTAGGCCGTACGTACGCATGAACGCTGTTTTCGTTTCCTTATTGAGTTGAATGGAATTAAGTATATGAGATACATATATATACACATATATCAAGTATCATTATTATGTCATATATTTCATTATTACTTATTATATATACTTTATAATCATTAATGAATGGTTAACGTGGAGAATGAATCTCATCGCGTCGTGGAGACGGTAGTCCGTACGTACGCACGAGCGATGATATCATTCTCATGATCATGGAATTGTATTGGAGTGTATGTATAATATTTCAGAACCAATATCACTTTACAATAATCATTTATAGTTATTATATACACCATTATACCAATCCAAGTAAGGTGTTGGTGGAAAATAGATTACACCACGGCGTGGAGACGGTATTCCGTACGTACGCACGCGCAATGATTTCGTTTTCCGTAGGATGGATAGATGGTGAAATAGGGTTGTTTCATACTTATAATAACATATCAGTATATGAGTGATACTGATGTTATTACTTCATAATTAAACAACATAATAAGAAGAAATAGAAGAAGAAATAAATTTGAAAGAATCGGTAACAGGCTTTACCTCTTCTTTGAAGCGCCTCTTTGAGTCCTCATAGGGCACTGAAATTGGTCATTGAAGAAGACCAGGACCTCTAGGATGTTGCTATGTAATTGGAGAAGAGAATTTTTCAGGGGTATGCCAAGAATGAAGGCTCGAAGTGGTGTTAGGAAGAGAGGGAGGAGGTTCCCTTTTATAAGGGAGGAGAGGGGCACCTTTAGAATAACAAAAAATATTATTTTATTATAAAGAAAAATTCGGTTTTAAATAGCTCCAAATTGAGTTATTTTGAATCTAATGTGGGAATGGGTCTAAATCCTCTTATACAATAGAATTTGGACAATTTTAGATTACTATTTTAACCTTATAATTTAGTTTTAACTTTAAGTTAGATAATTTTACTTTTACCGTGTCTTTTTGTGTTCTTACACTATAAGGTTAATAAACATACAATAAGAAGCCAAACGAACCCCAAGTTGTTTAGTATTAATATATATAACTATATCTACGTCATTTGGGCGAACCTTATATTTTTAGGAATAAAATAACAATTAATAATATAATATTTTTTAAAAAAAATATTTTATGTAAATTTTGACACTATTTAGTAATTGATTTTTTTGAAAATCCTAACAAAATTATTAGTTCAAATAAAGTTAATTATATCAATACTAACATGTCAAATTAACCTATAAAATTAGTGTAATTCATAAAAAGTCTCAAATTACATTTATTTTGGTATTTATAACATCAATTATGTCAATATAGCATTAATAAGATAATTACTGCATCATCTTTGTGTCATAAATAAATTAATATATTTAATGTCAAAAAATTACAAATAAAATACTATTTTGTAGGAAATCTGTTTAGATTTCTAATGAATATTTATAGTTGAATTTATCTTATTTATAACCCTATATTAACAATGATATACTTCTTAAACATTGATTTTAACTATTTTAACCCTTCTTTAAATAAATTAATAATAAATGTCCTAATCTAATCCAAGTGGGAATAAATGGTCATTTTTTATTCCTAAGGTTGTTTTTGGTCGAATTACACATATCCAATAGAATTAGGACATGGGTTAGGGTAATAATAATATCATTTTTACCATTAATTACCCTATTTACTTTTAACCGTGGTAAAAAAAAGTAAAAAGTTATTATTCACCAAAAATTATTTTCATCTCATTGAACCACATTTTACTTAATGAAATCAACCGTGTCTCTCGGATTTTTGAAATTCCACTCACAGAAGCGGTAAAATTATGTTTTATGAAAAATTCATTTTTTTAACTACCACTTAGTGGTTTCACTATTCATCAAAAAAATGAATGTTTCCAGAAAAATACCAAAAATTATGCATACGCTATATTTGATATTATGAACTCAAAAATGATGTCTATTTCACCAAATTCAAAACATATCAGTTGCATTAATTTATTTAAAAATTAATTCACGTCGTTAAAACAAATAGCTTGTTCTTAAGAGATAATAACTATCAAAAGATTGACACATGCTTATGTCTGGTTTAAATTTGAAATTACATCCAATGACCAACATTGTATTAAATTGTAAAAATAAATTCTAAATATACTTTAAAACCACTCAAATTAATAATTAATCACTATTAATTATTTCAATTAAAAAGGTTGTTTTTAATTAAAATTTAGTAATTTTCACTATTCATCAGAAAATGAATGTTATCCGAAAAGTACCAAAATTTCACCCTAAGCTAATTTTGATATTACGAATCCAAAAATGATGTCCATTTTGAAAAATAAAATTTACAAAATTTAAAAAAGTGGTTATTACTATTCATAATGGCTAGTTTTAGTAATATTTTAATAGCATATCGTTGTTTATTGAAAATCGGTATTGCGTACTACACACGCTATCGAGGAAGGTCGTGATTGTACGTAATGCAAGAAAAGTCAATGATTCTTGATGTGAAATCTCCCTTTGGTGTAGCGTACAACACAATACATTAATGAAATTAAAAATAATATTTTTCATAAAATCTTGGGATGTTACATTCTACCCCCCTTAAAATGAATTTCTCCCACGAAATTCGTCGGGGTTATAAATGGTTTACTCCTCGAATGTTTCTTTAATATAATCCCACATCGTAAAAAGGAATACCAAAACCAATCTTTAAAAAAAAGTATGAAACATAATGGTTACCCAAATAAACTAATCACTGGGTTTCCACATAGGTGAAAATATGGATATGGAAGAGAAATCTGACCATCATGTTCTGATGGAGAGTGGTAGAGAACATGGCTATGGAAAAGCCTGCAATCACAAAGCCATAAATTTGTGACGATCTAAGGTACCATTTGATTCATCAGATATAAGAGCACTAGGACAACATTTTTGGTTTTCTAGATCGTTTCCCTAAAGTTGATGAAATTGGAATTAGATGAAATAATTTCGTGATTTTGGTATTGTGTCACCATTGGTCGTTCTTTGGACAATTTCCACTTCATCTCTTAAAGAAATGAATTTGAATTTGTCATTCGTGATGTGTTAGTAGATCATGTGATAGAATGATGGGTCATTCCATCTATCTCAAACAAAAGGTTAGAAAAGTTATCAAAAAAATACATAAGTCCATCTATAGTGAGATTAATCATATATGGTTCCTAAAATGGACTTATACATCATCTATAATACTAGTTAATATAATAAAACTAATTTCTAATAAACATGGACTTCCTGTAGGCCATTGGTAGGTGATAAAGGCCAGTCACACTTCGGTTGTGGGTTCGATTCCCACAGCGTTGTCCGACGCGATGGGTTATCGCCCGTCCTGCATGTTGTCCTTTTTCTAAAACTACATTACAAAAATAATATCAAAAAAAGTTCTATCGTTAAACAATACTAACTTTTGGTTAATATAATCCATTCCAATCTTTAGGCTTCTCTAAAATACTTCGGTCCAAGCTCATAGTATATAGAAAACGATTACTTGAAATGTCGTCAACCAAGCATGTGAATACCATCATTTATCCCCCATATATCTTGTTGGTCACATTCCAATAATGTTAATACCTTAATCATGTATTCTCTTGAAAAATGAATACCCATTAAACATTAGTGAAAACATGAATACTGTCAAAAGTTATCTCTTTCTACATACCAAAATCCAAAAATTCTATATACTCAAACCATGATATAACCTTCTAGTTATATCAGTCATGAGCTCATGAATACTATCAAACATTTAATTTTCTCCTTATCCCTTCATTATGCGCATATCATCTACATTCCAAAAATATCTTAATAACCTTTCATGGATATTGGTACCATTAATCATACACTTTCAAAACTCAAGGAAAGACAATAGTGTAACAATCCTTAGATGTATCTTTATTCCATAGTACCATGAGATTACTTATACAACATTACCCATGATAAACATGTAATAATTCCAATACATTCTTAAACCATTGACCGAGCATCAACAATTCTTTCATCTCACATATCATTTGTAGTCTCTTCATCATAATCAACATAAATACTACCCATACGACCATACTGATTCTCTTCATGAGACTTTCCCTTAGGGCATTGGTTTGCATAATTCCCGTACATTCCACATTTAAAACATTTAACCATTGTTAATGTCGTAGCAATACCATTATCCTCATCCCTGCTGTTAACTGAACCTTTTCCTTTGCACTTATTGGCTGTGTGTCCTTCTTTTCCACACCCAAAGCAACTTCCAGTTCCTTTGAAAAATTCTCATTGATGCCTCTTCCCACAAGATTTACATAGGGGAAATTGAACTTTCTTTCCTCTATGATCATCATGAAACTCCATCTTTCTCTTATTAGCTGAGTCAGGAAACATACCAAATTTTACTTTATTGATCATATTATGAGATTGCTAATTCGGCATAATAATGATTTTTGGACTTCCAAATCCCATTTCATTTGGTTGCTCATGAATAATTTCATTCCATTGTCCATCATATCCTCCATTATCATGAATCATCTTGTTTCCAGCCATTTTCTAAAACCCAAAAAGAATAGTGTGAGAGGAAAAAATCATAATAAAGGGGGATTAACTTCAATATCTAATAGCTTTGGTTTAATCTAATATTGTTACCATAGTTCTAGGACTATATCCTATACGTATACTTATCCTTAGGGACATCCCTAGACATGCCTTTGAAATATCTCTAGGGATCTCACTAATGTTTTCGCATCCTAGTTTCCAAAGGTTGACTAAACTTTTCCTCTGATACCAACTGTAGAGACCCGTAGCTTGACATACATGGACATTACATTACTTTTTCAGAATACATAGTACATAACAAAAAACACACACACAAGGACCGTAATAGTTTAGTGTCTTTGGAAACTCGGAATATAATCTTCTAATCGTGGTGAAAGATCTTCAACATCTCCCATAAAGATCTTCCCCTTTTTTTTCTTACATAAAAACTTTTTTTATATCCTGGGGAAAAGAAAACATAAAAAGGATGAGCTCAAATGCTCAATAAGGGTAATAATGGATAAAATAAAACATACCATATACATTTGAACTTAAAAACATGAACATAATGTTTAAACATCAAAAGCTGGAGCAATGACATAAAACATGGAAGTACGTAAGGCATAGATCATAAAGAAACATTAAGAATGATAAAATAGAATTGGAATAAAACATGTAATTGTGGAAACCATTAAGCACATGATATGATTTCCATAGTAGCCAAGGAATTGTTTCCAAGACCATCTTAGTAGACAAAGTCCCTTTCTGAATCGAGTTCACTCCTCATTCCAGACCTGTATTACTGAACCGGTTTAACATTCCGTTCCAGCCATGTCTATCTCATGAGATATAAATCTTTACCCAATGCATTGGATGGGGATATAGGTCCCACCCATCTCATAATGAAATCATTCTTTCGTGTGCCACAAAATCATAAATCATACATCATAGCATAACCCATGAAATAAAATAGGATTCTTAAACATCATGCCATCATAACATAATCCATAAACAATTGATATCATTTCATCATAAGAAAATTGAAACCATTTAAATCATAGAGACATTTTACTTGAAACATACACATATGAAATAATGTCATCTTAGATGGAAAATAGTTTTGAAAAAACACTTGAAATGAATTCTTGAGAAAAATATCCTTTCTTCTTTAAAATCATTTTCTTTGTTCAAAATTCCATGCAATTTTAAAAGATAAGGGTTTTGTTGAAAATAATCATGCAATCTTGTAGAGGAATCTTCTTGAAAATGATGCTTTATGAAACTGTAAAAATCTGTTCATGCCGTATAAGTTAAAAATAACATTCTCCTTGTACTTTTGTCGGAAAAGTCAAAAAGTGCTTTATATGGTAACCAAATGAAAGATTCCATTCATACAATGTGGTAAAAAGTAAATAAAGGGTTAAAATGACTTTAAAAATGCATGGAAGAATGTTAAACATTTTATGACAGCATTTTTAGAAAACATGGTCATGGATGATAAACGTAACCCCAGTAAATGCTTACGTATAAGCAATCTCGGATAAAAATGAGATTGAAAATTTATCCCTTACCTTAGGTCCGATTTGTTTTGTAAGTGTCCGAACATCCTGTATAATGATTTAAATAATGTCATTGACTTATTCCAGAATCATACTCATTGTTATGATATCATATATGGTTCACTTATGACTTTATATTACCCGTTCTTTTGTAAATTCCACGTTAAAGAGCGTTTTGGGTAAAATCGTTTCATTTGTCTTCCATGTTTTGACTTGTAATTATTCATATGATTACATAGATCATGATTACGTAATTCCAGAATATAAATCACGATTTATATATAATATATATTCAGAATATACATATATATAATAGATCAGTAAATGGAAAGAAATACATCGTTCATGGAGACGGTAGGCCGTACGTACGCATGAACGGTGTTTTTGTTTCCTTATTGAGTTGAATGGAATTAGGTATATGAAATACATATATATACACATATATCCAGTATCATTATTATGTCATATATTTCATGATTACTTATTATATATACTTTATAATCATTCATGAATGGTTAACGTGGAGAATGAATCTCATCGCGTGATGGAGATGATAGTCCGTACGTACGCACGAGCGATTATATCATTCTCATGATCATGGAATTGTATTGGAGTGTATGTATACTATTTCAGAACCAATATCACTTTACAATAATCATATATAGTTTTTATGTACACCATTATACCCATCCAAGTAAGATTGTGGTGGAAAATAGATTACACCACGGCGTGGAGATGATATTCCGTACGTACGCACACGCGGTGATTTCATTTTCCATAGGACGGATAGATGGTGAAATAGGGTTGTTTAATACTTATAATAACATATCAGTATATGAGTGATACTGATGTTATTACTTCATAATAAAACAACCTAATAAGAAGAAGTGGAAGAAGAAATAAAGTTGAAAGAATCGGTAACGGACATTACCTCTTCTTTGAAGCCCCACTTTGAGTCCTCCTATTAGGGAACTAAAATTGGACTTTGAAGAAGCACATGACCTCTAGGATGTTTCTAGGGAACTTTAGAAGAGAATTTTTCAGGGGTTGGCCGAGCTTGAAGGCTCAAAGTGGTGTGAGGAAGAGAGGGAGGAGGTGCCCATTTATAAGGGAGGAGAGGGCACCTTTGGAATAACTAAAATTATTATTTTATTATAAAGCCAAATTCGATTTTAAATAGATCAAAATTGAGTTATTTCGAATCTAAGGTTGGGATGGGTCGAAATCCTCTCATCCAATAGAATTTGGACAAGTTTAGATTACTATTTTAACCTTATCATTTAGTTTTAACTTTAACTTAGATAATTTTACTTTTACCGTGTCTTTTTGTGTTCTTACACTATAAGGTTAATAAACTTACTATATGAAGCCAAACGAACCCCAAGTTCTTTATTATTAAAGTATATAACCTTATTTAAGTCATTTAACCTAACCGTATATTTTTAGAAATAAAATAAAAATTAATAATATACTATTTTTTAAAAAAACTATTTTATGTCAATTTTGACACTATTTAGTAATTGATTTTTGTGAAAATCATAACATACTGATTAGTTAGAAAAAGCTTAATTATATCAATACTAATATTGTCATATTAACCTATAAAATTAGTGGAATTCATTAAAAGTCTCAAATTACATTTATTTTAATATGTATAACATCAATTATGTCAATATTTCATTAATAAGATAATTACTGCATCATATTTGTGTCAAAAATAAATTAAATTATATAATGTCAAAAAATTACAAATAAATTACTATTATATAGTAAATCTTTTTTTATTTCTAATGAATATTTATAGTCGAATTTATCTTATGTATTACCCCATATTATAAACGATATACTTATTAAACTTTGATTTTAACTATTTTAACCCTTCTTTAAATAAATTAATAATAAATGTCCTAATCTAATCCAAGTGGGCCTAAATGGTCATATTTTATTCCTATGTTTGTTTTTGATCGAATTAAACTTATCCAATAGAATTATTACATGTGTTAGGGTAATAATAATATCAATTTTACCATTAATTACCATATTTACTTTTAACCGTGGTAAAAAATGTAAAAAGTTACTATTCACAGAAAATTATTTTTGTCTCATTGAACCACATTTTACTTACTGACATCAATCGTGTCTCTCGGATGTTTGAAATTCCACTCACAGAAGTGGTAAAATTAAGTTTTATTAAAAATTCGTTCTTTAACTACCATTTAGTGGTTTCACTATTCATCAAAAAATGAAAGTTTCCAAGAAAATAACCAAAAATTAGGCCTAATCTATATTTGATATTATGAACTCAAAAATGATGTATATTTCACCAAATTAAAAACATATTAGTTGCATTAATTAATTTAAAAATTAATCCCCGTCGTCAAAACAAATAGCGTGTTCTTAAGAGATAATAACTATCAAAAGTTTGACACTTGTTTATGTCTGGTTTAAATTTCAAATACATCCAATGACCAACATTGTATTAAATTGTAAAAATATATTCTAAATATACTTTATAAAAACTCAAATTAATAATTTATCACTATTAATTATTTCGATTAAAAAGGTTGTTTTTAATTAAAATTTAGTAATTTTCACTATTCCTCAGAAAATGAAAGTTATCCGAAAAGTACCAAAATTTCACCCTAAGCTAATTTTGATATTCCGAATCCAAAAATGAAGTCCATTTTGAAAAATAAAATTTAAAAAATTTCAAAAAGTGGGTATTACTATTTATAACTGCTAGTTTTAATAATATTTTAATAGCATATCGTTGTTTAGTGAAACTCGGTATTGCGTACTACACACACTATCGAGTAAGGTCACGATTGCGCATAATGCAAGGCAAGTCAATGATAAGTGTTTTGAATGCTCCCTTTTGGGTTGCGTACAACACAAGACAGTAATGAAATTAAAAAGAATATTTTTCATAAAATCTCAGGGTGTTACATCCTTCGTTATCTATGGATAGGAAGGTAAAAATAATCATGATCTAAATTTTACAACTCCTTCCACATCAATATTTAACTTATAAGACCTCCCATTTATAATAGCTTCCACCATTTTCAGAATTTCCATATAATTTCTTTGAGAATCCATTATTTCATCCAAGAGTGTTGGTTGAGAAATAACTTGAGTAAGGAGAGATGATGTTCCTCCCATAATTTTTCCCATGTCCATCCTTTTTAAGTATAATATTATTGGATCCTTCTCAATTCTGATCATTGATTAAGATACATAATTTTTTCCACTTAGAGAACCCGCAACCTTAGTTTACTTTCAAGGATAGTAACAGATTGGGTAGTCATAATTTTTGAGGAGTTCTAACAATATTTTTTTGTTAATATTATGCTCTTCTATTTTAATATATATTTAAAACTCTTGTGATCATTATATATCTCACACTTCTCCCTATAGAGATAATTCTTAAATATTTTCAACATAATGATCACAGAATCCGACTCCTTATCATTTGTTTGATAGTTTTCTTCATGGATTTTAAACTACCTTGAGGTGCGGTCTCTCTCGTTCTCATTTTTCATCAGTAAAAACCCCAATTCATTCATTGAAGCATCATTTAACACCACTAAGATTTATCCAATGGTCAAAATTGTGAGTATTGGGGTAGTGATAAGCCTTTTTATCCCCTTAAAGCATTCCTCACATTATTGAGTTATGAAAAACAGTACTCCCTTTTGGGTCACCTTGTTCATTTGGTTAGACAATTGTGATATGTTCATCATAAATTTTCAGTAATACCCAGTTAGGTTGGGGAAAATATGGATCTACAATATAGATGTTGGCCTATGCCACTCAACGATTTCCATTGTCTTGGAAGGGTCCACATATATACCTTTTAGACAGATAACATTTCCCCAGAATGATACTTCCTCTATCCAGAACTCACATTTATTGTACTTTTCATCTAGTTTTTCTATTCTCAATGTCTTTGGAAATTTATTCAAATTACCCTCATGTTCCACCTTGAACATGGAGTATATCTTGATATAATTTATAAAGACAAACAAAAATCTGTCGAGGTATTCCTAGAAGTCTCAATTCATTAAATCCATGAAAATTGATGGAGGATTAGTGACTCCAAAGGGAATCACTATGTTCTCATAGTGTCCATAACTTGTTCAAATTGTATTATTGGGAATATCTTCTATACTCACCTTTAATTGTTGATATCCCAACAAAATTTCATCCTTAGATAAATAACTACACCCACATACCTAGTTGAACATGTATTCTCTAAATGGGAGATAATACTTGTTCTTTATAATGACTTAATTGACCTCAAGATACTCAATGAAGAGGCACATTGATCTATCATTCTTATTCATTATGAGGACTGGTGCACCACATGGTTAAGCACTCAGGCATATAAAACCCTTCACCAGATTCTCCTATAATAGCTTCATCGTATCTTCATGCTCTATTGTGTCCATTCAATAAGCTATAATTGATATAGGTAGAGATATAGGAATGATCTCAATTGAAAACTAAACCTATCTATTAGGAATAATACTAGAAATTTATACTTGGAATACATCAGTGTAATCACTCATAGTGGGAAATTCTTCGATCACCATTCTATCCGTTATCTAAAAAATTTGAACTTGATATACTTTATTATAAGGAAAAAACATCCACAAATGAGATGATAATTCTTAAATAGATTAACTTTCTTCAATACACTTGTATAGGATTGGAGGATGCTCTGGGATGTGAATAATGATATTTATTTCCCAACAGTTGAATTGGATTTATATAAAGATTTAAAATCCATGCCCAAAATATCACCAAACTCCACTAAAGGCAGTATGGCAAGATTTTTCGGGAGGATCAATCCACAATCAATTATTGGGGAGGACTTATAAACAATAGATGCAATAATTTGCCCATTAATTTTTCTCACAAATAACTCAAACTCTATATTTTGAGGTGGCATTTGAATAGTTATACTATACATTCAGGGTATCGATGAATTCATCAAACTAGAATCAAATAATACATTTACTAATCATGAATGAAAAACTAGCATACCTTTCACCACTTCATTGTATAGATACACCTTAGTAGTAGTGATGGACTAAGCCCATTCTTATTGCCTTCTAGGTTGTTGATAATTTCCGTCGACTATCCTTGGATTCTCATAATGCTATTTTTCCCTGAATTTGAATCACTGCACTACTGGCTAATCATTTATATGAACCTTCCATTATTCTACAACATTTGTGTAAGTCTTTATATCCCTTCAGTTTTTCGTAGCCAGATCTCCTACTATTCAACATTTATAGCAATTCTTGGAACCCTTTATATAGTTCTTAGGATAATTATTCCCATAATTTTGACATGTGAGATGTTTGATCTTCTTTCCATCATAAGATTTATTTGTGAATCAAACCATATTAGACACCATTTTCCTCTTTTTTTCACTTTGACCATGTGACCATTGAGAGTCACAGATATGCATTTCAACCATGAGGTAACAATATAAAATCTCATCATAACTATTGAAGTCATGAATATGAAGCACTTTTCATAGATATGACTTTAGTCCCATAAATAAGATATGCACCTTGATTTTAGTGTTCATGAAAAAGTTATAGGCGTAACTTGAACGCCGTGTAAAGTTTGCTTCATACGCCACAATAGAACCATTTTACTTCTTATTATGTCTGATGAACAATATTTTTATCTTAAGATAATGGGTTCAAAAAAATACTTATTGAAAAATATTTTATTGAATTCCTCCAAATCCATGGAATTAATTTTCTCCTTGGAATTAATATTTTTTATCAGCAACCACAACTGATTTGCTTCCCAATCAAAAATACAAACCTCCAACACAAGTTTCTATTCTTATAATCAATAGAGGAAAGATAATATATTTTAAATGGTGTTAATCCACTATTTCTTGTGGAGGGGATATGAAGATCTACAAAACATGGGAGGCATTTTCCACATGAATAATTTGATGGAAACATTATATTTCCTTGGAGAATAAGTATATTCCACACACGTCAAGTTATTATTCATAACATGAGTCAACTAATAATTTAACGTCCTAATGTTTTGAGCACCTGTTCTCATCATACTTTTCATTTCATTAGGGAAATCATCACATTCCATATCACATTGATAGTCAGAATGTGTTATTTTATTTACAGTCATTAACTAAGAAAAAGAAAGTTCAATTAGGTTTCCTAAATACTTAACTATTAACAATGAAAAGGAATCATTAAACATAAAATGATAAACCCTTAAAGGGTAATTATATCATAACTTATGATTCCCAAGGTTTCAATCTAGGTTATCAATGATCTTTCTCCCAACATATATTTTAATGCTATTTTTTCCCTTAAAATGGTTCATAACGAGCATATGAATTTACCAATGAATATATCGTAGGGGTGTGAAACTAGGTGTCTAGTAAGTCTTATTGTCTTTTAACAAGTTTAACCAATTTAGGCATGGAATACCTTATTATAGTTTTTACACCTAGGTACAACTGTTCCAGAACTACGTCTAATTATAGTGTCTACAAAGGGGTGTATTTTCTTGATTAACAAATTACTCTATACTTACCCAAATTTAAGGATGTTTTCTCATACATAGTGTTATACATAGGGTTCTTACTAAATAGTTCTATTCCTAGTCTCCAAAAAACTAAACCTTTCATTTAATACTAATTATAGTTATTATAGCCATTTACACATATCATTACATGATTTTATGTATAATTAAACATAATATTAGAATATAATGTTTGTAAAGTCTATTGTCTTGGAGGATTAGTTGAATAAATAAAAATAATAAAAACGGATTTTATTTAATCTTAACATTGATATCCTAGATTCAATTGTGATAAAACATATACATAAGATAACCTGGGGATAACATGAACAAAAAGATGATCTAAAAATCCCATTAAGGGAACAATCACATGAATAAATCATGGGGCATGGGTTAGAAAGAATGTCATAATGATAAAAAAGGAATGGAACATGATATAAGAAATAACAACATATGAAACATGGGATCATATAGTCATGGAACCAAAGTAATGTTGTACCAACATAAAATATGACTAGAAAAATTCATGTCTCATTACACATAGAAGACCATGAGTTTAGGATAACCACCAAGACCATTTCACATGGAGCATTAGTAAAGGCTAATGAACAAGACCGTTTCACATATTATCTCGTTATACTAATAATCACCCAATGAATTGGAGAAATATAAAGGCAGACCCATCATAACATGTTCATGAATATTATTTCCACATAATGAATCATATATAGGTAATCAAACATAATATAAATGTTACCCATGGAAAGAAATGGATATCGAATTCATGTCATAAAGAATTACAGAAGGAAATATCATAAAAGTTTCCATGAAATAATGAATTTAGAACATACACATACATTAATTAGGTAACATATGCATATAACCTATTAATTGATGTCCAACATAAGTTATCACAATTAAAAAGATTATTTAAGAATCTTTTTAATTAAAACAATTTAGTGAGGTCTAAATAAAATCTTAATCATCTTTTCAAATAGAATGTGGAATAATATTTTATATAAAACAAGACGTTAACCAAGTATGTTTTCATAAAAAATTAGTGATTTTAGAAAAGATATGGTTTCTTAATTCGTATTATAGATTTCACTTAAAAATTGGTAAAAATTCAAAAAGATCCCTTAAACAGGGCTTTCTTATCAGGAGGAATTGAGTAGGTAACCTTTTAAAAAACATGTGTATACCCGTAAATGAAGGATAAATTTATCTCGAAAATTGAGTTTATAAAATATAAATATAATATATAATATATAAATAAAGATAAAATAGATATTAATTTGGGTATAAATAGATAATGTTTAATGTGAACGATTAATAGAGGTTTGTGTAGAATCCCTTACCTTAAATATCAAGGTGTGATTCAATTGATCTTAATGTATTGGATAAACAAATTACATTAATTAATTAATAGTTATATAACCACTTATACATTAATTTAATTTATTATAACTCTATTAATTTCATATATATCGTTTTTTATGGCGTTATAGATTCAATTTAATTTATTGGGAGCATAGGTTTTCCTTGATTTTTATGATTGGTTTATTTGTATTCATGTATGATGGGTCATGTAATGTGGGTTTAATTAAATAAAATTTATCATTTATGTTATTTAGGATATTACATGGGTTAAATTGATATTATATTATATTTTTTATAAGACATGATGATGAATCTATATATAAATAGTTAATGATAATCATTTGGGTTTATTTTAACAGGTTTTCATTCACAATGAAGTCATTTTGTGTTATAAAATAATATTGTGAGTATAACATTTTTATAGAACCTTAAATAATATATAATATATATTATATCCGGGCTTAACCATAAAATGGTACATGAACATACCTTGAATATGGTAATGGAAATTGAATACATCATCGTCCTTGAATGTGATAAATTAACACATCTTAGACTATGTTTTCATTTTTAGTATAAAAGGAGATGGAATGAGAGATGATGATGAATTGTTACATTAGAATAAAAAAATATTATATATATATTACTGTAGTTTTAATACCATTTTATTAGTGGAGTTTAGTATTGAAAAAGAAAATAAAGGAACTTGAAAAGAAAATAAATTAATCAAAAAGAGGAATTTACCTCTTGAATTAATCATCATTGAGAGCATCATTATGGAAACGTTTTTTGTCTATTAATGAGACCAAGATCATCTAGACAAGAAATATGGGCTTTAAATGATATTTGAAAAGACTTTTTACAATTCACAAGGCTTGAGAGGTGTATGTAGAATAGGTGGTGGGGTGGTATTTATAGTTAATGAGAGGAGGGTTTTCCCAATATTTATTTCATTAGTTTACTATTATGATCCAGACAAGAAGTAGTTTTATTACAAGAAACTAAAATAAGTAATTATATAATGTCATTTTAACCAATGTTTCTTATATCATCCATTAATAAATTAGTAGAGTATTTAACTTATAATGTATATATACATTAAATTACCGTATTTTACTATTCACAAAAAATTCATGTATTTCAGAAAAATCAAAAATATGATCCTAACCATTTTTTATGTGTAGAATTAAAATATGGACTCAATTTTTTAAAATTAATTTTTTAAATATGTGAAATTTATTTTTTAACTAAAAATCATAATATACATGAAAACTACAAACTTTAAATTTAAAACATCTTTTCTAACGCATTGAAAATTTAATTATAGTCTCATAAAATTGTTTTATAATGATAAGACATAAAAATATTATTTTTTGAATTGATTTTACTAAAATTAATATTCTTTTCATTTATTATATTAATCATAAAATCTTAATTAAATATACATGACATACAAAAAATACCAACACCGAATTAATAATTTTTAAAATATGTATTTACATATACTATGATATAATTATATCAATTTGACAATTATGAGAGGGATAAATTTTATATAAAATTTAATTGGTGAGTTTACTATTACAGTTGATGTTCTACTATTTATGAGGGTCACATTACCATTCCCCGAGCCATGTTACTATTTCATCGGTATGCGTTCCTTAACTTCTAGATATACTTTTTTATTTTACTCATTCATCTTTTTTAAAGATTATATTGTGTTCAAAATGTAATATTATGATATTATACAATTTTAAATAATTATAAGAAGTTAATTCCATTGATAAAACATCAGGTCACTACAATTGTTTAATTATGTGAATTTTTACTTTTAAAATAAAAACTACATTAATTTATAAATAATGGTTTTTTTTGACAATATTAGTTTTCAAAACCATAAAAAAATTACATTTATATTAATAAAAAATTTATTGAAATTTATTTTTTATAAAAAGTATATTATAATAATATTTTATTAAAAATATTTTAGAAATCCATTAATTCATCAAAATAAATTCATTAATTAAATTTGAAAATTACCCAAAAGTGTTGTTCGTGTTTTATTGTATCAAAATAAAAATAAGAATTAATGTTATAATAATAGGATGAAAATATATACATTATTATATAATGAATAATGTATATAATCAAATAACTACTGTCATGATTCATATCCTTTTAAAACACCATCAAAATATTTAAGTGTAAGGTGTTTGATAGTGAGACTTTCATTCTATAGTTTGGCATATATGGTTTAGTTCATGATCTCGATGAACATGAATTTCTCTTGTAAATAGTTTCACTAGTGCTTGTGTTTTTTGGTTATTATATTGGTGTTAGTCATGGGAAAATCCTAGTGATTTTACCTTCCTCATAATCTCTAATAAATCCACATTATAGGGTACAGATCTACAGGTTGAAGCCATAACTTCCCTTGTTCATGTCAATTGGATTTGTTAAAACCCTATATTTATATTAACCATTTTATCACCATTAAAATGAATATATTATCAATTTTTGTGATACGTAAATCTATTTAAAATTTGATATAATATAATAAAACAAAATAATTGGATTTATTTTCAATAAAAATATTACATAATATTACATTGAATTAAAACAGAAGGGAAATTTTATTTTTAACATTATGTTCATTACAATATTCCTACAATAAAAAAATTTCTCTAAAAAATTTTCTTTTTCCACACTAAAACCGATAAGGGTAACTCGGTTTCATCATATCTACTAATTCCCACATCGCATTATAAAACATTGGTTTTCTCCACACTATTTTCTAATGTGAATTGTATTATTTGATATAAATTTATCTATATGATCTAAGATATCCAGTTTTTCTCTTTATTGAAATGATCAATCTCCAATGGTACCACCTCTAGATTGAGTACATATGATGGGTCAGGTATATAATTTATAAATATGGATACACGGAATACAATATGTACTTTAGATAGGTTAAATGTAATTTCAATTAGGTATGCTACTGCTATGATGCAATAATGTATCTCAAAGAGGGAAATATATCTATTATTTATAATTCACTTCTTAAAATATCTGATCACTGTATTACGTGGACATATTTGGAGGAAAAACTTATCTATAAAATCATACTCTATGTCTCATCAATAATTGGAACCATAGCTCTTTTGTATACTCTAAGTATCCTTAATGTGTTTCTGAATGGTCATAACCTTTTCCACAATTTCCTCAACCATTTCAAGAGCTATCCATTTATGTTCCCCAACATTATCCCTTCATACAATTATTTTTCACATCTTCCTATAAAAGTATTCATAGGAAGGTATTTTTATTCTTGTTTATAAATTATTATCATAGGATAACTTGACCAAAAAAGGATATTGGTCCCATCCTCCATTGATTTCAAATTATTATGATCTCAAATAATCCTAAAGTTTTTGGATAGTCCAATCAAATTGTCCATCATTTTTAGGGTGATAATCCATGATGAAGTTCAAATCACTATTCAGAGCATGTTGGAGACTCTTCTAGAACATAAACATGAATCCATGGATCTCAATCATATAAATTGATAGTGGCACTCCATAAATCCTTACCACTTTAATGATTTATATCCACGCTAGTTGATCCATGGAGAAATTATCTCAAATCATAATGAAGGGTGCAGTCATTGTAAAACATTCCACGACAACCCATATAACATTATTCCCTCTGTTTTCTTCATAAGACTAGTGAAAATGTTTGTTGTGATGTTTCCCATTTCCTTGTAGGTATGGGTAATTATTGCATCATCCCCTTGGATTTATTTCCTTTTTATCTAACTAGATGGCATACATGAAATCTAAATTTATATTATATGATCTTTTTCTTCATATTGTCTAAAAAATTACGTGTTTTGATATCGTGATATTTCTTCGGGTTTTCTAGTTGGATAGAGAAAGCTGGACTATGTGAATCTTCCAAAAACACATTCTTCATCTCAGGATTTGATAGTACACATATTCTTGATCCCAATATCACAAACCCTTATACATTAGTTTTCAAATATATTTGTTTCCCTTTTTATATTGTTTCAACTTTTTTCTAAATCCCAACATCAACTATTTGATGATCATTTATCCTCTCTATAATGTATAGATCAGAAATCATTTATGAAAGTATTTGTGATGTTCCTTCTTTTATGATTCCTCTATCGATAATTTTCAAATACAAGATGACCAGACCCTTCTCAATTCACATCAATGGTAGAATTACTAGATCCATTATACTTAGAGAATAGTCCACTATATTCACTCTCCTAATATGGTATTTAATTGGGCAATCAAAGTCATTGGTCATCTCTAGCCATCTTCATTAGTGCATATTCATCTCTTTCTGTGTGAATATATACATAAGGATTTTGTGATCCATATATATTTCATAGTTATCCACAATGAGTTAATTTCACCATATTTACAAAGCAAAGACCACTGCTTTCAACTCCAGATCATGTGTTCCGAAGTTTTTTTGTGAACATTCAACTACCTTGATGAATAGGCTGTGAATTTTTCATTATACATTAACTCAAAAAAACCATACTTCAATGCGCCGTTAAAAACCACAAAATGTTCTCCACTTGTGGGAAGTGTGAGCACATGGGAAGTGAAATGCATTATTTTTATCTCCATTAATCTCTCTTCACATTAATAATTTCATGAACTCTTGAATCAGTTCTGATTTACGTTATTTATGGGGTTTGACAATAATGAAAACATTCTAAAAAATTGATGATGACACCCATAAAATCCAAAGAAACTTTTTATATCTAACATATATGTTGGCTTCAATAATAATTTAAAGATTCTATCATTGAATAATCTATATATAAGGCCCAAGACTTAAACATTTCTTAATTATGAATTAAATGAATAATTCACATATAAGATCTTTTCAGGTTTAGAGTTTTAGAGAATTATGTCATAACTATTACATCTCAAAAGATTACATAGTAGACACTTCTATTAAGTTTATATAAAATAAAAAAAACTTAAAAAAAACATGTCTAGTATCATGTTTTAGATATAATGTCTTTCCTTGATCGCATCCTTGACCCTGTTCATCTTTATGTCATGTGGAAAACATTTCAAAAACTTGGGATGAGCATAAAAAGCCTAGTAAAGGATACCCAAAGAAGGAAAACTGTTAGTTTTTCAAAACAACAAGTAAACCAATAATACTTTATCAAAGTAATACTTTTCACCTTTATGATGTAGTAAAAAAAATCTTCACTGAATAAATGATCATTACTTACCCCTTTTGTAACAAAAAGATTACCCTAAAAGCCCATATAAAGATCACATAACATCTAAAGCTAACTTGGGACATAAACATAATTAAATGAAATAACCATACGGTCAACTCCACACATATCACTTCGTGGAATAGCCATACGGCTGACTTCCATACCCAATGCATTGGAGGTTAAAACGTAACCACCCGTCCTGGTATTCACAGCACCACCCGTTATATGGTTTATCATGTAACCACCCGTAATATGTCCAAGTACCATCATTACACATAAAATATTGAAAATATAATCATTTTAATAACAACATGTCATTTTCAATCACAATAAGTAATTCCAAGATATTGAATTAATCAATCCATTTTCAAAAACCATTAAAAGAGATTTTTGAATCAAAGTGTCCCATACCACATTGAAGCTTTTAATGGAATTATAAATTTATATCATTATTGTCCATATAAATAAATACTGAAAACCATTTTGAAAACATGGACATTAAAGATAAAGATTTAGAATAATGAATCTTTAAAACATTTAAAACGATATTTTTGTTAAAGAGTTTTTAACAAAATAAGAGACTCTTGAATACAAATAATTGTGGAATAACATTTAATATGAGCTTTATAATATCATGTGAATAAAGGGATTCATGATATAATATGTCAAAAGACAATATGCACACTATATAAGAGTGAATTGGTCCATAAAAACAATGAAGTCTCAATGGAAATGTAAATTGAGATGAAATCCATTATAAAGATGGTATCCTTAAATTAAGGACAAATCTATAACATAATTATGTGTGAGAAATATAAATACACCCAATATAAGTGGATATTAAGTGTGAAACATTTTGAGGTCATTCACACATAATATTGGAAAAACAAAACCAATGACATAGATATTTAACCCAGTGAAATGAGATTGAGTTATGATTTCCCATACAAGTTTGTAAGAATTTATCAATGAGATGATTATGTGTAGAAATAGTAAATCTACAAAATGGTTTGTGGAAATCACAACATAGAGATTCCACACATAATCTTGTAATTATACAATCAATAAGTATAAGTTTAACCCAAAGAATTGAATGTGGGTTAAGAATTTCCCTTACAGAAATCCGACAGCCTAACGACGTCACTTTAAAATTCAGAAAATGAGTTGATTAGAGAGAAAATGGTATCTCATCACTTGGACATAAAATTTTCATAAATAAGGACATATAAGAACATATCACAACTTAATAGTATGTGAATTAAAAGACATAACAAAATTATCCTTTTAAAAAGAGGAGGGTGAAATGTCCCCTTACTGAGTTGGGTAACTTTCGAAACGTGCACCCCATGGAAGAAGGGTCATACAATGAAGATGTAAATACCCATAAATGAAATTATACTACACAAATAGTATAATAATGGGCAGTACATACACCAATCAATGAAAATAGTGGCAAACATAGAATAAATGTCACGGGAATAAAAGTGAGATGAAAAATCCATTAAGAAAATTCAGCAGCCTAACGGCACCACTTAAAACATCCAAAAAATGGATTTCTGAGATAAAATAGGGTCTCACATAATATGAAAAAAAAATTACAGTATGATTAATATAATATAACATCCCCAAAAATAAGAAATATGAGCTTAAAAAAATGACATAAAAAAGAGTACTTAAAAAGAAAGAGAGAGGTTGGATCCCTTACCTCGTGTCCGACTTGACTTAATCGTTCTTTAATCTCCTGAATAATAAACTTGAGTTAATTTATACTTGATTAAGAACCTTTTTCAAGTTAATTATTCCTTTTATATCACTTATTACAATGTTATGCACATTATGTAATCATTTAAGTTAATAACAGTCGATTTGTCGATACTTGGTACTGGAGTCAAAAATAAACTCTTTATAATCACAACTTTGTTCATGGGGTAAAATATCCATTATATCCAGAATTATATTCATTATGTAGATATAATATATATAATATATATCCATTATATACATGCATTTATAATATTATATAATCATTTAGAGGTAAGAAATGAAAAGCATCGTTCATGGAGACGGTAAGATGTACGTACGCATGAACTCTACTTCCATTTCTATTTCATATTTAATGGAATTTAAACATAATGATACATAATAGTATTATAATTTTAGTATGGTATCATATATAATATCATTAAATCTATCCTTTATACATGCCACATATGGTATTCACGAATCAAATCACTTTGAGGGGGCGGTAGTCCGCACTTCCTAAAATGAAGATATCGAGTTTACCCATAATGGAAACCATAAAGGTATGCCATAAATGAAAAATACAAAAGCTTAAGGAAAACATAACCATAATATATATCATATATAAATATGGTTACATATTAATTGCAACCTTTGAAGTTGTTAAAATAATATTGAACAATCATCGTTTCGTGAGGCCTAAATTCACCATCCACAGAAACAGTATGTTATTTAACCATTAGATGTAGGTGTGTGTAAGATTATCGTGAATCCTTATTATAAAAACATACTAGTATATGGAAGATACTGGTGTTTTTACAAAATAAATGAATAAAAAGAGTTTAGGGGGTTGGCGAAGAAAAATAAAACAAAAGAGCACAAGTGAAGACGTTACCTTAAAATCGGGTACCTCTCTTTTGTTTGAACCAAAAGGGTTTCTTGAAGAGATTTATGCCTAAGTTAAGGCTTCTAGGATGGGGATAGGGATGTGGAGAGACAAAATTATCAGAGATTGACCGAGCCAAAGGCTTGAGAGGTGTGGTTAAAAAGGTAGATATGAGGTCTTTTATAAGTGGAGGGGGGGGGGGGGGCTGTCTTGGAAAGTCAAGAAAGGTTACAATATTTTCAAATGAGTTTCTGATTTTAAAGGTGCCACATTGATATATTTTAAGGATATGGTGATCAGGGTTATAAATACATCCATCCAATAGGTTTTTGACATATTTAGGTCTTAGATTTTACATTATCTCTTCATTTTATTTAAATCTTTAAATAATGAGGTAATCACTGAATCATTATAATGTCATAAATAATTTAATTTATTTAATGTCTAAAAATTATAAAAAAATACAATGATGTATGAAATTGTTTTAGATTCCCAATGACTATTTATAGACAAAAGTCTGACTTGTATAAGGCCATGTAATTTTTTTTATTAAAATAATACATGTTTGTGTCATTTTTACTTTTAATTTAAATAAAAGGCATTAATGTCATTATCTTACCCAAGTGGCTCCATGGGGTCCGAAAAATCGACCCATGGGTTGTTTTGGTCGGACATGACTCATCCAATATGGTTGGACAACTGTCAATATATTTTCATTTTATTATAATATCATATTTACCATAAATCACACTAATTACCTTTAATCGCGATTAATAAAACATAAAAGTTACTTTTCATCAAAAATTATTTTCATCCCATTGATCCAAATTTTACTCAATAATAAAAATCATTCATATTGTATTTTTGAAATTCAAATTACAGAAGTGTTAAAGTTAAATTTAAATGAAAAATTAGTTTTTGTAACTACCTCTTTGTGGTTTCACTACTCATCAAAAATTATGTTTTTTCAAAAAAATACCAAAAATTCACCCTAAGCTATATTTTATATTCCAAATTAAAAACTGATGTCTATTTTATCAAATTCATAACATATAAGTTGAATTAATTAATTTTATAATTAAATCCCACTGTCAAATCAAATAGCCTGTTTTTAGGAAACAATATCTATCAAAAGATTGACACTCGTTTATGTCCAATCTCAAAGTGATATTAATTACAATGACCGCCATTGGATTAAATGGTAAAAATATATTCTAATTTCACTTTGAAACCAATTTAAAATATAATCTAACTATATAAATAAATTAGATTAAAAAGAGGTTTTGAATTAAAATACAAGACTTTTCACTATTCATTAAAAAGTGATCATTATCAGAAAAATACCAAAAATTTACACAATGTAAATTTTGATGTCCCGATTCTAAAGAAGAATCTTGTTTTGTCAAATTCAACATATAAAATTGTCAAAAGTATATATAAAAAGGGTTTTCCATCAAAAGGCGGTCAATTGACCTTTTAAAAAATATTAGAAGATTTATGAGTAAAATTGGATTCATTTGCATTTTTTATCCTCTAACATTTATTGTAAAAAGTAAAAATATTTGGAAAACATATATAATCATTTTGTAGTTAGTTCTATTCATTCCCTTCATTACAACGGCTAGGTGTTAACTACTATTAAAAATAACATTATTTTATTATTAGAGTGCAACATAAGATTTCAAAGGAACTCGTTGTTGCGTATTGGGTGAGCCATCAAGCATAGCATTCCATTTAAAGTAATATTAATATTTTATTCGCAAATATGGATAAATATAAAAAATTTCATATTCTTTATTTACCTAGGGTGTTACATCCTTCCCCCCTTTTCGGAATTGCGTCCTCACAATATTAAAATTGGGCTCGGTTACTTCATTGAAAGCCCCACATCGGAAAAGGAGTAAATTAAACTATCACATTAAAAGAAAGAAAGGGAAGTAAAAAGGTCACTCGAGTTAACCCATACTAGGATTCCATGTATTAAAACATGGATATGGAAGAAAAAACAAAGGGTCATGTTCTGAGGGAGTGTGATAGAAAACATGTTTAGGATAAAGTTAACCACAATAAAATCACAAACTTGTGGTGGGTTAAACAGTATTCGATTCCCCATAAGGAGAAGTTAACAGACAAAATTTTTGTTTTTAAGATACTTTTCATTGAGAAATTTATTTATGAGCTTAACTAAATCATAATTAAACATACTTACTTGTTGTGTTTACCTTCATCTCTTACTAGATTTATTACACAAACTCATATTTTCTCCAAAAGACGAGTATTGAGGATGACTTGTTCACATTAAGAGCGCTATAATAAACTTTTAGTGAATCACCTAATCCACAAAATGGAACTGTATATTTCATATGTCTTTAGACCTTAACCAAAACCGAAATTGTTAGAACAAGATCCGATAATCCCCAAAAGGATAATCCTTTATAAAAAGAAACACTACTCTTAATCTTCAAAATTTGTCAAACATTATCCAAAGTTCAACAAAGGTCATTCAATAAATAGTTGTCCATAAAATTCTTCAATGTAAACCAAACTAAGATTGAAACCCAAATATTTTATGGATTTAATCACATAGTCTTCCAAAGTACAAATTAACATTTATCTCTAAATAACATTAGTTTCTCTTAAAGTCTCGTGTTGAAAAGTTATTAACCTAATAATATATCCTTCATGATAGGTCAATAATTTCTATAGATAACACAAAATAAACTTAATCTTGATTCATAAAATCATCTATCTAAAAATAATTAGTCAAACTAACCAGGGACTTCATGTAGTCTTTTGGTATGCGATAAATACCAGTCACACATTGGTTGTGGGTTCGATTCCCGCAGCTTTGTCCGACGCGACGGGTTGTCACATGGTCTGCGTGTTGTCCTTTTTCCAAACTATATAATTCTCAAATCATTCACCAAAAAGTGATAAAATCATCAAAAATAACTATAACATAATTTAACCTCAATTTTATCTCATGCCTTTCATTATCCATCATAACATATAGAAACCAATAATTACCTAAAAATTAAGGATCATATAAACCCAAATGGTTCTTTTTAACTATGTCCACAAAAGAGCATATAACTATTCCTTGAATATAATTTTCATATATCAAACATCACGGTTACCCATACTATTAAAAGTCTTCTTATGTAACCCCATCATCAAAAGAGACTTAATACTCTTAATAATTTCACCATAACTCTTGAATCCCTTATATGTTTACTTCTTACTCATTCAACATTCTTTATGATCCATTAACCATTCCTTTACAACTGATTCTGAAATACTTCATCCCTACAAACAAAATCTTGAATCATATCCTAATATTCCAAAATAGGAAAACAAATGTTAAGAAATAATCAATAGATTTTATTGGTCATTGTCAGTTTCTTCATCCTCAATCAGAATGGCATTAGGTATTGGTAAATTAATATTTGTACGATCATGGTGATCCCATTCCCGAAACTTCTTCATAGGACATGTGTTTGGATAATGACAATGCACACCACATTTAAAACATTCAATTGATCCCTCAGAAAGAACTTCTTTCCCTTTCCTTGAGTCAACTGGATGCTTCCTTTTTCCATGGAAGGTTATTGTTTTATGACATTCATTTCCACATCTATAGTATATTTATGTCCCTCTGAAACATTTTCCTAGGTGTTTCGTTTCACATCTTTGACACATTGGTTTATTAACACACATACCTTTATGATTATTACCTGTAGTTCTTTATGTATTTGTTTCTCACATATATGATGCCTTATAGAAATCACCAAGGTTTAGGTGGTCGATCATGAATCCAAATAGTTGGTTGAGGATAAACACAATAGTTCTCATTGCATCTCTTATATCATTGAGTTGCTCGCTCAGAAAACTGTCACAGTTTCCTTCATATCCCCTGTTACTTTGGTGCCTGCTAGATTCATCCATTTACTAAAACCAAAAAGGTCAGTGTGAGTATATCAACAAAACCATCATGTACTAATGAGGAACATAAACACTAAGATATACTTACTTATTCAATTTATCTAAAAGTAGGACTCTTTCTGAAATCCTAACCATTATGGTAATGTCACTTCTTCTTAATGAATACCCTAACCTCTAATGTAATCTAAACTGACATCTGATACCAACTATAAGGCCCCAGCCTTAAACATTACTTAATCATGAACTAAATGAATAATTCGCATATAGTATCTTTTTAGGATTAGATTTTTAGATAATTAGGTCATAACTATTACATCTCAAAATATTACATATTAGACACTTCAACTATGTTTCCATAAAATAAAATAAAACGTAAATAAAAACATGTCTAGTATCATGTTTTAGATATAATGTCTTTCCTTGATCACATCCTTGACCCTGTTCATCTTTAAGTCCCATGGAAAACATTTCAAAAACTTGGGATGAGCATAAAAAGCCCAGTAAAGGATACTCAAATAAGGAAAACTGTTAGTTTGTCAAAAAAACAAGTAAACAAATAATACTTTATCAAAGTAATACTTTTCACCTTTATGAAGTAGTAAAAAAAACTCTTCATTGAATAAAATATCATTACTTACCCTTTTTGTAACCAAAAGATGACCATAAAAACCCATATAATGAACACATAACATGTAAAGGTAACTTGGGACATAAACATAAGTAAATGGAATAACCATACGGTCGAGTTCCATGCATATCACATAATGGAATAGCCATACGGCTGACTTCCATACCCAATGCATTGGAGGTTATAACGTAACCACCCGTCCTGGTATTCACAACATCACCCATCATATGGTTTATCACATAACCACCAGTAAAATGTCCATGTACCATCATTACACATAAAATATTGAAAATATAAACATTTCAATAACAACATTCATTTGCAATCACAATAAGTAATTCCAAGATAATGAATTAATCAATCCATTTTCACAAACCATTTAAAAGAGATTTTTGAATCAAAGTGTCCCATAACACTTTGAAGCTTTAATGGAATTATAATTTTAAAACATTAATGTCCATATAAATAAATACTGAAAACCAGTTTGAAAACATGGACATTGAAGATAAAGATTGAGAATAATGAATCCTTAAAACATTTAAAACAATATTTTTGTTAAAGTGTTTTTAACAAAATAAGAGACTCTTGAATACAAATAATTGTGGAATAACATTTAATCCAAGCTTTATAATATCATGATAATAAAGGGATTCATGATATAATTTGTCAAAGGATAGTATAAACACCATATAAGTGTGAATTGGTGCATAAAAACAATGAAGTCTCAATGGAAATGTAAATTGAGATGAAATCCATTATAAAGATGGTATCCTTAAATTAAGGACAAATCATTCACATGATTATGTGTGAAAAATATAAATACACCTAATATAAGTGGATATTAAGTGTGAAACATTCAGAGGTCATTCACACATAATCTTGGAAAAACAAAACCAATGACATAGATATTTAACTCAATGAAATGAGATTGAGTTATGATTTCCCATACAAGTTTGTAATAATTTTCAATGAGATGATTATGTGTAGAAATAGTATATCAAAAGAATGGTTTGTGGAAATTACAATATATAGATTACATAGATAATATTGGAATAATAAAATCAATAAGTAGAGCATTAACCCAAAGAATTGAATGTGGGTTAAGAAGTTCCCTTACAGAAATCCAACAGCCTAACGACGTCACTTTAAAATTCAGAAAATGAGTTGATGAGAGGGAAAATGGTATCTCATCACTTGGACATAAAATTTGCATCAATAATGATATAGATGAACATATCACAACATAATATTATGTGAATTAAAAGACATAACAAAAGAAGTCTTTTAAAAAGAGGAGGGTAAAATGTCCCCTTACCGAGTTGGGTAACTTTTGAAACGTGCACCTCATGGAAGAAGGGTCAAACAATGAAGATTTAAATACCCATAAATAAAATTATACTACACAAAGTGTATAATAATGGGTAGTAAATACACCAATCAAAGGAAATAGTGGCAAACATAGCATAAATGTCACAGGAATAAAAGTGAGATGAAAAATCCCTTACGAAAACTCGGAAGCCTAATAGTGCCACTTAAAACATACAAAAAATGGATTTTTGAGATAAAATAGGGTCTATCATAATATTAACATAAAAATTGAACTATTAGTAATATAAAAGAACATCTCCAAACATATTAATGATGAGCTTAAAAGAAATTACATAAAAGAGAGTACTTAAAAAGAAAGAGAGAGGTTAGATCCCTTACCTCATGTCCGACTTGACTTGATCGCTCTTTAATCTCCTGAATAATAAACTTGAGATAATTTATTAAGAACCCTTTTCAAGTTCATTATTCCTTTTATATCACTTATTACCATGTTATGCACATTATGTAATCATTTATGTTAATAATGGTCGTTTTTTCGATACTAGGTACTTGAGTCAAAAATAAACTCTTTATAATCACAACATTGTTCATGGGGTAAAATATCCATTATATCCAGAATTATATTCATTATGTAGATATAATATATATAATATATATCCATTATATACATGCATTTATAATATTACATAATCATTTAGAGGTAAGAAATGAAATGCACCGTTCATGGAGACGGTAAGCTGTACGTACGCATGAACGCTACTTCCATTTCTAATTCATATTTAATGGAATTAAAACATAATGATACATAATAGTATTATAATTTTAGTATGGTATCATATATAATATAATTAAATCTATCCTTTATGTGTACCACATATGGTATTAACGAATCAAATCACATTGAGGGGGCAGTAGTCCGCACTTTCTAAAATGAAGATATCGCGTTTACCCATAATGGAAACCATAACGGTATGCCATAAATGAAAAATACATAAGATTAAGGAAAAAGTAAACATATTATATATCATATATAAATATGGTTACATATTAATGGACACCTCTGAAGGTGTTAAAATAATATTGAACAATCATCATTTCATGAGGCCTAAATTCACCATCCACAGAAACAGTATGTTACATAACCATTAGATGTAGGTGTGTGTAAGTGTAGATCGAATCGTTATTATAACAACATCTTAGTATATATAAAATAATGGTGTTGTTACAAAAGAAATTAATAAAAATAATTTAGGGGGTTGGAGAAGCAAAATAAAACAAAAGAGCACAAGTGAAGACGTTACCTTAAAATCGGGTACCTCCCTTTGGTTTGAACCAAAGGAGTTTCTTGAAGAGCTTCCTGTCTAAGGTAAAGCATCTAGGAAGAGTAGAGGGATATGGAGAGACAAAATTATCAGAGCGTGGCTGAGCCAAAGGCTTGAGAGGTGTGGGTAAGGATGTAGAGATGGGGTCTTTTATAAGAGGATAAGAGGGGCACTCTTAGAAAGTCAAGAAAGGTTACATTATTTTCAAATGAGTTTCGGATTTTAAAGGTCCACATTGATATATTTCGAGGATAAGGTGGTAAGGGTTATAAATACACCCATAAAATAGGTTTTTGACATGTTTAGGTCTTAGATTGTACATTATCTATTCATTTTATTTAAATAGTTAAATAATGAGGTAATCACTACATCATTGTGATGTCATAAATAATTTAATTTATTTAATGTCTAAAAATTATAAAACAAATAAAATGATGTATGAAATCTTTTTATCATTCCAATGACTATTTATAGTCGAAAGTCTGACTTGTATAAGGCCATGTAAATTTTTTTTATTAAAATAATACATGTTTGTGTGATATTTACTTTTACTTTAAATAAATGGCATTAATGTCATTATCTTACCCAAGTGGATCCATGGGGTCCCAAAAATCTACCCATGGGTTGTTTTGGTGGGACATGACTCATCCAATAGGGTTAGGACAAGTGTCAAGATATTTTCTTTTTATTATAATATCATATTTACCTTAAATCACACTAATTACCTTTAATCGCGATTAATAAAACATAAAAGTTACTTTTCATCAAAAATTATTTTCATCCCATTGAACCAAATTTTACTTAATAATGAAAATAATTTATATTGGATTTTTGAAATTCAAATTACAGAAGTGGTAATGTTCCATTTAAACAAAAAATCAGTTTTTGTAACTACCTCTTTGTGGTTTCACTATTCATCAAAAATTATGGTTTCTCAAAAAAATACCAAAAATTCACCCTAAGATATATTTGATATTCTGAATTCAAAAATGATGTCTATTTTACCAAATTAATAACATAGAATTTTCATTAATTGATTTTATAATTGAATCCTACTGTCAAATCAAATAGCGTGTTTTTAGGAAACAATATCTATCAAAAGATTGACACTCATTTATGTCCATTCTCAAAGTGATATTAATTCCAATGACCACCATTGGATTAAATGGTAAAAATATATTCTAATTTCACTTTTAAACCAATTAAAAAGATAATATACCTACATAAATAAATTAGATTAAAATGAGGTTTTGAATTAAAATACAAGACTTTTCACTATTCATTAAAAAGTGAACATTATCAGAAAAAAACAAAAAATTTACACAAAGTAAATTTTGATGTCCCGATTCTAAAGAAGAAATTTATTATGTTAAATAAAACCTATAAAATTTCCAAAATTATATTTAAAACGGGATTTCCATCAAAAGGCGGTTAATCGAGCTTTTAAAAAATATTAGAAGATTTATGCGTAAAATTGGATTCATTTGCATTTTTAATCCTCTAACATTTATTGTAAAAAGTAAAAATATTTGGCAAACATATATAATCATTTTTTAGTTAGTTAAGTTCATTCCCTTCATTACAATGGCTAGGTCTTAAATACCATTTAAAATAAAATTAATTTATTATTAGAGTGCAACATAAGATTTCAAAGGAACTCGTTGTTGCGTATTGGGTGATCCATCAGGCATAGAATTACCTTTAAAGTAATATTAATATTTTATTCGAAAATATGGATAAATATAAAAAATTTCATATTCTTTATTTACCTGGGGTGTTACACTATATATATCCCATTTATTATAAATATTTTCCCAAGATTTAGACATACTTAAACAAAAACTCACATTTATTGTACTTGGCATTATGCTCATCCTTTCACTATGACTTTAGCACAGAACATAGATGCTCTTCACGATCCTTAGGGTTTTGGAGTATATTAGAATGTCATCTATAAAGACTACCACATACTTTTTGAGGTAATCTCAAAAGACTGTATTAATCAAGTCAATGATGATTTCTAGATTAATAGTAAGTTTTAATGGAATTACTATGAACTAATAGTACCCATACCTTATAAAAAATGCAGCCTTGGGGATATCCTCCCTCTTCATCCTATCATGAAAATGTCTTCACTGTAGATCCACCTTGGAGAAGTATTGTGGCCCATGTAGTGGATTGAACAAGTCATTAATCTATCAAAGAGGAAAATTGTTATTTATAATGATCTCGTTGAGTTGAAAATAATAAATGAAAAGGTGCATTGACACATCATACTTTTGAATGAAGATGACTTGTTCACCCCATGGAGAAGCACTTTGGACTTGTAATCCTTTACCCAGATTTTCTTGTAATTGTTTCTTCTACACCTCATGTTCCAAAACATATATTAGATATGGATTCATGGAAAATGGTAACACTACTACTATAATCTTGATTGAAAATTCAACCCCTCAATTAGGAGGAAGGTAAAACAATTCCTCAAGAAACACATCAGAATATTCTCTCATAGTGGTCATATATTCACGGATTATTATCTCCATAGAATCAATCATTTATGATATTTATGCTTTATTTTAGGGAAATGATATCCATTCTTGAGATGTTGGTCCAAAATAATAATTATCCTCCTCATTGCACTTGTAATGAATTGGGGTTCAATTAGTGACATGGAGAGTGATTTGTTTCTCACAATAATTTATGTAGGCTTTATATAGGTAAATCCAGTCCATTACAATAAGTGCATCAAATTACACCAAATTGAGTATCAAAATGTTCTCTGAGATTTTTTCCAAAATGTTTTTGATAGGGGGGATTTATATACTCTAGATTCAATAATTTGTTATGAATGAATTCATAGAAGAACAATAAAAAGTATATTTTTTACATTTTAATGAATAACTAAGATACATGTCACTACATCATTATCGAGACCCACCTTCATGATTATGATGGAAAAATATCCCCTTCCTTCCTTGGATAATGTTGGTTGTCTCAAAAAACCCGTTAATTAGTGCATTGATTTGAAAATTGATATGGTTCCTTATAGTAAAAGAAATGAACAATGTGTTGATGGTTGACTAGAGTAATTTATTTACTCTATTACATTAGCTATTTTTTCTATCAAAAATCTCAAGCTTGGTTTCCTTAATTTGCACACTTTATGCATTTCCTTGTTCCCCTTAGAAAAAATTCTAAGTTCTTATTTATACACCTTGGACAAGGGGAATAACGAAATTTAATGGTACATTAATATTTCTCCATCAGACAATCATACTTGAACTCCACTTTCCACTTCCTATACCCATGATACCCTTGTGATTTCCTGATATCCATTTCGAATTTGAGGTAAAATAAAAAAAATTCCCCATAGATATCAAATTCAGATATCACCTAGGATACTTGTAGACTATGTTTTAGACCACTAAATAAGCAGTCAAACTTTTATTTAGGGGTAATGAATAATCTAAAGTCATATCATGAAAGTCTTGTGATTCTTTCCTCATACACCCTCATAGATTCACCATCTTTTTTCTTGATTGAAAGGAAATAAGTTTCTATTTTAAGTTAGAGAGTGAAAAAAAAATTATTGATTTTTTTTCTAGAATTACTTCCACTCTATTTCATTGATATCATCCTTCAAATTCATATTATTGATTTATTTTCACCACTAATTATTTTATACATCCATTCAATAAAAAATCTGTATAACCTTATCACATTCATAACATTGAAAGACTGAGAAGATCATATCAATGGAGTTTATCTATTGTTCTGCGATTAAGGGGTTAGATGATCCATTGAAAATCCATGGAATTTATTGCATAATGGAATCAATTTCATCGAGTTATTTATTAGGAGGGTTTGGGTGATCCTTTGAATATAATTTTATATTCAAAACCTGAGTTATCTGAGAGATTATCAGCACAATGTTTACTATTCCAACTCCCATCATACTGGGAATCTCATTAGGGAGGTTATAACATTTCCCATGGCATCGATTTTATTCTCAATTCCATATACTTATGGCCATTATCTAGAATAAAGGAAAAAAACTGGGATGTGTATTTTTGATCAATTAAACACATAAAAGGAAATCCAATGATATTTAATGGATAACAATAAATTCTTTCCTTTAAATTAGAATTTCTAGGCTTTAATCTATGTTATATAGGATATATTTCCTAACATGTATTATTTTGGGTATTTTTCATTCCCTTAATAGTAGTTTATAATGATCATATGAATTTAAAAAACAATATCCCCCTATGTTTTCAAACTAGGTGTGTAGTAAGGCCCATTTTTGTGTGTTGGGTCATGTTGAGTCATGCTTGATGTACCTTGTATAATTTATTTCCCCCAGGTACATTTTTTCAATAAGAACATCCACTTTTAGTATCAAAAAATTAATATACTTTCTTTATAAACCAATAATTTTATACTTACCAAGTTTTAGGTATTTTTTTCTTATATATATTTTTATTCTAAAGGGTTTCTCAAGAGTTATCTATTCTTAATACAAAAAATAAACTTATCCTCTGATAAAAACTGTAACAACCATTCTCTTTTTTTCAAACTGACAATTGATTTAATACCTAAAAGTACACATAATAAAAACCAAATGATCAAAAACAATTATAGTTTATTTTTGAATTAGTGACATATAATTACATCTTTAACATGTGATACAACAATATTATTTAAAACATACTTGATCTCCTTCTAAAATTCCATGTGTTTTTAAAACTGCACAGGATAACATTGGGACATACATAAGAAAAGGGTGATATATAAATACTGTTATAAGAATATAGATGACATAACATGAAGAATTTAATACATGTTAGAATAAATTTATATAAATAAGGAATAAAAGGTTTGAGAATTGTAAACATGACTAAAGTGGCTGACATAGATTGATAATCCGAACATTGGAGTGTTGGAACAATCTAAAACCCTGAACCATAATCATAGACCAAGGATTACTTCAAAGACATTGTGATGGAAAAAGGCTCATAAACGAATCAGGTTCACTCACTATACCAACATGAAGTCTCATTAGAATAAACATTACTCAATGTTTTGGAGCACTGTAAAATTCTAGGCACACCTGTCACATTCATTTCTTTCTAATGCTTATGTTTTCCACAAGGATCATGCAATATGGATGCACTCATCATCATATTTTATTCCATAATAAAATAGTGTTGAATAAATATATTTAATTCCCATGTGAAATAAGTAAAAGTGTATATAGGTGAATACTCTTGATAGGAAATGTGTATGTTATTCACTACATATTTTTCTTGTCATGGAAAATCGTGAAGAAATTTTGGTTGCCTAATGACATAAATTAATAATTTATAAAATGTTTTGATGAAATAGAAATGGATATTTCGTCATTTTTAAATCATATATGTAGTAATAAGGATATATAAAGATATATCAAAACATATGTAATAGTAAATAGAATGTATTAGATAATAAAGAGACTTGAATAATGAAAAGAAGGCGAGGATCCCTTGCATGAGCGTGTGACTCCAAATCAATGGGAGAATATTATTATGATTAAATGGAATCCTTGGTAGGACTCTAGAGATGGGAGCGAAGAGTAATGAAATTATATAATATTATTTGTGAATATAGATGGGATATTTTGTGGGTTTATATAGGAAAGAAATGAAGATTTTTTATTATCAGAATAAATTATGTTTTTGATTCTATAAAACAAAATAACAAAAACCAAAAACCATATCATGAGTTTTCTCATGGATTATGCCAAATAGATATGGTTTTCATTACATTATAAGACCATGGGTATATCCTAATAAAATAATTCTCTTTCTTGTGTGGAGGCCAGTCACACTCTTACAGAATTTATTTTAAAACAATAATGATATATTTATAATTTTGGAAGATTTATAATGTAATTATAAAATTATTCAAATAAATATAAAAAAATAATTATTGTAAATAGAAAACATATATTTGGTCACGTATAAATTTTATATTATTTAGTGAATCACTTTTGGTTCATTATTATTTAATAATACACAATGTATATTTATATAGTATTTAAGATTTACCAAGAAATTAGATGTTATCAAAATTTTTTTGTAAAATTAATCCTTGCATAATTTCAATGCTTTAACTCAAAAAAAATTAATACAAAAATAATTTTATAAATATTTCAATTCATTGTGTTTAATATAAAATTTTCATTTATTAAGAAATGTTGTTTTTTAGATAATAAAAAGTTTTGAACTCTTATAAATATTATATTTGACATCATAAAAATTTAATGATAATATATATTAAATAAAAATTATTTAAAAATAACTTTATTTTCATATAAATTTTTTTCAAATACCCAATAATTCATCACAAAAATCCTTAATTTATTTGAATATTAAATATTTTTGTGTGTTCTATTGTATAAAAAATCATTTAAAAATTAAAAATAATACTATAAAAATATATCCATTATTATATCAAAAATAATGTACGTACTCATATCACTAGGGCCTTGATCCATATCCCAATAATGCACCAGTAAACTCTTTATGGGCAAGGTTTGATATAGTGAGACTTTCATGGGGTGGTTTGGCGTACATGGATTGGGTCATGATCTTGATGAGCATTAACTTCTCCCAAAAAAGGTTTTTCTCAAGATTAAGTTATTGGATCTCAGATTGCACTTGGTCAAAGTAAAATCCTAGTCAGGAAAACTACCTCAAAATATCCAATAAATGGACTTCCGAGGGTATAATCGTACTGGTTGAGGCCATCACATCCTTTTTATTTGTCAATTAAATTTGTTAAAACTCTATATATATAATAACCAGGTGATGAATATTCAATGAGTATATCAAAAAAGGTCATGATAGGTAATGGTATTTTAAATATGACAGAATATAATAACATTAAATAAGTTCATGTGTTTTCTATATCCATATTACATAACAAGAAATTTAATTAAAAAATAGGGAAATTTTAATTACAATAGTTTGGGTCATTAAAAACTATACATTTTGATCTTATGAGATGTTTTTCACATAATTCTTATGTTATTTTCATGTCATTTCATTTTTTATATTTTCATTCTCATTTTAGTGTATATAATCTCTTTTAAAATATTTATGTGTATCCATGGATCGTTTGGTTCAATATAATATAATATTGCCTAACATAATTTAATATTACTTAGGATAATAACATTAACATTATTAAATAATTGTTTATTTGGAGGCCTAATTGTTTATATGTTGGTATTATTTTTTAAGTAATTGTGCATTATTTGTATTAATAGTTAATGTTATAGTTCTAAACCATAATGTCCTTAATTTTTGTCAGATTAATATAAGTTGATTTTTTTTTCAAATTAGTATGTTTTAGTGTAATTATATATTTTGTTTAAATTTATTTTATATAAGAAAAATAATGTATGTATGTATATTTAAAATATGTCTATTAAAATATACTTTCTTGGGGATATAGATTTCATTCATTTGCTAAACTTTTATGAATAATTATTTTTAATACTTGGGTTTGAATGAATAATTCATTTGATACTAAATAATCAGGAGAATATATAATATTTCATTGAAACCATATGGTTTTAATGATTTACAATTTTCTAAGAGAATATTTTATATTTGAGAACTAAGAAAGTATAATCATTTTCAATGTTCTAAGGTCATTTTTAACTTCATGAATAATGTTTTTTAATTTATTTATGATTAAATAAACATTTTTTTCATTTCTATACTTCAAAATGAAAAATAAATGGTTTTTTTGAAATCTAAATTATTAATTAGTTCCAATATTAAATTCATTGTTTTATATTAATGGATTTTCAATTTCACATTGAAAGTAAATGATTAATCGTACATTTTCATGGGATTAGGTTTTTATGAACTGATAAATTGAAATAAATTTCAAAATTAAATTATTTAATTTAGTGGTATTTAATATGTTATGTATTATTTGAATATAGTAGCTTATGTTTTTTTTCATTTATGATTATTTATAAAAATGATTTACAAGGAAAATATTTTTTTAGATTGATGTCTTGTATTCACATAATAAATTATATTAAGTACATATATATATATATATAATAATATATCACTTGTTTTCCTAAAAAAATTATATAAATAAATGAATATAGAGACTGATAGATAAAATGAATTTTATTATTATTTATTGGTGGTGATATTTGTTATCAAAATGATGATTTTTTTTGTTAAATTTAAATTTATGGTTTTAGGGGGATGGTTATTGGAAATGTATGTTATATTTAACTTATTGTTTGAAATTTTTTTAAGCTGAATCTAACTTAACGTAAAAGGTATTTTTTAGTGTGACATACTTTTTAGAAAGATTTTTTATCTAATTTATAGTTTTCAACTTATCTTTGATTCATAAATGTATTATTTCATTAATGTTTATCAATATTTTTTTATATTAGTTAAGTGATTGAAATTTTTTATTGATGATTAAAATGCATTATGTTTTAATATTTTCTAAACATATATTATTTTATGAACATTTAAGATCAATTTCATTTGTTGACATTGAAATTTTCTATAAATGTATTTTTTTTTCAGTGCAAATTTTTTTAAATTGCCTTTTTCTAGTATATATTATGATCTTTAGATGGTATAGACTAGTTTGGCTATCAAAAAGATAAAAATATTTTCATTCATGTTTCAACCATTTGTAATATTCCTTAATAGGCATATTGTATTTGTCTTTAACTGATTGTAGCCATGAGATACAAAAAATGACACATTCAATGAATGAAATTCCATGAAACTTATACTGTTTATTCTTTTAAAGAGTATTCGAATGAAGAAGAATTGAAATTTATTTTTAAAGGATACAATATGCCTATAATTGATGTATTTTAGTTCCTAAAATGTCTTAGAAATGGTCATAGTGAAAATGTTGGGAAAATAGAAAATACTAAGAAATTAAAACACATTAATTGGTGTTTCATGTGTATATAATCCATATTAAAAAATAGTTCATCAATAAATCTTTTTAAAATGAAAAATAAATTTTAAATAACATGGAAGTTATGTTCTTTGAAATATATGTTTTTATCAAGGAAAAAATTCAAAAAAGTGGAAAGACATAATTCAATATCACATGTCAATGAAAACATTTGAAATAATATAATATGAATACAAATTTTGAGAATAATAAATTTAAAGATTACTTGTAGCTTTCCAAATATTGAATAAGGGATGATATATTTTATAATTTTGTTCATACTAGGGGTGACCCAATGAATGTATAAGATATGGAATATGAAATAATTAATAAATTCTTTTAGATTAAACTCAGTTTTACAAAAAAAATATCTAGGATTTATAATGACCAATCCTAGTATTTCATCCCAGAGTGTGGGTATACTACATTCCAATTGACCATAATCATTGTTGGGTGGTTTTATACTTTAGGGCCAAAAAATCCATACAGAATTCTACTTTATCAAATTCTAAGAAACCAGAGGAAGACTATAATATATTAATAAAATATTTTATTAACTATGTTATAGTTATAGGGATTAATTTGTGGAATACAATGGATTAGTCAACTAAAAATAAATCTAGGTAAATTTATCCCAAATAGAATTGGAATATCTTCTTTAAATAATGTTGTTGTAAATGAAAATTAGAATGAAAATGAAAATTGTGGTAAAATAAAAATATTACAAATAACTAGTCTAGAAAATAATATAGTTTTCAAGTATTCTATTTTTTTAATATCACATAATGTCATATTTTTAGTCAATTATGTAAAACCCTAAATTATTTAATATGTATCTATTTTTTTAATTTTTATATAACTTGCAATTGAATTTGATATTTTTTATAAATTAATAATTTTAATTTAAAACTAATTATTTTTTAATTTAAAGACTAATATTACTGGTTGATGATGATATGGATATTTTTAGGATTTGTTTTTTAGTTTTTGGATCTAATGAGTGTCCTGTTATTATTTTCGTCCAACAAGAATACAAATTTTTTTACAAGACATAAACTTTTCAAAATTTTCACTAAAAAAACATTACAAATTAATTCCATAAAACTACAAAGGCTTTATATTTTTTATATATTTTTAGATAACCCACATTTTTAATCATGTTGAGAGGGAACCCTATTACATATCCGAAAAGACTAGTGGAAAAAAGGCCTTTGGAGTGACTTAATGGCCTAAAGGCCAGACCCAAGGTACGACACCTGCCTATCTAAAATCCCTCTGTTTCTTTATAGCCACCTTCCATAAAAATTTAAATAGCTAGAATTTCCTTGTTTATAAACTCCATGGTTCATTTTACTAATAGAAAATGGAATAACCTATCATATTTCTAATCTAGTAATCCTTAGGGGTGGATTAATTCATTCTCAAAACTCTTCATTTGGGTTTATTCTTTTGGACTATATCATGATGTCTGATCTTTGTATACACCCAAACTGTGGAACCCCACACTGAATATCCCGCAATTCAACCAAATGCATTTCATTTTATACTAATAATAGGTGATTTTGACATCACTAAGGTCCCTTTTTCCATAAAATCCACAATTCTGCCAACAATGACACCCTACTAACTCCTCCAACCATCTTCACTTCTAAAGGGGGCACCATAGTGGTTACCCACTAATCACCATGAGCATCCAATGTTGAAACCATATCATTATTGAAGTATAGCCTCCTTCACTATGGAAAATTTACATATAAACTATTGCATAATTTTACATATAAAATCATTTTACAATTTTTATTTCAATCATATCATGTAATATGAACAATTAGGTATTTTTCAAATGGAAAATATAATCTCATATATATTGTAAATCTATGAAAATTATCTTTAAAATAAACAAATAAAAAATAAATATTAACTGAATCACACCACATTCATCAATCACCCTTATACAAAATAATCTTTCAAATATTTATGTTTATTTATAACCAAACACATGGTAATTAAATTATATTTTATGCATGAAAATGTATAATGACGTGGTAAAAATAAGATAAAAGGATAATGAAATTGACATACCTTAATGATTTAACTTAAATTCACATCACGTTTCCTAAAACAATAATAAAATCTTATAATTTTTAAATAATTAAAAAATTACCATGAGAATATAATCTAAAAGACTAACATTGTCATATATGAAATTATAGATTATAAATAATTATTTAAGGAACATGATCATTTAATGTCCAAGATAATCATAACAAAATTAATACAACCATTAAATGTTACTGAAAGGAAAGGGATTAAATTGTTTTCTATTATTATTTGACTAATTGAAAAAATGTCCCTTTCCTTAGTATTTATAACAACTAAATAAAAATAATTATGAATGTTAGACCATACAAACTACTGAAATCTAGGGCATGAAAAGGAATAAATCTGTGAATATATAAATATAGAAGTGTAAATTAATCAATATACCATTATGATTCCACTCAAAAATATTATAAAACTTAGTGTAATAATTGAATAATAAATATAGTCATAGGGGAGGTAGAGTACTATAGATGGGGAGCACAACCGTCAATGGAAATAGTGAGAGGGGGATCCGAACACTATTATTAAGGGGAATCGTATACAAATGGTTTTACAAAAACACTGATATAGGATTATTGGTGTTTCCTAGAATCGTAGAACATAGGTACCACTATTCAAGTCAACATGATAAAATCGTGAGGGTTCCAATAAAGTACTCATATGATCACAACTAATAAAGTAAAGTGAAGGATTTTTTATTAAGAATGGTTAATTCAAAAAGTTAATCAATGTGGGATAACTTTAGATGCAATAATTACATGTATTTAAATAAATAAATATATATATATATTGGTATAACAAATGAGGATCCACCACAAAATCCTCTTCTACCTTTGGCCAATGAAGGTTATGTATAATACACACTTGATAAATTGGTCATACATCAAGGATGAGGATTGACTGTTGATATTAGAAGAAGAAGCTTTTGTGTGTGGTCCTTATATGAATATTTTATGTTTTCTTAAAGTGTCAAAATTCTATAAAAACTCAATTTGTTCTATCTGAATGAAAATTTTAGGATACATGGATCTTCTCTATTGTTTAAATCATCCATGAATAGTTGTTCTTCAATGAGGTTTTCCTTCCAAGTGTATTATAAAAATGACTTCATGATATTGTGTCCTTCAACTATGTGTTCCAATAGAGGATCTTCTATGAGTAAAAATTATATTCCATGATAAAATTTCTTTTATGAAAAATAACAATGATCTTTGTGAGGATCAAATATTTTATGTGTATGAATTGATTTTGTGATAAGAACATAAATATTGTATGAAGTATCAAGAAACATCTATGAAGTATGAACTTTACATATATATATAATAACCAATGATAGTTATATAATATTTAAAAAATAGTCAGGATTCATCCATTTGAGAGAATTGACGAATTTGATAATGAGATAAATTCATCAAATGTGGTATGAGTTTCAGGTAATTGATATGTACTCCCATGTATGATTTATAAAAATATAGGATGTGTTTTTTAAATAGATGAAGCATAATTTACACATATGTGATATCGAAATACCAAGATGTACATATAGATTCACTTTCATGTATATAACTCTATTTAAAAGATGAAACATTATATCCACTATTCCTATTTTATCCCGAGCTATTAATTATTTCATAATTCCCATGAGGATTCTACATATTTGATGAACACATAACATGAAAACCATATATTAATATTGAAGAATAATAACCTCAGGATTGGATTGATATGATAGAAATAATGATAGGATAAATTATTAACATTATTTTAAATGATATTGTTGGAATATAAATTGTATGGGGAAAACATGTACATGGATGGTACTGGATTATACTGAGAATAATTGATTTCATGATTTCCATGCATTTTAAAATGTGAAAAAAATCAATACAAATTCATTGTTGATAATCAAAATTCATATGTAGTTTTATACTTCAAGAATTATATGTGTTTTCTCATATATTAAAGTGAGAAAATATTATGGGACATCAAAATAACCCTTATAATAATGAAAATGTTTTCAAAAATGATGATTCAATTAATATATACATTTAATTGTTAATATAATTATAAATATATTGTGATTTATGTTACATCTGATGTAGATAAATTCTAGGATATTAAATTTCGATTAATATCTAGAATTAACAATGAGTTATTCAGAATTAATTTTCAAGAATTTAATTAGAAATAACTACTTTTAGATATATTCAATTCTGATGTAGAAATCATGGTAATATAGATCCAAGTCATTAGTTATTTGAATGAAAATATTTTAATCTATTATATTATTATTTATGAGTATTTTAATGACTTCCTATATAATAGATATATATATTCCTATGGGCTACAAAGAAGAACATGTTTCTGAGTCTTGTGAATAATATGAGAATTCTGAGATTTCTATAATTTTTATCCTTGAAGCGAGAAAAGTCTCTTAATCTAGGATATCATCAACTAGAGATGAACTGCCTAATATTTATTTAGAAGAAGGATTTAGATCAATGAATTTAGGGAGAGTATTTCAAGATCAATATAATTTGTTCAAGAAACTATGAAATATCATTATGAATTACATAGAATAAGGTGATACGATTTTCATGTAGATAGAGTCTATCTAGTGAAGAAGATATTTCTATCACTATATTAACATTGAAGAATGATCTATTGTTTGGAGAGTCTGACCAGTCAGTAGAGGCTTGTGATTGAGGTTTCTAATCAATAATTAAAGATTACAATTGGTGTGTCTAACAAGTGTCTAAATAATTGTAATTGGGGTGTCTTACTTGTTCTAACCACTTATGTATATAGTAGAGAATCTATATTGGGGTGTCTATACTACATAAAAAGGAGTAGTATTTTATTTCTAAAATTTTAAATAATTTGTGATTATCACTATTTCACTAATACTATAGAATATGTGATGTTTTGAGAAAACAATGAGCGGACTTTGGTTTAATAGGTTGGGTTAAAAGGTAATAACTCATAAAAATTTAAAATATATAATTGATTCATCCCATACCCCTATTTTTGATCCGTCTAGATCTAGGAACAACAATGTGTATCTGATATAATAGGTTCCCTATCAAGAGAAAAAATGAATTTTTATATTGATAATCTTATTTCTATCAATATCTAAGGTCTTCTCACATTTGATGGGAATAACAATCACATCTAGATGAATAAGATGCTACCCTATATCATATCACACTTCCTCAAAGTATGAGATTCCAAAATAGTGGGGTTCCATCAATTATTGAAGGAACATCTATGACTCATGTTGGTTTGAGAAATATAATAATAGATGGTAAAGCTCAAAATTCAATCTTGATTTCCCAATCAATAAAGGTTTACCCAAATGTCAAGGGTCCCCAAACTTCTAAGGGGAATTGGGAAAAAATGAGATGTAACTATAAAATAAATCAATGTAAAAGAATCATAACTTCATTTTTAGATGTGGAAATTTTAATACATAAATATGGATAATGATGAGCCCATTCACCAAGAATTTACAAGTGTCAATGAGATTATATAAAATATATAAGGTTATTTTTTCAAAATATTGTTGGTTACATCATGGTTAAAAAAAATATGTTGAATATTTCTAATCAATTTAATTTTGAAATTCCATGCTTTACGGAATGAATGAATGTAAAAATATATGAGTCAAACAACATAATTATATCATATGTGATGATAAAAATTATAGCTCTAATGAATATGTATAAGGAAGGAATTTGACTCGATGAAATTAAAAAATGATAACATAATGAAGATTTATTTATTGAATCAAGTGATTATAAATATTTGTAAGTTAAAGATGGATTCAACAATATTTTTTATCTTTTTTACCATGGGTTCAGAAAAGAAAAATATAACTGAAAAAAATACCCATGTTTTATAACTATGATTGCCTTGGACACTTTTCATATGATTTTACAATAAATATGTTAAAAAAATTAAATCTAATGAGAATTTTTAGAGGATTCAAAAATAGATAATGAATAAGATGTAGTAGAAGAATTTCAATAGTAAGAAAACGAGTTTCATTAATATGTCTGAGAAATATGATTGAAATATGATTAATTATCAAGAAGATATTTATATGAGGAAGTTAATTTTTTTTCTATGTTTGGAAACTATCTTGATTCATCAAACAATGATGACCGTGAAGAAATAATGATACTGGAATGAAAAATGAAGCATGATTTGATATCATTTATTAGTGATATTTCAAATCATTAGAATGAAAATATAAAATAATGTAATGATAAAAATAAGATTGTTTAATAAAGGGATTATCATATCAAGATGGAAGCATACAATATTTATGATATCAAGCAACATAAATTTTCATATAATGAGATTGAAAATTGTAGAGACCCTAAGCCTGACGTACATAGACTTTACATTACTTTTGCGGAATACTTAGTAAATAACAAAAACACACACACAAGGACCGTAACAGTTTAGTGTCTTTGGAAACTCGGAACGTAATCTTCTAATCGTGGTGAAAAGATCTTCAATATCTCCCATAAAGATCTTCCCTTTTTTTACCTAAAACCTTTATTTATATCCTGGGGAAAAGAAAACATAAAAGGGTGAGCTCAAATGCTCAGTAAGGGTATACAAAAGAAATAAAAATCATATCATATCTTTTTGAAAATCATAACCTGCAAAAGAGATCATAATATCTTAACATGGAACAAATCATAGAAGTGAAAATGAGATCACCATAATCATAACATGAAACTTGAAACTTTGTGGCATGCACACATAATCTTGGAAAATCATTTCTTGTTAGTCATGACTCATTGCCAAGACTATCTTAGTGGACAAAGTCCCTTTCTGAATCGAGTAATCCTCGTTTCAGTCCTGTTTCACTGAACCGAAATAACCTTCCGTTCCAGCCATGTCTATCTCATGAGATATAAAATCTTTACCCAATGCATTGGAGGGAGATATAGGTCCCACCCATCTTATAATGAATCCTTTCTTATGTGTGCCACATAATCATAAATCATACATCATCGCATAACACATGTAACAAAAATGGGATTCTTGAAACATCATGACATCATAAAACAAATCTTATAAGGCAAATGACTTCATAAAAATAATTCCCTCACAACATAATCAAATCAATGTAATTAAAGGAATAAAAACAGAACCCTTTATTATCTTAGATGGAAAATAATTTTGATAAAACACTTGAATTGAATTCTTGAGGAAAATATCCTTTCTTCTTCAAAAACATTTTTCCTTTCATAACATGTCATACGACTTTAAAATAAAAGAAGTTGATTAAAAATAGACTTGAAAACTTGTAAAGGAATCTTATTGGAAATAATGCTTTAAAAATCCATTCATGCCGTATAAGTTAAAAAAAACATTCTTCGTACTTTTGTCGGAAAAGTCAAAAAGTACCTCGTACGGAAAAACGACAAAAGATTCCTTTCATATTCTTTACTAAAAACTCACCTAAGGGTAAAATTGGATTTAAACTATTGCAAGTGGATGGAAACAATATTACATATTGAGGGAACATGGATGTGGATGATAAAATACACCCCAGTAAATACTTACGAATAAACAATCTCGGATAAAAATGAGATTGTGATATTTCCCTTACCTTAGGTCTGATTTGCTTCGTATGTGTCCGAACCTCCTGTATAATTATTTAAATAATGTCATTGAAAAATCATATTCATTGTTATGATATCATATATGGTTCACTTATGACATTATATTACCCGTTCTTTTGTAAATTCCATGTTAAAGAAGCGTTTTGGGTAAAATCGTTTCATTTATTGTAGGTGTTTTGACTTGTTGTTCTTGACATCATTATTACTTATATCATGATTTACTTACTTCCAGAATATAAAATATGATTTATATATCATATATATTCAGTATATATATATATATAATAGATAGATAAATAAAATGAAAAACACCGTTCATGGAGACGGTAGTCCGTACGTACGCATGAACGCTGTTTTTCTTTCCTTATTGTCTTGAAATGGAAGTAAGTAGATGACATACATATGTATATATATACATAAATCCAGTAGCTTTATAATGTCATATATTTCATTATTATTTCTTATATATACATTATAATCATTCTTAAATGGTTAACATGGAGAATGAATCTCATCGCGTCGTGGAGACGGTAGTCCGTACGTACGCACGAGCGATGATATCATTTCTATAAATATTGAATTGAATTTGAGTGGATTATACAATATATCAGAATAAATATGATGTTGTAATAACTATGTATAGTTATTCTTTACACCATTATACCCATCCATGTAAGGTGGTGGTGGAAAATAGATTACACCACGGCGTGGAGACGGTATTCCGTACGTACGCACGCGCGGTGATTTCTTTTTCCGTAGGATGGATAGTTGGTGAAATAGGGTTGTTTCATACTTATAATAACATATCAGTATATGAGTGATACTGATGTTATTACTTCATAATGAAACAACCTAAGAAGAAGAAGTGGAAGAAGAAATAAAGATGAAAGAATTGGTAACGGTAATTACCTCTTCTTTGAAGTGCCTCTTTGAGACCTCCTCTTAGGGCACTAGAATTGGTCTTTTAGGAAGACCAGAACCTCTAGGATGTTTCTAGGGAAGTGGAGAAGAGATTTTGTCAGGGGTTGGCCGAGCTTGAGTGCTCAAATTGGTGTGAGGAGGAGGGGGAGGAGGTGTCCTTTTATAGGGGAGGAGAGGGGCACCTTAGGAATATCTCAAAATATTATTTTATATTAAAGTCAAAATCGGTTTATAATGGTTCCAAAGGGTCTTATTTCGGAGCTAAAGTGGGGATGGGTCGAAATCCTATCAACCAATAGAATTTAGACAAGTTTAGGATATTATTTTAACCTTATCAATTAGATTTAACTCCAAGTTAAATAATTTAACTTTTACCGTGTCTTTTTGTTTTCTTTCACTATATGGTTAATACACTTACTATAACATGCCAAACGAACCCCAAATTGTTTATTATTAATATATATATCCTTATCTAAGTCATTTGGCCGATCCTTAGATTTTTAGGAATAAAATAACAATTAATAATATAATATTTGATTTAAAAACTATTTTGTGTCAATTTTGACACTATTTGATATATGATTTTTGTGAAAGTCATAACAGAATTAAATGTTCGAACCAAGTTGATTAAATCAACATTAATATATCATAGTAACCTAGAAAATTAGTGGAATTCATAAAAATTTTCAAATTACATTTATTTTGGTGTTTATAACATCAATTATGTCAATATTTCATTAATAAGATAATTACTGCATCATCGTTGTGTCATAAATAAATTAAATTATTTGATGTCTAAAAATTACAAATAAAATACCATCATCTAGGAAATATTTTTAGCTTTCTAATGAATATTTACAATCGAATTTATCTTATGTATAACCCCATATTAAAAATGATTTACTTATTAAACTTTGATTTTAACTATTTTAACCTTTCTTTAAATAAATTAATAATAAATGTCCTAATCTAATCCAAGTGGGCCTAAATGGTCATATTTTATTCCTAAGTTTGTTTTTGGTCGAAATACACTTGTCCAATAGGATTAGGACACGTGTTAGGGTAATAGTAATATCATATTTACCCTTAGTTACCCTATTTACTATTAACCGTGGTAAAAAAAAGTAAAAAGTTACTATTCACCAAAAATTATTTTCATCTCATTGAACCACATTTTAGTCCTTGATATTAACCGTGTTTGTCGGATTTTCAAAATTCTATTCACAGAAGCGGTAAAATTAAGTTTTATGCAAAATTCAGTTTTTTAACCTACCACTTAGTAGTTTCACTATTCATCAAAAATTGATGTTTTTCAGAACAATGCCAAAATTTCATCCTAAGCTATATTTCATATTCCGAATTCAAAAATGAAATCTATTTTACCAAATTCATAACATAGAAGTTTCATTAATTAATTTTATAATTAAATCCCGCTGTTAAAATAAATAGCGTGTTTTTAGGAAACAATATATATCAAAAGATTGACACTTGATTATGTCTGGTTTAAATGTGAAATTACAACCAATGACCAACATTGTATTAAATTGTAAAAATATATTCTAAATATACTTTAAAACCACTCAAATTAATAATTTATCACTATTAATTATTTCGATTAAAAAGTTGTTTTTAATTATAATTTAGTAATTTTCACTATTCATCAGAATGTGAAAGTTATCCGAAAAGTACCAAAATTTCACCTTAGGCTAAATTCGATACTCCGAATCCAAGAATGAAGTTCATTTTGAAAAATAAGATTTACAGAATTTTAAAAAGTGGTTATTACTATTCATAACGGCTAGTTTTAATAATATTTTAATAGTATATCATTGTTTCGTGAAACTCAGTATTACGTACCACACACGCTATCGAGGAAGGTTGCGATTGCGTGTAATGCAAGGCAAGTCAAGGATGCGTGTTGTGCAAGCTCCTTTTGGTGTAGCGTACAACACAAGACATTAGTGAAATAAAAAATAATATTTTTCATAAAATCTCGGGCTGTTACATTCTACCCCCCTTAAAATGAATTTCGCCCTCGAAATTCGTCGGGGTTATAAATGGTTTACTATTCGAAAGTTTCTTTAATAGAAACCCACATCGTAAAAAGGAATACCAAAACTTGGCTTTAAAAACTAAAGTATGAAATGTAACGATTACCCAAATAAACTAATCACTGGGTTTCCACATAGGTGAAAATATGGATATGGAAGAGAAATCTAACCATCATGTTCTGATGGAGAGTGGTAGAGAACATGGCTATGGAAAAGCCAGTAATCACAAATCCATAAATTTGTGACGATCTAAGGTACCATCTGATTCATCAGGTATAAGAGAACTAGGACAACATTTTTGGTTTTCAAGATCATTTCCCTAAAGTTAAAGAATTTGAATTAGAATAAATACTTACTTTATTTTGGTACAATCTCACTATTGTTCGTGCCTTTAACAATTTCCACTTCATCTCTTAAATAAATGAAGTTGAATTTGTTATTCGTGAAGTGTTAGAAGATCATGTGATAGAATGACGGGTCATTTCATCCATCTCAAACAAAAGGTTAGCAAAAATTATATACATAAGTCGATCTATAGTGAGATTAATCATATATGGTTCCTAAAATGGACTTATACTTCATATATCATACTGCTTAATATAATAAAACTAGTTTCTACTAAACAGGGACTTCCTGTAGTCCAGTGGTAGGCGATAAAGGCCAGTCGCACTTCGGTTGTGGGTTCGATTCCTACAGCCTTGTCCGAAGCGATGGGCTGTCGCCCGTTCTGCAGGTTGTCCTTTTTCTAAAACTACGTTACTATAACATCCCATCAATAATATCGAAAATCTTCTATCCTTAAACAATACTAACTTATGTCCAACATAATCCAGTCTAATCTTTAGGCTTATACATAATACTGCAGTCCACGCTCATAATATAGTGACAACGATTACCAGAGATTTAACACCATCGTCGATCCCCATATATCATAAGATATGTTTTGTTGGTCACATTCCAAACATTCAAAGTCCTTAATCATGTATTATCTTGAATACCCATTGAACCTTAATGAAAGCATGAATGCAGTTAAAAGTTAACACCTTCCACATACCAAAATCCTCAAAATTTTATATACTCAAACCATGATATCACTTAGTCCTTATATCAATCATGAGCTCATGAATACAATCAAACATCTCATTATCTTCTTATCCTTTCATTATGCACTTATCATCTACTTTCCAAAATATTTGAATCACTTTTCATAGTTATTGGTACCTTAAAATTATTGAAAACCACAATAGACCAATACTTAAATATTTCAACACACCATAAAAGTACCTCATCAACATTATTCTTGAATACCAATAGATAAACACTTTAGTCCATCCACATCAATGATTATCCTGGAATAAGTCCTTCCTTGATTTAGAAGTAACTTTTTAGGTCAGGGAATTGAGTTGGGTAATGCCCATGTTCTCCACAAATAAGACATTGAACTCCATAACAGTCTGTCACTCTATGACCCTTTTCTCCACACAGATAACACCGGTCCCTCCATTTGAGGTATTCCTCAAGGTTCTTCTTCCCTTGTTTAGAAATCTCAATCTTCCTTTCTTTATGCTCCTCAACATGCGAACATGCATAATAGTTTATCTTCCTCTTATTTGATGAATTATCCATACCACTAAATTTCACCTTGTTAATCATATATCGCGATGACTGATTCAGCATTATCACAATATCTTTCTCTCTAGGAATTACCCAATTTTGTTGCTCATAGTCACCAATTTGTCCATTGGATTCAATCTTAACCAAATTCCTTCTGGTTCCCTCCATTAACTAAAACACAAAAAGAATTCGGTGAGAGGCAAAAATCATGCTAGGGAAAACAACATTATAAAGGGGGAGTACCCTCAATATCTAACATCTTAGGTTAAATTCTAAGATCGTTAGCGCAATTCTAGGACTATAACCTATACGTATACTTAACCTTAGAGACATCCCTAGACATACCTTAGAAATATCTCTAGGGATCTCACTAAAGTTCTCACATCCTAGTTTCCAAAGGTTGACTAAACCTTTCCTCTGATACCAACTGTAGAGACCCTAAGCCTGACGTACATAGACTTTACATTACTTTTGCGGAATACTTAGTACATAACAAAAACACACACACAAGGACCGTAACAGTTTAGTGTCTTTGGAAACTCGGAACGTAATCTTCTAATCGTGGTGAAAAGATCTTCAATATCTCCCATAAAGATCTTCCCTTTTTTTACCTAAAACCTTTATTTATATCCTGGGGAAAAGAAAACATAAAAGGGTGAGCTCAAATGCTCAGTAAGGGTATACAAAAGAAATAAAAATCATATCATATCTTTTTGAAAATCATAACCTGCAAAAGAGATCATAATATCTTAACATGGAACAAATCATAGAAGTGAAAATGAGATCACCATAATCATAACATGAAACTTGAAACTTTGTGGCATGCACACATAATCTTGGAAAATCATTTCTTGTTAGTCATGACTCATTGCCAAGACTATCTTAGTGGACAAAGTCCCTTTCTGAATCGAGTAATCCTCGTTTCAGTCCTGTTTCACTGAACCGAAATAACCTTCCGTTCCAGCCATGTCTATCTCATGAGATATAAAATCTTTACCCAATGCATTGGAGGGAGATATAGGTCCCACCCATCTTATAATGAATCCTTTCTTATGTGTGCCACATAATCATAAATCATACATCATCGCATAACACATGTAACAAAAATGGGATTCTTGAAACATCATGACATCATAAAACAAATCTTATAAGGAAAATGACTTCATAAAAATAATTCCCTCACAACATAATCAAATCAATGTAATTAAAGGAATAAAAACAGAACCCTTTATTATCTTAGATGGAAAATAATTTTGATAAAACACTTGAATTGAATTCTTGAGGAAAATATCCTTTCTTCTTCAAAAACATTTTTCCTTTCATAACATGTCATACGACTTTAAAATAAAAGAAGTTGATTAAAAATAGACTTGAAAACTTGTAAAGGAATCTTATTGGAAATAATGCTTTAAAAATCCATTCATGCCGTATAAGTTAAAAAAAACATTCTTCGTACTTTTGTCGGAAAAGTCAAAAAGTACCTCGTACGGAAAAACGACAAAAGATTCCTTTCATATTCTTTACTAAAAACTCACCTAAGGGTAAAATTGGATTTAAACTATTTCAAGTGGATGGAAACAATATTACATATTGAGGGAACATGGATGTGGATGATAAAATACACCCCAGTAAATACTTACGAATAAACAATCTCGGATAAAAATGAGATTGTGATATTTCCCTTACCTTAGGTCTGATTTGCTTCGTATGTGTCCGAACCTCCTGTATAATGATTTAAATAATGTCATTGAAAAATCATATTCATTGTTATGATATCATATATGGTTCACTTATGACATTATATTACCCGTTCTTTTGTAAATTCCATGTTAAAGAAGCGTTTTGGGTAAAATCGTTTCATTTATCGTAGGTGTTTTGACTTGTTGTTCTTGACATCATTATTACTTATATCATGATTTACTTACTTCCAGAATATAAAATATGATTTATATATCATATATATTCAGTATATATATATATATAATAGATAGATAAATAAAATGAAAAACACCGTTCATGGAGACGGTAGTCCGTACGTACGCATGAACGCTGTTTTTCTTTCCTTATTGTCTTGAAATGGAAGTAAGTAGATGACATACATATGTATATATATACATAAATCCAGTAGCTTTATAATGTCATATATTTCATTATTATTTCTTATATATACATTATAATCATTCTTAAATGGTTAACATGGAGAATGAATCTCATCGCGTCGTGGAGACGGTAGTCCGTACGTACGCACGAGCGATGATATCATTTCTATAAATATTGAATTGAATTTGAGTGGATTATACAATATATCAGAATCAATATGATGTTGTAATAACTATGTATAGTTATTCTTTACACCATTATACCCATCCATGTAAGGTGGTGGTGGAAAATAGATTACACCACGGCGTGGAGACGGTATTCCGTACGTACGCACGCGCGGTGATTTCTTTTTCCGTAGGATGGATAGTTGGTGAAATAGGGTTGTTTCATACTTATAATAACATATCAGTATATGAGTGATACTGATGTTATTACTTCATAATGAAACAACCTAAGAAGAAGAAGTGGAAGAAGAAATAAAGATGAAAGAATTGGTAACGGTAATTACCTCTTCTTTGAAGTGCCTCTTTGAGACCTCCTCTTAGGGCACTAGAATTGGTCTTTGAGGAAGACCAGAACCTCTAGGATGTTTCTAGGGAAGTGGAGAAGAGATTTTGTCAGGGGTTGGCCGAGCTTGAGTGCTCAAATTGGTGTGAGGAGGAGGGGGAGGAGGTGTCCTTTTATAGGGGAGGAGAGGGGCACCTTAGGAATATCTCAAAATATTATTTTATATTAAAGTCAAAATCGGTTTATAATGGTTCCAAAGGGTCTTATTTCGGAGCTAAAGTGGGGATGGGTCGAAATCCTATCAACCATTAGAATTTAGACAAGTTTAGGATATTATTTTAACCTTATCAATTAGATTTAACTCCAAGTTAAATAATTTAACTTTTACCGTGTCTTTTTGTTTTCTTTCACTATATGGTTAATACACTTACTATAACATGCCAAACGAACCCCAAATTGTTTATTATTAATATATATATCCTTATCTAAGTCATTTGGCCGAACCTTAGATTTTTAGGAATAAAATAACAATTAATAATATAATATTTGATTTAAAAACTATTTTGTGTCAATTTTGACACTATTTGATATATGATTTTTGTGAAAGTCATAACAGAATTAAATGTTCGAACCAAGTTGATTAAATCAACATTAATATATCATAGTAACCTAGAAAATTAGTGGAATTCATAAAAATTTTCAAATTACATTTATTTTGGTGTTTATAACATAAATTATGTCAATATTTCATTAATAAGATAATTACTGCATCATCGTTGTGTCATAAATAAATTAAATTATTTGATGTCTAAAAATTACAAATAAAATACCATCATGTAGGAAATATTTTTATCTTTCTAATGAATATTTACAATCGAATTTATCTTATGTATAACCCCATATTAAAAATGATTTACTTATTAAACTTTGATTTTAACTATTTTAACCTTTCTTTAAATAAATTAATAATAAATGTCCTAATCTAATCCAAGTGGGCCTAAATGGTCATATTTTATTCCTAAGTTTGTTTTTGGTCGAAATACACTTGTCCAATAGGATTAGGACACGTGTTAGGGTAATAGTAATATCATATTTACCCTTAGTTACCCTATTTACTATTAACCGTGGTAAAAAAAAGTAAAAAGTTACTATTCACCAAAAATTATTTTCATCTCATTGAACCACATTTTAGTCCTTGATATTAACCGTGTTTGTCGGATTTTCAAAATTCTATTCACAGAAGCGGTAAAATTAAGTTTTATGCAAAATTCAGTTTTTTAACCTACCACTTAGTAGTTTCACTATTCATCAAAAATTGATGTTTTTCAGAACAATGCCAAAATTTCATCCTAAGCTATATTTCATATTCCGAATTCAAAAATGAAATCTATTTTACCAAATTCATAACATAGAAGTTTCATTAATTAATTTTATAATTAAATCCCGCTGTTAAAATAAATAGCGTGTTTTTAGGAAACAATATATATCAAAAGATTGACACTTGATTATGTCTGGTTTAAATGTGAAATTACAACCAATGACCAACATTGTATTAAATTGTAAAAATATATTCTAAATATACTTTAAAACCACTCAAATTAATAATTTATCACTATTAATTATTTCGATTAAAAAGTTGTTTTTAATTATAATTTAGTAATTTTCACTATTCATCAGAATGTGAAAGTTATCCGAAAAGTACCAAAATTTCACCTTAGGCTAAATTCGATACTCCGAATCCAAGAATGTAGTTCATTTTGAAAAATAAGATTTACAGAATTTTAAAAAGTGGTTATTACTATTCATAACGGCTAGTTTTAATAATATTTTAATAGTATATCATTGTTTCGTGAAACTCAGTATTACGTACCACACACGCTATCGAGGAAGGTTGCGATTGCGTGTAATGCAAGGCAAGTCAAGGATGCGTGTTGTGCAAGCTCCTTTTGGTGTAGCGTACAACACAAGACATTAGTGAAATAAAAAATAATATTTTTCATAAAATCTCGGGCTGTTACAAAAATATGTTTAGTTTTCCTAATTATAAGATGTTTGGAAAAAGTTTTTTTTGTAACACATGTTAAATGTTACATAGTTAAACATGAGTTGGAAATTTCTTGAAAAGAAACCATTTAATTAGTGAAGGTTTAGAAGAATCTTCTCAATATGGTTGAAGGGATTATTATATTAATTATGTTAAAAATAATACATTTAATTCTATATAATGAATTTTTATAAATTACAATGTAGGTCTAAAATCAAAAATAGTGTATGTCCATTCCCTGAAATATGATGAGAGAAAATATTATCCATCAAATGAAGAATTTAAACCATGAGAAAAATTTCACCTTAGGAAAAATAAGGCAAATAGTTTTTAACAACAACATCAATTTGAATATAGATAGAACTAGAATAAACCTAAATGATCATGGTTTATATGTTGTTACTTAGATTTTATACAGTATAGAAAAAAACCATTGTTTTTTGTTTTGAGAGGTCACTTACAAGAAATAGGCAAGGACCAAGGGTGCTATTTGGTGACAAACAGAGGATAAAATTCTCAAGGATATACACACATGACAATTTTTGGGGGAAATATATCTAGAAAAAACCTATTATAATTTCTAATAGAGGAATGAGTAAAATGATTACATGAGGGCCAACAAGATGAGTTATACATGAATATATTACAATGATTGATTGCCTACGGTGAATGAGGGATAGTTCATTATATGAAATTTAAAGATAAATATAATTCAATAAATGATGAGGATTTCATGAAACCAAATGAGAAAACCAATAAACAAGTGATGGATGAGTGGTTGATAATCTAACCAGATTAGTTGGAGATGATAAAGAAGATGATGATTTTTAGGCCAAATGAATGAAAGTGGATTCAGATAATGGGTTTAAAGTACATGAGGATTTATCCAAAATAATTTACATAAAGGCCCATAAGAAGTTTGAATGGTGAAAAAATGGCGGTCATGATATGTATAGTTGTGTGACCTTTCTTCCAAGTGAAACCTAATTAATAAAATTTTCATTTAAAGAAACATGAATTCCATAAATTCTATGGAGAAAAATATTAAATATCAAATAAAGATAAATCATGTAAAAAAAATGAGTTCACATTATTTAAGTGTTTTTATAGGAGAATATGTATTGATATTGAATAGAGATAATTGACCTAGTTGAGTGGAAACTCTCAGACGGAGTTTCAATTTTGAGGGAAAAAATTGGCCCCTCTTTATTTTTTTATTTTATGTGTTTGGAACTATCATTCAAGGAGTTTAAGGAGAATATTGAGGATTTAATTTCTATAAATTATAATAATAGGTTACTTAATATATTAAAATGAATCCCATGAAATTAATAAGAGGATTTCATCCCTTGCTGGGGAGTATTCTTGAAGAGATTCTATTATTGTGATAAATTTGAGTGAATCTATAAATATGAAAAAAAATCAAAATTAAAATAATGATTGAATAAGTCTCAAATAAAAACCCGGTTTTGAATGTATCAAACACCCTTAATAATGGGTAGTTTTTATTGATGAAAATTATATTTAGGGGAGTTATTAATATTACCACTAAACATTCTAATCTATTGGTTGAAGTGTGTAAAGGTTGATTGTTTATAATAAAAACCATTACAAAGAATGCATTGAAATATTGTTTGAGTGTAGAATATTATATATTTAATTTAATGAAATTTTTTATCTCCTTAGTTATTTATGGTTATTTGATATTGGGTTCTCCCACATAAAATTAATTTTATTAATTAATGTTTCTATAAATAATTTCATATGCTATCATTCTTTGTTTAATAAATTTTTACATGTTTTATCCTGGGAGATGATTATGAAACTTTGTTAATAAAATAGGATGAGATGATCCCTTGATTGATACATTGAATTTTATTATCTATAAGGGAAAGAATGTAATGAGAACATATATTGAATGTAATAACATAGGTTGATATTGAATACAAATTTCAATTATTGATATTGTTGATCCCAAGTATTGATATTGTTTTTCATGAGTCAATATGTGTTATGTTTGGTAGCATTGGTGATATAGATTATTGATGATTTTTTTGTAATTACATTAAAAATAATATATTTTCGTATGAAGTTAATTGAGATGACATGGAAATATATATTAAAGTATTTTTTAACCCCTTTTATAAGATTTTAGAAAAAATTGCCTCCTTGATATCTATGGGGATAGCTCAACCCCACATGTGAGAGATTATCTCACAATGAAGGATTTATACTAGAATGTATATCCCAAGATGATGAGGGTATTTTGAAGAAGAAAATAGCATACATGGGAAAGCATAGTGATCTCAAAACATGCACATGATTAGGAGGTTAACCATTTGTATCGATATAGAGATATGGGAGATGGTTCTCGGAATGGGATTCAATAATAAAAAATGAGTGGGAAAGGTTAAATATTTCATATTTTGAAGAGAAAATACATATTATGAATCTATGTGGGAAAAAATAATATGGAATTTCTATTTACCCATCATGAAAAAGGCAATCATAAAATTTACTTGAATGAGAATCCTCCCTAACACCACTTACATCCTCATACTTTGAAGGTTTTATGCATGACATGGTAAATATATTAACCATATATTAAAAGTGGGGATCAAATATGAGGATGAGAATAAGAATATTCCAACCGAGTTCCTTCTATGAAGTATGGATTTTATTTCATATGTATCCATATTTGTTAATAATAGTAATTATTCTATATGTATTAAATTAAGGGAGGTAATGATATTTTTTATTAATTAAACCTTCTATGAACAAAGGATCTTCTATGAGGATGTTCTTTCGTGTATATTAAGAATATATTTTTTTAGTTCGATAAATTAAAATATATTTTTATTTGATATGAATCAATCAGACATGAGATTTGGTCTTCAATAATGTAGAACATATAAATTATAAGAGGCTCAAATTTTATATGTGTATTAAGTGATTCTGTGAGAATACAACCTATAATTTTTGAAGTATCAAGCTCCTTATGTGAACCACATACCTTCCATATGTACCTATGTTGGCCATTGGGTGTTATGTATTTCAAATGAGTTAATATAATCCCCTAAATTAATAAAAATAGGGGATTCTAAATATTATATACACACATCAAGGGGTGTCTGAGTTTCATGTATGTGATATGTACTTCCACGATCAATTTTTTGAAGATTTAATTTATGTTTTTCGATAAGGTTGATGTTTTATTTATGCTACAGTGATTCCAAAATATCTAGACAGAGATTTTTTAGTTTCATTTATATAAATCAAATTAGAAGAAAAAATGCCTCATACAACTGTCTAAAATTCATCAAAAGCAGCCCAGTTGGTCATGAAATACATGTCGATACAACATGTTCGATGTAAGAATCACATGTTATTTAAGAAAAAATATTCTATAGAGATATTCTATGGGTTGGAGGGATATTATGAAAATAAATATATCCGAAATACATATAGGTATTTAAATTGAGATTATAAGAATAAAAAAAAGGTAACCATGTAATGGTGTGCTACAAGAATATCTTGAGAAGAACTATATTCATGATTTCCATGCATTTTCAAGCATTTATACTGCTAATATTAACTAATATAAATTAATGGTTGTGAAGGGGAGGTTGTCTGTTGTTTGATAATTCAAGAATTAAATTAGTGATTGTATATATTAAAGTGATTAATTAATATGGGACATCAAAATACCCATAATAATAATTATAATGTATTCAAAAGAGATTATGTAATTAATTAATTAATTCAATGAATAATATCTTGATACATTTATCATGATTCAAATATAATCATATATGGTGAAATTCAGAGATAGTGGACATGAACTAATATATATAATTAATGAGGAGTTATTCTGAATTTATTGTCTTCAATTGAATGTGAAATAAACATATATAGTTATTTTTAATTATATATAGTAACAATGATGAAATAATGGGAGTCAAGATACAAATCTTCAGTGATGTTAATTCAAATATTTTTAACTATTTATTTATATTTTTCAATTAATTGAATAATTTAATGTATATGAGAACAATATATACATATTTTCTATGAATAAGAACAAGTTTCGGAGCCTTGAGAATATTTTCATAATTCGAAGAGTTTTTATTTTCTATTATCGATGAGAGAGAAGAGTATGATGTTGGGAGATCATTCACTTGATCAGAACAACCTCATGAGTATTTAAAAGAGGATTTCAGATCACCCAAGATCTGGATATTGTTTTAATATTAATGTATTTTTTTTCAAGAAACTATTGAAGATATTTATTTAGTGTAATTTTAATAAAGGTTCAATTTTTTTGTAGAGATATTATATGAATAATAAGATCTTTCTATCATGGGATCCACTGTGAAGAAGGAGCTTGTGACTATATATTCTAACAAGTCACTGGAGGATTTGGAATGGGGTGCCTGAATAATTATTATAGGAGGAAATTTAGGGTTTCTAACCTATTGAAAATGAATTTTTACTCAGGTGTTTATCTATATATAATCAATTTCATCTATCATATACAATACATTTTGGATTTTCTAACCAATATGGAAATGAGGTGGATTTTAATCTAAAACATTTAAATGCTATGTGTTTCTCACCATTTTACTACTACATCATATGAGGTCTAACAATGAATGAATATTTAGTGAATTGACAACATTAATACTTTATGAGGTTTGGATCAATGTGAATAAACAATGAAGTATAAAAATTGATATTTAAGTCTCCCCTCCCCATCTTTGTGACCCATCTAGATATGGGAATGTCTCTTTTAATCCAAGTAATTTCATTTATCCAAATAGTTTTTTATTATTTTTTAAAGTCACATGTGTTTGATGTTATTAAAAAAATTTAAATAATTCTATATGAATCACCATTATACATGATTTTGGTATAAATCATTTGTATTCTTAATATCGATATTTTTCTAAATTTTTTTTCATTATGTGGTTAAAATTTATATTAAATTTTATGTTCACCAATTATAGAAATAGAATATTGAAAATTGGATGTAATATTTTGGATATGGTGGTTTAAATTATTTAATGAGTTTAATATAATTTTTTCATCATTAATAGTAATATGATTATAAGTTTCCACAATAGTAATAAAAATATGGGAATCTAAATATTATATACACACATCAAGGGGTTTTTGAGTTTTATGTATGTGATATGTACTTCCACGATCGATTTTTTTAAGTTTTAATTTAGGTTTTTCTATAAGGTTGATGTTTGATTTATGCAACACTGATACCAAAATATCTAGACAGAGATTTTTTAGTTTCATTTATATAAATCAAATTAGAAGAAAAAATGTCTCATACAACTATCTAAAATTCATTCAAAGCATTCCAGTTCGTCATGAAATACATGGCGATACAACATGTTCGATGTAAGAATAAAATGCTATTTAAGAAAAAATATTGTATAGAAATTTTCTATGGGTTGGAGGGATATTATTAAAATAACTATATCCCAAATACATATAGGTATTTAAATTGAGATTATAAGAATAAAAAAAGGTAACCATGTAATGGTGTGCTATAAGAATATCCTAAGAAGAACTAAATTCATGATTTCCATGCATTTTCAAGCATTTACACTACTAATATTAACTAATATAAATTAATGGTTGAGAAGGGGAGGTTGTCTATTGTTTGATAATTCATGAATTAAATTAGTGATTGTATATATTAAAGTTATTAATTAATATGGGACATCAAAATACCCATAATAATAATTATAATGTATTCAAAAGAGATTATGTAATTAATTAATTAATCAATGAATAATATCATGATACATGTATCATGATTCATGTATAATCATATATGGTGAAATTCAGATATAGTGGCCATGAACTAATATATATAATTAATGGGGAGTTATTATGAATTTATTGTCTTCAATTGAATGTGAAGTAAACATTTATAGTTATTTTTAATTATATATAGTAACAATGATGAAATAATGGGAGTCAAGATCCAAATCTTCAGTGATGTTAATTCAAATATTTTTAACTATTTATTTATATTTTTTATTTATTTGAATAATTTAATGTATATGAATACAATATATACATATTTTCTATGAATAAGAACATGTTTCGGAGCCTTGAGAATATTTTCATAATTCGAAGAGTTTTTATTTTGTATTATCGATGAGAGAGAAGAGTATGATGTTGGGAGATCATTCACTTGATCATAACAACCTCATGAATATTTAAAAGAGGATTTCAGATCACCCAATATCTGGATATTGTTTTAATGTTAATGTATTTTTTTATGAAACTATTAAAGATATTTATTTAGTATAATTTTAATAGAGGTTCAATTTTTTTGTAGAGATAATATATGAATAATAAGATCTTTGTATCATGGGATCCACTGTGAAGAAGGTTCTTGTGACTGTATTTTCTAACCAGTCACTGGAGGATTTGGAATGGGGTGCTTGAATAATTATTATAGGAGTAAAATTAGGGTTTCTAACCAATTGATATGAATTTTAACTCTGGTGCTCATCTAGATATAAACAATTTCATCTATCATAGCCAATAAGTTTTGGAGTTTCTAACCAACATGGAAATGAGTTGGATTTTATTCTAAAACATTTAAATTTTATGTGTTTTTCATAATTTTACTACTACATCATATGAGGTCTAACAATGAATGTATATTTAGTGGATTGACATCATTAATAATTTAAGAGGTTTGTATCAATGTGAATAAATAATGAAGAATAAAAAGTGATATTTAAGTCTCCCCTCCCCCTCTTTGTGATCCATCTAGATCTGGGATTGTCTCTTTTAATCCAAGTAATTTCATTCATCCACATAGTTTTTTATTATTTTTTATAGTCACATGTGTTTAATGTTATTAATAAAATTCAAATATTTCTACATGAATCAACATTATACATGATTTTGGAATAAATCATTTGTATTATTAATATCGATATTTTTCTAAAAATATTTTTTCATTATGTGTTTAAAATTTATATTAAATTTTATTTTCCCCAATTATAGAAATAAAATATTTAAAAATGGATGTAATATTTTGGATATGGTGGTTTAAATTATGTAATGAGTTTAATTTACTTTTTTCATCATTAATATTAATATGGTAATAAGTTTCCACAATAGTAATAAAAATAAGGGAATCTAAATATTATATACACACATCAAGGGGTGTGTGAGTTTCATGTATGTGATATGTACTTCCACGATCGATTTTTTGAAGATTTAATTTAGGTTTTTCTATAAGTTTGATGTTTGATTTATGAAACAGTGATACCAAAATATCTAGACAGAGATTTTTTAGTTTCATTTATATAAATATAATTAGAATAAAAAATGTCTCATACAACTGTCTAAAATTAATCCAAAGCAGTCCAGTTGGTCATGAAATACATAAAAATACAACATGTTCAATGTAAGAATCACATGCTATTTAAGAAAAAATATTGTATATAAATTTTCTCTAGGTTGGAGGGATATTATGAAAATAACTATATCCCAAATACATATAGGTATTTAAATTGAGATTATAAGAATAAAAACAAAAGGTAACCATGTAATGGTGTGCTACAAGAATTTCCTGAGAAGAACTAAATTCATGATTTCCATGCATTTTCAAGCATTTACACTGCTAATATTAACTAATATAAATTAATGGTTGAGAAGGGGAGGTTGTCTGTTGTTTGATAATTCATGAATTAAATTAGTGATTGTATATATTAAAGTGATTAATTAATATGGGACATAAAAATACCCATAATAATAATTATAATGTATTCAAAATAGATGATGTAATTAATTAATTCAATCAATAAATAATATCATGATACATGTATCATGATTCAATTATAATCATATATGATGAAATTCAGAGATAGTGGCCATGAACTAATATATATAATTAATGAGGAGTTATTCTGAATTGATTGTCTTCAATTGAATGTGAAATAAACATTTATAGTTATTTTTAATTATATATAGTAACAATGATGAAATAATGGGAGTCAAGATCCAATTCTTCAGTGATTTTAATTCAAATACTTTTAACTATTTATTTATATTTTTCAACTAATTGAATAAGTTAATGTATATGAGAACAATATATACATATTGTGTATGAATAATATCAAGTTTTGGAGCCTTGAGAATATTTTCATAATTCGAAGAGTTTTTATTTTCTATTATCTATGAGACAGAAGAGTATGATTTTGCGAGATCATTCACTTGATTAGAACAACCTCATGAGTATTTAGAAGAGGATTTCAAATAACCCAAGATCTGGATATTGTTTTAACATTAATGTATTTTTTTCAAGGAACTATTGAAGATATTTATTTATTATAATTGCAATAGAGGTTCAATTTTTTTGTAGAGATATTATATGAATAATAAGATCTTTGTATCATGGGATCCACTGTGAAGAAGGAGCTTGTGACTGAATTTTCTAACCAGTCACTGGGGGATTTGGAATGGGGTGCCTAACTAATTATTATAGGAGTAAAATTATGGTTTCTAACCAATTGAAAATGAATTTTATCCCAGGTGTTTAACTAGATATAAACAACATTATCTATCGTAGACAGTACATTTTTATTTTTATAACAACCATGGAAATGAGTTGGATTTTATTCTAAAACATGTAACTGCTATATGTTTCTCACCATTTTACTACTACATCATATGAGGTCTAAAAATCAATGAATATTTAGTGAATTGGAAACATTAATAGTTTAAGAGGTTGGGATCAATGTGAATAAAAAATGAAGAATAAAAAGTGATATTTAAGTCTCCCCTCCCCCTCTTTGTGATCCATCTATATCTGGGAATTTCTCTTTTAATCCAAGTAATTTCATTTATCCACATAGTTTTTTATTATTTTATAAAGTCAAATGTGTTTAATGTTATTAAAAAAATTCAAATAATTCTATATGAATCAACATTATACATGATTTTGGTATAAATCATTTCTATTCTTAATATCGATATTTTTCTAAAAATAATTTTTCATTATGTGGTTAAAATTTATATTAAATTTTATTTTCCCCAATTCTAGAAATAGAATATTGAAAAATGGATGAAATATTTTGGATAAGGTGGTTTAAATAATTTAATGAGTTTAATTTAATTTTTTCATAATTAATAGTAATATGGTAATAAGTTTCCACAATAGTAAATGGTGAGACTAGTAAATTAAGATTAAAACATTGTGATGAGATAAAAAAGTAACAAGTTAATTCATAATGGATTATAGTATTTAAGATATTCTCATCCAAACTTTTAAAGTATGGAATTTATAATCTATATTACTATGATTGAAACATTTATATCATTTTATGTCCATAATAATTATAAAAGGCCATAATCTTTCACTTTTTATGTTGTCATAATATAGACACAAATAAAAAAAACTACTTGAATGATTATATATAGTAAAACAAAATAATAACAAATTATATTTATGATATTAATCAATTTTTAATTTTTCAGGATGTTATAAGTACCTTCAATTATTAAGCAATACTCATGCATTACATGTGTAAGAAGTAGAAAATGAGTATACATTTTTTAAAACTCTAATTTTTTTTTGGTGTGATGATTTTTTTGGTTGATGGATATATTGTATAATTTTAAATTAAATTTAGTGATTAAGAATTTTATATTTAAATATCATTATTTTATCAATTGTTTAAAATAAAATATCATAAATACTCCCTAAAAAGATATTAAATGGTATTTAATATATATATATATATATATTAATCACAGTAAAATCATAAATATACTATAGTAATTCAAATGGACGAGAATTTTTTGAGGCTAACATAATATTTTCATCTATGAACCACTTTTAATTTTTAAAATTACATTAATGAACATTACAGTTTCAATACTTTGAAACAATAGTTAATGTTAATAATGGCTAATGAGGGTGATAATCTAAAAGATAGTGTTTAAATAAAAATAAAAACATTTATAAATATTATTGGTTGAATGTATTTCAATTTTATAATCTTTATTATATTTGTAATTTCACATTGGATCCTTTTTTACATGTGTAATAAAAATATTAAATATTAAAAGCTCTAATATTTAAGATATTTCAATCCATTTCACTTATAAAATGGCAGATTATCTCCTCTCTTTTCCACACATCAGGATTTTTTTATCTCAACCATGACCTTCCGAAATATCATACCAAACATAATATCCATGTCAAAGTGGTTTCTTCCCACATAAATAACATTCTAGATGGTATAAGGGGTATGATAAAGGAGGTTTCTCAAAGAAGAATTAAAACTATTAACTCTGTAATTTCTTGGTTATTTCATCTTTAATCTCATAAAAATAATCTATAACCATACTGATATAATAAAATATGTAACATAAATATTTTTTAATATTATTATGTTTATGAAGCATTCATTTCTATTCTACTTGTCCATTATATGTGAAATGAAAACATCTCTTATGTGCATGTGTGAACTACCACACGCAAGAAGCAATGTGTTTCATTTTTCATCACCATATCATATGTTATGATAAAATGATGGTTTAAATGAATATATATAATATTTATTAATTAATTAGTTTTTTATAAATATATTATATTACTTACCTTATTAACCTCCCATATTTTGAAAAATGATAAAACCGCTCATGCATATGTCTGGACAACCACCTCAAATAAGTGATGTGATTCATTTTAATTTTCCTCCTACCATTATAATATATAAAAATAATAATTTCAATATATTTTTGATTTTTCTTATCATTATTTCATTGTCCCATTGACCATAGTTATTTTACCAAAGTAATTTTTCCCTTGTGAACTGAATGTCGTTAAAAGGTTTTCCATAAACATAACTCACATAGTAATTAAAAGAGAAAAGGTAGAAAATGAACAATAAAAAAATAATTAACATAAAAAACGTTCATAATAATTTATAAAACTATAATTATTTTATTTTTTTCAATTTTAACAGTGTACGAAGCTAAACATGACATAAGGTAGGAAATTTTTCTTAAAACCATTTTTAAAGAATTTATTTAAAATATTACTATTTCATGTTGAGGTTATATTGAATTTATAAAGAATATTAATTTTTATAAATAAAATATTTTTAAATGATATTTGAAAATATTCTATACATTATTTAAAAAATTAAAATTTTTTAAAACATTTACCTTATGATTCAATTTTGACTCTTTTTACAGAAGTATAAAAGAATGTTTTTAAAATGTATATGACATGAGAAGACATTCCCACCATCACGATTGTTATTATTTCATAATATTCTTCTACCAATTTTAATTTTTTTATAAATCATATTAAAATTTACATTCTTTTAATAATTTTATGTTTTAATATCTTTTAAATGAATAATATTTTTTATCCTTATTTTTATGTGGAGTGAAAATTTACTTCTAGATATGTGTTCAAAAGAATAATTTATGATATTTTATGATGGAAATTAAATATTATTTGTGTTTAGAAATTTTAAATTGGTTATAATTATGGTTGTAGTTGATATAAATAATGATGATTGGTGATCCTAATATATCACTCAAATGCATTGGATAATGTGATATAGTTGTTGTACATTAATATACACCTAATTGATGTGTGGTAATTAACTACGATTTTTATTATTTTTTATTTGTTTTTACGAGGATAATTTACCAAGGAACCTACAAGTATTTTTTATTCTTGGAAATGAGTCTTCAGGGATATCTTTGAATTCATAAGGTGTGGTAATGGACTTGTGTTTAATGGAATGTTTATTCTCCATTTAAGGGTTGAAATTTTTTTTCGCATGAAAATGTTTTCAAGAGTGCCCATGTTTTACAACAAACCATCATTACTATGACTCTAAATTTATAGTTTTTTAAGAAATATTTCCATAATATAAGTAAATTTTTTTATACATCTTGGTTAAATAAATAAATATTTGATATCATTGTTTATTATAAAAATAGAAATATTTCTTATAGATTTCAATGAATTTTTAATTGGACTAATGAGGTTTAATTCATTATATATCACTTAAAATGTTCTATTTTTCTCATCTCACATTTTAAAATGTTTTTCATGGGTATTAAGGATGATTAGAAACTATAAAAATGCATCTTTTTCAACTATGTAGAATACTCTTAAATGAAGTGAATGCATTTTGAATGATATAAGAGTTTAAATTTTAGGAAGTTTGTTTTTGTGTGGAATATAGTTGATATTGAGTGGATTTTTCCCATTTGTTTTTTAATATTTTTATGTGAAATATTTTTTAAAATTATCTAAAAATATATGAATAAAAGATCATGGGAATCTATGAAAATTAATTCCTTACTATTAAACTCATAATTATGTGTTATTATTTGTATATGTTGTTATAGCTTCTATCAAAACTACAATTTACAGAATTTAGAAGGTGAAGATATTATCAAGTGAGAAAAATTTTATAATTTTATATACTATCATCGGTTAACATATATATGGTCCATTAAAAGTTTAATGCCATAATTATCCCTTTTGTGGTACTTTCGGATAAATTTATTGTTCTTTAGTTAAATAGAGAGTTATAAGTAACACTTTTGTATAAAAACTATTGTCGTGAAAAAAGATATTTGAAGAAAAATAATTTTATAATTTTCTGACATGGATTAAAATGTATTGGTAAAATTTTGGGTTTAGAAGATCTTTGATTATGTGTTAAATATGTTTATGTGTGACAAAAGGTTTTTTACATTTTGTAAAAATATTTTTTATCATATATATAAAGATGGGACTTAAAATTGATTTGGGGAAAATTAATTAATATTATTTTTTAATTATTTAACTATATTAGGGAGAATATATGAATAAATTATATATATTTGTTATTGGATAAAATGAGATTTTATTTCAGAAATTGTTGTTGAATTATCATTTAGAAGAATATATGAATTTATTATGTCTTTATGGAGACTCTGGTTTTTCATGGTAAAGAATAAAGTACTTTAGAAATTATATGACTATAAAATACACATTTTTGGTATGTGAATTTCAAATTGATTATTTTTAATTGAATATAAATGATTATAATATATTTTAATAATATGTGATCAAATAATTCTAGTCATTTGGATTTAGTTTTGATCTGGCATATTATGGAGTTCTTTAAGGTTAGTCATTTATAGAATGATTTAGGGTTAAATTTTTCAAAACTATTAAGGATTTAGAATTTAATTTAGCATCTATTCATATTTTACATTATCTTACCCTATTATAAAAATTTTGGTTTTGGGTAACGTTTAATTATACTTGGATTATTTCATTCATTTTATGGATATTGGGATCAAAATAAATTTATTTTTTGTTATTTAGTCATGAAAAATGATTCATGAATGTACATTGTTTCGATGAACTGTTTGGTTTTATGAAATTACAATATAATTATAAAGTATAAATTATGGTTAAAGAGTTTATATTATAATTAAATGTTTTTTATTGATGTCTTCAATTTCATTTCCCTTAACAGTTTAAAAATGACATTAAAGGGTCTTTAATTTTTTAAAATTATTTTCTAATCACTATAAATTAAAAAAACTATATACTAAATAAAATGGATATTAAATTGTTGATACTATCAGAATACAATAATGTATTTATTGAATTTTATTATTTAAAATACATTCATGGACCAGAAAGTATAAAATATTTCTTATAACAGATAAGGTTAAACTAGGTTTATATTGGGGTTAAACCAAAAGATAGAGTTAAAAAGAAACATAAACAATTATAAATTTTGTTTTATGTTTTTTCTTTTCCTTTAACTCCTAATTATAGAATATGTGGCACATTAGAGCAACTTTACATGAGTTAAATAAATAATGTATATTAATATTCCATGTATTTAAGATATTATCACTCATTTAACTATTAAAAGGGAACCCCCTCTCATATCATTTTCACACATCTTGAGTAATCAAGATAAACCAATATATTCCGCAATACCTTCCCAAAATTCATCCTTATTTTATAGAGGTTTATTTCTTCCAAAAATACAAAACTGTAATGCTTAAGATTTTACATATCCATCCTAAGTGAAATAAAAACATCGTTTGTTCATATGTTTGGACTACAACATTCGTGAAGAGATGTGTTTTAATTTTCATCACAAGATCACATGGATGATTAAATTATGTATCATTGGAATATATATAATAATTATTAAATAATTATAAGTCTATAATTATAAGATATTATTTATGTTCTCACCCTCTCCTCTAGTCAAAAATGATAACATCGATCTACTGTACATGTGGACTACCACCTCCAGAAAGAAATGTGAAATTTTAATCCTTTCCACCATCCATCGATTACAACACACTAAGAAAATATATATTTATATATATATATATTTATTTGAGATAAAATTTTAGTAGTTTATAGATTATTTTACATGAAAACATGAGTCTAAATAAATTGTGATATCATATATCATTATAACCCGGCTGTTTGAATCGAAACTAATCGTTAGATTAACAACATTATGAAAAAAATTAATAATGTTTAATTGAAAATAAATATGTTTTTATTCTTTAGTAAAGTCATCTTAGGATTGAAAAATATGTTCTCTTCAAAATTTATTTTTAGGAAATGTTGTGTGCAGACATTATAATTAATTAATCCAACTTTTTTACAAAATTTTAGTTAGGAAATGAATTATATTTTTGAAATCAACATGTCAATAAATATTGGGGTGAATATTTTTATATTTTAATGTAAAGTTGTATATTAAATTGATTCATGAAAATTAATTTCTTTTGGTAAAACTATCATTTTTTAATTTAATCAATTTTTTTATGAGTTGTAAAACATTTCTTACAAAAATATTATGTAATATTATATGAAAATTGATTACAAATAAATAATATTAATGATATAAACGTAATAGTTTATTGTTTTTTGGAATTTAATTCAAAAAAATAGTTCATAAATGATCTACATTATCTCACGCTATGTTATTCAAAATGAGAACTCATCATAGAAATATCTTTTATAAAACATTTATCATATAATTTAGAAAAATGAACAAAATAAAATGTGAGATCAGATGTTAAATAATGTAAAACATGGAATATAATTGTCAGCGGTCAGATGTAATCATAATATAAGTATAATTTTTTGATAACATGATCATATCATTCAAAAATTATACATCTAATTTCATAGATCAAAATCACTATTCATGGAATAAGGCTTGGAGGTTCATATGATGTAAATCATAAAAAAAAATCAATGAATATGAGTGATGATTGAATATCATTGGCTTAATATAATGTTATAAAATAGTGTCCTGAGGTGTTTCATAATCATAATAATAGAAATATTTCATTAAAGTTAATTAATAAGATATTTATTACATGTTTGGATTTGAATAAACACTTCTTACCTAATTAACTATTAAGATAACCTCTCTTGTACCGTTATTGGGATTTTGAAAACCTGTCACGACCCGTCCTTGGGGCCCATGCCGTGACTACCCCAAGACTACCTTCCAAAGGCCAGGGGCTGGGGAATAGCACCAATGGCGTAAATAGCAATAAAAAGGGAAGGAATTGCCCTTATAGAAATAAACAAACACAACATAGTACGAAACAGAAGAAAGCATTGTGTAAAACTAAATACAAATGTATGTGCTGAAAAGTAAATGGGCCAATATACAAACCCAATTGTATAGTGCAGTACAACTGAAAGACAAGTACAACACCAGGAAAGTAAAGTAGCAACCACTGAGTCATCCTCCAGGAATCCCACCTGAAAGGTGGGTACATATGGTCTCCTCAGCACCTCGGGTCCGTCCGTCCGCTCCGTGTACATCCCATCAAGAGGTCCACCTCTAGGTACTGTGAAGCTCAACATGTCTCTACCAGGATAAGTGATATCCGTCATCTGTATCCAACAAAACACAGTGATGGCATAGCCCGTGCAGGGGTGAGTATAACAATACTCATTAGGGACCTTGATACCCCCGAAGGTCTCCCAGAATCCACTAAGGATAAAACATAATGAAATGGTACAAAAACGATATATCAACCATCTTTACTTAAGTATATTCCCATACATATACCTAAGTTATCATCCACAATTCGGCTCCATCTCTCGATCCCAATCACAACCCAGTCCACACTGGAAAGCAAGTCAATCACATCGATGATAATGATTGAAAGTCAATACTCAGCTCAAACAGGTATACATCTTTCGTAAACTGATAAACATGATTAGATGCAGTGTCCGATTCATCTAAGTTGTCGAACCCACATAGGATACTAGACCAACTAAGCTATTGGACCCACGTAGGAGTCTATACTGGCTACTCTATCGAAACCACATAGGATACTAGAACAGAAGTCAAACTATCGGACCCACATAGGATACAAGAATAGTAATCAATTTCGTCGAACCCAAGGAGGATTCGAGCACGGTAGTAATCATCACTGAACCCACAGAGGATTCCATAATGGTAGTCATCTTCGCCGAACGCACAGAGGATTCCAGTACGGTAGTCATTGCTATCGCAGCCGGCTCTAGGGTTTCCGCACACAACAATGCTTGATTCTGGGAGGGTATGCTCCTCGAGAAAAAGGGTCGATACATCAACTGTCACGAATTCCAAAGTTGATGTATCCCGAATTTCCATCTCGTCCAAAGGTACCCAACGCAATAGATGGCGCACCAATCAGACGTCCGGTCTAAGAGTTATTAGCATTTTTTTCTCTGGGGGCCCGGTTGGAAATATGCTCGTTCCAAACACAAACTTTTTCCAATGTTTTCCAAAAATCACATAGAGAATTGAAAAAGGACCTGCACGTCACGTGGGTCCCAGTTCCGTAGACGGTGCATCAATTGAAAACGCAGTATTCGAGTTATTCACCTTTAAGAGGAAACGGGCCCGACCCGTTAAGCCCGGTGGGATGGTGGGTCGGACCGACCCGATGAGTCACGCGGCTAGGCCCGAGGGGCATGGCCCAGTCCGAAAGGGCGCGGCCCGGCCTAGCAGCACGTGACTCACCTTGTCGCGGCTCACCCAGAATGGGCTGAGTGGTTAGAGGGGGGGGGGGCGAGGAGGCCTCCCGATTTCCATAATGGTACGCTCCAAGTGGTTCCTCCCTCCCAACAGGCTGACTAAAGCCGACCGACATTCCTGGTGCATGTGACCTACTCAGGTGGGCCGCGGTCTTGCTGCGCGACACCTTCAGGTGTCGCGGCTCCTTCACCCAGCCGACCGACGAGGCGACTTGTTTGCCGAAGAAGCGGTCCGCAGAGCATGGGTTGCGATCCTCCACAGCACGGCGCCCCTTGTGGTGCCACAATATAACCCGGGCCCATCCAGCTTCGGCCGGCTGGTTCTCCTTCGGTTGAGCGGCCCACGATTGTGGGTCGCGGTTCCTCCACACGTGGCCTGCACACGACCGCCGCTTCCATTCTTCACCATCGACCAAGATGATCTCCTTCGCAAATAAAAGATTCTACACAGGTTCTTCGGGTCATGTGCGTTCAGCCCGTTTCCTCCACGTTAGATGGTAGCATTTGGCTGACGTTAAACCATAAATTTCAACGATGAATAGAGAAAAATTTTATCAATTAAAATTGAACATAATCCCCCTACCTAAATCAAGGCTATTTCATCATAGTCGCGAAAAATTATGTTTCTCTGTCAGCATCGAAGAAAGAACCTTCATTGTGGGAGACGTTCCCCATGGCGGTGTCTCCTCCCTTAATGCGGATGAAGAATAACGTAGGAGAAATTACTTCACATCCATCAAGTCAGGGGGCGTTCTTCGCGTTCTTCATGGAAGAACTCTCCCATTCTAAATTCCCCCACAATTATTTTCCAACCAAAGTAAAAATAAAGCCCTCCCATAATATAAAATTTCCATGGATTTTCAAATTAATTCAAAATGAAAATTGAATTTATTTTGGCATTGAGTGGACAAAATTAATGGATGAGAGATCGTGAGGCTCCACATTTAAGTGGATGTCCAAAGGTTTTAAGAGGTTATCAAAAAAATTAATTAAATGGGATGTTAAAGGGAGTTGAGGGGAGTTATGAGGAGATGAAAGGATAGGGCTTGTGTGTGCCCCACCTCACAAATATCCTCTCATGAGAGGTTATGTGGGTGTGGGACGCACCAATAACCTCCCCCTTGTAGGATATAAATAACATAGATAAATAAAATTGTGTTCAATAATTTTATTTAATTTATTCCTATTCCCCAAAAATTAACTCTCGAACCGCATAAAATGTAACTGCGATAAAGGTCCCCTAAAGAGAATACTGGCGTTGGGAGTTCATTGGTGTCCTTAGATTTCAATTCATAGCACTGGTTCAAAAGATAGAAAAACCCGCACGTAGGTTTACTGAATGTACCCGATCAAAACTTCAGAAATTGATTTTGGGCACTCCGGGCCTCGGAATCAAGTGCTGTCAGAAACCGCAGACTTGTAAAATTCTAAAATATTTAAGAAAAAAAATTTCCTTGAAATTTCAGGGTCCTTAAATTACTCCCACCTCAGAGATTTACATCCTTGTAAAGCTAAAACACGCACTAGGGAAACAAATGACGGTACTGAGCACACATAGGAGCATCACGCTCCCATGTGCTCTCCTCAATAGTCAAGTAAATCAGTATATCGACGATGAAATGTATAAAAAATCGATTGAGGTAAGGCTGGGAGATCATGTTCATGAGACTCATGAACACTTCTGGTGCGTTGGTTATGCTGAAGGGAATAACCAAGAACTCATAGTGGCCATACCGACACCTGAAGGTCATCTTCTTCACATCCTCGTCTCGAACTCTAAACTAGTGATAGAATGAACTGAGGTCTATCTTCAAGAACCGAAATGCTTCCTTGATCTGATCAAAGAGGTCGTCAAACATTAGGAGTGGGTACTTGTTCTTTACAGTCACCCAATTCAGGTGACGGTAGTCGTCACACAGTCGAAAGCTCCCATCTGCCTTCTTGGTGAACAAAATTGGAGAAGCCCAGGGTGAAACACTGGGTCGGATGAATCCCTTTCCCTGCATGTCTTCCAGCTATACCGCAGCTCACGAAGCTTAGTGGGAGCCATCTGATATGCTGGAGTAGATATCGGTGCTGTCCTGGGGAATATGTAAATATAGAAGTCTACCTCACTATGAGGAGGTAGTCCAGGAACGTCATCAGGAGAAACATTCGAATTCTGATCCACCACAATAGGAAAACTCAGGCTTCGATCATCAACTGGTCCAAGGATGATACTAGCCAATTGATGTGTGATCAGCTGCCCTCTCCTCTGCGTAAGTCCATCCTGAGCTGCAAAGGCTCCCTTCTCGCCGGTGAAGGTGAACCTACTCCCATCCACGTGGACACACTGCACTTTGTGCCTAATGCAGTTGATCTATGAATGGACTATAAACAACCATTCCATATCAAAGATGGCATCATATGACCTCGACGCTACTACAAGAAGATCCCAGCTGAAGCTCTAGCCTCCTAGAGTAAGCTCACACAACAGGCACCAGTGTGTAGTCGTCGAGTCTGATCCCGTAGGAGTCTCTAATAGTAAGGATCGAGCCAACGGCTCCATCGGAATCTCTGATCTCTGAACAAGGGCAATGAAAATAAAATAAGGACTCGCAACTATGTCTATAAGTACTACAACAAGGGTGGAGTAGACACAGATAGTACCTCGAATCATCTCAGGTGCACCGTGGTCGTCAGCCTCCACTTCTTGGAGCTGAGCCTGCCTCTATCTGTCTGTGCCCTGTGGTCGAGGTGGACCTCCTGGTAGTTGTGGTGGTAGAGCCTCAAAACGCCTTCCACCACCTGCTGCTCGGCCAGCTCCTCTGCCCCGTCCGCCTGCTCCCTTTGGACAACCACAGTTGAACCTCTGCCTCTTCCTGGGAGGTCCCTCCACTATCTTCTGCTCATCTGCATGGCAGGTCAGGAAATCTCGAGCCATGTGACCCTGGCCGCTGCATGCATAGCACTGCCTACTCCATGTATAGCTGGCTCTGTTTCAACTGCCCTGCACAACCAAACTTGTATATTGAGGTTTCTCTCCTGATGGCCTCGTCCTGTTGGACCTCTACAACATCATTCTACTACCGACTGCAGAATACTCCTCTACGTTTCATCCTATAGTGGGTCTCGCTGCTGGTGTCGGCTCAGCGAGAAAGCTCTCCACAAGAAGGGTTCGCTCTGGTACTCCCGCCTGTGTCCGAATACTAAGGGAGACCATTTAAGCCCTGATCTCGTGCCATAGTCCCTGATCAAAGGTCTGGGCCATGAATAATGGGTCCCGTGCCATTTCCATATAGTAACGTGAGAGGTCAGTAAACCTCACTGAGTACTAAGCTACTATCATGTTGTCGTGCCACAGATGTAGTAACTCTTGATTCCACACCACACGAAGGGTGTCTGGAAACAAATCCGAGCGAAAAAGACTCTCGATGTCCGTCCAGAGTAAAGAGGCCTCGTCATGAACCTGGAGCACCAGGCTCTACCATTTACCTACCGCTGTGTGTAGGACACGCCTGACAAGGATCACCATAAGGTGAACTGGTGTCCCTACCAATCTGAAAACTCTGACGATAGCCTCTAGCCAGTCCTCAGCTGCCTGTGGGTATCTCTCTCTATGGAACCTGGGAGGCCTCTGTCACAGAAACTCATGCAACGCACTCAGGGGGCGTGCACTCTCTACTGCTGGAGTTGGTGGTAGCAGTGGCCCAGAGGGTAGTGGTACCACTGGTGCCTCCACTGTGATAAGGCCCTGCACAGAGGCCTCATCGCTCGGTGGGCTACCATCTCGTAAGAAACTCATAACCCTACCTAGCTTTCTTTGTGGGGCCCTCCTGAAAAGAAACAGGTGCCCCACGGTCAAAACAGTATACCCGGTGAGCTGAATCAATGCAATCACAAAGAAAACATTTAAAACACAAATGCAATCTGTGTTTTCATGTACTGAGTCAGAAATCAGAGGTCAGGGTCCTGGTGTATGAATACATCGGCCACCACACAAACACTGGACTCCCTGGGCTGAAAACCAAACTCAATAATATTTACAATATTGCTTCACAGAAAATAATTCAGAGTCTAAGTTCTGTGGTAGAACCAACTCCTCTGATACCAATTTGTCACGACCTGTCCTAGGGGCCCGTTCCGTGACTAACCCATATCCTCCATCCAAAGGCTAGGTGCTAGTGACAAGCACCAAAGGTGTAAATCCCAATAAAAAGCGAAGTCATTTCCTTTATAGAAGTAAACAAACACCATATAGTGCACAAAAAAAATAAAGAACTAAGTAAAAATGAATACAAAAGTATGTGATGAAAAGTAAATGGGCCTGTATACAAACCCAACTGTAAAGTGCAATAAAACTGAAAGTACAACAATAGAAAAGTAAATTCGCAACCACTAAGTTGCCCTACAGAAATCCCACCTGAAGGGTGGGTACAGATGGCCTCCTCAACACCTCGGGTCCGTCCGGCCTCTCCGTATACGTCCTGCTATGTGGTATACCTCTTAGTATCATCCAGCTCAACAAGTCTCTACCACGATCAGTGTTTTCCATCGTCTGCATCCAACACAACATAGTGCAGGCATAGCCCGTGCAGGGGTGAGTATAACAATACTCAGTAGGGACCCCGAGACCCCCGATGGTCTCCTAGAATCCACGAAAAATAAACCACAAAGGAATGATACAAACAAGAAGTAACAACCAAGTCTACTTAGGTATATTCCGGTACATATACCTATGTTATCAAACAAAATTCGGCTCCAACTCTTGAGCCCAAGCCCAACCCAGTTCACATAGGAATGCAAGTCAATCAAATCGATGATAATGATTCAAAGTCAATACTCAGCTCACACAAGTATACATCATTCGTAAAGTGATAAAGATGATCAGATGCAGTCACAGATTCATCTAACCGATCAGAAACACATAGGATACTAGACTAGCTAAGCTGTCAGACCCACGTAGAATTCTAGACCAGCTACTCTATCGGACCCATGTATGATACTAGAAAAGAAGTCAAATTGTCAGAACCACATAGGATACAAGAATATTAATCATCGTCGTCGAACCCACGGAGGATTCCAGGACGTTAGTTGTTATTGCTGAACCCAAGGAGGATTCCAGTATGGTAGTCATCATCGCCGAACCCACAGAGGATTTCAGTACGGTGGTCATTGTAGTCACAGCCAGCTCTAGGGTTCCCGCACACAGCACGCTCAATTTCGGGTGGGTCTGCTCATCGAGCAAAGGGGTCGATACATAAATTTTCCTTAGGTCCAAAGATAATGTATCCCTATGTTCTATCTCGTCAAAATGAACCCAATGCGAAAGACGGCACATCAATCAGACGTCCGGTTTGAGAGTTATTAGCATTTTTCTCTGGGGGCCCGGTTGGAAATACGCTCGTTCCAAACCTGGAAATTTTACAAAGTTTTCCAAAACTCACTTAGATTATTGAAATAGTAAATCCACATCACGAGGGTCCTAGTGTCATAGACATCGCATCAATCAGATGCACAGTCTTCGAGTTATTCACCTTTAAGTGGAAACTGGCCCAGCCCGTTATGCCCGGTGGGCTGGCGGGTCGGGTCCACCCAGTTTTGGCGGGTCTGACCTGGAAGAGGGTTTGACCATCCCAATGAGGCGTGCGACCTGGCCCGGTGGGGCGCGACCCAGTCCGACACGACATGACCCAACGCTGCACTGCGGGGCCCGGCCCAGCTCAGTGCATCCTGGCCCGGTAAGGCGCGGCCCGGTTGGACGCGGCTTGGGCTGAAGGGGCCGATCGGTCAGAGGGGGGCCTTCATTCCCAAACCGGTGGCGCCAAGAAGTGCCTCCCTTCCAACCGTCCGGCCTTCCTCGTGCAAGTGGCCCGCTCGGGCAGGCCGCGGTCCTGCTGCACGACACCTTCGGGTGCCGCAGCTCCTTCACCCGGACGGCCAATGAGCTGGCTAGCTCGCCGCCGAAGCAGCCCGCAAAGCGTGGGCCACCGTACTCCGATATGCATCACCCCTTGTGGCACTGTGGTCTTCCTTCAGCCTGGCCGACATCAGCTGACCAGTTCTCCTATGGTCGAACGACATGCAGTTCTGGGTCACGGTTCGTCTGCACGTAGCTGGCGCACGGTCGTCCCTTCCATTCGTCGCCACCACCCAAGATGATCTCCTTTGCAAATAAAAAACACTACGTGGGGTCATCGGGCCATGTGCGTTCAGCCGAAACCCTTCATGTTAGAAGTTAGCATTTGGCCGAAGATAAACCATAATTTTCACCGATAAACAAGAACAATTTTAATCAATTAAAATTGAACATAATCCCCCTACATCGATCAAGGCTTGTCCTTCATAGTCTTAGAAAATGATGTTGTTCTATCAATGTCGGAGAAAGAACCGTCGTTGTTGGTGACATTCTTCATGGCGGTGTCTCCTACCTTGAAGTAGAGGAAGAATAATGTCGGAGAAATTACTTCACATCCTTCAAGTTGGGGGGCGTACTTCACATTCTTCGTGGAATAAATCTCCCTTTGTAAATTCCCCCACAAATATTTTCCAACCAATGTAAAAATAAATCCCTCCCATAATATAACATTTCCATGCATTTTCAAATTAATTGAAAATGAAAATTGAATCAATTAAGGCATTGAGTTTACATCACTAATGGATGGGAGATGGTGAGGCTCTACATTTAAGTGGAATTCTGGTGGTTTTAAGTGGTTGTAAAAAAAATTAATTAAAGGGGATGTTAAAGGGTGTTGAGGAGATTTATGGGGAGATGAATGGTTAGGGCTCGTGTGGGCCCCAACTCACAAATATCCTCTCATGAGAGGTTGTGTGGGTGTGGGCCCTAACAATAACCTTCCCCTTGTAGGATATAACTACCATAGATAAATAAAAATGTGTCCAACAATTTTATTTAATTTATTCCAATTCCCCAAAAATTAATTCTCAAACTGCATAAAAATGAAACTACGGTAAAGTTCCCCTTAAGCGAATATTGGCTCTGCGAGTTCATCGGTGTCCTCAGATTTAAATTCCACGCACCCATTAAAAAGATAGGAAAACCCACACATACGTTTACTGAAGGTAGACGAACAAAACCTCAGAAATTGATTCCGAGCACACTAGGCCTCGGAATCAAGTGCCATCAGAAACCACAGACTCGTAAAATTAAAAAGTATTTATGAAAAAAAAATTCCTTGAAATTTTGGGGTCTTTAAATTACACCCACCTCAGGTCTTTCAATCCCCGTAAAGCTAAAACACACACTAGGGAAACAAATGAGGGTACTGAGAACACATCTGAACCACCCGCTCCCATTTTCTCCTTTCAGTAGTTGAGTAAATCAGTATGTCTTCGATGAGAAATACAAAAAATTTATCCTAGTAAGGCTGAAAAATCTTGTTTGTGAGAATCATGAACACTGATGGTGCGTTGGTTACGCTGAAGGTCAAAACCAAGAACTCTTAGTTGACATAACGACACCTGATGTTTGTTTTCTACACATCCTCATCTTGAACTCTGAGCTGGTGATATCATGACCTGAGGTCTATCTTTGAGAACCAACGTGCTCCCTTGAGTTGATCCAAGAGGTCATCAATCCTTGGGAGTGGGTACTTGTTCTTCACGGTCACCTGATTCAGGCGACGGTAGTCGACACACCGTCGCAAGATCCCATCCACCTTCTTAGAAAACAAAATCGAATAATCCCAGGGTGAAACACTATGTCGGATGAATCCCTTTCTTTGCAAGTCCTCCAGCTGTACCCCCATCTCAAGAAGATTAGTGGGATCCATCCGATATGCTGGAGTAGATATCGGTGTTTTACCAGGGTATAGTTCAATATAGAAGTCCACCTCTCTATGAGGAGGAGGTCCTGAAACACTGTCAGGAAAAACATTCACATACTGATCCACTATAATAGGAAAACTCGGACTCCGCACATCAACTGCTCCAAGGATGAGACTAGCCAACTGATGTGTGATCGGCTTCCCTCTCCTCTGCGTAGGTCCATCTTCTGCCGTAAAGGATCCCTTCTCACTGGTGACGGTGAAACTATTCCCATCCGCGTAGACACACAACACATTGTGCCTAATGCAGTCGATCTAAGCACGGATGGTAAACAAACAGTCCATACCCAAGATGAAATCGTAAGGCCTCGACGCCGCTACAAGAAGATCCCAACCGAAGCTATCAACTCTTAGAGTATGCTCTCAAAGCCGGAACTAGTGGATAATCATCAAGTCTACTTCCGTAGGAGTCTCTAACCGTAAGGATTGAGCCAGCGGCACCGTCGGAATCTCTGAGCTCCGAACAATGCCAGCAGCAATAAAAGAATGACTCACACCTGTGTCTATAAGTACTTCAGAAAGGGTGGAGTAGACACAGATAGTACCTAGAATCATCTCAATTGAACCATGGTCGTAAGACTCCCCTACGTGGATCTGAGTCTGCCTCTGTTCTCCAGCTCCCTATGGTCAGGGTAGACCTTCTGGTTGTGTTGGTGGTAGAGCCTCAAAACGTCGTCCACCACTTGCTGCTCAGCCATCTCCTCTGCCTCGTCCACCTGCTCCCTGCGGACCACCACGGTCGAACCTCTGCCTCTGCCTGGGAGGTCCGCCCACTGTCTTCTTCTCATCTACACGGTGGGTCGGGCAACCTCAACCCATGTGACCCGGCCCACCGCATGCATAGCACTGCCTGGTCCTCGTATAGCTTTCTCTATTTCAGATGCCCTGCAAAACCGAACCTGTATCTTGAGGTCACTCTCCTAATGTCCCGGTCTACTTGGACCTCTGCGTCATCTGTCTACTGCCGACTGCAAAAGACTCCGCTAGGTGTTTCCCTTTGGTGGGTCTTTCTATTGGTGTCGGCTCAGCGAGAAAGCTCTCCACAAGAAGGGCTCGCTCTAGTACTCCCGTCTGTGTCCGAATGCTGAGGGAGATCATCGAAGCCTTGATCTCGTGCCTCATTCCATTTTCGAAGGTCTGAGCCCTGAAGAATGGGTCCCATACCATGTCTGTGCAGTAGTGTGAGAGTTCAGTAATCCTCGCTGAGTATTGAGCTACGGTCATGCTGCCCTGCCGGAGATGTAGTAACTCTTGAATCCACACTGCATGAAGGGTGGATGGAACAAAATCTGAGCGAAAAAGAATCTGGAAGTCCATCCAGAGTGAAGATGCCTCGTCATGCACCTGGAGCATCAAGATCCCCCATCTAACTGCTGTTGCATGAAGCAGAATCGTGGAAAGGATCACCATAAGGTCAGCAGGAGTCCCTACCAATTTCAAAACACTGACGATAGACTCCAGCCAGTCCTCAGCTACCTATTGGTCCATCTCTCCACAGAACCTGGGAGGCCACTATTGCTGAAACTCGAGCAAAGCACTCAAGCGGCGTGCACTCTCTACTGCTGGAGCTGGTGGTATCAATGGCTTTGTAGGTAGTGGTACCGCAGGTGCCTCCACTGTGATGGGGCCCTACACCGAGGCCTTGTCACTCGGTGGTCTGCCATCTCGTAGGTAATTCAGAACCCTAGCTAGCTACCTTTGTGGGGTAATACTGAAAATAAATAGGTGTGCCACGGTCAAAATAGAATACCTGGTGAGATGACTCAAAGTAATCACAATGAAAACTTTTGAAACACACTTGCAATTAGTTTTTTCGTGCATTGAGTTGTAAATCAGAGGTCAGGGTCCTAGGGTATGGATAGGTCGGCCGCCACACCAACACTGGGATCCCTGGACTGAAAGCCACACTCAATACTCCTAACACTATTGCTTCGCAGAAAAAAAATTCTGAGTGTATGTTCTACGGTAGAGCCGACTCCTCTAATACTAATTTTTCACGAACCGTCCTCGGGGCTGGTGCCATGACTACCCCAAGCCCGCCTTCCAAAGGACAGGGGCTGGCGACTAGCACCAAAGGAATAGATCCTGATAAAGAGGAAAGACATTACCTTTATAGAAGTAAACAAACACAACAGAGTACACAAAATAAGAAATCACTAAGAAAAACTGAATACAAAAGTATGTGCTGAAAAGTAAAAGGGCCATTATACAAACCCAACAGTAAAGTGCAGTACAACTGAAATACTAGTACAACATCAGAAAAGTAAAGCAGCAACCACTGATTCGTCCTCCATGAATCCCAAATGAATGGTGGGTAAAAATGATCTCCACTGCACCTCGGGTCCGTCCGTCCATTCCGTGTACGTCCCGCCGAGTGGTCCACCTCCGGGTACCGTCTAGCTCTACAAGTCTCTTCCATGATCACTGTTGACCGTCGTCTGCATCCAATGCAACATAGTGAGGGAATAGCCCGCGCAGGGGTGAGTATAACAATACTTAGTAGGCACCCCGAAACCCCCGAAGGTCTCCCAGAATCCACGAAGGATAAAACAGAAAGGAAAGGTACAAACGTGAAGTATCAACCAACTCTACTTAGTTATATTCCCATAAATATACCTAAGTTATCAACCACAATTCAGCTCCAAATCTCGAGCCCATTCACAACCCATTCCTCACAGGAAATAAATTCAATCACATCGATGATAATGATTGAAAGTCCAGACTAATCTCACAAAAGTATACATCTTTCGTAAAGTGATAAATATGATCAGATGCAGTCACTGACTCATCTAAGTTGTCAGACCCACATAGGATACTAGACCATCTAAGCTGTTAGACCCATGTAGGATTCTAGACTAGCTACTCTGTCAGACCCATGTAGGATAATAGAACAGAAGTCAAACTATCAGACCCACGTAGGATACAAGAACAGTAATCATCACCGTCAAACCCACAGAGGATTCCATTAGGTTAGTCATCATCGCCAGACCCAAGGTGGATTCAAGTACGATAGTCATCATCGCCGAACCCACAGAAGATTCTAGTACGGTATTCGTTGCAGTCACAACCGGCACTAGGGTTCCCGCACACAGCACTCTCGATTCTGGGAGGGTCCACTCCTCGAGAAAAGGGTTCGACACATCAACTGTCACAAAGTCCAGAATTGATGTATCTAGAAGTTCCATCTCGTCAAAAGGAACCCAACGCAACAGACGACGCGTCAATCAGAAGTCTGGTCTGAGAGTTATTAGCATTTCTTCTCCGGGGGCCCAGTTGAAAATACGCTAGTTCCAAACCCGGTCTTTCTCCAATGTTGTCCAAAACTCACTTAGAGTATCTCAAAAGGACCACCACGTCACGAGGGTCCAAATTCCGTAGACGGTGCGTCAATCAGACATGCGGTCTTCATGTTATTCACATTTATGTGGAAACGGGCCCGACCAGTTAATCCCGGTGGGCTAGCGGGTCGGGTCAATATAGTTTTGGTAGGTCCAACCAGGCAGAGGGTTGGAATGTCATGATGAAACATGCATCCCAGCCTGGCGGGGCGCGGCCCATCCCAGCTTGGCGTGGCATGGACCGGCAGGGAGCGGCCCGGCTAGCCGCGGCTCGCCCCGAAGGGGCTGAGCAGTACGAGGGGAGGCCAATTTTCCCAAATCGGTGGCGCCACCCTCCCAATGAGCCGGCCGAAGCCAGCCAACCTTCCTGGCAGAAGCGGCCCGCTCGGGCGGGCCGCGGTCCTGCTGCGCTGCACCTTCAGGTGTCGTGACTCTTCAGCTAGAAGGCCGACGAGCCAGCCGGTTCACCGTAGAAGTGGCCCGCGGAGCGTGGTCTGCGGTCCTCCATAGCACGGCACACATTGAAGCACCACTTTCTTCCTTCGGCCAGATCGTCTTAGGCCAGCTGGGTTCTCCTTCGGTCGAGCGGCCTGTAGTTGTGGTTCTCGGTTCTTCCACACACGGTCGGCACACGACTGCAGCATCCGTTCATTGCCACCACACAAGATGATCTCCTTTGCAAATAAAAGATACTACGGATGGTCATCAGGCTGTGTGCGTTCGTCCCGTGCTCTTTGCATTAGACTGTATAGTTGAATGAAGTTAAACCATAATTTTCAACAACGAACAAGGACAATTTTAATCAATTACAATTGAACATAATCCCCCTTCCTCAATCAAGGCTTGTTCATCATAGTCACATAAAACGATGTTGCTCCATCAATGTCGTAGAATGAATCGTCATTTTTGGTGATGTTTCCCATGGTAGTGTCTTCTCCCTTGATGTGGATGAATAAGAAGGTTATAAAAATTACATCACACCCTTCAAGTCGGGGGGCGTTCTTCACGTTCTTCATAGAAAAACTCTCCCTTTCTAATTTCCCCCACAAATATTTTCCAACCGAAGTAAAAAATGAATCCTTCCCATAGTATAACAGTGCCATGCATTTTCAAAATTAATTCAAAATACAAATTAAATTAATTAAGGCATTGAGTTGACAACATTAATGGATGGGAGATGGTGGGGCTCCACATTTAAGTGGATGTCCATAGCTTTTAAGAGGTTGTCAAAAAAATTAATTAAAGTGGATATTAATGGGAGTTGAGGGGAGTTATGGGGAGATGAAAGGTTAGGGCTCGTGTGGGCCCCACGTCACAAATATCCTCTCATGAGAGGTTATGTGGATGTGGGCCCCACCAATAACCTCCCCCTTGTAGGTTATTACAACCATAGATAAATAAAATTGTGTTCAATAATTTTATTTAATTAATTCCAATTCCGCAAAATTTAACTCTCAAACCACATAAAATGCAATTGCAGTAAAGATCCCCTTAAGCGAATACCGGTGATGCGAGTTCATCGCTGTCCTCATATTTCAATTCTGAGCACCTGTTCAAAAGATAGAAATACCGACACATACGTTTATTGAACGTACCTGAACAAAACATCCGAAATTGATTTCAGGCACACCGAGCCTCGGAATCATGTGCTGTCAGAAAATGCAGACTTGTAAAATTCTGAAGTATTTAAGAAAAAAAATTTATTGAAATTTATAGGTCTTTACAAAACCTATTATTTTCCATCATTGATATAATAAAACATTAATCTTTTCCCAATGCTTTATAGGGTGAAAATGGACCCAATTTTCACATAATAATAATTTATTCATATGTATTGCAAAAGATAATGAAAACATTTATCAATTCATTATATCTTGAACCATGTAAAAGAATATTGATTTCTTAAATATTACCTAATCAAAATCTTTAACCATCTAGGAAAATAATATTGATAATAAAACTAGATCATATAACACATAAATCAAAAGAAATATAAAAATATGTAATTATACATGAGAATTCCTTTAAAAGATAACTAGAACATTTCTTGAGGGAAACACATTTAATTTTAAAATATTTTACAGAAAAACTACAAATTTAAAAATATTTAAAGATAAATTATATTTTAAAAGAAATATTGAAAAATATAAGGTTATAATAAAATATAATGGTATTCATGGCATTGGGAAAAGTCATTCATGTGGAATATGTTAATCTAAGGACTACATTCACACGTTTGGTAAAATGTACCATGTTCGAAAAAAACATGAAAATTATTTCTATAAAATTTTACTGAAAATCAAAAATATGTAAATATTACATTATTAAACAATAATAAAATAGGAAAAATATTTTTGATAGAATTCTATGGATAATATGGATAAGGAATAAAATATTCCTAACCAAATAGAATATAACATCAGTTTCCATTAAAAACATTCTTTTAGAGTTATATGTAAATAGATTGGGGAAACTAAAAAACACCTTTAATTTATAAATCTTACTAGATAATAGGAATGATAATAATATTTGGGAGAGATATATCACATAATTTTATCATCATAAATATTATGATAATTAATCCTAGAAAAAAGTGAGATTGTAACGTAAAACCATATGCATTAGTTACATTGGAGTTGTAATTACAATGAATTAATTAAAATATAATGAAACATTAAATTAAATTATTATAAGGATACTAATGATTCAATATATATATAAGTCTTACTATATACACATAATAGAAGAAGGTATGTGTATAATAGAACATATTTCTAAATGAAGATAATTTCAGATGAAAAACCTTTCAACTTTGGATTGATTCAAATAAAATCCCCTAGGATTATTTAATTTTTATTATAACATTAAATAAAATTAATTAATATGGATCCCTTTTATATAATGTTAATGGGGTATTATATACTAATCATAAACATAAATAGGTACATAATATAAATAATGTCTGATTGAAACAATATTGAGATGAAGAGCACTTATAAATTTGGTAACATTGGTATCCAAAACAATTCAATGAAATAATTGTAATTTTGACATTAAATACCATGATTTTTAAGGATAAGTGATATAAAATTTCAAAGGGATATTATATACACCTCATAACCATAAATATTTTCATAACATAAAACATGTCTCAAGGAAATAATATTAAGATGAAGAACCCTTATATTTTGTACGAAACGGTTTGTATGAACTTTAATATCATGTATATTAAATTTAAATTTATAATAATTATGTAAATATCCATTTAAATAATTATAATATCATATATAACCCATTTATAACATTACAAAACCTGTTTTTTAGTAATTATTTTTTAAAATCCCTTGTTTCATGTGATAACTATTGCATTTTTTTGTAAATTTTAGTCTAAAAGTTATAATACAATAACTTTTAGAATATCTCCATAATGTATATAATCTTAATAATTTCATAATAATACGATTTAATAATTATATATACTTTCATAACCATTCATACAATGTAGCAATGGAAAATTATTTTCATCAATTCATGAAGATGGTAATCAATATATACACATGAGTAATGTTTCCACTATTCAATAAGTTGAAAAATAGAAAGGTAAATATTAATTCAACATTATATACTCATTATTATTTCATATAAAATCATTATATTTTTTCTTTTTACCATCCATGTAATACATAAATAAAAATTGAATGACATCACTTTGAAGATGTTGTTGTCCACCCGTACGCACGAGCGACGTTATCATTTTCCAATAGGTGGGATGGTAAGAATGTCATATAACATCACAAGGATAAAAAATTAAAAAATATAATATATAAATATCAAAACCATCAAAATAAACAACAATTAAATAAGTTTCTAAAAATAAATCATTTCACTATGAAAAGGCTATAGTCCACACGTATGCGTGAGAGATACTGTCATTTTATATTTGATGAAAAAAGGGAGTGAAGTGGTTATTATGTCCTCACAATAGCATATCAATATATTGATTTTACATTATTAAAAAAATGATTTATAAAATAGGATTAGATAAGGTATAATAAGAAATAAAATTGAAGGATCTTGGTTAATATTTATACCTCTTCTTTGAGAGACATCCTTTGGCTTACACCTTATGTCTTATTAGGATGGCATGAAGGGAATAAAAGAATAACTAGGATGAAGGTAAGGAATATTTGAAGGTTATAAATAATTTATTCTACAATATATTAGGATCAAATTTTTTGAATAAAATAGTAGGTGTGGTTCCCTTTTGTACTTGAAGGGAGGGACACACATAGAATTATGTAAAATACTACAATAATATAAAGTCACTTTCATGTGAATATTGATAATATAGATATAAATTGTAATTTCAACCATTTTACTATTATAATATATTTAAGGAAGTTAATTAGATGAGATTATGTGGAATTATTCCTCTAATAACTTCGTTTAACTCCATAGAAAACTCATTTTAACCTCAATCATGATAACAAAATTTTAGTATGATTACTATTCATTATGAAAAAATAGGTTGGACCTAATAATTTTTTTTAATATGATAATTATAAATATGAAATATATTTTAAAATGTTAAATTTATATATTTTTAGAAATTCACTACAAAATATGTTCACAAAAAGCAATGAAAACTATTTTTAGAAAATTATCTTTAAGAATATAACATAATTTAATTTCATTCCTTGTCGAGTAAAAAATATTCTATGAATATTAAAATATTTTATGCAATATAAATTATATTAATTACATTAGCATCACTAATAAATAAATAATTAATTAATTAATATAAAAATCCAATGCACAAATAAAAAAATTGTATTTAAAAAAAATTATTTTTATGCTCAAAAATTAACTTATAAAAAAATAAAGTATAAGGAAAAAACTAATGTAATTAATTTTATTTTTAAAATTTAAATTTTAATTATGTTAAATTAATATATAACTAACGTCTTAATATGTCTTTTTAAATTACTTTACATTTTGAAATAAATTGATAGTTTTATAAAAATACATATTTTTCACTATTCATTGAAAAGTTAATATTTCAAAACAAACTCAAGTAATTCAACAAAATATAAAATTTAATTTCTTATTTAAAAATGCATATTAATTTCTAAAAATTGAATTTCTAAAAAATTTATAAATAAATTATAATGTTCACGTAAAGAATAAAATAAAAACTATTTTTAAGAAAACATTTTATTAAAGCCTCGTACGACTTTATAGAGAATTGTGTACCAATTTATTTTGAATCATTGAATTCATTAACATTTTATAAAAACATTACATGTTTTTTTCATAATGTGATCATTACTATTCATACCTACCAATTTATGTACTAGGTTACAATTGTAACATTTCAATAATATTGATTTGATGGAATATTGTTTTATCATTTAATGATAATTGTAATGTGTTAATAAATATATCATGAAATATATTAAAAAAAATTGGGGTGTTATATTATCCCCCCTGGAAAATAAATTTAATACTCACAATTTTTCTCTCAATAATCATGTATCATAACCTCATGCTTTTCATGTTCATTATGAGTTAATTTTCTTCTTAAATCATATGTTTTAATATATGTTTTATTTAGGTCGAGTGTCATGGGTTTTAGGATGGTTTCATAGTGTTTTTATTTCCATTATAAAGGTGTAATAATTTATAATTTATTATGTAATACTCATTAAAATGCATGAAAAATTTCAAATTTATAAACCTACTGACAACTATAGAAGCAGAAAGCTTGGTCGAACCACAAAGATAATTTACTCATGATATAGAAATATATATTGGAAGAATGTTAATGGAGAAGAGTATTAAAATGTATTAAAAACTAAAAAATATAAATACTAAATAGATATTCAGAGAATGACTATTTTAATTAACTAAAACTTTCATTGTAAATTAAATTAAGGTATAGAAGAATATCTCACAGATTGATGTGTTAGATTCTCGATGTCTGTTTAGGTGCATGAAATGGAATGTATTTAATTGTCACATCTAAATATTTATTTAATTAAATATCAAAAATTCAAAATTTAATCAAAATGATATCAGTTCTCATTATCTACAATTAGATAGTTTTCTAATTTTTACACAAATCATCCTCTATTTTATTCTCGGGCCTGAATAATAATATGATGAACATTGTAGTATTTAATCACTTGGTGAAATACCACATCCCATTTCTCACAAAGTTGAAGTATCTATCAAAAGTAGGTTTTCGCACATGGGGTCACTTATATGGTATCACTCACACATATTTGAAAGGTAATGAACAAAAAACATTTATTTATTCAAAATTAACTCACGTGAAATTTTTGAGTCTATCAAGTGTACGACCAAATTTCAAATAAATTAATTATTGGGTGATCTCCAAACTAGGATTACTTATTAGGTATCAAAAAAATGGGCACAAAATCATGTTAGAAAACTCCAAATAATAATTAAATAAAAACAAATAAAATTACATAATTAAACATCCAAATTAAATAAAATTCAAAAGGAAATAAAACATTGTTTAAAGAATGACATACAATCATCACCACAATCATCATAACTACGACACAATAAAATTATCCCACCATTTCCAAATCATTTCAAATAAAATAATATAAAAATATATGATTGTTTTTATATCGATGTGAATAACACTACAATCTGTCGTAGATGGTCACCCAATAATAACAATCACTCTACTGATCACTACAATACCAAACCAAACCATCCCACATGTGGACATGAAATAATGATTAGATCAGTGTTCACTCTCGATGCACAATGTCAATATCTGAAAGAAAACTTAATACATTATGCATGTTGAAGTTGTTTACAATATGAAAATCAATCGAAAAATCAAACCCACAGAGACTGAATCCTCTATGTGTGACCAATAAACAACGGATCAGAGAAAATATATGGGTACAAACCAATAGTGTTGAGAGGTGGAGGGGATCTTATAGTCAGTTAGTGAATGGTGAAGAGGGTGTGTTCTGACATCACAGATTAAGGAATTTTATGTTTTGCATCTAGAGGAATGTAGCTATGTGTGATACGTTTCATGATAAGGGTCTCTGTTAGAGGATTCGTGGGGTGTTGTAGAAGGAGATGAGTGGGATTTTATTGGTGTTTTAGTGGAGAGGTGTTGTAATGATGCATAAGAGTCTTAATGGTGGGTTGGATAAAGGAAGGAGGTACTTCCCCTACTAGTGGAGGAGGTAAATCCCTTCATATGGCAGCTGGTGTGCTGCTAGTGTTGGTGGATTAGGGAGGATGGGAGGTGTGATGTGACTATTGTGTGAAGGTGGGGAGGAGGTGAAGGGGCCTTATTGTTTCAATAGTTAGAAAATGTTGCTCTGATAGTATTGATTGTGATGGAGTACAAGAGGATAGGTCATCACCTATGGGTTTCAGAGACCCCCATGGGTTTAAAGATCCCTCCTTGTTTTTAATGATGTCAGGATGAAAAAATTAAGAAAATAAAAATTTCAAAATTATAAAATATATCGAAAATTCTATTGTCAAAAAATGAAAAATGAAAAATAATTTAATTATAATAATGAAAATATATACAAATCAAATGTGATTGTACAAAAGTAATATTTAAAAATGGATTAATATAATATTAATGTTATATGTATATAAATGAAATAAAAGTATAAAAAATAAATTAAATATAATAAAAATAAAAATAAAATATCAATATATAATTAGATATAAAAAAATTATAGAAAAAATAACATTTATATAAAATTATAATCAATTTTAAAAATATTAATATTACTATTAAAAGTTATTCTAATTTAACAATAATAAAAACTAATAATAAAATTAATACTAATACTTTAAATAATATAAAATGTTCAACAAATATATTACAAAAAAAAAATTTAAAATAATTACTAATGCATATTAACAAACTACTATTAATTAAACTAATAATAATAATAAATGTGTTTGATATTAAATATTATAAAACTATATACTTAATATAAATATATAAAAACACTAAATTACTAATATTAGAATGTAAGTTTACTAAAAATTATTAAAATATCTAAAATACTAAAAAACTATAAAATCGTCTTAATATTCAAAATATAGTTAAAGATAAAATTAAAACTAAATAAGGAAATTATTAAAAATACATGTAAAATCATCATGCATCGTTTTCCCCAAATTGTACAGATTATCTAGAAAATTGTAAAATTAGAGGTATTTGCTTGAGTGGTAGTTCATACTTAAGGAACATGGTTTGAAAAACCATGTGCCCTCCCCTGGAGACCCATACAACAGAATCCAATGGACAATAGAATAGTTGGAATACAGTTTAAAAAATCACTTGAACAAACCATGTGATTTTTCTAAAAGCCAAAAAAGACTAAAAAGATGGTTTGTAGTTTGTCAAACCATGCATCCAAAACATGTATGCTTGAAATTTTTGACCATAATTTCCCTTTAATAGCAATAAATGGTTATTTTTGACCCATTATCCCTTTTATAGGATGAAACCATGATATATTAGTCTCATTTATCCTTCCATAATGAATTCATCTCCCTAATGAAATATTATAGAGATTCCAAGTGGGTAAATGTTATTGAATAGAGGTATTTAAAGAAAACTCCATTATTTAGGTGTCTTCTTAATATTACTATTTTCTATTGAGATTATTAAAAGATATGGTATGTTGGTTCTAGATCTTGGAATTACAATTCCAACTAATGAAAAATTATTCAATCACTACTAAATTAATGGTGGGTTTGATATGTCAATGACATCCCTTTTTAATGAAGAAAAATTCCTTGTGAATAGAGTATATTTCTTATATGGTTTCTATATATTAGTCATCTTGAGACTCCCTTTCTTCAATCTCATCTCTAATATCTTTTTTTGTGTATAGATTTATAGTGTATCGATGATTTCTAGCTAGAGCTATGGTTCTCTTTTATAATTAGTGTGGAATTAACTATATGTTCTCGATTCAAAAATGAATCTTGTGAATTTTTGACCTCTCCTATGAAATACCACTAAATTAGTTCTATTGATATAAACCTTAATGTCTTTGATTATAGAACCACCTATAAAGATGTGGAATATTCTTGAGTCTTCTTTCAAAACCTATTTCAATATTATCTATCATCCAAAATACAAATACTTGACATATAAGCCCATTATTTAGGGTTGTGTAATGTGGTTCAGTATTCCATCATTTAAAAAACCATGGAGAAAATATCCCACAATGTTGAGGTAGGATGTCCCTAATCTTTTCAGTCCTTCTATACTCTTATTTCATTGATTTCATATTTTTATTTCATTACTTTTTCGCTATTTTTCTCGGTGTTTTCTTGTGACTGTGTGTGTAACCTATTATTCACTTATATGATCCTTGATTATATGACTTTATATATAGTATATTGAAACCATTATTGATTTTGATCACACATATATATGTGTTTCTACTATCTGATCATGATAATGTGTTATCCTATTCTTATGAGGATTTTCCCAGCTGTGTGTATTTATTATTCCTTTGAGGTATTGTCTTTTTATTCATAATAGGTGGACCATCATGGTTTGATTACCTCTTAAAAGGGGAGTGTCAATTAAATTCATCTATGATAATGGTTTACCGATATATACGACCAGAGCATGAAAGCCTTATGAATTGGGCTAAAATTCAATACCATAAGGATACCGAGTAATGTTGCAGAACTAAATTCCCTAGGGATATCTAGTGCAAGTTCACAATTCTGGATTATGGAAAAACTGTAATGTCAATTCGTTATAGAGACTGAGTATCATGTTTCAATCCAAGAGTCTAGTTCTTGATCACTTCCAACATCATTGGTCATTTTTCTAGAGTAGATCTAAAGTATGTGTGTTCGGGGCTCATGGTGGTTTGGTTATCATATCGGTTCTCAGTATATGATTTTTTATTCATAGTTAACAATTTATTGTTTCCATGAAATTAACCTACTATACAGGATAAAACCTATTAAGCGAATATTGGCGGTGTCTTATTGGGTTTTATTATTCACACCTTTCATAGGAATCTATTTGTACATGGATAATTCATGTATAGAGATCTAAATAAGTGAAAGGGGTCTAGGAAGATGGTTGAGATGAAGATCATAGATCCCAGAGTGGAACGAGTATGTAATCCAGCGTATTCAATGATGTTTTATTTATTTATTCATTGAAACTCTCTATACTCTAGTATTTCTTGTCACTATTGTGTCTATTTATTTATTTTAAATACATGCGTGACATATGATATTTTATTATTAATCTTTGATTACTCTATTTTTTTATATTCTATTTATATTATTTGTGCAAGGACGTGATAAAAGTTTTGGGAATATTAAAACAATACGATGGGTTTTTCTTGACATTTCTTTTTATCAGGATTGATGAAAAATCCAAGATCTACAAAGCGATAAACTCTATGATCAACATAATTGAATCAAAGAAAAAACATACGGGATAAAAAATCAGAATCATAAAGAGGATCATCATATATTATTTATAATTAATTTAATCAATAATAGAATTGCCTTGAACGATGTTTTTCTTAATTTATTCTTAAAAAAAGATGTGTGTCGTACATTAGTTTCATTATAGGAATCAAGAGAAGATTCCCTCTATCGGTGATAATATGTGTTACAAAACTCTTCAAGCGTCATCATAGGAATTCTGGGTGATAGAATCATAGATCATATCACTTGCTTCATTTGTATTTGATCATCAAGTGTATTTCTTCCAAATCATTCTTGTTGATCTCTCTAGACTTGACAGTAGATGGTGGAAGGATATAACTCTTCGTTCATGAGAGCATTCTTGGATAGGGAGATCTCTAGGGCTTGTGAGGATTCTCTTTGGATGTCCTTGTGCACAACAAAAATGAATTTTATCTCATGGAAGAATAATATAATTGGGCTTAAATGCTACTAGGGTTTGGAAATAAATATATTCCCAAGTGACATTCAATATATATTTAATTTCTTATAGAACCCCATATATTAAATGATTATATTATTATTATTTCCATAACATGAGCTTAACATAGATATTAATTTAAATAATATTTAGTCAAATAATATTCAATAAATATTATTTAATCCAATAATATTAAATAAATATTATTTCTCACCAGAACTAAAATTCATTCCACCATTCATCCGTAAAAATTATTTTCCCTTGAATAATTACTATTTATTAATAAATAATTATTATATTCACTAGATGGAAAAAATATTTATTAAATATTGTGTTCACATTATATTATGTTGAATAATTGGTTATGAAACATATCTGATAATGAAAACATGAATAATCATCAAACCAAGTACATGAATAATATTTATTCAAGTTGTTAAATAAAAAATAAAAATATATTTTATTTAACTGAGATTATGGATACACTGAGTCTGTAAACCTCTAGGCCTCTTTCTTAGAGGCTTTAGGCAACGAACCCTAAAGTACAAGGTTAGTGTTAAGAAACATGCCATGGATCCCATATTTAAAAAAGTCAATTATTCAATGATATAATAGCTCATTTAGATGCTTATCTTGTAATATAAACCCTTTATCTTGATATCTCTAATCAAGAAGTTTTTATGCTAGTTCCGTCAACCTATGTAGTTGATGTCTCCTTCTTTGAATTTAAATAAATTGAACTTGAAAATAAAATACTGTGGATAATGATTTATTTTTTATATATTATTTCTAGTAAAGGTCTTAATATGTTTAAACTTTTTAAAGAAAAAAAGTGAAAATACTCTCTTAAATTAGTCATTAATGTAATATAACTCATGAAGCACCCAACATATCCCACCTCACCATGAACATATGTAATCATGATTATCATCAATACATCAAATTACATGACTTATAATATTCATTAATAATAATATTAATGTCTATGGATCAATTCACACATCTGTAGATTGGAAAAACCAATGAAACACATAAATATGAAATCTTTACTAGAAGAAATAGTTCTCATAAAATCCTACACATGATATAACTAAGGGAGTATACCATAAATTTCCCCTCAATGTATAATGTGTCTCCTACCCTACTATCATGTATCTATTATATCACTTAAATGATATCTTCAGGTTGTACAACACATATTTAAGAATATTGTCAATACACATTGGTGTTCTTATCATAAAGGGAAACTGGTATGACCTTTTATGGTGATTTTTACTCATAGGACGTTATCTTATACTATGTTCTGCATAAGAACCATCATGATATGATAAAGAGTATAAATTTTCAGAAATGTGTATACTTGTTATCATAAATTTCACTAAAGTTGGTTCAAGAGAAGTAACTCCAACAGACACCCACCATCACTTGATCCAACTACTAACAACCTTCAATCTGATATCTCTCACATGATAGTAACACTTATTCTAAGATATAACTTTTTTCATGGGACCCACCACATTCTCTTCCATGGGTGATTTTCTTACTAGAACATCACCCATTTGATTCAAATACCTCAATATGAGATAATTCTAGAGTATATGCTTTCCCATTGGTGTGTCCATGACTCTTTTGAAAGTTCAACTATTGATGTATTATCACAATACAATGTGTTGGGGTACTTAATTCTATGTACCACATCATGATCCTGGGAAAATACATATATCCAAATGAAATTCTTGGAAGCATCATAAGCCATTATCTCCACGTAAATCTGCTGAAGAATCAGTGAACACTATCTTCTTTAAACACTTCCAGCTCACAACTCCTTTATTGAGACTGTAATCATATCCTAATTGTGACATTATATCATTCTTATCAATTTATAATTTATCATATGTATAACAATTGATAACCATCTCATTGTAGCATCCATTCACCCGGAACATATCCTTAGGTCTTCTCAGATAGTTGATGTAAGACTTAATTGAAGGCCAATGTTTTTCTACTAGATCATCTTGATATATTCCTACAATTCTCAGTGTATAGGAAACATCATGTCTAGTACATATTATGGAATCACGATTGATCCTGTCGCTAAAGTGTATGGGATATTACTAATTCCCTCTTCATCCTATTGTGTTTGAGGACATTTTTTCATAGAAAATTGTAAACCATTTGTCACTAGAACCAATCCATTCTTGAATTTTTCCATAAAAAATCCATTTATTATGTATTCAATGTATATTATTGGACTTAGTTCATGTAACCTATTGTATATATCATTAATGATATTGCTCTCTAGAATCTAGTTTGATTCTCCTATGTACTTCATGTAGAAACACTTCATTACCCAGTCCATAACACACTATAATACCTGTGAGTCATTTCTAATAAATAATATTTCATCATCATATAGTACTAGTATAACAAGAACATTTCCACTAAAACTTGTAGAAAAACATGTATCACATTTAATATTAATAAAGCCAAAAAATTTCATATATTTATTGAATCAATTGTTTCATGACACATATGGTTTCTTCAATACATAAATAGATCTTCACAAATTGAAATATTTTTTTTGGAATTACATTCAGTCACAAAAAATTCTGGTTTTGTCATATATTTATCATATTGAAGGTTCCCAACAATTTATTTTTGACATAGATCTTCCAATATCATAGTCAAGGTAAGCTACAATGGAATGTATAATTCTAATGGACCTAAAAATTGAAACTAGTAGAAGAGATTCATCAAAGTCCATTATTTGATGTTGTTAAAACCCTTCATCTAATAGCCTTTCATTATTTGGATTTAATTTACCTTTCAGGTCATGTTTTCTCTAGAATACCAACTTTCACCCTACAGGCTTAACATCAACTCGAGTATCTACCAGAACCCCAACATGTATATGATAGATAGAATCCATTCCAGAATTCATGTATTATTTTAATCTTGTAGCTCTTTAGATCTCTACTTCTGTTTTATAGAAGATATGTTCATCATTGTCAACAAATAATGATTCACCTTCTTCAGTGACTAAAAAATATCTCTCTGGTTCTCTTACCTCTCTTATGCTTCTACGTGATACTTTTGTTTCAGTAACTACTTATTCTATATGGTCATGTGTAACATATTCATGTACTAAATCTTGTGTATCTTGAGCATCAACTTCATCAATGTAAATCTTTCTCAAACTATCCTTTTTAATGATTTTCTCCATCTCAAGAAATATAGTCTTTCTAGCTATAATAAAAATTTTTTCTAAGGGGTTTTGTATATACTATCCCTTTATTTCATTGGGATGCCCTATAAAGGTAAAATTTTTCCCCTAAGGTGAATTTTTTTAATTGAGAAGGCCATAAAATATTTCTTACAACCCCATAAATTTTTATGCAACAAAACAGTTTTCATTTACCTCCATAACTCAAAAGGAATTCCATTTACTGATTTATTTGGTACTCAGCTTATTGTGTATACCGTAGTTTTTAATTTATATCCCCAAATTATAATGGATGAACTTCATGAATTATTATTTACCTTTCCATGTTTCTCATGGTATGGTTTCTATTTTCATTAAAACCATTCCATTATAGCGTGTAAGGTTGAGTAAGTTGATATAGAATCCAAAACTCATATAGAAAGTTAATACCACCACTATCCAATCGATGATTATTTTTTCCATATTGTTCCTCTACTTTATTATTTAATTACTTGAATTTATCAAAGTACGCACACTTATTCCTCATCACGTAGACATAAACATATCTACTAAATTCATAAGTTAAAGTTTCTATGTAAGAATACCCACATATATATTCTAATGTAAATAGTACACACACAATAGTGTGTGCCAAATATAGAATCTCTATAGGCCTTTTACCCTATCAACTGAATGGTCATTTGGTGATTTACCATTATAGACAAGCATGGAATATTTAATGTGGTTCCAGCTTAGAGAAGTCTAAATAAAAATCATGATAGATATTTTTCAAAAGCATCTCATTTACATGACTGAGATGGTGATTCTAGATCATGGTTTTATATGAGTCATTTGAACTTGATTCATGATCAATATAAAATACATGGGTTTAGAATTATTTTTCATAAAGACCATTATTTTAATATTAAATTCATTAACATATGTTTTATTTATACAAGAATGTACTTTTATTTACAAACTTGGGAAAAAATATTTTATTTCTAGGAATGATATAGAAATTATCTTCTTAGTAACCATATATAAATAATAATAATAATTTAGGTCAAAAATCATTCAATTTAGAAATGAATGGTGGTAATGAAAAATGGATAGACCATCCATAAATTCACTAGTAGTACCTATCAAATTAACCTCTCTTCTATAAATCATGTTGAAAATACATGGTTCCAACATTTGGATATATATGTGAGGACCAAAAGTTGTATCTAATAACCAATGTGTATATATTTAATTATTACACTTGATAAGGAATGAACATCTATCTTCCCTTTTCTTCTCGGTGTAATTCCTCTTCGAGTTTCCTTCCTTTCCACATGAAAAATAGACTTCCACCTGTTTCTTTCCTTGCCTTTGGATCTTACTCTTCTTGGAAGGATGATGATCAGGAGCGTTAGACTTGATGTGAGTCTTGGGACCATTTTTTTCTCCTTATTTTTCTTATTCACCATAAGGATCACATGTTTATCATGTCCCATATCATTATCCTCATGGTGAATCAATGTATGAATTTTTGAAATACTCTTCTCATTATTTCGAATATTGTAAATAATAATAAAAATGGAGGAGGTCTTGGGAAGTGAAAAAAGTGTGTGATCTGTTTGAAACTCATCTATGAATTTAATCCCTACGATGTCCAGGGATTCAATATAGGCAATATCTTGAGTACATGAGGCCTAGATGGATTAGAATTTCCATGATTAGTTGTAAAAAGGTATTAGATACCACATACCCCTCTTTTCTCTCTTTATATTAATATAGATTATGAAGGTAAGACATGATTCTATACACATCCAAGTATCCATGTTGCATTTAAACCACATTGTTCAAGGATGATACCATTAATCATTGAACATCTATTTAATCATTCAAGTGATTCTCATAGAGTGATAACTCTTTATCACTGGCCTCATTACTAGGTAAATCATGACTAGGTTATTCTAGAAAATATCATTTTCTTTCTTTGTAAAGAAAAACACATAATCACCTCTTCCCATTTGGAAAATCTAAGATGGTGATAAAGTTATAATTCTAATATATGGATCTTAGTGATATGAATGAATATATTTTAATGTTTTTTATAAAACATATGATGAGTTGAATTATAGTACATCATCTAATGAAATTTAGTAAAATAAATTAATATTATATTTATTAATATTGTACTATTTTATTTAAAAACAATAGCCCTCACCATTGCCATCATTGTATCCTATTTTTTTATATTGTAGTGGAATGTATATGTATTTCCCTTATCATTACACAAACATTATTTGGTCATGGAACATGAATGGTTTTAGGTGGGCATTCCAAATGTCAACTGTATCAACTCATAACTCCATGATATGTTAAGAGGACTCCCCATTCTAGAAATCCTTAAATTGGATTTCCTTAACACATGCCTCTTAGTTAATCAAAATATTTATTTCAAAGTCAACCCTTTGTGGGAACCATGTTAAGTCAACTAAAATTATCATGTTATAATACCTCGATAGTTGAAATCACACCAACATTTTCTAGTCATGTAATTTGAACTATGGTTCAATTTTAAATGAGGCAGTCTAAGGCGATGTCGAGTAAATATATTATTTTGATGGATTTAATACTTTTTTCATTAATTTAAAATTACTATCTCCATCACATTATTTTTATAATTATTTGTATTCACCAAATTGAATAACCATGTATAAGATAATATTTATGCATAATCCAATTAATTTTAGTTCTATCATGCAGGCATATGGATTTCATTAATTAATGGGATCTCAAAAGAATATCTTTGAGAAATAATCATAAAACTAGAATAAAATAAAATAATTACATGGTTTTATTATGTTATTTTATTAATAGTTTGTTCTTCCATTGAATGATAAACCAACCATCGACCTATTGGAGAAACACATTCAACCAATTAAGGTTTGTGTTACATATTTCCACTTGTCCACCGATGTATCTTTCTTTGACTTTTTACTCTGCTTCAAACATAAACTACATGTACTATCCTAGGAGCTCCATCCATTAAATCAGATTTTACTGAAACATCAGTGAAGAAACAAGGGTTTTATGTCATAACCCGTCCTAGTGGGGCCCTCAACATGACTCCCCAAACCATCCTCCAATAGCCCAGGGGATGGGGACTATCATCGAGTAGACATATCACTAAAATTGGAGGCATTGACTTAGTACTGTACACACAAAAAAAATTCTCCAATCGTACTAATGATGAAATGTAAACCCCACTAAGAAAAAAAAATGCATGCATACAACTAAACCTAACTAATAGAGTACAATAGTAAGTAAAGTGCAAAAAATTAACTGGGCCAAAATAAAAAACCCCAAAAGAAAGATTCTATAATTACAAAGTCCCACCTGTAAACAACACAATTAATGGGACTATTGCTCAATGCTAAAGGAGCACCTCAGCCAATAGGGGTTCTCACAAAGCTCAATATTGTCCTGATCCACCCAAGACTCTTTCAAAAAGCCACTCATCTACACAAGACATAACACATGAGGCCAAATCCCATGTAGGGGGAGTATAACATTACTCAGTAAGACCCCCCATAAAACACATATAAATACACAAAGCAAATGTATTGACATTTAACAAAAGTAATTTTCTATAGAATATAATAAGAATACATCCATATATAATAGAAACACAGACCCATAGTCTCGAGAAATGTGACAAAGACCTATATACCCACACTAGGGATTTAGGCTGAAGATTTCACGAATCACTCATATAAGAGAAGACAATCCTTGAGTCTAATAGCTCTGATGTTGTCCATCTAAGAAGTACTATTTGTTGGGAGGTTTCAAAAGAGAGATATATGCACTGATAGATATGGGGAGACAAAAAAACACTCATTATGAAATAACGCACTCTTCAGTGGGAAAAGATCAAGATACACAGATTAGGATCACTTCAAGGGCCTTGGAATATATAATGAGTCATTTGGACTCAACTGCTAAGTAGAGGATCAAAATATAATAGGATTGGTCACACTTATACCTAACTATACCTAGGGTTAATAATGGATATACTATCCTACTCAGGGTCTCTTAGAAGAGATTCCATACTCTATCCAGAATGTTCTACTAAAGGGATCATAATGCATCAGATAGAGAATGAAAACTGACCTTTAGTGGAATGGGAAAGGGGCACTAACCAAAACAAAACATGTCCCATATGTGGTGGATAATGATATCAAGCCATTTACAAGAAAGAACATGACATATAGAAGAGTCAAATTCCTTGTCCTTTGACCCTGGGTACTACTCTTATTCAACGACCCATTTTGAAAAGAGAATGTCATGTAGATAAAGATATAGAAGTCATGTAGAAGATTAAAATACCATGTCCTACTATCTGGGGTCCAATCCATGTATGTTGGCCATGTGAATGTAAATGGCTTTAAATAGTGTATTCCAAATCATGTATTGGTACATGGGGTAACCCGTGTAACCAACATGGTTTGTCCATGTGGTAGAATAAATTATGTGTAATCCAAAATTTTTGTGTGTATTTTCTATGATACAAGTTCAGTCCCACATATAGAACCACATGTGTCTTGACATCTATCACATGTTATGTTCATCAATTCTATAACGTGGAACCCTATACGTCATTTAGTTGGCCTCACATGCTGTGTTCTTTAAAGAAAACGTCATGTACTGTGTGAATTTCCTGAATAATAGGTTCCTCTTATTACACATTAGTTGATCAAATTATTCATGATCCAGCTATTCCATCACATCAAAACTCAGGATCCTTGGTCTCCCTGCCATGCCATTGACACTTTTGGAGGTTTCTGGTGTTTGATCGGCCTGGAGAACTCATTTTAATTATAGTCATGAAGAATGAATGATGGATGATTTTCCCCAAACATTGTCAATTTGTCCACTTCCATCATCGTCACACCTCCATTGGGTCATCAATATGTTAGATCCATAATTTTGGATCATTGCACTAGGGAAAAAATGTGCAATGATCCTTCATTCATATACCAAAAAATAATGAAGAGAATGTAGGGAAAAAGGGGGAAGAAAAAAGCAAATAACTCGAGGAACCAATTTTGTCCATTTTACATTACTTCCTCAATCCATTCCCAAGAGAAGGATCAAGAAAAAAATTTAAAACAAAATTCATATTCCTCAAAACAAAACATGCAATAGAAATCCCTCTCATAAGAATGAGAAGTATATGGATCAACATATTTCTTGGTTGATCCACATTCATCATTTAATTCAGGAATGGGGTAAGAAGGAAATAAAAAACACAATCCCTACCTTGAGATAGGATTTATAACTAATGAATATGGATTGTTCTTACATCATTGACCATATCCTCTATCTTTGTGGTCACTGCAATAAACAAAAGGTAGATTCATCCTTATTCGTTGTTGAGAGGTTTCTCCAACAGACCCCTTCACGATGCCTCTAGGTAATTCCATAGTTATGAGGATAACACTATAAATTATAATTAGTATATTATTTAAAATCTCTGATCACTTCCTTGATGTAATGTAAATAAAATAAATATTTAACTTTATTTTATTTCATTAAATTTCTAAAAACTAACTTTTAAAACTGACCCGCATTGGCTGATGTTATTTCTTACCTACGATAAATCTGGTTCTCTAAATACAATGATGCCCTTTGATTTTTGATATGGTAACCCATTTAGTTGTTATTCCACTTTTTAATGAATACTATGGATATGTGCTATTTAATATATTTAATATATTTCAAAAATTTATTCTGGTCACATCAAGCCTCTGAATTGCATGCCATCACAACACCAGGTCTCATATTAATCCAATATAATATTTAAAAATAATACACAAGAAAATATAGGACATTACATTTTCCCCACCCTAGGGTTGTACATCTATGAATGCCAAAACAAAAGGATATTCAAGAAGAGGTGGGTACTACTCTTGAATTTTATCCTCCCACTCCCACGTGCTCTTTTGAAGATTCTTATGCTGCCTCTGGATATGTATTAAGGGAATCACTTTCCCATAAAAGATAATCTTCTACAAAACCTTCAACTCTATTGAGTTCTCAGAAAATGTCACTCCATCATCGATTTCTAGCCCAACAAAGTAGATAATGTGTGATGTGTCAGGCATGTAACTCCTTATCTTCAACATGTGGATGACATCTTGTACCCAAATAAAATCTGAGGGTAGAGCTAGGTGGTACTCCACCCCCACAAAATATCTGAGTTTTTTTATAAAACGGGCGGATGAACCCCAAAGATAACTTGCCTCCCCAACTAAATCTCTACAACCCATGTTGAAGTTAGACCTGAAGGAATACACAGTATCCTTCCTTGTACATAAATGGCCTCTATTTAGTGGCGAAACATTTTTCTCCAACGTAACCGAGTCCCAATCATCTCTTGTAATCCCCTTTAAAAACTGGGATTTAAAAAGAGAATCAATATATGAAACTATCATTGATGTCACCCTGAGAAACCTATCCATTCTTGCACGTAGAGGCATCCCAATCCCTCTACAAAACATTGTTTTCAAATAGCTAAGAAGTGGAAATTTTTTTTGACTCAACCAATGATCACCTAGATAGCATCATGTCTCCAGAATGTTCATGGTAAACCCATCATGAAGTCCACTGGCTTCTCACACCACTTCCACTTTGGAACATTAATTGGTTGAGTCAAACCCATTGGAACATGGTGCTTAGCCAACACCTACTGGAATGTAATGAATATGTAAATGAACTCTATTACTTCCTTCTTCATCCATAGCCACCATAACTAATTTTCGAGGTCTTGGTACATCATTACCACACTAGGTCGCACTGCTAGAAAGGGGATGTTTGAAACTACCATAGAAAATTATCATGTAATTCCCCTAGTACAAATATATTTCTTCTAAAAGAAAAACGATCCACCCACATTTCAAATATCCATCAGTATCATGTCATGTGGATAAATGATCACGTAGGGGTCTTGTAATCGGTGTCCCATAGTTGTGCCTTATTGACTTGCTGTATGAGTGGAGGCATGACAACCACCTACTTGATGTAAATTTCATAACCTCTATCTATGAGGGATAATTGTAATGAGGCCAACTATTTTGTATCCCCACTCTGTAGCTGTAAAATTGATCTATTTCTGAGAGAATCTTCCACCATGTTCCTCCATCCGGGAATATAAACAATTTTCAAAGACATAATCCTAGAGGAACTCTAGCCATCACTTCTATCTCAAATCAAAATTCTCTAATGCAATGGTATACCTGAGACTCTCTTGATCAGAGTAGATGATAAACCACTCTCCTATCATTTAGTGTCTCCACATATTCAATGTAAAGACAAACACTGACCACTAAAGATCATAGGCTGCATATTCTACTCATGTGGTCTTAATTAGCACAAACAATTGACTACCACCCCTTGACAGTGAATCAAGAATAAACCCTTCCCGACTCAAGAAACGTTGCAATAAATAAGTACTCAACAACCTTTTTTAGAAACCTCGATATTGGGGCACTCGTTAAACTTTGCCTCAATTACTGAAAATCATGTTTGAACGTTCTTGTCCACATGAAAGGCATCCCCTTTTGGGAAAAAGATATCATGGGTTTTGATATCTTGGAGAAATCAGTTATGGATCTACAATAATAGTTTTCTAGCCTGAGGGAGCTCCACACCATTGTCATGCTCCTAAACGAAATACATGATAACATTGCCTCTACATTAGTCAAGTCCACTACCACTCTATCCAATGAGATAACATGTCCCATAAATTGTACAGGCTAAATTCATAACTGTGACTTTAAGAATTTCCCATAAGTCTGGTGCTCTCCAAGTGCATCATGAACCATGCTTATGTGTCTCATGTGCTCCTCCTTGGACACCCAATAAACATGGATATTGTGGATGAAGACTATTTCGAATTGGGTTAAGATGGATGGTCTAGTTTTTGAGTCTCATGAAAAATGATGGTGCGTTATTCATGCCAAAGAGTATCATCAATTACTCATACTGACCATAAAAACCTTGAAAATCCATCTTTAGTATATATTTTTTTAGTACTTGCATCTAGTGATAGCCTGATCGAAGATCAACATTCAAGAACCATCATGGCCCTCTTAATTAATCAAAGAGGTCATTGATCCTCAATAGTGGATACTTTCTCTACATGGTCAATTGATTCAAGCACTGGAAGTACAAATACTACCTCAATATCATATCGACCTTCTTGGGTAATGAAACGGTGGCCACCCTTGGTGAGAAAATGGGTCTTACGAAGCCCTTCCTTTAAAATACCTCCAACTGGATCCGAAACTCATGAAGCTATGTGGGAGTGATACATTAGGATAATGATGATATCGTTTTCTTCTCATGGTGCATTTATATACATAACTCTATCTTCCTATGACGAGGTAATTCCGGGACATCATCAGGGAAGACGTCCATGCTCTCTGCCACTACCACTGCAAAATGGGAACTCATAACATCAACTCCACCATGTTTTTGACAGTCCAATTGTTGAGCCTTGGCTATACCATTCCTATAAAAAGTTAATCCTAGGTTTCTTGGGTTTCCATTTCACCAATAAATGTAAGCACCATTTACCTCGCAATGGACACATTGTACCCTTCGCCTAAAATAGTCAATCAGGGCTTGAAACGAAGATTACCAATCCATACCCAAAATGTTTTCATAAGGCCTCAGAGTCTCTACCAATTAGTCCCAACTGAAACTATCGCCTCCAAGAGTCAAGACTCACTATTGGTACTAGTGCGTGATAGTTGGGTCTCCTCTAGTAGGAGTATCCATACGTGAAGGTCAAGTCAAGGGCTTAACCAGAATCTCTGAGTATGAAACAAGGTATGTGACAAAAAAATAATGACTAAAACCTATGTCTATAAAATGAATCATAAATTAAAAAAACACAGATCATACCTAGAATCAACCCTAGAGATTATGGTTTATATATCCCGACCATGTGTAGTTGTCCTAGCCCCTTTTATCCTACTCCATGAGCATTGCATGGACCACCTTGGGGTTATGGTGGTATTTTGTTGAAACATCAACCACCTCCTATTACACTCCCAACTCCATTTCCACATCTGCCACCCTAAATATATATTATCTCTTATTTTCATCTCTGTGTAGGTGGTCTACTCACCACCTTACTGTCAGTAGTATGATGTGGTGAAAAATTTCATGTGAGATGTCCCAAATCATCATATGCATGTCACCACCTCTCTCCATAAAGATTTGACCCACCATATGAGATCAGAACAGTAGGTCCTATACTATGGGTCTTCCTCTTGTGATTTTTTCTTTGTCTAGGTTTCTAAGGATGACGTCGACTCTCCATAGTTGAAGCCTCTTCTTCTAATTTCCCAATGATGACAATCGTCAGCTGTATCTGCTTAGCCAAGAAACTTTAGACAACTAAATTATTCTAAAGAACTCCATCATAAGTAAGAATAATGATAGGGGTTACATTGGATAAAATTTCTCTATGCCTACCATAATCAAGGTCCGAGCCCTAAAGTACTGATTGTGTACCATATCTATCACATACTTGGAGAGATTGTTAAACCCTGATGAATATTTAGATACCGAAATGTTGCCATGTCAAAGCTGTAGAAGCTCATGGATATGCATTTTCCTTAGCATATAAGGAGATAAATCATCACTAAAAGGTTCTCTAAATCCACACATGATTGGGTTGCATCATCGTATGATTGGGTAACTAAACCCGACCACTATCTGGGTAAACCATAATGTAGGTTCGCAGCCATGACCAGTATCTAGTCCACAAGTTTCATGATTGGATGAAGAAATTTGGTCACCAGCTCATGAAAGTCTTCATATGAATTTGTTTTGAGCTCACCTTAGAACAGGTTTGGACTCTTCTACTAAAACTCATGAGGCATAATCATCCTACACACCTCATTCGATGCTACCGCGGGTACCCTATGCTACTCTATAGGTGGGGGCATGGCTGGTGCACCACATAGAGGTGGCATCTGGGGAACTAGCCCCTATATCGAATCCTCATCAGTGAGTCGATCACCCTCATGATCGAGCTGCTAAATCCTGTTTGGTATAAGTTTTGGATGCATCCTATACAAAAATAAAATGTACCAAAATCATTGGGTATATCTGGATAGATGACCGAAGAAGGACATGGAACCACAACCTATTATTATAGGATACATGTACCATTTTTTACCATGCACCAATTTTTCTAATATATCGGGTCAAAAAGTAGGTTATCAGAGTGCTGGTGTATGGATACGTCGGCCACCATACAAATCCTAGAGTCCCTAGCGTAGAAGAAAAACAAGAAACACTTAACCCGGTTGCTACAATCCAAATCTCACAGACTCTTGGTCCTTAAGGTAGAATGACCACCTCTAATACCATTCTGTCCCGACCCATACTAGTGGGGCCCATGCTGTGACTCCCAAAACCCACCTCTAATAGGCCAGGTGCTGGTGACTAGCACCGAGTAGGCATATCACAAACCTAAGAGGCATTTCCTATGTACTTATACAAATTCAAAAATATCCATGACCACAAATGCTGAAAAGTATATCCCATTAAGGGAAAAAAATTCATGCATACAATTAAACCCAAACTACCTAGTTCAATAGAAAGTAAAATATTGAAGAGTAACTGGGCATGAATTCAAGCCCAATAAAATAAAGTGTCAACAACTACAAAGTCCAACCTGTAAACAAGAAATTTACAAGGACTACAACTCGATTCCAATGGAACACCTCGTCTAATAGGAGAGCTCGCAAAGCTCGGACCAGTCCTAGTCCACCTTGGACTCTGTCAACAGGCCACTTGTCTTTAGAAGACATGACATGTGTGGTAAAGTCATGTGTATAGTGGAGTATATAAATACTCAGTAGGAAACCCAAAAACCGAAAACTATTACACAAAGGAGAGGTACAGCTAGCTCTATACAAGTATATGTCTAGAGCATATAACATGAATATATCCATATATACTCGAAACCCTGACCCATAGTCTAGAGGTAAGTCACAATGACCTGCATACCCACCCTAGGGATTTAGTCTAAATATTTCACAAAGAACTCATTCGGGAGAAGTCACACTATTAGTGTGATAGCTCTAATTAAATCCATCCGATAAGTACTATTCATTGGTTGGTGTCACATGAAAGATAGATGAATGATAGATCTCATGATAGAATTGATACACTAATTCCATAAGAAAAGACTTGTATGTGGTAAAATATCACGAAAGAGGGGCGAGGATCAATTCTCAGGCATTGGACTATTTCATGACTCATCCAGATTCACCTACATAGTAGAGGATCAACATCCGGTAGGATTGACAACGCTGATACATTACTCTACCTAGGGTCAAGAATGGAGAGAGAATCCCTCTTCAGGAATCTCAGAGGCGAATCTTAACTCTATATAAAAATTCATGTGAAAGGGAACATACTCCATAAAATAGATAAACATACCTTACATTCATGGGAACAGGAATGGGGAACTAACCCAAATGAAACCTATCCAAGATATAATTGATAAGGAGATAAATTCAAGAACAGGAAAGTACACAACATGTACAAGAGTCACACACTAGGTCCTTTGACCCTACATACTTCCCATGTACAATGACAGGTGTCTAAAAGAGCATGTCCTATAAAAATATATATACAATGTGTGTAAAAGAGTAACATGTCTTGTCCTAAAATCTATGGTATTCTTCATGTATTCTAGCCATGTTCCCATACATGGATTCAACCCTTGTCTACCAACCCATGTAATGGTACATGCGGTAACGTGCATAACCAGCCTAGACTGGTCATGTGGCGGAGTACATGTCTTGTACTCCAACCTATGTTTGTTTATGGTCTGATATACTTGTTGAGTCCCACATAAAAACCCACACACAATGTGACATGTATCACATGTTGTGTTCAACCTTTCTATAATGTTCTACCCTAGTCTCTGTTGAGACAGCCCCATAAATATTGTACTTCGAAGAACACACCATGTTTTGAATAATTTTCTAGAATCACAGGTTCTTCATCTTGAACTATGCATGATCCTAAAATTCTTTATCTATTTTCTCAATCACCTCTATACTCAAGATTCTAGGTCACCTGCCATTCCATCGATGTTTCAAGAAGTTTCATGTGTTTTATTGGCTCCAAAAACTCATATTAATTATCCAAAAAATATATGCTAGACTGATGATTTATCCCAAAATATGATGATTCATCGACCTCCATCTTCGTCGAACCTCCGTTTGTTCATCATGATTTCAAATCCATAATTTCAAATCGTTTCATCATGAAATGAATGCACAATGATCCTTCATCCATAGTATCGCGATGAACGAAGAACACTTGTGGATAAAGGGGGAAGAAACATGGAAGAAACTTGAGGAACAATCCTCAATCATTGTTCATTATGAACTTGATCCATTCCCATTAGAAGGATCAAAAACTAAATTGAAAACAAATATCAAATCAAAAAAACCCTAAATAGAAATATCTCCTTCCATAACGAGTGACCCGCGGGTTAACCTGTTCTTGGTTTGATATGCATTTATTGTTTATTTGAAGATCGGGGTAAGAAGGAAATAAGAAATGCATTCCATAACTTGAGTTACATTTGATCACTTACGACAAGGCATTTCAAATCCATAGTCAAAGAGATCCTCAATCTCCATTAGTGTCGTAATTCAAGAATGGTAAATTCATCATCATTCATTGCAAAGAGGTTTCTCTAAGGGGTATCCTCTCTACACCTTGAGAGAATTTCAGGGTTATGCAGCTAACCCTATAAATTCTCCTTAACAGCTTCTTTAAAATCCATCATCATAGTGTTGATGCAATGTTATTAAAAAATATATGTTAATTTATTTTATTTCCTTAAATGTATAAAAACTAACATTCACAGAAGACCCACACTGGACAATGTTAGGTGTCACCTAAGTTATAGTCACTTCTCTAAACTCAATAGTGCCATCCTATTTTTGGTCTAGTCACCCATTTAGAAGATATTGACTTTTTATGAATATTATATGTTCATGCTATTTAGAATATTTTGAAATTTTATTATGGGCACACCGAGCATCAGAATCGCATTCCGTCATAGTGCCTAATCTCATATTAATCCCATATAATATTTAAAAATATGACATGGAAAATATGAGACATTACAGTTTACATAAAAGAAACCATGGAATGAAATCCCTTATATAATAAGAGGTGAGAATGCACACATTCCAAAAATTTAAATTAATAATAAATTTAATAAAACCAATCACATAAAAAGGATTGGTGTAGGATAATGATCATCCATATGTATGAAACATATTTCACACTTAATAAAACTATCATTCACTTATTAATCATTCTTATTTAAGATAAATCATGCCCAAATAAATTAATTATATTCTTGTATTAATAAATTATTTGATATTAATTTCCATATGAATTTTCTTAAGATTCACAACCATCATAAATTTATAAAATTCAAATAAATTTATATAAAATTAATTATGCACATATATGAAGGTTGGATGAATCATTGTGAATATCCTTCCAAATATACCAAGCATGCATTAGACACATATATTGATTAATCTTGTGACATATGGAATACACAAAAAATAACATACATTTCTAGTGTGTACAATCAATATAATGATTAACTAAAATACAAATATTTTTTATAATATGTTTTGATTCAGTTCACATAGATTAATATCTGTCATTTTATTTACACACGCACACACACACACACACACAGATATATATATATATATCAAAATACATAATATGCTGTGTAAAATAAATATAATTACCACTTGGAAGATCATTTCTGTTAGATTTGGGTAGTATAATAAATTAAGTTTAATTATGAAAATTTTTGTATAAGTACACAATGTGTACAGGAGGCTACGTGGCATGTATGTATCTCACCATCTATATAAGGCGCACATCTAGGGACTTGGTGTGTTATCATGACTCAAAAAAATTGGAGTTCATTGAATGTATAATGGAATACACAATGTGTAGTCTCTGTGTTACATAAACACCAGTCAATTAGGCTATGCGTGGAAATATAAATCTCATCTGGGACTTAAAGGACTACACACTATGTACATGGTAAACACAACATGTACTCCGACTGACCATATTCCAAGCTGGCTTGATCAATATGTTGTGTAAAAAATTTAATACACCATTTCTACTCAATTAATATGGTTTTTGTTAATTCAGAATTAATTACTGGATTATTGAACACAATAAATGGCATGTAACTATGATTACATAATGGCTACTCCTATGATTTCTAACCAGAATCCTTAGAACCTCCAGATGAGTTATTAAATTTTATTTCATTCATAAAACTAAATATTTTCATTCAATATATGGGAAATAGAAGAGGAAGACTAATATCTTGAAATTCAGATTAAATTAATGATCAAACTATAATTGAAAACTAAATCTAAAATTTATAAATCAATAAATGGTGATTATATAATTATAAATAAATATTTTACAACACTGATATCACATAGAGTTTTAGGGCACTGTGGAAAAATGTGATGGTTCATTCCAATCATTTCTTTTTTCCATGATCGAAGATCAAAACAAGATCTACATGATGATAAACACAATTATCAATGGAATTGAACCAACAAAAATATGCTATTCATAAAATGTTGGAACCCGAGATAGGATCATCATGTATTATTTTTAATTAATTTAATCAATTAATGAATTAAATTTAATGAATTATTTCTTTGTTTAGGGATTTGAAAATTGATATATATTATACCATTATTACATTGTCAAAATCAAGAGCATATTTCCTCAAGCGATGATCAACATGTGTTCCACAAATCACTAAATTTCACTATAGGAATCCATGGGTGCTAGGAAAATAAATCCTATTGCTTTCATTGTCCTATTTTGATCACCATGAGGATTTCTTGGAAAGTTTTCTCCTTGATCTCACTATAATCGAGAGTTGATGGTGGTAGAAGATCACTCATTATTCTTGAAATATTTCATGGTGGGGGATATCTTTATTCCTTAGATGATTCTCTTCAGAACTCACTGTTCATAACTCAAATGAATTGGATCCCTAAGAAAAATAATATAATTGTTTTGAAATACATCTAGGGTTGAGAAATAAGTATCGTCAAAATTTATATTTATTATTAATTTAAGAACTTTTGGAACACTGTGTCAAAAATTATAACTATAATATTATTTCCTTAACATGGGCATAACATGTTAATTAAATTAAATATTATTAAATCAAATAATATTTAATATATATTATTTCTCAACATAATAAATACTCAGTCTTGCATTAATCTACAATATTTATCCGGACTAGAATAATATCTTTTTTCAATAAATAAATATCACTTCGATATATTCTAATAAATAAGTAAATATTTTATTCACTATATTTGAAATAAATATTTATTAAATATAATGCTCACATTATTTTCTCTCGAATAAAATGTGATAGAATATATGTAATCAAGAAATCATGATTTATTATTAAAAAAAATTGGGAATAATATTTATTCAACTTATTAAATAATAAATAATAATATGTATTATAACATAGAGATTCTAGATACACATCGCGTGAGACCCTCTTGGCCACATTCTCAATGACATTAGGTGAAGAATGCTAAAGTGAAAGTCTAGCCTCAAGAAACATGACATGGATCCCATAGTTAATGATAATATTGTCACAATGATATAATACCTCAAACAAGCACTTACCATGTAATATAAATAGTTTTTTCATGAAATATCTAATCAAGCAAATTTCATGGTGGTTTCATCAACATATGTGTTTACTATCTCTTTAATTTACTTTCATGAAATAAAACATGCCTAATGAAAACCATGGCCATGTATTTATTTGGACTATATATTTTCCATAAAAGGGAATAAGAAATCAACTTCCATTAATGAACATAAGGAATAAATCCTTTCTGACATTATTCATTAATGAAATATTACTCATGATTCACCCAACGTATCAGACATCACAATAAACATATTTCATCACATTTTTCATAAATAAATCAATATAACAGACTAATAATATTCATTAATAGTAATCTTAATGTTTTAAGATAAATACACACATTCATATATAAGAACATCAAATGAAAATTATATATGTGGATTTCCAACTACTGGTTATCTTTTTTTATAATATCATAGAATGGATATTACAAAGGGCGTACACCATGAGAAGGTTCCTAAAAGTCCTATGAGTTACCACTACTGACAACATGTATCATTTTTGTCTCACAATTGATATCATATGGCTATAGAACAAATATTTATGAATTTTGTTATAGGAATTCTTGTTTCTCATTATAGAGTTGAACTTCTTGGAAATTTTGGTGGAACATATTCTATTAGAACATTATCATATACTATGTTACGTAGAATAATAGTCATGATGTCATATAAGGATAATTAAAATTAAATAAAAAGTATATAGTTTTTCATGAAGTACATATAACTTAGTTCATGTGCACCAAATTTATTATATGATGCTGAGGTTATAGTCTACCCATTTTTGGTAAGTAGACCCTCACTACTATCTTACAATAAGTAACATATGGTGAGGAACACATGAAGTCACGTGACACTCCAGTTTAGACCCAACTGTCCAAGTCGAGGTTTTATTAAATGGTATCATAGTGTATTTTTATTTTTTTGGTTTTTGACTAACATGCAACATGGTTCAAAGGATATAGGTTTTCTGGAACTCAAGTAATGGATTTTCTATGTTCCTAGCTAGATCATGTTTAATAGACCACTGAGTAACTATTGAAATGATATTTATGATTTTATTGTATTTTTTTCATTCATATATCTATCCATATAAGAGAACATTCTGTATATATATTGTGTTTTTTCATAATAGTTATTTAATTTAATTACTTGGTGCGTGCTATCATTTTGTGATAAACTTATATTTTTGACTGAATGATATATATGTTTTCTATGATATTGTGATATATCTATATTGGAATTAATTAGTTAAAAATAAAAAATGTTGTTAATTTTTTTAATAAATATTTTACTATTAATTACAAGAAGGGATATATACCTTGGATCATAATTTGAGGTATATACCTTGGGTTATGGTAGACTCCTTGGAGTCCCATTTTGACCCCATGGACTAATTAGGATTTTTACTAAAAACGTCAATTTTTTATAAATTTTTCCTTCATGTTGAATAATAATTCACCGGGGTAAAATTGATGGGACCACCAAATACTAGTCCCAACACCTTCGGAAGTCCTTCAGTTTGTTCCTGCCCAAGGCTGGTGGGGAGATATGTCTCTAGTCAATAATTCCATAGACGTCAAGATCCATCATTCACCATCTTGTAAAGGAAAAGGAGGGACTCAATATGTAGAGTATTGTATTGACCTCATTGAGGATGTATTTGAAATTGTTGAGACACCTATGGATAATAAGTTGAAGCTGTAAGTGCTCATGTTATAGGGACCCTTCCATGTGGTGGTGGGGCATGATGGGATATTATGGTTGACATGAGGGTCTCACATCGGAGTCTCTCAAGGACCTGTTCTTTAGGGAGTTCATTTAGGATATGCTAAAGCTAAACCAAGAATAGTATTCTATGAAGATCTGGTTTGGGCATGTGATGATATCTAAATACATTATTTATTTCATTGAGCTACTTTTATTTTCACCTATTATGGATAGAAATTATACATAGATGGATGAGAATTTGTATATTATTATTCATGTAGTCATTATATGATAGGTTTCTTGTTTCACTTAGTGACATAACCAAATAATTTTCATAATGCCTTAACTATTAAGGAGGGCCTCAAAGACGATTTAGAATTTGGATTTGTTCAACTATCAATACATAAGCATGTGGACCTAAAAAAATGGTGAGTGTCAATTCTATAAGTAGAAAGAGGAATACCAAATACATACAACAGGTTATTAGTATATAAGTAGACTATAGTACCACTTCATCAATCCACTTCAGTGGAGTTCTATAGTGCATCAACTATGAGAAGGTAAGAAATTATCCCAAGTTATCCCTAATACCATATAATAATTGATTGTTGTGTAGAATGGTTGGGACATATATATGCTCTATAACATTGAGGTCGAGGTTTTTCAGGGGTGTAGTGTAGACATGATCTATAAACTACAGATATGGTCATGGTCCTCAATAGTAGGATTAGACAATGACTTTGGAAAGTCATATACCTCAGGGATGAGATTATGGATCAATGTAATTCATAGTATATTTAGTAAAATAAAAACTATTTTATAGTGATGTGGGACTTTTTACTATTTTGGTTACTATCTTTATCACTTCTATATTTTCTACTAATTTATTTAATACTAGTTCTTCTCATTATAATAAATTTACACAATTTATTATTGTACATGAATTATCTGTCTTGTTTTATTCTATGTCAAATTGACCTGATACACTACTAAGCATGAAAGTGGATCACTTCAGTGATTATTAGTGTCTCTCATATTCATTTTTAATTATGGACATAAAGGGGATTTTATGATTTCTAATAAGAAGAACATAAAATTTATTCTTTGTATGGACTTTGAAACTTTTTTATGAGCCCACATAGATTTTTGTCCAATATGTATACTATTTACATTTACCAATATGGAGAAGTCCATAATTAATGGTGAATAAGGTATGGTAATAGGAAGAGTTGATCCAACCAAGATCCATCTTTGGAAAATCATGTAATAAATTAATGGATATTTATTTCATCTTAATTAGTCTTTAGATTCCATTTACTTTTTTCTAGTTGGGGATATCTATCAAGAATTCCAGATGGATGACTTCATAGGACTCCACTTAGAAATAGGTGTAGAGTCAAATGTTGAACCTTTTTTAGGTTTGATATCAATTTCATTTCCCCCTTATCATATGATGTAATCTTAGTTAGATGTGATTAAGGCACAACAAGAGGAATTGGAATAGAAGGCTTTTATTTAACTGAGTACATCACTATGGGGTTTACCTATTTTTCCCCCGGAAGATGAATATTTTTTTGACACAACATATATTGGCAGAATATAAATTAGTTGGTTGTGAATATTAGATTTACATTACAAAGGATCGATGATTTATTTGATAAGTTTTGTGGATCCTGGTTGTTCTCTATGATTGGTATTAGATTTGGTTATCCCGAATTTCGTGATAGAGATGATTATATTCCAAAGATAGTATTTTAGTGTACTTATGGTATATAATAATACATACGTGGTGTTTTTTTAATGATGAATGCACCAAAATAAGTCATTAATTTCATAAAAAATATTTGAATCTCATATGTAGTCTCATTCATCAATGTTTTAATTTATGATATCTTAATTTACTAACTGATCCTAGAGAATAATTCTAGAAATCATGAGATAGTATTGGTTATTTTATGAGCACATCGACATTATGGTATGGTGTTGAAGTATAAATTTTAAATTTAGGATGTGAAATTAGTAGGGAATGTGGTGTTTGAAGTTGGTATATCAGGGGTCCTGAAAAAATTATAGCTATAGAAGTCAAGATAAAATCCCCATAACAAGTTCTACATAAAGATCTTAATGTGTCTTTTGGGAAAATATTGGTAACATTACTAGGACATATCCCATTTATTAGCACCCGTGACTCTGCTAACAATGAAGGGAGTGATGTCTCTATGGTTAGTACAGTTCAAGTTTGTTTTTCTTTTGAAATGATTAAGAGGTTCACTATAGCTCCAATGTAGATAATACCCATTAAATGAATTAGTTATCTTTTGTACTATGAGGAATCATGAGTTGTTTTGGGATTATTATTTATGTTTATATAGAATGTAGTAGCATATAGGTAATGTAAGTCAAGAAACAATTTGAATAGATATCATACCCAAGTCTTAAAGATGGAATTCATGGTATAATATTTTAACTACCAGAAACAATATTTATTTGGTGAGAGGGTTTTTGTATATAATAACCACCTGATCCTTGACATTATATTCTCACAGTGGGGCCAAATTTCAGGTATATTTTCTAGTTAAAGTTCCAATAGATGTTAAAATTTGATATGGATAATGTAATAGGTAGTCACAACATTAATGTAGATTCCTTTATTTGTGACACATAGGTGGTTCAGAAACCTAGTGAATGAACTTTTGATGTATAACGGACCCCAATGGGTTGGTTATTCAATTCGATAAGGGATGATTCTGAGTATTAGGGGTGATGATGTGTGATCTATTGGAGATCACATCATCTTTGGTAAATTGGGTAAATGTTTGTCATGTATCTAACCTAGAGTGTGCTATAATGTGGAAACAAATTACTAGAATAGAATTAATACTGAGGTGGTCATTGAACATTGACAATGTGATCCCATTACATGATAATATTATAGTACCTAATTCCCATAGGTAATAATTGATGATAGACATCCATGCCTATAATTTGGTCATGAATATAGGTTTTAAAAAGATGTACCATGACATCTGGTGATCGTTTTAGTGATAGGTGATAAAGAGGGTCATTACAGGATGTGTTTCTAGATTCCTTAATTTACAGAGGATAAAGGTTGACCACATGTGTCTCGGTAGTTTACTCTATCCACTTATTATCACAATGTGAATGTGGGAGGAAGTCATTATGGACTATGTGATAGGGATACCATGGACCAGAAGTGGATGTCATGTGATTTGGATGATATTTGATCAGATATCAAAAGATTGTCATTTATTTATGATCTTTAGGACACAAAAAGTTAATGAGATGGAAAATATGTATTTCCATGAGATTGTGGTCATTCATGATCATCAATTTGACACTTTATCTAAAAAAGATCCATCTCATGGTTTTGGGATGGCTGGTAAAATTACTTAAGGGCTTAGCTGAGGTTGATCCTAGCATACCATCTCCATACATATGGATAGTTAGAGCTAAATATATGTGTTTTATAATATTTGACTCTAGATATATCACCCAAATCATTGATATAGAATTGTAAGATCTCCTAGACCTAGTTAAGTTCTCATACAATAAAAATTACTAGGGTTAAATTCAAATATCACTTATGAGGCACTTTATTATTGATCATGTCATTCACTACATTGTTTCCATGAAGTCGGTGAGCTAGAATATGTGGATCCTAAAATAAAATAAAATATACAGTGAATCAAGCTTAACATATATGTATATTAAATCATTTTTATGCATATTCATCACATTATGAAAGTAAATACTTAATGACCATAATAGTTTAGTGACTTTAGATTGTTGGTACATAACTTATCTTAAAAATGAATTTGTAAAGAATATAACTTTTTCAAAAAACTTTCCCTTGAAAAAAATTTCAAAAAATATAAAGGAATCAATAAAAAATCATTTAAAACATTTCTTAAGGAAAAATTCCATTAGGATTTGAAAATTTCTTTTTAAAATGTTAATCCATTCAAAGACCATCTATTCGAAAATGTATAAAAGAATCTTGAAAACATTTTGAATTAAAAATTCATTGAAAATACATTGAGAAATTATAAAATAAGAATTGAGATCATTAAAACCCTTTTATTTTGAAACAACCATTTGAAAACATATAAATTAATCATTTAGAATCATTTAAAAAATAGTTCAAGAGTAAAAAAATTTTTGAAAACAATTTTTATTTAAAATGCAATTTTTTTAAAAAATACACAATAATAGGGTAAAAATTTTCATAAAAATATCATTTTAAACTTATAAAGAAATCATCAATAAAATGAAGATCATGACATCAGTTAAGTTTTTACATTCCAGACATTCTACATTCACATTAAAAGTTTAGCAAATTGCATTGATGAAAAAATGATAAGAATATTTGTAGAGACCCGAAGCTTGACGTACATCAACATTACATTAATTTTGTGGAATACTTAGTACATAACCAAAATAGACACACAAAGACCATAATAGTTTAGTGTCTTTGGATACTCGGAATATAATCTTCTAATCATGGTGAAAGATCTTCAACATATCCCATAAAGTTCTTCCCCTTTTTTCTTTCCTAAAACCTTTCTTTATATCCTGGGGAAAAGAAAACATAAAAGGGGTGAGCACAAATGCCCAATAAGGGTAAACATAGGGAACATAAAACAATCCATAAACATTTTAATGCAAAAACATGAACATAAAATCTAAACATCAAAATCTTGAGCAAATACATGAATCTTGGATGTACATAAGGCATATATCATAAGGGAATATCAATCATGGTAAAATAGCATGGGAATAAAAAATGTAATTGTGGCAACCATTAAGCACATGTTATGATTTCCATAATATCCAAGGGACTGCTTCCAAGACCATCTTAGTGGACAAAGTCCCTTTCAGAATCGAGTCCACTCCTCGTTTCAGTCATGTAACACTGAACCAGATTAACTTATCGTTCAATCCATGTCTATCTCATGAGATAGAAATCTTTAACCAATGCATTGAAGTGAGATATAGGTCCCACCCATCTCATAATGAAATCATATTTACTTGTTCCACAAAATAAACTTATAACATTCATCATAATCCAATGAATAAAATGGGTTTCATAAACATCATCCCATCATCTCATAATCCATATAAAACAAATGGACATTTCATCATAAGAAAATTGAAACCATGTAAATCATAGAGACATTAACCTTGAAACATACACATATGAAATAATGTCATCTTAGATAGAAAATGGTTTTTATAAAACATTTGAAATGAATTCTTGAGTAAATTATCCTTTCTTCTTCGAAATCACTTTCTTTTCACAAAATGCCATGCACTTTTAAAATAAAAGTATTTTGTTGAAAATTGTCATAAAATCTTGTAGAGTAAGGTTCATAAAAATTAGGCATTATTAAACCGAAGAAATCCATTCATGTCGTATAAGTTAAAAAAATAACATTCTCCTTTTACTTTTGTCAAAAAAGTCAAAAAGTTCATCGTGTGGTAAACAAAAGTAATATTCCTTTCAGAACATGTGGTAAAATTCAAAAATGGGTAAAAAGTACATTAAACATACATGAAAACATTTTTAGAAAACTAGGACATGGATGATAACAAAAACCCCAGAAAATACTTACGAATAATCAATCTCGGATAAGAGCAAGATTGGAATAGTTATCCCTTTCCTTAGGTATGATATGCTTCGTACGTTTCCGAACCTCCTCTTCTTTCGACACACCTTTTTGAAACCTCCTCTTAGGGCACTAAGATTGGTCTTTGAAGAAGACCAGAACCTCTAGGATGTTTCTAGGGAATTAGAGAACATAAATTTGCATGGGTTGTTTGAGCTTGAAGGCTCAAAGTGGTGTGAGGAATATAGAGAGGAGGTTCTTTTTTAAAAGGGAGGAGAGGGTCACCTTTGGAATAACTAAAAATATTATTTTATTATAAAGTCATATTCTATTTATAATATCTCCAAATTGAGTTATTTCGAAGCTAATGTGGTTATGAGTCGAATTCCTCTCATCCAATATAATTTAGACAAGTTTAGGTTTCTATTTTAACCTTATCATTTATATTCTTTTTTAAGTTAAATAATTTTTCTTTTACCGTGTCTTCTAGTTTTCTTACACTATAAGGTTAATAAACTTACTATAACAAGCCAAACGAACCACAAGCTGTTTATTATTAATATATATAACCTTATCTAAGTCATTTGGATGAAGTTTGGATTTTTAGGAATAAAATAACAATTAATTATATAATATTTGTTTTAAAAACTATTTTATGTCAATTTTGACACTATTTGGTAATTGATTTTTTGTGAAAATCTTAACAGAACTATTAGTTCAAAAAACGTTAACTAAATAAATAATAACATGTCATATTAACCTAGAAAATTATTGGAATTCATATAATGTCTCAAATTACATTTATTTGGGTATTTATAACATCAATTATGTCAATATTTCATTAATAAGATAATTAATGAACCATTATTGTGTCATAAATAAATTAAATTATTCAATTTCTAAAAATATAAATAAAACACCATTATGTAGGAAATATTTTTAGATTTTTAATGAATATTTATAGTCGAATTTATCTTATTTATATCCCTATATTAAAAATGATTTAGTTATTAAAAATTGATTTTAACTATTTTAACCATTCTTTAAATAAATTAATAATAAATGTCCTAATCTTATCCAAGTGGGCCTAAATGGTCATATTTTATTCCCAACGTTGTTTTTGGTCGAATTAAACTTATCCAATAGAATTAGGACATGTGTTAGTGTAATAATAAGATCATTTTTACACTTAATTACCCTATTTACTTTTAACCGTGGTAAAAAAAGTAAAAGTTACTATTCACCAAAAATTATTTTAATCTCATTGAGCCACATTTTAGTCCTTGATATTATCCGTGTCTCTTGGATTTTCTAAATTCCACTCACAGAAGCGGTAAAATTATGTTTTATGTGAATTTGCAAATTCTCCAAGGAGGTGGGTAAAAGAGGGTGAAAAGTTTAATAAGATTTATATATATATAATTATTATAAAATGACTCCAATGACATAAATTGAACTTATATATGTAGTATGTATCAATTTTTACCTAAAATAAATTTAAATAAAATAAATTATTATTTAAATAAAAAGTCAGTTTTTAAATAGTAACCTCGTGTTTTCACTATTTATCAAAAATTTAATGTTTTTAGAAAAGTACAAAAATTTCACCCTAGGCTAATTTCGATATTCCAAATCCAAAATTTAAGTCCATTTTAAAAAATAAAATTTAAAAAATTTCAAAAAGTGGGTACTATTATTCATAACATATCATTGATTAGATAAACTCGGTATTGCGTATAACAAACGCTATCGTGGAATGTCGCGATTGCGTGTAATGCAAGCCAAGTCAGGGATGCATGTTGTGCAAGCTCCTTTTGGTGTAGCGTAAAACACAAGACATTAATGAAATGAAAAAGGATGTTTTTCATAAAATCTCAGGATGCTACATTCTACCCCCCTTTAAATGAATTTCTCCCTCAAAATTCGTCGAGGTTATAAATGGTTTACTACTCGAAAGTGCCTTTAATAGAAACCCACATCGTAAAAAGGAATACCAAAAAATTGCTTTAAAAACTAAAGTATAAAATGTAATGGTTACCCAAATTAACTAATCACTGGGTTTCCACATAGAAGAACATGGGTGAAAATATGTATATGGAAGAGAAATCTAACCATCATGTTCTAATGGAGGATGGTAGAGAGCATGGCTATGAAAAAGACAACAATCGCAAATCCATATATTTGTGATGATCTAGGGTACCATCTGATTCATCAGATATAAGGTCACTAGGACAACATTTTTGGTTTTCAAGATCATTTCCCTAAAGTTGAAGAATTTGGATTAGAAAAAATACTTATTTATTTTGGTATAATCTCACGGTTTTTCAAGCATTGAATAATTTCCACTTCATCTCTTTAAGAAATGAAGTTGAATTTGTTATTCACAAAGTTTTAGCAGATCACGTGATAGAATGATAGGTCATTCCATATGTCTCAAACATAAGTTAGCAAAAGTTATATACCTAATTCCATCTATTGTGAGAATAATCATATATGGTTCCAAAATGAACTTATACTTCATCTATCATCCTGTATAATAAAATAGAACTAGTTTCTACTTACCAGGGACCTTTTGTAGGCCAGTGGTAGGAAATAAAGTCCTTTCGCACTTCGGTTGTGGGTTCAATTCCCATAGCCTTGTTCGATGCGATGGGATTTCACCCATCCTGCATGTTTTCCTTTTTTAAAAACTTCATTACTATAACATACCATCAATAATATCGAAAAATGTGCTATCCTTAAACAATACTAACTTATCCAACATAATCCATTCCAATCTTTAGGCTTATCTAAAATACTTCGGTCCAAGCTCATAGTATAAAGAAAACAATTACTAGAAAGGTTATCTACCAAGAATGTGAATATAAATATTTGTCCCAAATATAACATAAGATATATCTTGTTGGTTGCATTCCGAACACATGAATACCTTAGTCATATGTTCTCTTAAAACATAAATTACCATATAACCTTAGTGAAAACATGAATACTGTCAAAAGGTATCTCTTTCCACATATCAAAATCCGAAAATTCTATACACTCAAACCATGATATAACCTTCTCCTTATATCAGTCATGAGCTCATGAATACTATCAAACATTTAATTTTCTCCTTATCCCTTCATTATGCGCATATGATCTATTTTCCAAAAATATCTGAATAACCTTTCATGGTTACTGGTACCATTCATCATACACCTTCAAAACATAAGGAAAGACAATAGTGTAACAATCCTTAGATGTCTCTTTAGTCCATAGTACCATGAGATTGATTATACAGCATTACACTTGATAAACATGTAATCATTCCACTACCTTCTTAAACCATTGACCGAGATTCAATAATTCTTTCATCTCACATATCATTTGTAGACTATTCATCATCATCAACATAAATACTACCGATAAGACCATACTGATTCTCTGCATGAGACTTTCCCTTAGGGAATTGGTTTTCATAATGCATATACATTCCACAATTAAAACATTTATCCATTATTGATGTCGTAGCAATACCATTATCCTCATCCATGGTGTTAAATGAACCATTTCCTTTGCACTTACTAGATTTGTGTCATTTTCCACACCCAAAGCATCTTCTAGTTCCTTTGAAACATTCTCCTTGATGCATCTTCCCACATGATTTACATAGGGGAAATTGAACATTCTTTCCTCTATGATCATCATGAAACTCCATCTTTCTCTTATTAGCCGAGTCAGGAAACTTACCAAATTTGAGTTTATTGATCATATTATGAGATTGTTGATTCTTCATAACAATGATGTTTGGACTTCCAAATCCCATTTCATTTGGTTGCTCATGAAAATATCATTCCATTGTCCATCATATCCTCCATTATCGTGAATCATCTTGTTTCCAGCCATTTTCTAAAACCCAAAAAGAATACCGTGAGAGACAAAAATCATAATCAAGGGGCAGTAACTTCAATATCAAACATCTCAGGTTTAATCTAATATCGTTACCATAATTCTAGGACTATAACCTATACCTATATTTAACCTTAGGGAAATCCCTAGACATAACTTAGAAATATCTCTAGGGATCTCACTAAAGTTTTTGCATCCTAGTTTCCAATGGTTGACTAAAACTTTCTTCTGATACCAACTGTAGAGACCCAAAGATTGACGTACATGGACATTACATTACTTTTTCGGAATACATAGTTCATAACCAAAATAGACACACAAGGACCATAATAGTTTAGTGTCTTTGAAAACTCAGAATATAATATTATACTCGCGATGAATGATCTTCAACATCTCCCATAAAGATATTACCCTTTTTTTCTTATATAAAACCTTTATTTATATCATGGGGAAAATAAAACATAAAAGGGGTGAGCTCAAATGTCCAGTAATGGTAAACATAGAGAACAGAAAACACTCCATAAATATTTGAATGCACAAACTTGAACATAAAATCTAAACATCAAAATCTTGAGCAAAGACCTGAATCTTGGAAGTATGTAAGGCATATATCATAAGGGAACATAAATCATGATAAAATATCATGGGAAGAAAACATGTAATTGTGGCAACCATTAATCACATGTTATGATTTCCATAAGAGCCAAGGGATTGCTGCCAAGACCATCTTAGTGGAAAAAGTCCCTTTCTGAATCGAGTTCACTCCTCATTTCAGTCATGTAACACTGAACCAAATTAACTTACCATTCCAGCCATGTCTATCTCATGAGATATAAATCTTCACCCACTGCATTGGAGGGAGATATAGGTCCCACCATCTCATAATGAAATCATTCTTACATTTTCCACAAAATAAACTTAAAACATTCATCATAACCCAAAGAATAAAATGGGTTTCATAAACATCATCCCATAGTCTCATAACCCATATAAAACAAATGGAAATTTCATCATAAGAAAAGTGAAACCATGTAAATCATAGAGCAATTAAAATTGAAACATACACTTATGAAATAATGTCATATTAGATGGAAAATGCTTTTGATAAAACATTTTATATGAATTCTTGAGGAAAATATCCTTTCTTCTTCGAAATCACTTTCTTTTCACAAAATGCCATGCACTTTTACAATAAAAGTATTTTTTTGAAAATAGTCATAAAATCTTGTAGAGTAAGCTTCATGAAAATTAGGTGTTATTAAACCATAAAAATTTCTTCATTTCATATAAGTTAAAAAAACATTCTCCTCGTACTTTTGTCAGAATAGTCAAAAAGTTTTTCGTGTGGTAAAAAAAAGTTAGATTCCTTTCATAACATATGGTAAAATTCAAAAATGGGTAAAAAGTCCATTAAACATACATGAAAACATTTTTAGAAAACAGGGACATTGATGATAACAAAAACCCCTATAAATACTTACGAATAAACACTCTCAGATAAGAGCAAGATTGGAATAGTTTTCCCTTACCGTAGGTCTAATATGCTTCATCAATTTCCAATCCTCCTCTTCTTTCGACACGCCTTTTTCAAACCTCCTCTTAGGGAACTAAGATTGGTCTTTGAAGAAGAACAGAACCTCTAGAATTTTTCTAGGGAATTGGAGAAGAGAAATTGGGAGGGGTTTTTTGAGCATGAAGTCTCAAAGTGGTGTGAGGAAGAGAGGGAGGAGGTTCCCTTTTATAAGGGGGGAGAGGGGCACCTTTGGAATAACTAAAAATATTATTTTTTTATAAAGTCATATTCGGTTTTTAATAGCTCCAAATTGAGTTATTTCGAAGCTAAGGTGGTGATTGGTCGAAATCCTCTCATCCAATATAATTTATAAAACTTTAGGATTCTATTTTAACCTTATCATTCGGATTTTACTTTAAGTTAAATAATATTTCTTTTACCGTGTCTTCTTGTTTTCATACACAATAAGGTTAATAAACTTACTATAACCACCCAGACGAACCCAAAGTTGTTTATTATTAATATACATAACCTTATCTAGGTCATTTGGCTGAACTTTAGATTTTTAGGAATAATATGACAATTAGTTATATAATATTTGTTTTAAAAACTATTTTATGTAAATTTTGACACTATTTGGTAATTGATTTTTGTGAAAATCATAACAAAATGATTAATTCGAAAAAATTTAACTAAATAAATACTAACATGTCATATTAACCTAGAAAATTAGTGTAATTCCTAAAAAGTCTCAAATAAATTTATGTGGGTATTTATATCATCAATTATGTCAATATTAAATTAATAAGATAATTACTGCACCATCATTGTGTCATAAATAAATTAAATTATCTAATGTCTAAAAATTATAATTAAAATACCATTATGTAGGAACTATTTTTAGATTTCTAATGAATATTTATAGTATAATTTATCTTATGTATAACCCTATATTAAAAATGATTTAGTTATTAAACTTTCTTTTTAACTATTTAAACCCTTCTTTAAATAAATTAATAATAAATGTCCTAATCTAATCCAAGTGGGCCTAAATGATCATATTTTATTTCTATGGTTGTTTTTGGTCGAATTACACTTATCCAATAGAATTAGGACGTGTTTTAGGGTAATAATAATATCATCTATACCCTTAATTACCCTATTATTTTTAACCGTGGTAAAAAAATTTAAAAGTTACTATTCACCAAAAATTATTTTCATCTCATTGAACCAAATTTTAGTCCCCGATATTAATAGTGTCTCTGGGAATTTCGAAATTCCACTAACAGAAGCGGTAAAATTGTGTTTTATGTGAATTTGCAAATTTCCTAGGAGTTGGGTAAAAGACGGTGATAAGTTCAATAAAATTTATATATATATATATAATTATTATAAAATGATTCTAATGACTTTAATTGAACTAATATAGGTATTATGTATCAATTTTGACCTAAAATAAATTTAAATAAAAAAATAATTATTTCAATAAAAAGTTGGTTTTTAAATAGTAACCCAGTGTTTTCACTATTCATCAAAAACTGAATGTTTTCAGAAAAATACCAAAATATCACCCTATGATAATTTCAATATTCCAAATCCAAAATTGAAGTCCATTTAAAAAAAATAAAATTTACAAAATTTCAAAAAGTGGTTATTACTATTCATAACATATCTTTGTTTAGAGATGTGTGTTGTGCAAGCTCCTTTTGGTGTAGCGTACAACAGAAGACATTAATGAAATTAAAAATAATGTTTTTCATAAAATCTCAGGGTGTTACAATGTTCCTTTGAATTTTTTTTTGTAAAATGGAAATAATTGGTAAAACATTATTTTAAAAATAATAGGATAACATTGAAAATATTAATTTTTTTCGAAAAAATGTTTTGAAAAAACATAGAACTCTGACCTAAAGGATAAATAAATTAATATTTTCATAATGAAAAACATTTTATTAAATATATTTATTACCAAAGAGTGGGGAAATGTTACCATTAATCATATATAAAATTAATAACTAGAGGATAAGAAAATTAATGAGAGTTCTTGAGATATAGATCACAAAATATCATCAAAAGAATTGAAATAATAAAAAATCTTGATAAATGATGATATTATAGAAATGACATGTTATCACTTGGGTTTCATTGAATCATAATATAATGAAAATAATAATATTTCACGATTCATAAAATATCATGAAAATTAAAATATTAATGATATAACTTGTAAAAGGCAGTATATAAACATTATATAAAAATATAGGTGTATGGCATGTAATGTGTCTCATGGAATGAAATCTGAGGCATAATTAATTTTCCAAATTGGTAACATTTGAAACATAGACACTACAAAAGAATGTTCAACAAATTGATTTGATGAATATGTAAACATTTAAGTATAGGAATCATATAATACATCCCTGGGAAGTATATAAACAACAAAAAATAAATGAGTGGTGAATAAAGCATGTATCTTAGGGATATATGAAGTGGGATGAGATACCCCCTTACCTTAAGTCTCAGATTTCTTCATACACGTTCTACCCTCCTCTTTTTTGGGTAGCTCCTCTTGGTTTGCACAAAATGACTTCTTTGGTTAGATTTATGCGTAATGGTAGGCTTATAGGATTAATGTATGGATGTTGGGAGAATAGTTTCGTAGATATTTGGAGATCAAAATGGATTTATAGTTGTGAATATGTGGGAGGGATGAGTATCATTTTATAGTGGAGAAAGAGTGGGATTGTTGTAAATTTTTGAAAAAGTAATTCCACCCACATTTTCCCCATGTAAAATGGCTCAAATAATAGTCTAAATTCGAGACAATGGAGGATAGGGTAAAAGTATGGCCGTCCAATTTCTTTTTAAAGGTCTATAGGTCTTTCTGGGCCTCACGTTTGTTGTTCAGTACTTTGTAAAGCTATTTTTTCTCTTAATCACTATAATTTATTTTAATTTATTTCCTAATTATATTAGGTAAAAAACTAATTTAACCTTATTATGAATTATAAATTATTATTATCCCAAATATGATATCCATTTCTCTAAATTCAAAAAATATAAGTGGTATGAATAAATTTGAAATTAATCTCGTAGACGTGTCACGATAGCAGGTTATAAACCAACAATATTTAAAAGTCTGAAATGATTTAATATCCAATTTTATTGTGAAATTAATTAAAAATACCAAAATTGGATTAATTTATGTAAAATAGATCTAATTAAAAAATAAAACTAAACACAAATATTATTTATATATATAAATATATCAGTTCAAAAAGCAGTTTTGAATTAAATTTCAATGTTCTTCACTAGTCAAAAAAATTAAACTTCATTGTAAAACACCAATTAAATAGAAAATTTATATTTTGATATTATTCATTAAAAAATGAAATTTATTTTCCCAAAAATAATTATAAAAGTTTCAAATAAAATTTAAATTCTTCTGGCCACTAAAAGTCGGTAATATTATCTTTTAGAAACAAATCATCTTTTTATTTACAAAATTGGATTTATTCTTATATTATACCTATCAAATCTATTGGAGGAGTATAAAAATATTTATTGAATATATAATATATAAATATCATTGAAAGCATTAATCAATAGTGATTTTCTTAGTTTATTGAGATAAAATTGTGCATGTAGAGTTTTTTATTTTTATATGTTTAAAAAAAATACTTTATAAAAAACTCCTTGGATTAAAATAATTTTAAAAATGCACCTCAAAGGTGGCATCACAGATGTCGTCATTGGCATCGGGTGAAAGGTGACATCCGCGATGTTGCCATTCCACTAATAGAATTTTTTTAATTTTAATTTTAATTTTAATTTTATTTTGTTTTGTATATATATATATAACAAAACATAAATAAAAATAAAAATAAAATTTTCAGAAGAATTTTTCCGCTATTTAAAATCCAGTAGTACCACCATTATAGTAGTCTAGATTCTGACAGAATCTCTCACCCAGGGATCCCTTTTATAAGAAAGCTTACCCTGCAAATCATTTTGCATTTCTGATGTGGGATTCTATTTTACGTACGTGAATTTAAAAGAATATAAAATATAAACTTTAAAAACAATAAAAATGAATCTTAAACCATGAATTAAACATATAAAAATTAGTGGAAAATGAAAAGAATTTTAAAAAAATGATGATAAAAAATAATTTAAAAGCTTTCAAAACCACATACCTGAAACTTAAAAAGATTCAAGTACATGACTTTAGAAGCCTATAAAATATAAGCTACAAGACTAATATAACTGAAACTTAATACATGGATTAAACATATAACAAATAGTTTAAAATAAAAATAATTTCGTATAAAATGTAGATGGAAAACAATTTATAAGATTTCAAAGACACCAACATGAAAGTTAAAAATGTTTCAAAACGTGACATTAAAATATTATAAAATATAAACTATAAGACTGATATAAATGAAACATTAAACATGGATTAGATATTTAACAAATATTTGAAAATAAAAAAATTTTCATAAAAAAATCATGACAAATAATTTATAAGCTTTCAAAACCACTTACTTGAAACTTAAAAATGATTCAAGTATGTGGCTTTGAAATACTATAAAATATAAACTATAAGACATATATAATTTAAAGTTAAAACGTGGATTAAAAAAATAAAAAATTATTAAATTATTAAATTAAAATTATATAAAAATAATTATATAATAATTAACTAATTAATTAGAAATATAATGACTTTTAATAATTATAATTTAATAATAACAATGAAAAATTATAATTTATAAATATATTACTAATTTACTAATTAACTATTATATAATTAATAATTTTATTACAAATTAACTAATTAATTATTATATAATTTTTTTAATTGATACTAATAAATAATTATTATTAATAATTATAAATTATAAATATATTACTAATTAACTACTTATAAAAAGAGCCTCGCTTATATCTTTCTGAAAAAATTAACTAATTAACTATTATATATTTTATAATTATATTACTAAATAACTAATTAATTATTATATAATTAATTATTAATAAATACTGATAAAATGACTACAAATTATATAATTAATAATTATTTACTAATTATTTAATTTATTTTTATATAATTATTAATTATTTTACTAAGTAACTAATTAATTATTAAATAATTAATAATTATATTACTAATTAACTAATTATATAACTAATTAACTAATTAATTATAATATAATTAATTATTAATAATAAATTATTAACTAAGTAATTATTATAAAATTAATAGTTATATAATTGATAATTAAATTATTAATTAACTAATTAATAATTAGTAATTAATAATTAATAGTTATAATGAATAATTATGATGAATAATTATAATGAATAATTCTAAAGAATAATTATAATGAATAATTTTTAAGAATAAATATATTGCTAATTAACTAATTAATTATTATATAATAATTTTTAATAATTACAAGTTAATAAATATATATAATAATTATATTACTAATTACATTCATAACTATTACATAATTAATAATTATATTACCAATTAACTAATTTATTATTATATAATACATTTTAATAAATACTAATTAGTAATTATAATGACTAATTATAATTTATAATTATATTACTAATTAAATAAATATGAAAATGGCCCCAACATTATCTTTCTCAAAAAAATAACATATTAACAATTATATATTTAATAATTATATTACTAATTAATTAATTAGTTATTATATAATTAATGATTAAAAATGACTAATTAACTAATTAATAATTATATAATTAATAATTATATTACTAATTAACTAATTAATTATTAGGTGTTTAATAATTATATTACTACGAAACAAATTAATTATTAAATAATTAGTAATGATATTATTAATTAACTAATTATATTACTAATTGATAATTATATTACAAATTAAATAAATAATTATTATATAACTAATTATTAATAATTACTATTAACTAACTAATTGTTATATAATTAATAGTTATATAACTAATAATTATATTAGTAATTAATAATTAATAATTATACTGAAAATTATAATGAATGATTATAAAGAATAATTATATTACTAATTAACTAATTGTTTATTATATAAAAATTATTAATAATTACTAATTAATAATCATACTGAAAAAGTATTTTACCAATAAACTAATTAACTATTATATAATTAATAATTGTATTACCAATAAACTAATTAATTATAATATAATAATTTTTATCAAATAATAATTCCTAATTATAATAAAAAATTAAAATTTATAATTATATTACAAATTAAATAAATATAAAAGTGGTCTCAGCTCTATGTTTCTCAAAAAATTAACTAATTAACTATTATATAATTAATAATTATACTATTAATAAACTAATTAGTTACTATATAATTAATTATTAATAATTACTAATTAAATAATTACAAATTATATAATTTATAATTCTATTACTAATTAACTAATTAATTATTATATAATTCATAATTGTATTACAAAGTAACTAATTAATTATAAATAATTTTATAATTATACTACTAACTAACTAATTATATTACTATTTATCTAATTTATTATTATATTATTAATTATTAATAATTACTAAAAAAGTAACTAATTATTATAAAAATTATAGTTTTATAATTAATAATTATACTATTAATTAATAATTAATAATTAATAATTAATAATTATAATTACTAATTATAATGAATAATTATAATTAGTGATTATAATGAATAATTAGAAATAATAATTATAATAAATAATGATAATTTATAAATATATTAGAAATTAACTAATTAACTATTATATATTTATTAATTATATTACCAATTAACTAATTAATTATCATATAGTAATTCTCAATAATTACTAATTATTAATTATAATGAATAAATATAAATATAAATTATATTAATAATTATCTAATTAATTAATTAACTATTCTATACTTAATAATTATATTAGTATTTAATTGTTTAATTATTATATAATTAATTATTAATAATTACTAATTAACTAGTTATATATTATATAATTAATTATTAATATATTAATTTTATAATTTAATAAATTATTATATGTTTAATCCATGTTTTAACTTTAAATAATATTGGTCTTATAGTTTATATTTTATAGTATTTCATAGCCACATACTTGAATCATTTTTAAGTTTCAATTAGGTTGTTTTGAAAGCATAGAAATTAATTTTCATGAACATTTTTAATTAAATTTTATTCATTTTGAACTATTTTTTATATGTTTAATCCATGTTTTAAGTTTCATTGATATCGGTATTATAGTTTATATTTTATAGGCATTCAAAGTCACGTTCCTGAAACATTTTTATGTTTCAGGTAGGTGTCTTTGAAAACTTATAAATTATTTTCCATCAACATTTTTACGAAATTATTTTTATTTTAGACTATTTGTTATATGTTTAATCCATGCCTTAAGTTTTGTTTATATTGGTCTTGTAGTGTTTATTATATAGGCTTCTAAAGTCACGTACTTGAAACTTTTTATGATTCAATAATGTGGTTTTGAAAGCTTATAAAATATTTTTTATCATCATTTTTTATGAAATTATTTTTTTCACCTATTTTTTATATGTTTAATTCATGTTTTATGTTTAATTTATATTGGTCTTATAGTTTATATTTTATAGTGTTTCAAAGTCACGTACTTGAAACAGAATCCCAAATCGGAAATGCAAAATGTTCTGCACAGGAAATGGAGGACCATAATCCCACATCAGAAATGCAGAATGATTTCCAGGGTAAGCTCTCATATAAAAGAGAGCCCTAATTGATAGCATCTATCATAATCCAGACTGCTGTAATTCTAGTACTGCAGGATTTTAAATAGCGGATAAATTATGTTGAAAATTTTATTTTTATTTTTATTTTTTTTTGATTAATATATAAATATATATATATATATAACAAAACAAATAAATAAAAATTACAATTTTAAATTTCAAAACAAAAAAATTATTAGTTTTTTAGCTGAAAGGCGGTAGCACCGATTCCACCTTTCACTCAAAGCCTAAAGGCGACATCTACCCTGCCGCCTTTAGGGATTATTTGTAAGATAATTTTTAACCTAGACGTTTTTTATTAAATAATTTTTTTTATAAACACATTATAAAAATCTTGAGTTTGTACATTAAAAAAATATTTTCCCTATAATAGTCATTTCTTTATTTTCACATAGGTATTTCATTAACATCTAATAATTGAAAACCAAAGGATTCACTTAATATACCTGTGTCAATAATAGTTTGACAATTTAGTTAGTATAATTTATATCTTCTATTCCAAAAACTAGGTGTTAGTTATAATAATATATTTATAAGAATATTAATAGTATATTGTAGTTTGGTAAAACTCAATATTTCTTGATACACAAGAAATCTAAGGGACTCAATATTGTGTGATATACATGCCTAATAGTGTTTCATTTACCTAAATATAATTTAGAGTTTTGTGTGGCACAATATTAATTTGTTGTTTCATATAAAAAACATTGTCCTTTTATATATAAAAGCTATATTTAGTGTTTCATGAAAAAAATATTAAATGATTAAATTGATTTGAAAAAAATAAGTCTAAAATCTTAGGGTTTTGCATTATTCGCCACCTAAAATGAATGTCTCCCCCAAAATTCATCTCGTTTATCACATGATTAATACATTACCATTCATTTCTTAGCAAACCAACACATAAAAAGGAATTCTAAAACTTTCTTTAGAAGATATATTTTGGGAACATAATAGTTACCCAATGTAACACATAAAATGGTTTCCACATTGAAAAAATTTGTTGTAAGTGAATACATGGACATAAAAGAGAAATCTAACTATCAAGTTCAAACATAGAGTGATATAGAACTTGGTTAAATGAAATTTTACAATCACAAAGCCATAAAACTACGTCGAAATAAGGGGCCATTTGATTAATCGAAAACCAAGGTACTAGGATAACTTTTTTCATTTCAAAAACATTTTTCCAAAAGTAAATTAATTTTCATTATAATATATACTTATATGATTTGTGTACATTCTCACCCTTTCTAATGTCTTGATCAATTTCAACTTCATCTATTATTCCAATTAATGAAGACAAATTTCTCAAACCTGAAGAATCTATAGATCATGATATCAATAAGTATAACGATAGATTATTCCATCTGTCTCAATATAACATTACAATAAATGGCATGTACACGTTATCCAATATGTATAAATCCTCACTGGGTGAGACAGTTCTATAATCTCTAAATCCTCTTATGAATTATAGTATAAATCATTGCATAAATTTTAAACCATGTAACCCATCAAACAAATGAAAATCCAAAACTTTTGAAATAAGGTCTCAAAATAAGCTTAACATCTTTCCCCCCATATATAATAAATTGGATCTTGGTTTTCACATTTTAAAAATATTAATAATTTCATCTTGTATTATCCTAAAATATGGTAATAAACTGAATTTTTATAAATTTTTATTGAAAACATGCATGTTTTCTTATTCCCAATTTAATTGGATATGTTTAATAAATGTAAAAAAATGTTTTAAACTTCATCATTGATAGACTAAAAAACTTTTCAAAAAGTCCTTAATTAGTTCCAAAGTAATCAGTACCATCCAATATACTTATTTATACCAAACCCATCTATATCTAAACAACATTATCTTAACATAATTAACATATTTAGGGTTATATTTTCCTTAATCATGTGTTTTTCATGATCATAACCTGTATATTAAATCACTTTTCTAGTCTATCAAATCCATTTAACATATTCTTCTAAATCCGTAAAGAAATACATAAACAGAAAAATCCTTATATATTTCGCAATTTATAAATCTCGAATCCAAATTCATGAAAAATTTTATTATTAAAATTCATCTTTAATCCATTAACAAGGATACCTCATCCAATTACTTAATACCTATTTCCTTTCACTCTTCATTTTTAGTGTCAATATCATTAGAATTATAACAATTACTCATACCACCTTGCTGATTACCTCCATAAGATTTACACACGGGACAACGATTTTCATAATTACCATTCTTACAAAATTAAATCATTGAACCTCCAATTATGTCTTATAGAGATGAACATTACCATCCATTTCATTAAATGAACCCTTCATTTTTATTTTAAATAAAATTGCTTTGTGTTTTTATTTTCCATAATAAAAACATCTTCTTGTTCATATAATACTTTTACATAGATGATAATTTCTCTAATATTAACATAAAGGAAACTGAATCATATTTCCTCCATGGAATCCATTACCTAAAATCATTGTGAACTCCTGTATTTTCTTCTTTTGTGAGTTAAAGTGTTGGTTAAGGTACAGGTTGTTAATCATGTACTGTAAATACTAATTGGGAATGATCACACAATACTTCAATCCAGTGATCATACAATTTGAATTCTCATAAACAATTTTCCATCACCATCAATGTTATTATGGTTTTTTCCAATTTCCATAATTGACTAAATATAGAAATAATTGTGTGATCATCACTTATCATTTTGAAAAGTTGCATAATCATGAAAAAAATCTATATAGCATGTTTAAATCTTCATACATACTTCTTTAATCTATGACACCTGAAGCTTATCCTACGTAATTCGAAATCATTCTTTATTTAAATCCTTCATGTTGGTTCATAATGAGTTTGGGAATTCCCAAAGAATATCCCCTGAGAGTTACAAACCAGGCGTGCAGTATGGCCCATTTTCAAGCACCAATTCTCAATTGAGTCTAGCTCAATATGTTTTTTTCTGGGGTTTTAATCCTATGTATATTTGTTCCAGATCTTCATCTAATTATATTATATATAAAATTATGTATTCTAGGAATCTACTCAAGCTATCCCATGCCAAAATTCCAGAATAATTTCCTATAAATTACCTCACCCTAGACTCGTCCTTAGTGATATCCCTAGACATAAACTTAGAAATATCCCTATGGATATCACTAGATTTTTCTCATACTATTTTTAAACGGTCTAATAATAATTTATGTAAACCAAACTATAGTGACCTAGGAATAACATAAATGAACATTAAAAAATTATTTTTATAAATATTCTACACATTAAAAAAGTACATAAATGTGGACGATAATATTTTTGTGTCTTTGTAAACATGGAAAAAATATTTTCTTATCAAACTCGTTTTAAAAAAATATAAAATTTTCAAAATAATTTTCCATAAAGACACCTTATAAACATATATATTAATCAAGAATTATTTTTAAACGTTTCTTATTGTGAATTTATTTTATGCCTTTAAAAATTATTTTAAAAAGCGAAAACATTTCAAATACCATTTTATTGGAAAACATAAAAAAGAAACATGAAAATATTTTGAAAACATTATTCTTTGATAATAATTTGAAAAATAAAAAAAATATTCTTCGAGTTCATTAAATCCATTTTAAGAAAAATTCATTTAAAACATATAATTAAATCATTGAAAATAATTTTAAAAACATTTTAAACACAACAAAATTTTTGAAAACACTTTTTCGTTGAAAACCATTTAAAATCAAAAAATTTACAATACATTATGAAATTAATTTTCATCCAAAAATAACATTGTAATCATAAAAAGGAATCATCATGTAAATTATATTCATGATGGTGGGTAAGTCCATACTTGATGAATTTTCCATTCACACTATAAATGTTTAGGAAAATTCCTTAATATTAAATAACAGAAAGATTATTTTTAATTTTTTAAATGTTATTAAATGGGTATAAATCCTTTTAACATAATAGGATTATAGAAAAACATAATTTAAATAACTTTTAGATAAAATAGTATTGAAAGAACACATATTTCTGACTGAACGCAGAAATAAATTGTATTTTGGAAGAAAAAATAATTATCTCATGATTGACGTTAAATTTTTTATTCAAAATAAATGGAAAAAGTGAAACCAGGGAGAACAAGGCCTAGGGAGGCCTAAATATGTGGATAAAAGGGTCATACCCTCACATCAGATTTACCCTATCCAGTTTTATGGAAGAATCATTATACAAGCACGTGACAATGGTGCATTGATCTACAAGAGAGGCCATGTGATCTGCTACTTAGTTCCCCTTATGCCAAGTGTGGGTAACCTATACATTGCTGTTAAGAGATAGATTTAATTTCATTATGATGCATTAATAGACCACAATAGGTGGAATCTATCTGGTAAGGAGTTATAAATGAATGTGGAGTATGTTTCAACCTAGTACTGAAGTATGCACTCTTGATTGCAAAGAATGAGACAAGTAAGAACTTATTTTTCCTCAGTCAGTATGATTGTACCATTTCCTTAATACATTGTAACGGTGAGCCACACACTTCCTATGAAATACCATTCATCTCCTCCACCACGCATCATCATAGAGCTGCAAGATCCATCTATGTTCAGGTAAATGCCAGATTCTAGGGGAGACCATGACACCCAACAACCCTAAAGCCTTGGGAAAGAAGAATGAGATGAAGGATAAGAGGCCAATAGCACCAGATTGGAGGGATCATTCAAATAGTTTGTAATCATAGAAAACATGTTAACCAGAACAATCCTCACCTTATCAATGATGGACCTCTCTAAAGCAGGGCACCCCTCATACCAGGCACTATTGTAGGCCTTCCATAAACACCAGCACCGAGCACTGACTATCACAGTTCTCACCATTATATCCAAGCCTTTTTCCCCTATTCCTTTGTACCAACGTTATAGGAAGGGGATATTTATCATCTAACTTTATTAGTGAGAAATAAGTTTAGTGACGTCCTTCCATACATATTGTGCCCAATCCTCTTCACGAAATATATGGTTATTCATCTCTTAATGCTAGGTCTTAAAACAGTTTCAGCATGAAGAATGGATGATTACCATCATCTTAACACTATCATATAAAGGTATGTATTTGTTTCTGATCCTATAAGTGAGAAAATTATAAATCTTTGAAATTTTATATCACCAAACCTGAGAGTTCCATTGATCGTGTTGATGCAGAGTATAAGAAGACCTTTGAAAGCCCTTTGAATTGAAACTATATATACTGCAACGGGTGAAGATACATCTATCCGGATCTGTTTTGATGGAAATGAGATAGAACACATCCTTTTGATTCTACTCCAGGACTTCCCAAAAAAGGATGTATGAAGGTACACCTCCTTAAAAGAGATGGTTGGAGCAGGGCATCCTAGGTAACCAAAAATGCTCCCCAGCCAGTTATGCTGCTAGAAAAGGATATTTCCCTCTCCTATAATCCAGTGAGAGTTATTATATAGAGGTGGTATGAGGGAACATTTCATAAACAAGAGGTGAGAGTTGAGGCGAGAATAGTTATTCAAATTACCCCCCGTACAAAGGACACGATTTCCCCTCACAATGATCGATGTTCGATAAGTTTCCACATAAGTTTTTAATGCATATATTGGATGGTCTCAAAAAAAATCTTGAGGATGATACCTCCTTCAACAATGGGCCTCACCATTTTCCCAAGAAACCTAGTGGTTCTTCCCCTCCGAGTGCATGTCTCATATAATGCCTGCTAGATCTCACTCAATAGATTTGATAACAGATTTAAAGACCAAGGTGGAGGACAGGGCATAGACCAACATGGCTATAAGGACACTATTCACCAGAGTGATTTGATCCCCAATGGATAAAAAGTAGTCCTCTTATTTGAGGAAGCACCTCACGACCTTGCACACCACATGATAAAATTTTCCAATCAAGAATCTTCATGAGAATATAGGAGCACCATGATACTCCAAGGGAAGGAAACATGCTACATTCCCTATATGAGAATAATATTCATAACTTTTTTTTGAATCACATCCCTTCCAAATATAGAATTTTCTCTTATCCTTGTTTATCATTTGGAAACTCTAGTGACATTTGTCAAAAATAATCTAGGTGAGGTCCCATAGATACCTCCTTCCAATATTAATTATGATGAATGTGTCATCTGTAAACATCAAATGAGAGATGGAGGGTCGGTTATAATTCATTTAGCATGGGATAATATCACCATTCAACATGCCCTTGTTAATAATGATATTGAGAGTTTCTTGTATTAAATTATATATACAAGGAGATGAAAGGTTTCCTTGTCACAACACCCTTACTGTTTTAAAACCCATGAGAGTGGCCTATGAAGGAGAATTCCATACAAGAAGAACTAAAACACCTGAAGATGAAGTTCCAAACCCATACATATAATCCCATTCTATTAAGAACCCTATTGATGAAACCCCATTCAACCCTGACAAATGAATTGTTAAAATCCAATTTAATGGAAATGTTAGATCAATGTGACATGGATTCTAAATCTCTCCACATCTCCATAGAAGACACAATCATTCCTTGTATTGAACATCCCCTGATGAAACCATGTTTCTCCAGGGATAGCCATTAGGGGAGATACTAGGACAAGTGAGTATTGGGGATGGTTTCTAGGATCTTTAAGGGGAAATTGAAGATACTCGTTGGTCAATAGTGGAGTGGGAGGAGGGGTCCTTGATCTTTGGTATGAGAACCAGAGTCATTTCACATGAAACACACGGCAAGATTCCCTCACGGAATATGTCCTAGATAGAAACAATAACATCTATCTTAACCACCTACCAATATCCCCTGTAAAATGCACTAGGTAAAACATTCGAGACCAGATCACTCTCAAGGTTAAAGCTCACCATGACTTCTTGAATCTCACCCTCTTACGGTATTTCTTCAAAGAGATTATAATTATGGGTAGTAATAGAACAAGGGATCATATCCTAATGCTCAACTCCCCCCTCCAGGTAACTATTTGGTAAGATCACACTCGACCCAGCCAGAACATCCCTAAATAAGGTATGGTCCATTTCCTTGACCACATCTATATCATCAGTGAACGATCCATACTCTAATAAAATTTTGGGCTTTATGAGGAAACATTTCTCCTTGATGCAATCCTTAAAAAATGTGGTGTTTTTTGTCCCATTCATGAATACATTTCATCCTTGATGCCCCCCTAGAATTCCATTCCAGAGAAAGAATCATTTATGCTAGGGTGTTCCTATCTTTTGATAGATCACCAAAAACCACTCCATCCCATGTGGTCTCAAGTCTGTTTTCCATCCTCTCAATATCCCGTTGCAGCTCGAGTAGGTCCCGGTCATCTAGATAGTGATCCTTAGACAATGATTTAAGGTGTTTCTTTGGTCATTTATGCTTATTGTGAAGGTTTACCAATGAGTGTTCTTGGGACGATTCACCCCAACACTCCTTAGTCAACTGCTGATATCCCCTATCACTTTTCCAATGACCAAAAAATTTAAAATTATCAGGCATTGCTTGTTTTGGATTCATGGAGATATGAAGTGAATATTGATACTAGATGCCATGATAAAATGAGTCAACTTGGATTTTGGATTCATCATAATTGAATGGATGTTGGAAAGGAATCGATCTATATGGCACCAATAATGTCTTCTTCCCTTTTCGTTGTTGCACCATGTAATGGTATCCCATGTATAACCCATGTCCAGGAGATCCTTCCCCATCAGGAATTTTATAAACACCATCCTATCCTTATATGGGAACACAAATATTCTTTTCTTTTATATGGGCTCTGTTATAGCATTTAAGTCACCCCATATAATCCATGGTATACACCCTTGGTTGAATCCACTGAATTCGTTCCACATAACATCATTTCATTGTGAGTCAAGACTACCATACACAAAGTTATTGTAAAGTGAACATGTACTAGGGGATATCGTAGTCATAATATAATAATCACCCACCTGTAACAAGTCAACCAAGATGGTCTTGGTATAGAATATCTATATATGACTGTTGATTGGGTCTAGATGAATGGATGCATGCATTCAATGATTGCACACAAACTCACCGATCCTTGCGGGAGCATGTTTGTCCTCAATAACTACAGCAATTTAATCATTGTTTTTCCACGATTTTGGAACTCTTAATTAGGTTTTTAATTGCGCACCTATCATGTGGGAGTTACATATAAGGATGGGAATCATTGGGAAAAATAAGGCACCTCTTTGGCCCCATGAATCCGTATATCATTATGAAGGAGAAATGATCACTCTTGAAATTTTATTAGTTTCAATGGATTATATGTAAACGTGCCTAGGATATTTTTAAGAGACTCTAATGCTTGAATGTGAATACTATAAGAAAATTTTGGAAGCATTCCTCTTACAGAACTGGGTGAAAACTCGGCCAATGGACTGAGCTTCCATGGGTTCTACCCACCTTCCAGATCCAGGGATGGGGAATCCTCATAATGATCGACTAGTGGGGGATGCACTGCATTAAATGAGGTAGGAGGCAAGGAAAGCATAAGAAGGGAATATAAAAATGGCCCAATGAACTGATAAGATGCCCTGAGAAAATGCTCCAATGTTCTATTGTTGAAGAATGATTGTCAAGGACTAAGGATCCAAGGGAAACATACCATGTGCACCTACTGGGGAGGACCACCTACAAAAGGGAAAAGAGGCCAGCTAGAAGAATCAGGCCAAATACTAGAAGTGGCCATGGAATAAGAGAAATCTTGATAAAGGGTAGCCATAACAACTGCTTCAGATGCCCTAGGACCAGCCTAAGGCACCACCAACCCGGGCATTTCCATTGGCCAAAGGGAGGTGGGTATATACAAGGAGCCTCTGGGAGCTTTCTGGTGGCCCCCTTGATGTCACATCCTACAATCCTGAAAGGTGTGGTCTTAGAGGATACAAGAAGCACAAAACCGGGGAAGAATAAGGTAGACGATGCCCTAAGACCACTCAAGAAAATCATGCACTTTCATCATGATCTTCTCCGAATCTGGCAGTGCATGTCCATCTCAACATATAGCTGAGCCACAAGGGTTTCCTCACCATGATGAGTATGAACATCAGAAAAGAAGAAACCTCCAAGAATGTCACCAATGGCCATTATAATGTCACCATTATGGAATAGTAGCGATAGACCGGGAAGGATGATCCACAAAACCTCACAAGGGATCTCTTTTCCTATATAAACATCAAACAACCAATGATCCAGATTGAAGCACAAGTGGCCCCATCACCAAGGATCATTAAACTAGGACTTAAAGAAATCTTATTCCAAATCTATGACTATACATAACTTGTTTCTATGGATGACTGTGATTTGAGCCATAGCGAGTAAGCCCAAGGATTCCACGATGCACTGAATGGTCTAGAGATACAAATTCTCTGTGGAAAAGTGTGCCACAAGGGTCCATTACAGGTAAGAAACTGCGTCACCATATGCCTCTATGGAGACCTCCATCGACAATCATGGGCCATCCTATAAAACATGAGGAACATATAGTCCGAAATCTGGGATGAAGGGGATCTGAGCGGTGCAGGATGAGCCACCAATAGACTTCCTGACGGACAGATCCAGGTGCCAATGCTTAGTGGGAGAGAATAGGGAGAGTCCACAATCCCAAACACCATCTACCGAAGGATCCATGATAGGATCGATGGTATAAGTCATCAGGAACTCTGCCATAGGATGATCGCTCTTAGGGTTAACAGTCTAATTTTTTTGAAAATAAATGGGTGCATGGGTAACGTTCTCTGAAGTAGAGGAGAGACTGGCCATTTATCTCCTTCCTAAATTATTTATCTTAATTACCAATGATTGGAAAAATGGTACCAACACATGGATATAACATAAATAACAATAAGGTAATAAAAATCATGAGATTTAATAAGAGATTGATCATAATATATCATCAATGGAAGAATAATCATAAACAATTTCAATAAATGATGAGATTGTCACAATAACCCATTAGTACTTTTGTAACACTAAATAATAATAAAATGGAATAAATAAATAAAATTAATCATAAAATTGAATGAAAATAATTATATTCATGTTCTATCATTTCAATGGAAGTATATAAACCTCATAGAAAAATATAGGTTCAGAATAAGAAATCTTTCTCAAAGTAGGAAAATCAAGATAGAATTACTCCGCTGATTTGGTGGCTTTTGAAACCTAAACCCCATGAATGATATATCATAAAATGGATATGTAAATACCCCTAAATTAAATACAAATAATCATATAATACATACATGGGTTGTATATACATTTTAAAAATTTAATGAATTATGAATAAGGCATGTATATTAAGGATATCATATTTGAGATAACATAACCATTATGTTATGTCTTGACATTCTTCATACAGGTTCATCCCTCCTCCTTTTTGGGTAACTCTTTTTCCTTTGCATGAAATGGATTCCTTAGTAGGATTTATGCTCAAATATTGACTTCTAGAGTCAATGGAGGTATTTCAAGAGAATATTTTATCGTAATATGGGTGACAGAAAGGGATTGAGAGGTGTAAATAAGTGGGAGGGGTGAATAACATTTTTATTAGAGGGGGAGTGACATTTTTTAAAATTAAATAAAAGGGAATTCCACCAAGGTTTATCCCATGTAAATTAGCTCTTATAATGGTCAAAATTTGATTCATGGGAATATAAGGTCGAAATATGTCTAGAAAATGACTTTTTTACAAGTGTACAAGTCAGTTTGAGATTTTAGTTTAAGGTTTAGTCATTTTTTAATCTAATTTTCCTCTTAATTTATATAATTAATTTTAATAACATTCAATGATATTTGGGAAAAATAATAAGCTAATCATATTGGTCAGTATAACTTATTCTTATTTCAAATATATAATACTTTTGGAAAAAATGAAAGTCATAAAAGTGGATTAAATTATTTTAAAATTAATCTCATAAATGTGTCATGACAAAAGGGTTTTTAGGGAAAAGGTTTAAATGTTTTAAATGTTTTTATATCTGATTTTAATGTGAAATTTATTCCAATGACATAATTCTCATCAATTTAAGTACAATTTTCTAATTAAAAAATTATAACAAATATAAATATAATTAATATATATAAATAAATTATAAGTAGAAGTAGCTTCAAATTAAAATTAAATGTTTTCACTATTTATAAAAAAATTTAACTTCTCATGAAAATACAAAAAAATGTACTAAAATTAAATTTTAATATGAATCATTCTAAAATGAAGTTAATTTTTTCAAATAAAAAAATATAAATTTTTAAAAATTCTTATTTAAAATGGTTTTTTGATTAAAATGAGGTAAAATTACTTTTTAGAAAAATAAATCTTTTTTTATTAATGTTGGACTAATTTTTTTTCTTATACCTATAAAATCTATTGGATGAATATACAAAATATTGAATGAATATACAATATATAAATTATATGGATAAAATTAATAAAAATTGGTATGTTTAATTTATTGAGAAAAATTGTGTTTTTACATAAAAAATAGTTTTTTATAAAAGATATTTCATTAATAAAAATATATATTTCACTCAATAATACTAATTGATAACCAAATAATTAATTTAATATACATGTGTAAACCATATTTTTATAGTTTAGTGATTATTATTTGTTACATCCATTCGAATAGATAGGTTGTAGCTATAATAATATTTTAATAATAATATTAATACTATATTGATGTTTGGAAGAACATAGCCTTCTAATTATTGAAATAAATAGAAGGGGCTCAGTATTGTGTGTAATAAAATCCAAATCTATTGTTGTGCATACTAAAATATAATCTATGTGTTGTGTGTTGTGCAATATTAACATGGTGTTTCATATAATTCAATACATAAATAGTGTTTTTATATATAAAAAATATATATTTAGTGTTTCTTGAAAAGTAAAAATATTAAAATATCAAATTAATTTGAATAAAATATTTAAAAAAAATATCAGGGTGTTAGAGGAGACCTTTGAGAGAGTGATGGTCATTCAGTTGATTTTGGTCATTGATAAAAGTAGTCATATATCTTATTCCGACCAAAAGAGGATACCATTGCGAGTTTATGTATTTTGTAAAATTATTCTGAGAGAGAATTATATGTTTTTCCACTAACATTTAATGTTATAAGGGAAACTATCAAGATATGTTAATCCATTTGAAATCACATTGTGGGTTGAATTAATGGAAGACCATATTAATCTTTATTCTCTAAATAAAGGTATGTATGATGTTCTTCATGTGTCTAATCTCTAGTGGTACATGCCTGATTTCATGCATGTAATCAAATATGAGGATGTTGATCTAGAGACCAATTCATCATATATGGAATGCTCAATGTGAATTATTAACTTCAGTGAGAAATTACTTCGAGGGATGATGGTACAACTTATCTGGATTCTATGGTCTAATGGATGAATATAAGAGGATATGTGAGATAGTGAGGAAGATGTTTAGGATTAGTGGCATGCGTTGTTTGAGCCTTATTATAAGAGAATCTATTAATAGATTAAAAGTATTTATAGTTTGTGATTGTAATAGAATTATCATTTTTTGGTGTGTTATGAGTAAATTTCAGAATTAAATAATACGTTTTTTAGTAATTTTTTGTTAGGGAAGATATTTAGTGGTTTTTTATGTATTTAGTAAGATTTAAGTTCCATTATAATGGTTCATGGTTTGATATTGGATTTCAAAAAATGGTAAAACTCTATAGGAAATCAAGAAAATGCATGAAAAATCTCAAGAGTGTGTATGAATTTAATGTACATTGTTTGAAAAACCCTGTGACCTATACATGAATATTATGATATATAATCCAGTGGACAATACCATATTGAGATAACCATTTAAAAAACCATAGGACCAATCTGTTATAATTTTCTATAATCCCATAAATGGTGCAAGGTAGGTACATATTTTATCAAAACATGAAAACAAACCATGCATGGGTGAAATTAAGAATTTGAATTATTAGTTTTAATTTATGGTCCTTTTGAAACATTATTTATTATATAGAACTCCCCCTCAATTTTTAATAGTCATTTTAACATCCACAAAGAATTCGACTCCTCCATATGAATATTATCGTGAATCCAACTTGGTGGAAGATCTTGAATTTAGGTATGTGACACAGAACCCTTCATTATTTGGGGTTCTCATTAGTAATCCACTTTTATCATAAGATGATTCATAGATCAAGATATAAAACCAATGATCTATAAAATATAATTACATATATTGAATAATTATTTAGTAATTTCTCTATTGGTGGTGGTCTAGACATATAAAAAACATCCATTTTGATCAGATCTAAATTCATTGTGAACAATGGATGTTCTCGGGGAGATTTCTATATATCAATAATATTAAGACTCAAATTTAATTGAAAATATTATGAAATATATACCATAATGAGGTATTGATGTAGGATTTTTGTTCATTGGATATAACTGATCATCTGTACTCAAATTAGTTAGTAAATCTAGATACACTACTATACTCAACAGATCTAATGGATTGCTGACATCCCATTTGAAATACCATAGAATTGGTTCTGTGTATAAGATCCTTAATTTATCTGTTTCTATAAAAACACATTAAATCATTGAATGTTATTGAGTATCTTTAAAAAATTTCTTTATTAGAAAAATAGAACAATAAATAGGAATATTTGACATGTGATCTTGTTCTCCATGAGTGTGTTGCATGGTTCGGTCTTGTATCTTTTGGTGAACCGTAGAGAACATAACTGACAACCATGAGGAAGTAAGATACTTATAACTTTAGTCCATTGTGTACTCTTGTAACATTGATTTCATATTTTGATGCCATTTTTTGTTCTCCATGTTTTTTGGTGTTTTATTATCATTGTTTATGTTGCCCATGATACCCATTAATGATCCTTGATTCCATGTGTATTTCTAAAGTATCCTATTTCTATTCTTAATGTTGATCACACATTTTTATTTATTTTTAAAATATGTCCATGATGATATTTTAGACTTGTCTTATTATTCTCTACACTATTGTATGTATTTACCATGCATTGGGGGTATTGTATTGGTATTTGTAAAAGCGAGAATTTCATGGGTTGATTAACCCTTAAAAGGTGATTGTGTACAATGAAAAAATATTAAAATGTTGGATCCATACATAGGGTGGAATCATGGAATCCTTATTACCCAGGTAAAAACATGATTCCATGAAGACACTATATAACATCCAATAACATGAAACCTTAAAAAAACCAATAACTTTTCAACTTTTTGGCCTTGTATTTAGTCATAAACTTGTTTCTTTTTGGATATTAAGTAACATGTTTCTATACTTTTGGTTGGTTCTTGATCACTTCTGATATCATTAATCATCCTTTCGATATGGAACAAAAACATGTGTGGTTAGGGATTGCAGTGTCTTGTTTAGCACCCATGTGTAAATATTATGATTATTTATTATATCTCATTATTTTTTTATCATGGAATTTATATTTCATATATATTTATAGTTTTTAAGGACACATTGGTGGTGTCTATCTGTGATTTATTACTAAAAACAGGCATGAGAATCTTGGTACGCATACAGATTTTAGGAATCCTGACCAAGATAAGGGAAATGGGCTCATGAAAGATGCTTGAGTCGGGGAGATTTGATCCGAGAGTTGTACATAGACATAATCTATAGTATTATATAGAGTTTGATTTATTTATTCACTGGAACTATCGATACATTAGTTAAGTTTACCTCTCTCGGAGCTATTTATTTATTTATATGATGTGGGTTCCATATGATATTATATTATCCCAATTTGATTTCACTTAGTTATATTAAATAGTAATTATATTATTAGAGAAAGGATATGATACAAATGATACAGTCTCCCCATTAAATGTGTTTGGACCCTCACTATTAGTTATCTTCTTCTTGCATACAAGGAGGTTCTGTAACACCCCATGTTTTTATAAATTATTATTTCTGAATAAAATAAAGGTTTTTTATAGATTTCATTACAATCAACACCGATTTTATCTTACATTACATGAATCATTTTATTTTATGAATACCACATTATATTATTAATATAATTATTTAAATGTGACTATTATTACCTAGACATTAAACATATACATATGAATATAGAATTCTACATTTAAAATATTATGTAAATTTTTTTGTATAAATAAATCATATTGATAATGAAACAAATAATTTTTGGTAATGTATTTATATGTTTCAAAAATAATATCTCCAACAAATTATGTCTTTTTGTGGAAAAAAATATTATTATTTTTTTGACCCATTTATATAACAACCATTCTCTTTATTTCACACATAAAAATATTTCATTACATAAAACCTTCACTTGATACTACATATAAATCGATAGGTATTGTGTATTTGGGGCTTGTGAACATTACATAACAATTTAAAACAATAAATAGACCTCTTTATTGAAAAAAATATTTTACATGACCACACAAATACCTTCGTACTTAGCATTTCAGGGGATAACCTGAGGACATGAATAACAAAATAGCGGGCTATAAATCCTATTATGGGTGTAAACAAGGAATAACCTGAATAATATATACATTTTATTAAATAGGAATATCAATGGAGCATAATAGAAATATTAAAATAAAGGCATGATATAACATGATTATCATAACATGGAAATGTGGCAACAACAACTAAGGTGGTATTAGCATGATCCAAGGCTCGTTGAAAATGGAGAATGAGTAAATCCTAATTGCACTTGAATTAGAATTATTTAAACCACATTACACTTGATTTGTTGTGATACTAATATTTTCCCAATGCATTGAAGCGCTATCAGGGTGCATCCTTCTTAATCATTACAATTCATGCATAAGTGTGCCACATGGATCGTATAACATGGTTTCATTAAACATACACATTTATTACATGATAAAGGAATGTGGAATTCATACAGAAAACTAAATAACCAATATATAAATGTGACTAAATGTGAATAAATTTGAATTCCCTTGATAGATAAATGGGCATGGTATTCACTACACAAAGACTTTGGATTGGAAAATCATGGTGCAATTTCAGCAGCATAAAATCATGACATAAGAATTCATAAAAATGGTTGATTCGTGAGAAGGAGGTATCTAAAAATATTTACATGAAATTTAATATAAGGGGTTAATTTAGATACATGTCCAAAAAACATGTAATGTAATTTAGTTTAATAATACAAACTAATTTCTTGAATGTAAATGGAGAGAGATAAATTCCTTATGGTATTTTGGCATGGTAACTATGTACATGGGAGGCATTAAAGAGAGAGAAAGGGGTATATCATCATTCAAAAATAGGTAGGACAGTATAAGGGAGGTATTAGATCAAACCAAAACCTTTTTAATATAAATTAAAAGGGTATAACAATGTAATGTAATTTGGACAAAAATGAGAATGGAAGAAATCCCTTTCTTGGAAGTGTGATCTCAAAGTCTTGGGAGTGGCATGAGAGAAGCTTAAATGGCAATTTCTAAGATTTGGGAGGATTTTAGAGAGAGGAGGGATGTGTAGGGACGTGCTATAAGTGTTTTTAGTGAAGATAAGTTTGATCTTGAGTGGGCTTAAATAGGAAAAGATAGGGATTTATTTATTATTTAGGTTATGGACACCACACATTAATCTAATAAAAACCAAAAAACAACAGATGGTTTTTTCCAATGTTTTTCGATAAAGGTGATTGGAAATTACTATTTTATAAGGCCAATCGACAGACTTTTTAAAATATTAGGCTCGATTATGGGGAGGTGATTCACACTCTCAAGGAAATCATTTTAAAAAGATAAAAGTCTTGAAGGGTCCACTATGGGATTGTAAAATAAAACAAACTAATATAAAATAAAATTATTTTAAAGTTAAAACTAATATTGGATGGGAAAAATGTTTAGATTATTTTATTACATCACTATTGGGTCATTAGGATGTCATAAAACCCAATATATATTTAAACAGTATTTAAATTTTTCCCAAAAATTTGACTATCATAGAAAATTTTGAAAAACTCACCATTTGATAGTTTTGACATCCTAATTTCAAAAATAATACTCATTTTATCTAAATAATTTTCAAAATATGTGATATTTTACTTTTAAAATAAAAACACACATTTATTTAAAATTAATGGGTTTTAGAAAAATATCAAACTGTAATATAAGTTACAATTGAATTCATAAAAATTATATAATAATTTTTAAAAATAAATTTTGTAATAATATTTCATTAATATATTATTTAATTAAAAATTCTAATAAATCATCAAAAAAATATTTGTTTATTTAATATTAACTAAAAATATTATTTTTTCTTTAAAAAAAAATTATAAAGTAACAATAATAAACTGAATGTATATTCTATATACAAAAATAATGTACTTAATCATATTAGTAGAGTCTTTCACCTAACCCATTATATTTTCGACATAAGACATAAGGTTAAGGTGTGTGATGGCGATGAACTCTTAAGGAGGCTCAGATAACATCACTCATATGGTAATCTCTATAATTTCAACTTCTCTCATTGGAGGTTCCGCACAATCTTGACATGTTGAATCTCTACTTTGGAATAGTCAAGAGTGAAGCATAGTAAAGCCAGATCCTTTCTAATATCTGAAAATGGGCTCCGTACATAGTAATTCTAGTGGATGAGGCAATCACTTCCTTTTACTGAGTAAAATGGATGTGTTAAAGCCCTATATTTATACTAATCATGTGATCAATATTCTATAGTTATATTATCAACAGACACAATTCATAACGGTATTTTAAAATCCAAAAACATAAAACAAACGGAGCTCATATGTTATATAACCATTTTATATAATAAAACATTTAATTATATCAATAGGAATTTTCATTAATGAATGATTGGGTCATTACAATTGTCCAACCTTAATAAATTTCTCCCTCAAAATTTCATTTTCAACACTAAAATAGATTAGGTTATCTCTTCATCATCACATCCTCTGATTTCCACATTGATTCATCAAACATGTGGTTTCTCTATAACCCCTAGATGAGGGGAATTATCTTATTTCATAGAACTTTTTCTATAACTCCCCAAAAATAGTTACCTAGAGTTAGTTCATTTTTACATAACATTGGCATGATCACAAGAGATCATGTTCCGAATGACCAATTAGTTTAGTAGCCTTTGAATTACTAGATACATACACAAGTTATACATTACATTATGAAAAGGAAAACAAACAACATTGTATCTCCATAGAACACACTCATATCTATTAGTATATACCTATTGGTCAATACTAATATACTTCTTCACATCACAGAAATAACAAAAAATAAAAATAGGGCAAGATCTGATGCTCTGTGAGGATAACAATATAGCGGAATATATCATAAATAAGAATAAACATTTAAGGAAATGTATAAGATGAAAACAAAAGCCTTTTATAGGTAAAAATCACCATAATTTTTAAATATAAATAAAATAATTCCATTTAATTCACATGGATATTCTTCTAGTCGAATAATCACATGTAATATCAATAGCTAATTTTATAATGATGGAATGCATAATGATGGAAATCATAAACACATTGTCAAGGATACATGCCAAGACTAAAAATAAAAAAAATTTCAAGGCCTTTTGCCAAGACACTAGTTTTCCTCAGGATGAATATTGAAGAATCGAAGGGATATAGGTAGTCCCACCCATAACATACTATGTAAAATACATTTATCATATGAAAATGGTGAAACATAATTTAAACATTCGTATTAAAAATAGAATATAAAATGTCAATACATTAACCACAAATCATGAATGGTATAAAAATAGTACATCCACAATCAAACATAAATCATTAAATAAAATATTGATGATTGTATTATAATACATAAACCTCAATCAAAATTTAAATAAAATTATGCATATGGACATAGATTAACATAATCAGTAAAACTATTTAATAGAAATATCACTTTTTTCTTGAAAACATTTAAAAGATGTAGTATTTATCAAAGAAGTCCTTTAAAAGTGATTTTTGAATCAATGTTTCCCATACCAAATTGACACATATGAAAGGAATTTCAATTTTTAAAAATTTATAATCATGTAACTAAGTCATTAAAACTATTTTTAAAACATTGACCTTAATGATAATGATTTAGAAGAACAAATCATTAAATCATTTATAACGATATTTTTTTTAATGAGTTCCTAACCAAATGAGGGATGGTTGAATACAAATAATTGAGTAATAACATAAATCAAAACATTATAATATCATGAGAATAAACGGATTAATGATATAATATTTCAACGGATAGTATATACACCATATAAAAGTGAATTTGTTCATAACAACAAAGCAGTCTCAATGGAATATAAAATGAGATGAAATCTATTATAAAGACTATATCCTTAGATTACTGAAATATCAATGATGTAATTATGTATGAAAATTATAAATAAACTATATATGATTTTATATTCAGTATAACTTAATCAGTGGACATTCACACATAGTTTTGTAAAAACAAATCCAATGACTTGGATGCTTAACTCAATGAATGGAAATTGAGTTAAGATTACCCTTATAAACTTTATATCAATGACTATAGAATTTATTAATGAATTGATTATGTGTATCAAAATTGTATCCACACAACATGTAGTTTATATTACAACATAAATAAATAAATAGTGATTCCACATATAATCAAGGAGTAAAATAATCAATCAAATATGCGTAAACCCATGAGTGGAAACTGATAGTATAAATTCATTTACAAATTTGGTAACATAAGAAAAGTACACCCCATGAAAGAAGGATCATAAAATGAAGAATTAAATACCAATAAATTATGTTATGTTACACAAAGAATACAATCATGGTCTGTAAATACACCACAGAAAAATAAATAGTGGTAAATATTGCATGAATCTCACGGGAATAAAAAGTGAGATGAAAACCCCTTACCTTCTACTTTTCCTTTATCGAGGGAACATTAAAATCCTTTATAATAGTTAAATATTTTTTATTAAATTATAAAATGACAACATTAATAAATAATTTATCATAAATTATCTACTAATATTTCATTGTTAATAATTTTTCAATAGTATCATTGTTTCAGGTGATAACTGATCCGTTTTCCTTTGTATGTTTTGTTTTGTAAGTATTGTCTGTTATAGATATGATGTATTTGATTCATATCCAGAATTATATTATGTTAAGAAACAATATTTTTATTCATCAAATGAATATTATTATTTAATGGTTACGATGTGAAATGAAATCACATCACGTCGCGGAGATGGTAAACCATACAGACACACGAGCGACAATATCATTCTATTGATGGTGTAATCATATGATATTGGATGGTGTATTATATATAAAGAATAATTATATTGTTATATTTATTATTTAAATCAATTATAATTAATATTATATCCATTAAAATAATAATGTTTTGAATAAAAAACAACATCACGACGTGGAGATGGTAATCCATACGTACGCAAGTATGGTGACTTTTTCATTCATAGAGTTGATAGAATAATGAATACAGTTGTACCATTATAATAATAACATAGATTTATGTATAAAGTGATGGATATATTATTTTTGTATGGAAAAAACAAAGACAGAGTAAGTGGAAGAAGAAATGAACTTTGAAAGAGATGATGAAATAATTACATCTTCTTCGGGTGTTTTCTTTTGATTTGAACAAAAGGGATCCTTATGATTTCTTTCTGATCGAATTAAGCCCTCTAGGATTAAGTGACAGATGTTTTTAGGAAATTGGAGTATGTTTTGACCAATCCAAATATATTTGGACGTGTGTATATGAGAGAATGGGATGTACCCTTTGATAAGAGAGGTGAGTGGCACTTTTGGAAAAGTATGAAATATTATTTTAATATAAAATAATTTTCAGTTTGAAATGGATCAAAATAGATTTATTTGGATGATAATGTGGTTATGGATAAAAAAAACTCTCAACCAATGTGTTTTATACACGTTTAGGTCAATATATTAGCCTTATCTTTTATATTTAGCACTTTGTTACATATTTTAAATTTTACCATGTCTTTTGGTTTTTTATATTACATTGTTAATAAACATACTATAAAATTCCAAGTGAAGCTAAAGTGGTTAATTAATGAAACATATATCATTATATAATCCTTTTAATGTAATATTATATTTTTAGATGTATTATATCATTTAAAAAAATAATATTTGTTGTAAATACTCATTTATGTCAATTTTGACAATATTTAGTATTTAGTTTTTGTGAAAGTAATAAAAATATTATTTCTTCGAAAAAAATTCATTGAATAACTTATAAAATGTCATATTCACCTATAAAATTCGTTTATGGAATTAAACATTTCAATTTACATTTATTTTAATATTTATGATATCAATTATTTTAATCTTTCATTAATAAGGTAATTACCGCATCATCATTGGGGAATAAATAAATTTTTCTTATTTAATTTCTAAAAAATATAAATAAAATAAAATTATGTAGGAAATAATATTATATTATTAATTAATATTTATAGTTGAAATTATCTTTATGTATCACCCTATATTAAAAATATTTTAGTTATTAATGTTTGAATTTAACACTTTTAACTATTCTTTAAATAAAATAATAATAAATATCCAAATCTTATCCAAGTTGATAAAAAAGGATCATATTTTATTAAAATGTTTTATTTTTTTCGAAATAAACTTATCCAATAGAAATAGGACATGTTTTGGGTTAATTATAATATCATTTTTTACTATTAATTACCCTCTTTTCTATTAACCATAATAAATAGAATTCAAAATTTACAGTTGATCAAAAATTAATTTCATAGTTTTTAACCTTATTATAAATACTTATTTCAGCCTTTTCCTTTGGAGTTTTTAAATTAAACTCTTAGAAGTGATAAAATTATGTTTTATGCAAATTTTGAAATGTGTCTAAAAGGTGGGTAAAAGACGTTAAAAAGTTTAATTAAATTTTATTTATCTAATATTATTATAAAATGACTACAATGACATACATTGAACTTTTTAGTTATTATGTATTTATTTTTAATTATAATAAATTTATATTAAAAAAAAATTATTTAAATCAAAATGTCAGTTTTTATCTACAATGTAGTGTTTTTCCCTACTAATAAAAAATTGAATGTTTTCAGAAAAATAAAAATAATTAACCCTAAGAGAATTTCTATATTTCATATTTAAAAATTATTTATATTTTACTAATATATGTAAATATATGTTTTAATAGTTAATTTAATATTAATTCCCACCGCAAAAACCAGAAAGTAGTATTTTTAGAATTAAAAACTATCACAAGATTGCCATTTGTTTATATCTAATTTAAATGTGAAATTACTTCAATGACAAAAATTATATTATATTGTAAACATATATTCTAAATAAACTCTAATAATAACTAAATTTTTAATTTAACAACATAAATAAATTCGTTGAAAAGGTGGATTTGTATTAAAACAAAATATTTTTCACTACTCATTAAAAAATGAAACTTCTAATAAAAATACAAAATTTCCAACACAATATAATATTAATATTCTGAATTAAAATATTAATTAAATTGCACCAAATTAAATTTATAATAGTGTCTAAAATTAATTTTATTATTCTTCACAAAAGGATATAAGAAGTGGTTCCTTTATTAAAATACTACTTATAATTTAATGAAACATATAAATTTCCTAAAAAATTTGGTTTATTAACATGATTGAATTATAAATTACATTTAAAATTTATTTTTTACTATTATTATTACTATATATATTTGTTATTTTAAAAATACATCATTTGAACTATTATAATACTAATGAGTTGTTTCAAAAAAACTCAATCTTGCATATAATGTATGGCAAGTCAGTGTTACAGGAAATATAAGCTATTGACTTACATTAACAATATAAATTATTATGAAATATTGGGTTTTTACATTCTCCCACCATTCAAATAATTTCGAATTTGAAATTTATACTCAGAAACAAAAACTAGGTGTTTGATAATTCATAACATCTTTATTGAAATCCCACACCAGAAAAAGAGTCAATAAAAATATAACATTAAAAGATAGAGATAGAATTAAAAAGTTCACCCAAGATAACCAATACCATGGATCAATATAGAAAAACATGGATATGGATGTGAAAAAAACTATCATGTTCTGATGGAGAGTGATAGAAAACATGATCAGGAGAAAGTTAACTACCGGAAAACTATAAAATTGTGATGGGTTAAACGGTCTCAGATTAACCAGTAGGGAGAGTAAATAGAAAAAGATTTTGTTTTAAATTTCTTTTAATAATGTTGATTAATTTATTTATGAGATTGACTAAGAAGTTAAAGAGATAGACATACATTTCATGTGGAGTTTCATCCTATAATAAATTTCTACCACAAACTAATATTTTCTCCAAACGATGACTTGGTCACACCTGAAGCGCTATAATCAACTTATAGAGAATAAAATAATCCAAAAAATGAACTATATATTTTCTCTGTCTTTATACATTAACCAAAAATAATGGTTAGTACAAGATCTGATGGTCCCCAAAAAGAATAATTCCTTATAGAAAGAATTACGACTCTAAATCTCTAAAATTAAACAAGCAATACCCATAGTCCAACAAAGAACATTAAACAAACAATTTTCCTTAAAATTCATCAAAGTAATCCAAACTAAGTTTGAAACCCAATATTTATAAGGATTTGATCACATTGTCTTCTTCAATAAATTTTATCATTTATCTCCAAATAACATTCACTACTCATAAATTCACAAACATAAAAGTAACTAACCTAATAACATATTCTCTATGATAGGTTTTTTCTATTCCATAAATAAACTAAATACCTATAAGTACACAATAAAAACATATATTATTTGAAAATAAAAATATCCCCTTACTGCTCAAAATAAATCCGATAGTATTCTATTTTCCTTAGGCATATATTGTTCCCAAAAGAGAGAATGTATTCCTAAATAATATTCATCACTGAATCCCATAATCATTTTCCTATACTATGGATATCCATTTTTTAAATCAAAAGTTTCCAAAATCAGAATATTATTGATCCAAAAAATCATTTAACTAAAAATAATTAGTCATAATAACCAGAGACTTCACGTAGTCCAGTGGTAGATGATAAATCCCAGTCGGACATTGGTTGTGGGTTCAATTCCCATAGCTTTGTCCGACGTGAAGGGTTGTGACAAAATCTGTGTGTTGTCGTTTTTCTAACACTATATAATTTTATAACATTTCAATAATGAGATAATTTCCTAAAAAATAACCACAATATATTTTAACCGCAAATGTTATCTCATACTTCGCATTTTCATCCAAAAATAAATAACCTATAATTTCCTCAAATTCAAGGATCATATAAACCCAAATGGTATTTTATAATTATATTGAAAAAAGAAAAGAAATTCAACCTCAAATAAAATTTTTCCATAACAATCTTCAGGGTAACACATTGAAATGAAAAATCTTCCAAAGTAATCCCATCAACAAAGAGCATTAATAAATTTAAATATTTCAGAATCCATTTATTTTACAATCCATTTATTTCGCCTTCCACATTTACTACATGATGGAAATCAATCTTTCTTTTCTCCTTGGTCTCCACTATTATACTCTTATAATTATCCTCAATCCTCTTCTTTTTGTTGTTAGGGAGTTGGTTAATATATATGTTGTTGATCAAAATTTTGGAAAACAGATTCGACATGAACACAATATCTATTACTCCTATAAACATTCCATTTAATTTCTAATTTCCACCACCATTCCCAAATTGTACATCATATTCAATGTTACTATGAATTAGATGGAATATAGCTATTGAATAAAACCAAAAAGCATTGTGTGTTTAACAATAGTCATAAAATCATTTAGATAATATCATGACACCTTATTTTTTATCTAAAATACCTTGTGATTAACCAGGGTTATTAATTCTCTTCTTACATTAAAATCCTTCAAATCAATTTGTAAAGAAAATTTGAATTATCCTAATCATATCCCATGGGATTATCAAACCAGCTGTTAAGAATGGATTTTTTTCATGTACCATGATACCCCGGGTCAATACCAAAACTCCTTGTCGGATTTTTCCTTCCTAGGTATATCTGTCCCAGAACCACGTCCACTTGTAGTATCCTGACATGGATGTTTGGCCTGGAAAACCCACATAATATCTATATTACAAATTTTTGGGATGTTCTTATATACTAATCTTTAATATCTATCTTAGGGTAATGTTCTCTAATCTGAGTTTTTCAAAATCTAGTTTCCAAGGTTTATACTTAATATTCTACGATACCAACTGTAACGCCCATTCCATAGTTACCTAGAGTCAGTGAATTATTACATAACATCGGCATGATCAAAAGAGATAATGTCCCTAAATACTGATCATTTTAGTAGCCTAGGAAGTACTATATACATACATAATATTAAATTAGATTGTGAAAAAGAAAACAAAAAAACATTGTTTCTCCTTAGAAAACAGTCATGTACATTAGTATATTCTTCCAAGTCAATCATAATATAAATATTCGCATCCTGGGAAAATTAAAACATAAAAAGGTGTGATCTAAGATGATCATTAAGGATAAAAATAGATAGGAATCTATCATAAAAAAGCATAAACATTTAAGGCAACATATACGACTTCAAAACCCTCCTTTTGAACATAAACTACTACATAATATGGAAAAGATAAATCAAATAATTACATTTACATATTCATATGGATATTATATGAGTAGGATAATCACATGTAATATCAATAGCTAATTTCAAAATGATGGAATGCATAATGGCATACATTATAACTACATAGTGAAGGCCTCGTGCCAAGACTACAAATAATATTTTCAGGGCCTTGTGCCAAGACACTAGTTTGTCTCATGATACCTACCGATGCATCGATGGGTTATAGCGGGCCCCTCCCATCACATACTATGTCCAATGCATTACACATATGAAAAGGGCTAAATATAATATAAACATTTGTATTGAAACTAACATATGAAATGTCAATCCTTTAACCAAAATTCATGAATGGTATAAAAATAGAGCATCCACAATCAAAAATAACTCATTCAATAAAATACATCAATATTGTATTATAATAAATCAACATCAATAAAGAATAAAATATAGTGATGTTTATTGACATAGTTGAAAATAATTAGAAAAAATATTTGAGAGAAATGTTCCACTTTTTTTGGAAACATTTAAAAGTTGTACAATTTATCAAAGAACCCATTCAAAAGAGATTTTGGAATCAAAGTGTATCATAACACATTGAGACATCTAAAAATGAATTTTCGTTCTAGAAAATTCATGTCCATATAAATAAATCCTTAAACCATTTTTAAAACATGGACATTTGTCAGATAGATTTTGAAGAATAAATCATTAAAACATTTAAAACAATATTTTAGTTAAAGAGTTACTTAAAAATGAAAGATGATTTAATTCAAATAATTGAGGAATAAAATTAATAAAAACATTATAATATCATCAAAATTTGTGTATTGATGATATAATATGTCAAAGGACAGTATATAAACCATATTAATTTGAATTGGTGTATAACAACAATGAAGTCTCGATGGAATGTAAATTGAGAAGAAATACCTTATAAAGACTATATTATTATATGAAGGACAAGTCAAAAAAATAAATATGTGTAAAAAATATAAATACAATTAATATGATTGGATATTCAGTGTAAATAAATCAGAGGAAATTTAAACTTATTCTTGTAAAAACCAAACCATTGTCTTGGATGTCTAACTCAATGAATTGAAATTGTGTTATGCTGACCATAATCATGTTCATATCAATTACTTGAGAATTTATCAATGGAGTGATTATGAGTATAAAATGTATATCCACAAAAAGGGGAGTGTAAATTACTGAATAAATAAATTAATAGTGATTTCACACATTATCTTGTTGTAAAATAATCTATGAAGTTTGCATAAAACCCAATGAGTGGAAAATAAAATTAGAAAATCCCTTACCGATTTTTCAACATACGAAACATACACCCCATGAAATAATTATAAGAAAATTAATAAGTAAAAAAGCATAAGTTAATGTATAATACCTAAAGAGTACAATAATTTTTAGTAAATACACTACACAAAAGAAAGTAGTGTTGAATATAGCATGAATCTCACGGGAATAAAGTGTTAGATACCAACCCCTTACCTATTACTTTTCCTTAGTCTAGGGTATGCTAACCTCATGTATAATAGTTAAATAATTGTTATTAAATTATAAACTAACTACATATATAAATATTATTTCAGATGTGGTCTTTTAATATTTATTGGTTAATAATATTTCAGTAGTATAATTGTTTCGGTCATTAACTGATTCATTTTCCATTATATATTTTGTTATATAATCCATGTTTTTTATGGATAGGGTGTATTGGATTCCTCTACATAATGATATAATGTTATTAAATATTATTTATAATCATCAAATAAAAAGTATTCTTGAATGGTTACAATGGTAAATGAAATCTCATCACATTGTGGAGACGGTAAGTCGTACGTTTGCATGAGAAAAAATACCAGTCCTTTGATGCTGGAATCATATGAAATTTGATGGTGTATTATATATAAAAGACAAATAACATGTTATTATACTTATTTACATCAATTTTACTCATTATTATAACCACCCAAATAATTAAGTGTGGAATAACAAACTACACCACGATGTAGAGACGATCAGCTGTACGTACACACGTATGGCGACTTTGTCATTAATAGGATGGATATAATAATGAATACGATTGTACCATATTTATAATAAAATATAATGATGTATATGATATAGAAAATATTATTTTTTTATGTAAAAAAATAAAATGTAAGTGGAATAAGAAAAGATATTTAAAAGTGGTAATGAAATAATTACCTCTTCTTCAAGTGTTTCCTTTTGGTTTGAACAAAATGGTTTATTTGGATGGATTTCATGTCAATGTAAGGAATCCTGGTTAACGTTTTTAAAGTTTGGAGGAGATTTATGTAGGGTTTGTCTAAGAAAAACGTCTTTGGAGGTGTAAATTGTAGAGAAGAGGAAGTACCCTTTTATAAGAAAGATGAGGGGCACTTTAGGAAAAACTGGAAATATTATTTTATTATAAAATCATTTTCGGTTTTAAATGGCTCAAGAATGGATTTATTTCTAGGATATGTTTGGGATGGGTCTAAAAACTCTCAACCAAAAGCTATTAGTCATGTTTGTGTCACCATATTAAACTTATCTTTTAGATTTAACTCTTAGTAAAATAGTTTAACTTTTACAATGTCTTTTTGTATTTTTATATTACATGGTAAATAAAATTACTATAAAATGACAATAGAACATCAATTAGTTTATTAATGACATATCTATCATTATATATATCCTTTGTCCTAATCATATATTGTTATTAATATAATATAATTTATTAAAATATTAATTGTTTTAAAAAGTCATTTATGTCAATTTTGACACTATTTAGTGTTTGGTTTTTGTGAAAGTAAAAAAAATATAATTAATTCCGAAAACAATATGTTTAGTAATTCATAACATGTCATATTTACCTTGAATATTCGTGGATGGCATAAAAAGTTTCGGTTTACATTTATTGTAGTATTTATAATATAAATTATTTTAATCTTTCATTAATAAGGTAATTACTGCATCATCATTGGTTAATATATAAATTTAATTATTTAATGTCTAAAAATTATAGAAAAATTAACATGATTTAGGAAATATTTTATGATTTCTAATAAATATTTATAGTCTAAATTATCATATGTATAACCCTATATTAAAAATGTTTTAGTTATTAAAATTTGAATTTAAAACTTTTACCTCTTCTTTAAATAAAATAATAATAAATGTCTTAATAAAATAAAAGTAGATTAAAAAGGATCTTATTTGCATTTCTAAGGTTTATTTTGGTCAAAACAAATTTATTCAATATAATTAAGACATGTAGTGGGGTAATTATAATATTATTTTTACAATTAATTGGCCAATTTTCTTTTAACTATGATAAATAAAATTCAAAAGGTTACTATTCATAAAAAATTACCTTATCCTATTGTACTATATTTTACATACATATTTCAAACATATAAATATGATTTTTAAATAGAATTAATATAAGCGGTAAAATTACATTTTATGCAAAATTTACAAATGCGCCTAGAAGGTGGGTAAAAGACGTTAAAAAGATCAATAAATTTTTTTATATCTAATATAATTATAAAAAGACCTCAATTACATAAATTTGAATAATTTAGGTATTATTTATCGATTTTCACATTAAAATAAATTTATATTAAAAATAATTATTTAAATGAAAATATCAATTTTTATCTACAATGTAGTCTTTTTCACTATTCATCAAAATTTGAATGTTTTCAGAAAAATAAAAAAATATGATACCAAAGATAATTGTGATATTTAGGATTTAGAAATGATGTCTATTTTACCAAATTCATGATATATAAGTTTCATTAGTGAATTTAAATTAAATTTCAATTGTGAAAACCAAAAAAATGGGGTTTTATGAAGTAAAAACTGTCAAAAGATTGACATGTGTTTATATCCAATTTAAATGTGAAATTACTTCCAATGACCATAATTATATTAAATGATAAAAATATAATATATATATATACTGTTAATACAATTAAAAGGATAATTTAACAATATAAATAAATTGTTCGAATGGCAGTTTTGAATTAAAACATAATATTTTTCACTATTCATTAGAAAATGAAACTTCTCATAAAATTACCAAACATTCACCCTAATATAATATTGATATTATAAATTCAAAAAATAATTCAATATCAAGAAACTATATTTATAATTGTGTCTAAATTTAAATTTATTATTGTTTACAAAAGGTCTCAAGAAGTATTTCCTTAATCAAAATAGTACTTATATTTTAATGAAACTTATATATTTCCATATAAATATGTTTTATGGATGTGATAGAATTATAAATGACATTTAAAATATATTTGTTACTATTTTTATTTCTATATTTAATGGTTATGTTATAAATATATCATTTGAACAATTATTATATTAATGTTTTGTTTCACAGAAACTGAATCTTGCATATAATGTAAGGCAAGTCAGTGTTGCATGTAATATAGTATATTGAATTAATTTAATGATATAACTTCCTATGAAATCTCAAGATGTTACATTTTCTCTAGTATCTATGTTATTCACCCACTTCTCTTAATTATAGAGGTCATTCTCCAATTGTATCACATTTGGATTGAGTACATGTGATGGGATATGTATGTAGTTCCCCAAGAGTGATACATAGAGTAAATTATGTACTTGAGATATGTTTGGTGGGGGTAATAGTTGATATTACATTGATCCAATGTGATCAAGATTATCAATAGGGTCATTCTACCTTGGACTAATCCTTACCTTCTTCTCAAATCTCACAACACTCTTCTATAGGGATATGTGGAGGAATACAATGTCTCTGACATCAAACTCTAGGTCTCGTCAATGATTATCAGCATATCACTTTTGTTGACTCTAAGATGTTTTAAAGTGCTACTGGTTGGTCTTAAACTTCTCCCCCACTTCTTTGACCATTTTTGGACCTAGGAGTTACCTCTCCCCAACTTCATCCCAACATGCAGGTGTTCTACACCTCTTCCTATAAAGGGATTTATAATGAGACATTTGGATGCTTGAGTGGAAACTATTATTGTAAGGGAACTAAAGCCAAGGAATATGTTGATACCATCATCCTTTTAAGTCAATTGAGAATGCTCTCAATATTTTCTCAAGTGTTTGGATAGTTCTCTTATATTGGCCATCAGTTTGAGGATGATAACCTACACTAATGTTTAGCTCAGTATTCATAGAATATTGAAGACTCTTATAGAACATAGATGTGAATCATGGATCTCATTCAGATACAATAGAAAGTGGTACTCTATTCAACTATACCACTTCTGTGATAAATATCTATGCTAGTTGATCCAATTATAAATCCTATCAAGTTGCAATGAAGTGTTTATTTTGTTTAAGTTTATCCATAATAACCGAGATATCATTTTTTCCTTTGGATGTATTCAGAAGTTCAGTGACAAATTCTGTGGTGATTTTATCCTATTTCCATGCTGGTATGGATAATGGTTGCATCATTCTCTTACACTTCTATCTCACTTCATTCACATTTTAACAAACTAGGTACTCTTATGTACACTCATTGATCTCCTTCTTACTGTTACCCCTCAAATAATTCTCTCAGACATCTCAATACATCTTTGTGTTCACTGGGTGAATGAAGAAATTTGAACTATGTGCATCATCTAAATGTTCTTTCTTTAACTCCTTATTTTATATAACACATAGTCTTGACCCAAATCTCAAAATTCATTCTTCTTTAACATTGAACTCTGAAGATATCCCTTTTCTAATAGATTCCACATTCTTTTGAATTACCATATCATCCTTTTGAGGTTCTTTTAACATTTCCAAAAGATACGGTTGAGAAATCATTTTTGAATGGATTGATTATGTTCCCTACTTTATGATTCCCATGTCTATGTTCATCAAATCTAACAACATTGGATCCTTTTCAATTCTCATCAATGAGAGAATTACTAAGTCCTTTCTACATAGAGCATCTACTACCTTATTTGCTTTCCCGAGGTGGTAATGGATTGATAAGTGAGAGTCATTGATCAACTCAAACCATCTATGTTGGCGTATGTTCAACACTTTCTATCTGAATAAATATACATGAGGATTTTTTGATCCATATATATTTCAAACTTCTCCCTAAAGTGGAATGCCACCAAATTTTTAAATCTAATATCACTATTGCCAACTCCAAATCATGTGTTGGATATTTTTGCTCATGAAAATTAAATTTCATTGATGCATAGGAAATGGCATTGTAATTTTTCATCAACATACATCCCAAGCCCTTCTTCGATGCATCACTGAATACCAAAAAAGGTTCTCCACTTATGGGTAGTGTTATATCGGGTGTAGTGAAAGGCCTCATTTTCAACACCTTGAAGCACTCTTTGAATTAATCACTCCATGAAAATGATAATCCCTTCTAAGTAATCTTGGTAAGAGGGTTGGAAAATTGTGAGAAACATCTTAAAAATCAGTGATAATATCCACCTAACCCTAGGCAGCTACAAATATCCATTACTGATGTTGTCCTCGTTCATCCCTCAATAGAAGCTGCATTAAAGGGATCCATAGATATCCCATTACATGTGATGATATGAACCATGAATGAGACATCCTACAATAATAACTCAAACTTTCTATACTTTCCATAGAGCTTATCCTTTCGTAAGGTCTCTATTATAGTGCCTAGATACTCCACATGCTCCTCCCTGATTTTGGTGTATATTAGAATATCATCTATAAAGACTACCAATTTTTTGAAGCAATCTATAAATAATATATTAATCAAGTCCATGAAGATATCTGGAGCATTATAGAGTTATAAAGGCATTAATATGAATTCATAGTGTCTTAATCTTTTATAAAAAGTCGTCTTGGGGATATCCTTCTTCATCACCCTTACATGGTAATATCCAGACCAAAAATCCACCATGGAGAAGTATTGGGCTCAAACATAGCTGATCGTACAGGCCAACAATCCATGTTAGAGGATACTTTCTCCTTATCGTGATTTTTTTAAGCTCACAATAATCAATGAAAAGGCACATTTACCCATCCATCTTCTTGACGAAGTGGATTGGTGCACCGCATGTTGAAGCACTTGGGCGTATAAACCCTTTATCTAGATGGTCCTGCGGTTGTTATTCAGCTCCCCAATCTCGACAACAGCCATTCTATATGGGTTATTAGATATTAGAAATCCAATAGGTACAAGATCAATTGAGATTTAAACATCACTTATGGGAGGAAGACCAGGAAATTCCTCAAGAAACATTTGAGAAAATTCCATCACAATAGGTTTGTATTCAAAGATGGTTGCTTCCTTAGACTCAATCATCTGAGAAAGATACATGTGATCATAATGATATAATATCAATGGTTGAGATGATGGTGCTAAAGAAGATTCATCCTCCTCCTTTCACAAGTACAAAATAGTGGGTCGATTCCCTTTATAGAGAGTGATTTCCGTCTTATGACAATTTAGGATGGGTCTATATAGAGAAATACAATCCATTCCATGAATTTCATCAAATTATACCAGAGGAAGTATGAATTTGTTTTCTGGGATGTTCAATCCAAAAATTGTGATAGAGGAGGAGTTATATTCATGGGTTTCAATGATTTCCCATTTTTTGTTCTTACCGACATCTTTACTTCCGTGATTTTTGGTGGGTTTGGGATTGATCTACTTAACATTTAGGATATCAAATATTGTGTAGAAACATAATAAAAAGTATATTTGCTATTATGGAATGAATAACTAGCGTACCTATCACAACTTAATTTTTGGGGTTGATTTCGGCATTAGTGATGGAAGAATCTCTCCCTTGCTACCAAGGAGGTTGTTGGTTGCCTTCGAAAACAATTTCATTAGGGAACTTGTTTTCAAAGTTCCCTGGTTCTTTCTAGTTGATGAAATGAACTATGCATTAATGGTAAAACAGAGAGTTCTTCTCCTCTGTCACATCAATGGGTTTTTCTTTTCAACATTTAATGGATAGGTTCCCTTCTCTTCTACACCTATGAAATTTTTTCATCACCTTCATGCAATTTCTATGCTAATTCATTCCACACCATTGGAATGTTTGTGGTGTTAGATTCTTATTGAACTGTTGGATTTTTTTCATCTGACCAACAAAATTAAATTCCACCTTATGATTTTTATCCTCATGATACCAATGAGATATTTCGATCTCTATTTTGACCTTGAGGGAACATCAGACAATTTTCTCATAGCTCTCAAAGTCACAGATCGCAAGGGTTTACCGTAGGCTAGTTTTTATCCCACCAAGAAGCAGTCATCCGTACATTCGAGGGTAATGAAAATTATAACGGCACATCATGAAATCCTTGTGAAGTTTTCCTTGTACTCTCCAATGTATTCATCGTCTTCTTTTCTTGAGGGTATGTAATTCTCTTTTTATCTTATGTTGGAGGGTGTGATGAAAATATTTATCAAAAAACAATTTCGAGAAATCCTTCCATTACAATAAGTTGATCACTTCCTAGGGATTTATATTTTTTTAAAATGTCAACCATTTATTAGTTTCACCCTCCATATGATAAGCTTCCAGAGGAACATTCTCTCGTTCTGACCATTGATTGATGATGAATATCTTTTCAATGGAGTTGATCCATTGTTTGGTAATTGATGTATTAGATGATCCATTAAAAGTAGGATGCCTTTCTCTCTTGAAGATATCTATTATGACTTCTTCTTTATTTGGGGGGGGGGGGCGGTGGGGTTGAAAATTTTTCTTGAGCCAAGTTTCTATACAAAATATGAGTTAATAGAGACAGTATCGTGAAAATGTTCACAATTCCCATTCCCATCAGATTGGGTATATCATTTGAAATATCATCACATTGATCTTCTCATCATTTATTATCCTGAGACCTCATATTATTAGAAATTAAATGTAATGAAAGGAATGATAGGGGCAACACATAAAGGATAATCCAAATAGAAAAACGGATGACTTCTAAATTACTTTTATTTCCTAAACTTATGAATTTATAGTCATCAATCTATGTTATCTATGATCTATATCCAAACATATATTCTTAGGGGAATTTTTTATTCCCTTAATAATGGTTCATACTAATATTATGTGTTTACAAAATAATATCCCCATGGAGTGTCATAAGAAATATTATACTATGTCCTATTGTCATTCACTAGTTCCCATTCGAGTCTAGATCAAAGCAATGTTTTCGGGTATTACCCATAGATACAACAGTGCCAGAGCCGCCTCTACCTGCTCGTATCTAGAAAGTGATGTATTTTCAAGATAAACTACTTACTAAATACTCAAAAAATAGAGATATTTTTATTATACTTAGTCTTCTCCATAAGTCTTTCACTAGGGTTTTCTAATCCTAATCCCAAAATTAACTAAACCTATCAATTGATACCAACTATAACAACCTTGCTCTTTATTTCACACTTAATCATATATTATTACATTAATCCTTCACTTGATACCACATAGAATATTGATATTTATAGTGTATATCGGGCTGAGGAACATTACATAACAACGTAAAACATGAAATACACAGTTTTATTGAAAACTTCTTGGCCATGACCACACGGTTCCATCATACTTATCATTGCAGGTGATAACCTGAGAACATGCATAACAAAATAGTGAGATATAAAGCCTTGTATGGGATTAAACAAGGAACAACATTAAGAATAAATTAAATGTTATGAAATAGGCATATCAATAGAGCATAATAGGAATATGAACATAAAGTCATGATATAGCATGATTATCATAACATAGAAATGTGGCAATAACACTTAACATGGTATTAGAATGAGACGAAGCTCATTGTACATGGAGAATATGTAAAGAATCATTGAACATGAATTATCATGAGTTAACCTTCACTAAACTTGATGTATCATGATACTAATATTTACCCAATGCGTTGGAGCGCTATCATGGCACACACATCATAATCATTACATTTCATGCATAAGTGTGCCACATGGATCATATAACATGGTTTCATTACACATAATAATTTCTTCCATGATAAAGGAACGTGTAATTAATAAATGAATCATCATAATCAATAAGTAAATGTGAATAAAGGTGAATAATATTGATAGAGTAATGGGAATGGTATTCACTACACAATGACTTTGTCTTGGAAAATCGCGGTGCAATTTCGACAACATAACGATGAGACATAAAAATTAATAAAAATGGTTGATGTTGGACATAAGTGTGTCTCATAATATTTACATGAAATTTCATTTAATGGGGTCATATTTATACATGTCCTAACAAATTTAATGGAATTTAGATTCATCATACAAAATAATGTATTGAATGTAAATGAGATGAGAGAAATTCCTTACAGAATTTCATCATTATAACAGCTGTACATGTGAGGAATTATTTAGAGAGAAATCGGTATATCATCACTCAAACATATATTGGGATGTATATTGGTGGTGGGAAATCATACCCAATTTTTTTTAATTAAAATTAAAAGGGTCTAACAAGATAATGAAATTTGGACAAAATTGTGAAAGGAAGAAATACCTTACATGAATGTGTGATCCCAAAGGCTGGGGGGTATGAGAGAGGATTAATGGGAGCTTGGAGATCCATGGGAGGATTTTAGAGAGAGGTTGGAATGGTAGGGACATGCTCTAAGGGTTTTTAGTAAAGAGATGTTGGAGCATGGGTATGTTTATATAGGAAAATAGAGGGAATTAATTTTTATTTAGGTTTTGGGAACCACACATTAATCTAATGAAAACCACAAATAGACCCATGGTTTTTTTCCAAAAGGGATTTTCAAACATTATTTTATAATTCCAATGGATGAACTTATTAAAATAAATTTCACTCTTATATGGAGGTGAGTCATACACTAAAAAAATCAATTTAATAAGATAAAATGTTTTATAAGTCTTGAAGGGTCAACTATGACTTTGTAAAATAAATAAAACAAATCGAAAATAATAATATTTTAAAGGTAAAACATATATTGGCCTAAAATAATGTTTATAATATTTTATTACATCCCTATTGGGTCAATATAATGCTATAATATACATTATATATTTAAACAATATTTAATTTTTACCCAAAAATTCGACTGTCTAAAATATTTATGAAACATTATCCATTGGATAATTTCGAAATCATAATTCAAAAAATAATATTCATTTTATCTAAATAGTTTTCTAAATATGTGAATTTTTACTTAAAAAATTTACATTTATCGAAAATTCATGGATTTGACAAAAACAATTTTCAAACGATAACAAATATTACAATGGTATTCCTAAAAATTATAACATAATTTATAAAAAACAATTGAGTAATAATATTTCATTAAAATATTTTTTTATTTAATAATATATTAATTCATCAAAATAGATTTCTTAAATTAATATTGACTAAAAATTCTATTTTTTCATTATAAAATATTTTCAAAAAAACAATAATAAAACGAATGTATATTCTCTATACAAAAAATGTACATAATAATTGTGCTAGTATCTAATTACATAACCCATTGTAACACACACATAAGAACAAAGGGTAAGGTGTGTGATGGTGAGAGAGTCTTGGGGGGCTCAAATTACATCGCTCGGGTGGTAATCTCTATAATTCCACTTCTCCCAAAGGAGGTTACACTCAAGATTAACATGTTGAATCTTGTATTGTGTATGGTCAAGAGTGAAACCTAGTGATGCCACCTCCAATCCGAGCCCGGAAAAATGGGCTCCGTACGAAGAAATTCTAATGGATATAGCCATCACTTCCATTCTTTAAGAAAAATGGATTTATTAAACCTATATATTTATAATAATCATGTGATCACTGTTCAACAGATATATAATATATGATCTCAATTCATAATAGTATTTTAAAATCTAAAAACATAAAATTAAATAAGTGCATATGTTATATAACCATTTTACGTAATGAGATATTTATTTAGATTAAGAGGAATTATCATTAATCAATGTTTCAATCGTTAAATTTTAAAAAATTAACTTAATTAAATAAAATATATCATTGAAATGACAATATAACTTTAATTGGATTAATTTTTTTGATTTTTCTGAAGAACCTCATATTTTCGTTGAATAGTACAAAATATAGAATTTTAATTGAAAACTACTATTTTGATTAATTTATTTATATAGATAAATTATAATTTAATTTTTTTTAATGTAACATTACTTCTATTATACATATATTTATATAATTTGGGCTATATTAATCAATTTCATATTAAATATTTATAAAAATATTTTTTTATTCATTTGAATATTTTCTATTAAAAACCTCGCTTTCTAGTTAGAATTTTGAGATTATTTTTAAATTATAATTTTATAATTATATTAATAGAGTTTTAAAAATAGGAAAAATATTTAGATACATCATAATTCTTATTTTATAATGGGGTCAAATTAATTTTTTACAAAATTAATAGTAAAAATATTAAAAACACATTTCCATAGCTTGGGAAAAAATGCCTTTATTAGGGGTTAAGCTTATATGATAAGGGTTAAATGAACTATACACATATACAAAATATATTTTCAGACCATATATATAATTTATCAGGTATGTGGTTTGAATTTTATCCATTTTTGACCATTGTGTCCAGTGAAAAACATGGGTACACTTTTTCTTTTCAATAAATGAAAACAATGCCACTCACCTCACATATAAATGGAAATCCCCCTATAATCCCATATTCAAACAATGAAACCCTATTGGATCATCAAATAACTATTAAAATTACTACCCAAATTCTTCCCTCCCATCCTAGATGCATTATTTTGGTAATAAATCTATCATAGGATGGCTTTTAGTGATAACCTAAGGAGGATACGTGAGGAAGAGGTAAATCTCATCAACGAGTATTATTGTTTTGTTAATTCTTCCTCCTCATTCAATTATTATTATAATTGTATTGCATAATAACTAAATTATATTCAATATAATGATAATTTTTTATATTTATTGTAATTACCTACAACCATATACATTTATATAAAAAGGGATATGAAATCATAATTTGTGTTTATGGTGGACTACTGCCTCATGAATCGATGCCATGTGTTTTTCCATTATCAACTCTCAAGGTTGTACATATTGATGGATTTATTATTTATATTTAATATTTAATCTATTATTGAACATATAAAATTACTATATAATTTTACTAACCTCCCATACTGGTTTCCACTTAACATGTGCCCTGAGTTGGTGGGTCATATGGCCTCAAGCGTGTCTCCCGGTATACTAGAGTATGATGACTTGGAAGGAGGATTTTTAGGTGGTATAGTGGGGAAAATATACCCTATTAAAAAACATAATTTAAGAAACATCCATAAACATACAATAATAGAAGCATATAATAAATAGATAGAGTAAAATAACAATATTTTGAATTAAAAATAACAAAAAAATCTGATAAATTAATAAAATCCACTAATCAAGTGTTAATACATGGAAGAATGGAACGTTGACGTAAGAAAATGGAATATGTAAATAAAATAAAATAATGTTATATAAAATGTACAAATAGAAAATAATTCTACTCCACTAGATTCTCAAGTGTATATTTATTTCTCTACTCCTAAGATCCATCTATAAGCAATTACTATCAACAATCTATAACAGATAATTTGACATAACCCATACCTACAGTCATATAATCATCTCACGTACCAAATGCTTCTTGTGTAGGGTGTGAGATAAAAATATCATTAGTCCACCACTAATGTTATCTATATGTTATTTGATTAGTGATTGTAACTAAATATTGTTCATGAATAAATAAATTAATAAAAAACTGAATAAATAAATAACTGACCACTCAAGTTCCTATAGAAAAACAAGAGGCCCAAACTAATTAGGTTCCTGTTTGGGATTAATGTATAACGAGTCGCCATATTTTAAGTAATAATATATGTATTTTAGTTTTATATTTTATCGACACATATAAACCAAGTACCTGTATACATAAATAGACATATAGGTAGAATACTAGTTGCTGTCTAGATTGGGTCATGACTCTGACATCCATGACATGTCTAATGAGACTATAATCTTATGTGATAGGGTACATACAGTACATCCCAATTAGAGTGTGAGATTTCCAGAATGACACTCAGGATGGTGAGTATTCCATCCCATCATCAAACGATCAATAAAATACAGTGCATAAATTCCAATGCCCAGCTATTGTTAGTGGTGTGTGATGTCATTATTAACACCTGATGTATGAGAGCGTGATACCATCATTTTCATTGGAACCCATACCATTGAAACACAACCTCTATAATGGAATAGTAATATTTATAATATTAAGAATGAGAAAAAAACACTCCTGTCAGGTTCACCAAGACTGTATATACAAATAAGTAATATTTAGGTTTATATTACACCAAATGAGGCAATTCCTCTCATATATACCATTATTAAAGTACATATTCTATTCATGAAGATACAATTTACAATGGGAATTTAATGAATCATACAGTATATTGTGTTCCCTTTACAACATTCATATCTCATTACATTCAATTCATTTAATTTATTCATTTAAAATAAATCCATCGTGCAATATTCATTCCATCTAATTCAACCCCATTAATTTCACCTAAGTAATAGAAAATTAATTTATAAGGATCAATGGGTATTTTGATGTTTTTAATGGGCGCTAAAGGAATTTCTTACCTGATAAATTCTAAGTCTAGGTTGTCCAAACTCATGGGAGGTTCCCTTAGTTTAATCAAGCATTCAAATTTCAAGGGATATTCAATTTAGAATCTAATATAAACATATAATTGGTGATTTGGGTCTATACACATTTAACTGAAGGGGACCTTTAAAATGGAACACCCAAGGGGTATCAAAAAAACAACTGAAAACTCTAATCCACTAAAAATAATCATCAAGAAAGGATTATGTTTTAAGAATAAATTTTACGTGAATAGCTATATCTAATGGGGGTGTTTGGAAAGAGAGGGAATGTGGAAAAACAGAATAGATATGGAGAATAAAAACTCATATGGAAAATAATGATATCACACACCACAAGGTTATAGATGATTACTTTCTTGATATCATCCTATGATTCAAAGTAGGGTGGAAGAGATCTTGGAAATGGTAAAACACCTTGAAAACAGGGAAAATAATCATTCACCTAAATAGTGTGACGGAACTGAAGACAATCTTAGACATAAAGGGATGGGACTCGATAGCTCACCTTATAGTATCCAACACCTTCGATGGGCCATGAATTGGAAAATAGATGTGGGAGATAGTTGGATGCCTAGGTGAATGGAGGAGTAAGCTTATATGAGGAAGAATTCAAGACTTTTACTCAAGTAACATATGAGAAAAGAGAAATAGTTTTTAAATATAAAATGGGAAAAAGTTTCATTTCACATAAAAATCATAGGGTTCACAGTTTTGACAAATGGTTGGCCAAACCATGTTCCAACCATGTACAATTTCCTTCTTCAAAGGGCTACATTGCATGGTTAGGCACAGGATTTATCTTACAATGAATAAAATTTGATAAACCCACTATCCAAAAATGGCTAGTGGGTCACATAGCCTAGAACCTTGGGTCATGCAATTGTAAAAAAACAAGAATCGTAATAGTTCCCACTATCTATATCTCCATGGTTTAGGTAAACCATGTGGGTTGGGTTAAAAAATTTCTCTAAACCATACAACATAGAATTTATTCTCATTTCGGGGCTCCGAGATTTGAGTGAACCTCACATGCACCTGATACCACGTTGACTTGATTAGGCATCATAATTAGGTATTTGAAATGGAATTGAAACCAAGAAAAAATTATCTGAACTATAGTGATATGAAGATTCTTCACAACCTCCCCTCTATAAAGAAAGACATCTTAGAGTAGGCCTTCAGAAGGTTAAAGTGGTATCACATTAAAAGGAATATGAGAATTGATCTCATACATTATCTTACCATTCTTATGTCTTTTTATGTACTCGGTTGTGCTTCCATTGAACCCATAAATAAATAATTAAATTTACATGGAGATTTTTAATTCTAAGATCCACATTATACATCGAATACTCTTCAAAGGATTTATCTACATCTAGATCAACCTCTTCGATCTAAATGACATTTGACGGGTCTATATAGTACCATTTTACCTGAGATACATGAAAGAAATCATGAATAGACTAGTAAATATGAGGATGTTCTAACTGGTAATCCAATGTTCCAATCTATTTCACAACCTCAAAGGCTCAAATGATCCTACGAGAGAGATTACACTACTTCTGAATACACCTATGCCTGAATATGGGTGAGATTATGAAGAAAACAAAGTCTCAGACCTGAAACTCGATAGGTCACCAAAGTCAGTTGGCATATGACTGTTTTCTAGATTGAGAAATCATTATGAGATTTCTAATCAAATGGAATTTCTCTGTATTCTCCTACATGGGACGTGGCCTATGTATATCTACCTCCCCTACCTATATCCATAAAAATGGTGAGCGGAAAGGACCAACATATAAGGCTTCATAAGAATCCATCTCTATGATATCTTGAATGATGTTTTTATAGAAAACTCAATAAGGGGGTTTTTTCTACCCAGAACCCCAAATATTAAGAAAACATATATAGATAGTGTCTTCTTGAACAAGAATCTCATGCTCGTTATGTCCATCAGTCTATGGGTGATAGGTCATGCTTAGAAGCACCTATATAACCAATTCAATTGGAAAACCCTTCCATAACCATGATGTAAGGGAGGAGTATCTATCAAAGATGATAGAAATATGAGATCCATAAATATGTACAACTTCTCTAATGTACAACCACCCAATATCATCTACTGTGATGTTATCTCAAATAGGTAAGAAATATGAAACCTTAATTGAATAATCAATTACAACCCACATATTATCATTTACATGAGGTGATCTAGGTAAAATAATCAAGAAATCCATTAAAACGTCATCCCATTTCCACATAGGAATGTAAAATGGCTGTAAAATCTATTTTTCTCACTAAAATAACACATTAACCTAGTAAAAGTTGGAACACCTATTGATGAAGTTGGAAATGTTGCATTTAATTCTTGGCCACAAATACTAGCTTCATAGATCAAGAATCATTTTGGTGACACTGGAGTTAACCACCTATGTTGAGGTTCAAAATTCCCATGTAATATCCCATATGATGTCATCTAGGACCCATAAACATCCATGGAATAATTATGTATCATCCTCATCCCTAATCCAACCTGAAGATGGACCATCTTCTGAGATGATTTCCAATTAAGAAAATTCCATCCATATTAGAAAATTGCATCATTATTACATATTTTAGAAGGGTAGAAGTGATTGATAAGGCTGTGAAGATTGTTTTACCATTATCCTTCTATACCTATATGTGTATCATTGAGAATTAATCCTTGAGATTTCAATCACCTATTGATACCTGAACTATATTATTCTGAATCTTTTTGTTCAGATAATCAGCCATGACATTTCCATTACCAGGCATGTAGGTGAGCATGAAATCAAATGACTAAATGTACTCAAACAACCTCCACTACAAAATATTAATATCTTATAGTGAAAATATGTACATCCGGCCTTTTTCATTAGTGAAAAATAAAAAATCCCCTCCCAGAAGACAGTGTTTGCAACATCATAGAGCATGAAAGACAACAGCCTTCTCAAGATCATGTGTTGGGTAGTTTCAGTCATCAGAACTCAAATGATGAGACTCATACATGACAATTCACTCTTCCTTCAATAGATCATCTCAATGACTAATACCTTATGCATCAATGTTTGCGGTATAGATCATTAATAGCTCTAGATGAATCAGTATCATCCTTAATGAAAAAACATACCTCCAACTACTAAAATGATGCTTCACAATCATATGACCATAAGAATTTCACAATATTCATCTTCAATCCCTTAGACATTCCCACAATTCATGATAATTTGGATATTAAATTCCTATAATATCTTGAAATCCAAAATAATCATCGAATGTCATGATTTTTTTTGGGCTGTTCCTAAGAAACAACAACTCTAACTTTCTCTGGGTTGATTAAGACTATTGAATCAAAGAAAATGTGACCCATGAATTTTACATTATTGACCCAAATGAGGAATTTTTTATGCATAGAATAGATCTGATTCTCTCTCAATGTATTTGGAATGATCTCAATATAATTGGAATTGTCGGGTATAGAACATGAATACAATAAGATATTTTCAACAAAAATTACAATTAATGAATCTAGATATGGGTGGATAACCTGATCCCTAACATCCATGAAGTCAGCAGGTGTGTTCACTGTTATGAATGATATAATCAAAAACTCATAAAGACCATTTCTACTCTGGAAAGATATGAAAGGCATGTTTCATGACAAGAAACACCATTGATGATATCCCAATCACAAATATATCTTTGAAACAACCATATCTCCTCATATATGATCAAATAGGTCATTTATTCTAGTCATTGGATATTTTTTACTTATTGTGAATTGGTTTAAATGATGGTTATCCACACAAAATCTGGGGGTACTATCCACATTCTCTATAAAAAAGGTCTATTGAAACCCATGGAAAATTGTTTTGGTGTATAAATACTTTTTACATTGGATCCTATATCTACCTATTGAGCTCTAGAAGCACAATAGTTTCCATCCATTAATGAGGAATGGTCACTGGTGCTGCTCCTCTCATATGATCAATGGTAAATTCTTCCTCCCATGTTTGGAGTATACCAAATAAGTCTCTGGAAAATATAACTTTTAAATGATCCACTATGAGAGGAAAGATAGAGGGTCAAAAATCCTAGTCATCTAGGAAAATGCCATCGATCAATGTTTTCACATTACGAAGCCTCTATTACTCAGGTTTATCTCTAGTCGCACTGACATCCCATTCTCAATTACGTACATTCCTGACACCCTATGGTGATGTAAATGTCACCCTTTTATGATAGAAGTAAATATATTATTGGTAGGGAACTAACCATTCCATCATAATGATCATGAAAAAGACTATCATGCTATGGATGAATCAATTCCACACGAAAATGTATCCTTTTATTTGAAGGTTAAAATCCTTAAAATAGATAACTCCCTCTAATAGGATACCTAACAAGGTGTCTGGAGTAATAAAACCATAAAAGTTATTGATATTGTGGCCCAAAAATCCCATTAATGTTTCAGATATAAAAGAGTGAGGTGAGACTATTTCAAACAAAGAAGTTTCTAAGGTTGAGGCTTCTAGAAAAGTACCTAATACAGTAGAAGTTCTGGAACCTTGCTCCTCCAGGAAAGGATGTACAACATGTAACTAGACTGTACTTCAGAACTTAATCAATTCCTCACTAATTTGAGTGAACCCTCTCTGTTGGTGCTGAGATTCGTTATTTTGAATGCGTCTACCTCGACTTCCCCCCCAGGCTGATAAGTTGGGGGTATTCTAGCTGCCATCCTGTCATGATCCTACCAGTCCTACTCCTGAACATGGAGTCGGTGTAGATCCCTTCGCACAAGGAACTTAAGGTAATGTACTATAAAAGTTATTAATATTGATCATCCTACCAAAACCTCTTCGTTCAATGGGATCATGTAAGCACTATGTTATAGTATTCCTTGACATCCCATACTATTGACATATCAAGAAACTATCTACATGTGAAGTATTACTACTACACCCTCTATGATAATCCTTGAAAATTCACATTCTCCATGAATTATAATTTTTAACAAATCTCATTGTCGATCCACTCTAACATGTACCATCATCTTCTCTCATATTTTACTCTATGTTAAGGTATTCATTGATAATCATAGAGAGAATGGTCAACCTAAATATATTTACCACCGACCAGAATTTGTATAAGAGCCCAACATTGAATCTAATGGTGGTCATAAGATCATCACCCACATGTGTAGGAGGTAACCACTATATCTTAGTAAATGGGTAGAGTATTCAAAATTAGTCATAATTCCCTACTACAAGTTCATGAATTCTCATTATCTGTCAACCCATAGAGTATTGGGAAGAAATAGTGATAGAAGATGTTCTTAAAATCATCCTAGACCATATCCAGATGATTATATTCCTTGGTTGTAATATCCCACCACTGATTTTTCATATCACACATTATATAAATATATTGTCTAAACCTCTTCCTTAGAGGCATCTATAGATTATCAAATAGATTAATGATAGATTCAATCTAAGACTCAGTAGTGTGCGGTCTTTCATCCCGCAAGAAGGATGGAGGATTTATCTTTTAGAATTCCCAAGTCAACTCATCCATTATTGGGACAGGAGTAACAAAATCTTGAATATTTTTATTTATTCTAAGAAAACCCACTCGATACTATGCTTTAATGCCCATATCAGGAATAAAAATAGGTTCCATGGGTGGCACTACAAGAGGAATCACTAGTGGAATAGCACCCGCCTCTTTAAGAGCATGGTCACTATCACCATCATGGTGCGTAACAGAAAGATGTCATGGAAAAATGAAACTACAATGCCAATATCACACCTTAGAAGAGATTTATAAATTTGAGAAGATTGAAATTTGGAAACTAGTATAGTTATAATGCCTTCCTATAGAAATTATCATGACTCACTTCTTGATTCAAAATCCATGATTAGAGTGTATAAGAGACCATAATGGCCACATGAATGTATGTGATACCCCACTACCCCCTACTAAGGCCATTTTTAATTATTATTATTTTCGTAAAATATGTAAATTATGGATATTATTTCATTAAAATTCATATTAATTTTAAAAAAAATTCGTATTAAGATATATAATATCATTATAATTTTTGAATTATATGGATTACCATTTCTTATCAATAAGGTCCCATACTCTTTTTAAACCAAAATATAGCATCCAATTAACCCACACCATAACAAATTCTATCCCATAGACCAATATTTTATGGATCGATGTGACACAGTTAACATATTAGAGAGTCTACTTTAACCTATTCAGAAAATTAATATAATGTTAAGTATGGCACTTTAAGTATTAATTTATGTTTTCAAATTCCTCAATGATTTTCCCGCACAATCCAATACCTATTCATGGAACTTACAATATGAAATATGAAAATGCTCACATAAAAAATATATGACATAGAAAACTCATGGAATATTAATCCAATTTTTCTTATGATGATTCATGTATTGAAATTCTATCATTACAATGGGCCTAGGGAGAAGAAATAGTTAACCTAATAAATAAAATAAAAATAACATCATAAAACAAGTTCCCCACCCAACAACGATGTCGTATCAACTGTAAATCAAAGAATCAATAAAAAAATTACTCATCCCAGGTAATTTGGATTCCCCAATTACATGGGTCAGCTACATCTAAGAATATGGTAAATTCCAACTCACATTAACAACATGTAAAATTTATAACACCCAATCTGTAAGATAAATAAAAACAAATGCTCTGTTACCACATTTTAACATCTTGACCAGTGGTCCACCTAACCCATGCCCTTGAGTCGGTGGGTCACATATCCTAAATTACACATCCTTGTAAATCAGAGGTTGTTGACTAGTTGTGAGGGTGTGAAGGTGGTATGGAGGGGAAACTATAGCCTTTTCTCAAAATAGAATAATAGAAAGATTCATAAACAAAAAAAAATGGATGTATATACTAAATAGATAGAGTAAAATAAAAATTTGTGAATGCATATACAACCGAACATCTGATAATAATATAAAAAGCCACTAATGTCGTTTTAATACATGGGTTCTCGACATGTTGATATAAAAAGATGAATATGTGAACATACAAACAATGAATATTTATAAAATTTACAAAATGAAAAAAAGGTTTCCCTTCTACCACCACAAGCCTATTATCTGTCTTCTACTCCTAAGATACACCTATAATCAATTAATATCAACAACATATAAAATATCCTTTTCACATACCCATACATACATTTATATAATGTTATCAAGTACCAAATGTAGCTCAAGTAGGGTGTGAGATAAATATCATTGTAGGCCACAACCTATGGTTTGTAGAAGTAATCTGAGTCATTATTTATTACTGAATAGAGTGTATGCATAAATGAATTAATTAACTAACAAGATAAATAGAATACTGGATGCTCAAGATTTTATATGATGCCTAGAGGCCCTACTTACATTGTCTCGTTTCTAGGTGGAATGTGTGATAAATCAATTTATATATAGTATATATATATATATATTATATTTTTATAATTAATCCAGATATATGAACCATGTATGTGTTCATATAAGTGGCCTTATACCAGGAATACTAGTTGCTTCCTTGATTGGTGTGTAACTCAGACATACTTAACCAATCTAATGATTTTGTAAGGTCAACTAATATGGTACATTACCTACATCCCAATAAGAGTGTGGTACGTCATGTACGAAATGAAGGATGGTGAGTGAGACACCATGTCATCACTTGAACAATTGAACAATGTGTGTAAGGCCCAACGCCCAACTAGTGTCAGTGGTGTCAGACGCCATGATCAACTCATGATACAATAGAGCATGTTAAAATCATTATCATCTGAACACTTATCATCACACCACAACCTCTATAAAGTTGTAATATTATTAATAATATTAACCACAAAGAAAAAACCTATCATTTAATGTTCAACAATCCCACATGTAGAAATATGGAAAATTAATCTTTCAAAAATAAAACATGAAGAAAAACCTCTCATATGTCCCATTAGTGAAGTTCACTTTTCATTCAAGGCAATATAATTTATAGTGACATTTTAATATGACATGAAATAGTTGTTGTGGAATTTCCACCCTCTATAGATCATTTAATTTAATTTATTTAATTTATTCTATTAAAATAAAATCACACAGTAAAATTTATTCCATATGATTCCAGCCCCTTGAATTTACCCCATCATGAAAAATTCATTTATAAGTCTCAATTGGTATTTTAGAAGGTGACATGGTAATTAATGGAATTTACTACCTGAGAAATTCCAATTATAGGTTGGCCAAACTCATGGTAGGTACCCTTGGTTTAGTCAATCATTCACATTTCAATGTAAATTCGATTTAAATGCAAAATCAAATGTTTAAGAGTTGATCTGGGAATAGAAAAATTTAAGCATAATGGGATTTTCAACATGGCACACCTAATGTGTGTCAAAAAATGAGAAAAAATACCTCCAGTCCACTAAATAAGGACTGATATGCATGTATCATGTTATAACATACAATTTTGTTAAATGATATTGATTTAAAGGGGGAATTAGAAAAAATTTAGTGTGAAACACAAAAACATGGCCGTAGAACATTAAAACACATGGTGAAAACTGCGAGACCACATACCTCAAGGTCATAGTAATCCCACCACTCAATTTCATCCTCATATTTAGAGAATGATGGAATATATATAAGAAATTATTTAACACCCAAAAAATAGAGGAAATAAGATTTCACCTAAATAGCATGATGGATCCGATGATAAATATAAATAGAAATGGATAGGATTGTAGTTCCTATCATAAGGAATCCAACCCCATTAATGTATCTTCAATCAGACATTGAATGCGAGAGATACTGGATTTCTTGGGTTGATGGAGGTGGAAGATCATTGGAGGAAGAACTCAAGACATATTCTAGATGAAGATAGGCGAAAAAAGAAATATGATTTAAATATTAAAAGAGATAAAAATTTAATTTAACCAAAAAATATATGGAAAAATTGTTTGGAAGCACAATTACATAAACTATGTTCCAACCATGGGCTATTAACGACTTCAAAGGGTAATATTGCATAGTTAGTTTCACAGTTTATCTAACTATGTCAAAATCATGAAAAATTCATGGTCTAAAAATTACATGTTGTTCACATGACCATACCCCTTGGGATACATGGTGGAAAACAAACCATATTGCATAAAGGTTCCCACTATATCCATCCGATTGGTTTAGGTAAGTCATTAGGATTGGGTCACACCATTTCTCATTAATGTGCAACTCGGTCTTTTCTTCCCATTTTGGAGGTCTGCGCTTTGAATGATCCCTGGATGCACTTGACACGACCATGACATGATAAAGAGGTATAATTAGTTCCATTTAATAGATTTTTTAAAAATAAAAAAATGATCGCTATATTATTGATAAGATTTTCAGTTGCAATTCCTATCATCATAATAACCATTTTTTGAGAATATGATAATATCATTTGTGTGTAAGATAGAGTACCACCTCATGAAGCGATATTACTCTTTAAATCATTACAACGAAGGTAATAAGGATGGGTTTCCCGAACATATGTGATATATTAGACATAAATATGATTTTGGAATCATAATATATCTCTTACCTTTATTTCATTCAATCAAATAAGAAAATGGAATCATTTTTCATCCATACGTATGAGGTACCATCTCCATAAATGGTGTATTTCATTTTCAATTAATAAATTTAATGGATTAATATAATTAACTATATAATGACTATATATGAAATTCATATCAGGTTTTACATCATGTATATGATAAAACATTGAAAAAATTATGAGTTACAAAAATAAATATCAAAACATACATGAAAAACCAAGCATTTACTACCCAAAATTTGACTTTAACGTGGAATTATTTAAAAATGTAATAAAAATTCATAATTAAATAATATATTGTATGATGTATCTGTATGGTTATTTAATATATTTATAATAAACATATTTTCATTATACAATAGTTTTGAATGTTTATAAATTAATTAAATATTTGAGGTAAGGGACATTTGTTTAATTTACCACATTTGAGGTATATTTTATGTTATGAACCAATATTATTTTACAAGATGTATATATCTCCCCATTGATAGGTAATATCATGAATTTATTTATACTCGTGATAGTTTATGGTTCATTTACTATTATTCTTTCATGGGGGTTTTGATTCAATGATACCATAGTGGCAATGATTTTATGTTACAATGTCATTGTTTATGTGGATTGTTTACTAGTATGTTTCCAATCAAAAAAATTATGATAAATATTTAGAGAAACACATTAATATTATTCTTTTATGGTTATTAATGATATTAACATTACCATTTTCTCCCTATTTTGTACCTAAAATAATTTAGGAAATGATTATAAGAAAATATGAAATTATTTATCACTTTGGATAAAAAATAATTTTCTTCCTAAACCATGTTTTCTATATATGATTTTAAAAAAACAGTATACTTATACGACTTATAAAAGTCATTTTCACTAAAGTATTACTTTTTATTAAATTTTTTTGAATGTTTTTGAAATAAATCATTATTTTAACATGTAAGGTATGTAAAAAACATCATATAATCATGAAAATTATTTTCAGTTAAAAATAAATTATATTTTTTTGTTTTCATTTTCAAATAAATGTTATTTCACATTATTTAATGTAATAAATTATTTTTTAAAAATATAAAGGATACTTTTCTTTGGAAATGTCTAAAAATTATTACTAAATTTTTCTTTATAAAATTACAATATTATTTTCAATAAAATGGATTTTTTAAATAAAATTATGTTTTAAATATAAATTACAATGAAAAATTATTTTCCTCCAGAAATGTTTTCAATTATCATTTAAAATATTTTTAAATCTAATATGAAATAATTTGATGTTAATTATGCTTTATTGGGGTTATTATCCAAGGATACAATTATTATTATTTATTTGAATGGGTTTTTTATGATGAAATGATTTTTATGAAACCCATTTCTCTTCCATGGGTTATACCATAATAAAATTGTTATGAAACTTGATACTTTATATATATGTCATGCTATGATGAAATGAAATAATTATATTAATTCTTGTATCTTATCCATGGGTTATGATAATATAAAATAAATATGAATCACATTGTATTTCATGGGTTATGATATGATTAATTTTTTATTATCACATAAAAAAACATGTGTATTATTTTAATTATTTTATTATTTGGGCCTATATCTCCCTAGAATATATTAAGTAATAATTATGGTTATATGATCTCAAAGGGTACATGGGAAGATATCCAAGCACAAAAAAGGATAAATGAGAGGTAATCCCAAACCTAAAGTAGGTACATGGGTGGTAAAATGAAGCCTAAAATTTAATAATATATTTTAGGGTAGATGTGAAATTTTATTTTTTATGCTAACGTGTTTACAACAAATCTATGTCTTATTCTAATGTTATTCTCTCAAGGCCATAGTCTATTATTTCATTATGATCCATGTGTTATGATATACAAATCATTATTCCTTGAATCAAGATTATGATTTTTGCTATGTAGGGTATGGTTTTCAAATGATATACTCATATTATCGTACCCTTTTGTTCATGTTATTATTATGTATCACCCATGTTTATTTTTGATGAGCATCTAAGCTCACCCATTCTTATCATTCCTTTCCCCATGACCAGATGAAAAATATTTTTTAGGATATATATATGTTTGTTTTTAGTTAATAAATACATAGTGGTGGATGATACAAAACACTTGTGGACTTGTTGATAATTTTACCATCTTTCCAAATAAACTATACTATTATGGTACTTAAGCATTTGTTTGTTTATTATAATGATTTATAATCTAAAAAGATGAAATATATTTGTATGAAAAAGCTTATTTAAATATAGTTTTTATCAAATTATATGTTAAGTTAACCTATGTAAAGTAGGATGATAAAACCTCATATAGTACTGTATGTACATGTCTAGGGATAAGTCTCAAGATGATTCAATGTATATGAAAATTTCCAAGAATTATTGTAAATGATAGTTCATGTGGTTTCTATGAAATTACAACATGTGTTACAGACTTAACCTAGATGAAGCTCTGGTACAAAGGTACCTAGTTTTAACTACTATGAAAACGATGTATTGAGATAAACTAAATAAACACTTGGTTACATGATAATGGGCCTTCGTACATGCCTAGGTTGACAGTCATAGAGGATAAACTTCAGAAATTCACAAACTATTTATGAACCATCATGAAAGATTTAAATATATGTTGGATATAAATTACCTATTCATAACCAATGGTTTTATATATTAAAACATGTTTCTTGATTTATACATCATATATGTGATTTTCCTTGTTTAAGTGGTTCTTACATATAGTTATTTTTACATACATTTTTTTATGGTTTTAGTGAATGGATAATACATGAATTAATTCTATTAATGCTGATTGCGATGGCCAATAAAATGAGTTTACATTTGAGAAACCAATTTAAATTTTACTGGGAATAAAAAATCCTAGTAATATTCTCATGAAACGTTTTTAATTCCTTAATCATGTTTTACTTCCAAACGAGCAAATGAGGGAACAAAATTTAGTTGAGTCATTTATGAGGGAACATCCAAATTCTTTATAATGTACTTATGAACCACTAGTTGATAAATTATGGATCAAAACCACTGAAAAGATGTTTTACATTCTCAATTGTTTGGAAAATTATGATTTTAGTTTGTTTATCAACCATTTTAGAGGTGAAGTGGATCAATGGGAAAATCATATCAAGAATATGATGAAACTAGTTGAAAAATTATCCATGCATTGGGATTATTACAAGAGAATGTTTTTAAATTGTAAATTCCACTTATTTTGTATAATAATATAGTGAAGGATTTCCTTGAGTAAAATCCAATGGATAGTGAATCTGTTAGTACCTAAGAGGAAAATATTACCATACTTGTGAAGTTTAATTCTGTTACATTGTCTGACCTAAAATTACGGATGATCATTTCTTCAATGGATTAAAAAAATTAATTAAAGGTAATTATACATAGGATAGATAAATAGTTATGAATATAATTTTAGATGTTCTACCATGGTGAAAATGGTGGTCGGAGTTACATATATGATTCATGTTTTTGATAAGAAGAAAAAAATGGAATTAAAAGGAAAATATAAGAACGATGAAGAGAATAATATGTTCTTTACTTTATGATAAATGTTTTTGATGAAACATTTGGTAAATTGAATTAATGAGACAATTAATTATATTATGGTTTTATGGGAATACAATCTGGAAATTAATTTATAATGTTATCAGATAAAGTTATGTAATAATGAAAATAGAGGGAATATTGAACAGAATACACAACACATAATCCAGTGTCTCAAATGAATGGAGTATGAAATCTATTAAGAAAAGTGAACAAATCCAATGTTTAATTGTGGTGATTAATTATAGTGGCATATTAAGTCTTGGTACAAGGAAAATATCCTACAATCACTTTTTTAAATAGGGGTGAGATTACGACATGGTGAAAGGTACACATACCATCCACTATAAAACTTCTAATGTATTATTTAACTGTGTGTCTAAAAATTTATTATCATATAGAAAATTTTCTATGTTTATAATTATTCTGACCATATGAGTAGATATATAATTATATGTGAATAAACCAGATGTTACTATGATTGCATCTCGAGTATATGAATCTTCTCCGGTTGACGTTTTTGTGATTTTTCTTCCTAAAAATCATTCCATTCATTCTCCAGTTGAAATTTTTGTTATCATAGGAATCGATTGTAATTATATACATAAATAACACATCAAATTTAAATGTGTGGAAGTCAATTTTGTTATTCAAAACCTACCTACGATCATCAATCAGTTTATATAAAAGAATGAGCTGCTAGTGGAAATCGCATGTATTGTACGGTTTTGATTCCAATTCAGAAGGGGTGTTTATCTTTGATGTTTGGTATAAAATCAAATTCAATGATATTCCTATTGTGTGGGAATTGTTTGATGTATTTCTATAATAGTTTTGTATAATTAATCCAAAATGTAAAGTTAATTTCTCAATAGAACTCATAACTTAGAAAATGCCTTTTTCAGGGACTCCTTATCGAATAGTCTAGATTTATTTGCACTATTTAAAGATAAAACTCTAGGATAAACTTGATAAGGGATTAATTCATCCATGTTTATTACCATGGGGTGAACCTATTATTTATTTAAAAGAAATATAGTTCAATGTGACTATGTACTGATTATCTGGATACGAACAAGATCCCGATAAAGAGAAAGAATCCTTTAACCCATATTGTTGAATTGTTTTATGATATATATGGAGATAAATACATTTAAATGTTTTACCATAATTTTTGATATCATAAATTGATGGTTAATATGGATGATATACCCATGAACACATTTCTTACAATTTATGAACAATAAGAATAAATAGTTATGTCATTTGTTCTTACCAATTTTCTCGCTATATTATTTGATTTAATGAAATTATTATTTAGATATTTCCTTGATCATTTTTTGGTATTCCTTATAGATGATATTCTTATCTATTCCAAGAGGAAGGAAGAGAGTGAAGATCTCATGAGAATTTTACTTAAGTTCTAAATGCAGAAAATATATGAATATTTTTTAAAGTGTCAATTTTGGATATAAAATGATTAATTTTTGGGTCATATAATATCTAGAGAGGGTACATTGATAGATCCATAAAAATTAAAGGAAATTTAATGATGGACCATATTATACATTATTTCTAATTTCCATAGTGTTCGTGGTTTAGTTAGATATTTTTGAATGTGTATGGATTACTTATTACTACTGTCTAATTGTTTTACCATGTGAACAAGGAAGGGAGCTAAGTTCCCCAAATAAAATATGGATGCTAGGAAAATTTCATGAACATAAAGAAAAGATTAATCAGTTTACCTGTTCATACATTACACTATAGTATAAAAGGTTTTTTTATCAATAGTGATGCATCCAATAATAAATTGAGATTTTTCTAATGTAAAATTAAATTTATATAGCTTATACCTCACGACAATTGATGATTCACGAGAAAAATTATCCAAATCATGATCTAGAGTTAGTTATTGCATTTTTTCAATAATTATATAGAGGAATTATCTTTATAGACAAAATTTTGGTATATATACCAATCAAAAATGTTTAAATTTTATATTTCTAAATAATGATTGGAAAATGTTCTAGAGAATATGGTTTGTGATGAATAATGATTAGGACTACTCAATACAATACCAACCTCAGAATACCAACACAATAGAAAATGACTTATGTCGAAAGACTATACAATCTTATTCATGATGAGGATAAAAAATTAAAAATATTTATAGATTTTTAAAGGATGGATATGAAAAAATCAAATAATGGTGATAAATATTATCATCCACAATATAATGTTCATCCATCTATTCATGTGAATATTTAAGAAGCATAGAAGGTAGATGTAGAGATGAAAAAGAGCATTTAGAAATGTTATTATATTTAACCATGATCAAGTAGAAATGTTTATGTTTTGGAATCATGTATTAGTTCCTTACATACCATATTTTAATATGGAGCTCTTTGAGTAAGATCACAATTCATGATTTACTATTCATCTAGTAAGTATAATCATGTATAAAGATTTGAAATAGTATTTATGGTGGGGTGGCAGGATGAGAGATATATCAATGTTTATGTCTTGATAATAGGTATTCCATATGGTTAAGGATGAGAGATTAAATTATAAGGGTGTGATAAATCCATTTTCTATACCATAATGTAAATGGGAAAACAACATATTGGATTTTGTTATCGAACTCACCAAAATATCAAAATAGAATTATTATATATGGGTTTTAGTCAATTTCATTACAAATTCATCACACTTCATATATATCAGAGAATAATTATCACTATATCATATTTCTAGGATATACATTAATAAATTGATATGGTTTCATGGAGTACCACATTGACTATGATTTAATTAGGATCTGAGGTTTACCTAAGAGGTTTGGGGAAGTCTTCAGTAATCTCTTAATTCAGTGTTGTGTTTTAGCACTACTTATCTTTTTCCAATAGATAGATAGTATGAAAAAATAATTGAAACCATATAGGAAATTATTATATCATCTAATTTTAATTTAAATGGTGGTTATGTTCAACACCTTCCTCAAGTTGAGGTTTCATACAAAAATTAATTTTACTCAACATTCAAGATGGCTCATTGTAAATCCACTTATGAAAATAAATACTGAGCTCCAATGTAATGGAATGTAGTTGTATGAATAAATTTTTTTCGACCCATGAAAGATTATGAAATAGAATATATAGTTAATTAAATTAAAAAAAAAATACATTAGAGAGTCGGTAGAAAAGTTATGTTGATAATAACTTATGTGATCAGAAATATGAATTTGGTTACAAGGTGTTTCTAGGAATTTTTCCATTGAAGAAGGAGTAGAGAGTCGAAATGATATGGAACCTAATACCAAGGTATATAATTCCTTTTAAATTTATTTATTATATTTGGACCATATCATATCAATTGGAACTACCACCAAACCTCTATGAAGTGAAAAATGTGTTCCATGTATGCATCTTGAGTAAGTACATACCTAACCCTTTACATGTAATGAACTGAAATGTAATACCATTGGGGAAAGACTAATATGAGGAAAAATAGGTGGGGATTCTAGGTCATATTTGGAATGTTCTATGAAACACCACCACTCACATGGTGAATGTTTTATAGGGAGACCACTAGTTTGAGGATGCTATTTTAGAACTTTAGGATATGATGAGGTAGAATCATCCTCAATAGATTTTATTAGACTAAATAATTTTTAGGGAGAAACTAATTTTAAGTAAGATAGAATGTAAAACCGTGAGTTTTTTTTAATTATTATTTATTGAATAAATTTAATTTCATTTATATCATATGTTACATGGAACATCGAGTACATCTTGAGTTACATGAAACTCTGAGTTGTAACAGGACAATGATATATTACTATAAAATTATTTAAACGTGTCCATTATTAACTAGGACATAAAAATTGATATATGAATAGAAATAAATACTTCTAAAATATAATGTATAATATTTTAATATAAATAAAACACTTTGATAATAAAATCCATAATTTTCACAAGAGATTTTATATGTTTGTAAAATAAATCTTTCTAAAGAAAATTTCTATTTTTTTGAAATATAATTAAAATTTTTAATTGATTTTTTTGGAAATAATTTTTTAAACGTACATTATTTTTCAAAACTATCATGTCAAAATTTTCTTATAGGTATTTTTGTGGTTTTTCTGAAATGATTAATTTTTTTTATAAATAGTGAAAAATAATTAATTTTATTTGAAAATTGCATAATCCATTAATTTATTTATAAAGTTAATTTATATTATAAATATCATTTAAATTATAATTAGATCATTTAAACATCCATTTAATAAACATTGGTAATTTGAATAAATTTTATGTTCAATTTTGATAAGAAATACTAGAAACTTTTGAACATTTTCTCTTTAAAATCGAGCTTTTCTTCAAGTTTGTGGAAATAATATCAAAATAAATTTTCCCAATAATCTGAATGGAATTCAGAAAAATTGTTCCATATTTTTAATTAGAATATGGTATATTATATAATATTTTGAACATAATGTTTTTCAAAAAAATATAAAATATATGGAAATTTATTTACCGCAATTAAGGAAAAAATTGGATTACCTAGGGTTAAACTAAACCAATTAAGGGTCAAAACGACCTATAAACAAGTATAAAATATGTTTTAGAGCCATATATTGACTTTATAATTTTTATAGTTTTAATTGTTTCTATTTTACATCCTTTTTCATTTTATAAATGTGGGTACACTTTTTATTTTCAAAATATTAAAAGTGTGACACTCACCTCACTTATAGAAGGGCACACAGTCTCCTCCATTGTTAACAAATTAATAATCTTTTGGTTCTAAATATCCCTAGAAAAATGAAATTACATCTTCCATCCTTCCATCCTAGTTAGATCGTTTTTTACATAAATTCTACTTAGGATGGCTTTTGTGAAAACCTATGGAGGATACAAGTAGAAGAGGTAACATTCATCAGAGTGTGTTTTTCTTATATTTATTCTTCCACCTAATTCATTTTTTATTATAAAATTATAACATGAACTAATCATAATTCAATAATTATATGCAGTAATGTTGAGGTAATTTCTTACAACTATCTCCACTTCATCAAATGGGTTACGAAGTCATCGTTCATGTGTACGGTGGAGTACTGCCTCATGAACCAATGTTAGTTATTTTTCAATTACCAACAAAAAGGATTGATATAATGATGGATGTATTAATTATATATGATATTAAATATATTATTATATATCTAGAATTATTATATCATGAATATATTCATACACTACATTTTATGGGAATATGATAACGTCGCGGCAGACTACCACGTCACAGAGCGATGTGATATGTTCATCAATTAAATGAATGGTAAAAGGTATGAGTTTAATGAATATATTTAATATATATGACATTAATTTTTTATATAATGATAATACTTCATTTACCTTTCTTTATTTTCATCCAATATATGGACACAACGCTCATGCATACATATGCCTTACCGCCTCCATGAACGATATATTTCATTTTCTATCACTAAATTTTATATATTAATCTAAATATATATTTAAATAATATATATGATATTAATATAATGTCTAAATTTATAGATATTATGAAACCATGTTCATGTTAATAGTACAAAAAATAACATATCAAAACATACATGCGAAACAAATTAGTCATTACCCAAAAATCGACTTTAACATGGAATTATTAATAAATTGGTAATAAAATGTCATAATTAAATCATATATTGTATGATATATATATATATTAGTAATATATGTATAACATAGGAATATTTGTTATACAGATGTTTTAAACATGCAGGACGAAACTTTATAGTTAAGGTAATAGATTTTTGTCTTAATTTTCCTTTTTTGAGACATATGTTATGTTATTTACTTATATTTATTTATGAGCTACATATATAAACCCTTTGACATGTAATATCCTGAATATAGTTATTATCTAGATATTTTATGTTTAATTTAATTTTATTTCTTTATGGGATTTATGATTCAACGTTACCACAGTTTTAATTATTTTATGTCACAATCTCAGTCTTTGTCGAGATTATTTATGATCATGTTTTCAATGATAAATTCTTGTGATGCATATATCAAGAAACTCATGAATTTAATTCTCCTTTATTTATTCATGATATTAATCTGAACATTCTCCCACTTTTTTCACATAAAATAATATAGAAATTTTATTTAATAAAATATGATTTTATCACTTTCTTCAATAGAAAATATGTTTTCTTCCAAAACCATATTTCACAAAAATTATTTTAAAAATGTTTTACTACTATTCAATGATTTTTAGAATAATATTTAACATGTGATTTAATTTTTACAACCATATTTTTAATGGAATATTCATGTCATGTTTCAAACAATGTCTATTTGGTTTTTAATGAAAATCAGAATTTAATATTTGTTTCAACATATTATGCATGATCAAAACATCCATTCATCTTGACCATTTAATTAAACTTATTATTCCTCTATAATTTTAATGTTTATTTTACAATAAAATTACTTTCAAAAAATTATTAGTTTTTAAAAATAGTTTTTCATTGTGGAAAGTATATTTTCCACAAGAAAAGTTTTAAATGATTTTTAATGATTCCTTTATAAGATTCGAATGTTATTCAAAAAAATGAATTTCTAAATGATTTTATTATTTATAAATTATTTTAAAAATACTTATTTTTCCTTATAATTGTTTTAAATTATATATTAAAATAATTTTCCATCCATGATGACATTATTTTATATTACCAATGCATTTCTAGTGTTATGATCCAATGATAAAATTATTATTATTTATCTAGATGAATTATTTTTATGATGAAAATATGTTAATGAAATGTATTTATCTTCCATGAGTTATTCCATGATAAAATTATTTGAATCATTTTCTATTTTTCCATGGGTTATGATATGATAAATGAGGGAATTATGTTGAATCCTATACCATCTCTATAGGTTATAATAATATATAATTTCTGTGAAACCATTTTAATTTCAGGTGTTTTGTTGTGATGAATGATTTTTAATATTTTAGAACACATGTGTTTGATTTACATTATGTGGCGGGTGGAAATGATATAACAGCCCAAAGCATTGGGTAATGATTGAATTCATAAGAGCTCAGAGGGTGATATATAGGTTATTAGATTCCTAAAAATGAGTAAGTGGGAGGTAATCCCATGTATGAAGCTAGTATATAGGTGGTTTTTCCATGCTTAATAAGTAATGATTGTCATTATAGGTATCCATAATAAAATATTTTATATTTTTTGGTTTATTCCAAAAATATATGTCTTATGACATTGTTTTACACTCATAGATCAAGTAAATTCATTTCATTATGATCCATTCCATATAAACTGCCAATATTTCTTCCAAGACTCAACATTATGATCTTTTATAGTATAGTATTCAAATGTTATTATCTTTCTCTACTACCCTTATGTTCAAGTTATGATAATGTATCTCTTTTTCTTACTAATACCAAAAATATGATCACACCCTTTATTATGTTTACATTAACTAGGATATTTTGAAATGTATTTTGTATTATATGCTGAAGATGGGTTTTAGTTATTATGAACACATTGGGAGATGATATAGCACACATATGAACAGTTTTTTATGATTCGAAGCATCCAAAGGCACTAAACTGTTACAATAATGAAGGATGTGTATGTGTGGTGTAATGATTTCTCATCTTAAAAGAAGAAATATCTATTGATGAAAATTATTTTTTACTATGGGTATACATGTGGTCATGTGAATATTCAGATATAAACTAGTGGTTTATGTTGGGGTGTTACAACAACAGTTCAATATTTGCAATAAAATTTTTTAGAATCCTTCAATATATAAAGGGATTAAAAAATTTACATTTAAAATTTGATGTGGGAAACATAATTGTTACCAAAAATAACACCAAAATTCTATTATCATGTAGGGATAATAATAAAGTGAAGTGAAAATTTGGATTTTAAAGAGAAATATATTGATTAAACAATAAGAATGAGTGATAGAGAATATGGTCATTAAAAAATAAATTACCCCAAAACCATAAATCGAGGAGGGTGAACATGATAATCAATTTATAAAAAATACCTGTAAAAAGGGAAAAAAATAAATTTCAAGATTTATTTCTTATGATTTGATGAATTATTTTACATTAGAATGCGATAATATATTTTTACATTTTACTCCAATCTATAAACATAATTTGATCATTCGGTTGTGTTTTAAATTAATTTACACCTCTTTTAATCCCATATTCCAACGATGAATGAAAAATATGAATTTTTTCTTGTGTAACACATAAAAATAAACATATAAAATATCATAATATCTAAAAAATACAATCAATACATTCTAATTTCTCTAATAAGAAACCAAAAAAATGGTTTGTATATTATATGATAATTAAAATTATTAACAACATTTTGAAGGACTATTATAAAATAATTTAATATTAGGTACCAATTATATATTTAATTCTTTCCACCAATTGAAAAATTAAAAAACTACAAAAATAATAATTAACCAGTATTTAAAACCCATAAAAATGAGAAAAAAGGTTACAAATTTATCTCCCAAAATACAATTAACATTAATACACAAGTTAGATAAAGTGGATTACTATTTAACATACCGAACTTGAGAATAAATTGAGCATATATCCCAATAAAATGTGATAATAAACTAAATCACTGTAAAAGCATAATAAAAACATTATAATTCCAAAAATAAACTTTAATCATATTTTCTAATTAAATCATTGATTATAAAATATATTCTAAAAATCCTCAATGTAATAAACTTCATCAAAAAAATGTAAATCAATTTTTCATCAAATCACAAAATAAATTCCAAGTTCATGAATACTATAACTTTTAATTTATCAATATCAATAATCTCATTATCCCAACAATACATTAATATCTCCACATCAATCACCCACTAATGATTATTTATCCCAAAATTATCTATTTTACAAAAAAACTATCTTACCACTAAATCATGAACATATACCTAAAAATCATTAAATAAAATATATTGTAAAATAATCCTTCTCTATTCCATGATTATTATAACCATAATATCATTGGAAAAATTATCCTATATCATAATTATTGAATATAAATACATAAAATCATTTATCATTATACTTACATAACTGGGATAAAATATAGCCTTCTTTGAACTAAGAGTTATATTTTTTATTAGGGATTTGTATATGATATTTTACTTGTTCCCAAAACATAAAAAATGTAAAAATATATTGTACTATATGATGTCCATTATTTCCATACATTGAACCCATTATTTTCACAAATAATTAATTTCTCTATTTCCTTATCTTCAACACCTAAAACATCTTCCCCTTACATTGAGACATTTCCCCATTTTATTCTTCCTACATTCTTGACATGTAGGATGATGTATATTATTTTCTCTATGATCATCATGAAACATCAATTTTCTCTTATTTGGTTCATTCTAAAACTCACCTATGATTATTTTATTAATAATATGTCAAGATAATTGGTTTTTTATAACCACAAGATTTAAAATTTCATCTACTATTTCATTTGGTTTATTGTATGGAAAATAATCATATTATAAATATTATTCAATGATGAAATGATTCCTCCTAGTACCAGTCATTAACTAAAACCAAAAAACATAGTTTGAGAATGAATAATCATATTGAGTAATCATATAATCATGTATAATATTTTATATTATATGTAAATTGTTATACCATATTTTCAATCTATAGAACCCTAGTATTAACCTTTTCTATAAATAGTCACTACCTATTGAAATTCTCTATATTGGTTAGTAATGAAAATTGTAACCAATTGAACATTATCCCTATATTGTTTCAAACTAGGTGTGTCGTCTTACACCCACACATCATAATTTGGGGATGATAGAGTTGTTACCAAATCTTTCCACATTAGATGTTGATTCCTTTGGTGCATTTGGAAACAACTATAGCCACTAGATTGTATCCAGAAATGAATGTATTTGAAAAGAAATAAACAATACTTTATAAACCATAACATTGGATGTTATCCTATACATGGGATTCTCATAAGTTTTATTACTAATTTTTTTTTCATCATAGTTTCCAAAAGCAATTAATCATAACTCTGATCCCAATTAAGTCGACCAATGCATTTCATAAATGAATATTACATCTTATTAGATAAAAATTTATTAGATATCATTATAATCCATGCATGAACTATAATGTGTTAGTGTCATTGGAAACTTAAATATATAAACAAATTTTTATATATCTTGTCTATTTCACCTCCCACAATTTTCTATACAACTAGATCCCTTATTAGACATATCATTCAAAAAACTAGTCACCATATCCAAGAAAAAAACATAATTAAAGGTGATCTAAGATTATTTATAAGGTAAAGTATTTTAGATAATAATTAATGATCATATTTAATCATAACATGAGCACAAAGGTAAGATAATATAAGATAAAAAATTTAAAAAACATTTAAAAATATATATATAATAAAATCATGAGTTATGGAATAATTCATGAAAGATCATAAGATATGAGTCATAAAGGAATCAAGGAACATGATCCCTGATATTATAACATTTTCATAAGATAATATCCTAAAATATTGTAATAAATTTTAAAAAAAACTTATTCATAGAAGTATTATGTAAAGGATTCCCACCATGACATTCACTACATGTTAGGCATGGGATAACAACTAGTGTGCCCACTTTTTACATAAGATAACAATTTATATACAAATTTTTGTCTTGTTATGACCTCATATGCACCATTTTTCATGCTCATAAAATACTAATCTTTACAAAATACAATTGAGGGATATAAAAAACCCAGTACTCACATAATCATAATCCATTTATAATAATTTCAAATGATCCTAAAAACATTTATCATTTCATCATAGCTTATCATGTGCAAAAGAAAACGAGTTTTATAAATACTTCAACATCATAATTATAAATTAGTGGTATAATGAATAATAATTAAATATTTGGATCATATCCCATGTAAAAAAATCATAGTATATTTTCGGATATGAAAATAACTTTTAAATAACACAAGAATATTTCACAGAGAAAATATCTTCTACATATTCAATTTAATTCATTAAATTATAAAAAATTCTAGAATATTTTGGTATGATTTTTTTTAAAAATATGAATGTAGTCATGTGATGGAATATTTTCAAAAATAGTATTCATTATGGTGTGTAAATTCTTTCATGGTGTATACATTTAAACAATGATTCCATTAAAAATATTAGGACAACGTAACTTATTCAAAAAAAAATTAAACCATTTTATAGAAAATAAAGCTAGGGTAAAATGAATTTAATTTATCATTACATAAAATTAAAATTATTATTTAAATTTTCTTAATGAAAATATGGACGGATAATAAAATATTTATGTGCATAAAAAATGTTGGTCTCCTTTCTAAATATTATTTTTGAAATTTTAAAACATAGAGATAAAAATGATATAAACACATGGAATATCAAAAAATAACAAGAGGATAAGAAAAGGAATAATAGTTTTTAGACACGGTTCCTATAATTTCATCATTGGAAAATTAATCATTGAAAATCCCAAAAAAAAGTGAGAAGATAATATAAAACATTATTTCTTTAGTAAATTTTTTGTCAAAAATATGATGAAAAAATTAATATAAAATAAAACATTAAATACGATCACTACTAGAAAAACAGGTATTTGTGACGAGTCCTTTGCGACGGGATCCCGTCGCAAATGGCTTTTTGCGACGGGGTCTCGTCGCAAATGACCCGTTGTTGAAAACGGTGTCGCAATAACATTTTTTTGTGACGGGCCCGTCGCTAAAGCCCTTTTCCGCGACGGGGAGAATCCCCGTCGCAACTAGTACTCCGTATATTTGTAAAAAACTAGTTTTGACGGGCCCCGTTGCAAAAACTATTTTTTAACAAACAAAAAAATAATAATACTATTTGCGACGGGAATAGTATCCCGTCGCAAATACTATAAAAAAATAAAAAAAATAAATTGTTATTAAAATATTTTAATTAATATAATAATAATCCAATTATAATTCAAAAATAAAAAATAATAAAATATTAATAATTGATTTTAATTAATATAATAATAGAATTATAATTCACAAATAAAAATATTAAATTATTTTAATTAATATAATAATAATAGAATTATAATTCAAAAATAAAAAATAATAGAATATTAATTAATATTTTATAATGAGACAGAAACTACGAATAGAAAAAAAATCTTATTTTGATTTCACAAATTTTATAACATAAATACAAACTCTAATCTGAAGGAGGGGTGGGAGAGGGGGGGATCTGCAGATGGAGGTGGAGGAAACTCTATCCCTAAATAATGAGTGAGTCGGCGCATGTACTCCATCTGCTCCTGATGCTGCTGCTGCCACCGACTCGTCTGCTCCTCGTATAGCTGCTGCTGGCGTCGACGCTCATCCTCATGCTACTGACGCATCTGCTCATGCTCCTGTCGGAGACTCTCTATCAGTGCAGTCTGAGATCGCAACTGATCCTCATACTGTATAGCAGAAGAAGATGCATGAGCTCCTCTCGAGCTGGACGCCGACATCGCAGCACTTCCATAATAATCTCCCGGAGTCAGTCGAGAGATGATACCAACTACCCGGCCCTTCTCGAAGGCATACTGGGTGGCCTGCATCGATGCCGCCTCATCAAACTGACGGCCATTGGTCTGATCTGATTACTCGGCCTGACTCTCAGGCCGGGCCTGTGACGCTGCGGCCTCATACGACTCTTGTAGTTGAAATTTAAAATTAAAATTGTGAATATATTATATACAGTTAATTTTTAAACTTGAAAACAAATAATACTAACCACGATGTGATGCTGACGATCACCTCTGAGCTCCCCAGTAGCAGGATAACTATTCATCCTCCGATATACGTCGTACTCCGTAATATTGGGGTGCTCGACAGCCTATAAGAATAAAAAATAAACTGTTAATATTTATAGTTATATAAAATATTTATAAATAATGTACGTACCAGATGCTGTCTATAAGTACTGAAAGAACGACTCCCAGCTCGATGAGTCACCTCTTGTCTCCCCCGATTCTGCCTCCCCACTGATGATCTCCTCTGAAAGGCACCACTCAACCAGTGCGCACATAATCCATCCCATACATGGGATGAAATGTACTCAGGTCGGTGTGCTCTACATGACTCGTCAAAATCTGACACTCCTGCTTTCTTCATCGCAACTTTTCTTAAATTGTGCAAAAACTGACGAAGGTGATCACGCATGGCCACCTCCCATGCCTCGTGGATGGCGTCACGCATGGTATCCTCGATCGGATACCATAAACCCTACAAATAAATCAAAATATCTAGTTAGAAATGAAATAATTTTCAAAATAAAAATTATTTATTTACGTACGTACCAACCAATGGCCGAACATGGCCTGCTGCACATCAATGGGAATCTGCTCCCATGTGGTCCACGGCTGAGAGAAATAGTTGCGCAAAATAGCGCTGCCCTGTCCGACTACTATATGCGGAAAACTGTAAAAATAATAAAAATTTATTATGTGAATAGATTAATTAAATCTTAGTCAAATCAGCAGGTTATCACACAGGTTATCACACCTCTATGTGCGTTGATCAAACCCAAGATGTGGACGTCGCTCGGGGACGGGGTCAGGAATCATCAATCGTGCAAGACCGCGCCCCCTCCGCGTACTCCCTGGAGCGCCTGCAGGATGAGGGTCATCTGGCAGCAACTCGTCCGCATCGAAAGTCAGGTCAGCATCCGCCAACTCACCAAATTTGGCGTCGTCCATCTGAAACAGAAAATGTTAATGTTGTTAGCAAATAATTCATAATTACTATTATATATACATATATACATATTATGATTGTATATAAATACCATTGAATTCTATCAGTGTTCATCTTCATCATCATCTTCATATATGTCAATGTCATCTTCATATTCCTCCTCAACATCATCGATATCCATTCGAGTTACAGTTGCTTCATCTCTTACCATTTCAAATTCATATGTGAAATCATTAACATCATCATCATCACCGACTCTTAAATGTGGGGTGTCTTCATCGATACTCATGTCTCTTTCCAAAAAAGATTGATTTTGAGTACTCTCTTGAAAAACATCAATTCTTTTCACATCAGTGAAAGCACATTCACTTTGACTAAACTAATTGTCTCGAATTTTGATTTTTATTACACTCCACCAATCAGTCAAGTCTCTTGATGTAGCACAGTACTTTGCGTAATAAACTTGATGTGCCTGTTGAGCCAATAAGAATGGTTCATTTACTGCGAGAACACTTTTACATTTAATATCGATGATTCCATGAGTCGGATGAACACGTACGCCTCTCTCTGTATCTAACCACCGACATTTGAACATGGTTATGTAATGTTGTCCAAGATAAAAGAGTTCAATGATTTCATCAAATATGCCATAAAAGTCAACTTCATTTTCTCGATGATGAGATCCTCTCAAGATAACTCCACTGTTCATTGTTTTTTTCGATTCCCCGTATGTATGTGTGTGGAATCGAAATCCATTCACCACATATGCATTATAATTTTTAACAAGTTTGGAAGGTGGGTTACTCAATACACACAGCCGTTTGTCAATTTTATCAGCATGTCGAGACACCTGAAATTTTTTGAAATAATTATCAATATAGTAAACTATACATTGAATGAGTTGCTAAAAGATAAAGAATTTATGTTACCAGTTTTTGAAACCACTGAGAGAAATTTTTCAGTCGACGTTCTTAGAGAGCAGCTGCTGTAATTTGTGGAATTTGTATCTTGATATGATTATCATACAACCTATAAAAACCAAATTTATTTACTGTAACATAAATGATAGAATAAGTGATATAAACTCTTACAGTACAACTGATGTCATCTCTTCACAGTTGAGCAGAACATACGTATGAGCTCTATGATGTTCATCATCTGAAAGCCAGCGTTCATAAACTCCACCAAAACCAAGCTCTGACTGGTTGAAAACAGATAATTGATTGTCGATTTCATCAATATTCCTCTCGTTCCATCCCATTCGGTTTTGTTTTGAAGGATACTCAGATTCAAAATAATGGGAGCAGAAAAAAGATATTTCCTCTTGGAAATAAGCTTCTGCAATAGATCCTTCAACAGATGCTTTGTTGCGTACTTTTCTTTTCAATTTTTACATGCATCTTTCAAATGGGTACATCCATCGAAACTGTACTGGACCTCCACATTTGGCTTCATATGGCAAATGTAACATCAAATGTTCCATTGAGTCGAAGAAAGACGGCAGACATATTTTTTTTCAGTTTACATATAATTACAACAACATCTTTTTCAAGTTTTCCTAGAGCATCATAATCTGCTGTAGCCGAAAAAATTTCCCAAAAAAATTGACACATGTCTGTTATGGAATCCCAAATCACAGAATTCAACAGACCTCTTAATCGAATGGGTAGCAGTCTTTCCATTATAACATGACAATCATGACTTTTTAATCCAGTAATATGACCATTCTTTACACATCTACCCAAATTGGAAGCACAACAATCTGGAAGTCTCAAATCTACAATCCACTGACAAAATAATAAACGGTTTTCTTTAGATAGTGTATAAGCTACTTTTGGTTTCAGTAACCTTTCTGTTCTGACATTCTCAAACAGTTCCAATTCTGGACGCCTGCAAATTTGGGCAAGATCTAAACGTGCATTTACATTGTCTTTGCTCTTTCCTGGCGTATCCAAAACTGTATGAAACAAATTATCAAAACAGTTCTTCTCAATATGCATGACATCTAACATGTGTCGGACCAACAAATCAGACCAATATGAAAAATCCCAAAATATGCTACGTTTAATCCAATTGTGTTCTTTCCCAAAACCAGAAATTTTCTGTTGGTTTATTGTGGGACCAAAAGTGATGGGAGGTAATGAAAGTACAACTGATTTTAACTCCGAACCTGATAGCATTTTTGTAGGTCCTTCCCTTTCAATTGTTCCTTTTCTGAAATGAGATCTATTTTTGCGAAAAGGATGATCAGCTGGAAGAAACCTGCGATGACAGTCAAAATAACAAGGTATCTTTCCATGAATGAGCATAAATGCTTTGTTCTCTCCCATACAGTAAGGACATGATTTCTGACCATGTGTACTCCAGCCAGATAACATCCCATAAGCCGGGAAGTCACTTATTGTCCACATCAATGCTGCTCTCAGTATGATATTCTATTTCGTTGCAACATCATATGTACTGACACCAGTACTTCACAATAAATTTAATTCATCAATCAATGGTTTCAAATAAACATCAATATTTTTCTTCGGATGTCCTGGAATTAGTAAAGTCAAAAAGATATATGGCTCCTTCATCAACATCCATGGAGGTAAATTGTACGGAGTTAAAAAAACAGGCCAACATGAATATTGACTACCATAAGATCCAAACGGACAGAAACCATCAGTGGAAATCCCCAGTCGAACATTTCTAGCTTCTAAAGCAAAGGATGGATGCAATCTATCAAAATGTTTCCATGAATCACCATCGGCTGGATGATTCATGCTTTTATCGGTTGAAATATTCTCTTTATGCCATGACATCATTGTTGCGGTATTCTTAGACATGAATAAACGCTGGAGTCTGGATGTAATCGGAAAATTCATCTCCATTAGTGTCGTAATTCAAGAATGGTAAATTCATCATCATTTATTGCAAAGAGGTTTCTCTAAGGGGTATCCTCTCTACACCTTGAGAGAATTTCAGGGTTATGCAGCTAACCCTATAAATTCTCCTTAACAGCTTCTTTAAAATCCATCATCATAGTGTTGATGCAATGTTATTAAAAAATATATGTTAATTTATTTTATTTCCTTAAATGTATAAACACTAACATTCACAGCAGACCCACACTGGACAATGTTAGGTGTCACCTAAGTTATAGTCACTTCTCTAAACTCAATAGTGCCATCCTATTTTTGGTCTAGTCACCCATTTAGAAGATATTGACTTTTTATGAATATTATATGTTCATGCTATTTAGAATATTTTGAAATTTTATTATGGGCACACCGAGCATCAGAATCGCATTCCGTCATAGTGCCTAATCTCATATTAATCCCATATAATATTTAAAAATATGACATGGAAAGTATGAGACATTACAGTTTACATAAAAGAAACCATGGAATGAAATCCCTTATATAATAAGAGGTGAGAATGCACACATTCCAAAAATTTAAATTAATAATAAATTTAATAAAACCAATCACATAAAAAGGATTGGTGTAGGATAATGATCATCCATATGTATGAAACATATTTCACACTTAATAAAACTATCATTCACTTATTAATCATTCTTATTTAAGATAAATCATGCCCAAATAAATTAATTATATTCTTGTATTAATAAATTATTTGATATTAATTTCCATATGAATTTTCTTAAGATTCACAACCATCATAAATTTATTAAATTCAAATAAATTTATATAAAATTAATTATGCACATATATGAAGGTTGGATGAATCATTGTGAATATCCTTCCAAATCTACCAAGCATGCATTAGACACATATATTGATTAATCTTGTGACATATGGAATACACAAAAAATAACATACATTTCTAGTGTGTACAATCAATATAATGATTAACTAAAATACAATATTTTTTATAATATGTTTTGATTCAATTCACATAGATTAATATCTGTCATTTTATTTACACACGCACACATGCACACACACACACACACAGATATATATATATATATATCAAAATACATAATATGCTGTGTAAAATAAATATAATTACCACTTGGAAGATCATTTCTGTTAGATTTGGGTAGTATAATAAATTAAGTTTAATTATGAAAATTTTTGTATAAGTACACAATGTGTACAGGAGGCTACGTGGCATGTATGTATCTCACCATCTATATAAGGCGCACATCTAGGGACTTGGTGTGTTATCATGACTCAAAAAAATTGGAGTTCATTGAATGTATAATGGAATACACAATGTGTAGTCTCTGTGTTACATAAACACCAGTCAATTAGGCTATGCGTGGAAATATAAATCTCATCTGGGACTTAAAGGACTACACACTATGTACATGGTAAACACAACATGTACTCCGACTGACCATATTCCAGGCTGGCTTGATCAACATGTTGTGTAAAAAATTTAATACACCATTTCTACCCAATTAATATGGTTTTTGTTAATTCAAAATTAATTACTGGATTATTGAACACAATAAATGGCATGTAACTATGATTACATAATGGCTACTCCTATGATTTCTAACCAGAATCCTTAGAACCTCCAGATGAGTTATTAAATTTTATTTCATTCATAAAACTAAATATTTTCATTCAATATATGGGAAATAGAAGAGGAAGACTAATATCGTGAAATTCAGATTAAATTAATGATCAAACTATAATTGAAAACTAAATCTAAAATTTATAAATCAATAAATGGTGATTATATAATTATAAATAAATATTTTACAACACTGATATCACTTAGAGTTTTAGGGCACTGTGGAAAAATGTGATGGTTCATTCCAATCATTTCTTTTTTCCATGATCGAAGATCAAAACAAGATCTACATGATGATAAACACAATTATCAATGGAATTGAACCAACAAAAATATGCTATTCATAAAATGTTGGAACCCGAGATAGGATCATCATGTATTATTTTTAATTAATTTAATCAATTAATGAATTAAATTTAATGAATTATTTCTTTGTTTAGGGATTTGAAAATTGATATATATTATACCATTATTACATTGTCAAAATCAAGAGCATATTTCCTCAAGCGATGATCAACATGTGTTCCACAAATCACTAAATTTCACTATAGGAATCTATGGGTGCTAGGAAAATAAATCCTATTGCTTTCATTGTCCTATTTTGATCACCATGAGGATTTCTTGGAAAGTTTTCTCCTTGATCTCACTATAATCGAGAGTTGATGGTGGAGGAAGATCACTCATTATTCTTGAAATATTTCATGGTGGGGGATATCTTTATTCCTTAGATGATTCTCTTCAGAACTCACTGTTCATAACTCAAATGAATTGGATCCCTAAGAAAAATAATATAATTGTTTTGAAATACATCTAGGGTTGAGAAATAAGTATCGTCAAAATTTATATTTATTATTAATTTAAGAACTTTTGGAACACTGTGTCAAAAATTATAACTATAATATTATTTCCTTAACATGGGCATAACATGTGAATTAAATTAAATATTATTAAATCAAATAATATTCAATATATATTATTTCTCAACATAATAAATACTCAGTCTTGCATTAATCTACAATATTTATCCGGACTAGAATAATATCTTTTTTCAATAAATAAATATCACTTCGATATATTCTAATTAATAAGTAAATATTATATTCACTATATTTGAAATGAATATTTATTAAATATAATGCTCACTTTATTTTCTCTCGAATAAAATGTGATAGAATATATGTAATCAAGAAATCATGATTTATTATTAAAAAAAATTGGGAATAATATTTATTCAACTTATTAAATAATAAATAATAATATGTATTATAACATAGAGATTCTAGATACACATCGCGTGAGACCCTCTTGGCCACATTCTCAATGACATTAGGTGAAGAATGCTAAAGTGAAAGTCTAGCCTCAAGAAACATGACATGGATCCCATAGTTAATGATAATATTGTCACAATGATATAATACCTCAAACAAGCACTTACCATGTAATATAAACAGTTTTTCATGAAATATCTAATCAAGCAAATTTCATGGTGGTTTCATCAACATATGTGTTTACTATCTCTTTCATTTACTTTCATGAAATAAAACATGCCTAATGAAAACCATGGCCATGTATTTATTTGGACTATATATTTTCCATAAAAGGGAATAAGAAATCAACTTCCATTAATGAACATAAGGAATAAATCCTTTCTCACATTATTCATTAATGAAATATTACTCATGATTCACCCAACGTATCAGACATCACAATAAACATATTTCACCACATTTTTCATAAATAAATCAATATAACAGAATAATAATATTCATTAATAGTAATCTTAATGTTTTAAGATAAATACACACATTCATATATAAGAACATCAAATGAAAATTATATATGTGGATTTCCAACTACTGGTTATCTTTTTTTATAATATCTTAGAATGGATATTACAAAGGGCGTACACCATGAGAAGGTTCCTAAAAGTCCTATGAGTTACCACTACTGACAAAATGTATCATTTTTGTCTCACAATTGATATCATATGGCTATAGAACAAATATTTATGAATTTTGTTATAGGAATTCTTGTTCCTCATTATAGAGTTGAACTTCTTGGAAATTTTGGTGGAACATATTCTATTAGAACATTATCATATACTATGTTACGTAGAATAATAGTCATGATGTCATATAAGGATAATTAAAATTAAATAAAAAGTATATAGTTTTTCATGAAGTACATATAACTTAGTTCATGTGCACCAAATTCATTATATGATGCTGAGGTTATAGTCTACCCATTTTTGGTAAGTAGACCCTCACTACTATCTTACAATAAGTAACATATGGTGAGGAACACATGAAGTCACGTGACACTCCAGTTTAGACCCAACTGTCCAAGTCGAGGTTTTATTAAATGGTATCATAGTGTATTTTTATTTTTTGGTTTTTGACTAACATGCAACATTGTTCAAAGGATATAGGTTTTCTGGAACTCAAGTAATGGATTTTCTATGTTCCTAGCTAGATCATGTTTAATAGACCACTGAGTAACTATTGAAATGATATTTATGATTTTATTGTATTTTTTTCATTCATATATCTATCCATATAAGAGAACATTCTGTATATATATTGTGTTTTTTCATAATAGTTATTTAATTTAATTACTTGGTGCGTGCTATCATTTTGTGATAAACTTATATTTTTGACTGAATGATATATATGTTTTCTATGATATTGTGATATATCTATATTGGAATTAATTTGTTAAAAATAAAAAATGTTGTTAATTTTTTTAATAAATATTTTACTATTAATTACAAGAAGGGATATATACATTGGATCATAATTGGAGGTATATACCTTGGGTTATGGTAGACTCCTTGGAGACCCATTTTTGACCCCATGGACTAATTAGGATTTTTACTAAAAACGTCAATTTTTTATAAATTTTTCCTTCATGTTGAATAATAATTCACCGGGGTAAAATTGATGGGACCACCAAATACTAGTCCCAACACCTTCGAAAGTCCTTCAGTTTGTTCCTGCCCAAGGCTGGTTGGGAGATATGTCTCTAGTCAATAATTCCATAGACGTCAAGATCCATCATTCACCATCTTGTAAAGGAAAAGGAGGGACTCAATATGTAGATTATTGTATTGACCTCATCGAGGATGTATTTGACATTGTTGAGACACCTATGGATAATAAGTTGAAGCTGTAAGTGCTCATGTTATAGGGACCCTTCCATGTGGTGGTGGGGTATGATGGGATATTATGGTTGACATGAGGGTCTCACATGGGAGTCTCTCAAGGACCTGTTCTTTAGGGAGTTCATTTAGGATATGCTAAAGCTAAACCAAGAATAGTATTCTATGAAGATCTAGTTTGGGCATGTGATGATATCTAAATACATTATTTATTTCATTGAGCTACTTTTATTTTCACCTATTATGGATAGAAATTATACATAGATGGATGAGAATTTGTATATTATTATTCATGTAGTCATTATATGATAGGTTTCTTGGTTCACTTAGTGACATAACCAAATAATTTTCATAATGCCTTAACTATTAAGGAGGGCCTCAAAGACGATTTAGAATTTGGATTTGTTCAACTTTTCAATACATAAGCATGTGGACCTAAAAAAATGGTGAGTGTCAATTCTATAAGTAGAAAGAGGAATACCAAATACATACAACAAGTTATTAGTATATAAGTAGACTATAGTACTGCTTCATCAATCCACTTCAGTGGAGTTCTATAGTGCATCAACTTTGAGAAGGTAAGAAATTATCCCAAGTTATCCCTAATACCATATAATAATTGATTGTTGTGTAGAATGGTTGGGACATATATATGCTCTATAACATTGAGGTCGAGGTTTTTCAGGGGTGTAGTGTAGACATGATCTATAAACTACAGATATGGTCATGGTCCTCAATAGTAGGATTAGAAAATGACTTTGGAAAGTCATATACCTCAGGGATGAGATTATGGATCAATGTAATTCATATTATATTTAGTAAAATAAAAACTATTTTATAGTGATGTGAGACTTTTTACTATTTTGGTTACTATCTTTATCACTTCTATATTTTCTACTAATTTATTTAATACTAGTTCTTCTCATTATAATAAATTTACACAATTTATTATTGTACATGAATTATCTGTCTTGTTTTATTCTATGTCAAATTGACCTGATACACTACTAAGCATGAAACTGGATCACTTCAGTGATTATTAGTGTCTCTCATATTCATTTTTAATTATGGACATAAAGGGGATTTTATGATTTCTAATAAGAAGAACATAAAATTTATTCTTTGTATGGACTTTGATACTTTTTTATGAGCCCACATAGATTTTTGTCCAATATGTATACTATTTACATTTACCAATATGGAGAAGTCCATAATTAATGGTGAATAAGGTATGGTAATAGGAAGAGTTGATCCAACCAAGATCCATCTTTGGAAAATCATGTAATAAATTAATGGATATTTATTTCATCTTAATTAGTCTTTAGATTCCATTTACTTTTTTCTAGTTGGGGATATCTATCAAGAATTCCAGATGGATGACTTCATAGGACTCCACTTAGAAATAGGTGTAGAGTTAAATGTTGAACCTTTTTTAGGTTTGATATCAATTTCATTTCCCCCTTATCATATGATGTTATCTTAGTTAGATGTGATTAAGGCACAACAAGAGGAATTGGAATAGAAGGCTTTTATTTAACTGAGTACATCACTATGGGGTTTACCTATTTTTCCCCCGGAAGATGAATATTTTTTTTGACACAACATATATTGGCAGAATATAAATTAGTTGGTTGTGAATATTAGATTTACATTACATAGGATCGATGATTTATTTGATAAGTTTTGTGGATCCTGGTTGTTCTCTATGATTGATATTAGATTTGGTTATCCCGAATTTCGTGATAGAGATGATTATATTCCAAAGATAGTATTTTAGTGTACTTATGGTATATAATAATACATACGTGGTGTTTTTTTAATGATGAGTGCACCAAAATCAGTCATTAATTTCATAAAAAAAATTTGAATCTCATATGTAGTCTCATTCATCAATGTTTTCATTTATGATATCTTAATTTACTAACTGATCCTAGAGAATAATTCTAGAAATCATGAGATAGTATTGGTTATTTTATGAGCACATCGACATTATGGTATGGTGTTGAAGTATAAATTTTAAATTTAGGATGTGAAATTATTAGGGAATGTGGTGTTTGAAGTTGGTATATCAGTGGTCCTGAAAAAATTATAGATATAGAAGTCAAGATAAAATCCCCATAACAAGTTCTACATAAAGATCTTAATGTGTCTTTTGGGAAAATATTGGTAACATTACTAGGACATATCCCATTTATTAGCACCCTTGACTCTGCTAACAATGAAGGGAGTGATGTCTCTATGGTTAGTACAGTTCAAGTTTGTTTTTCTTTTGAAATGATTAAGAGGTTCACTATAGCTCCAATGTAGATAATACCCAAGAAATGAATTAGTTATCTTTTGTACTATGAGGAATCATGAGTTGTTTTGGGATTATTATTTATGTTTATATAGAATGTAGTAGCATATAGGTAATGTAAGTCAAGAAACCATTTGAATAGATATCATACCCAAGTATTAAAGATGGAATTCATGGTATAATATTTTAACTACCAGAAACAATATTTATTTGGTGAGAGGGTTTTTGTATATAATAACCACCTGATCCTTGACATTATATTCTCACAGTGGGGCCAAATTTCAGGTATATTTTCTAGTTAAAGTTCCAATAGATGTTAAAATTTGATATGGATTATGTACTAGGTAGTCACAACATTAATGTAGATTCCTTTATTTGTGACACATAGGTGGTTCAGAAACCTAGTGAATGAACTTTTGATGTATAACGGACCCCAATGGGTTGGTTATTCAATTCGATAAGGGATGATTCTGAGTATTAGGGGTGATGATGTGTGATCTATTGGAGATCACATCATCTTTGGTAAATTGGGTAAATGTTTGTCATGTATCTAACCTAGAGTGTGCTATAATGTGGAAACAAATTACTAGAATAGAATTAATACTGAGGTGGTCATTGAACATTGACAATGTGATCCCATTACATGATAATATTATAGTACCTAATTCCCATAGGTAATAATTGATGATAGACATCCATGCCTATAATTTGGTCATGAATATAGGTTTTAAAAAGATGTACCATGACATCTGGTGATCGTTTTAGTGATAGGTGATAAAGAGGGTCATTACAGGATGTGTTTCCAGATTCCTTAATTTCCAGAGGATAAAGGTTGATCACATGTGTCTCGGTAGTTTACTCTATCCACTTATTATCACAATGTGAATGTGGGAGGAAGTCATTATGGACTATGTGATAGGGATACCATGGACCAGAAGTGGATGTCATGTGATTTGGATGATATTTGATCAGATATCAAAAGATTTTCATTTATTTATGATCTTTAGGACACAAAAAGTTAATGAGATGGAAAATATGTATTTCCATGAGATTGTGGTCATTCATGATAATCAATTTGACACTTTATCTAAAAAAGATCCATCTCATGGTTTTGGGATGGCTGGTAAAATTACTTAAGGGCTTATCTGAGGTTGATCCTAGCATACCATCTCCATACATATGGATAGTTAGAGCTAAATATATGTGTTTTATAATATTTGACTCTAGATATATCACCCAAATCATTGATATAGAATTGTAAGATCTCCTAGACCTAGTTAAGTTCTCATACAATAAAAATTACTAGGGTTAAATTCAAATATCACTTATGAGGCACTTTATTATTGATCATGTCATTCACTACATTGTTTCCATGAAGTCGGTGAGCTAGAATATGTGGATCCCAAAATAAAATAAAATATACAGTGAATCAAGCTTAACATATATGTATATTAAATCATTTTTATGCATATTCATCACATTATGAAAGTAAATACTTAATGACCATAATAGTTTAGTGACTTTAGATTGTTGGTACATAACTTATCTTAAAAATGAATTTGTAAAGAATATAACTTTTTCAAAAAACTTTCCCTTGAAAAAAATTTCAAAAAACATAAAGGAATCAATAAAAAATCATTTAAAACATTTCTTAAGGAAAAATTCCATTAGGATTTGAAAATTTCTTTTTAAAATGTTAATCCATTCAAAGACCATCTATTCGAAAATGTATAAAAGAATCTTGAAAACCTTTTGAATTAAAAATTCATTGAAAATACATTGAGAAATTATAAAATAAGAATTGAGATCATTAAAACCCTTTTATTTTGAAACAACCATTTGAAAACATATAAATTAATCTTTTAGAATCATTTAAAAAATAGTTCAAGAGTAAAACTATTTTTGAAAACTATTTTTATTTAAAATGAAATTTTTTTAAAAAATACACAATAATAGGGTAAAAATTTTCATAAAAATATCATTTTAAGCTTATAAAGAAATCATCAATAAAATGAAGATCATGACATCAGTTAAGTTTGTACATTCCAGACATTCTGCATTCACATTAAAAGTTTAGCAAATTGCATTGATGAAAAAATGATAAGAATATTTGTAGAGACCCGAAGCTTGACGTACATCAACATTACATTACTTTTGTGGAATACTTAGTACATAACCAAAATAGACACACAAAGACCATAATAGTTTAGTGTCTTTGGATACTCGGAATATAATCTTCTAATCATGGTGAAAGATCTTCAACATATCCCATAAAGTTCTTCCCCTTTTTTCTTTTCTAAAACCTTTCTTTATATCCTGGGGAAAAGAAAACATAAAAGGGGTGAGCACAAATGCCCAATAAGGGTAAACATAGGGAACATAAAACAATCCATAAACATTTTAATGCAAAAACATGAACAGAAAATCTAAACATCAAAATCTTGAGCAAATACATGAATCTTGGATGTACATAAGGCATATATCATAAGGGAATATCAATCATGGTAAAATAGCATGGGAATAAAAAATGTAATTGTGGCAACCATTAAGCACATGTTATGATTTCCATAATATCCAAGGGACTGCTTCCATGACCATCTTAGTGGACAAAGTCCCTTTCAGAATCGAGTCCACTCCTCGTTTCAGTCATGTAACACTGAACCAGATTAACTTATCGTTCAATCCATGTCTATCTCATGAGATAGAAATCTTTAACCAATGCATTGAAGCGAGATATTGGTCCCACCCATCTCATAATGAAATCATATTTACTTGTTCCACAAAATAAACTTATAACATTCATCATAATCCAATGAATAAAATGGGTTTCATAAACATCATCCCATCATCTCATAATCCATATAAAACAAATGGACATTTCATCATAAAAAAATTGAAACCATGTAAATCATAGAGACATTATCCTTGAAACATACACATATGAAATAATGTCATCTTAGATAGAAAATGGTTTTTATAAAACATTTGAAATGAATTCTTGAGTAAATTATCCTTTCTTCTTCGAAATCACTTTCTTTTCAAAAAATGCCAGGCACTTTTAAAATAAAAGTATTTTGTTGAAAATAGTCATAAAATCTTGTAGAGTAAGGTTCATGAAAATTAGGCGTTATTAAACCGAAGAAATCCATTCATGTCGTATAAGTTAAAAAAATAACATTCTCCTTTTACTTTTGTCAAAAAAGTCAAAAAGTTCATCGTGTGGTAAACAAAAGTAATATTCCTTTCAGAACATGTGGTAAAATTCAAAAATGGGTAAAAAGTACATTAAACATACATGAAAACATTTTTAGAAAACTAGGACATGGATGATAACAAAAACCCCAGAAAATACTTACGAATAATCAATCTCGGATAAGAGCAAGATTGGAATAGTTATCCCTTTCCTTAGGTCCGATATGCTTCGTACGTTTCCGAACCTCCTCTTCTTTCGACACACCTTTTTGAAACCTCCTCTTAGGGCACTAAGATTGGTCTTTGAAGAAGACCAGAACCTCTAGGATGTTTCTAGGGAATTAGAGAACATAAATTTGCATGGGTTGTCTGAGCTTGAAGGATCAAAGTGGTGTGAGGAATATAGAGAGGAGGTTCTTTTTTATAAGGGAGGAGAGGGTCACCTTTGGAATAACTAAAAATATTATTCCTCTCATATATACCATTATTAAAGTACATTTTCTATTCATGAAGATACAATTTACAATGGGAATTTAATGAATCATTCAGTATATTGTGTTCCCTTTACAACATTCATATCTCATTACATTCAATTCATTTAATTTATTCATTTAAAATAAATCCATCGTGCAATAGTCATTCCATCTAATTCAACCCCATTAATTTTACCTAAGTAATAGAAAATTAATTTATAAGGATCAATGGGTATTTTGATGTTTTTAATGGGCGCTAAAGGAATTTCTTACCTGATAAATTCTAAGTCTAGGTTGTCAAAACTCATGGGAGGTTCCCTTAGTTTAATCAAGCATTCACATTTCAAGGGATATTCAATTTAGAATCTAATATAAACATATAATTGGTGATTTGGGTCTATACACATTTAACTGAAGGGGACCTTTAAAATGGAACACCCAAGGGGTATCAAAAAAACAACTGAAAACTCTAATCCACTAAAAATAATCATCAAGAAAGGATTATGTTTTACGAATAAATTTTACGTGAATAGCTATATCTAATGGGGGTGTTTGGAAAGAGAGGGAATGTGGAAAAACAGAATAGATATGGAGAATAAAAACTCATATGGAAAATAATGATATCACACACCACAAGGTTATAGATGATTACTTTCTTGATATCATCCTATGATTCAAAGTAGGGTGGAAGAGATCTTGGAAATGGTAAAACACCTTGAAAACAGGGAAAATAATCATTCACCTAAATAGTGTGACGGAACTGAAGACAATCTTAGACATAAAGGGATGGGACTCGATAGCTCACCTTATAGTATCCAACACCTTCGATGGGCCATGAATTGGAAAATAGATGTGGGAGATAGTTGGATGCCTAGGTGGATGGAGGAGTAAGCTTATATGAGGAAGAATTCAAGACTTTTACTCAAGTAACATATGAGAAAAGAGAAATAGTTTTTAAATATAAAATGGGAAAAAGTTTCATTTCACATAAAAATCATAGGGTTCACAGTTTTGACAAATGGTTGGCCAAACCATGTTCCAACCATGTACAATTTCCTTCTTCAAAGGGCTACATTGCATGGTTAGGCACAGGATTTATCTTACCATGAATAAAATTTGATAAACCCACTGTCCAAAAATGGCTAGTGGGTCACATAGCCTAGCACCTTGGGTCATGCAGTTGTAAAAAACATGAATCGTAATAGTTCCCACTATCTATATCCCCATGGTTTAGGTAAACCATGTGGGTTGGGTTACAAAATTTCTCTAAACCATACAACATAGAATTTATTCTCATTTCGGGGCTCCGAGATTTGAGTGAACCTCACATGCACCTGATACCACGTTGACTTGATTAGGCATCATAATTAGGTATTTTAAATGGAATTAAAACCAAGAAAAAATTATCTGAACTATAGTGATATGAAGATTCTTCACAACCTCCCCTCTATAAAGAAAGACATCTTAGAGTAGGCCTTCAGAAGGTTAAAGTGGTATCACATTAAAAGGAATATGAGAATTGATCTCATACATTATCTTACCATTATTATGTCTTTTTATGTACTCGGTTGTGCTTCCATTGAACCCATAAATAAATAATTAAATTTACATGGAGATTTTTAATTCTAAGATCCACATTATACATCGAATACTCTTCAAAGGATTTATCTACATCTAGATCAACCTCTTCGATCTGAATGACATGTGACGGGTCTATATAGTACCATTTTACCTGAGATACATGAAAGAAATCATGAATAGACTAGTAAATATGAGGATGTTCTAACTGGTAATCCAATGTTCCAATCTATTTCACAACCTCAAAGGCTCAAATGATCCTACGAGAGAGATTACACTACTTCCGAATACACCTATGCCTGAATATGGGTGAGATTATGAAGAAAACAAATTCTCAGACCTGAAACTCGATAGGTCACCAAAGTCAGTTGGCATATGACTGTTTTCTAGATTGAGAAATCATTATGAGATTTCTAATCAAATGGAATTTCTCTGTATTCTCCTACATGGGACGTGGCCTATGTATATCTACCTACCCTACCTATATCCATAAAAATGGTGAGCGGAAAGGACCAACATATAAGGCTTCATAAGAATCCATCTCTATGATATCTTGAATGATGTTTTTATAGAAAACTCAATAAGGGGGTTTTTTCTACCCAGAACCCCAAATATTAAGAAAACATATATAGATAGTGTCTTCTTGAACAAGAATCTCATGCTCGTTATGTCCATCAGTCTATGGGTGATAGGTCATGCTTAGAAGCACCTATATAACCAATTCAATTGGCAAACCCTTCCATAACCATGATGTAAGGGAGGAGTATCTATCAAAGATGATAGAAATATGAGATCCATAAATATGTACAACTTCTCTAATGTAGAACCACCCAATATCATCTACTGTGATGTTATCTCAAATAGGTAAGAAATATGAAACCTTAATTGAATAATCAATTACAACCCACATATTATCATTTACATGAGGTGATCTAGGTAAAATAATCAAGAAATCCATTAAAACGTCATCCCATTTCCACATAGGAATGTAAAATGGCTGTAAAATCTATTTTTCTCACTAAAATAACACATTAACCTAGTAAAAGTTGGAACACCTATTGATGAAGTTGGAAATGTTGCATTTATTTCTTGGCCACAAATACTAGCTTCATAGATCAAGAATCATTTTGGTGACACTGGAGTTAACCACCTATGTTGAGGTTCAAAATTCCCATGTAATATCCCATATGATGTCATCTAGGACCCATAAACATCCATGGAATAATTATGTATCATACTCATCCCTAATCCAACCTGAAGATGGACCATCTTCTGAGATGATTTCCAATTAAGAAAATTCCATCCATATTAGAAAATTGCATCATTATTACATATTTTAGAAGGGTAGAAGTGATTGATAAGGCTGTGAAGATTGTTTTACCATTATCCTTCTATACCTATATGTGTATCATTGAGAATTAATCCTTGAGATTTCAATCACCTATTGATACCTGAACTATATTATTCTGAATCTTTTTGTTCAGATAATCAGCCATGACATTTCCATTACCAGGCATGTAGGTGAGCATGAAATCAAATGACTAAATGTACTCAAACAACCTCCACTACAAAATATTAATATCTTATAGTGAAAATATGTACATTCGGCCTTTTTCATTACTGAAAAACAAAAAATCCCCTCCCAGAAGATAGTGTTTGCAACATCATAGAGCATGAAAGACAACAACCTTCTCAAGATCATGTGTTGGGTAGTTTCAGTCATCAGAACTCAAATGATGAGACTCATACATGACAATTCACTCTTCCTTCAATAGATCATCTCAATGACTAATACCTTATGCATCAATGTTTGCGGTATAGATCATTAATAGCTCTAGATGAATCAGTATCATCCTTAATGAAAAAACATACCTCCAACTACTAAAATGATTCTTCACAATCATATGACCATAAGAATTTCACAATATTCATCTTCAATCCCTTAGACATTCCCACAATGCATGATAATTTGGATATTAAATTCCTATAATATCTTGAAATCCAAAATAATCATCGAATGTCATGATTTTTTTGGGCTGTTCCTAATAAACAACAAATCTAACTTTCTCTGGGTTGATTAAGACTATTGAATCAAAGAAAATGTGACCCATGAATTTTACATTATTGACCCAAAATGTGGAATTTTTTATGCATAGAATAGATCTGATTCTCTCTCAATGTATTTGGAATGATCTCAATATAATTGGAATTGTCGGGTATAGAACATGAATACAATAAGATATTTTCAACAAAAATTACAATTAATGAATCTAGATATGGGTGGATAACCTGATCCCTAACATCCATGAAGTCAGCAGGTGTGTTCACTGTTATGAATGATATAATCAAAAACTCATAAAGACCATTTCTACTCTGGAAAGATATGAAAGGCATGTTTCATGACAAGAAACACCATTGATGATATCCCAATCACAAATATATCTTTGAAAACACCATATCTCCTCATATATGATCAAATAGGTCATTTATTCTAGTCATTGGATATTTTTTACATATTGTGAACTGGTTTAAATGATGGTTATCCACACAAAAGCTGGGGGTACTATCCACATTCTCTATAAAAAAGGTCTATTGAAACCCATGGAAAATTGTTTTGGTGTATAAATACTTTTTACATTGGATCTTATATCTACCTATTGAGCTCTAGAAGCGCAATAGTTTTCATCCAATAATGAGGAATGGTCACTGGTGCTGCTCCTCTCATATGATCAATGGTAAATTCTTCCTCCCATGTTTGGAGTATACCAAATAAATCTCTGGAAAATATAACTTTTAAATGATCCACTATGAGAGGAAAGATAGAGGGTCAAAAATCCTAGTCATCTAGGAAAATGCCATCGATCAATGTTTTCACATTACCAAGCCTCTATTACTCAGGTTTATCTCTAGTCGCACTGACATCCCATTCTCAATTACATACATTCCTGACACCCTATGGTGATGTAAATGTCACCCTTTTATGATAGAAGTAAATATGTTATTGGTAGGGAACTAACCATTCCATCCTAATGATCATGAAAAAGACTATCATGCTATGGATGAATCAATTCCACACGAAAATGTATCCTTTTATTTGAAGGTCAAAATCCTTAAAACAGATAACTCCCTCTAATAGGATACCTAACAAGGTGTCTGGAGTAATAAAACCATAAAAGTTATTGATATTGTGGCCCAAAAATCCCATTAATGTTTCAGATATAAAAGAGTGAGGTGAGACTATTTCAAACAAAGAAGTTTATAAGGTTGAGGCTTCTAGAAAAGTACCTAATACAGTAGAAGTTCTGGAACCTTGCTCCTCCAGGAAAGGATGTACAACATGTAACTAGACTGTACTTCAGAACTTAATCAATTCCTCACTAATTTGAGTGAACCCTCTCTGTTGGTGCTGAGATTCGTTATTTTGAATGCGTCTACCTCGACTTCCCCCCCAGGCTGATAAGTTGGGGGTATTCCAGCTGCCATCCTGTCATGATCCTACCAGTCCTACTCCTGAACATGGAGTCGGTGTAGATCCCTTCGCACAAGGAACTTAAGGTAATGTACTATAAAAGTTATTAATATTGATCATCCTACCAAAACCTCTTCGTTCCATGGGATCATGTAAGCACTATGGTATAGTATTCCTTGACATCCCATACTATTGACATATCAAGAAACTATCTACATGTGAAGTATTACTACTACACCCTCTATGATAATCCTTGAAAATTCACATTCTCCATGAATTATAATTTTTAACAAATCTCATTGTCGATCCACTCTAACATGTACCATCATCTTATCTCATATTTTACTCTATGTTAAGGTATTCATTGACAATCATAGAGAGAATGGTCAACCTAAATACATTTACCACCGACCAGAATTTGTATAAGAGCCCAACGTTGAATCTAATGGTGGTCATAAGATCATCACCCACATGTGTAGGAGGTAACCACTATATCTTAGTAAATGGGTAGAGTATTCAAAATTAGTCATAATTCCCTACTACAAGTTCATGAATTCTCATTATCTGTCAACCCATAGAGTATTGGGAACAAATAGTGATAGAAGATGTTCTTAAAATCATCCTAGACCATATCCAGATGATTATATTCCTTGGTTGTAATATCCCACCACTGATTTTTCATATCGCACATTATATAAATATATTGTCTAAACCTCTTCCTTAGAGGCATCTATAGATTATCAAATAGATTAATGATAGATTCAATCTAAGACTCAGTAGTGTGCGGTCTTTCATCCCGCAAGAAGGATGGAGGATTTATCTTATAGAATTCCCAAGTCAACTCATCCATTATTGGTACAGGAGTAACAAAACCTTGAATATTTTTATTTATTCTAAGAAAACCCACTCGATACTATGCTTTAATGCCCATATCAAGAATAGAAATAGGTTCCATGGGTGGCACTACAAGAGGAATCACTAGTGGAATAGCACCCGCCTCTTTAAGAGCATGGTCACTATCACCATCATGGCGCGTAACAGAAAGATGTCATGGAAAAATGAAACTACAATGCCAATATCACACCTTAGAAGAGATTTATAAATTTGAGAAGATTGAAATTTGGAAACTAGTATAGTTATAATGCCTTCCTATAGAAATTATCATGACTCACTTCTTGATTCAAAATCCATGATTAGAGTGTATAAGAGACCATAATGGCCACATGAATGTATGTGATACCCCACTACCCCCTACTAAGGCCATTTTTAATTATTATTATTTTCGTAAAATATGTAAATTATGGATATTATTTCATTAAAATTCATATTAATTTTAAAAAAAATTCGTATTAAGATATATAATATCATTATAATTTTTGAATTATATGGATTACCATTTCTTATCAATAAGGTCCCATACTCTTTTTAAACCAAAATATAGCATCCAATTAACCCACACCATAACAAATTCTATCCCATAGACCAATATTTTATGGATCGATGTGACACAGTTAACATATTAGAGAGTCTACTTTAACCTATTCAGAAAATTAATATAATGTTAAGTATGGCACTTTAAGTATTAATTTATGTTTTCAAATTCCTCAATGATTTTCCCGCACAATCCAATACCTATTCATTGAACTTAAAATATGAAATATTAAAATGCTCACATAAAAAATATATGACATAGAAAACTCATGGAATATTAATCCTATTTTTCTTATGATGATTCATGTATTGAAATTCTATCATTACAATGGGCCTAGGGAGAAGAAATAGTTAACCTAATAAATAAAATAAAAATAACATCATAAAACAAGTTCCCCACCCAACAACGATGTCGTATCAACTGTAAATCAAAGAATCAATAAAAAAATTACTCATCCCAGGTAATTTGGATTCCCCAATTACATGGGTCAGCTACATCTAAGAATATGGTAAATTCCAACTCACATTAACAACATGTAAAATTTATAACACCCAATCTGTAAGATAAATAAAAACAAATGCTATGTTACCACATTTTAACATCTTGACCAGTGGTCCACCTAACCCATGCCCTTGAGTCGGTGGGTCACATATCCTAAAGTACACATCCTTGTAAATCAGAGGTTGTTGACTAGTTGTGAGGGTGTGAAGGTGGTATGGAGGGGAAACTATAGCCTTTTCTCAAAATAGAATAATAGAAAGACTCATAAACAAAAAAATGGATGTATATACTAAATAGATAGAGTAAAATAAAAATTTGTGAATACATATACAACCGAACATCTGATAATAATATAAAAAGCCACTAATGTCATTTTAATACATGGATTCTCGACATGTTGATATAAAAAGATGAATATGTGAACATACAAACAATGAATATTTATAAAATTTACAAAATGAAAAAAAGGTTTCCCTTCTACCACCTCAAGCCTATTATCTGTCTTCTACTCCTAAGATACACCTATAATCAATTAATATCAACAATATATAAAATATCCTTTTCACATACCCATACATACATTTATATAATGCTATCAAGTACCAAATGTAGCTCAAGTAGGGTGTGAGATAAATATCATTGTAGGCCACAACCTATGGTTTGTAGAAGTAATCTGAGTCATTATTTATTACTGAACAGAGTGTATGCATAAATGAATTAATTAACTAACAAGATAAATAGAATACTGGATGCTCAAGATTTTATATGATGCCTAGAGGCCCTACTTACATTGTCTCGTTTCTAGGTGGAATGTGTGATAAATCAATTTATATATAGTATATATATATTATATTTTTATAATTAATCCAGATATATGAACCATGTATGTGTTCATATAAGTGGCCTTATACCAGGAATACTAGTTGCTTCCTTGATTGGTGTGTAACTCAGACATACTTAACCAATCTAATGATTTTGTAAGGTCAACTAATATGGTACATTACCTACATCCCAATAAGAGTGTGATACGTCATGTACGACATGAAGGATGGTGAGTGAGACACCATGTCATCACTTGAACAATTGAACAATGTGTGTAAGGCCCAATGCCCAACTAGTGTCAGTGGTGTGAGACGCCATGATCAACTCATGATAATATAGAGCATGTTAAAATCATTATCATCTGAACACTTATCATCACACCACAACCTCTATAAAGTTGTAATCTTATTAATAATATCAACCACAAAGAAAAAACCTATCATTTAATGTTCAATAATCCCACTTGTAGAAATATGGAAAATTAATCTTTCAAAAATAAAACATGACGAAAAACCTCTCATATGTCCCATTAGTGAAGTTCACTTTTCATTCAAGGCAATATAATTTATAGTGACATTTTAATATGACATGAAATAGTTGTTGTGGAATTTCCACCCTCTATAGATCATTTAATTTAATTTATTTAATTTATTCTATTAAAATAAAATCACACAGTAAAATTTATTCCATATGATTCCAGCCCCTTGAATTTACCCCATCATGAAAAATTCATTTATAAGTCTCAATTGGTATTTTAGAAGGTGACATGGTAATTAATGGAATTTACTACCTGAGAAATTCCAATTATAGGTTGGCCAAACTCATGGTAGGTACCCTTGGTTTAGTCAATCATTCACATTTCAATGTAAATTCGATTTAAATGCAAAATCAAATGTTTAAGAGTTGATCTGGGAATAGAAAAATTTAAGCATAATGGGATTTTCAACATGGCACACCTAATGTGTGTCAAAAAATGAGAACAAATACCTCTAGTCCACTAAATAAGGACTGATATGCATGTATCATGTTATAACATACAATTTTGTTAAATGATATTGATTTAAAGGGGGAATTAGAAAAAATTTAGTGTGAAACACAAAAACATGGCCGTAGAACATAAAAACACATGGTGAAAACTGCGAGACCACATACCTCAAGGTCATAGTAATCCCACCACTCAATTTCATCCTCATATTTAGAGAATGATGGAATATATATAAGAAATTATTTAACACCCAAAAAATAGAGGAAATAAGATTTCACCTAAATAGCATGATGGATCCGATGATAAATATAAATAGAAATGGATAGGATTGTAGTTCCTATCATAAGGAATCCAACCCCATTAATGTATCTTGAATCAGACATTGAATGCGAGAGATACTGGATTTCTTGGGTTGATGGAGGTGGAAGATCATTGGAGGAAGAACTCAAGCCATATTCTAGATGAAGATAGGCGAAAAAAGAAATATGATTTAAATATTAAAAGAGATAAAAATTTAATTTATCCAAAAAATATATGGAAAAATTTTTTGGCAGCACAATTACATAAACTATGTTCCAACCATGGGCTATTAACGACTTCAAAGGGTAATATTGCATAGTTAGTTTCACATTTTATCTAACTATGTCAAAATCATGAAAAATTCATGGTCTAAAAATTACATGTTGTTCACATGACCATACCCCTTGGGATACATGGTGGCAAACAAACCATATTGCATTAAGGTTCCCACTATATCCATCCGATTGGTTTAGGTAAGTCATTAGGATTGGGTCACACCATTTCTCATTAATGTGCAACTCGGTCTTTTCTTCCCATTTTGGAGGTCTGCGCTTTGAATGATCCCTGGATGCACTTGACACGACCATGACATGATAAAGAGGTATAATTAGTTCCATTTAATAGATTTTTTAAAAATAAAAAAATGATCGCTATATTATTGATAAGATTTGCAGTTGCAATTCCTATCACCATAATAACCATTTTTTGAGAATATGATAATATCATTTGTGTGTAAGATAGAGTACCACCTCATGAAGCGATATTACTCTTTAAATCATTACAACGAAGGTAATAAGGATGGGTTTCCCGAACATATGTGATATATTAGACATAAATATGATTTTGGAATCATAATATATCTCTTACCTTTATTTCATTCAATCAAATATGAAAATGGAATCATTTTTCATCCATACGTATGAGGTACCATCTCCATAAATGGTGTATTTCATTTTCAATTAATAAATTTAATGGATTAATATAATTAACTATATAATGACTATATATGAAATTCATATCAGGTTTTACATCATGTATATGATAAAACATTGAAAAAATTATGAGTTACAAAAATAAATATCAAAACATACATGAAAAACCAAGCATTTACTACCCAAAATTTGACTTTAACGTGGAATTATTTAAAAATGTAATAAAAATTCTTAATTAAATAATATATTGTATGATGTATCTATATGGATATTTAATATATTTATAATAAACATATTTTTATTATACAATAGTTTTGAATGTTTATAAATTAATTAAATATTTGAGGTAAGGGACATTTGTTTAATTTACCACATTTGAGGTATATTTTATGTTATGAACCAATATTATTTTACAAGATGTATATATCTCCCCATTGATAGGTAATATCATGAATTTATTTATACTCGTGATAGTTTATGGTTCATTTACTATTATTCTTTCATGGGGGTTTTGATTCAATGATACCATAGTGGCAATGATTTTATGTTACAATGTCATTGTTTATGTGGATTGTTTACTAGTATGTTTCCAATCAAAAAAATTATGATAAATATTTAGAGAAACACATTAATATTATTCTTTTATGGTTATTAATGATATTAACATTACCATTTTCTCCCTATTTTGTACCTAAAATAATTTAGGAAATGATTATAAGAAAATATGAAATTATTTATCACTTTGGATAAAAAATAATTTTCTTCCTAAACCATGTTTTCTATATATGATTTTAAAAAAACAGTATACTTATACGACTTATAAAAGTCATTTTCACTGAAGTATTACTTTCTATTAAATTTTTTTGAATGTTTTTGAAATAAATCATTATTTTAACATGTAAGGTATGTAAAAAACATCATATAATCATGAAAATTATTTTCAGTTAAAAATAAATTATATTTTTTTGTTTTCATTTTCAAATAAATGTTATTTCACATTATTTAATGTTATAAATTATTTTTTTAAAATATAAAGGATACTTTTCTTTGGAAATGTCTAAAAATTATTACTAAATTTTTCTTTATAAAATTACAATATTATTTTCAATAAAATGGATTTTTTAAATTAAATTATGTTTTAAATATAAATTACAATGAAAAATTATTTTCCTCCAGAAATGTTTTCAATTATCATTTAAAATATTTTTCAATCTAATATGAAATAATTTGATGTTAATTATGCTTTATTGGGGTTATTATCCAAGGATACAATTATTATTATTTATTTGAATGGGTTTTTTATGATGAAATGATTTTTATGAAACCCATTTCTCTTCCATGGGTTATACCATAATAAAACTGTTATGAAACATGATACTTTATATATATGTCATGCTATGATGAAATGAAATAATTATATTAATTCTTGTATCTTATCCATGGGTTATGATAATATAAAATAAATATGAATCACATTGTATTTCATGGGTTATGATATGATTTATTTTTTATTATCACATAAAAAAACATGTGTATTATTTTAATTATTTTATTATTTGGGCCTATATCTCCCTAGAATATATTAAGTAATAATTATGGTTATATGATCTCAAAGGGTACATAGGAAGATATCCAAGCACAAAAAAGGATAAATGAGAGGTAATCCCAAACCTAAAGTAGGTACATGGGTGGTTAAATGAAGCCTAAAATTTAATAATATATTTAAGGGTAGATGTGAAATTTTATTTTTTATGCTAACGTGTTTACAACAAATCTATGTCTTATTCTAATGTTATTCTCTCAAGGACATAGTCTATTATTTCATTATGATCCATGTGTTATGATATACAAATCATTATTCCTTGAATCAAGATTATGATTTTTGCTATGTAGGGTATGGTTTTCAAATGATATACTCATATTATTGTACCCTTTTGTTCATGTTATTATTATGTATCACCCATGTTTATTTTTGATGAGCATCTAAGCTCACCCATTCTTATCATTCCTTTCCCCATGACCAGATGAAAAATATTTTTTAGGATATATATATGTTTGTTTTTAGTTAATAAATACATAGTGGTAGATGATACAAAACACTTGTGGACTTCTTGATAATTTTACCATCTTTCCAAATAAACTATACTATTATGGTACTTAAGCATTTGTTTGTTTATTATAATGATTTATAATCTAAAAAGATGAAATATATTTGTATGAAAAAGCTTATTTAAATATAGTTTTTATCAAATTATATGTTAAGTTAACCTATGTAAAGTAGGATGAGAAAACCTCATATAGTACCGTATGTACATGTCTAGGGATAAGTCTCAAGATGATTCAATGTATATGAAAATTTCCAAGAATTATTGTAAATGATAGTTCATGTGGTTTCTATGAAATTACAACATGTGTTACAGACTTAACCTAGATGAAGCTCTGGTACAAAGGTACCTAGTTTTAACTACTATGAAAACGATGTATTGAGATAAACTAAATAAACACTTGGTTACATGATAATGGGCCTTCGTACATGCCTAGGTTGACAGTCATAGAGGATAAACTTCAGAAATTCACAAACTATTTATGAACCATCATGAAAGATTTAAATATATGTTGGATATAAATGACCTATTCATAACCAATGGTTTTATATATTAAAACATGTTTCTTGATTTATACATCATATATGTGATTTTCCTTGTTTAAGTGGTTCTTACATATAGTTATTTTTACATACATTTTGTTTTATGGTTTTAGTGAATGGATAAAACATGAATTAATTCTATTAATTCTGATTGCGATGGCCAATAAAATGAGTTTACATTTGAGAAACCAATTTAAATTTTACTGGGAATAAAAAATCCTAGTAATATTCTCATGAAACGTTTTTAATTCCTTAATCATGTTTTACTTCCAAACGAGCAAATGAGGGAAAAAAATTTAGTTGAGTCATTTATGAGGGAACATCCAAATTCTTTATAATGTACTTATGAACCACTAGTTGATAAATTATGGATCAAAACCACTGAAAAGATGTTTTACATTCTCAATTGTTTGGAAAATTATGATTTTAGTTTGTTTATCAACCATTTTAGAGGTGAAGTGGATCAATGGGAAAATCATATCAAGAATATGATGAAACTAGTTGAAAAATTATCCATGCATTGGGATTATTACAAGAGAATGTTTTTAAATTGTAAATTCCACTTATTTTGTATAATAATATAGTGAAGGATTTCCTTGAGTAAAATCCAATGGATAATGAATCTGTTAGTACCTAAGAGGAAAATATTACCATACTTGTGAAGTTTAATTCTGTTACATTGTCTGACCTAAAATTACGGATGATCATTTCTTCAATGGATTAGAAAAATTAATTAAAGGTAATTATACATAGGATAGATAAATAGTTATGAATATAATTTTAGATGTTCTACCATGGTGAAAATGGTGGTCGGAGTTACATATATGATTCATGTTTTTGATAAGAAGAAAAAAATGGAATTAAAAGGAAAATATAAGAACGATGAAGAGAATAATATGTTCTTTACTTTATGATAAATGTTTTTGATGAAACATTTGGTAAATTGAATTAATGGGACAATTAATTATATTATGATTTTATGGGAATACAATCTGGAAATTAATTTATAATGTTATCAGATAAAGTTATGTAATAATGAAAATAGAGGGAATATTGAACAGAATACACAACACATAATCCAGTGTCTCAAATGAATGGAGTATGAAATCTATTAAGAAAAGTGACCAAATCCAATGTTTAATTGTGGTGATTAATTATAGTGGCATATTAAGTCTTGGTACAAGGAAAATATCCTACAATCACTTTTTTAAATAGGGGTGAGATTACGACATGGTGAAAGGTACACATACCATCCACTATAAAACTTCTAATGTATTATTTAACTGTGTGTCTAAAAATTTATTATCATATAGAAAATTTTCTATGTTTATAATTATTCTGACCATATGAGTAGATATATAATTATATGTAAATAAACCAGATGTTACTATGATTGCATCTCGAGTATATGAATCTTCTCCGGTTGACGTTTTTGTGATTTTTCTTCCTAAAAATCATTCCATTCATTCTCCAGTTGAAATTTTTGTTATCATATGAATCGATTGTAATTATATACATAAATAACACATCAAATTTAAATGTGTGGAAGTCAATTTTGTTATTCAAAACCTACCTACGATCATCAATCAGTTTAAATAAAATAATGAGCTGCTAGTGGAAATCGCATGTATTGTACGGTTTTGATTCCAATTCAGAAGGGGTGTTTATCTTTGATGTTTGGTATAAAATCAAATTCAATGATATTCCTATTGTGTGGGAATTGTTTGATGTATTTCTATAATAGTTTTGTATAATTAATCCAAAATGTAAAGTTAATTTCTCAATAGAACTCATAACTTAGAAAATGCCTTTTTCAGGGACTCCTTATCGAATAGTCTAGATTTATTTGCACTATTTAAAGATAAAACTCTAGGATAAACTTGATAAGGGATTAATTCATCCATGTTTATTACCATGGGGTGAACCTATTATTTATTTAAAAGAAATATAGTTCAATGTGACTATGTACTGATTATCTGGATACGAACAAGATCCCGATAAAGAGAAAGAATCCTTTAACCCATATTGTTGAATTGTTTTATGATATATATGGAGATAAATACATTTAAATGTTTTACCATAATTTTTGATATCATAAATTGATGGTCAATATGGATGATATACCCATGAACACATTTCTTACAATTTATGAACAATAAGAATAAATAGTTATGTCATTTGTTCTTACCAATTTTCTCGCTATATTATTTGATTTAATGAAATTATTATTTAGATATTTCCTTGATCATTTTTTGGTATTCCTTATAGATGATATTCTTATCTATTCCAAGAGGAAGGAAGAGAGTGAAGATCTCATGAGAATTTTACTTAAGTTCTAAATGCAGAAAATATATGAATATTTTTTAAAGTGTCAATTTTGGATATAAAATGATTAATTTTTGGGTCATATAATATCTAGAGAGGGTACATTGATATATCCATAAAAATTAAAGGAAATTTAATGATGGACCATATTATACATTATTTCTAATTTCCCTAGTGTTCGTGGTTTAGTTAGATATTTTTGAATGTGTATGGATTACTTATTACTACTGTCTAATTGTTTTACCATGTGAACAAGGAAGGGAGCTAAGTTCCCCAAAAAAAATATGGATGCTAGGAAAATTTCATGAACATAAAGAAAAGATTAATCGGTTTACCTGTTCATACATTACACTATAGTATAAAAGGTTTTTTTATCAATAGTGATGCATCGAATAATAAATTGAGATTTTTTCTAATGTAAAATTAAATTTATATAGCTTATACCTCACGACAATTGATGATTCACGAGAAAAATTATCCAAATCATGATCTAGAGTTAGTTATTGCATTTTTTCAATAATTATATAGAGGAATTATCTTTATAGACAAAATTTTGGTATATATACCAATCAAAAATGTTTAAATTTTATATTTCTAAATAATGATTGGAAAATGTTCTAGAGAATATGGTTTGTGATGAATAAAGATTAGGACTACTCAATACAATACCAACCTCAGAATACCAACACAATAGAAAATGACTTATGTCGAAAGACTATACAATCTTATTCATGATGAGGATAAAAAATTAAAAATATTTATAGATTTTTAAAGGATGGATATGAAAAAATCAAATAATGGTGATAAATATTATCATCCACAATATAATGTTCATCCATCTATTCATGTGAATATTTAAGAAGCATGGAAGGTAGATGTAGAGATGAAAAAGAGCATTTAGAAATGTTATTATATTTAACCATGATCAAGTAGAAATGTTTATGTTTTGGAATCATGTATTTGTTCCTTACATACCATATTTTAATATGGAGCTCTTTGAGGAAGATCACAATTCATGATTTACTATTCATCTAGTAAGTATAATCATGTATAAAGATTTGAAATAGTATTTATGGTGGGGTGGCAGGATGAGAGATATATCAATGTTTATGTCTTGATAATAGGTATTCCATATGGTTAAGGATGAGAGATTAAATTATAAGGGTGTGATAAATCCATTTTCTATACCATAATGTAAATGGGAAAACAACATATTGGATTTTGTTATCGAACTCACCAAAATATCAAAATAGAATTATTATATATGGGTTTTAGTCAATTTCCTTACAAATTCATCACACTTCATATATATCAGAGAATAATTATCACTATATCATATTTCTAGGATATACATTAATAAATTGATATGGTTTCATGGAGTACCACATTGACTATGATTTAATTAGGATCTGAGGTTTACCTAAGAGGTTTGGGGAAGTCTTCAGTAATCTCTTAATTCAGTGTTGTGTTTTAGCACTACTTATCTTTTTCCAATAGATAGATAGTATGAAAAAATAATTGAAACCATATAGGAAATTATTATATCATCTAATTTTCATTTAAATGGTGGTTATGTTCAACACCTTCCTCAAGTTGAGGTTTCATACAAAAATAAATTTTACTCAACATTCAAGATGGCTCATTGTAAATCCACTTATGAAAATAAATACTGAGCTCCAATGTAATGGAATGTAGTTGTATGAATAAATTTTTTTCGTCCCATGAAAGATTATGAAATAGAATAGATAGTTAATTAAATTAAAAAAACAATACATTAGAGAGTCGGTAGAAAAGTTATGTTGATAATAACTTATGTGATCAGAAATATGAATTTGGTTACAAGGTGTTTCTAGGAATTTTTCCATTGAAGAAAGAGTAGAGAGTCGAAATGATATGGAACCTAATACCGAGGTATATAATTCCTTTTAAATTTATTTATTATATTTGGACCATATCATATCAATTGGAACTACCACCAAACCTCTATGAAGTGCAAAATGTGTTCCATGTATGCATCTTGAGTTAGTACATACCTAACCCTTTACATGTAATGAACTGAAATGTAATACCATTGGGGAAAGACTAATATGAGGAAAAATAGGTGGGGATTCTAGGTCATATTTGGAATGTTCTATAAAACACCACCACTCACATGGTGAATGTTTTATAGGGAGACCACTAGTTTGAGGATGCTATTTTAGAACTTTAGGATATGATGAGGTAGAATCATCCTCAATAGATTTTATTAGACTAAATAATTTTTAGGGAGAAACTAATTTTAAGTAAGATAGAATGTAAAACCCTGAGTTTTTTTAATTAATTTTTATTGAATAAATTAAATTTCATTTATATCATATGTTACATGGAACATCGAGTACATCTTGAGTTACATGAAACTCTGAGTTGTAATAGGACAATGATATATTACTATAAAATTATTTAAACGTGTCCATTATTAACTAGGACATAAAAATTGATATATGAATAGAAATAAATACTTCTAAAATATAATGTATAATATTTTAATATAAATAAAACAGTTTGATAATAAAATCCATAATTTTCACCAGAGATTTTATATGTTTGTAAAATAAATCTTTCTAAAGAAAATTTCTATTTTTTTGAAATATAATTAAAATTTTTAATTGATTTTTTTGGAAATAATTTTTTAAAAGTACATTATTTTTCAAAACTATCATGTCAAAATTTTCTTATAGGTATTTTTGTGGTTTTTCTGAAATGATTAATTTTTTTTATAAATAGTGAAAAATAATTAATTTTATTTGAAAATTGCATAATCCATTAATTTATTTATAAAGTTAATTTATATTATAAATATCATTTAAATTATAATTAGATCATTTAAACATCCATTTAATAAACATTGGTAATTTGAATAAATTTTATGTTCAATTTTGATAAGAAAAACTAGAAACTTTTGAACATTTTCTCTTTAAAATCGAGCTTTTCTTCAAGTTTGTGGAAATAATATCAAAATAAATTTTCCCAATAATCTGAATGGAATTCAGAAAAATTGTTCCATATTTTTAATTAGAATTTGGTATATTATATAATATTTTGAACATAATGTTTTTCAAAAAAATATAAAATATATGAAAATTTATTTACCGCAATTAAGGAAAAAATTGGATTACATAGGGTTAAACTAAACCAATTAAGGGTCAAAACGACCTATAAACAAGTATAAAATATGTTTTAGAGCCATATATTGACTTTATAATTTTTATAGTTTTAATTGTTTCTATTTTACATCCTTTTTCATTTTATAAATGTGGGTACACTTTTTATTTTCAAAATATTAAAAGTGTGACACTCACCTCACTTATAGAAGGTCACACAGTCTCCTCCATTGTTAACAAATTAATAATCTTTTGGTTCTAAAAATCCCTAGAAAAATGAAATTACATCTTCCATCCTTCTATCCTAGTTAGATCATTTTTTACATAAATTCTACTTAGGATGGCTTTTGTGAAAACCTATGGAGGATACAAGTAGAAGAGGTAACATTCATCAAAGTGTGTTTTTCTTATATTTATTCTTCCACCTAATTCATTTTTTATTATAAAATTATAACATGATAAACTAATCATAATTCAATAATTATATGTAGTAATGTTCAGGTAATTTCTTACAACTATCTCCACTTCATCAAATGGGTTACGAAGTCATCGTTCATGTGTACGGTGGACTACTGCCTCATGAACCAATGTTAGTTATTTTTCAATTACCAACAAAAAGGATTGATATAATGATGGATGTATTAATTATATATGATATTAAATATATTATTATATATCTAGAATTATTATATCATGAATATATTCATACAATACATTTTATGGGAATATGATAACGTCGCGGCAGACTACCACGTCACAGAGCGATGTGATATGTTCATCAATTAAATGAATGGTAAAAGGTATGAGTTTAATGAATATATTTAATATATATGACATTAATTTTTTATATAATGATAATACTTCATTTACCTTTTTTTATTTTCATCCAATATATGGACACAACGCTCATGCATACATATGCCTTACCGCCTCCATGAACGATATATTTCATTTTCTATCACTAAATTTTATATATTAATCTAAATATATATTTAAATAATATATATGATATTAATATAATGTCTAAATTTATAGATATTATGAAACCATGTTCATGTTAATAGTACAAAAAATAACATATCAAAACATACATGCGAAACAAATTAGTCATTACCCAAAAATCGACTTTAACATGGAATTATTAATAAATTGGTAATAAAATGTCATAATTAAATCATATATTGTATGATATATATATATATTAGTAATATATGTATAACATAGGAATATTTTTTATACAGATGTTATAAACATGTAGGACGAAAGTTTAGAGTTAAGGTAATAGATTTTGGTCTTAATTTTCCTTTTTTGAGACATATGTTATGTTATTTACTTATATTTATTTATGAGCTACATATATAAACCCTTTGACATGTAATATCCTGAATATAGTTATTATCTAGATATTTTATGTTTAATTTAATTTTATTTCTTTATGGGATTTATGATTCAACGTTACCACAGTTTTAATTATTTTATGTCACAATCTCAGTCTTTGTCGAGATTATTTATGATCATGTTTTCAATGATAAATTCTTGTGATGCATATATCAAGAAACTGATGAATTTAATTCTCCTTTATTTATTCATGATATTAATCTGAACATTCTCCCACTTTTTTCACATAAAATAATATAGAAAATTTATTTAATAAAATATGATTTTATCACTTTCTTCAATAGAAAATATGTTTTCTTCCAAAACCATATTTCACAAAAATTATTTTAAAAATGTTTTACTACTATTCAATGATTTTTAGAATAATATTTAACATGTGATTTAATTTTTACAACCATATTTTTAATGGAATATTCATGTCATGTTTCAAACAATGTCTATTTGGTTTTTAATGAAAATCAGAATTTAATATTTGTTTCAACATATTATGCATGATCAAAACATCCATTCATCTTGACCATTTAATTAAATTTATTATTCCTCTATAATTTTAATGTTTATTTTACAATAAAATTACTTTCAAAAAATTATTAGTTTTTAAAAATAGTTTTTCGTTGTGGAAAGTATATTTTCCACAAGAAAAGTTTTAAATGATTTTTAATGATTCCTTTATAAGATTCGAATGTTATTCAAAAAAATGAATTTCTAAATGATTTTATTATTTAAAAATTATTTTAAAAATACTTATTTTTCCTTATAATTGTTTTAAATTATATATTAAAATAATTTTCCATCCATGATGACATTATTTTATATTACCAATGCATTTCTAGTGTTATGATCCAAGGATAAAATTATTATTATTTATCTAGATGAATTATTTTTATGATGAAAATATGTTAATGAAATGTATTTATCTTCCATGAGTTATTCCATGATAAAATTATTTGAATCATTTTCTATTTTTCCATGGGTTATGATATGATAAATGAGGGAATTATGTTGAATCCTATACCATCTCTATAGGTTATAATAATATATAATTTCTGTGAAACCATTTTAATTTCAGGTGTTTTGTTGTGATGAATGATTTTTAATATTTTGGAACACATTTGTTTGATTTACATTATGTGGCGGGTGGAAATGATACCACAGCCCAAAGCATTGGGTAATGATTGAATTCATAAGAGCTCAGAGGGTGATATATAGGTTATTAGATTCCTAAAAATGAGTAAGTGGGAGGTAATCCCATGTATGAAGCTAGTATATAGGTGGTTTTTCCATGCTTAATAAGTAATGATTGTCATTATAGGTATCCATAATAAAATATTTTATATTTTTTGGTTTATTCCAAAAATATATGTCTTATGACATTGTTTTACACTCATAGATCAAGTAAATTCATTTCATTATGATCCATTCCATATAAACTGCCAATATTTCTTCCAAGACTCAACATTATGATCTTTTATAGTATAGTATTCAAATGTTATTATTTTTCTCTACTACCCTTATGTTCAAGTTATGATAATGTATCTCTTTTTCTTACTAATACCAAAAATATGATCACACCCTTTTTTATGTTTACATTAACTAGGATATTTTGAAATGTATTATGTATTATATGCTGAAGATGGGTTTTAGTTATTATGAACACATTGGGAGATGATATAGCACACATATGAACAGTTTTTTATGATTCGAAGCATCCAAAGGCACTAAACTGTTACAATAATGAAGGATGTGTATGTGTGGTGTAATGATTTCTCATCTTAAAAGAAGAAATATCTATTGATGAAAATTATTTTTTACTATGGGTATACATGTGGTCATGTGAATATTCAGATATAAACTAGTGGTTTATGTTGGGGTGTTACAACAACAGTTCAATATTTGAAATAAAATTTTTTAGAATCCTTCAATATACAAAGGGATTAAAAAATTTACATTTAAAATTTGATGTGGGAAACATAATTGTTACCAAAAATAACACCAAAATTCTATTATCATGTAGGGATAATAATAAAGTGAAGTGAAAATTTGGATTTTAAAGAGAAATATATTGATTAAACAATAAGAATGAGTGATAGAGAATATGGTCATTAAAAAATAAATTACCCCAAAACCATAAATCGAGGAGGGTGAACATGATAATCAATTTATAAAAAATACCTGTAAAAAGGGAAAAAAATAAATTTCAAGATTTATTTCTTATGATTTGATGAATTATTTTACATTAGAATGCGATAATATATTTTTACATTTTACTCCAATCTAAAAACATAATTTTATCATTCGGTTGTGTTTTAAATTAATTTACACCTCTTTTAATCCCATATTCCAACGATGAATGAAAAATATGAATTTTTTCTTGTCTAACACATAAAAATAAACATATAAAATATCATAATATCTAAAAAATACAATCAATACATTCTAATTTCTCTATTAAGAAACCAAAAAAATGGTTTGTATATTATATGATAAGTAAAATTATTAACAACATTTTGAAGGACTATTATAAAATAATTTAATATTAGGTACCAATTATATATTTAATTCTTTCCACCAATTGAAAAATTAAAAAACTACAAAAACAATAATTAACCAGTATTTAAAACCCATAAAAATGAGAAAAATGGTTACAAATTTATCTCCCAAAATAAAATAAACATTAATACACAAGTTAGATAAAGTGGATTACTATTTAACATACCGAACTTGAGAATAAATTGAGCATATATCCCAATAAAATGTGATAATAAACTAAATCACTGTAAAAGCATAATAAAAACATTATAATTCCAAAACTAAACTTTAATCATATTTTCTAATTAAATCATTGATTATAAAATATATTCTAAAAATCCTCAATGTAATAAACTTCATCAAAAAAATGTAAATCAATTTTTCGTCAAATCACAAAATAAATTCCAAGTTCATGAATACTATAAATTTTAATTTATCAATATCAATCATCTCATTATCCCAACAATAAATTAATATCTCCACATCAATCACCCACTAATGATTATTTATCCCAAAATTATCTATTTTACAAAAAAACTATCTTACCACTAAATCATGAACATATACCTAAAAATCATTAAATAAAATATATTGTAAAATAATCCTTCTCTATTCCATGATTATTATAACCATAATATCATTGGAAAAATTATCCTATATCATAATTATTGAATATAAATACATAAAATCATTTATCATTATACTTACATAACTGGGATAAAATATATCCTTCTTTGAACTAAGAGTTATATTTTTTATTAGGGATTTGTATATGATATTTTACTTGTTCCCAAAACATAAAAAATGTAAAAATAAATTAAACTATATGATGTCCATTATTTCCATACATTGAACCCATTATTTTCACAAATAATTAATTTCTCTATTTCCTTATCTTCAACACCTAAAACATCTTCCCCTTACATTGAGACATTTCCCCATTTTATTCTTCCTACATTCTTGCCATGTAGGATGATGTATATTATTTTCTCTATGATCATCATGAAACATCAATTTTCTCTTATTTGGTTCATTCTAAAACTCACCTATGATTATTTTATTAATAATATGTCAAGATAATTGGTTTTTTATAACCACAAGATTTAAAATTTCATCTACTATTTCATTTTGTTTATTGTATGGAAAATAATCATATTATAAATACTATTCAATGATGAAATGATTCCTCCTAGTACCAGTCATTAACTAAAACCAAAAAACATAGTTTGAGAATGAATAATCATATTGAGTAATCATATAATCATGTATAATATTTTATATTATATGTAAATTGTTATACCATATTTTCAATCTATAGAACCCTAGTATTAACCTTTTCTATAAATAGTCACTACCTATTGAAATTCTCTATATTGGTTAGTAATGAAAATTGTAACCAATTGAACATTATCCCTATATTGTTTCAAACTAGGTGTGTCGTCTTACACCCACACATCATAATTTGGGGATGATAGAGTTGTTACCAAATCTTTCCACATTAGATGTTGATTCCTTTGGTGCATTTGGAAACAACTATAGCCACTAGATAGTATCCAGAAATGAATGTATTTGAAAAGAAATAAACAATCCTTTATAAACCATAACATTGGATGTTATCCTATACATGGGATTCTCATAAGTTTTATTACTAATTTTTTTTCATCATAGTTTCCAAAAGCAATTAATCATAACTCTGATCCCAATTAAGTCGACCAATGCATTTCATAAATGAATATTACATCTTATTAGATAAAAATTTAGTAGATATCATTATAATCCATGCATGAACTATAATGTGTTAGTGTCATTGGAAACTTAAATATATAAACAAATTTTTATATATCTTGTCTATTTCACCTCCCACAATTTTCTATACAACTAGATCCCTTATTAGACATATCATTCAAAAAACTAGTCACCATATCCAAGAAAAAAACATAATTAAAGGTGATCTAAGATTATTTATAAGGTAAAGTATTTTAGATAATAATTAATGATCATATTTACTCATAACATGAGCACAAAGGTAAGATAATATAAGATAAAAAATTTAAAAAAAATTTAAAAATATATATATAATAAAATCATGAGTTATGGAATAATTCATGAAAGATCATAAGATATGAGTCATAAATGAATCAAGGAACATGATCCCTGATATTATAACATTTTCATAAGATAATATCCTAAAATATTGTAATAAATTTTTAAAAAAACTTATTCATAGAATTATTATGTAAAGGATTCCCACCATGACATTCACTACATGTTAGGCATGGGATAACAACTAGTGTGCCCACTTTTTACATAAGATAACAATTTATATACAAATTTTTGTCTTGTTATGACCTCATATGCACCATTTTTCATGCTCATAAAATACTAATCTTTACAAAATACAATTGAGGGATATAAAAAACCCAGTACTCACATAATCATAATCCATTTATAATAATTTCAAATGATCCAAAAAACATTTATCATTTCATCATAGCTTATCATGTGCAAAAGAAAACGAGTTTTATAAATACTTCAACATCATAATTATAAATTAGTGGTATAATGAATAATAATTAAATATTTGGATCATATCCCATGTAAAAAAATCATAGTATATTTTTGGATATGAAAATAACTTTTAAATAACACAAGAATATTTCACAGAGAAAATATCTTCTACATATTTAATTTAATTCATTAAATTATAAAAAATTCCAGAATATTTTGGTATGATTTTTTTTTAAAAATATGAATGTAGTCATGTGATGGAATATTTTCAAAAATAGTATTCATTATGGTGTGTAAATTCTTTCATGGTGTATACATTTAAACAATGATTCCATTAAAAATTTTAGGACAAAGTAACTTATTCAAAAAAAATTAAACCATTTTATAGAAAATAAAGCTAGGGTAAAATGAATTTAATTTATCATTACATAAAATTAAAATTATTATTTAAATTTTCTTAATGAAAATATGGACGGATAATAAAATATTTATGTGCATAAAAAATGTTGGTTTCCTTTCTAAATATTATTTTTGAAATTTTAAAACATAGAGATAAAAATGATATAAACACATGGAATATCAAAAAATAACAAGAGGATAAGAAAAGGAATAATAGTTTTTAGACACGGTTCCTATAATTTCATCATTGGAAAATTAATCATTGAAAATCCCAAAAAAAAAGTGAGAAGATAATATAAAACATTATTTCTTTAGTAAATTTTTTGTCAAAAATATGATGAAAAAATTAATATAAAATAAAACATTAAATACGATCACTACTAGAAAAACATGTATTTGTGACGAGTCATTTGCGACGGGATCCCGTCGCAAATGACCCGTTGTTGAAAACGGTGTTGCAATAACATGTTTTTGCGACGGGCCCGTCGCTAAAGCCCTTTTCCGCGACGGGGAGAATCCCCGTCGCAACTAGTACTCCGTATATTTGTAAAAAACTAGTTTTGACGGGCCCCGTCGCAAAAACTATTTTTTAACAAACAAAAAAATAATAATACTATTTACGACGGGAATAGTATCTCGTCGCAAATACTATAAAAAAATAAAAAAAATAAATTGTTATTAAATTATTTTAATTAATATAATAATAATCCAATTATAATTCAAAAATAAAAAATAATAAAATATTAATAATTGATTTTAATTAATATAATAATAGAATTATAATTCACAAATAAAAATATTAAATTATTTTAAGTAATATAATAATAATAGAATTATAATTCAAAAATAAAAAATAATAGAATATTAATTAATATTTTATAATGAGACAGAAACTACGAATAGAAAAAAATCATATTTTGATTTCACAAATTTTATAACATAAATACAAACTCTAATCTGATGGAGGGGGGGGGGGGGGAGGGGGGGATCTGCAGATGGAGGTGGAGGAAACTCTATCCCTAAAGAATGAGTGAGTCGGCGCATGTACTCCATCTGCTCCTGATGCTGCTGCTGCCACCGACTCGTCTGCTCCTCGTATAGCTGCTGCTGGCGTCGACGCTCATCCTCATGCTGCTGACGCATCTGCTCCTGCTCCTGTCGGAGACTCTCTATCAGTGCAGTCTGAGATCGCAACTGATCCTCATACTGTATAGCAGAAGAAGATGCATGAGCTCCTCTCGAGCTGGACGCCGACATCGCAGCACTGCCATAATAATCTCCAGGAGTCAGTCGGGAGATGATACCAACTACCCGGCCCTTCTCGAAGGCATACTGGGTGGCCTGCATCCATGCCGCCTCATCAAACTGACGGCCATTGGTCTGATCTGATTACTCGGCCTGACTCTCAGGCCGGGCCTGTGACGCTGCGGCCTCATACGACTCCTGTAGTTGAAATTTGAAATTAAAATTGTGAATATATTATATACAGTTGATTTTTAAACTTGAAAACAAATAATACTAACCACGATGTGATGCTGACGATCACCTCTGAGCTCCCCAGTAGTAGGATAACTATACATCCTCCGATATACGTCGTACTCCGTAATATCGGGGTGCTCGACAGCCTATAAGAATAAAAAATAAACTGTTAATATTTATAGTTATATAAAATATTTATAAATAATGTACGTACCAGATGCTGTCTATTAGTACTGAAAGAACGACTCCCAGCTCGATGAGTCACCCCTTGTCTCCCCCGATTCTGCCTCCCCACCGATGATCTCCTCTGAAAGGCACCACTCAACCAGTGCGCACATAATCCATCCCATACATGGGATGAAATGTACTCTGGTCGGTGTGCTCTACATGACTCGTCAAAATCTGACACTCCTGCTTTCTTCATCGCAACTTTTCTTAAATTGTGCAAAAACTGACGAAGGCGATCACGCATGGCCACCTCCCATGCCTCGTGGATGGCGTCACGCATGGTATCCTCGATCGGATACCATAAAACCTACAAATAAATCAAAATATCAAGTTAGAAATGAAATAATTTTCAAAATAAAAATTATTTATTTACGTACGTACCAACCAATGGCCGAACATGGCCTGCTGCACATCAATGGGAATCTGCTCCCATGTGGTCCACGGCTGAGAGAAATAGTTGCACAAAATAGCGCTGCCCTGTCCGACTGCTATATGCGGAAAACTGTAAAAATAATAAACATTTATTATGTGAATAGATTAATTAAATCTTAGTCAAATCAACAGGTTATCACACAGGTTATCACACCTCCGTGTGCGTGGATCAAACCCAAGATGTGGACGTCGCTCGGGGATGGGGTCAGGAATCATCAATCGTGCAAGACCGCGCCCCCTCCGCGTACTCCCTGGAGCGCCTGCAGGATGAGGGTCATCTGGCAGCAACTCGTCCGCATCGAAAGTCAGGTCAGCATCCGCCAACTCACCAAATGTGGCGTCGTCCATCTGAAACAGAAAATGTTAATGTTGTTAGCAAATAATTCATAATTACTATTATATATACTTATATACATATTATGATTGTATATAAATACCATTGAATTCTATCAGTGTTCATCTTCATCATCATCTTCATATATGTCAATGTCATCTTCATATTCCTCCTCAACATCATCGATATCCATTCGAGTTACAGTTGCTTCATCTCTTACCATTTCAAATTCATATGTGACATCATTAACATCATCATCATCACCGACTCTTAAATGTGGGGTGTCTTCATTGATACTCATGTCTCTTTCCAAAAAAGATTGATTTTGAGTACTCTCTTGAAAAACATCAATTCTTTGCACATCAGTGAAAGCACATTCACTTTGACTAAACTGATTGTCTCGAATTTTGATTTTTATTACACTCCACCAATCAGTCAAGTCTCTTGATGTAGCACAGTACTTTGCGTAATAAACATGATGTGCCTGTTGAGCCAATAAGAATGGTTCATTTACTGCGAGAACACTTTTACATTTAATATCGATGATTCCATGAGTCGGATGAACACGCACGCCTCTCTCTGTATCTAACCACCGACATTTGAACATGGTTATGTAATGTTATCCAAGATAAAAGAGTTCAATGATTTCATCAAATATGCCATAAAAGTCAACTTCATTTTCTCGATGATGAGATCCTCTCAAGCTAACTCCATTGTTCATTGTTTTTTTCGATTCCCCATATGTATGTGTGTGGAATCGAAATCCATTCACCACATATGCATTATAATTTTTAACAAGTTTGGAAGGTGGGTTACTCAATACACACAGCCGTTTGTCAATTTTATCAGCATGTCGAGACACCTGAAATTTTTTGAAATAATTATCAATATAGTAAACTATACATTGAATGAGTTGCAAAAAGATAAAGAATTTATGTTACCAGTTTTTGAAACCACTGAGAGAAATTTTTCAGTCGACGTTCTTCGAGAGCAGCTGCTGTAATTTGTGGAATTTGTTTCTTGATATGATTATCATACAACCTATAAAAACCAAATTTATTTACTGTAACATAAATGATAGAATAAGTGATATAAACTCTTACAGTACAACTGATGTCATCTCTTCACAGTTGAGCAGAACATACGTATGAGCTCTATGATGTTCATCATCTGAAAGCCAGCGTTCATAAACTCCACCAAAACCAAGCTCTGACTGGTTGAAAACAGATAATTGATTGTCGATTTCATCAATATTCTTCTTGTTCCATCCCATTCGGTTGTGTTTTGAAGGATACTCAGATTCAAAATAATGGGAGCAGAAAAAAGATATTTCCTCTTGCAAATAAGCTTCTGCAATAGATCCTTCAATAGATGCTTTATTACGTACTTTTCTTTTCAATTTTTGCATGCATCTTTCAAATGGGTACATCCATCGAAACTGTACTAGACCTCCACATTTGGCTTCATATGGAAAATGTAACATCAAATGTTCCATTGAGTCGAAGAAAGACGGCGGACATATTTTTTCAGTTTACATATAATTACAACAACATCTTTTTCAAGTTTTCCTAGAGCATCATAATCTGCTGTAGCCGAACAAATTTCCCAAAAAAATTGACACATGTCTGTTATGGAATCCCAAATCACAGAATTCATCAGACCTCTTAATCCAATGGGTAGCAGTCTTTCCATTATAACATGACAATCATGACTTTTTAATCCAGTAATATGACCATTCTTTACACATCTACCCAAATTGGAAGCACAGCCATCTGGAAGTCTCAAATCTACAATCCACTGACAAAATAATAAACGGTTTTCTTTAGACAGTGTATAAGCTACTTTTGGTTTCAGTAACCTTTCTGTTCTGACATTCTCAAACAGTTCCAATTCTGGACGCCTGCAAATTTGGGCAAGATCTAAACGTGCATTTACATTGTCTTTGCTCTTTCCTGGCGTATCCAAAACTGTATGAAACAAATTTTCAAAACAGTTCTTCTCAATATGCATGACATCTAACATGTGTCGGACCAACAAATCAGACCAATATGAAAAATCCCAAAATATGCTACGATTAATCCAATTGTGTTCTTTCCCAAAACCAGAAATTTTCTGTTGGTTTATTGTGGGACCAAAAGTGATGGGAGGTAATGAAAGTACAACTGATTTTAACTCCGAACCTGATAGCATTTTTGTAGGTCCTTCCCTTTCAATTGTTCCTTTTCTGAAATGAGATCTATTTCTGCGAAAAGGATGATCAGCTGGAAGAAACCTGTGATGACAGTCAAAATAACAAGGTATCTTTCCATGAATGAGCATAAATGCTTTGTTCTCTCCCATACAGTAAGGACATGATTTCTGATCATGTGTACTCCAGCCAGATAACATCCCATAAGCCGGGAAGTCACTTATTGTCCACATCAATGCTGCTCTCAGTATGATATTCTGTTTCGTTGCAACATCATATGTACTGACACCAGTACTTCACAATAAATTTAATTCATCAATCAATGGTTTCAAATAAACATCAATATTTTTCTTCGGATGTCCTGGAATTAGTAAAGTCAAAAAGATATATGGCTCCTTCATCAACATCCATGGAGGTAAATTGTACGGAGTTAAAAAAAACAGGCCAACATGAATATTGACTACCATAAGATCCAAACGGACAGAAACCATCAGTGGAAAGCCCCAGTCGAACATTTCTAGCTTCTAAAGCAAAGGATGGATGCAATCTATCAAAATGTTTCCATGAATCACCATCGGCTGGATGATTCAAGCTTTTATCGGTTGAAATATTCTCTTTATGCCATGACATCATTGTTGCGGTATTCTTAGACATGAATAAACGCTGGAGTCTGGATGTAATCGGAAAATATCTCAACTGTTTTACAGGAATCAAACCAGACTTCTCGTGTTGTCCTTTTTTATATCTCAGTTGCCCACATGTGGGACAACTATCCAACGACTCATTTTCCCCAGAATATAAAATTTAGTCATTTGAACATGCATGAATCTTCTGACAAGTATGTCCCAAATTTCGAACCAGCCTCTTACTCTCATAGTAATTTGCAGGTAAAACATTTCCTTCAGGTAATAGTGTTTTAAGCAAAGAAAATATCTGGTCAAAACAGGTGTTTGAAATTCCGTTATCTGATTTTATAGCCATAAATTTTGAAACTGCTTCTAATTTGCTCATCTTGCAGCCAGGATATAATGCATCCTCAGCAGACTTCAACAACTCATAAAATTCAGACGGTGCCAACTCAAGATTTGAAGCTATATCAGCTGGAGTTTCTGTATGTTGAACAGATGAACCTGCGACATCATGTACTAAATCTTGAAACCGGGATGGATCCAGAATCAAGTTGGTATCACCTACTCTGGAACTGCGTTCACCGTGTTGATACCAAAATACATAATCTGGTTGAAAACCAAAACGCAAGAGATGTTCTCCCACTTTGTCAAACGTGTCAAACGTTCTCAATGCACATTTTCTGCAAGGGCATTTTATTTTGTCTTCTGAAACAAATTCTGGATTTGATGCCGCAAATGATAAAAAAGTCTCCACACCCTCTACATATACTAGATTTAAACCAGAACCGTTTGGATTTCTACATTGATTTATCCATATGCGGTCACCTAATAATGATTTTTGATGACCTCGTTGTTCCATATGTCTCTATAAAATATAAAAGCATTACTGGTTTTGAATAATTTGTTAGAAAAACCACTCAAGCTAGGATAATTATAGAGTTTAGATCATACACGACTGACGCAAACTTTTTTTTGAGATAGACCTAATTATTACTAATTATTACTAATTATTACTAATTATTAATAATTATTGGTAATTATTACAAATTATTACTAATTATCGGTAATTATTGGTAATTATTGGTAATTATTGGTAATTATTGGTAATTATTACTAATTATTGGTAATTATTACTAATTATTGGTAATTATTACTAATTATTGGTAATTATTTCTAATTATTGGTAATTATTACTAATTATTGGTAATTATTACTAATTATTGGTAATTATTACTAATTATTACTAATTATTGGTAATTATTGCTAATTATTGGTAATTATTACTAATTATTACTAATTATTACTAATAAATGGTAATTATTGGTAATTATTACTAACTATTGGTAATTAATACTAATTAATGGTAATTATTGGTAATTATTAATAATTAATGGTAATTATTGGTAATTATTTCTAATTATTGGTAAATATTACTAATTATTGGTAAATATTACTAATTATTGGTAATTATTACTAATTATTGGTAATTATTACTAATTATTGGTAATTATTACTAATTATTGGTAATTATTACTAATAATTACTAATTATTACTAATTATTACTAATTATTGGTAATTATTACTAATTACTGGTAATTATTACTAATTATTGGTAATTATTACTAATTATTACTAATTATTAGTAATTATTGGTAATTATTACTAATTATTACTAATTATTGGTAATTATTACCAATTATTACTAATTATTACTAATTATTGGTAATTATTGGTAATTATTACTAATTATTGGTAATTATTACGAATTATTACTAATTATTACTAATTATTGGTAATTATTACTAATTATTACTAATTATTGGTAATTATTACTAATTATTACTAATTATTGGTAATTATTGGTAATTATTACTAATTATTACTAATTATTACTAATTATTACTAATTATTACTCATTATTGGTAATTATTACTAATTATTACTAATTATTTGTAATTTTTACTAATTATTATTAATTATTACTAATTATAGGTAATTATTACTAATTGTTACTAATTATTGGTAATTGTTACTAATTATTGGTAATTATTACTAATTATTGGTAATTATTACTAATTATTGGTAATTATTACTAATTATTACTAATTATTCTTAATTATTACTAATTATTCTTAATTATTACTAATTATTGGTAATTATTACTAATTATTGGTAATTATTACTAATTATTGTTAATTATTACTAATTATTGATAATTATTACTAATTATTGATAATTATTACTAATTATTACTAATTGTTACTAATTATTAATAATTATTACTAATTATTGGTAATTATTACTAATTATTACTAATTAATAGTAACTATTCCTAATTATTACTAGTTATTGGTAATTATTACTAATTATTGGTAATTATTACTAATTATTACTAATTGTTACTAATTATTACTAATTGTTCCTAATTATTGGTAATTATTACTAATTATTACTAATTATTGGTAATTATTACTAATTATTCGTAATTATTTCTAATTAATGGTAATTAATTCTAAATATTGGTAATTATTTCTATTTATTACTAATTCTTACTATTTATTGGTAATTATTACTAATTATTGGTAATTATTGGTAATTATTTCTAATTATTGGTAGTTATTTGTAATTATTGGTAATTATTTCTAATTATTAGTAATTATTTCTAATTATTGGTAATTATTACTATTTATTGGTAATTATTACTAATTATTGGTAATTATTACTAATTATTACTAATTACCGGTAATTATTTCTATTTATTACTAATTATTTCTATTTACCGATAATTATTGGTAATTATTACTAATTATTGGTAATTTTTACTAATTATTGATAATTATTACAAGTTATTGGTAATTATTACTAATTATTGGTAATTATTACTAATTATTTGTAATTATTACCAATTATTACTAATTGTTACTAATTATTACTAATTGTTACTAATTATTGGTAATTATTACTAATTATTACTAATTATTACTAATTATTGGTAATTATTACTAATTATTACTAATTATTGGTAATTATTACTAATTATTACTAATTATTACTAATTATTGGTAATTATTGGTAATTATTACTAATTATTGGTAATTATTACAAATTATTGGTAATTATTATTAATTATTACTAATTATTGGTAATTATTACTAATTATTACTAATTATTGGTAATTATTGGTAATTATTACTAATTATTACTAATTATTACTAATTTTTACTAATTATTACTCATTATTGGTAATTATTACTAATTATTACTAATTATTGGCAATTATTACTAATTATTACTAATTATTGGTAATTATTGGTAATTATTACTAATTATTGGTAAGTATTACGAATTATTGGTAAGTATTACTAATTATTGGTAATTATTACTAATTATTGGTAATTATTACTAATTATTGGTAATTATTACTAATTATTGGTAATTATTACAAATTATTACTAATTATTATTAATTATTACTAATTATTGGTAATTATTACTAATTATTGGTAATTATTACTAATTATTGGTAATTATTACGAATTATTACTAATTATTACTAATTATTGGTAATTATTACTAATTATTGGTAATTATTACTAAGTATTACTAATTATTGGTAATTATTGGTCATTGTTCTTAATTATGACTAATTAAATGAATAATTACCAATAATTAGGAATAATTACCAATAATTATGAATAATAACATTATTAGTATATTTTATTATTAATATTAAAATAATATAATTTTCTAATTTATATAAAGTTCTCCTTTCATCTGTGTGTTTTCTATCTCCATATACAAATAATACCTGTGAAGACAGCAAACACACAGATGAAAAGAGAACTGTATATATATAAAAAATTATATTATTTTAATATTAATAATAAAATATATTAATAATGAAATAATGTTATTATTCTTAATTATTAGTATTTATTACTAATTATTAAGTTATAAAACAATGTAAACAATATTAAATTACAACTAATTAAGAATAATTAAAACTAATAAAACATTAAAAATAAATATGAAATTAAAATAAATATAAATACCTTGAAAATTGATCTGAGGTTGATCTCTGATCGTTCTTCAAAACTTCAATACCAACTCCGGAGAAAAAAATTAAACTTGAGAAAAACTGAACTGTAGAAATAAAATCTTGAGAGAAGAAGAAGATGGAATTTGAGAATGATTTGAAAAAAATGGATGGGGGTATTTATAGGTTAGATTAGTTGCGACGGGCCCATTTGCGACGGGAACCGTCGCAAATACCTTAGCTAGCATTTATTACGGTCAACGGTTAAATAGTTATTTGCGACGGGACCCGTCGCAAATAACCACCTGCCGACATACTATTTGCGATGGGGGAATATTCCCGTCGCAAATATCTTTTACCGCCGCCGGTTATTTGCAACGGGGGAATATTCCCGTCGCAAATAGTTTTCCCGCGATTTGGCGCGCAAAGGGCGCCAATCCTTTTGCGACGGGATAGCCTTCCCCGTCACAAAAGGCTACTTATTTGCGACGGGCAAATACCCCGGTAGCAAATAAGTTTTTAACAGGGGTATTTGCGACGGGATTTATTCCCGTCGCAAATAACCCGTCGCAAATACCCATTTTTTCCATAGTGGATTAACATAATGATATTCATGATAAAATATATAAAATGGGATTTCAATACACGTCATAAAAAAATACATGTATAAAAAACCATTTTCCCCAAAGAAGATAATTTGAGACAATAAACCCTTACCACATTGGGGACATTTGATTAAATATCATTGGAAGAAAAAATTGAAATGTAAAATTAAATAATGTGAATTAAAAAATATCCATTAAATATCAAGTCAATGGTTCAGTTTATACTCCTCATAAACATATATAGTTTTATTATATCAAACATATCTCATTAAGAAAATATTTTGAAGAAGAACCGTTTCCACTTTCGTATCTTTTGAATCCAGACCCCATGGATGAAATATAAACAATTTAAAATTTAAATACAATGAAATAAGAAATATAAATGATATAAAATTTCTATTGTAAATTATATACATGTCATAAATATAAATAGGGTCAAAACATCAAACATATCTACACAAAACAATATGGAGATGAGGAAACATTATCTTATGTATTACTTGTCTTATATGTTCTCAAACCAATAGTATAATAAATTTAGAATTATTTTAATTCTATAATAAAATTTCTCAGATACATAAAATATCATTGTTTTCTCACTTATAACATTATAACACCCTTTTATTAATAAATATCATAATAAAAATCGATGTTTTCGAGGGATCTTAATTTATTTTTTCATAAATGTTTCTATTCGACAATTATGTTCCTTGCAATCTGATCATGGTTACAAAATTTATATAATTATTATAATGTCAGAATTATCAATTAATTTATTATATAAAAAATTTTAACCATTCATTTAAAATGGTGATTAAAAATTAATTAACTCAATTCGTGGAGATGGTAATATGCACGTACACACAACCTATGTTTTAACTATTTAATGGATATAATTAAATAATGGTAAAAAAATAACATTTAAAAAAATTATATGTAATAAATAGAATACCGATTCATTAATTTAATCATTTTTACCATCCATGTGTACCATAAATGTAAAATGAATAATTTCGCTTCATGGAGGTGGTAGTCCATATGTGTGCCCGAATAATGATATCATGTTCTAATAGATAGGGTAGTAATAAGCAACCTGAAGAATTATTATTATAAAAAATAATTAGGTTATAAATATTATATATAAAAATTAAATCAATAAAAACAACCAACCATGAATTCTAGTGATAGAAAATGAATCATATATCTATGGGGAGTTGGAAGTCAATATCAATGCATGAGTGATACTTTCATTTCCCATTTGATGGAAAGGATGATGAAAAGGGTTGTTACATCATCCTAATAACATATCATTGAATTTACGATATTGTAATCATTCTTTTATGTTATATAAAATTCTAATATAGAATTCTTAAGAAGAAATAAAATTGAAAGATCTTGATTAATATTTATACATCTACTTTGAGAGACCTTTTTTTACACCTAAATCCTTGTTAGGTAGTCCATATAAGAAGTCCATATAAGATGAAGGGGAAGAATCTAGAAAGGATTTTGAATCAGTATTGGCTACGATTAAAAGATCAAATTTTATCAATAATGGATGATAAGAAGATTTTTATAAGTAATGGGATTGACATACATGAAATTACATAAAAAATCAATAATATAAGTGTAATTTTATGTGATAGAGTAACAAAATGGGCATGAATTAGAATTTAGAATATTATTTGATTAAGTTTTTTTCAAAATTTAATATTTTGACATGCTTATGTGTCCATATTAACATTAAATCTTAGTTTAACACCCCCTCACCACGGTAAACCTGTTTTAACCTTAACTATGGAAACAAAATTATACTATTTCTTACTATTAAATATGAAAAAAAACTATTTTTACCCTATAAAATTAAATAAATAATTATTATTATAAATAAGTAATACATTTTTAACAATTTTATTTCATTAAGGGGTAGGAATTCAATTTAAAACAAGTGTACAAATGTAATGAAAACAGTTTCTATAAAAATGCATTTTTATGAATATAAAGGAATTTACATACGTTATTTTCTGATAAAAAACATCAATATTAATATTATAATATATGATTGATTATAAATTAAATAAATTTTATTAAAATTAATAATAAAGAGGTATTTATCAAATTAATTAATTTAAAACATATTTTCTCTATAAAAATAGTTTTATTGAAAATGAATTTTAAGCCAAAAAAAACATATACCCACTTCAAGTATAATGATAATTCATTGGAAACTAGTATTATTATTTATAATCAAATTGTACAAATTTGAATTCACCTTAAAATTTATAAAAAAATTAGATTTTAAATCAATTTATTTAGTTTAAATAAATGAAAGGTTAATAAAAATCGATACTATTCACTATTCACAAAAAAATAAAATTTTTACAAAAATAAAAAAACTCACCATAAGATACTATTGAAATTATAATTTAAATATTAAAATTTATTTAAAAATATTAAATTTATAAATATATTAATAATTAATTAAAATTTCTTAAAAAATAAATTTTTTAAGTAAACATCTTTTTGAAGCATAAAATAACTTAATTGAAATCTGAGTACTTATTTATTATAAATTAATAAGAAAATATAATTATATAAAAAATTTATATATATTTCAAATAATTTATTTATACTATTCATTTCTTATAATTTATTTTTTTACTAATAATAGTCATATTAAAATACTACTAATTTTTTAGTATATCAAATTTGGCTAAAAGCATGGTGTTGTATGTTATGCAATCTAATGAACATAATATTCTAAATTTTTAGGGATTTATAATTTAATGTATCATTATTTTATTAATTTTATAATAATGTACCAAAATAATCATTTAATAAATTATCTCAATAATTATATATGCATTACCATTATAATCGATATTTTTATAAGTTAGTTTTTGATTTAAAACACATTTTCCTAAAACCTATTTTTCATCATAATTTGCATGTTTATTTTTAAATTTAAATCCACCACATATATAAATTGAATTTGATTAAATTTAATCCATAAATTGTAACATAATTTCCAAATTTGGTAATTATGCCACATTTATTTTTTTTCATTATGAATAACAATGAACATACAAATTCAATACTATAGTAAAGGATAAAATGTATTATATATGGGAGGTGGTTAAAATAAGAAAACTAGGGATAATATACTAAAAAATGTATAAACCCTGTAGATATTTTCTTTATCCAATATCATCTTCAATTCTAAAATATTTTAATTTGGAGTCACATGGATTTAATATGACATTAATTTATTTTAATATATTGAACAATTCCTATGATGTTCTCTCCATCCCTTAGAAAAGATAATTACCTATAATACATTATTCATAATTAAGAAAACAAATATCATAGATAATACATACCAAAATAACATCATTACAATCCTATAAATGATCTATATTTCTTGGTTGGATAAAAATACCATCCATATAAATATTAAGATATAAGCCAAATGGAGTTGTCCAATGAAGAAGTACATCCCTTATTCTAGTGTTTTAATTTTTTTTATTCCATAGATACATTAGTTATAGGGTAACCATGATTATATAATAAAATATTTATATCCCAAGTTGTTATATATTGTTATGTTGATTTGTAAACCTCTATTTATCTCCTCAATAAATTGTGAAATTGAAGCATCATTCATCCGTACGTGGGAACAACCGCCTCGCCAAGTGGTGTTTTTAATTTTTCATAGAAATCACTACTTCAAGGCTATTATTACTGATTTCATGTTTATATATAATATTTATTACATAATTTTCATTTTAAAATTATAATATATTATCTAAATTTGTACCATTACATCCATTATAAAATGATAATGCCGCTCATACGTACGTATGTACTGCCACCTCCATATAGTGATTTGATTTTTTTTCATTTATACATTACATTGATTATAGTAAGTATAATTTTAATGAATATTTATGATATTTATTATTAAATAAAATTCTATTCAATGAAATTAATTGTTTTACTTTCTTTCAATCCATCCATCAAATTGATAAAAACATCACTTGTGCATATGTATGAGCTATCATCTCCATGTTGTGATGTAATTCATTTTTTTCAACGAATTATATGTATAATTATAAAAGTTTATATGATAGATATATATGATACTTATATATTGATTATTCTTCTAGGGATGATAAAATTAGTACCAAAGTATATGTTTGACAACCATTAAACAAAACATGCCTGGAAAATATACCTATTTTCATCCAATGCTAATTTTAATGAAGATACTGTTAATTAAATGATAACATGAAACTATAAATGAATGATACATATTATTTTATTTATGAACAAGGTTATATAATATAGGTGTAATAAAAATATTTTTATTATAAAATATATTTGAATGTATATTATATAATATGGGACTTGATGTAATGATTTGTTTTATAAACTCAGTTCATCTCATGATTTTGTATGATAATATTCCAATGAGGAATATTATAAAGATATTATCCTTAAAAAAATTTCATAACCTCTATTTATTAGAAGAATGTTTCTATATCAGGAATATTTTCATGTCTCTGTTACTTATATGTACTAAGAATTTTTCTTTAATAAAATTTAACCTTATTTTCACTTTGGTCATCAAAATGTGTCTTATAAATCCATGGTTCTAAAAAGTATTTTATAGATGTTTTAACATATATATAAAATTTTATAATGAGATAATTTTCATTAATATTCAGTTTATATAATTTTTTTTAAAAGGATTATTTTTTAATAAATATTTTTCAGACAAGTTGTTTTTGAATTTTTATAAAATTTGGAAAATAATTTTCTTGTTTACCATATTTTTTATGAATGAATTTTCAGTACATTATTATCATTTTTTCATTGAATCTTAATTTAAAATTTTCCATATTTATTTTCAAAGGGGAATTTTTTATCAAAATATTAGTTATTTATAGTTAAAAGTGTATCTAATTAAAACTATATTTTTCTCATATTTTTTATATAATTGATATAAATTTATTTATTTTTATTTCATTTTCACAATAAATAAGGATTTTTATGACTCATATATGAAAATTTATTATCATATAATCAACTTTCATTATATTTATATCTTATTTTGATGATGGTTTGAGAATGAATCAATGAAACTCATTTTTTCTCCATGGGTTAATTATGTTATGATGAAAACATTAGAAAACCCATTTCATTTCAATGGGATATTATATAATGAAATAATTAAATGTTTATGAAAACCATTTCTTTTAAATTGGCTATAATATGATGATATGGTGAACTTATTATGATCTTGTGTGACACATATTTAAAATTTTCCATATGATATAGTGGTACATGAATCATATATACCTATAAATAATTTAGTATATATAGATATCTAATGAAATAATACGGACGAGAATGGTGATTTAACTGAGTTCAATGAGGGAATATATCCAATAAGATAGTTTTGGGAGTGAACCATGATTAAGGAAATGGAGTGATTTAGAATGAACCTAATATACTATTATAGTATTACATGCAATACATGGCTTTAGAAATAACTTTATATTCTTATGTTTATTCCACTAACATTTCACTTATGATTATTATATGTTACAATGGCTCAGGATTAGTTATTGTTGATTCTATACACTTATGAGTTATGTTTTTTTATAAAAAAAGACTTATTCCATAAATTATGATTCATGATATTTACCTGATTGGGTATTATTTTTCTATGATATGATCAATTTATCATACCCTCATTATTATAGTATACTCACATATGACAATTGATCTCTATCTCTTATGTTTAACATTATAAAGTATCTGATCCCACACTTTTCTTTGTCATGTTCCCCAGGTTGTGAAGAATGATTTTAATTATGGTATTTATAATAAGTGTACATGAAAAAAATATCATGATGGATATATTCAGAATCTTTTATAAAATATGTTTACTATTATTAAATTCTACATGTACATGAAATTTTTTTGGTCCAATGAAAAGTTTTGTTGTGACGTGTATTGAATATTCATCTCAAATTATGTATTATTTATGAATTATATGCCAGGGTTATCTAATGGATGGTTATATCAATGTTTTTATTATGTTAAAATAATATTTTTCCATGATTAATTTTATAAATATTTTAAACAATGATATATTTGAGTACATTAAAAAAAATTGAAATCATTTTTAATTTATGATCCAAACACCCTAATAACATCCAATACAAACTAAAATTATTTATTAACTAAATAGAAGATTCTTTTGAAATGAATAATAATAATTTATATAAAAATATATAATTTATATTAGAAATATAGAAATAATATAATTTTATTATTCTTTATTTAGATAACATATGAATATATAAATGACATAATGTAATGGATTTTTATTTAAAACCTTGTATTAAAGTAGTCATTTTAAATATTATACTCTCATATAATGTTTCTTTTAAATTTTTAATGAATATTCAATTTTTTACTTCAAATAACTTTAAATGAAAATTTCATCCACAATTTACTTTCTTTAAAAGGGTTTGAAAAATTAATATTTTTAACGTTTACCATACGTGTCACTCTTGAATATTTTTGTAAAAAAGTCAAATGAATGTTTTTAATATATAATATTTGAACATAATTCCATCCATCATGAAGGTTATTCATTATTAATCTTCCTATATAAATATTATTTTTTTCAAATAGTATAATATTTCTCGTTCTTCGTGAAATTTTAGGTTTTTTTGTTTTCTAAGGATAATGTATTTTATCCTTATTTTTACTTGAATCAAGAAACTGATTCTTTATATGTGTAATGTAGAATAATGGTTGATATTTTAGGTTATAAATGAAATTATATATATAAATACATATATATTCTATTCATGTTATTTTACTTTCTAATTTTTTATGATGAAGAGAGAGCCAAGTATAGCTCATGATGATTTGTGAGCCTGATATAGCTATTGAATGAATTAGGAAATGTGATAGAATTGATGGGAATTAAGATACTCTTAATGGGTTTTTGTAATAATCCATGATGGTTATTACTTTTTAACTTTTATTCTATAGATAATGTCTCAACGTACATACTTGAGTTTTTAATTCATGAAAATGATTTTTCACAGAAGTATTTGATTATATAGTTTATAATAATTAGATTATCCTTAAAATATGGTTTACACCCCTTTTACAGGTGAAAATCATTTATTATTCAAGAAAATGCTCTCATGAATGATCATGTTTTAAAATACACCCACATGATTAATATTTTTATTTTATGATTTTTTATGAGATATTTTTGAAAATATGGACATATTTGTTAATCTCTCAAGTATGTCTGTAATTATTTTAGATTAATGTGTACAATGAAAACGAAATTTTTTATTACTGGTTATCATGAATTTTCAAATAGAATAATTGGGTTTTCATCTTTTCATATCCCTTAATGTGCTATGATTTTATAATCCAACATTATTAAAAAAAAATTCAGGGCTTAATGGTCAGTGGTGACTATAGTAACAACAATCAATCTACAATAGGGATACATAATAAAATAAGAGAAAATGTTTATAGTGAAATAAATGTTTTTAATTTTATTAATCCTATTTTTGGGGTAAAATAGATATTGAGTGAAAGTTCCCAGGTTTGTTTATAAGTGTTCAATATGTAAGTATTTTCCCTATTTATCGAAAAATATAAACATAAAATGTAATATTAATATAATTAAATTAAATAAATTATCTTAAAATCATACTTATGGTTTGTAAAATTATGATTTTTTATAATTAAACATTATTTATTTACATTTATTGAAAAGATAAAACATCACTCATGTGTACGTATATACAAACATCTCTATGAAGTGATGTAATTAATTTTTGAATCGCCAATTTATATGAATATATATAAAAGTACAAAAAATGAAAAAATATTATAATTATGAAAATATTTTGTTTTTAGAGGTGAAATACCCATGACCAAGGTGCATAGATCTAAATCATTGAACTGAAACATACATGGGTTACATAATAGGTAACACCCATAATGTTAATTTTAATGAATAATTATTGATAAAGAGGTCATAAGATGTTATATATGAGTAATATATGTTATTATAGTTATGAATATTATTATTTTATTTATTAATATTAAGTCTAAATTTATTATATAGGAGAATAGAGTATGTTCGAATAACACTAATACTTCTGATAATGGTTTTTAATCTTAACATTGTTTTCTTGAGACATGTTCCATGTTAAACATGTATTTTTGTCTACATAGTGTATATACATCAAATTTGGTATATTATATTATCAATATCTTCAAATTCAATGTATTTTAATATTTATTTGAGGTTAATTAATTCATATGGTTAATAATTAAAATGATTTTAGAGATGTAAGGTTTTATGTTACCATCCCATTTTTTGGTATTGTTTATGTTAAATTTCCAATGAGAAAATTTTTATGTTCCTTAAATTTTGAACCCCATATTTTCTCTTCTCCAATATTTATTTTCATTGATTCATTGTTTTCCATTCATTTCCTCTCATTGTTACAAAAGAATATTGAGAAACTATAAATATAAAAATCCACCCTTATTTATCTTTTTTGGTTTGGTATATTTTTCCTCAAATTCCATGTCCATTTTATTTTTTTCAAATAAAATTCTTTTTTTATAATCCAATGATTTCTTAAATTCGTCATCAAACTTATTTTAATCTATTTTAAAATGTTTAAAAAAATTAATATTTACTATGTATTCTACATATGTTATTTATGTCTTTTTTTAATGTGTGAAATGAATCAATGTTTTATCATTTACCATACAAACATATTTTCATACTAACATAAAAATTATTTTATTTGAAGATTCCATTACACTTTTTCACATTTACATTCAATGAAAATTATTTTCTTACAATTCTGATAATTTTTATTTAAAATGTTATCAAAAGAAGTGTATATTTTTCTCATAATTTCGAAGAAAGATTCGATTGTTATTTTAAAATAATTTTTCCAATATGTCAGCATCATTGGATTTTTCTTATAATATATGGATATGACATAATTATACAATTCATGATTATTTTCTATATAGATAATGATTATTTTAAGAGAATATAGTTATGATAACTATTTGTTTTCCATAGGTTATGAAATTATTAAATACTTAATGTTTCAATGATCCTATGGAATATATACATATAGTTTTCATTGGGTCGGAATAAAATTATATAACCCTAAATTTCATTGGGTATGTAATTATATTTAATTATATAATCGTAATATGATAATAAGTAAAACCATTCATAGGATAAAATGTGTTATGAGAGTGAATCCAATCCATTATAGGACTTTTCCTACTATGTGATGATGGTATTATCACTGAGAATTTACTAATGGAAATATTTTCAATGATTTTGTTTTTGAAACCACTATCATGGAATTTTCTTATGCATATGAGATTCACTGATGTTTCATGATTCATTGATGACGATTCCTTAATCTTATGTTTCATGTATTTTTTAATACTAAATATTTATTTTAAGAATGGTGATTTATGAAATATGAATGATTTTTTATGAACTTAATAAGTTATAATCTTGATCTCATACAGTTATTCTGGCCATATTCTTGCATATTATCTTTGATCCATATCTTCTATGTTTACTATTATTAATAACTGTCACTCACCCATTCCAATGTTTCGATATTACTATGATACAAAGAATGATATTATATAATATTATTTAACAAGTGTATCATGGGTAGAGTATTTTTTTGGGATATGTTGAAATTTTTTATTGAACAATAGAATAAATGGTTAACTAGGTAAATAACCATATGATAAGAAATATATGGGTTTTTTTATATAAATGGGTTTTCATATTCCTTGAAAACACTAAACATAAATGATATTGGGTATGTATGTGAATAAAATAATAGTTATATATTTTTTAATTATAGATGGTTTAAATTGGTTATCATCAATTCTTGTTAAACTATGTTTGAAAAAAATATAATTTTATCATCAGTTTTGGGAGTATGAGTTTGAGATTTATTATATACATTCATCATAAATTTACCATTAGAATAACTACTGATGATATATATTTATATAATCTATGATAAGATCTAAAGAAATTAAGAATTCCATTAAAATATGCGGGATTATTTTCAGATCTTGTTGGAGTGGAAAATAAGCATTAATATATTATTTGATTCTCTATATACTAACCTTGACCGATGTCAATGATATAGGGAATGAAATCTTGAAAATTATAAACAATATTTTTTACTCTGAAATAAATTCTAGTAATATCTCAATCATTTCAACCAACTACATATAATGTTCTACCTTATAATAAGAATAAAAAACCATGAAAACAATATAATGAAAATATAAGAGATGTAAATTTGAAATGAAATTGATAATCCACTAAAAATATGAAGAATAAATTCTATCTTATCCATAAATAGTATGTCCTCGGGTAATTAGTTTCAAAATTTGTGGAAAACATGGTCAAATTACCATATATCAAAATGATTATTGAGGTGGGGTTAAATGATATCCATGATTATATCACTTAACATTGAATTATATGGAATAACATCCATGATAGCTTCATATTAATGGACTATCATTAAATGATGACAGATAATGTTAGTGTAAAGAAGAGAAAACTACGAACTCGGGTTACATACATATCTACTCCTATGCTTAAAAATAACTATAATGGAATGGACTCCCATATATAAATTCTATGAAATTTTTTGACTGGATAACCTGGAAATATTTCAACCACATACATGTAATCATTGGTCCATGGCTGAATCAACTGGTCGTATCGCCAATTACCACTAAAACTCCTATAATAACATATTCTACTTCAAAACCCTTTAAAACTAAATATAATTTTAACTATGAAAATAAATAATCAGAAGATGATCCTCTATTAGAATCTAATTTTTTATAGGACATTTTTAATCTCTTTTCCCCCATCACTATGAGGATAAACATTTATCTACTAATTGAAATTTTCATCTAATAAGGATTCATAATATTTTTCTCTTAATAAAATCAAAATTAAATATACCTTTACCAATGAAGATAATTCTTATCAATTATGGTTACCAACTAGTATCAATGGAGAAGGTTTATAATGACATGGAAGGAAGGGTTGAATTAAACCTTAATATTCTGGTTTCATTCCCACTAAAATATTTAATTGAACTAGATATCAAAGGTAGACACATTAATAAGATTTTCAAGAACATCAATTTGATCATGTGTGTATTACTGCTCATTATAACCCATTCATACTTGTGGATCAACTATAAAATTGGTAGATGCCTATTTTCATCAATATATGGAATGGTCACCAAAACCTAACTCACAGATAACAAAGATTTCATCCAATTCTAACTATGTGAGGGGGTCGTCATCATTTTCTTATCATGAATAAATTTTTTGAAGGAATAATATACCCTTGGGTAAAAATTATGATATTTTAAATCACTTCTCTATCATCTCTTCCTAGAGTATAATTATGAACAACATTTATCTAAATTAATAACTCAAGGATTCTCTTACTAAATATTTTTTAATCTCGTAGGTGTTTTAAAATTAGAACGTTATAGGTGAGACACACCTTATAGAAATGGGTTCCATAGAATTATATAAGATATTATAAATTTTGAAGACATATATGGATGTGTCTATAAAAGTAAATATCTGGAACTTATATGTATATATCTATAAATATTGATGTTTTAGGCATTTACCTAGCCCTATCTCATAACTATTATTAAATCAACATAATACCAATTTAATCCCAAAATCATTTATTCTATATTGATGAATCCATATCTCATTATAATAACATATTATACAGGTAAAAGAAGTCCAAAACTATACCCTTTGAAGGATTAGATTGATAACCCAATTTGGGAAACTTTTTTCTATTTTAAAATTTATTATCATCCTCCAAGAAATTTCATTCAATGCCTTCTTAGTTAATGTGTGACTTCACATGCCTGAAAGATTACATTATTAATGTAATTATTTACTTTAATATTCCATTATTGGGAAATTTATGGTACACTATGTGGATATCTCCCAATTTTAATCTAATTAGTCATAATACATTGATGCGTGATATTACAACCGGGTTTGGAAGTAACCATTAGTGAATTATGCGTCAAAAAATACATCCCTAAATTTCCTGTATGATACCCTAGTCAACACATAGAATATATGAATTAATGATTTTATGCATTCTATCATTAATATTGAATTAAAAATATATAACCTGTGGGTCACAAGGTTGTATTAGTTCTGAAAACAAACCCCCTATTTACCTTCCTCTCCTATATATATTGATCATATGATTCCTTTGAATAGCCTCTATCAAGAGAAAAGGATATTATAATGAAATTTATGTGAATTAATACATCCTTCAAGAATATCTACATGAAAATTTATCTGAATAACATTATATTGATGGGTTTATTTCTCTTTGGCATCCCAAATATGGTCCACATCGAAAGTATAATTGGTTTTCATTAGTTTTATACAATTGTATAGTGTTATCCATTCATAATGGACCCTAACATTACTTTAATGAATTTCTTCTATATGGAAAGGATAATATTTCTATATAATATATGAAATAAGAAAGAGTAAATTTATCTTACATGTCAGATAATTATGAATTATAAGGCATCAATAATACAATTTTGGAATTCAATGAAGAAAATATTACCACTATCAATAAAATTTGATAAGTAAACCATGTTACCAAAGAAAACTAATTTCCTAGGGTAATAATTTTCACTAAAACTCATAAATAATAAGAAAAATACATCAATTTCCTTTAGATATATTGGGTTTTTTTCATGGAGTAACTTAGAGAATCTAATGTTAGATCCCTAGGTTTCATTTCAATATTTGGGAATCATGGTAAAAAATGGGTACCAAGGGGAATTCATCTCAATCATACTACCAAGGAGGAAGCTAAAGTTTTTTTAATCAATAAAAACATCATCCATGAGGTTAAATAACCTATGTTGATCACTATCATTGTTTTTTATGAATATTAAAAGTGAAAAATAGTCTACATTGACATCATGAATTTAAACTGTTGATGACTAAAGGTTAATTTCTCAATCTCGACCATGGGACTATCGATCAATGCAACAACTAGTTTTCAATCCCTTCAATTTATAGATGGTTATTTTAATTTTAATACGATTAAAATGAAGTATTAAATTAAGTAGATGACTTTTTTTTCACCCCAAGGGGAATATTTCTATCAAGTGATTCCCTTTGGGTTGAAATATACTAAAGTTAATTTCCAATAATCCATACACCACATATTTGAGGTTGGGGAAAATAGTTCAATACCATATTGATGATATGATTTTAAAGCCTAATCAGTGTTTAAACCAAAAATATTTCCTTGATGAAATAATTAGTAATAATGCACAACAGAACCTGATGATTAATCTTAATAATTATACAGTTAGGGTCATGTTATTGAAACTTCTTAGTTTTAGGTTCTATCAACATGGTTTTGAATTCAATTCTTAGATACATAAGGTAATACAAGATATAAAACCTCCCCAAAACCTTTAATAGATGATATTACTTCAAGTTAGTCTCCCCTACATTAGGTGCTTAATAGAAAACATTTCCAGTAAATGATTACCCTTCATGATGATAATGAAGAAAGGAGTTACTTGTCAATGGGAGGAAGAGTGTTTGATAACCTTCATTGACATTGAGTTGTTTCCTATTAACCCTCTAGTGTTAATTTTAATCATATATGTAAATAATGTTTTCCACTACATGGAAACCATGTATTATTTCCTTAGTTTCATAATCACATTGACGAAATATGTACAAAAAGGGAATAACATATACTATTTGAGGATAATTATGTTGTAAATTTAAACCTAATACATTAATATTGAGAATAAACTCATTGAATTTATCATTTTGATTAGGAATCTTCAATATTATTTTCGACACCCTAATGTACACATAATTTCCCATGTAGATCCAATCATGTATATCCTTGATCAACCAATTTTGATGAGGTTATTTAAAATATTTATTTCCATATTAAATTAGTTTTATATCTTATATTTATCCGAGAAGGTTACTGAGGGAGTAGGGATAGTAAATTTTCTTATTGAACACCATAAAAGAGGATTTTTCATTAGATATATAACACCATTAAGAGGATGTTTTCTATCTCCACGATACTACTTAAACACAAGAAATATATTTTAATGGTGTTTCATGAATTCCAAATAAGAAAAGGATATAGGATCTAAAAGTCAAGTTGGTTGGATTGGGGATTGTGTCCTTTTCCCAAATAAAGGATATCCTCCCCTATTATTTACTCATATGAAAATTGTTTACTAAATATAAATAATATTTTGTTATAATTGAAATATTTAAACTACCTCTATAGATACTAATTTCCCAATTGATAGTTAAAAGTTTTGGATTTGGTAATCAATAAAATTATTTGAGTATATTCCATAGAGGAAGAATAATTGATACCCCTACTTAACTACCTATTAGTTTTGATGTAATAATTTCTTATAAATCTCGAGATATATTATATTCCATGTAAGAAAATACTAAATATTATTTCTTGTTAAATACATCAAACATATTTTCTAACTATGATCAGGATAGAATAGTGATTTTTATTATACATTACATTGTTTTATCTCTATTTATCAATAATGATATAGGGGAGATCAATAATTTTAATTACACCTCACGTAAATATGAATCATCAACCATATTAGTACATATAACATCAATTTGTATGTCACCCATAATGGAGTGTTTTCTAAAAGAGGATATTTAATATGATAGAAATTAAGAAGGGAAAAATATATCAATGAAGGATAAATTTAATCCTTTATAATAATGAACATTCATTGAATGTACTATATAAATAAGGATTTGATGGGTTCCTCATCAGATGAACTGATTTAGTAGATACAATCACCATTATCCAGTAGGTACATAAAAACATTAATAGTGTTCATCCTATATCATCCAAATGCTTTCATAAAATTAGTGGACTTGTTTATTTTAGGTCAAAATTAGTACTTGACTTCTTGGAATTCACCATGAAATTTCTAAAAATCGAACTGCATGCCAACCTCATTTAAAAAACCTCTAATTTATTTAAACATGTAAATAATCAAGTAAATGTGTAATTTGAGTATTAATATCATGGGCTCATACCCTCCACCAAATGTTAGGCAGATTAATTTCATCCTCAATGCAATAATTTCTTCTAAGAAAAAGCTACTTGTTTTTCCTAAAATAAGGTAAAAAGATATAATTTTTTTATCATGTTCAATATCATTACTAGATTAAAATTCCTTCATTAAATAGTGAAGGGAAATGGAAGAAACTTATGTTCCTAAGGGAAATTTAATCATTATTGGGAATGCAAAATTTAATAGAATCATTTGTCACATGACCATGTAGAGTTGATCCAGTAGATATACTGCTTAAATTGGTATCTAATTTATATCTTTTATAAAATTTTAAATAAGAACAAATAATCATGACGGGATAAAACTCTACATGATTTGTCAGATTCCCAGTCCACAACCAATATATCCATATAGTGGACCTCATATTCATAGGTTTATGTGATTAATGGTCTCAAATATGATTCAATGAATTGGAGCGACTTGATGATAAAATGTTATGTAATGTATAACAATTATGTTCATCAAAATCATACTGCATGAGAATTAAAAATCAAGGTCTTTATCTTATTTTTCATCTAAGGGGGACTGATATTGACCATTAAAATGAAAATTATAGATAAAAAAATCTCTTGAAGGTTGAAGGAAAATAGGATGTGCCTTATATCATGTAAACGTTCTACCCAAAAAAGAGACTATTTATTGATTCAAATGGATTACGAGAGTATTTTTTCCACAAAAAATAAATTTATCCTATGAAATAATTTTTTAACATGTCAAATTATATTTATTAAATCCTCACTACATGAATTTAAACTAAATTTCATATAGTCTGAATTTTATGACTTAAAACTACATAACATATACTCCTACTAATATTTTTTAAAATTAAAAATCAAGTGTATTATTTATTAGTGTATGGTTTCCCCCATCAATAATCCATTTCTATGATAAAAATTACCAAATATTTTATATTTATGTTTGTAAGGACTCTTATTATTACATGATATTTAGTGTCTCCTAAATATTTTTCTCAATTAATTTACTATAATTCTCTCACATCATTCTAGTGTTTAGAGCCTTCACCAATTCATTTTGGTTTTGTTAACATGCCTACAATGGAAAAAATTGCATTATTCCCTTGTACTGAGACATCAAATATTCACATTAAGTATCTTTCATCCTCCTCTCATCGACACAACCATCCATTTCACTAATGTTCCCTTGTATATGATCCAAATATTCATAAGGGAATATATTTAGTACAATTTTTGGATTGATTTATGTTATTAAAATATGTGTATCAAATCTTGAACAACTTTACTTTGATACCATCCATGAATTTTATCACCTTTCAATCCTCATTTCACTGTAGTTTATAGTTCATTTTCAATTGACATCAGGTTCCCTACTCCCACCTGATAATAGGTTAGAATCATATTATATACCCTTGAGTAGGAGCCTGACTAGCACACAACCCATTTTTATATACTATCTCTGGATTTATTATTATGATCATGGGATATATAGGTACAAAAAATATCTATAATAGGTGCATACTACATCCTTCACATTCTCACATTTGATTTCACCATTTTCCTTGGTTTTTAGGCTCTTATCAATTCACATGATGTTTACACTAATTATCTTACACTAGACAAAAACTATTTAATCCACTCTCATCTAATCATGAGTAGAGTTTCTGAAAAGATATTTTCTTTCCTAAGCAACACATGTGTTTATTCATGTTTTCAAAAGATATGTAGGGACATATATATTTTCATTTATGGTCCTATGAATATATATTATTTCTATCAACACCCCTATAATAGTATGATATCCTTATACATGTTAGGTGTTTCAATATTTTAATCTAGACTAGGTAAATATTATTATTTATAAATATATGTGTGGCATGATAAACTATATTTCATTATATTTAATGGTCTTGACTATCAATCATTGACTAAACCGTAAATCCTCATTCCCATCTTCTAAACTTTAACATTCCTTAATGGCCTATTATTGTTCATTTAAAAGACAGTGTATTCTAATTATGTTTTAAGCATTATCTTCCCATATTCCATATTTTTTACATTGAGTATTTGACTCACCACATATAAGGACCCGACCTTAAACATTACTTATTATTGAATTAAATTAATAATTCACATTGAGGATATTTTCAGGTATAGAGTTTTAGAGAATTAGTACATAACTATTACATCTCAAAGATTACAAAGTAGACACATCTACTCAGCTTCCATTTTTTCACACAAATAAAAACTCTTGAACAAAAGAGTCATGTCTAGTTCCTTGTTTTATACCGCCTGACATTTCCATGATCCTATCCTTGACCCTATTGAACTTTAGGTCCTGTGAAAAACATTTCAAAAAAACTTGGGATGAGCATAAAAAGCTCATTAAGGGTTATAACAATACAGAAAGAAAACTTTAGTCCATGTATACATAAGAATCATTGAAATCATACTTTACTCATAAAACATAAGCAATTTAACATACCTCATGAAATCATAAGATTTACGAATAACTCATAGAAATCATAAGACATAAAGTAAACTTGAGGCATTCATAACATTCTTACGTAGGGATTAACCCTCATGGTTATGTTTGGAATACCCATCACAGTATATTCCCTAAATCTCTTCGGAGAAACCAGAGCGTTTAACCCCTTCGCGTTACCCAATGAATTGGAGAGCTATATTGGGCTCACCCGCCCTTAGTTTATCACGGAACCAACCTTTTTCATAAACAATGCCAATGAATCAAAACATAATCATAGCACATAACTTAAGCATAAAGGAAATATAACATTCCCACATTGCAATAACAATATAACATTTTATGATATTGAAATAATGAATCCATTCAAAAAAATCATTTTCAAAACCATTTAAAACATTTAATAAACAGATTTTTGAATCAAAGTGTCACATACAACCTTTAATCTTTTAACATTTTAAACCATTAATATCCATATAAATAAATCCTTAAAACCATTTTGAAAACATGGATATTAATAAGAACAAATCATTAAAACATTTAAAGCGATATTTTAGTTAAAGGGTTTCTACCAAAATTAGAGACACTTGAATATAATAATTGAGGAATAAAATTTAATCAGAAATTTATAATATCAAGAGAATAAATTGATTCATGATATAATATTCCATAGGACAGTATATACACCATATAATAGTGAATTAGTGCATAACAACAATGAATTCTCAATAGAAATGTAAAATGAGATGAAATCCCTTATAAAGAATGTATCCTTAAATTAAGGATAAATCAATCTCAAAAATATGTGTGAAAATTATAAATACACCCAATATAAGTGGATATTAAGTGTAAAACAATCAAATTTTATTCATACATATTCAATGGATGACATATTCAATAACTACATGTTGAACCCAAAGAAATCGAAATTGGGTTAAAAAGTTGCCTTAGTAAAATTCAACAGCCTAACGCGTCACTTTAAAATTCATAAAATTAGTTGATGAGAGAGAGAAAATGGTATCTCATCACTTGGACATAAAATTTACATCAATAAGGATATATATGAACATATCACAACATAAAATGATGTAAATTAAAAGACATAACAAAATAAGTATTTTTAAAAGAGGAGTGTGAAAGGTTCCCTTACCGATTTGGGAAACTTTCGAAATGTACACCCCATGAAAGAAGGGTCATACAATGAAGATGAAACTACCCATAAATGAGAGTATATTATACAAATATTAAAATAATGGGCAGTACATACACCACAAAAAAGGAAATAGTGGCCAATGTAGCATGAATATCACGGGGATAAAAAGTGAGATGAAAATCCCCTTATGAAAATTCAGCAGCCTAATGGCACCACATAAAACATCCAAAAATGGATTGATGAGGTAAAATAGGGTCACTCATCATATTAAAATATTATTTACAGAACTAGGAATATAGAATAACATCCCCTAACATAATAAAGAGGAGCTTAAAGTAAGTTACAGAAAAAAGAGTAATTAAAAAGAAAGAGAGAGGTAGGATCCTTTACCTCAAGTATGACTTGTCTTGTTCGTTTCTTTATATTCCTGAATAATAAACTTTGGAAATTTATAATTTCATAAGGTCCTCTTTTAAAGATTATTATTCAGTTGATATCACATATTATAATGTTATAATAATTGGCTAATAATGTGAGTTCATATCAGACGTTTTTGTTGATGTTTGGTACATTAGTCAAAAATGAACTTGTTTGAAAATGATTGTCCATGTAGATATAAGAAAATAATCTCCAGAATAGTATTAATTATTTAAATAACATATATATCCAGTACATATTAATTTTATACTATTACATAACATTTTGAGATAAAAAAGAAATGATATGCACCATTCGTGGAGACGGTAGGCCGTACGTACGCATGAACGCTACTTTCATTTCTTTGACATATTGATGGAATTAAAAATAATTGAGATATATATATATTATAATTCCAGTATAATATATATGATTTATAGGTCACATAAGTTCATTAATTTAATTCTTTATACATTCCATGTATTGCATGAACGGGTCACATCACCTGAGGGGGCGGTAGTCCACACTTCCCCGTATGAAAATATCGCAATTGCACAACATGAAAAGCATAAAGTTATATTTTAAATATAAAATACAGAGAAATATGTAAAACATAAATACCATATATATCATATATAAAATACAGTGACATCATAATGGCCACCATGAATGGTGTTAAGAGAAGATTTAACAATCATCGTTTTGTGAGGCAGTAATTCCACATCCAGAGAAATAGTATGTTATTTAACCATTAGACGGAGGTGTGTGTAAGTGTAGCTCGAATACATCACATAAAACATCCTAGTATATTTTAGATACTATTTTTGTTACAAAATAATGGAATAAAAAGAGTTTAGGGGTTTGGAGAAACAAAAATAAAAAGAAAATAACCCAAATGAAGAGGTTACCTTTAAATCGGGTAACTCCTCTTGGTTTGAACCAAAAGGGTTTAATGAAGAGAATTATGCCAAAGGTGAGGCTTCAATGATGAATATAGGGATGTGGAGAGATGAAATGGGCAGTGGTTGGCCGATCCAAAGCCTTGAGATGTGTGGGTAAGGTTGTAGAGGTGGGGACCTTTTAAAAGAGAAGAGGAGGGGCACTCTTGGAATGTTATAATATATTACTTTATTATAAAATGCTTTTTGGATTTAAAAGGACCTAAAAAAGGATATATTTATATTCTAGGGTGATAAGGTTTCTAAATACCCCCTTTCAATAGGTTTGTGACAAGTTTAAGACTTAGATTTCCCCCTATCTTCTAATTTTATTTAAATCGTTCATTTATGAGGTAATCACTGCATCATCACGGTGTCATAAATAAAATAATTTATATAATGTCTAAAAATTATAAATAAATATCATGATGTAGGAAATATTTTTATCTTTCTAATTAATATTTATAGTCGATAATATGACTTGTATAACCCCATGTAAAAGTGTTTTAGTAAAACAATACATGTTTGTGACATTTTAATTTTAACTTTAAATAAAACGTTATTAATGTCATTTTCCAAACAAAGTGGCTCCATGGGGTCCCCAAGTTGACCCATGGATTGTTTTGGTCAGACAAGACTCATCCTATAATGGTAGGACATGGGTCCAGGTCATTTAATATTATTATAACATTAACTTTACCTTAAATTACACTAAATATCTTTAATCACGATTAATAATACATTAAAGTTACTATTCACCAAAAAAATATTTTAATCTCATTGAACCACATTTTACTTCCTAATAAAAACCATATATGTCTGATTTTTTAAAATCAAATCAGTGAAGTGGTAATGTTTCATTTAAAGGAAAAATCAGTTTTTTTAACTACCACTTAGTGGTTTCACTATTCATCAAAAATTGAAGTTATTCAGAAAAATACCAAAAAATCACCCTAAGCTATATTTGATATTCTGATTTAAAAAATGATGTCTATTTTTAAAAATTCAAAATATATAGGATGCATTAATTTATTTAATAATTTCTTCTCGCTGTCAAAACAAATAGCGTGTTTTTAAGAAACAATATCTATTAAAAGATTGACAGTAGTTTAAGTCCAATTTCAAAGTGAAATTAAATCCAATGACCACCATTGGATTAAATGGTTAACCTATATTCTAAATAAACATTATTATAAATTAAAAAGATAATACATCCATATAAATAAATTATATTAAAAGGAGGTTTTGAATTAAAATTCAACATTTTTACTAAAAATGATCTTTATCGGAAAAATAACAAAAATTTACGCAAAGTAAATTTTGATGTCCATATTCTAAATAAGGATTTTATTTTATCAAATAAAACTTACAAAATTATCAAAAGTATATTTAAATAGGGTTCTCCATCAAAAGGCAGTAAATCGACCTTTTAAAGAACATTAGAAGATTTATGCTTAAAATTGGATTCATTTGCATTTTAATCCTCAAACATTTATCGAATAAAAGTAAAAATATTTGACAAACATATATAATAATTTTGTAGTTATTAAAGTGCAACATAAGATTTCAAAGAAACTCGTTGTTGCGTATTGGGTACGCCATCGAGCATAGAGTTCCCTTTCAAGTAATATTAATATTTTATTCAAAAATATGGATAAATATGAAAATGTCATATTCTTTATTTACCTGGGGTGTTACATCCATCCCCCATTTTGGGAATTGCGTTCATGCAATTTCAAAATTATGATTGGAAACATCACTGAATCTACCACATTAGAACAAGTGTCAGTAAAACTATCTCTTTAAAAGAAAGGGAGAGAAATACAAAGGTCACCTAAGTTAACCCATACTAGGATTCCATGTATGTAAATATGAATATGGAGGAGAAAGCAAAGGGTCATTTTCTGATGAAGAGTGATAGTAAACATGTATAGGATAAAGTTCCCCACAAGAAAATCACAAACTTGTGATGGGATAAACGGTATTCGATTCCCAAGTAGGAAAAGTTAATAGACATCATTTTTGTTTTAAGTTACTATTCATTGAGGAATTTATTTTTTAGCTCAACTAAATAATAATGAAACATACAAACTTTTCACGTAGACTTTAACCTTTTACTAGATTCCTTAATCAAACTCATATTTTCTCCAAAAGACGAGTATTTAGGAATACTTGTTCGCATTAAGAGTACTATAATCAACTTCTTGAGAATCACCTAATCCACAAAAGAGAACTATATATTTCCCATGTCTTTAGATCTCAACCAAAACCAAACCAAAAGGTTTATTACGAGATCAGATAATACCCAAAAGGATATTTCTTTTACAAAAAGAAAAACTACTCCTAATCTCAAAAAATTGTCAAACAAAACCCAATGGTCAACGAAGACCATTCAATAAAAAATTTGTCCATAAAAGTATTCAATGTAAACCAAACTAAGATTGAAACCCAAATATCTGAAGGATTTTAATCACATAGTCTCCCAAGGTACAAATTAACATTTATCTCCAAATAACACCAGTTTCTCTTAATGTCTCATACTGAAAAGTAATTAACCTAATCACATATCCTCCATGATAGGTTAATAATTTACATAGATAACCCAAAATCAACTTACTCTTGATTCAGAAAAATCATCTAACTAAAAAGAATCATTAAAACCAACGGGGGACTTCATGTAGTCCAATGGTAGGCGATAAATACCAGCTGCACTTTGTTTATGGGTTTGATTCCCGCAGATTTGTCTGACACGATGGGTTGTCACATGGTCTGTGTGTTGTCCTTTTTCCAAAACTATATAATTCTTAAAACATTCCCCAAAATGAGATAAAATCTTCAAATATAGCAAGGCAGGTGCGGAACCAGACTAATCATGGACACCCAAAAATTTATTAGTAAAAAGAGTACACTGCAGACCAGGGAGGGGCAGGGTCAATCGACCCAAACCCAAAGACAATCCCCAAAAGAAAAGCAAAGAAAGGGAAAAGACACAAAAAAAACCAAGCACCGCAGTAGAATGAGTACCTCCCATCCAACAACACCAAATCGATCAACAGAAAATACCTCAAAAAAATAGTATAACAACAACAACAGTCGAACCATGCCCCCGACATCACCTCACAGAATTCTGCATCACCGGCGATCACCACCGGTCCTCGCCGTTATACCAAACACGAAACCCAGATGCCTCGCCTCCAAGCTAGCAACGCCGCCAAACCGGATTTCCGTCAAGACTTCATCGAATTCAACGAGGTAGAAACCCTCAGCACATCACAAAAACATCGCCAACATACCGCGATACTCCTGTCAAGAACAACCAAAGAGGGGAAACCACAAAAACCCCAAATACAACATAACAGGAAACCAAACCACATCGGAATCGATGGGATCTAGTCAAAATCATCACCAATCTCACCTATTCCATAAGAAACACCAAAATATTACCACACACCTGAACGGATTCAACAGCACAACCAACACAAGACTAAAAGGCACAGAGGAAAACCTATTGCCGCCTTCCGAAACACGCCCGAAGACCAGATCTACCCAAAACCTGAGCAGCCGACCCGAAATGCAATGAAAGCCCCAAATCTCAACCCGCACCCTGGACCATCATCACACCCCCTCAAATCCAGGGGAGGAAGCGATGATGGGAAGTGCCGAGGATGTTGACAAGCCTGCATGATAATAGGAGATGATGCAAATGCGCGGAGCAAATAGCCAAGGAGAGGTCAGCCAATTGGGGAGAGGAAGACGGCGGCGGTAGGGAACCCTAGCGCCGCAGAGCCCCTTACGGGATCATCATTTTGTGACCAAGTTTATCTCATGTCGTTCATATTCCATCATAATGTATAGTTACCCATAATTAGCTCAAAGGTAAGGATCATATAAACCCTAATGGTTACCTTTATAATTATTACCTGAACTTCCTTGTCGAGTTGGTTCTCTCGTACATGATGCATTAGAGAACTCACCAAGGTTCAAGTGGTTGATCATGACTCCTGATAGTTGGTTTAGAATAACCACAAGATTTCTCATTGAATCCCCCATTTCTTCCAGTCTCTTTATCAGAGAAGCACCACAGTTTCCTTCAAACCCATTGTCACTTGGGTGCCTGCTAGATCCATCCATTTACTAAAACAAGAAATGTCAATGTGAGTATATCAAAAAAATAATTATGTACTAACGAGGAAGATAAACAATAAGATATACTTATGAAAGTTATCTTAAACTCATTCCAACCTTCAAAAATAACAATTAATCTATCTAATATAATAACCATTGTGGTTATACACAACTTGTCACTTAACACACTAACCTCTAATGTTATCTAATCTATACTTTGATACCAACTATAAGGACCCGACCTTAAACATTATTTATTATTGAATTAAATGAATAATTCATATTGAGGATCTTTTCAGGTTTAGAGTTTTATAGAATTAGGACATAACTATTACATCTCAAAGATTACAAAGTAGACACATCTATGAAGCTTCCATTTTTTTCACAAAAATAGAAACTCCTAAACAAAAGAGTCATGTCTAGTTCCTTGTTTTAAACAGCTTGACATTTCCTTGATCCCATCCTTGACCCTATTCAACTTTATGTCCTATGAAATACATTTCAAAAAAACATGGGATGATCATAACAATATCAGTAAGTGTTAGAACAATACAGAAAGTAAACATTAGTTCATGTATACATAAGAATCAATGAAATCATAGTTTATTCATAAAACATAAGCAATTTAACATACCTCATTAAATCATAAGATTTATGAATAACTCATAGAAATAATAAGACATAAAGGTAACTTGAGGCATTCATAACATTATTATGTAGGGAGTAACCCTCATGGTTAAGTTTGGAATAACCATCATAGTATATTCCCTAAATCTCTTCGGAGAAACCCTAGTGTTTAACCCATTCGCGTTACCCAACGCATTGGATAGCTATATCGGGCCCACCCGCCCTTAGTTTATCACAGAACCACACATTTTCATAAACAATGACCAAGAAACAAAACATAATCATAGAACATAAATTAAGAATAAATTAAAGATAACATTCCCACATTGCAATAACAATATAACATTTTATGATATTGAAATAATGAATCCATTCAAAAAAACCATTTTCAAAACCATTTAAAACATTTAATAAAGAGATTTTTGAATCAAAGTATCCCATACCAACTTGAAGATTTCAACATTTTAAATCATTAATATCCATATAAATAAATCCTTAAAACCATTTTGAAAACATTGATATTAATAAGAACAAATCATTAAAACATTTAAAGCGATATTTTAGTTAAATGGTTTTTACCAAAATTAGAGACACTTGAATAAAATAATTGAGGAATAAAATTTAATCCGATATTTATAATATCATAAGAATAAATGGATTCATGATATAATATTCCAAAGGACAGTATATACACCATATAAGGGTGAATTCGTGCATAACAACAATGAAGTCTCAATAGAAATGTAAAATGAGATGAAATCCTTAATAAAGACGGTATCCTTAAATTAAGGATAAATCAATCTCAAAATTATGTGTGACAAATATAAATACAACCAATATAAGTAGATAATAATTGTAAAATAATCAATTTTTATTCACACATATTCAATGGATGACATATTTAATAACTGCATGTTGAACCCAAAAAAATCAAAATTGGGTTAAAAACTTCCCTTGGTAAAATTCGACTGCCTAACGGCGTCACTTTAAAATTCATAAACTGAGTTGATGAGAGAGAAAATGGTATCTCATCACATGGACATAAAATTTACATCAATAAGGATATATAAGAACATATCCCAACATAAAAAGTTGTAAATTAAAAGACATAACAAAATAAGTCTTTTTAAAAGAGGTGTGTGAAAGGTTCCCTTACCGATTTGGGCAACTTTCGAAACGTACACCCCATGAATGAAGGGTCATACAATGAAGATGTAACTTCCAATAAATGAGAGTATATTACAAAAATAGTAAAATAATGGGCAGTACATACACCACACAAAAGGAAATAGTGTCCAATGTAGCGTGAATCTCACGAGAATAAAAAGTGAGATGAAAATCCCCTTATGAAAATTCGGCAGCCTAATGGCACCACATAAAACTTCAAAAAATGGATTTATGAGATAAAATAGGGTCTATTATCATATTAAAATAAAATTTATAGAAAGATTAATATAAAATAACATCCCCAAACATAACAAAGATGAGATTAAAGTAAGTTACATAAAAAGAGTACTTAAAAAGAAAGGGAGCGGTAGGATCTTTTACCTCAAGTCCGACTTGTATTGTTCATTTCTTTATATTACTGAATAATAAACATTTTTCAATTTATAATTCCTTAAGTTCCTCATTTAAAGAATATTATTAATTTCATATCACATATTATAATTTTATAATAACTTGTTAATAATGTGAGTTCATATCAGACGTTTTTGTCGATGTTTGGTACATGAGTCAAAAATGAACTTGTTTGAAAATGACTGTTCATGTAGTTATAAGTAAATCATCTCCAGAATATTATTAATGATTTAAATATCATATATATCCAGTAAATATTCTTTTTATACTATTCCATAAAATTTGGGAATAAAAAGAAATGAAATTCACCATTCACGGAGACGGTAGGTCGTACGTACGCATGAACGCTACTTTCATTTCTTTGACATATTAATTGAATTAAAAATAACTGGGATATATATATATTATAATTCCAGTATAATATATATGTTTTATAGGTTACATAAGTTCATTAATTCTTTTCTTTATACATTCCATGTATTGCATGAACGAGTCACATCACTTGAGGTGGCGGTAGTCCACACTTCCCTATATGAAATTATCGCATTTTCACAACATGAAAAGAATAAAGGTATGTTTTAAATATAAAATACAAAAGTATATTTAAAACATAAATATCATATATATTATATATAAAATTCAGTTACCTCATAATGACCACAATGAATGGTGTTAAGAGAATATTGAACAATCATCGTTTCGTGAGGCAGTAATTCGCCATCCATAGAAACCGTATGTTCTTTAACCATTAGACGGATGTGTGTGTAAGTCTAGCTCTAATAATTCACATAAGAACATACTAGTATACTTAAGATACTGTTGTTGTTACAAAAGAAAGTAATAAAAAGATTTTAGGGGTTTGGAGAAGCAAAATAAAACAAAAGAACACAGGTGAAGAGATTACCTTTAAATCAGGTAACTCCTCTTGGTTTGAACCAAAAGGGTTTCTTGAAGAGCATTCTGCCAAAGGTGAGGCTTCAATGATGAAGATATGGATGTGGAGAGATGAAATGGGCAGGTTTTGGCCAAGCCAAAGGCTTGAGAGGTGTGGGTAAGGTTATAGAGGTGGGGGCCTTTTATAAGAGAAGAGGAGGGGAACTCTTGGAAAGTTATAAAATATTACTTTATAATAAAATTCTTTTCGGATTTTAAAGGTCCCCAAAGGATATATTTCTAGGATAAGGTTATAAGGTTTCGAAAATCATCCATACAATAGGTTTGTGACAAGTGTAAGACTTATATTTCACCCTATCTTCCCATTTTATTTAAATCGTTCATTTATGATGTAATCACTACATCATCACGGTATCATAAATAAAATAATATATTTAAAGTCTAAAAATTATAAAACAAATATCATGATGTAGGAAATAGATTTATATTTATAATTAATATTTATAGTAAAAAATATGACTTGTATAACCCCATGTAAAAATTATTTTTGTAAAACAATACATGTTTGTGACATTTTAATTTTAACTTTAAATAAAAAGTTATTAATGTCATTTTCTAACCAAAGTGGCTCCATGGGGTCCCCAAGTTGACACATGGATTGTTTTGGTCGGCCATGACTCATTCAATAAGGGTAGGACATGTTTCCAAGTCATTTAATATTAGTATAATATTATCTTTACATTAAATTACACTAATTATCTTTAATCGTGATTAATAAAACTTAAAAGTGACTATTCACCAAAAAATTATTTTAATCTCATTAAACCACATTTTACATTCTAATAACAACAATTTATATCGGATTTTTGAAAATAAAATCACAAAAGTTTTATGGTTTCATTTAAACAAAAAATCAGTTTCTTTAACTACCACTTAGTGGTTTCACTATTCATCAAAAAGTGAAGTTTTTCAAAAAAATACTAAAAATTCACCCTAAGCTATATTTGATATTCAGAATTCAAAAATGATGTCTATTTTTCAAAATTCAAAATATATATGTTGCATTAATTAATTTAATAATTCCTTCCTATTGTCAAAACAAATAGCGTGTTTTTAAGAAACAATATCTATTAAAAGATTGACACTAGTTTAAGTCCAATTTCAAAGTGAAATTAATTCCAATTACCACCACTGGATTAAATGGTAAAAATATATTATAAATACACTTTAATATCAATTAAAAAGATAATCTATCCATATAAATAAATTACATTAAATGGAGGTTTTGAATTAAAATTCAACATTTTCACTAAAAATGATCTTTATCGGAAAAATAACAAAAATTTACACAAAGTAAATTTTGATGTCCAAATTCTAAAGAGGGATTCTATTTTATCAAATAAAATATACAAAATTGTAAAAAGTATATTTAAAATGGGTTCACCATCAAATGGCGGTTAACCGACCTTTTAAAGATCATTAGAAGATTTATGCTTAAAATTGGATTCATTTGGATTTTAAGCCTCTAACATTTTTCAGATAAATGTAAAAATATTTGACAAACATATATAATCATTTTTTAGTTAGTTCCATTCATTCTCGTCATTAAAACATATAGTCGTTAACTACCGTTTAAAATAATATTATTTTATTATTAGAGTGAAACATAAGATTTCAATGAAACTCATTGTTGCATATTGGATACACCATCGAGCATAGAGTTCCCTTTAAAGTAATATTAATATTTTATTCAAAAATATGGATAAATATGAAAATGTCATATTCTTTATTTACTTGGGGTGTTACACCACAAACTATTCATGGATACTTATAATAGGTACATATAATTCTTAAAGGACCCCGGTATTCAGTGAATACATATACGCAACATATCTATCGTGATTATAACAAAAAATATATAAGAATTCATCATGAGTATAACATGTTATAATTCTTAGTGAATTATTTATCTTTTTAATGGAATTCGCAATTTGTGGTTCATTAGTATTCAAACATTCTATGATATTTTAGTAAATAATAATGAATATGTGAATTGAATATTTCTAATGGGTTTCTAAATGTATCTATTATAAATTGACCATTTCTTATTATAAAATAATGATTTTAATATTTAAAACATTATCAAACCCAATTTGAAGGGTTTAAAATGATTTTAGTTTTATCCCCCCTCCCCACAATTGGGTTTTCACACTTCTACCAGTTTTCAAAATATTATACACTTAAAATAATGTGAATATTTTCCTTAATAGGTTTCTTATATGAACCTGATGTATATCAATTATTTTTTGGACACTTTTTACTCAATTCCTAGAAATGAGATTTCATCCACCGTTTTTTTCAATTTTATAACACCACAAGCTTAATTATTACGTTTTTCAATGATATATGGATTTAAAAAGTATCCACCATTTCTCTAAATTGTATGACTGTGATCTTCCAAAATAAAGTGATATGTTACATTTTAGGATAAAAACCTATAGTGAGAATCCTGGTAAATAATCATTTTAAATCATTATATGAATAGTTTTTCATAACTTCTAAAAAAACTTAAATCATTTATATTAAAATATATAATTCACAATATTGTTTAAGTTTAAAAATTCCAATGGATTTCCTTGGAAAAAACTATTTTTCTAACCACTAATTCATTTCCAACCATATCCGAGTAAAAGATGTGATTAAAAATAAATAGAAAGAAACTATTACAAGGACAAACATTTAGAAGTATATGGATCTAGGAATAAATAATAGAACCTTTCTATCCCCACTCATGTTGATTTTTAAGACATATGAATAATATAAGAAGATGTAATTTAAGGTAAAATCAAACCATCTTGACCATTAACTAATTCATTCATTACCATCATCATATTCATAATTATGATTATCCATTAAATGCATCATATTAAAATGTAATATCCTTAGTATATGGTGATACTCTATATGATACCATTTTTGACAACCTATACCTTCCCAAAATAAACATTCACTACAGAATTTAATCCTGGCAGTATTTTATCTAATAATATGTATGTTACAAGTGGTGGTGGTGTATATGTAGTATATACAACATTTATATATCCATATTGGATAAATTTCTTTCAGGAAAATCGATAGATTTATATTTTCATCATCGACATAAATAATTTTATATTATTACTTATAAAATCAATTTTTAATCAAAATTCATATGGATTTATTTCTAATAATAATATTATTTTTTATATTTCATTATTTACCAATGATTAATATTTAATTTGATATATATTATTGAAATTTATAATTTGATTGAGAAAAAAATAGTAATGGTTATTGAGAAATAGAATGATGGAAATACATATCTTAGATTCTCTCCCTTGGTGGTTAATAAAAAATTGGAAAAATCATGATGGATTGAAGTACTATATAAGGAGCACTATATTGACTCTCGAGGCTAGAATAATTATTTCTTCAAATCATATATACTGTGATAAAATTTGTCCAACCATGTATAATCATTCTCCTCTTCTATAAAAAATCCATCACCCTAAAATAACATCCATCATTTATTTTTGTGCCTCTAGGGGAAAATTATACTCCTCTTCCTCGACATTATCCGTCATGTAAAGCCCTTGATAGATATGGTCTAACAAGGACCTATCTACCATAATTTGGTGTTATTACTCTACCACAACACCTTCATGATGGAACTATTCTTGGAGAACTATTGTCTATAAACATGTAAAGGTGACAAGAGACTCAACTATTGAATGTTATGATTGGAGTACACTCACTCAATAATATCATGATATTTCATTTTGTACACTAGTATGGAATATGTGGTGGTCAAACCAATAATTCAAAAGGGTGGTAAACATATATTAGATGTAGAGTTATTAAATTGCATGATGTATGAGAGGGGTCTTATAAATGAGCCTCCAAATTTATCTCCACACTTTTTGTAAAAAAACTATATAGATTGAGGTATTATAAGAGTCTTAATCAGAGTACGTCACATAAATCATCACATAATCTAGAACCAAATCACTCATGGAAGACATAGCTTAAATATTTCACGAGGAAGCTAACAAATTATTAGTTTATTCTTCTTTTAAATTATAACTGAAAAATTATTGAAATACTATCTCATGTTCTAAATATTTAATATTGGGCAGTTTAAATTTTTATAAAGAAAATTTTAGTTAGTAAATATAAAAATCAAAGAAGACTAATTTTTATTTTTAGCATCATTCATTCGAAGGTTGAATCCACTAACCACCATTATTTCATCATGAAATAATGGTGGTAATTATTCTTAAGTTAACCATGGGCCCAATATTTATAAACCATATCTGCTTCTATAATTATAGAGATCTATGATGTTATTATAGTTCAAGTGTCCAATATTTATACCAAATTTCATTTTTTTTTCAAATATAGATTCTAATATAATAGGAAGTAAACATTGTTTAAAATGATTAACAAAGGAATCAAATTTAAATTATAAGATATGATTAGACACTATTTCAATTCAAACTTGGTTCAAAATGTAGTGAAATATTCTTCCAGATGGTGGAAAATATTTATAATTTACACCATGAAATCATGTTGTATGTATAGTTGGATATTTATATCAATTGATACATTCAGAAACTAAATCCATTTTATACTTTTTTGAACCTTTTATAACAATAATCTTCAAAATTAATTTTATTGGAAGGAATTATTTTCTTTCCCATGGACAAATAATATTTCCAACACTAAATGGATTGTCCTAGTTTCTGAGAAAAGTGATATTTCAGCGTCATGAACTAATGGAACCCAAAAGACAAATATGTCTAATATTGACATTCTAGTTATAGGAACAAGAATAGTACTCATTCCCTTTACCTGTTTAACAAGATAATATATTTATATAAGGATTAGTGTATTAAGACACTGGTGGTTGAATGAAAAAATATTCATAGTATTATAGTTCATAACCATTTCAATTTGAAATATTATTAGGAAGTGAGAGAAAAAAGAACTAACGTGAATTATAATCGAGGAGTTATGATGTATTGGAGACCCTGTGTGACATGTAAAAAAATGTGGTTACAACGTAATGGAAGATATCTGAGATGTTTAAAAACATTCATGTTACTATAAACATATGCATCTAATTAATTGTTATAAATCACTATATCTCTTTACTGTCATGTGTATTAACACATAAATGTCAGGATCTGAACCTTTTTTTATTCCTTATAATGCAGGATATTTTACAAGAGGTTTTCTACTACCATTATGTGTATTGTAGTATAAAATTAGAATGTTCCTAAATATAAGATGACTAGATACCCCATTCATTTGGAATGAAAATACCGTGGATCGTATATTTGGCCAATAAAATGAGCACATTCACAAAAAAAATAACGATGTTAAATCAAGAAGCACCGACTATCAAGAGTATTTGATGATCCATCCACTATGAATATAACCATGATAGATTGATCTATTACCATTAAGATAAAAAACAAATACTATAATCTTCAAACAATACCATAATCTTTAGTCCCTCTATGCCTAAGAGGTCTCCCAATTTCTAATATCAAAACTCCCCATGAACTTATTGTAATCCTCACCCAAAATTATTGATACATATTGAGGATTATTGGACTAGGTATACATGTATAAAGATAAAAATATAAGGGCTTCCCAATCTATGTGTTTCCTTATTATAAGACTCATATAATATTCAGCATACTAAAACACACAAGTTTCCCAAATTCTATTAATTATTTTACTTGAGTAGGTGAAGGGATCTCAAAAACCTTTTCACTTGAGTCATCATCTAACCCGATCAGGTTTCCCATGATGAACACACTAGATACCTAGAAGGTTGGGATGTTTCCCACAACATTAATAAAAATAAAATATGATTTTCCATAGTTATATTCTCTAAAATTGATGAAGTATAAATGAGGATAACATTACCTATACGAGAAAAGAGATGTTATAAGACTCTCCCTCATTAGTGGTATCAATTTAACAAAAGGAATATTTTATCCCCATAATCATTATCATCATCATTATCATCACTATAATCATCAATATATTCATTATAATCACTGTTAAGAATTGTAGATTCGTTTTCCAATAGTCTGAGTACTCAAGTAAAGTAAAATACGTGACCCTTAAATATGTGAATCAGAGACTCTAACTGCAAGAGATCATATTCCATCTCATCAATCAGATTATCATAAATAACAATGGAGGGTGATATGATCTATCCATGTTCATTTAATGGGATATCATTTTATGATACAAAATCATAGATTTCTTTTATAGAATATTAACTCCTAAACACATCTTAGTTAAACCATTACTTAAAAATGTATGTGTCTGTGGTGATGAAAGGTGGAGAAACTACTTACTTTTTTGAAGGAGATATTTCTAGATTATTTAACCTCTTTCAATGTATCTGAAAAGTCATTTATTTTCATTGTGCATTATTTTTATGTGTTATCTTAACAAACATCCTATTATACTCATCTTCTATGTTATATACTCGTTATAAATTTTTTTTAGAAACCATGTTCACTGTCATTCCACCATGGTATAACCTAATTTAGGTTTTACTATGATCAATGGATTTATAAGTGAGTGCCTCATTCAGTGGAATAGTGACCACCACATCTATGTTCTCATGTGTAATAATCAACGAAAATTAATGCATGTCCATGAGGTTTCACTGATTTTAGATTCATCATAGAAAATTAGGTCATGTGTTATATTCACAATGGAATTAAATACAAAATCTAAAATAAATATATGATTTTTAGAAGTCCTCTCTATCAATACGAACTAATAACACACCATTACATATCATAATGATAGAATATTACTAATCATGAGTACCATCGGTTTTGGCTATGATTTTTTCTGTTGTTTCTCTAGGTTACATGAAGAAAAAATTAGTTATTTTAGTTTAGTAAATTAGAAGCATCTCATTTCCTAGTAAGATAAGTCTCACTCCAGAATAACATTGGGGATATATCTTGAATCAATCACTTGGGATAGGCCTATCATTAATGAACTCATTTCTCTCTAATTTAGCTATGATCCAACCCTATAATTATTTAATGGGTCTAATTAAACATAATGGCCCCTTTTCATATTGATATTTCCATAATTTGGGAACAATTTAGATAATATTATCATGAGAAAGATGATTATTTTTCCACATTCTAGTTGTTTCACCATCATGAATATACATATCTTTACACTATTCTATAACTCTTATAGAGGAAGGATTTATTTATTGAGGAATAACACAAGAAAAACAAATAGATTTACATTAGTGATGAATTACCAATCACACTCATTAAATTGGACCTTTTCCAATGTTTTCTAGTATGTGCAAGGATATTCACAAGTTTTATGAGTTAAGAAAGAATATGGTTTAATTAATATCATCAATTTACAATTTCAATTGATGAATGTTCTATCCTATGAATCAAAAGGTATATTAATTTATTTATTGTGGTACTTACCCCTAATATACCTTTCGAATCAATGTATATTCCTCATCAGTGGGGTTTTTTTGTTTTGTGTCATCTTATACATAAGTGGGTTGGAGAAAATCATTATATATATCAATGAAATATCAGTGCCCCACTAGACTTATACAAATTTAAGAGGATAATTCCAGATTCTCTATACATGTGGAAAAAAGTGATGGTGTATGGGATGGACATCCTGATCTGGTATATTATTTCTTCTGTTTTTGAAGAAAATGTGACTGTGATATATAGAAAAAATCATACATACCCTACCTTTATATCCCTATGGATTTGTGAATAAGTTTATCAGACCATTTAGGGCCACCCAAATCCATCCAAAAGATACCCCAAGGTGGAGGTCTCATTATAGGTTCCACCTATGTCTGTGGTATGCAAAGTCCCTTTGAATAATACCTGAGTACTAATGGATCTATAGTTCTAGAATACGAGGTTTTTATTCTAGATTACATGTTTATACACAAAGATATACCTATCACTATTAACAATAACCATATTAAAGTATCTAGACATAGATATGTATGATTAATAATGTTTATGGTGGTGGTTGATATAGTGCCCAAACATCATCACAGTATTAGAAGTTTGAGGGATAAGTGTGTTGGAAAGTAACTTAATGTCATAAAGTTGTAACCATTATATCAATAGGTAAATTTACATGTTTTATTCCATAAAAACTAATAGAATTAGGTTCCATGGGAGAATTCACTTGAATCCAGCAATATCAACACTATTGGAAATTCCCATAAACCTTATAGTAGATGAATACATATAATTTTGAATGATTATTTCAAAGAAAGAAAAAAAATTTAAGTATGAAGGTCTAGTTACATTATAACAGGGTGTTGAATTATAGAATGAATTAAAATATTCCTAAATGTATATATTTTTTCATTAAACATATTTATTGGTCACATTATATAAGTTATTTTTTTTTGTGAGAAGAGTCCTATATAAAATTTCTTAGTGATATATCACCTAAAAAGATATTTGTGATTACAAGATTCATGAACTCATGACATAATTTATTTTTTAATGGACTTTACCAAGTCCATGAAGAAGTATTCCTATGATGAAATAAAAGAATTTCAAGAAAATTCATACTAATAAATAATTGATGATGTCATGGAAATGTTGAATATATATAAGGCTACGAGTGACTTTTAAATTTATTATCCATACAAACCATGTAATATTATATAAGATATCATGTCCATCTTAAAAAATCAATTCTTTAACAGGAATAAATCATGGAGGATGTGATTTTAGTCACAAAAAAGTGATTAAAAGCTGGAAAATATTATAGGAATACAATTAAGAAAAAATAGGGAAATTAGTATAAAAATGGTCTATTCATAAATAAATGTTGTGAACATATTGAACATAATTGAAGGAGGAGTCCGATTTTTAATGGAGTTAGAGCTATCATGTGAAAACAGCTTTTATTTAAAACAAGTATAAATATTATCAAGATCCTCATCATTTTGAGAAGTAATGAGATCATCTCATGTGATGAGAAATATTATTTTCAATGTCTTAAATTTTATTTTTTCAAATATAGCAGACCACTATGGTCGTGAACCTTTTTATGTGATGATGATATATACCAAATCTTGTAGTATCACATTTTTACCCAAAATATGAGCCCCTAAATCTATTTAAATAGAATTAAAATATTTTATAGGAGTACTTTTGGATAAAATTAGATCGTTTGGGAGTGATTTCTTCTCTATGTAGTATTTTGAGAAAAAAATCAGATAGTAAAACTCAATATCCATGTCATGATACATATAAATCATACTATATAAGATCATCATAACTAATTTCAGAGTGTATAATATATTTTTAGGCCTCTCTATATGAAAACCTTTACCTAAAAAGGTTTCATGAGTCCTTTGTTGTAACGCCCCGACCCCAGCTACCCAGAGTCGGTGCATTACTTCGTAACATTGGCATGATCACAAGAAAGATCAAATCCTGAAAGACCGATTGGTTTAGTAGCCTTGGAAACACTAGATATAATCATAAAGTTTTACATTACATTTCAAAGTGAAAAACTACTACAACAACAAAGTCTTCATATCCACACTATTAACCCCTCATAATATCCCTGCAAGTCATTCATAATTTACTTCTTCACTACCTGGGAAAAATAAAACATAGAAAAGGGGTGAGCTCAAATGCCCAGTAAGGATAACAATATAGCGGAAACTTTCATAAATAAGAATAAACATTTAAGGCAATGTATAACTAAAACAAAAGCCTTTTAAACATGAACTTTCAACATGGTATGGCATAAATAAAATGAAATAATGCCATTTAATTATTCACATGGATATTCTACTAATCGAATAATCACATGCAAAAATCAATAACCACTTTCATAATGTTGGAATGCATAATGCCAGACTATCATAACAACATAGCCAAGGCCTCGTGCCAAGACTACAAATAAGATTTTGTCAAGGCCTTGTGCCAAGACACTAGTTTGTCTCATGAGACCTACCGATGCATCGAGGAGCTATAGCGGGCTCCACCCGTCACTTATTAAGTCCAATGCATTCCCATATGAAAAGGTTTAAACATAACATAAACATTCGTATTAAAACTAGCATACGAAATGTCAATAATTTCACCATAAACTATGAATGGTATAAAAATAGCACATCCACAGTCAAACATATCACAAAACCTTAAATACAATATAGAAGTTTTGTATCATAATAAATCAACTTCAAATAAGCATAAAATCCGTCGAAGGATGTTGACATAGATGAAATCAAAACACTTTTTAGAGAAATATCTCTTTCTATTTTTGAAATCATTTAAGAGCCATATAAAATAAAACATTTTCTTGAAAATATTCTTATAAGCTTGTAAGGGAAGCTTTGACGATTTTATAACGGCAGAAAATAACCGCACCCGCCGTATAAGTAAAAAAACATTCTTATCTTAATTCTGTCGAAAAGGTTAAAAAGGACCTTGTTTTGAAAACGACGGAAAGATTCCTTTATAAACCTCTTACAAAAAGTCAAACAAGGGTATAAATGAATTTAACCCATATTCTTGTAAATAATAAATATGTTTTGAAATACATTTCGAAGAAACATGGATGTGGATGATAAAGAAATCCCAGTAGATTATTACGTATAAACAATCTCGGATAACGAAGAGATTGTGAAATAAACCTTACCTTGTACTTTTCCTTGGTTGGGGTAGGTTAACCTCCTGTATAATGGTGAAATAATTGTTATTAAATTATACAAGAATCATATACATTAATATGATATCATATATGATCTTTTAATGTTGCTTTATTAATAATATCTTAGTATTATCGTCGTTTCGGGTGATAACCGATTCGTTCTTTTTAAATGTTTGGTTACGTAAGACATGTTTGTAATGGATAGATTATATCTTATTCATAATCAGAATGATATTAACATTATTTTTAACCCTAAAATGAGAATAATACTTTAATGGATACGACGGAGAATGAATCTCATCGCGTTCGTGGAGACGGTAGTCCGTACGTACGCACGAACGCAACTTCCATTTAATTTTTATTTTAAAAGAATCGAATCCAAATGATACTTAGGTATATTACTATTACAGTATAATAGAATATTTTATATATGTTACTTAAGTTCATTAACACCATCCTTTATACGTTCCATGTGTGGTATGAACGAGTCATATCATTTTAAGGGGGCGGTAGTCCGCACTTCCTCAAATGAAATTATCGTATGTATATACAACATGAAACGAATAATGGTATGAAATAAAATGGAATTACAGAAGCTTATATATAAAATATATATCATTAATATCATATTTAATTACAGTGCCATCATAATGGCCACCATGATAGGCGGTAAGATGTATTTGAACAATCATCGTTTCGTGAGGCGTTAGTTTGCCATCCACAGAAACATTATGTTCATCATCCATTAGATGGAGTTGTGTGTATGTGTAGTTTGAATCCTTCTTATAACAACATCCTAGTATATTGAGGATACTGGTGTTGTTACAAAATAAAGGAAATAAAAATAGTTTGGGGGTTGGAGAAGCAAAATAAATGAAAATAATTTAAGAGAAATCGTTACCTTTAATTTAGGTAACTCACTTTGGTTGGAACCAAAGGACTTCTTGAAATGATTTCTGCCTAAGGGGAAGCTTCAAGGAGGAGGAGAGGGATGTGGGGAGCTTAGTTGGGCAGAGTTTGGACGAGCCAAGTGGCTTGAGAGGTGTGAGGAATGAGTAGAAGTGGTCTCCTTTTATAAGGGAGAGGAGGGGCTCTTTAGGAAAGAGTGAAAGTATTACTTTATAATATAATTATATTCGGTTTATAATGGTCCAAAAATCATTGAGGTCGAAGATAAGATGACTAATATTCTAAATAACATCAACCAATAAGAATTGGACAGGTTTTAGATAATATTTTAATCATTATAATATTATTTATTTCAAGGATTTATTAATGAGGTAAACATTGCATCATTATTTTGTCATTAATAATTTAACTTATTTGATGTCTAAAAATTATAAATAAAATATCATCATGTAGGAAATCTTTTTAGCTTTCTAATGAATATTTATAATCGAAAATCCAACATGTATAACCCTATGTAAAAATTGTTCTTCTAAAAGATGTAAGCTTATGCCATTTTTATTTTTATTTTAACTTTATTAATATAAAGTGTCCCTACCACATACAAGTGGCTCCAAGGGGTCCCCAAATTGACCCAAGGATGCCCATGGTCGGGTATGTGTCCACCAATAAGGTTAGGACACGTTTTAGGGTAATTTTGTATTATTATAATATTATTTTTGTAACCCTTATTTACCAGATTTACCTTTTAACCATGGTAAATAAAATATTTACCGCAGTAATTATTCAAATTGTCTAAAAATAAAAGTTACCTATTTACACAATTTAAACATCCTGATTCCAAATATGGAATCCATTTTCCTAAATTCAAAACACAGAAGTGGCAGAAATTAATTTAAAATTAAATCCCGCTGTCAAAACAAAAAGCGTGTTTTTAAGAGATAATAACTATCAAAAGATTGACACTTGTTTATGTTCGGTTTAATTGTAAAATAATGTCCAATGACCAACATTATATTAAAATGTAAAAATATATTCTAAATATACTTTAAAACCACTAAAATTCATAATTTATCACTATTAATTATTTTTATTATAAAAGTTGTTTTTAATTAAAATTTAGTAATTTTCACTATTCATCAAAATATGAAAGTTATCTGAAAAGTACCAAAATTTCACCCTAGGCTAATTTCAATATTCCGAATCCAAAAATGAAGTCCATTTTGAAATATAAAATATATATGATTTCAAAAAGTAGGTATTACTATTCACAACGGCTAGTTTAATTAGTTGTGGTGTGTGTTAGAACTCGAGGTTGCGTACAACACACGCTATTGCATTATTCGAAGGGAAACGTACCGTAGAAGCTTGGGGTGTTACATTATCCCCTCCTTCAAATAATTGCGTCCTCGCAATTTCTAGGGTATTACTGCATAAAAATACTCGGGTGGTTCTTCATCATAAGTTCCTTGGGTTCCCACGTTGCCTCTTCCATCTTATGTTTTCTCCAAAAAACTTTTACCAGACGCGTCGTCCGGTTTCTCAGCACTTGTTCTCTCGTATCAAGAATCCTGACAGGCTCTTCACAATAAGACAGATCGGGTTCTAGTTCTAATTCCTCATAGGTGAGTACATGCGTTGGGTCAGGCATGTATTTCCTCAATAGAGATACGTGGAACACATCGTGAACTTTGGAGAGACTTGGCGGCATTGCCAATCGGTAAGCTACAACCCCAATTCGTTCTAGAATTTCGAAAGGTCCGATGTACCTGGGACTCAATTTACCTTTCTTACCAAAACGTATGACTCCCTTCCACGGAGATACCTTCAGGAAAACATGATCACCGACTTGAAATTCCAAATCCTTCCTTCGATTATCGGCATAGCTCTTCTGCCTACTTTGAGCTGCTTTGATGTGATTTTGGATTACTTTCACCTTTTCCACCGTTTCCTCCACCAGTTCTGGGCCTACAAGTTTTCTTTCACCAACGTCATCCCAACAGGTTGGTGTACGACATCTCTTTCCGTATAACGCTTCATATGGTGCCATCTGAATACTCGAATGGAAGCTATTGTTATAGGAAAATTCTACCAGTGGTAAATATTGATCCCACATACCCTGAAAGTCAAGGGAGCAAGATCTCAACATGTCTTCTAAGGTCTGAATGGTCCGTTCTGATTTTCCATCTGTCTGAGGGTGGTAAGCAGTGCTCAAATGAAGTTCAGTATCCAGGGATTTCTGAAGACTTTTCCAGAATCTTGAAGTAAAACGGGGATCACGATCAGAAACAATCGATAGGGGTACTCCATGAAGTCTCACAACTTCATTATTATATAGTCTTGCTAGACGTTCCAGGGGTAGATCTTCTCTTATAGCAAGAAAATGTGCTGACTTGGTAAGACGATCAACAATAACCCATATTGCATCGTTCCTTCTAGGAGTCTTTGGTAGCCCCATGACAAAGTCCATCGTAATATTGTCCCATTTCCACTCCGGTATGGGAAGAGGTTGCATGACTCCTCCAGGCTGTTGCCTTCCAGCTTTCACTTGTTGACAAACCATACATCTTGACACAAAATCAGCAATCTCCCTCTTCATGTTGTCCCACCAAAAATGTTCCTTCAAATCTCTATACATTTTGGTGCTCCCAGGGTGTATAGAGAAATTGGAACTATGAGCATCATCCAGCAATTCCCTTTTTAGATCAGGTATATTGGGAACACAAAGTCTCTTCCCGAATTTCAAAATTCCATCTTCATACACAAAGTCTCTCAATCTCCCATCATTCACAGCTTTAATCTTCTTTTGAAATTCTTCATCATCGGTCTGGGAACTCTTAATCCTTTCTAGTAAAGATGGTTTGGCAACTATTTGAAAAAGCATTGATGTTTCACCTTCCCTGGTTATTCCCATGTCCATCTACTCTAGATCCATGAAAATTGGATCCCTTTCAATTCTCATCATGTTCAAAACACCATGGTCTTTTCTGCTCAAAGCATCTGCCACCTTGTTTGCTTTCCCCGGGTGGTAGTGTATCGTGCAATCATAATCCTTGAGTAATTCAAGCCATCTCCTTTGCCTCATGTTGAGTTCTTTTTGTGAGAAAATATACTTCAAACTCTTGTGATCAGTATAAATCTCACATTTTTCACCATAGAGGTAGTGCCTCCATATCTTCAAAGCAAAGATCATAGCTGCTAACTAAAGATCATGAGTAGGATAGTTTTGTTCATGAATTTTCAACTGTCGTGATGAATAGGCAATAACTCTATCATTCTGCATAAGGACACAGCCAAGTCCTTTCTTCGATGCATCACTATAAATAACGAACCCATCATTCCCCGATGGTAGAGTCAATATAGGAGCATTGACTAATCTTCTCTTCAGTTCTTTGAAACATTATTCACACTCTTTTGTCCAAACAAATTTAAACCCTTTACGTGTGAGCTTCGTTAATGGGTTAGCCAATCGGGCAAAATTCTGGACGAAACGTCGATAATAACCTGCCAGACCAATAAAACTGCGTACCTCAGTTATACTCGTAGGTGCTGGCCATTCTTGGATTGCCTTGGTCTTAGAAGGATCAACAGAGATTCCATCTTTTGAGACAATATGGCCAAGAAAAGAAATCTCCTGAAGCCAGAATTCACACTTGCTAAACTTCCCATATAATTCATGCCTCCTCAGAGTCTTCAAGATAATGCGCAAGTGATTTTCATGATCTTCGTAGGTTTTGGAGTATACCAAGATATCATCAATAAATACCACCACAAATTCATCGAGATACTCCTTGAAAACTCTATTCATTAGATCCATGAATACAAAGGGTGCATTAGTCAATCCAAACGGCATTACGGTAAACTCGTAATGCCCGTACCTGGTTCGAAATGCTGTTTTCGGAATGTCTTCCTTCTTCACACACAACTGATGGTATCCAGATCGAAGGTCAATCTTTGAAAAGTATTGAGCTCCATGCAGTTGGTCAAATAAATCATCAATATGAGGTAGGGGATACTTGTTCTTTATCGTTATAGCATTGATCTCCCTGTAGTCGATACATAACCTCATAGATCCATCTTTCTTTTTAACAAAAAGAACAGGGGCTCCCCATGGAGAAACACTAGGGCGAATAAATCCCTTATTACTCAATTCCTCTAGTTGTTTCTTTAGTTCGACTAACTCTACAGTGGCCATTCTATAAGGGGTTTTCGATATAGGCCTTGATCCAGGAATCAAATCAATAGAAAACTCAACTTCTCGTTCTGGAGGATGTCCAGGTAAATCTTCCGGAAATACATCTACAAATTCTTTCACAACAGGTACATCCTCTATTTGAACATTCCTTTCCTCACCGACAGTTATTTCATTCTCTTCCTCCCCAATAATTGAATTAAGTTGAGCTACTGGGGGTGGATCTAAATAAGAATTAGGTGGTGACGATTCTGCTCTAAAAATAAGGTGTTCCTTATCATTATCATCAATAATCGTAACCTCTTTCTTCTTACAATAAATCTTCGCATCATAGTCCGAAAGCCAGTCCATACCGAGGATTATATCAAACTCAATCATAGGTATGACGATGAAATCAGCAGATAAAGAAAATTTATGTGCTCTAATGGGGACTGATTCACAAAACTTTGTTGCAACGATACTTCCCTTAGGAGTTTTAACTGACAACTCCCTTATTAAATCAAATTGGAAATATCTAATTTTCTTAGCAAACTGGGAAGATATGAAACAATGCGATGATCCAGAATCAAATAATGCATTTGCTAAACTTGAGGAAACCATTAAATTACCTGCCACCACGTCTTTCGGAGCTTCTACCTCAGCAGTAGTGATAGCATAAGCCTGGCCTTGATCCCTTGGCCTTTTCTGAGGTAAGTTCTCCTGACGCTTAGGACATGCATTTTCATAATGCCCCATCTCCCTGCAATTGTAGCACTGAACGTTGGTAGCTTCCTTCTTCCCCTTGCAATCATGAGCTTGGTGGCCTTTTTCACCACACTTGTAACAGACTCCCATTCCCTTTAAACAAGTACCAGGATGTTTCTTCCCGCATTTACCACAAGATGGATATTCAACCTTTCCCTTCTTCCCCTTATTTCCATTCCCAGATTGATCAGCAAGTCTCTTCTTCTCTTGCTTTGCTTTAAAGTCATAAGACTTAGAGAATTCCTTTTCGGTCTTGATAGCACATGAGACAATGTCTTCGTACGATGAAAAGGATTGTGAGACTAACGCTCGACGGAGAAAAGGTTTTAACCCATCAAAGAAACGATCAATCTTACTTCTTGGGTTACGAATATAATCACCAGCGTACCTCGCTAACCTTGTAAAGTTAGCCTCATACTTTGTGACATTCTCATCCTCCTTTTGTCTCAGACTCAGAAATTGCCTTTCCATATCTGCTCGATGGTCGCGAGGGAAGTATTTTTCTAAAAACAGATCTTTGAACTCCCTCCATTCCATATTTGATACTTCATCATCTTCCTTCGTATTTTGAATCAATGACCACCATTGATCAGCATCTCCAGTGAGGCGGTAAATTGCCATGATAACTTTTTCCCTTTCACTGCTCCCCAAAGCCTGAAATATTTTCTCTAGGGAAAATATCCATTGCTCAGCTACTAAGGGATTTGTATTCCCATTGAACGTTGGTGGTTGTTGCCTCATGAATCGATCTAACATTGATCCTCCACGCTGCGGATCAGGGTGCTCCATACGGGTAAGGTTATTATTCATAACCTGAGTAAGTTGTCCCAGTATGGTGATTAGCTGATCAGCACCAGTTACATCACCAGCCCCACTATAATTATCTTGAGCAGGAGGGAAATCCCTACATGGAGTGCGTGCATTGATACGGTTTCCATTTCTTCCACTAGGCGCCATTTCTAAACAATGGCATAAACTAGATCAGTTTATGAATCAAAATACATAATCCCATACTTATAAAACACTTAACATAAATTGAACTATTTATGGATATAATCCATAATCATAAAAATGTTTTCTTTGAGGAAGTATATACTCATAAACCCTTCATAATGATTTGTAAAGAAAATGAGAGTTATCCTAAGCATATCCCCCGGGAGTGTCGTAACCAAGAGTGCAGCAAGGCCCGTTGTCGTGCACCAGTTCCCGTTCGAGTCTAGCTCAAAGCGGTGTTTTCGGGTTTTACCCATAGGTACATCTGTGCCAGAGCCGCCTCTACCTGCTCGTATCTAGACAGGGATGTATTGCTCAGAAAACTCACAAAATCTCTACAATACCAATATTCTAGGAAGTTCCTCTATACTAATCCTCAATGTTCATCTTAGGTCTACGTGCTCTAATCAGAGTTTATCTAAATCTAGCTTCCAAGGTTTGTACTAAACTTCCTCTGATACCAACTGTAACGCCCCGACCCCAGCTACCCAGAGTTGGTGCATTACTTCGTAACATTGGCATGATCACAAGAAAGATCAAATCCCGAAAGACCGATTGGTTTAGTAGCCTTGGAAACACTAGATATAATCATAAAGTTTTACATTACATTTCAAAGTGAAAAACTACTACAACAACAAAGTCTTCATATCCACACTATTAACCCCTCATAATATCCCTGCAAGTCATTCATAATTTACTTCTTCACTACCTGGGAAAAATAAAACATAGAAAAGGGGTGAGCTCAAATGCCCAGTAAGGATAACAATATAGCGGAAACTTTCATAAATAAGAATAAACATTTAAGGCAATGTATAACTAAAACAAAAGCCTTTTAAACATTAACTTTCAACATGGTATGGCATAAATAAAATGAAATAATGCCATTTAATTATTCACATGGATATTCTACTAATCGAATAATCACATGCAAAAATCAATAACCACTTTCATAATGTTGGAATGCATAATGTCAGACTATCATAACCACATAGCCAAGGCCTCGTGCCAAGACTACAAATAAGATTTTGTCAAGGCCTTGTGCCAAGACACTAGTTTGTCTCATGAGACCTACCGATGCATCGAGGAGCTATAGCGGGCTCCACCCGTCACTTATTAAGTCCAATGCATTCCCATATGAAAAGGTTTAAACATAACATAAACATTCGTATTAAAACTAGCATACGAAATGTCAATAATTTTACCATAAACTATGAATGGTATAAAAATAGCACATCCATAGTCAAACATATCACAAAACCTTAAATACAATATAGAAGTTTTGTATCATAATAAATCAACTTCAAATAAGCATAAAATCCGTCGAAGGAAGTTGACATAGATGAAATCAAAACACTTTTTAGAGAAATATCTCTTTCTATTTTTGAAATCATTTAAGAGCCATATAAAATAAAACATTTTCTTGAAAATATTCTTATAAGCTTTTAAGGGAAGCTTTGACGATTTTATAACGGTGGAAAATAACCGCACCCGCCGTATAAGTAAAAAAACATTCTTATCTTAATTCTGTCGAAAAGGTTAAAAAGGACCTTGTTTTGAAAACGACGGAAAGATTCCTTTATAAACCTCTTACAAAAATTCAAACAAGGGTATAAATGAATTTAACCCATATTCTTGTAAATAATAAATATATTTTGAAATACATTTCGAAGAAACATGGATGTGGATGATAAAGAAATCCCAGTAGATTATTACGTATAAACAACCTCGGATAATGAAGAGATTGTGAAATAACCCTTACCTTGTACTTTTCCTTGGTTGGGGTAGGTTAACCTCATGTATAATGGTGAAATAATTGTTATTAAATTATACAAGAATCATATACATTAATATGATATCATATATGATCTTTTAATGTTGCTTTATTAATAATATCTTAGTATTATCGTCGTTTCGGGTGATAACCGATTCGTTCTTTTTAAATGTTTGGTTACGTAAGACATGTTTGTAATGGATAGATTATATCTTATTCATAATCAGAATGATATTAACATTATTTTTAACCCTAAAATGAGAATAATACTTGAATGGATACGATGGAGAATGAATCTCATCGCGTTCGTGGAGACGGTAGTCCGTACGTACGCACGAACGCAACTTCCATTTAATTTTTATTTTAAAAGAATCGAATCCAAATGATACTTAGGTATATTACTATTACAGTATAATAGAATATTTTAAATATGTTACTTAAGTTCATTAACACCATCCTTTATACGTTCCATGTGTGGTATGAACGAGTCATATCATTTTAAGGGGGCGGTAGTCTGCACTTCCTCAAATGAAATTATCGTATGTATATACAACATGAAACGAATAATGGTATGAAATAAAATGGAATTACAGAAGCTTATATATAAAATATATATCATTAATATCATATTTAATTACAGTTCCATCATAATGGCCACCATGATAGGCGGTAAGATGTATTTGAACAATCATCATTTCGTGAGGCGTTAGTTTGCCATCCACAGAAACATTATGTTCATCATCCATTAGATGGAGTTGTGTGTATGTGTAGTTTGAATACTTCTTATAACAACATCATAGTATATTGAGGATACTGGTTTTGTTACAAAAGAAAGGAAATAAAAATAGTTTGGGGGTTGGAGAAGCAAAATAAATGAAAATAATTTAAGAGAAATCGTTACCTTTAATTTAGGTAACTCACTTTGGTTGGAACCAAAGGACTTCTTGAAATGCTTTCTGCCTAAGGGGAAGCTTCAAGGAGGAGGAGAGGGATGTGGGGAGCTTAGTTGGGCAGAGTTTGGACGAGCCAAGTGGCTTGAGAGGTGTGAGGAATGAGTAGAAGTGGTCTCCTTTTATAAGGGAGAGGAGGGGCTCTTTAGGAAAGAGTGAAAGTATTACTTTATAATATAATTATATTCGGTTTATAATGGTCCAAAGATCATTGAGGTCGAATATAAGATGACTAATATTCTAAATAACATCAACCAATAAGAATTGGACAGGTTTTAGATAATATTTTAATCATTATAATATTATTTATTTCAATGATTTATTAATGAGGTAAACATTGCATCATTATTGTGTCATTAATAATTTAACTTATTTGATGTCTAAAAATTATAACTAAAATATCATCATGTAGGAAATCTTTTTAGCTTTCTAATGAATATTTATAATCGAAAATCCAACATGTATAACCCTATGTAAAAATTTTTCTTCTAAAAGATGTAAGCTTATGCCATTTTTATTTTTATTTTAACTTTATTAATATAAAGTGTCCCTACCACATACAAGTGGCTCCAAGGGGTCCCCAAATTGACCCAAGGATGCCCATGGTCGGGTATGTGTCCACCAATAAGGTTAGGACACGTTTTAGGGTAATTTTGTATTATTATAATATTATTTTTTAACCCTTATTTACCGGATTTACCCTTTAACCATGGTAAATAAAATATTTACCGCAGTAATTATTCAAATTGTATAAAAATAAAAGTTATCTATTTACACAATTTAAACATCCTGATTTCAAATATGGAATCCATTTTCCTAAATTCAAAACACAGAAGTAGCAGAAATTAATTTAAAATTAATTCCCGCTGTCAAAACAAAAAGCGTGTTTTTAAGAGATAATAACTATCAAAAGATTGACACTTGTTTATGTTCGGTTTAATTGTAAAATTATGTCCAATGACCAACATTATATTAAAATGTAAAAATATATTCTAAATATACTTTAAAACCACTAAAATTCATAATTTATCACTATTAATTATTATTATTAAAAAAGTTGTTTTTAATTAAAATTTAGTAATTTTCACTATTCATCAAAATATGAAAGTTATCCGAAAAGTACCAAAATTTCACCCTAGGCTAATTTCAATATTCCGAATCTAAAAATGAAGTCCACTTTGAAATATAAAATATATATGATTTCAAAAATTAGGTATTACTATTCACAACAGCTAGTTTAATTAGTTGTGGTGTGTGTTAGAACTTGAGGTTGCGTACAACACACGCTATCGCATTATTCGAAGGGAAACGTACCGTAGAAGCTTGGGGTGTTACATTTGTGGCCTCTAAAATATTCTCTTGTGATATGGTTTATCCCACAAGGAACATACATTAGCGGTTGAAAATATATAAAACATACTTGGTGGTTAACCATAAATCTTTATCGATACATGTGGAACCAACCCTTTCACATAAACACAATCTTATATAGTACATGTTCTTATTGAATTGTGTTTTTACCTCTTTTATGTATTTTTTCCACATAAAATTAGACTATGTGTAACCCCTTTTCCCAATATTTTTTTAGTGTTTAATAATGAAAATATGCTTCTTAAAAAAATTTCATTTTTGACAGCCTCTAAGGCTCTACCACTATGATAAATTTTCCTTATCACATAGCTTGTTTTAGTACAATTCACCCCTTATTAATGGATCAAACAATTTTTTTAGAAACAAATTTCCTAGTGAAATATCCTAGGAAGCACATTTCATTATGGCCTCCTGAAAATAAACATATGTTTTGAGACTAGGTAATATTATAAAAGCCCATACACCCATTTAATAATCTATTCCATTGAAAATGAGAGACATTATCATTATAAAATTAGTGGAACAATTTTTGGACCAAGGCGCTCATCTCGAACACTTTGTTCCAAATCCCATTACACTTCAACATTCAGTCGGCCTCCAAAGTCTAGATGATGAGTCGTGAACAACTAAATGATATGAAAAATTCAGAATATTTCCTCACCATTCTTCACTATTTTTCACCTTCCATGTATCCAACTATCAATACATGTCTATTTACCAATAGTTATAAGACAAACCAAATGGTCTCCCAATATGGTGTAAGCATAAATCTACCATCACTTGACTCATCTTCCTGGTTAAAACATAAAGGTTGCCTCTTGAATAAGATAAATGATACCAATTTATAGAAACCCATGCCTAGTATTCCATTCCATATGACTATAAATTTTACAAAATCATTCATTTTTTATGGACACAAACTCAAATAAATAACTCCCATATGTGTGTAACCTAAAATGAAACTTCAATGGTCTTGGATTTATGAAATAAATAGGATCCCCATTAGTCCAAAAGTCATAAAAAAATTATTTGGTTGTGGATTCATTGTCATAAAATGAACCACATTGCCCCTATTCTCATTACCTTAAATGTAACAACATTTCTTGTTCAATTTTATCAAACTACATTGTTTTTTATTCCAATTATAGGGATACATTGGAATAAAATTTCATTATGAAAATAACAACTCTAAAACGCTTATCTTTTATATGGATGGTGAATAATTATAGATTACCCCATTATATGGATTTAAAATTTAATTTAATTTGATAGAAAAAGTTTTTCATAATGTTTTGGATAATTTATCATTCAATTTGATACTTTAATTTTATTATTAACAAAAATTACTAATGATGTTTTGGAGTAAAAAATATTATATGGGGCACGCTCAAAGCCCAAATCCCCACCATTTAGAGAAAATAGTTGGGCCACAAAATTATTATAATCCATTTTTCCACTATATAGTGTTTTATATTACCATGTGTGAGTGTTTTAGAGCATAGAGGTGTGGGGGGAAGATATTACCTAACTGTGTGACCTAGGCCACATGGCCATGTGACTGTTCTCAGACATGAGATATAGGGTCTTCATAGTGGCTTCTCATAGTTTATCTAACCGTGAAACTAGTCCATGCAAGGGAATTTTTCTGGTAGATATGGTCAAAATATTAGCACAAGGAAATGGGATGTTGTTGAAATTGATATTGTGACTAGTTTATTGAGGTCATCTTGAGTTATTAAAATCGATTGGGTAGTTGTAAACATGGTGATGAAGGTATTACAATTCCATCATATTAGGGATACCCTTTATGAGTATGAAAACGGTTGACAACACATTTGTGATATAAAACACCTATATGGGGTCCATCACACTTTTGTTAAAAATAGGGCTTCATGATTCACCATTAGGTTCTGGAAAGGGTCGTAGAAATATTTGGGTACAGAGGTGCTTCTATGAATCAAATTTTACACTTAAAATGATAGATAGTCAGAATACACTATAAATGTGTGGGAAGAAATGTTTTGATATTGCGTACTTGATTTCAAGGGCTACTCGGAGAAACATATAACCCACATTGTGTTTTTGGACAATAATAGAACTCATCCAATAATTCATATGGATCTATATGTGTCCATATATGGTAGGAAAATTCATTCACCACTATGATTTTTATTGGAAGCGGAGGCATCTCTACTATGTCCTCATTTCTTTTAGGAGACTTCAAAGAAAGTCCAGCTAATTTAGAAATGTATGGATAATACTCAATAAATATCTAGAAATCATATTCCAATTACCATCAATGGCCTCTATTGTTCGATGACTTGGATCTTGTTTTCTTTTGAGTATCACCTTGGCATGAGAATTAGATGATATGGATTCAAGTGATATTATCGCTTCATTTTTTTGGTCCTTTTCAGACTATGGAGAGAGTTTGTTTGTTAGACTATCTGTTGATGCTACCTTAAAGGAACATCAACATGTATGACATCTTCCATGTTTCAAATATTCACTCTTATCATATTAAACCATCTCAACCTTTTGATCCTGGGGATGTTTAAATGGATGATGATTCAACTTATGAGGAGTATCTCATTCAGATCAATGAAAATAGTTTTAAGGATCCCTGTAAATGATGTGTCCCTTTAGTATGGGTGTTATGGTATTATGATCATGTACATGATGAGACTAGGGAACATGAGGCCGAAGTATATGCTTGTGGACAAATATTTTCTTAGGTGATGTTTTTCTACAAATTGATGGGAAACACATGGATGAGTTCCATTAAGGGAGGAGGGATGTAAGAACATTTTTCTTCTTTGTGGTATGAATCATTTAGCTTTCAGTTTGATTCTTTAAGGATTATGTTAAAAGAAATTCATATTGAGATAATTATCATACAAATACATAGGAAATGGAGTTCGACATGTGTGTGTAGTACCCAGAGTTATTATCAGATGAATTTCTACCACCCTAGGATAGGAAACTCATGGCAGATTCCCTTTAAGGGGGAAGACTATAATAACATCATTTTTCTTTAATGTATGGAACCTTTAACAATCTGTTTTTATTCATTTTTGTATTAATTGAAATTATTAATGAGATTATAGAGGAATAAATGGACCCCATGAAATTTTTAGAGACCATAACCTTGAATTTTAGAAAAAATAGCTAGGTGAAATTATTAGTAGAAACCTTCTGGTCCAAGTAACACATTTATATTAAACATTGCATGGGAATTTTAGGTCACAACATAGGGTGGCACAATTTTCCCTAAATATGTGGCCTAGGATGCATGGTCATTCCACTAATCTAAAACATAATATGGAGGGGTTTATCATGGGATAAATATGTTTAGTTTAAATATACATTTAGCTTCTGTTATGGGTGTAAAGAGGTATGAATATAACATGGTTGGAACATGTTTTGTCTGACTGTGTGGCCAAACCATGTGAATCTTAAATTTTTTTCTGAAAATACCATTTCCCATTATATCTAATAAAATAACCCCTATTTATTTTAACTCTCACATATAGAAACATCAACCCTTTTCACTCATGAATATATCCTCATTTATTCTAAATAAGTTCTTTGATATCTCTTCCATAGACACACCAATCTATCCACCAACAATTGTGTTTAAATCCACTAGGATAGTGATTTAGTTAGTTCTATTCTTTTCTTATAATATCTAAGCATCCTTAGTGTGATCCTAGTGCCAAGTAACCTCCCCTAATTTTAGTACATTCATATATTCTTATATTTTTGTTTTTCAATGCCAAAATTAGGGTCAGCACTGGATTGGGATTCTTCACCAGGGATAAGGATGGTGTTCTATGGTTTATCCATCATAGTTTTAACATTTTTAAATTGTTTCCATTTCAAAATTTTGTTTTCACTGGGTGTTTACCCTTAAATTCAACATTCATATATTCAATCAAATAATTGAAACCTAATTCCCTATTAACAAATATTGACATCCTTTCTGGATGATACCTCAATGTTATCCATCTAAAGAATAGGGCATTATTCATTAGTCCATTAGTTATATAATGTGTTGTTACCTAAGACACTTTTTGGATGTTATTTTCTTGTAATTTAATACTTTAAGTACTCTAACAATAAAAACGAATCTTAAAAATATTAAAGGGAATGTATATATTTTTTATATGTCAATTGTCCTTGATAAATTATTATTGATATAGAAATTGGTTTCATAACCATATTGACCATTTCACGTTGGATGAAATGTAATGGAATGAACCTAATGAAGGAAAATTGGGATAAATATTACATGGACATAAATGTACTATGATAAAATAATGGTATAATGTGCATGTTTTATATAGATCTTTTTCATATTTATCGGATTGGTTATATATAAGTGAGATTAACTAGGATTCAAAGGTAATGACTTATGAACTAAAAGGATGCCACACCAATTCATTGAGAATTTTTTTTTGTGGGAGAAACCAGCTACATAATCTAGTCCTTATCATATTACGTGAATTTTTCACTGATTTCCTAATGATTCACTTGAATATTCTATATATATTAGAATTCATCGAATACACTCTTTGATTTCATCTTTATTTATTTGGATATGATACACCATGGATTCACCCTATTGGTCCCACACATGCTTATCCATGGATTACAATGCATGTGGTCCATAAACTCAGTTAGATGGTTTTATAGTGGAATTTTATGTAGGTGAGCATTAGATTACACTACGACCCATATAGCTAGACTACATGACATACCTCTATGAGTTGGTTCAATCCCTAAAGTCATGGATGCCATGGTTTTTTCTTAGATCCTTATTATTATTATTATTATTATTACTATTATTATTATTTATTTATTTATTTCTCTATGATTACCAAAAAATTATAATTCTTAAAAACTGAATAATAATTAACTGAATAAATTCATTGAGACATACAACATAGGACGATGTAGATATGGTCAGCTATGTTTTCCACAAGAACCATATATCAACAAGGTTTGTATTTATTTTAATATTTCCCTTTTATACATCTATACAATATTACAGTTTATATTCACCAGATTGATTATTTATAGAAAACATTGGTGGTGGCATAATATATTTATATCACACCCTATTGGGGACACTATTGGTACCCATGATGATTATATGATTATCAGTATGGATAACGGGTAATCCTTAGTTACGGTTTCATGACTTCTTGTTTAAGGAAGGGAGCTCTATAGGAGCTGAATGACATAGTTCTTATGATGGTTGGATATCATTTTACCTTTTTGATTATGTCTTATTTCATGTATTTTATTATCGTCTTGTAACAATTTATGCATGTTTTTACATTTTATAGATACAGTCCAGCATATTTATTACACAATATAATTTATATATTTTGAATAATTGTTTCTTTTATAATAATGTTTTTTATACATCTTTATTCCTTATTTTTATGCTTCCATATTTTATTCAACTTTTCATTGATGTACTAACCCTAACCAAAGGGAATGGAGTCCCTATATACATATTTGAGTCCCTCAATACTAGCTGTTAGCCTCTTTCTCAAGGGTAGGGGCACTTAAGGCCTTGTGGCAGACTGGGTTTAGTTACACATGAGTTGATTGTGTCCATGAAATTACATAATTAATCATTTATTGAGGGAAAATAAGGAAGAAATTATATATACATAATCCTTAGAGATAAATGATATTTATCAATCAATATAATGATAAGGGTAACCGGTATTTTTACCCTGAAGGATTCATGAATATATCTTCAAACTATAAGGGATTTATAGAAAAAGAAAATAGGACCGTTTGGGGGATGAATCAATTTCATACTATACCATTCACAAAATTCAATAAAAAGTTTTATTAACTCATCCTATTATCCATCCACCATTGTAAAGAGGGTCTATTACCAATTAGAAAATGGATATCGATGCACTAGAAATAATAGTATATAAATAAAATCAATTTTATTCCCAGACTCATTGTTTTTTGTTTTTCATATAATTTATACTATAAATGATTAAAATTTAGATGAGTTATATTTATATTAATTATTTAATAATTCTTGTGAAGTTATTTTAATTTAATGGATGATGTTAGAATGATATGGTTCAAATAAAAAATATACGTGCACCCTATCTCCCATCATCCATCATCATACTATTTACTTCTCAAGAACACAAGTCCCAAAAATTAAATAGATGATATTTATTTTAGTTTCTACAACTATGAATCTATTCTAAACATGACTTGAATAAATTTTATTAAATTTAATCACTATATATAAATATATTACATCATTTTAGATAAATATTTATAACATGTCATAATAATACATACCCAAAAACCATGTATGATTAATATCTTTGTAGAATTGATATATAATCAACTTATTTATCAATGGATCATCAAAAAATATTTAATATTTCATCATTTAATGACTTGTGCATTAGAGAAATAATAATCCTTAAACAAATATAATTTTAGAAAATTTAATCCATAGTAATCATAAAAACTATAATACAATATAGAACATTATAAGGTATCCATTGAATTTTAATGTATTAATTGTGGTAATAAAATTATGAAATCTATATATAAAGAAAAATATAAAATAATTTTCACATTAAATATATAATCAACTAGTATAGTTATGAAACTCAAATAATATTTTTTCTAATAATCAATTTCTTTAATATATGATATATAGTTACATGAAAAAAAGATTAACTCTGGGCTAATAAGTAATTTATTGTTAATAGAATAGTTAATTTTCTAAAATTTAGTTTCATAAAAGAATACTGCATATATATTTTATATATTTAATTGAAAATAAAATTTAAAAATTTTAGGGCATGAATTTAATAAAATTAAATTTGTTTTTAATATACAATGAAAATATTATATTAGGATTATTTTTTGGTTTTTAAAAAAAAAATTATTTTTAGGTGAAGTGAGAGAAATGTTGTTTTTACAGTTGACATTAATTTTATGAATTAATTATTATAAAAGAATGAATATTATTTAATCAAAAAAAATTAATGAAAAAAATATTTTATATGTGAAATTATAATATTATAATTATTATTATCAAGTTATAAACACATATTTGGAATTTTACAATTTATGTTATATTTTCCCCAAATTATTATTAATACATTACAAATTGTTTATTTTAAAAAATATTTTAATAACATTCAGAAATTTAATTTCCTTAAATATATTTAATTTCTTGAATCATTATATGAAAATTGTTTAATGTATACCATTTTATTTTCAATCATAAACAAAACGTTATATTATTAAAAAAGTAGTTTCTTTAGTAGAAATTAAAAGGCATAAATATGATTTAAATAATAGGGAAAGGCCACAAACACATTCAAAAATTATCTAGGAATGTGTGTTTGTGGACATGATTGAAATTATAGATTTTTTAATGGATTATTTTTAAATTTTTGTGCCACATTACTAGATAGAGACATCCAATTATTGCCATTTTTTATTTATAATAATTTCATCCAATTTCACTTATAAAAGAGGCACTCATCTCTTCACTTATCATCACTCTAAAACAACATATGTTTAGTCCAAAACCATAAAAAAGACCATAAACCCTCATATAGCCCTTAATTATTATTTTTTCATTCTGAAATCCCATCCCTCAAGGTTTTAATCACCTTCATAAAGGATATAAATGAGTTACTGAGGTATAAATATCTATTTTATCCTTGCTATGTTATATTTTTTTATATACATTTACTTTTTTCTCATATTCCCTTAAAAATATATAAAGATATATTTAGTATCAATATTATACTGATATTTTATTATAATTATGAAAAAAACATTCACCACCCTTCATTATTATATTAAGAAAAATGAAAATGTGAATCATGTGTGTGTGTGTGCGGACAGTCGCCTCCCTGATTAAATGTGTTTTTCCCCTTTCAAGACTTTCATGTCGAAAAGGGTAATTTAAAAATGATATATATATATATATAATAATGGTTTTATAAAAATTTTAATCCTTGTTACTTGTTTGTTTATCTCTTCCAAAAAATGATGACATCATCTATGCATAAATGTGGATTTCCACCATCACTGAACCATGGATTTTGTTTTTCAAAACCTACTCCATGGATGGTTATAGTAAATATTTTTTAAATAATTTATGATATATATATGTAATATATTTCATTAATATGGTTATTTATAGATAAAATAAAATATAACTACTATTATAATGTAATCCATTAATATCATTAAATAACCGGAAACTAGTTCATCGATGATTTGGTCTTCATAAAATATGACTAAAAATCTCATTTGATGGAATTATGACATTATTGGACTCCATGAAATATCAATTATTCTATCTTTAATGGCTTCGTAATGATTAAATCTTGAATAACATAAAATATCGACCCTTCTATGAAACTAGTAATACTGTGAACTCCCAATGAGGGAAAATAGATAAAAATTATCTAATAAACATGTTGATAATTATTATATGTGAAAATTATAAAAATTGTTTTGTATGAATATGGATCTAAATATATATATATATATATATATATATGAGTTCTAATAAATTCCTTGGGAATCAATCGATATAATTTTTGTTTGTTTTCTCAAATTTTCAGAGCTTGAGACATATTTATATTATAAATGTTTTTTTTCAATCATGTATCTAAAAAAAGTTTAAAATTTTTATCATCATCCTATAATTATCCATGTTATTATATGTTTGAATTTATATTAAATCCTTCTAGGGTTTTTACAGAAAAAATTCTTAGTTTGAATGTCTTTTATGAACTCAATTATTGGTTTTTGGGCCATAGTCATTCTTACATAAACATAATGCTGATCCTCAATTTGATAAAACCATTACATTATTATATTTTTTCATACAAATTTACCATTATTGGAATTAATAATGATCATCAGTAATTACTTATTTGGAAATTTTTTTTCCAAATTTCATGTTAGCATTGGTAATAATAACTAACAATATTAACAATGATTGTTTTATTCCATGAAAATGTCATCCATATGAAAAAGGTTTTAGATAATGAAATATGAATTCATTTTTATTTTATGTTCCATATATTATTATTTTTATATTTCAGTAAATGATTGTATTTCATAATTTCTTTCATCATTTTGTTTCATTAAATATAGATAAAAATATTAATAATGGAAATTATTTTCATTATTTACCCTTCTTATTTTTTATCTTGATTTATGAATATTCAAGGATCCATTTCATAAAAAAAATTACAATATGGGTTTTTATGTAATATATTATTCTTATAAATTTTTTTTTGAATTTTAATTTCAATTCATCTTTTAAAAAATGTTTAATTGGTTTTATGAAAAAAAATATTTTTCACTTTTATTTTTCCCTAGGTTTATCAATCTGGAAGTGATGTTTTGATCATCCTATATTTATTGTTAATAAAGGAATACTTTTTAAAAATGATATATTTTTTTATATATTTTTATTTATTATGTTCATGGTATGTGATTTTTTGAATACAAAACCTCCCATTATTTTATATGGATTCTTTTTAATAAGATTACGGGCGATATTATGTTGAACACATATGTCTATATGATGATTGGTGAATAATATATCACAATATAATGAATTTTTGTATGTTTATATCTCATAAGATAGTCATCGGTGAACATAATTATCCTACTTATATAGGCGTGGGAAAAAATGGTTTGTTCAAATTTTTAAGAATGGAATCCATTTGTTTTTTAACATAGGCATGAAAACTAGGTTTGGGAACAAATAATTTCTTATGATTATGGTTGTGCCACATTTATAATTTCTTATCATCCTAATCAATCTTTTCATTATTATTTTAATTTTCATTAAATCACTTGTCTTCATTATTATCACTTGTTTTGAAATTCTTCCACACTTTTATATTTTTATCACATGTTTTAAGATTATTGAATTTTTTATGAGCTATTTCATATATATTATAAATTTTTAATGATGTTTATCTGATCTTATGCTTCTCTATCACATTTTATGATGATCATCTTTGGCCTTATGACGTTTTAATATTATGATTATCCTCATCATCAAGGCCATCATGTTTATATTCTGATACGTTTTGATATAGTTCTTCCATTAATGTCTCCCTGAGACCAACCATTTATAAAGATTCTGTTATGTGGATTATGAATATGATTATACCATGGAGTATTTTTTAAATTAAATTGAGGATCACAATTATTGGGATGATTTTATTTGTCTTGTAAAATTACTTGTTTATAATGAAAATCATCAAGGAACTAAATAATTTAGTCCTCATGTAATATAACAATATGTGATATTTATTATCTAAAAATTAAAATTAATGTATTATTTATGGGATTTTAGATTAGATTTATTTAGTTGGTATAAAAAATGTTTTAGTTCTTTTGTAGATTACATTAGAAAAACCTAATGAAAACTTTTGATTTCAGTCTATTTATATGATAAAATACAATAATATTGGAAAGGTTTTGAGTAGATGGTTTTCTATGATATATTTACCTTTATGTATATTGATAACATAGTACTATTATGGAAAATATACAATTAGGGGTAATAACCTCATAATGGGTTGGTTAAGAATTGAATAGATTATCACTATAATGCATGTTGAGTGGTCTTATGAATCCACAGAATGATTGAAACTCTCAGGGTATATACTTTGGTTAATCATGTCTTCTCTATGAAATTATATGAATGATTTATTTTTGAGTTACATAGAGGGATTTATTACTAAAATTATTGGGAAAAAACTTTTTATTGGTGACATTCCCATTTTACAAGAATTTATTGATGTATTTCTAGTTGAACATCCATGTATTCCCCAGATTATGTGGTTGAGTTAACTATTGAACTTATAACTGGATTGATATATCATGATTGGGTTCCCTACACCCATATCCTTTAATACATTAATTACAATTAGATTTATACAATTTGATATATATATATATATATATATATATATATATATATGTTTTCAATAATATATTAATATATTTGATACATCAGCATTTCCTATTTACATGGTAATGTCTCAAAAATAAATTTCATATCAAAAGGATATATTAGTTCCCAATTATAAGGGAAATTTCCTGATACAATTATGATACAATTAAATATATATTTCTTATAGTCTGTATACATAATAATAAGTAGATAGATAAGATGTTTGACTACCAGGTTCTCGGGGCTCATAATTATTACGACTTCTTCACCTGAAGTTCCCACATGGTGATATCGAATATATGAGATCATGAGGACTAAACCATCAATAGGAACACCAAATGTTTCAAGTTTCATTGGTTATTATTATGTAAAAACATATGTATTAGTCTCTATACTTGAGATCATTATTAGTGCATAGCATTGGATCATATGCTACGTTGCACTGAAAAAACCACGGCATTGAATTCATGGTAAAATATATTCATTTATGTTCATCATTAGTGTTATGAAATTTATTTAATGATCAATGTAGAATATATCACATCCATATTAAAGAAGTGATATCTCATCAGTGAAGGATAACCTGGAATGTAGTACCTCCATTAAATCCATGGTCATATGTTATGAAATATAAAATACAACAAATAGATGTGGAATAAATGTGAATATTAATATTAAGATATTCTATGATATAAAGATTATATTACATATAACTTGTTCATAAGAGGTAGTTGTTTCTTTTACATTCTAGATATCATTATGGGAAATGATGGGTTTCAAATCTATACTAATGGTATGTGGGTTTGACTCAATTCTATAAAGAAAAGAACCTAGAGGATCACACACTAAGTGTGTCCACATATTTCAACAAATCAAATGAATATGATTTTTAAACAAAGTGTCCACCACATGCAGCGACCAATGACTATCCATTTACGATTGATAATAATTAAAAATATTTAAATTATATAATTCAATCATTATAATAATTATGATGGAATTTATTTCTCAACGTATTCAAAAATTTTCTTCTCCTAAAAATCAATGCAATAAAATAATTTTATTTCATACAAATTTTTTTTAAGGTTTATTAAATTATTCTGAGAGATTACGGGATGTTATAATGGTGACTATTTTATTATGGAACATTTTATAGTATTGAAAGTGTGTGGTAAAATATTTATCACATTTATGATAATTTCATTCAATCATACTTGTGTGAAAAGGTCTAAAGCAAAGGTTATTACATTCTAGGGAACAAAGTTAAATTTTAGAATGTTTATCATAGGTATAAATGATTATTTTCTTCTCATTAGTTGTTAGGAAAACCATTTGAAAAAATTTAGTGAGATATGATCTCTTCTCCTCCCCTATCATATTCATAGAGAGAGATTACACTTGACGAATAATGTCATACTGATCTCACATTCTTGATCAATTATGTATTCTTAAAATAATATTATGGACATATTAATATAGTTAGATTTCCTACACTAGAACTTGATAATCATATATTGAAAATCAAGTAGTTTTGGTGCATGTGTGGATGATCTAGAGGATTTTAATTTTTTGTATAATTGAGCCATGAAATGTTGAGGGTGAGAAAATAAAATATTTTACTTCAAATGAATTAAGTATTTTCTACCTAGTAGTTAGATTTTATTTTTTATGCTTAAATTCAATTAAAAATGATACTATGGGAAATAAGTAATTGGTGTTTTGTGGTATTATTGTTTTTAACATGAATTAAAAACAAAACATTTCAAATTGTGAGTTATCCTCACTTCATCTACACCCTAGGATCCATTAATCTGTTTCAGAGTGAATGTGTAGTTATTTATGTTGGAAAAAAATTTAAATTAAAATTAAATTTTATATTCTTCATAAAAATGGTTTAAATAAGGACCAACTAAACTGATGGTTCATCGATTAGAGTTTTTATTACAAATATATGTCTGAACGATGATTGATGGGTCTGAATAAAAATTATGAGAAAGAATTTTTTATTTTTTTCTTAACATTAATGGGTATCGGTGTAATAGATTTTTATTCATTGCACAATGTAAGTTCATGGTGTTTTATCCATATATACCAAAAGATGGTTGGGGTAGTCCATTGAAAATACAAGCTTTATTTGGTAGTTTGATTTTGGTTCCAAAAATAAAATAGGACAATTATTACCTTGGATATTTGTTCAATGATCTCATTGAAAGCTTACATTTG